>JAKSZU010000013.1:59353877-60773877 GCA_026018925.1 Tupaia tana
TCGCCATTGGGGGAAAAAAAAAAGAAAAGATAAAGTGATTTGGCCTTTTCAATTTTACACCAACCCTGAGGTCCTGAGTTCAACCTTTCTCCAAAAAGAAAAATGTCAGGGCTGAAATGCACCCAATTTCACCTAATTTTCTGTGCCTTACTCTGCAGGAAGATGGATTGAGATGGCTCACCTCACAAAATGGGCACAAGTTACCTGAGAAAATAAGAAACGTAAGCCTGTGGTTTAAGTAACTGCACTATTCTGGGAGAGGTTTTAGACCCTCTGTGCAATTCTCATTTTATAGCTTACCAGGGCCGACTGTGTAATTACACAGAGCATTCTCTCTATTGGCAAGATACATTGATCCTTAAGTGTACACTTTCTGGCATCCAATAAACTAGGACGATGAGCGAGCAAGGTTTTCTGCTCCTGGAACAGTGAAGGGCTAATTAGTTGCATTTGCAGATTAATGACTTTCAACTAGAAAGGGCGAATGCAAAGGGATAAGCCACAACCACAGTGACAGAATGCAAATAAAAGTATTTATAAGGGCAGGAGGAAGGGTGGGGGCCAGCAAGGGCCATCGATTGATTTTACCCTCTGTACCGTGACACATTCCAATGAGGGAGGGCATTCTGCCAGCCCAACAGCCTTCAACAAAGCTAAGGCATAAACAGAATCTGTTGATAGATACAAGCAAAGCCAAGGGGAGAGAGAGAAAGAAATTACCTACAGAGCAACAGAGATCTAGAAATCCCTCTCTCTTTTCACTCCTGCGCCAGCCTCTGCCTTCTCTTGGTCCGGGCAGCCTTCAACTTGACCTTGCTCTCCTTCTGCCCGGACTCTCACCCTCATCTGTATAAATGTTAACTTGAGAGCATGCTAAGAACTTTCTAGTCAGTATACAAAATATCACATTTAAATTCTGTTTATTCCCATTGCCTGAAATGACATTATGCATCTGAGTTTCTCTCATTATTTCTACCCTGAGTTTCTCTCATTATTTCTACCCTATCTCCCCTATAAATGTGAAGGTCCTATCTTATTCCTTTGCCTTTCTAAGTTAGTAAGGTCTTTCCTCCACTCATAAAATAAAAAGAAGAGTTGGCATGAAGGTTGTAATATAGTAAAGATCACTGGTTCCAGATTGGGGATTTCACTGAACAAAATTACCTTAAATGAAATTGGTGAGATTAGTGTAGGATTTAATTTTTTTGGTAACCCCAAGTAACTCAATGGAACAAAAAAAGGAAAGACAGTCTTAGGAACTAAGATTGACTTTTAAATATATTTGACTCAATGAAAAGGCACTATCCTTTCACTGTATTTGTCATTGCCCCATATATTGCTAGGCCAAGTTTTCTGACTAGAGTGTCAAGTCCATTGATGTTAAACTCTTAAGGAGAAGCCAGACCATGCTCTGGGAACATAAATATCACATCTTTGGGCCAGCCAGCCTTTCTTGATCTAAACTTCACCCTTAGGCAAGGTTATAAACCTCTTATAAATTATCAATGCAATGTATACTATTCTTGTAGTACACTTATCACAACTGTCAAAAACATATATTTGTTTGTTGTCTGTTCCCCTCTTTGTCCACACTCTGTCTCCAAGATTAATATACCACCTGCCCATAAGAGGCATACAGATTTTTTAATGGGATGAACTAACAATTTCATTCTAGTTCCTGCTCTGCCACTTGCCAGCCAGATAGCCTTTGGTAAATCATCTTCTTTCTTCAAGTTGTATTTTTCTACTTACACAGTTCTGGTAATTATCTTTTGTGTGACCCTTGCCAGGAAATTTTCTCCTTCCAGTTAAAATACAACACACTGACCTCAAAATTCTGAAAGACAGTAAAAAGAACACAAAACTGGATATAAAGCCATCTTACTTTTGTTCCTGCTCTTCTACCAAGTAGTTATAGGGCCTAATTTGTTTCTCTGTTTCTCAATCAATAAAATGGTGAACGTAGGTGAGCCCTGAAATCCCAGTCCATGGGAATGGGCTCATTAAGTTGATTATATAAGAAAAGCAAAACAATAACAACAACAAAACACTATTCGGCGAAGACTTATTATTAGTCATTTAATAAACATTCCTTAGCACTTGCTAGGCACTTTTATATAACTTAATTTACTTTCGCTTATTCCAAATAAGATAATTCAGCTATTTATAACATGATTAAAAAGGAATATTATCCCATTTTTCAAATTTCATTTGATTGTCTTTCTGGAATAGAGAACTTAGACATTTCATAGTTTATTTTCTTTGTTTTGTAACTCTTCATATAGATTTATTTTTCTAAACTGGTGCTATACATGAGGGAAAAAAGTTAAAGTTTTTCAAATTCAATTCAACAAATGTTGACTGAGTGTTATGAAAGAAAAATAGTACTGGGTCTGGTTAAACAGGTAGAGGAAGGGACATTTTTAAAAACTGAAATAAGTTCATGGAAAAGTACTAGAGGACTTTAAGGGTGGGATGGTCCATGTGATCAGGCCAGTAGGGTTCGATAATTCTCTTGAAGAAGTTAGGCTCCTACTCTCTCACAGACACAGGGAGTTAGGGGCCCCTGCTTTCCTGGTTTGATTATATTTTAAAGGGATGGCTCCCAGTTCCTTGAGAATGACAGTCCTGGGTTGTAGAAGATTTCTATCTTGAAGGACAGAGAAAGAATTTACAAGTTGTCTAAAGCAAGTTCTCTAAGAAAAGAGAGTTCAGAGACTTAACATTCAGGAAACACCCTGACTAAAATTCTTAAGACCATCTTTGTGGACATTCACAAGGCAAGGGACTAGAGACATTTTGTAAAACATGGTTCCCAGCCTTCAGGAAATTTAGTCTCTTTTTAGGATTCTCTTTGTTTCATACCAAAAATATTCATTACAGAGATTTGGGTACTGTTCTTCTATGTTCTTCTATCAATGTAGCACAAATTCTGATAATATCTAGCCAAACATCTTGCTTCAGTGGCCAATGGTCATTCATTTCTCATTCTGGGTCATTCATTTCTTCAGGGAGGTGGGTTTTTTTCATTTTTTGTAGTTCCCCCCCACCACCACAACCCCTTCTCCTCTGAACTCCTTAGAGACAATCCTGTCTCCAAGATTAATATACTACCTGTCCATAAGAGGCATACAGATTTCTTTTTTAACGGGATGAAACAATAATTTCATTCTAGTTTCTGCTCTGCCACTTACCAGTTAGATAGCCTTTGGTAAATCATCTTCTTTCTTAAAGCTGTATTTCTCTACTTTTGCAGTTCTGGTAATTATCTTTTGTGTGAACCTTGGCAGGAAATTTTCTTCATTTCTTTCATTCTTCTCCTGTGATTTTGGGCATGCACACACACCTGGTGTGATTTTTTTTCTTTTATATTATACATTTAATCACTAAACAGTATTACTGCTTATATAGAGAATGTGGTCTTTTTTTGGGGGGGGAGAGGTTTTTGCTATAGGGAGCGTGCGCTCGCCAGACAGAGAGAGACAGAGAGACAGAAAGCGAGAAATCACCCCCCAGAGGGGATGGCCACGCCGCAATCCCTTCTCCTCCGTTCTCCTCTCAGGATCTTGGGCACGCACGCACACTCGCCCAGCGTGAGTTTTAAGCCACCGGGTCCGGGACGCGAACTGAGGTCGACTACGTGGGAGTCCAGCGACATAGCCATTACGCTAACTGCTGGTCCTGAGAATGTGGTCTTTTTAAAAATAATTATCTCAAACCAATGGAGTTTGGCCCAGCCACTGTGGCACTGAGAGTAGAGCACCGAGGCATGACACTGAAGGCCATTTGGGGAGGTCCCATATGGGAAGGCTCTAGGTTCACACTCTGGGTCTACCTAAAAACATCCTGCAGGTGAGCACACACAGAACTTGTGGGGAGGATTGCCATGTGAAGACCCTTCCTCCCTTCCTCCTGTCCCTCCCACTTCAGGAAATAAACTTAAAAGAGAGAGAAACTCACAGAATTTGATAGTAAGGCTGGAAAAAGAATTTCAGGCTTGAGTTTAACCACATTTTCAATCAATTATGGTATGTTCTTTTCTTCCTCAAATGCAGGTATAAACCATGTATCTGTTCAGTGTCTTCAATTCTACTCAAATCCTTCTGCATGTATTACTAATCTTCATCTTTTTGAAATGTTGACTTACCAGGGCCAGCAGGTAGCATGGTGGTTAAGGGCACTGGACTCCCACATGGCCAACCTGGTGACTTGCTTTCTCGCTCTCACTCTCTCTCTCTTACTCTCTCACTCTGTCCCTCTCTGGTCAAATTTAAAAAATAATTATAAGTAAATAAATTAATGAAGTTAAGTAAAATAATTCTTTAAAAAAAAATGTTGGCTTACTTATTCCATCAACTTTAGGAGTAACATACTGCTTTAAATGTTGGCTTCCTTTGATGTTTTTATTTCTGCCACTTTCAAATCCAGTGGCCTCAGCTCCAAATTTTTTGCATCCCCTGGAGCCCTCATCTCTTACCACAGCACTCTCCGCTGCACTCCCAGTACCCCTCTAGCTCCCTTTCATTACAGTTAATCACATGGTAAATTTAAAAGATGAGTCCAGATAAAGAAGGCTCGTTAACTTTAATGGGTCACTTTTTATATTTGGGTGAAAGAGGCCTTAAACCCTTGTAAATTAGACTGGGATTTATAAACCATGACCAACGTGATGACAAATACTGATTTCCTACTAAACTCCTTCAACACTCTGTATCCACATACATGATGAATTAGTGTGCTCTTCTCGGTTATTATTTACACAAATGACTTTGGCATTGTCTTGATATGTGGACAATATACTTAAACCTGTGACAGATCTTACTGATGAGGGTAAGAGCCATGCATTTCTCTTATTTGACTTCCACTAAAAAATAAAATCTGACTATAATACATATGTGCAAGCATGTGCAGAAAATTAAAAACATACGTTACATGCTGTTTAAAAAAAATAAAAGCAGACCAAATGGAGAGGGATTCAGAATTTCCCACATAACTGCTCAAATTACTAAGACTGTGTGGTTCTGTTTCACAAATTATACCTCTGTGGTAAGATTCCTCTTCAAGAAAACTATAGAGATCAATCAACTCCAGCCATAACATCCTTAATCCTGCTGTTAGACTTTTATAATTTTCTGCCACCAGTGAGTTATTGCTTGACAAGTGTTTAAATATTATACATTGTGAAGTTTAAATAAAGAAATTATTTACACAGGAATATAAAAAAGTATATTACCAATTATATAGTTCCCTGAACACTTAATCATGCAGCCAAGTGGAAAACCCTTCAGGAAGCCTGTCCTCTACCATTTCACCATAATGAAGGGCGCCTCAGGAAAACGCATTTAATCTCTGCAGCCTCGTTTCAAGCACCTAATCTCACTTTGCAGTGCACTCTGCCACTTCTTGTCATCCAAACAAAATGCAGGTAAATGATGGAGAAGCTTAGCTTATACCCTTTAAATATTTACTGGCTAGTCTACTCTTAGTAATACATGCTGTAGTGTTGGACTCAATTTCATCCTCGAGTGGTTGGCAGACAATTTGGACAGGCTTACTGAGGACTGGAGGATCTTTTTTTCCCTTGCCTTTGAGGACAAGCCATTCCCTTATCTTAAGTGAATTAGTTTAAGAATTTTCCTCCTCTTCCCCCCAAGTCTAGTGTATCAACAAATCAGCCAGGCCTGCTGCATTGATGGCTTCCTTAATCCAGCTCTGTGAGCTAACAGGAGAAAAGTCCTGTGCATAGAAGGTCCCCTCTGTCCCACCAGGCCTGACAGACGTGGACCCCAGTAATACCAGCTTTCCCTCATTTCCCAAAGTGAAGCTGGTGGAATTTGCTGGACAGAAAGCCACCTTGATTAGTCTGTCCTTTTCCCCTATAATGCGAGCCTGAGCTATTTCTCCATGTGAGGAAAGAGGCTTGCCCCCTCACCATGCCTGAGGTTTCCTTCAAAACCAGAACAATTTCAGAGGTCAGGCTGGTCAGAGGCAAAAGGCATTGGCTGCAGGTGGTGACAGGAGCTCCCCTCCTTTGCAAGTTGTCTGGGTTTTTAGTGAAAGTCAGAAAGCATTGGAAAGTTTTTTCCAAATGTGATTTTCATTATTTTTTTTTCTTTTGGCCAGAAAGTCCATGCACTCACATGAGAAAGAGGGGGGGGGGGGGAAGCACCCCACCCCCTGCAGTTGGTCATAGTTCATTGCAATCCCTTTCCATTTCTACTTCCTGTCAAGATTATGGGCATGTGCACAGGCACACACATGACCTGTGTGTTTTTCAAGCTCATGGAACCAGGATTTGAACCATGGTTGACCATGAGAGATCCAGCTCCCTTAACCAATATGCCACAGGGCCATCATATGATTCTCATTCTTAAGAAGTCCAGGTAGGGACTAGCAGTTAGTGTAATGGCTATGTCGCTGGACTCCCATGTAGTCAACTGTGGTTCAAGTTCCAGACCTGGTGGCTTAAAACTCACACCGGGCACATGTGCATGTGTGCCCAAGATCCTGAGAGGAGAATGGAGGAGAAGGGACTATAGTGTGGCCATCCCCCTGGGGGTGATTTCTCGCTTTCTGTCTCTCTGTCTGGCGAGTGCATGTGCCCTATAGCAAAAACCTCTCCCAAAAAAAGTCCAGGTAAAAAAAGTCCAGGCAAATCAAGATACACTATCATGAAAATATCAAAAGCATAAAATTAGGCTTTTCAAAAATTAAATATATATATATATATATATATATATATATATAGAGAGAGAGAGAGAGAGAGAGAGAGAGAGAGAGAGAGAGAGAGAGATGGTTTTTGCCTTAGGGCATGTAGGCTCACCAAAGAGAAACAATGAGAAGGAAAGTGAGAAATCAAACCCCCAGGGGGATGACCACACTACATCTCTTCTCCTCCATTCTCCTGGAATTTGGAGCACGCACACACAGGTGTCTGGAACGATTTTCAGGCCGCCAAGTCCAGGACTCAAACCACAGTGGGCCACATGGGAGTCCAACACCTTAACCACCATGCCATCTGGTGGTCCCCATTTATATTTTTAAACTATATATATATATTTTTATGTATTTATATCTGTATGCATGATGTATATCTGTGTGTATTTGTCTATATAGTGAGAAGGTCAAGATGGAGCTACTTTCAACTGCCGTCAGTGATTACCTTCAGGAATGACACTCAGGGAATAAGAAAAAGGAAATCCGAAATCTTATATTATAAATGTTTATAGTTAGAATATTAACAATAAGCATATAACACCATTATCGTTCTTAAGTATTAATGAAGTCAGCTGTCCCCATTTACCTAATTTTTTATCAGGCATTTGGAGCTCAATGTTAGACTCAGATGGGAAAGCAGAGCCTAATCTCCTCCTGCTTAAAGACAGCAGATAATCTGACAGAGGAGTCTGCAAAACTGATTGTGGGCTTTACCGGGAGTCTTTATGTGGGTTTCTGAGATCTGATTCTGAATTGTTCCCTGAGCATCCTGATATCATTATAAACCCAGATCTGCACACTTTAGGGCTAACGAATGAAATGCTTTTAGACCCTGATCTTATCCCTCTCTTTTCAAGGCATATTTTCCCAAATATAGCTTATTCTTTACTTATTATTAGCTTATCTGTGACTTTGTGAAAATATTTAAATGGTGTTTTGTTGGTATACTTTAAAGGTATTTATGAATAAGAAAAGCAGATTAAATCCCCAAATCCCAATTCTGCCTCAAGGCTCCAACATACAACCCCTCTAGACATCAGAAAGGACCGCTCTTTGCTTTTCTGAAAGCAAAGGAAGGCCCGTCAATCCATAATTACTCTCTAGTGCAGATTGGCACAATATCAGAGCTAACACAACAGAGTACATAAAAGACCAGGTTATAACATCTCTGCTGCTGTAAATTGAAATAATAAACTTTGGCAAACACGGAGGACAGCAAATTCAATTTGACAGTCCTCTCAAAGCAGACTAAGAACAACAGAGGAAAGCTAACTAAATAGGATTAGCATCTATTTTATTTGATTATTACATCATTGGATGAGGCAACTTGTAATTCCCCCAAATCGTTAACTCAGCATTCACAAAATAATAGTAGAAATCAAAATATCATTATGTTCTACATCCCAACTCTCTAATTTTTTGAACTACAAGGGAATATCCTAACTTCTTTTAGCTTTGAGAACTCTTCCTTGGGCCAGCCCTGTACCAGGGTGGTTAAGTGTTATGCATGGTCATCATACAACCCATCATGGCTCAAATCCTGGCCCTGGTGGCTTGGAAAAACTGCCATACACTTGCATGTGTGCCCCAAATCCTGCTTGGATGGAGAAATAGCAGAAAAAGGATCGTGGTATGAACATGTCCCATGAGGGGGTGCTTTCTCTCTCTCTCTTTTTCTGTAGTGAGCACATTCACCCTCTGGCAATTAAAAAAATCACTTTTTGGGGACCAGCAGATGGCATGATGATTACATCACTAAACTCCCACACAGTTGACTGCAGTTCAATTCCCAGACTGGACAGCTTAAACTCATGCCAGGCATGTGTGCTCAAAAATCTCAAGAGGAGAATGGAGGAGAGGGATTGCAGCATGGCCATCACCTGGGCAGTGATATCTCGCTTTCTGTCTCTCTCTGTCTCTCCAGCAAGTGCACTCACTCTATGGTAAAAAATCTATCTCTGAAAAAAAATTACCTTTTAAAAAAATAACTTTCTTTAAGCCAACACTTAGGTGAAAGTCCAATATGTAAAACAAGTAAACATGAGCTTGGTCAATAGGATGGCGGTTGTGTAGCTGTGCTCACCTGTTCCATTTCTGTATGTCCCCTACCTCTTGGTCCCTCTGAAAGATCCTCTCTTAGAATCCCTGAGACTCTACAAGAGCATCATTTGGACAATGACTGGCTCAGGTCATCAGCATCTTCATGTAAAAGATGAAGACTTTGGGGCTAGACTTTGGCAGTGGTTAAGGTGGCTGGATCCCACATGGCCAACTGCATGGTTCAAATTCCGACCCACTGGCTCGATAAACACACTGGGTACATGTGCACAACAAACAGAGGAGAAAGGACTGCAGCATGGCCATGCCCCATGGAGGGTGCCTTCTTAATTTCCTTCTATCTCCCTTTCTCTGGTGAGCACATGTACCCTCTGGCAAACTAGAAAAATATATATATAAGAGATGCAGATCACAACTCCTTATGATGGCTATCTAAAGATAGAGCTAGAGAAGGGGGAAGAAAGGGAAACCACATTCAGATGAAGACTTATACTGAAAAAAATCAATAGCAAATTCATTTTTAAAGGGATTAAGTGATAAAAGTTAAGCTTTTATTGAGCATATATTACATATTAGAACTAGTGCTAAGTGCATTATGAGCAAGTATTAACATATTTCTCTCATGCCATGTAGTAGAAACTATTCTATCATCATTAAGCAGGTAAAAATACTTAGATTGAAAAAGAGCGAATGACTCAAGGTTACATGGCAGGAGTAGTTTGTGCTCAGGCAACTTGGCTTGAATAACAGTTGTGCTAGCACTGTGCTCTTCCACCTGTACTGTCACCCCTCTGGCCACCACCATTTTTTTTTTTTTTTTTTTTTTTTTTTTTTTACCCAATTGCTTTGATAACATGGAAAGAAGGTAACATTCCACTGGTTTTACCACACGCTGAGATATAAGTATGTGCACCTACTAGACCTAACGTCCTACTAGATTCCTTGTATAGATACTGCCATGGCAACAGCCCCATTCTAATCAAGCCAGTCAACAGACAGATTACTTCTGCAATAACAAGCTTCTCAAATCCAAAGTTGTCAGCAAATGAGACAGGATTGCAGACACTCTGGCAGACAAAAATAAAGGCCAAAGTGAGCTTGACAACCAGGATACATATATATATTCTCTGAAAACTGGGAAAAAATAAGCACGGATCAAGCTGGGGTATTTGGGGACAAAATCAGACATGGATAAGCAGAGATGAGAAGAGGCAACCAAGGACCAAGTTGCAAATAATCCCAGCAGGGGTCAGCGTAGATGAATCAAGTGTGAGTCAGCAAGGAAGCACTGTCATCAAGAAAAAAAGGGAAAATATTGTGGAATGCCCTGGGAGGTGTGTGACTTGCAAGGACTCTAAAATAAGCCTCCGATGTTCTAGTCATCAGCCTACACTTTAAATGTATTCCGTTTCCAATACTGCCTATTAGGCTTTTTAAATAATGGAGAGAAAATAAAGGCCAAAAAATTATAGCAAAGTTGACCAGAAAGAGAACAAAAAGTCACTGGGAGAAAGATTAAAAGATTTATGTATTGTTTATCCTAAGTGAGATAATACTGAGAATAAAATTTAAATATCTCAACTACATAAAATAGACTTGCAAGAGAATGCTAACTTCTGTTCTCCATTTACACAAAAGAATTCAGTCATTGGTTCATTTGATAAACATTTGTCAACTATCTACTACATACTGTAGATATAAATGTGGTAAAATATGTTGAAGCTGTTCACTGAAAGAAATTTACAGGCTGGCAAAGAGTACATGTAATAATGAATACCGCAGTGTAATCAGTACTGTATAACAGAGGCATATATGAAGAACAGAAGAACACAAAGAAGGAAGTGGCAAACCCTACCGTAGTGGAGGGAAGGGGTAAGGAAAAGTTAAGCACCATCTTGAAGGAAGACTAGGGTTTTTCAGAAATGCAATGAGGGGAGGAGAAATAGAGGCAGAAGGAGCAATATGTGCAAAGGCAGGAAGATCGGAAACTGTCCAGCATATTCAGGGACCTGCAATTACTTTAACAAAGCTGGTGACTGACATAGAGGAGAAGAAAGCGGGAACTGAGCCAGAGACATGGGCTGGGGCTAGAGAATAGAGAAGTTTTTGTGGCAGCTAATAAGTTGGACTTACACCCAGATCGTTTCAATGTCTTGTTACAAATCAAAATACTTCCACATCAATTGACATGGACCTTCTAGCTGCTATCTTCCACTCCAGATATGTCTTCCCTCCACTGAGACTTTTAGGTCACTTCATAACCTAGCAACTAAGGGGGGATGCTGGGACTGGGGCCTCCAATTCCACACCTCTATCTATTTTTGTGTCATGGTGATTGTCAAAAATGTTCCATATCACTCCTGCTAATATGTAGGGACTTTATCCAACAGATGAAAGAAAACCACTGAAGATCTTCAAGCAAAATGTCACATGGTCTGAATGATAGTTTGTTTTTTTTTAAATTTTTGATTGTAAAAATAATCAGTAAAGGGGACCAACAGATGGTGTAATGGTTACATCGCTAGACTTTCACTTAGTCAACTGCAGTTCAAGTCCCAGACATGATGGCTTAAAACTCATACCAGGTGCATGTGTGTGCATGCCCAAAATCCTGAGAGGAGAATGAAGAAGAAGGGATTACAGCATGGCCATCCCCCCTTGGAGGTTGATTTCTCACTTTCTGTTTCTCTGTCTCTTCAGCAAGCACATGTGCCCTATAGCAAAAATCTCCCTTAAAGAAAAGTAATCAAAAAGGAATGAAGCCTCTTTCCATGGAGACATTTGAAAAAACAGTTTTCTATCCTGTAGGTTGGGTGGTTTCAATGCTGCTTGGCCTATGGTATGCCTCCAAAGGGGTTTCCACTTCATTTATGAGACCATTCCATGGTCGAACATTGTTGAAACACTGCCTTGTTAAACTTTTCTTCCACCTCTCTGAGGGAGATGGAGACGTTGAGAGAGGTGGCTGGGAGCAGGCCTCACTGAGTGATAATCTCTATCTCAGGAGCTATAGAGACATAAATATTTTTTGTGTTGAAATTCTTTTCACATTGGTGTGGCAGGTAGACCCTAGCAGCAGATGACCTCCTGAAGCAACCTCTCATCACAGAGCTCTTCACACTGCTGCCTGCCGTTCTCTAGAGACAGCTACAAGGCTGCAGCATGGTGCCGACTTCACAGTTCCTGGTTAAGGCAAGCAGACTGAAGCCACCAAGAATAGGAAGAAAAGAACTCCGAGGTCACCCAGCAGAACGGGAAACTGCAGGTAGATCTGACCTCACATTTCAGCTTGGAATCTCCCCCACTTAAACTGTATCTTTCCAAATGCTCTATATTTCACCTAAATTCAATCATTTCCAAATTATATTGTAAAAAGTAAAACCTCAGCTTTTTCTTTTAAAAAAAATTTGCATTTCTTGGTAAATCACATAACTCTAGTCCTGAATTTTCCCTACTCATTTTTTCTCATCTTTCAATTACCTGCTGATCTACTACTGTGCAAGCATTTTTCTCATTTACTGAGGATACGACTTCCTTTTTTTTCTTTTTTTCCTTGCTAATGCTCACCTAATTAACAGTCAAGCAGCTTTTCATACAAAAACTCCAAGCTTTAAACTTCACCTTCTGATTAGAAGTTTAAAAAAAGAGCTGTTGAGATTCGAAAATTCTTATTTCCAAGAGTTCTGTGTGCTCAACCATCAGACCATCCATCATGAATGAGATCAGTGTGAATAGCAGTCTGAGATATATGAGAGGCAAACAAAAAACGCTCGGCATCACTAATCATCAGGGAAATGCAAATCAAAACTATAATGAGGTATCTCTTCATACCAGTTAGAATGGCTATTATCTAAAAGGCAGAGTAAACAAGTGTTGGTAAGATTATAGAGAAAGGGGAACTCTTGTACACTGTTGATAGGAATGTAAATTAGTACAGCCATTATGGAAACAGCATGGTGGTTCTTTCGGAAAAAGAATAGAATTACCTTATGATCCAGCAATCTCCACTACAAGGTAAATATACAGTGGCACCAGAGTTAACGTACTGACGAGATTCCTGCCACCATGTCTTTTGCTGCCTTGTTCACAATAGCTGAGATACGAAATCAACCTAGTACCCAACAATGGATGCATGGATAAGTAAAATGTGGTATGACATAGTATACAGCCATTAAAAAGGGTGAAATCTGGTCATTTGGGGCAATATGAATGAGCCTAGAGGAAATTATGCTAAGTGAAATAAGCTAGGCACTAGAAGACAAATCCTGCACATAACAGATTTGATCATGGAGAAGTAGATACCAGAAGCTGGGGAAGAAGGTGAGGAGGTCAGGGTTAAAAAATATAAAAATGCAAATGGATAAAGAGAATGAGTTCTAGAGTAGTATAGCACAGTAGCAAACATATAGTTGGTATATTTCAAAATAGCTAGGAGAGAGGATTTCAATTATTCACAGCATAAAGTAATGGTCAAAACTTGAGATGACTGATGCTTATTGCCCTGATTTATCAATACATTGTATTTATGTATTTAAAAAGCACACTATACCACACAAATTTATACAACTACTACATGTCGATAAAATTAAAATACATATACACATAAATTTTCAATAGTTTCATGGAAAATGCATATTTTTAAAAAACTGAATGGTTTTGAAAATTTGTTTTACAAAAATAAACTTGTGCTTTAATTCCATTTTCCCCTGAACTTTTTGAAGTCCTGTTGTACATAAAAAAAGAACGAAAAAAAAAACTCTCAGAGATTAGGTCTGTGTTTCCTGAAATGATTACTAAATATGTTAGGAACAGGATTCTTTAAGGCCATACTGTGATCATCTGAGCTTGATCACAGGTAAGGCACTGGAGTCATCTTCAGAAAAAGCCCAATTCATTTAATTCCACTGTACTACCTTTAATAATAAGAAGCCATGTTTTCAAACTTTTACTAATTCATTCAAAAATCATTTATTACAAAGCATGGCTAAGGTTGAGAACTAGATACAATACATGAGTCAAATAATTATACAAATAGATGTAAACTACAACATTAATAGAAAGTATAAAGAATTTGTCACAAATTGGGACCAGCAGTTGGCATAATGGCTATGTCACTGGACTCCCATGGGGTCGACCGCAGTTCAAGTCTCAGACCCGGTGGCTTAAACTCACACCGGGCATGTGTGCATTCATGCCCAAGATCCCGAGAGGAGAATGGAGGAGAAGGGATTGAAACGTGGCCATCTCCCCTGGGGGGTGATTTCTCACTTT
Organism: Tupaia tana; assembly: GCA_026018925.1. Classification (NCBI taxonomy): domain Eukaryota; kingdom Metazoa; phylum Chordata; class Mammalia; order Scandentia; family Tupaiidae; genus Tupaia; species Tupaia tana. Next base: position 59,367,924 of record JAKSZU010000013.1, read on the forward strand.
CTGCCTCTCTGTCTCAGTCTTTTTGGTGAGCACATGCACCCTATAGCAAAAATATCTCAAAAAAAAAAAAAATTTGTCACAAATTGAGAGGCTTCAATGACATTTGCTTACATATCTTAGCAACCAAGATTTGCCAAGCCCAAGCTATTCATTAAAAGCTACAATTCATAACTTGAAGAAACATTGGCCATCCAGTCATCTTCCTTTTTTTTTTAATTTTTTAAATTTTTGCCATAGGATGTGTGTGCTTGCCAGAGAGAGACAATGAGAGGGAGTGGAGAAATCACCTCCCTGGGGGAATGGCCATGCTGTAATTCCTTCTCCTCCATTCTCCTCCTGGAATTTTGGTCACATACACACACATGCCTGGTGTGATTTTCAAGCTGCCAGGTCCAAGACTCGAACTGTAGTAGTAAGCCATGAAGGAGTCCAGTGCCTTAACTACCATACCACCTGCTGGCCTCAATCATCCTCCATCTTAGTGGGTCAGAACTTAGCACTGAGCATCAAGGGATTTCTGGTTATTCCTACCTGTTCCAGTAATCAGTCCATCTGATTCATACCAGGCACATTTGTAGACCAAAGGACACAAGCAAAAATGAGAGCTTAACTCCCGTAAATGCTGACAGGATATCGACAATGCCATTTGATTGAAGTGCAGTGCTTCGAGACCAAGTGGAGTAAAGGAATGTAGTGTGATCCTTTGGACTGACAGGAAGGGTCCAAGGAAGAGGAAAAAAGGAACCTAATCCACACGTCTATTTGCAGATTTAGAGGAAAATAAATTCTGTAAGACTCTAAGCAAGATTGTCTGGGATTTGCTAAGGGATATGAGCAGAATCCTTATATAATGAGCTTCTTTAAATAAACAAACAGCATTCTGGCTTTACAAAAGCTTCTGGGTACTGGAGAAGTTATTAAAAAATAAGAGAAGTGGTGATTTAGCCTCATCATTGCTGCTAACAGTGGTCTTTCAGATTTAAATGCTCACTCCTGCACCTGAATTGTCAGAGGTATTGTCTCTCAGGATGCAATATACAGGATGCTTGATTTTGTGATTAAAAAAAAAAAAGTCCTCTGGCATCATTCATTTGATTTATACTATATTGGGTGGAACTATAGCTAAGAAAACTCTTATTTGTCCATTATATTCTTTTCTCCATTTGTTGATCTTCAATCTGTCTTTAAATTGTAAATCTGACTTTATTACCAGTTACTACAGCTAATATTTAATTGTTTCAAAGCAGATAATGTTTAACATCAAAGACCCTTTTTACACAGACAAATATGTACCACTGAAGAGAAATCATTTTTAAAGTCCCTTACGATCTAATTTCTAATGGCATGACAACGTATTTTCTTAAACATGCACTCAAAAATGTTTTAAAAGCAAATGGGCTGAGAATTTGTCATGCTTCCTAAGATCCCAAGAAGAGAATAGCTAAGACCGGATTTTATTCCAAAGGGAAGAAAGCTTCATTTTTAATAAGTACAGAAGATTTAGATTTAATTTAAACACAGCCCAAAATCCACATTGTGAATTTACCAGCTTTTTTTTTTTTCTGATGCCACATCATTTATCTGTCCTATGAAGGATTAGACTCTCGAAGTCTGATTTTGTGACTACTGACACAAAATGGGACCCACAGATAACACTATGGCTTTGGAGGCTAGAAGCTACCCAGGAGGCACAGGTTCAGTTCCTGGACTAATACAAACACACCAGGCACAGTTACATGCACCTGTGAGCCTAATTAATTGGGAGACTGGGTCGTGAAGATTACAACACAGTGGAACTCTCTCAAAAACACCTCTCTCTATCTCTCTCTCTCACACACGCACACTTTTTTCTCTCAGAAAATGAAAGAAAAAAAGAACAGAACCCAGAAGCATTTCATGTTCATATGATCACACTATTAGTTAAGACTCACTACTCGTGGGACCAACAGATGGCATAAGGGTTATGTTGCTGATCTCCCACGTGACAAACCACAGTTCGAGTCCTGAATCCAGCAGCTTGAAATACACATGGTGTGTATGTGTGCGTACCCAAAATATGGAGAGGAGAGTGGAGAAGGGATTGTGGCATAGCCGTGCCCCCTGGGGGGGGGGGGGTGATTTCTCACTTTCTTTCTCTCTGTCTGTCTCTGTCTCTCCAGCAAGCACACACGCCTTACAGTAAAAATCTCTCTTAAAAAAAAAAGAGTCACCACTCATACAATCCTCTCTTAGTTTACAATTTCATAGATAGATGTGTAAACTGGGCCAAAAGAAATACAAGGTAAATGAATAAGGTTAGCACTCAAAGCTCATGCTGTAAGTTTTAATGCTGAAGGTAGAGCCTTTGGTGCCGTTTTCTGGGAATTAGCTAAGCCCATAAGGTAATATTTGACAGACTTCCCTCAGGATAATGAAGCCCTATCTGTTCTGCTAAAGTACCTAAGTGATTCTCCTGCCATGTCACTTAAAATGTCCCTACCATCACAAGCTCGATGTTCAGTTGTGCCGTCTCAAAACAGTGCAACCAATGCCCTAGGGCCATTGTAATATATCGGCTAGACCATGACCCAAAAATATATCTTCCAAAACAGAATAACGTGAATTATATGTAGTGTGTTTAACATTTATCACAAATACTAAGTCAATTTTCCAAGTCTTGTGTTATAGTAGGGTCCTATTCTAATGATTTTAGGATTAGACTAAAAGGCATTGGTTCCTTAGGTAGCTTTCGTAAAGCAATATCTGACCAATGTATACAGAATTTTTTTTAAAACACAGGGTGGGTCAACCCTTTGGCACAGTGGTTAAATGGGAGTCAGATCCCACATGGCTTACTACAGTTCAAATCCCAGCCCCAACAGCCTGAGAAACACTGGCTATTTGTAGGTGCACATCCAAAGTTGCAATGGGGAAGAAAAAGGAGTGTAGCAATGACACACCCCATTGGAGGCACTTTCTTTCCTTCCCTTCTTTCTGGCAAGCACAACTACCCTCTGGCAATTAAAAAGTTTTTGTTGTTGTTGCTTTTAGTTTTTGCTATAAGGCAGGGTTCACCAGAGATAAATAGGGGGATGGTGGGGTGAGAAATCACGCAACAGAAGGGATGGCCACACTACGTTTCCTTTTCCTCTAGTCTCCTCTTGGATTTTAGGCAAGCATGCATGTTAGCCTCATGTGATTTTCAAGTCACCGGGTCCAGAACTTGAACCATAGAGTCAGTTATGTAAGATCCAGCACCTTAACCTCCATGCCACCTGGTGACCCTAATAAATAAATTATTAAATAAATAAATAAAAACACTAAGCACTATGTTTTCATCATTTCATAAAGGACTATATTTCCAAATTAGAAAGAAATAAACTATATAAACTGTTAAACTATATTGACCTGACAAGGCCTCCATATCCTGCCTCAGTTCCTATAAGCAAACCACAATTTCACTTGGAAGTCTGTTTCCTTAGTTGCCAAGTTACAGCCAATCACAGCAGCTACACTTAGTCAATCACAGACAGCCCACCCTTTAAACTGTGTTACCGCGGGCAAACATCCAGCTGTAACCAATCCAATTACTTCTCTACCTCAGTCCCTTGGTTGTTTGTACATCACTTACCCTTTCTTGCACATAAATGTCACTCCACCACGTGGGTATCTGGAGTTCCATGGAAGCCATTTTGGGGGCTGCCTGATTAGAATGTTTTTGCTCAATTAAACTCTAAATTGTCCAAATTTTTTCTCTTAACAGAAGCAAGCCATTTTAGTTATTAAAATAAAAACGTAAGGGACCAGCAGTTAGCGTAATGGCTATGTCACTGGACTCCCATGTAGTCAACCGCGGTTCTAGTCTTGGATCCAGTGGCTTAAACTCAACGCCGTGCATACGTGCATGCGTGTCCAAGATCCCAAGAGGAGAATGGAGGAGAAGAGATTGCAGCATGGCCATCCCCCCGGGGGGTAATTTCTCACTTTCCGTCTCTCTGTCTCTCCCTGTCTTTCTGGCGAGCGCACGTGCCCTATAGCAAAAACCTCTCAAAAACATTTTTTTAATTAAAAAAATAAAAACATAAAAGTCAAACTTCAAAAATATCATACATAAATTTTTTCTGCTTTATCTTCAATTTTTTCAAAGAACATGCTTTGCATAACTTGATCATGTTGTCACCTTAAATGTAAATCTGAAGTTTTTCTTCCTCTTCAAGTAGCATAACTTTATTCAGAGTGCAAGATCAAAATGCCTAAGACCAGTGTTTTATAAGGACAAAAACCACACCAGATAGTCCAAAACCCCACAATCCCTAAAAACTGAGTCACTGAGATGAGATTTAGTTAACTTAGACTCTAGTAGCTGTGAAAACAAATGTGCCACTAGTTTTTCCCAATTCTTACTTTTCTTAATGTTTGGTTTATAGAAAACAAAACCAGCAAAACATTCCAGTGGACACAGTGAAACAAACACAACCTGGAAAATTTTGACTCAATGATACATTCATAAATTCAGACTAAAATTAAAACGATGTTCATTAAGAAAGAACAGGAAAAAAGAAAGTTTAAAAAGACAGAATTGGACTTTCATGGAAGTTTGGAGACAAATATGCCAGGTTTATTTATCTAATGATTTATATGAAAAGTCCAAACACAGAGAGTTCCAGTCAGCATTTCTCAGGCAGGAGAGGTACACATCACAGAAGAGATAGCCTTCCTCTCTCAGGACCTCTGAAAATGCTCTCTTCTTCCAAGTAAATTCCACTTTACCAAACCCTAGGAGGGTCTTATATAGCAACAGCAACCTGCTCTGAGGTGATTTTTCACTGAGACAGCTACTTTAAAAGATGTTATAACAGTGACCCCCCCCAGGAAGGGAAGTCATTGAGTACAAAGGGAAGCATAAAACTTTTCTTTTAGAGTAGAGTCAAGGCCTAAATATCTTAATATCTTAAGATAATAATCAACCTTTATTACATACTCAGAGAATCCTAGTCTTCTGAGAAACCTTAACCAAAACATAAATAAATAAATAAAGTAGGGAAATACATTTGTTTAGAATTCTGCACACGCAAGTAAGATAGGCAGAGGGTAAGACAAGCACACAGTTCCTAGCATTTTTGCCCAACATGCTAGGTATCCTCCGCTTACCTTTCCAGGTTCACTATCCATCCTTTTGCCACCTACTCAGCAACATGAGAGACTAACCCCATGACTGCATCAAGGAGTACCTTTGCCCTCTGCCTTTAAGCAGTTTTCTGCCAATGGGAGTAAGGACCAGGAGATCAGGGACAGGAGAGGAGTGGGGGATGTGAAGCTGGGGAGTGTATGAAATAATAAAATGAGTAAGGGGCAAGTCAGAAATATGGAGAAATCAAATCAGAAAGATGAATTGAACAGGATGCTGACAACCTACTGGAGGCAATAAAAGCAATGGATAAGAAACCTGAGAGTGTGGGCCAGGCCTTCCTGGAGACAAGCCTAGGGAGAAGAGGCCTTGTGAGCAGAGGAAGTCCTTAGTCTGTGTTGCACAAAGGTCAGGATGCTGCATGGGGTCTGTATGCCTGAATGCCATGCTAATGCTCATGTTCTCAAAAGGATCTGGTTGGGGTGACTCCATACTCAATGCAAAGTCTTTATTGGCTCTAAGAGCTGTGTCAGTCATGGCCTAAGAAGCCTCGTTAAAGGCCATAGTTGAACGGAACTGTATCTCCAGGTGCAAAAAGAGAGCAAGAATAAATGGTCATGAGTCTGCTGTAATGCCACACTTCGAGTATTTCATTTTAATGCAATCCATTTAGAAAAGAGATGAAGGAATCAGTAGGTCATTATGACCAGAAATATTTAAATGTTTTAATATGATTGCAGATATAAATCCACACCATACTCCCTCATTTCTTCCATTCACGCAAAACCCTTATCATTCAAAAGTGCTCACCAAGTTCTGCCTCATGAAGGAAAATGTCTCGTGTAAAGAACTATTACATAGTCTCACCATACTCCCCAAAGCTGAATGATAAGCAATTGTGTTCCCCCCCGGATATGCGTATGAAGTCTAGCAAATAAGAATATAAAATAATGACAGGAAGAAAACAAACCAAAAGCTAAAATTATCAGTGGAACTGATTAGCATATGTATAAGAGACACTTGTACAGATGTGGGATGCTTTCTTTAGAATGTAAGTTCTCAGAGCAGTGACTCTTAATCAGTTTTGGAGTTGTGACATCTTATTATTTATTTTCTTTTTATAATCATCACTAACCACCTCCCAAAAGCATATTTTTAAATGAGAAGGAACAATTTTATTCTCAAGCAATTGCTTTTATTTTTACTCTCTCTGAGAATCACCCTAAAGAATCATTACCAGCTGATACAGTTATCAGTAGCTCAGAATCCAGAGGCCTCTGCTCTTTGCCTTTTTTCTTTCTAGTGGCAGATAATTAATAATCCACTGGCCACAGCAAAGAGAATGGAGAGTGCAAAGAAAGCTGGAGTGAGAGTCATTTCCATGAGAATCTTTCAAAGTTTGGATAGGACATCTTGAAACAAATATTGGAGTGTGTGAAGGGGATGGACAATGACATGTTTTTTCCACATACTTATATATCATTGCATGTAGGGAAATGTTGTGAGCACTGAGAATCAATCTTCACAGGCCTCCACGATTCACCTCATTGCAAACTCCATTGTCCTGCTTTTATAAGCTGTATTGATTATTTCTGTGAATGTGAAAGAAAAGCCACCATATATAGAACCTTTGATTTTGCAATTTAAGATGAGGTTTAATTCTTCCTATAAAATTTTTATTGGGAAGCTCTCTGTTGTTTACCCAAATACAGGACGTGATGAAGAGCAACTCATTCCTCTGGAGAAATTGGGTAATCTTGACCAGGTTTCTTAGAGAGCCAACTCCATAGCCTAGTGGTTAAGGGAGCCTAATACCACAGGGTTGACTGCAGTCCAAATTCCAGCCCCAGGGGCTTAAAAGATATGCCAGATATGTGTGTGTGTCTGTGTGTATGTGTGTCCCAAATCCCAGCAGGATGGAGAAATGGAAGAGAAGGGATTGCAGCGTGACTATGTCCCACTGGGGGATGCTTTCTTCTTCTCTGTCTCTGTTTCTCTCTGATGAGAGCACACAATCTCTGGTGAGTGAAAAAAACAAAAAACAAAAAACAAAAAACAAACAAACAAAAAAAACAGGTTTCTTTGAATCAGAGTTAGAAGGGATCTTTTTCTATTGCAATAGAATAAGTTACCCAGGGAACTAGTAGGTGGCGTGGTGGTTAAGGCACTGGACACCCATATGGCCCACCATGGTTCAAGTCCTGGACCTGGTGGCTTGCTTTCTCACTTTGCTTCTCTTTCTGTCTCTCTGGTGAGCACATATGCCCTGTAGCAAATTTTTTTTTTTTTGAGAGGTTTTCGCTATAGGGCGCGTGCGCTCGCCAGACAGAGAGAGAGAGATAGAGACAGAAAGCGAGAAATCACCCCCCAGGGGGGATGGTCACACCGCAATCCCTTCTCCTACACTCTCCTCTCGGGATCTTGGGCACGCACGCACACGCGCCCAGCGTGAGTTTTAAGCCACCGGGTTCGGGACACGAACCGCGGTCAACTACGTGGGAGTCCAGCGACATAGCCATTACGCTAACTGCTGGTTCCCCCTGTAGCAAAATTTTAAAAACTAATAATAATAAATAAAGTCAAATAAATAATTTTTAAAAAAGAATAAGTTACCCAGATCCAGCCCTACAGCATGGTGGTTAAGGCAGCTGGGTCCTACATGGCTGACTTCGTAGTTTGAGTCCTGGACCTGGTGACTTGAAAACCTTGCCTGGTGGGGCCAGCAAGTAGCATGGTGGTTAAGGGCGCTGGACTCCCACGTGGCTGACCATGGCTCGAGTCCTGGACCTAGTCGGCTGCTTTCTTACTTTCCCTCTCCCCTCTCTCTCACTCTGTCCCTCTCTGGTGAAATATAAATAAACAAAGTTAAATAAAACAAATCTTTTAAAAAATAAAAGAAAAAGAAAAACATGCCTGGCATATGTGCATGCATGCCCAAAATCCAGAAAATAGAAGAGATTGCGGCATGATCTTTCCCACATTGGAGGTGCTTTCTCACTTTCCTTATCTCTCTACTCTCTCTCTTTCTCTCTCTCTCTCTGGTGAGCACACGTGCTCTCTGGAAAATAAAAAAAAAAAAAAGGTCATCCATGAAAGCAACTTGAGATTAATACTATACTATATTTCTTTCAATAAATATTAAATCGCCATGACCCTTTTGCCAGGTATGTGGCCACCAGATGTTAACTGCAGTTACTACTACTAGCATATATGCAGAAAGAAGAAACATCAATCCCAGATCACGTCACAAGCCAAAACACTCATCAACCCCATGGTTTTGTACATACTTTTCAGTGATTCGTTTCTCTCATAATAGACTGACAGGTCTCTAAAGGGACCAAGTATAATTTTATTAGGGAAGCGAAGTCTCAGAGGGATGGTGTCAGCATACAAGGAGGAAATCAACTTCCAGATCTACATTGGAGCTAGAGAGGGAACACCAGTCCATAACATAAGCAACCTACATACTCGTTTATCTCAATGCTCAGACGAGAAACACTTGCACACCCAGTTCAAAGGACTCTGTCTGGTCCATTTAGGGGGAGAAAACCTATGGGAGATAAAAATCCCTTTGAACTACCTAGTTGTTTGCACAACCTGGCTACCGGTCTGATCCAAATGATTGACTTTGTAATTCCAAAGAGATCTTAAGATCAATTCTGGCTTTTATCTACACAATTATTTATGCAAGCAACATGTCTGCTTCTATCCTAGGGAAAAAAATCTTCAAATCCTTTCTAAATAAAGTCCGTGTTTTAGTCAGAACAAAATGCAAAAACAGACAAGGCATTATAATATCATTGCAGAGTGAATGCTTAAATTCTATCTAGAGGAAATGTCATCACTGCATATCATATTTCCGGTTGAGTGTTACATTAGTCTAGTCAGAGCGATGGCACCAAGACAAACAGCAGGGGGAAGGGTGGGGCCAAAAGGCAGGGAAGGAAGCTCAGCTAATATAATGAAAAGGGAATAACCTTACAGCTAAACAGTGTACTTTTCAAAGGCAGCACAAGGGCAAAATGCTTTGTACAAAGAGAAAATTAGTTTCCAAAGTGTATGCATTCTACAAAGAGCCAAGTTAATTATTCAAAGCAGAGGCCCATGAATTCCCACAATTTAGTCATTCTATTCTGACAAATTCAGGCCCAGCGAGCTGCTTCTTATCACTAAGACTTTGATAATTGGCTTAGACATATCAAATAAACTTTCTGGAGAATTCAGTCGTAAGCAGGTATGACATCCTAATAGGGGTTTTATTAGGCCTTTCTCTGTGCAGTAATGTATTAGCAATCACTGTGACATTTTCTGCTCTGGGGGGTTTTGGCCTTGCTCATTTTTTACACTTGCTAGAAAATAAATTTATTCACGGTAGAGATCTAATCCAATACACTACTCTGTTTATCCTGGTTTCTAAAGGAACAGCCCTCTCAGAATTAATGAAAAGTGACATATACATCATAGAAGAAAATGCACTGTCTTCAACCAGGCATAACTGAATAGCAAGAATCCCTTCTGATTCTACAAACTTGGGAATTCAGTTCATATAGCTTTCTCTGGGCACACGTTTGCTTCCCATTCTACCTAAGAAGAAAAAAAAATAGCCAAAAGCATGTGTTAAATTTCTTCTCTTCAGCAGCAATTGTAGTTTTTAAAAATTTCCCTGAAAAAATGTCTATTGGATATTATCTGGTATGTTGCAATTGACACCTAATATTGCTGATGACCAAAAGTGCTTGAAGTCTTTTTGCTGTATACTTACATATTAAAAGTGGGGTTGATATTTGGGTGGAAATCAGTTTGGAATAAACGAGGAGCTACTCATCAGCGAGGAATGGGCAGGGTGTCAAGGATGAAGAAACTTGGCACCTGTCATTCTGATGATTTCTGTGAGAATATCATTAATGGAAAGATTCATGGAGCACCACCAAGGCATTAGCAGTTGGTAAGATGAAGAACATGCTGAGATAATATTAATATACTTTTATCTCACAACAAAGAAACATCAACAAGATCTTCCACATGAAATCCCCATAATCTCCATAATTTAATGCTTGATATTTTGCCACTAATTTCCTACGTTCTACATTAATGAGGACAAAGAAAATATGGAAAAGCCCACAAGAAATCTAAGTAACTCATTTTAACTGTTGGGTTTCTATTTCCTTTATCTAAACTCTTTTTTTTTTTTAGTTCTTTTTTTTTTTTTTTTTTTTTTTTGGAGAGGTTTTTGCTATAGGACGCATGCGCTCGTCAGACAGACAGAGAGACAGAAAGTGAGAAATCACCCCCCGGGGGAATGGCCATGCCACAATCCCTTCTCCTCTATTCTCCTCTCGGGATCTTGGGCACGCATGCACACGCGCCCGGCGTGAGTTTTAAGCCACCGGGTTCAGGACGTGAACCGCGGTCGACTATGTGGGAGTCTAGCAACATAGCCATTACGCTAACTGCTGGTCCCGAAACTCTTTTTAACTTCTGATGTAATGGATCATTGGGAAAGTCATGACATATTTTTGCAGAGAAAAACATGGAAAAATATATCATGACTTTTCTGATGACCCAATATTTTAATTTATAAGCACTGCCAAGGTATAGTGTTCTCTCAAAAAACCTCTTCTAGCTGCTGGTGATCCCTGGAATTTCTTAGTTAAAACTTTAATGTACTACTAAACATTATGTAATAAAAAGCATTTATCCTGACAAAAAAAAAACTTTAATGTGATATGGCATTAATGTTAAAATTCAAATATTGTGAAAAAGACTACATTAAATTTGATCAGGAATTGGTTCCAAGGCACAATGATAATGTATTCCTCAAGAAAAGCCAGATACAGACACCAGAAGTTGGCATAATGGCTATGTCACTGGACTCCCATGTAGTCGACCGCGGTTCGAGTCCCAGATCTGGTGGCTTAAATTCATGCCAGGCACATGCGCATGTGTGTCCAAGATCCTGAGAGGAGAATGGAGGAGAAGGGATTGCATCGTGGCTATCCCCTCCGGGGGTTGATTTCTCATTTTCTGTCTCTCTGTCTCCTTCTGTCTTTCTGGTGAGCACACATGCCCTATAGCAAAAATCTCTCCCCCCCTAAAAAAAAAGTAAAAGAAAAGAAAAACCAGAACCTACATGGGGATCACAGTTCAAATCTCCAGCTTAGCCAGTCTGAAACCTATCAAGCATGCCTATGAGTCCCCAAAATCTGATAGGCTGGAGACTAGAGAGAGGGGATTGTAGTATTAGCGGACCCTATGATAAGTGCTCCTTTCTCTCTTTCTCCTTCTCTCTCTCTTATGTATGCATACACTCTATCATGAATAAAGAAAATTTGATCAATTATTTACCAAACTCTATTAAGGTTTTATTATCCCCATTTTACAGATGAGAAAACACAATCTCAATGAAAATGTTTTACCCAGCTAATAATTACAAGGCTATGAAGGTTAGCATTGCAATGCAAAGGTCTAGTACTAGAACTAGAACTAATGATTATATAATATTCATATACTTCTAGAGATTAAAGGAACGGTGATGATGCATCTTACTGAATATATTTGCTGAGCTAGACACTAAGCTAGACATTTTCCATACAAGTCCTTACTAAATTCTTATAATCACTCTGAGATAAATATTATTAGTTTCATTTTATGTATGGGGAAACTAAATATTAGAGCAGTCAGGTAACTTGTCAAAGTACATATACCCATATTACATAAGTGTAAAAGCAGAGATTCAAATCCAGAAGCTGTGCTCATTGGACACATACTGCTATGAGCACCTTGGCCTCTGAAGTGTGAAATGATATCTGTGGTTGGCAGAATAATGCCCCCCAAAAGATGTCCACATCCTCAGATCCCCAGAACCTGTGAGTATGTTAGTTTGCATGGCAAAGGAGAATTAAGGTTGTAGGTGGAGTTAAGGTTGCCAATCAGCTGACCTTGGGATGGGAGAGTTTGTGTATCCACCACACAGTCCAATGTAATCACAAGGTCCTCGGTGGGAGAGGGAGACAGAAAGAACCAGAGAGACAGTAGTGAGTGAGAGTCTCTATCTGAGGTGGCTGGCTTTGAAGATGGTAGCTATGATCTAAGGAACACAGTCTCTAGAGGCTGAAGAAAAAAACAAACTGATTTTCTTCTAGAGTCTCTAAAAGGAATGCAGCCCTGCTGACACCATATTGATTGTAGCTGAGGGAGACTCCCCTCAGACTTCTAACTCCACAACAATAAGATGATAAGTTTGTGTGACTTTAAGCCACACTTTTGTGGTAACTTGTTATAGCAGCAATAGGAAACTAATACAGGATCTTCCTGAGCTACAGAGAGAGCAGAGGCTTGTTTCACAATTGCGTTAGGATTAGTCCTGCCAAATTTAACTAAGTGACCAATGTATAAATCATGAGACTTTGGGCTTTGGGATCTTTTTGTCTGTCTGTAGGTGGGATTCATGTGACTTTTATGACTTATTTTATAAGTGTCCTAACATTTAGTGTGAGCAATGGAGATAAAAGGCTGGGATAAAGGAAAGAAGAAAAAGAGAAATAACTTTCAAGTTCCTGGAACTGGTGAAGCATATGCTGGGATAAGAAAATTGGCGCAAAAATCAAAGGTACACAAGACCATGTAATGTGCTCGGCTGAAGAAGATGAATATGGTATTATCCTTGATTTAATTAGCATGCACTGAAAGCATGCTTTGAAAAACCGTATTATACCCTCCCCGTGAAGATGTACAATTAAATTTAAATACTAAATTATAAAATAAATATTTCTTTAAAAAGAAAAACATATATTAAGTTCTGGGGAAACAAGAATGACACATGAAAAATCTCAGAGAAAAACAAGTTCAGTTAAAGGATTACATCATTACAGAGTTATTAGAGAAGATGTATAACAGAGGCGGGAAACACTAGCTGTGGTGGAAATGATCATGGATAGAAAACAACTCCTGTGTCAAACTCGGCACACATAGGAAACTGGGCAACACTTAAGCAGATGAAAAGTTGATTTTCTGGAAGTCATTTATGACAGGCATTCTGGATTTCCTATTCTTCCCTTTCTTCCTTGCTTCTCAGGATTTCAGTTCAGGTTGGCTTTCAGATACCTAACACATGACGCACCCAGTGCTCAGTGGATGACTCTTGATTAATCTTAGCTAACTGTGTTTGTTCCATTTCTCTTACCCAATCCTGAACAGGTAGCAGGAGGCAAGGTCTGGAAGGAGACTTCTGGAAAAGTTTTTCCTTATTCTTCAAAGCAGCCATAGGGAAAAGCTGCTCTCTCATCTGCTTTGGATATGGTCTTTGCTTGGAACTGCTGAAGAAAGCTGGTATACATACACTGAATGTGGAGTAGAAAAATTAGAAGAATCTGGGTCCCTGATGATGCTGTTGAGCCACTGAATTGGCCAACCCTGGAGCTTGCCTGATTCTAAACTTCTTTTTTATGAGATACTAAATGGCTCTTATTGTTTAAGTCAGTTGGATTAAGATTCTCATTTACTTGCAACAGAGAGCATCCTAAATGATACAACTGAAAGTAAATTAGTCATTAGTCTTTGTGCACTATTTACTGTGTGATTTGGTCCCCTTCTCTGTCTTGGCCAATTCTGACTCCAAGCTATTACCAGGAGGCAGGAGCCATCATTACAGCTAATCGTATTAAAAGATGATGCAACAGGGTCCCCAGGTGGTGTGGTGGTTAAATAACTGGACTGTAATATTGTTGACACTGGTTCAAGTGCCAGATGCACCAGCTTGAAAATCACATTGGGTGTGTGTGTGTGTGTGTGTGTGTGTGTGTGTGTTTGCATGCATGCCCAAAATTTCAGGAAGAGAATGGAGAGGAAGGGATTGTGGTGTGGCCATCCACCCCAGGGAATGATTTCTCACCTTCTCTCTGACTGTCTCTCTCTGGTCAGTGAACATACACTATGCCAAAAACCTAGATATGATATATATATATATATATATATATATATATATATATATATATATCATATAGAGAGAGAGAAAGAAAGAGAGAGAGAGAGAGAGAGAGAGTGTGTGTGTGTATTAGGACTATTTAGTGTTTTTTAAATTTTTTTATTTTTAGACAGAGATTTTTGCTATAGGACGTGCACAATCACCAGAGAGACGGAAAGCAAGAAATCACTCCCCAGGGGGGATGGCCACACTGCAATCACTTCTCCTCCATTCTCCTCTCAGGATTTGAGCATGCATGCATATACACCTGGCATGAGTTTTAAGCCACTGAGTCCAGGACTCAAACCACGTTGACTACGTGGGAGTCCAGCAACGTAACCATTACACCATCTACTGGTCACAGGACTATTTGGTTCTTGGGTTAAAGTGTCATCCCTAAGATTTTCCACCCTTAAATGTTTGGATTCATTTAGTAATGTGGAAGCAAAACTTCAATTGCAGTTGATATCTAATAACAGCAATAAGAGTGAGATTTGGGTATCATTAGATGACATTTAGTCAAAGAACCAAGAATACGTTTTCCCTCTCCCTCTCTCTCTCTCTCTCTCTCTCTAAGATTTCTCAGGGCACGAGCATACATTTGAGAGAGACAGACAGAAATACAGAGAGAGGAAAAGTGAGAAATAATGCTCCAGAGGGATAGCCATGCTACAATCTCCTCTCTTCCATTCTCCTTCCGGGATTTGGGGCACACATGCACACTGCTCAGCATGTTTTTCAAGCATCAAAGGCAAAGGAAAGCAAAGTTATACTTCTATATTCACTGAGTTTAGGCTCTAATCCCCAAATATAAAACTCTTGGTGAAGTGACCAAGAGCCCCTTGATTTGGATATAAGGGCCTACGGGGAGTCTTCAAGGAAGAATCGTACTTTCAGGCTCCATTTGGGAGAAAGAAAAAAGGAAAATTGAAGAGATCACTGCTCCCAGGTACACACAGATGAGAGTGAATATCGGGAAGCCTGAGCTTCTGCAGCAGGAGATAGCGTGGCCACCATGTTCCGAAGCCAGGTTAAAGACGAAAACAAGATAAAGTCGCATCTACATAACTGACCTCTTAATGTGGAGAAACCCACTAAGCCCAATAAACAGAGCTGAATCCACTACACCCAATAGACAGTCACATCCTTGTCATGAAATCTGACCAATGAGATTAGCAACTTCCCAAGAGAAAGAGAACAAACAAACGTAGATGAGAAGTTGGTAGAGGAGTTTAAGAAAAGTTCCTTCTCTTTGAAGCATTTCAGGTTTTTATTTTATAAGGTGGTCAGTATTATTATACTCTTAAAACTTAATGTAAGCTTCATTCATAGCTGATTTTTACTTTCCCCTATGGCTCAGCTCTTCTCTGATGAACTATTATCTTTATAAGCATTTATTTCCCACGGCTCTGCTAAAAAGTGAAAAACCATAATTGCAACTAAGTCCAGGCAACATGAAGAAAAATTGTGCAGTTAAAAACCCCTTGCTAGGGAACTACCTTCTTATCCACAGATGGAGCCTATATGCTGGCTAGCATACTTATGGGATGAAACAGCTGGTCTTACTGATTTTTCTGGCTAAACTTCACTTTGGAGGATTTGATAGGGAATATTTTGGTCTCTACAAATCAAGTATCCCAGAGTTCACCAGCGTGCAGTTTGAATTTTATTTTAAACCGTGAAAGAGGCCAAGATGACTACATGCTCCAAAAACATCTGGGCTTCTCCCTCAGATCGCATCAACCACATGAGACTCTTTTACCAATGTCCACAGAAGCTCATTTTCTCATTTCCACTTTTTTTCCCCATAGTCTTTTCATTGGTTGGCAGCAAAAATGAATAGTCACCACTTCTGCATGCAAGTCCTTCCTCAATCTTGTTCTAATTTACCTTTATGGATTCATAACACATTTTTGACGACTGCTCCAGCTAAATGATTTTTCTTGACATATCCTATTGTATCCTAAACAGATTCTGTGTTTCCACCTCTGTACTTTTTCTCGTTCTATTTTTTAATGCCTATCAAATTAGCAATGAAAATGTCTTATAGATGATCAAATCCAAACTATTCATTTTTATCTGAGGAAACTTAGTCCCAGAATTACTGGAGTTAGAGAAGATATTGAATCAATTACCCTCTGGAACTACATAACAAACCACCCCAAAACTTAGTAACTTAAAAGCAATGACTTAGTGTTTTTTACGACTTTGTGGGTTGGCTGGACAACTACGCTGCTAATTCTTTTTTTTTTTTTTTTTTTTTGGAGAGGTTTTTCGCTATAGGGCGCGTGCGCTCGCCAGACAGACAGAGAGAGACAGAGAGACAGAAAGAGAGAAATCACCCCCCAGGGGGGATGGTCACGCCGCAATCCCTTCTCCTCCATTCTCCTCTCGGGATCTTGGGCACGCACGCACACGCGCCCAGCGTGAGTTGTAAGCCACCGGGTCCGAGACGCGAACCGCGGTCGACTACATGGGAGTCCAGCGACATAGCCATTACGCTAACGCTGCTAATTCTTTTTACAGTCTTTATGCAGCTGCAAGAAGCTGAGGGTCAGCTGAATAAGAAGGTGTAGGGTGACCCCACTCACTCATGTATAGAGGTTGATACACATATACTTTGCTGCACCTACTGTGAGGATGAAGACCATTCTCAGCAACCAGACCGTCAATATTCCTGAGAATGTCGACATCACCCTGAAGGGACGCACAGTTATCGTGAAGGGCCCCAGAGGAACCCTGCGGAAGGCCTTCAACTGCATCAGTGTCCAGCTCAGCCTCCTTCGAAAGAAGAGGAGGCTGCGGGTTGACAAATGGTGGGGAAACAGAAAGGAGCTGGCTACCATTTGCACTATCTATAGTCACACACAGAACATGATCAAGGGTGTTACATTGGGCTTCTGCTACAAGATGAGGTCTGTGTACGCTCATTTCCCCATCAATGTTGTTATTCAGGAGAATGGGTCTCTTGTTGAAATCCAAAGTTTCTTGGGTGAAAAATAAATCTGGGGCAGACCAGCAGTTGGCAAAATGGCTATGTCATTGGACTCCCATGTAGTAGACCATGGTTCAAGTCCTGGACTCGGCAGCTTAAACTCACACCAGGCGTTTGTGCGTGTGTGCCCCAGATCCCAAGAGAAGAATGGAGGAGAAGGTTTTGTGGCATGGCCATCCCCCCTAGGGGGGTGATTTCTCACTTTCTGTCTCTCTGTCTCTCTCTGTCACTCTGGTGAGCACACGTGCCCTGTAGCAAAAACCTCTCCAAAACAAACATACGAACAAACGAAAAAAAAAAGAATAGAAAAGAAAAATACATGGGGGGGGGGGGGAGGGTTTCAAATGAGACCAGGTGTTGCTTGTTCAGTATCTCAAGCCCAGAAAGATGAGTTGATCCTTGAAGGCAACAATGTTGAACTTGTTTCAAATTAGCTGCTTTGTTACAACAAGCTACTGGCAGTTAAAAATAAGGATATAAGAAAATTCTTGGATGGTATCTATGTCTCTGAGAAGGTACAGTTCAGCAGGCTGAGTAAGATCTAAGAGTTCTCCAGCTACAGTAACAAGCCGGATCATTTCTAAGGCCTTCATATGACATTTTAAAGATAAAAGACAACAATTTGAAACTTTTTAAAACTGATTGTCCTTTTCCAACTACTTGGCAAGAAAGCAATTGAGGAGTAAAGAATTACTCCCAATAATAGGAGTATGCTAAGAACAATACAGAATTCCTGATCAAGAATGTTTTTGTTTAGTTGTTTTTCTTCATAGGAACAAGTGGCTTAAATCTGGTTTTTGAAGGAATACCAAGGATGTTTCAGGCAAGAGAAATACAATACCAGGGAATGTGGCTGTTCATCATGGATATAGAGGTTGAGAAAGATCCTGAGGCTAATTTTATCATGGCATCAGTTTTTATTTGGTATAGATGTGTCCTAGACACTTGTAAAGAGATACCTGAGAAGCAGAACAAAGTGATAAAGCCTTACTACAAGCTAAAAGATGTAGTTTGTGTCATGCTAAAGCATAATTTTGCTATCCAACAGCTCAGTAATCTGCCCTACTTCAACCGTGCACCCTAGACCTTGTTTATTGTTAAAACATCTTAATTCTTCCATAATCTCTTAATTCCTTGTGTCACATTTTAAGTGTGATGTGATTCTACCACGCTGGAATATGATGTAAAATGCAACATGGCTCTCACCAAAAAAAAAAAAAAAAAAAAAAAAAAAAAAAAGAAAGAAAGAAAGATGTTGATACACATATACTAAGTTGATCCAGGGGTGTCTTGGTCCTTCTCCAGTGACTTACCCTGCAGCAGCCTTCCTTATATGGTAGTCTCAGAGCAGTCTCCAAAAAGATGAAAACAGAACTCTCCAAAATCTCTTGTGGCCTAGACTGGAACTCACACAGTATCGCTTTCATTATATTCTACTGGCCAGACCAAATAACAAAGCTAGCCCAGGCCCAAGGGTATGAAAAATAGATTCCAACTCTGAATGAAAGGAGTAAAAAGTCAGGTTGCAAAGTGGAATGTATATCAGAATAGAAGAAACTGTGGCCATTAAATGATATATACATGACAAGGGAGGGACCAGGTGTCAGGTTGCACTGATACAGAATCCATGGAGTCCCAAACAAGGGTTTCTTAGAATGCTTCTGTTTGGGGACAGGCTGGGGTCCATGGTCCAATGCAGATGACTATGTCAAGAGGGAACCAAGCAAATGACTACAAAACTGCCTTGCTACTACTGAGTATGAGCCTGGGAGGATTTGAAAGTGCATGACCACAAGATATACTAATTGAGGGAAAGCCCCAGGGTTGGCTCTACAGCTCCACTGTGTTGACAGGAAGTAAGGACAATCCCTAGAGTCCTGAGTCTGGTCATCTTCTTTTTACACCACCAACCTCAATTGCAATATGTCAAATCTGGTTGGTATCCCAGAGGCTGGACCATGCCAATCAAACACAGGAGTGGTTCTAGTGTAAAGAAGATTGCTCTAATTTGAAAAAATAGTCTACTAGAGAGCTTAGATGCTTAAGCCTCTGCTATAAAGAACATAATGATGCAATTCATATTTAAAAAGTAACTTGGTAAGTAAGAAAAGGATTTGAGTCAGGGAAGCCAGGTGGTAGAATAAAAAGAACCCATGGGCTGGATTTATATCCTGGGTTGGTTGTAAATGGGTAAATGGGTGGGTTTCCTTTAGCTACTACCTCTGAGACCTTTGGCAGACTCCCTTTACAGGAAAGTTCTCTCTGTCTAATCCTCCATTTTCTCATCAGTAAAATGAACATAATTACAACATATGAGAGGTATTCAAGAAGTTCATAGAAAATGCATATTATTAAAAAAAACTGTGGGGACCAGCAGTTAGCATAATGGCTATGTCACTGGACTCCCATGTAGTCGACCGCGGTTCACGTCCCGGACCCAGTGGCTTAAAACTCATGCCGGGCACGTGTGCATGCGTGCCCAAGATCCCGAGAGGAGAACGGAGGAGAAGGGATTGCGGCGTGGCCATCCCCCCCCTCGCTTTCTGTCTCTCTGTCTCTCTCTGTCTGTCTGGCGAGTGCACGCGCCCTATAGCAAAAACCTCTCAAAAAAAATTGTGCATGAATTTTGAAAATTTTTTGCACTGAAACAACTTCCTACTTTAATCCCATTTTTTTCCACAAGCCCTTTGAAATCACCTTGTATTTTTTATTTATTTTTTAAGGTTTCTTTTTTTTTTTTTTTGCCATAGGGCACATGTGCTTGCTAGAGAGAGAGAGAGACAGTGAGAGGGAAAATGAAAAATCACCCACAGGTGGATGACCATGCCACAATAGCTTCTTGTCCACCCTCCTCTCAGGACTTTGGGCATGCATGCACATGCTCCCAGAATCATTTTCAAGCCATTGGGTCTAGGACTTAAACCATGGTCAGCCATGTGGGAATCCAGCACCTTAACCACTATGCTACCTGCTGGCCCCAAAAATCACCTTGCATTTACTTGAAGGGTTTCTATAAGAATTAGAAAACATCCTAGAACATAATAGTATGCAATCAATGGTAATCATTAATGATGATTTTGAAGAGGTTAATACTATTGTAAGTAACTAAAAACGTACACTTTAATATCAAATAATGCCAAATTCTAACTGCTAGGTCAGATAGTGAGGAAACCCTGTCCCCTGGACTCTGATGGGACATCATTAAGTGCTTAGAAAAATTCAGTTAAATCTTTCAAGCCTTGCACATCATCTTCTCTGTCAAACCTTCCCTGGCATCTGCAACATTTTCACTCTCATATTATGATACATGTGTTTGTAAAGGACCTGGAAGCAGAGGGAGAAATGCACAAGAAGTGCAAATTAGCCTCATAATTTCCCATGACCTGGATGAAATGTACCCACCGAGGTGTAAGAAACAATTCAGCTGATCTTCCAAGGATGAAGATGTCACTAATGAGGTTTTACTGTATGGAGTTATAGCGGCAGTCTTAATAACAATCACATCAGAGGCAATTTGCTCACTCTAACACTAACACAGTGCAATTAAGAGTTTAGATTAATTTCTCACCATGATTCCAGAGGAGGATCAATGTCCTTTCAAACAAAGTGGCAATATAAAGCTAGATAGAATAGGCTGGAAAAATGCATCTTGGCTTAAATAAAAATAACTTGTATAAAATAATATTTCAAATATAGTTAATCTAATTTTCCTCATTCTTCAAAAAATGATTGGATTTTTTAAATCCTTCTTTCAACAGTTCCCCTCACTTTTCCATTCTAGCTGAAATAAGAGATCATCATTTTGATGACTGCTTCAGCTATTAATCTTCCCACTCACCAGCAATAAAATTGGTCTTTTGCAGTTTGGATTTATCCACTCAGACAGATAACCTTCATCAAGGCATATACATCCATATCTTCACATCTTACTTTCAGGGGAACTCCCCACAGCTTTGTAAACATTGATCATAAATGAACCTTGTTCTGAGACACACTGGAAGTTCCACTGGATAAAGGAGATTTGTCAAAGCCACCTGACACTGGGAGTGAGGGAAAACTCACCAGCCAGCAATCCACATCATAGACACAGAAGTGGAGGTATTTGTGCTCCTGTTACACCAGCATCCTTTACCATCGCAGGCGCTTATCTTACTCTGCCGGGGCTTCCATAACTAGATACCACAGGTTGGGTGACTTAAACAACAAAAATGTATTTTCTCACAGTTCTGGAGGCCAAAGTTTGAAAATCAGGGAGCCAGCAGGGTTAGGTTCTGGTGAAGTCTCTCTTTCTCAGCCGCCATCTGTTGTGTCCTCACATGACCTTTTCTCATGGTGAGCATGTGAAGAAACAGGATTTTCTCTCCTTATTATAAAGTCAGTAGTTTTTTCAGATTAGGGCCCCATCATTATGACTTTATTTCACCTTAATGTTTTCCTTTAAAAGTTCTGTCTCCAAATACAGTCACAGACCTTAGGACTTCAACATACAAATTTTGAAGGGACACAGTTCCGTCTATAGCAGTGCTCATATGTAAGGAATTGGCAAGCCATTCAGGGCATGAAGCCAAGCAATAACGGGACAACTAATTCTGTGTAACTGGCATATGGGCTACTTAAAGGGGACTACTGAGACATCTGATTGAAAGGCTGGATGGGTATGACCTTGACTATCAGGGTAAGCATATTTACTTTATCCTGTAGGTAATGGGTTAGATAGAAGAAGGTTTCTGAGCAGCCAAGAATCATGGTAAATGCTGCACTTTAGAAGTATAATGGCAAGGGGTCAGCAGATAGCATAACCATTATATCACTGGACTCTCAGATACCTGACCGTGTTTTAAATCCTAGACCCAGTAGCTTGAAAATCACACCAGGTATGTGTGCATGCATGCCCAAGATCCCAGGAGGAAATTGGAGGAGAAGGGATTGAAGCAAGGCCATCCTCCCTGGGGGGTGATTTCTCACTTTTCCTCTCACTGTCTGTCTGTCTCTGTCTCTATTTTCAGCAAGTACATATGCTCTAAGGCAAAAACCTCAAAAAAAATTATGATGGCAAAAATATGGAGAACAGCTTTGCAAGCAGGGAATCAAAGAAAAGGAGACTAATCAGAAAGTCCCTCTTACAATCCAGTAAAGAGTAACAGGGAGTGTGTTACTATCTAAAATAGGTATGGTAGATTATTTTTTATCTGGCTGTTGAGAAAAACGAGCCTCTGAACCTTCAAGCTTTTGGGGATTAGAAGACTAAGTCATGATCACACACCTGGTAAGTTGCAGAACCAGAATTAGCATCTTAGTATGTGGTACTTCTTACTCTCAGTCCAATCTCTTCTTTTAAATAACATTTTCTAAGTCAAGAGAAAATGGATAACTTCTATCTGGTTTCCATTTCTCCTAGAGGATGATCACTGTTCTTCTCCAAAAAACCCAAAAGTTTTCAGAAGAATGCATCTATTGGATTTCTAAGCAGAAAGGGAAGGTTGGGCAAAATTCCACACTGGCAGAAACCTTACGGGAAGTATACCATCCTGGTTTAAGACTGTAGGTTCTACTAGTTAGCTGAGTCCAAATTCTGCCTGAGCCACTTTACTAGTATATCTTCCTAAGCTTCATCCTTCTTATCGATACAATGTAATAAGAAATACCATGATTTCATACCTGAAAAGTTCCTGCTCCATAGCAAATATTCAATAAATATAAACCATGGTTATTAAACATATAATTCTTTCTACTTAGTATTCTTAACTATACCAAACAGGAAAACATATATTGATTGTTTAATCAACACAAGTTTGGTGAGTAAAGTTCATGCTAGTCTTTACTTTATATTTTATTATTTTTTTATACATTTGATTGATATACATCTTTTAGCTTATATGAAGAATTTACCCAACATGAAATCCACCTCAGACCAATCCAGCTGAAAATACTATATACGTCATCAACAGGTCAAAAAACATCTCTGTGTCCCACACATGTCCTACCTCTCCATTTTTCCTCCCTAATTACCTTCCCTATATTCTTCCCCTCTCCCACCTTCCTTCTACACTGTCTCCAGTGTCCATAACTATTTTCAATGCTTTTATGTCCTCCAGTCTTTCAGTCTCTACCATAGAGTGCAGAGAGTCGGTATATGTTAAGTAGAGACATACAATGTCTCTCCTTCATGGCCTGACTCACTTCACCCAGCAATAAATCTTCCATATTTGCCCATTTTCTATCAATTTACTTTCCCACCAAAAGTGTAGAAGAGTTTTCCTCTCACCACATCCCTGCCAGCAGTTACCTTTTTTTTTGGAGAGGTTTTTGATATTGGGCATGTGTGCTTGCCAGAAAGACAGAGAGAGACAGAGAGACAGAAAATAAGAAATCACCCCCCAGGGGGGGATGGCCACCCCACAATCCCTTCTCCTCCTTTCTCCTCTCGGGATCTTGGGCACGTAAGCACACGTGCCCGGTGTGAGTTTAAGCCACCAGGTCCGGGACTCGAATCACGGTTGACTACATGGGAGTCCAGCAATCATTTTTTGTTTCTTTAATCTTCACCACTCTGACTAGGGTCAGGTAGAATCTCATTGTCGTTTTGATCTGTATCTCATTTATGATGAGGGGTGCTGAACATTTTTTATATGTCTTTTGGCTGTTCATATGTATTCCTTAAAGAGTTGTATATTCAGGTCCTTTTCCATCTTTTAATTAGGTTAATCATTTTTTTCTGGGTAAGTCACTTGAGATCCCTGTGTATTCTGATTATCAGTCCTTTATCTGGGACATAGTTTACAAAAAATATTCTCCCATTCCAAGAGTTGTCTATTCACACTGTGTCTTTTGCTGTGCAGAAGCAGACAGAGGCAGAACTGAAGAAAGTAATACCATTTACTATAGCCAAAAAAAGGATAAAATACCTAGGAATAAATCTAACCAAGGAAGTCAAGACCTCTACAGGGAAAATATGAAAATCTTAGAAAAGAAATTGAACAACATCCCATGTTTGTGGATTGAAATAATTAATATAATCAAAATGGTAATTCTACTCAAATTAATCTACATACTTAATGCAATCCCTATAAAATTACAAGAGATATTCTTCACAGATCTAGAAAAGACAATCATAGAGTTTCTCTGGAATCATCAAAGAACCTGTATTGCCAATGCAATTCTATGCAGGAAGAGTGTAGTAGATGGCATCTCACTCCCTGGCCCCAAAATTTATTTCAAAGCTGTGATAATCAAAACAGCATGGTATTGCCACAAAAAGAGACAGGTGGACCAATGGAATAGAATAGAGACCCCAGAAATAAACTCCAAAACATACAACCAATTGATCTTTGACAAAGGGTACCAATCAATTCAATAGGAAAAGGAAAACCTCTTTAGTAAATGGTGCTGGAAAAACTGGGTATCCACCTGCAGAAAGATGAACCTGAACCCCTATCTCTCACCATTGACAAAAATCAACTCAAAGCGAATCAAAGATCAAAACCTAAGACCTCCAAAACACAGCCAATAATTCCCCAAATTAACAAGATAACAAGAGGGTCGGGGCCGGCAGGTGGCGTGGTGGTTAAGGACGCTGGACTCCCACATGGCTGACCACGGTTCAAGTCCTGGACCTGGAGGCTTGCTCTCTCACTTTCCCACTCTCTCCTCCTCTCTTGCTTTGTCCCTCTCTGGTCAAAATTTAAAAAAATGAAATAAATGAGTGAATAAATTTTTTAAAAAGTTTAAAAAAAGGAGGGTTTACATCAGATTAAGATGTTCCATACTTGTCTTTAGAAGCCAATGTGGTTCTAAGAGCTGGAAGAATAAGTCACCTGTTACCAGGGAGAAGACAGGGAGTTCATTTTAAACAATAAAAAAGAAAAATGTTACTCTGATAATTTTTGTTTAATTTCAAATATACAGTCAGAGAGACAAAAAAAATCCTTGTCTCTCTAAAAAAAAAGATTATATATCTTCTAGAAGGTCAGGCTTGTAGATTCAGTCTTTCAGTGGTATATGTTTATGCTAATTTATGAAGGTACATTCTGTTGATTACAAATGAAATGATTTTGCTTGACAGTCAAGTGCAGGAAGACAAATATCAAATCTCAGTAGCTACACTTCCAGCTGTTTCGCAAACAGAGATAAAAGATAATCCTTGACTAAATAGCATTACTTTCAAGATAAAAATCAAATTTCAAGTGCACTGTGTTGAATAGTAGAAGCCAGGTTTACTCCAAAAATTTCCAATAATTGGGGTTGAATAATACGTATTAGAAGAGCTTCTGCACTGTGTTGAAATTGACAAGAGTGGTGCTTTCTGGCTCGGCATGATGCTAATATCTGTAATTAAGGCAAAGCTTAAAGAGCATCTGCAAAGTGCGTATTTAGTTTGATAAATCCTTTTGCAAGTAAATTATTGAACTTCATTATTTGTTTCCAACCAAAGACACATTCAAAAAAATTTAAAGGTCACATGACATCACTTCTCTTCATAAATCTTCATGACTTCTAAACCCTACCATCACATTTGAAATTTTTAATGCCACCACTACCACTTTCTCCATCACTACCAACATCTTCACTCCCAAAATCAGTTCTACTCCCAGTTCACCATCTTCACCTGTACCACCTCCATTACTACTTCTATCACCATAATACCATCAAATACACCACCAATGATAACACTGTAACTACCAATGTTGCCATCTTCTCCACCCATATAAGTATCTCCACATTTCCTTTACCAATATTACCATCACTACCCAACATCCAATCCCACTATATCTACCACCACACATTATAGCCATTGCCAATGGTCTTTTCAGACCTCTAGTCATATCAAATGCTACAGACTCATGGTGTCCAGTGCCCTTAACCACCACACCACTTGCCAGCCCCAACATCAGGAATTTTTTTACATGGCCACAATTTTTTAAAAATGCACCTATTTGGGGAAAAACTTCACCTATTCAGGGCCAGCAGGTGGCATAGTGGTTAAGGCACTGGACTCCCACATGTTTGACTGCATTTTTGAATCCCGGACCTGACAGCTTGAAACTCATGCCAGGCATGCCCAAAACCCTGAGAGGAGAATGGAGAAGGGATTGCGGCATGACCATTCCCACTGGGGAGTAATTTTTCACTTTCTCTCTGGTGAGTGCATGTGACCTATAGCAAAAACAAAAAAATAGACAAATAAACTAAAATCCACCTATTCTTCATTCTCCATCCCTTTAATATTACTCCACAATAAATTCCTATGAGTAGGGTTCAGCAAGAAGATGAGGCTCAGGTCTAAGATAAAACTAATTTGTACATTTGGTAATATTTTAAATAAAAGAAAAAAATTTAATGATAAAAATGTACCTCAATCAAAGGAGCTACATCAAAAGCACAATGTCAAAATGCTTGGGATCAGAATACTATATTGAAACATCCAACTTGAAAAATCTTTATTCACACGTAGACAATGAACACTAAATTGTGTTAAGCACTATACCATACCACAATGAATTTCCCAAAATATGTTATCCAGATTACTGTTTCTAGTGACTCAAAACAAACTCACACATAAAACATTTTAATGTCATTTAAAATTTTCCCAACTCCAAGTAGTTCATATGAAAAGATTTGATCAACTAATATTTTTCAGTTCAATCACCATGCTCATATATTACAACCCAAAATACTTTGACTTAAAGAATCAATAATAACTAAAAGTGTTGTTATGAAAAGGTGTTACCTGGTAAGAAGCAGATAGACAATTTAAGAAAATGGTAGGGAGAAAAATCCTCCATCGTGGGACCAGCAGTTAGTGTAATGGCTATGTCACTGGACTCCCACGTAGTCGACTGCGGTTTGAGTCCCGGACCCGGTAGCTTAGACCCACGCCGGGTGCATGTGCGTGCGTGCCCAAGATCCCCAGAGGAGAATGGAGGAGAAGGGATTGCGGCGTGGCCATCCTCTCCGGGGGGTGATTTCCTCCATCCTTACTAAAGAACAATTGTGCTAGATACCCTTCATCAGCTCCCCCAAACCCTAGTTTATTCTCTGCCTTTTTTTGTTCAGCATTCCAAGAAGTTAATCTTGGCCAAGTTGTCATCTGATGATGCCCATCATCTGGGCTTCCCTGCCCAATGGCTTCTGTTACAGTTGGATTCGCAATAGGAGGCAATTGAGAGGTTGAAGTGTTTCTTCCCACTTCTTTCTTTTTTTTCCTCTATGTCTTTCCACTGTGACTACTTTAGTCAGGTAACCTCTCTCAGTGTCAATTGTTTCTGGACTTTGTATTACCACATTTTTTCCTTCCCTTGTTCTTTTGTCCTTTGGGTGCCTTAATGATGCTAATCTTGCTCACACATTTGAAAGCAATCCCTCCTTTAGGGTCCCTTAATCTAAGCCCTCTAGGATAAATTCTTTCTCTTGACAGCATCCTAATTGGAACAGCAAGGGCACCTGGTTCTTACTCTGCTCTCTCAAATACCTTGAGAAGAAGTCACCACAAAAATGTAGTATATAGATGAAAACCTCTTCAGCAGTTCACGTAAAACTAGTATTAAGAAAAATCAGGTGAGAGTGTTGAAACTTAACATTCCATCCTAATTTACTCATCTGAAGCTACAGAGTAGAAGGCAGGGATTCCAGTATTCTCTACATTCGCAGAGAATAGTATATACTTAGAATATTCCTTATGCCAAATTTTCTGAGACTCTAACCATGGTACATAGAGTGCAAAAGAAGATAGAAATTCTGTTACATTAAAAATCTCTTACATTTTTATAACACTGTAGTTTCCACTTTTATACCCTACAAATTGTTTGACTTACATGTTGCATAATTAGGGGCTAGGCAGTGACACAATGGCAAATTAGAAGGCTCTGGAAGGCAATCCACAAGGAAGGGTCCCAGTTTAAGTCCAGAGACCTCCGTGAGTATCCTCCCTGTATCTGGGGCTGGCTGGGCCACCCTACTATGGGGGCTTGGCTGCGGCAATGGCTGTCCCCAGGTCCCCAGGATGGTAACTTCTCTGAAAGGGCTGCAGGGAAGGAGAATGGCTCAGAGTTTGCTGCCAGCCCAGGTGCAGGGGTCAGTGACATTCCAGGATGTGGCTGTGCTCTTCAGCCAGGATGAGTGTTTGCACCTGGACGCTGCCCAGAGACCCTTGTACTGCACAGTGATGCTGGAGAACTATAGCAACCTGGTCTCACTGGGGATTCTCTTTCCAAACCTAAGATCATCTCCCAGTTGGAGCAGGGTCAAGACCCCTGGAAGGTGGAAAATGAAGTTTCTCAAGGCACATGTCTAGGTAAAGACACCTTCCAACTCTACCTCCAGAATAATCCCAAATATGCCCACTTCTTTCCATCTCTGCCACTGCAGGCACCAACCCATCATTTCCATCCTGGAATATTACAGAAGCCTCCTAAGCGGATGCTCTATGCTTGCTCTTGTTTTCTTTTCCTCCACCCCATTACAGTCTATTTGCCAGAATAACCGAAGTGATCCTTAAAAAAAAAAAAAACACAAATACAAAAAACTAAACAAAACCAAACCAAACAAAACAAAAACCCTATCGTGGGTGCACTAGTTCTCCTTCTTCCCTCTTAATAAATAAATAAACTTAAAAAAT
Organism: Tupaia tana; assembly: GCA_026018925.1. NCBI lineage: Eukaryota > Metazoa > Chordata > Mammalia > Scandentia > Tupaiidae > Tupaia > Tupaia tana. The sequence continues at coordinate 59,396,602 of JAKSZU010000013.1, forward strand.
GATAATTAGGAAATCAAGTTGTGATTGAATGAAGAAGGCAAACCTAAGAGGGAAAAGAGAACATTGAATAATCGCTGTATTATAAAAAGTAAATAACATTTAGAGAATAGGTATACAAGGCAATCTCATCTAATGCAATTGTCCCAACTCTCGTAAAAAAATTGACTATAAAGCAATTTTCTTTTAATCAAAATCTATTTTTCCATTTACTTACATTACAAAGCCAAAGATGTGTTCCCCACAGGAAATATTTTAGCCCTGAGTCTAAATAAAAATCACATTTAACAATGCAACAAACCCCTCTAAAGTCAATTATCTAAAGGAAAAGCTATAGTGTTCTGACAAAATAATAATCACACTCAAAATGATTCAAAAAATACAAATAAAGTCTCCAGAATAACATTCCCTTAAGGATAGATCCACATATAAGGAAAATCACACAAAAAGGATTCGATGTTAGACAGTGACACAACAAAATAAGTTTAAAAAAAATTTTTAAGTCACATTTCTATTTAAATCTAGTTGTAATTATTGTGGTGCACAATTTGAAGAACGCTGTGGCTGTCTTCTTTTCTTTTTTCTTTTTTTTTTATTTCTAGAGATTTTTGCTGTAGGGCACGTGCACTCGCCAGAAAGACAGAGAGAGACAGAGAGACAGAAAGCGAGAAATCACCCCCCAGGGAGGATAGCCACGCCACAATCCCTTCTCCTCCATTCTCCTCTCGGGATCTTGGGCACGCACACACATGTGCCCAGCGTGAGTTTAAGCCACCGGGTCTGAGACTCGAACTGTGGTCAACTTCATGGGAGTTCAGTGACCTAGCCATTACTCCAACTGCTGGTCCCTCAGTTTTATTTTCTATACTGCTGTCTGGCATTTCATTCCCAATTACATTTCTTTGGGTTAAATATTTCCTTCTTTCAGAGTTTTCTTTCATACTAGAAATACCTTTCAAAAGGATAACTTGTTAAACCTTAGCAGTCATGTTCTCCGATTGTAATCACGGGCCATCTACATATGAATCACCATCAGATGCTTATAAAAAATGCAAATTATTCTCTCACCCACGACCTTCTGAACACTCCACTTGTCTGAGAATCTGCTATCTTAACAAGCTCCCAGGAGCATGTTAGCATTTGAAAATCATTACTTGATGAGAAGAGGGTTATCAAACTCTTCCTCTCAACACTGTCCCATTGAGTGTAAGGATGTTCTCCTGGCCTGTGTATATTCTGTACTCTGGATACACGAGGTTCTTTATTCTCTGAGATGTTAGAGATCTGTGAGGATGCAATCATAACATCCTCCAACTGCAGGGGCTTTACAGTTTGTAAAGCATAGTTTATTCACTTTCTTTTATTCTTCATAGCATCCTGAGAAAAATTATCTTCACATCAATTTTCTCTCTAAAAAAAAATGAATTTTCAGATAAATTCCATTTTTCACAAGGTTACACAGAAAGAAGATTTAAAACCAGGTTTTCTAACGTTAATTCTCATTCTCTCAATTTAGCTCGTGACACTTGAAAAGCCAAATCACCCTTAAAAGTTAAAAAAATAAATAAATAATAGAGAGTGAATGGGACTTAGACCAAAATCTAAAATACTCAAAAGTGAGTTCAAAATGGGATTTAAAAATCTTTATGCTGGACGTAATTTGAATTGACTCTCCATAGCTCAGTCAGATTGTAATACCACAAAACACCTGACTCTAATCAAAGGCCAACAAAATATTGGTTGTCTCAGTCATTTGATTTTACACTAAGCTCTAAGGATCTTGTCCCAGTCAAATGTGGAATTTTATATGTTCTGCTATAGACAGAACGCATTGAAACAGGGTTATTTTGGCTCAGAAAAAATATAATCTTCCTCATCTAATTTTCATTCAGTGAAATTTTAAACATGCAAAGGGAGAGAGAGTAATGTAATGGGCCCACGTGTACCCATCACCCAGCTTCAACAATGATCAAGATTCTGCCATTCTCAGGGGGGAAAAATACTGTTCTAAACTACCCCTTTAAATCACATAACGGCATGAAAATTCAGAATTCCCCACTTCAAATCTCAAGACATGTCCTAAATAGAGAAGCAAATGTATATTTTAACAAATAAATTTGCACACACACATATTTTTAAAGGAAATGAATTATTTCCCTCATGAGGATGCATACAAAATGCCTGCTTACAGCTCAAAAATGTGTGCATTTTCACAATCTGTTTGATGGCAGGCACTAATGGTCAGAAAAAATAAAATTTAGTCCTTACAGTCTGTCCTGTCTTTAAGCAAAATGTGTGCCATTTACTTGGGAGCTATAGAACAGATGTGGATGTAAAAGGAAGAGACCAGTTATAAAGCACTAAGGGAACGCTGTGCAGATGTCCCTGTTTTTAATGTGTTACTATGCCGGTCCAATTTATCTCACTGCAAGTGATCTAGGACTTCATGAAATGATTCCCGATTATAGATCACCAACACCCTTTCTTAAAGGCCTTACTTTGTAAAAAGAAAAGCATTCTTAAACCTGGCTATTAAGGTACACAGACTGGTGTCCTGGACACATTAAATCTGATAAATAAGATGGAAGGAGGGAAATGCCGGGGGTGGGGGGGACCTTCATGTGAGGATTTAGAATACAAAGGCTTATGTGGACAAGGCTCAGCCTTTGTGCAAAGGCCATTTCTGAGATCTCCTGCTCACTGGCTAGTTCATCACACCAGAAACCTGAAATAGCTTCATTATTCTAAGGATGAAAAATTGTTCTTTTGACTTTTCCAGAGCTGTAGGATTCTACAAACCCAGTAAAATCATATATTGAGTGCTGGTTTTGTGCCAGCATTCTTGTAGATCCTTTCTATTTATATAAAGATTATCTCAGTTTATGTAACCCGTTGAGATAATTATTGCTAATGGATTTCAGACAGGAGATAGCTGAGAGTCTGATGTAAATAACTTTCCGACTTTAAAACAGCTAGAGGGCTGACCTCATAGTGTGGTGATTAAGCTCAGTGCATCAGTAGCCAGATCCCACAAGGCCAACTTCACTTCAAATTCTGGCCCCAGAAACTTGAAAAGCGTATGTACATGCGTGCCTAAAATCTTGACAGGAGGAATAATGGAGGAAAAGGGATTGCAACATGACCATGCCCAATCGGGACATGCTTTCTCTCTCTCTCTTTCTGTCTCTCTCTCTCTCACACACACACACATACACACACACACACACACACACACACAACAGATGAGCACAAGCACCCTCGGCAAAGAAAAATATTTTTAAAAAGATAAAAGAAAGAGAAAAAAAAAAAAAAAAAAAAAGCCAGCTACACAATAGCTGGCCCAGGATCTATATTTGGTTCTTTCCTATCCCAAAGTCTTTTCTGGAATTCTTACGAACAACAGTGAGTGTAGATATCATCCTCTTTAGGGCAGTCTGGCAATATGTATCCCCTTGGATTGATTCAGCAATTCCCTTTCTATTATAGAAATGTTATTTATGAAAATAATAGAATAAGATTCCAAAACAGTATGTACAAGGAGATACCTTGCTGTGATGTCTGTGATGTAAATAATTGGTAACCGCGGGAACCAGCAGTTAGTGTAATGGCTATGTCGCTGGACTCCCACGTAGTCAACCGCGGTTCGCATCCCGGACCCGGTGGCTTAAAACTCACGCTGGGCGCATGTGCATGCGTGCCCAAGATCCCGAGAGGAGAATGGAGGAGAAGGGATTGCGGCGTGACCATCCCCCCTGGGGGGTGATTTCTCACTTTCTGTCTCTATGTCTCTCTGTCTGTCTGGCGAGTGCACGCGCCCTATAGTGAAAACCTCTCAAAAAAAAAAAAAAAAAAAAAAAAAGAATTGGTAACCGCCAAAAAGAGACTGAATAAATGTATTTTGACAAGCTCATAGACAGAAATAGTGTTTTTCTATGCAAAAATATGTCATGACTTTCCCAACAGCCCAATATATGCCTGTTTAAAAGATTAAGGGTATTAATATATAGCCTCTACTTCATAGTAAAGAAAGCAAATTTTAGAGTATTACAATCACAATTATGCATATATATGTATATGCATGTCTATGTGTGTCTTTGTGTGTGTGTCTGCATTAAAAGATCCAGAAACATGCAGTAAATTTGCCAGTGGTTTCAGTTTATTTGAATTATTTTCAATTTTTAAACAACTATACCATCAAATAAAATGGATAAAATTTTTCTGTTTGAAATACAAAGTGGCTTCTTTTTGTCTGGGCAAATCTAATCCTGCCCAGTTTTTGAAAGTGGTATCAAGGGACATTTTGTGGAAGATGAAGGATTTGTCTTTATTCAGATGTCACCTACTTTGCAAAGCTTCCTCCGCTTCTGGAGGCAGAAATGCATGCTTTTTCTCCGGACTCCCAGGACATACTGATTACATTCCTCATTATTACAGCTATTTATCTATCTGTCTATCTAACAGCTGTCTGTCTATCTTTCTATCATATCTCTCTGCTATAAACATTTGGGTTGCACCCTCACTTGACTCAGATCAAGAGTAGAAATCACACATATATGACATATTTTTTTTTTATAAATGCTTGATGAATGGAAGAAGGAATGAATAGTTGACAGATAATATTTAACTTCAAAAATAGTGATGTGTTCAGAATCTCCCTCACTAAACTATAGTAGCTCATTCTGAATCAATTAAAGCCTGATAAAGTGCTGCTACTGAGAGACAGCCCTGGGCCATGAAAAGAACACAGACTTTGGGGTTAAACAATGGATGCAAATCCTAGATTCACCACTTGCTTCTGTGAGAAAGTCTCTTCATCTCTCTGAATCCCAGAGTCTGCATATGTAAAATGGGTAGGGTGATACTGAGGTTTCAGGTTTGCTGAAAGAACTAAATTAGATAAAATATGCATAATACCTGGCACAAAGGAGACATTTGGTAAATATCTGCTGTTGTAATTATTTATTAATAGCCTGTTAGGTCAAGAGTATTTGTTCTAAGAATGGCTTTTCGGAGCATGAAGTTTAGACTGTTTTTAAGCTGCTGATTCAGGACTGATTATTGCAATAACAGTACTGTCCCTGAATCTTCCAGGTGGTCTTATGGATCCTCTGTCTTGTGAAGCATCTACTAGACCAATTTGACTCTTAGGCAAGGAAGAATAAAAAGATGCCATGTGTCTCCCAGAACTAAGCTGAAGTCTTTGGTGACCTCCAGAAGCCTTGGCTTCATGTAAACAATGGCAATGTCTAATTTACAAAAAAAAAAAAAAAAAAAAAAAAAAAAAACCCAAAAACCAAAAAAGTGAAGCTATTTGGGACTGAGATGTATTGTTAGTGGGAGCAGACCCTGGAACAGCCTTTCCTGAGGGATGGAGGGAAACTAATTGACAGAAAATGTCAACATGTAAAGGATGCACTTTCAACAAGCAATTGTTCATCTAAGAAACTTATCCTACAGAAGTATCTGTTAAAATGTACAATTCTATAGTGTGAAGCAGTGTTTGCAGGAATGAAAAACCTGCATCTACCCAAATCAATAGGGAAATGGCTGACTAAATTATGATACATCCTCCAGTGTGGTACACAGCAGCTGTTAAAATGAAATATATCTATATATTCATGCCTGATAAAAATGTGCAAGGTGTGTGAATAAGTGGGAAAAGAAAATTACAGGGCATGCTGTGAAAAACTACACTGTATTCCACAAAAATGATTTTAAAAATAATTTTTTAAATAATTATTTTATTTAACTTTACCTATTTATTTTAATTTGACCAGAAAGAGACAGAGCGAGAGAGCAAGAGAGTGAGAGAGCAAAAGCAAAAGCAAAATAGAGAGAGAAAGAAAATGAGAAAGCAAGGCTCCAGGCCTGGGACTCAAACCTTGGTCAGCCATGTGGGAGTCCAACACCCTTAAACACCACATCACCTGCTGACTCCAAAAATAAATTTTTAAAAAGAGAAATATAGGACAATATGGGCCCAATTTTGGGGGAAAATAATAATAATAATTTTTATATATGTATTAAAAAATAAAACTAGGGAAATACATCCTACTTTGTTCTGTTTTGGTTGATATTAAGGAGCTTTCGCTTTCTACTACATACGATGCTTTGTCATTCAAATATTATAAATGAATATGCATTACTTTGGTAACTAAACAAAAATGTTGTATTTTTAATCTAAAGTATTAATGAAAGGAAGGTGCATTTTGGGACAAAGTGTAACTTTGTTAAAGTCTTAAACTATTCTTTTTGATGATTCTAGTCCCCAAGGCCCTTTGACCTTTAGTCAGAGAATTGGCCATGCCCCATAAATCTGTTAGCTTATCTGATAGGTCTGACTGATGGTAAATGGGATAGGAGAGTATCTAGAATGGTCCTTCTTTTTCTTCTCTCAAAATGAACAAAAGCCTAATATACAACCCTGCTGTGAAATATGTAATTGGAAAAAGTATTGCCCCTTGGTTAAAGAACTGACCTCCAATGGGCAATAATTCCTCTAGATTGAACATTTTGTTACAATTGTCCACAGAAACTTAAAGAGGTTATTTCCTTGATCTGCAGGGCATTCATTTTCTACTATAAGCATCCCACAGTGTAATGTATATACCCTACATATAGAAGATTAATAGCATTTCTCTAGCACTTTTCCCTGAACTTCTTGATACAAGTGGTGTTCATGGAAATGATTTGATCTGAATCACTTTTGAGCCCCAGCATTCAAGCATTCCTACCTGTTTTTCTCTCTTGTCTCACCACTGTTGTATATTTTAAAATTTCCTACGCACATATAATTGAAGATATGCAAATAAAAATATCTCCCACCTACAAATTAGTAAGGATTGATGAAATAAACAAAATCCAGAGAGTATACACATACACATTAGGGGTTGTTTTGCATTGTGTTAGTGCATTGTGTTGCTATAACAGAAATATCTGAGCCTGGATGACTTACTTAGAAAAGAGGTTTATTTGGGTTACTGCTCTTGCAGCTAGCAAGTCCCAAAGCATGGAACTGGAATGTAATCAGCCTCTGGTGTGAGGTTACAAAAAGTGTGACCTGAAGGCAGCCATCTTTCTTTATATCAACCCCCCTTTGTGGGAACTAATTATTGAGAACTCGTTTCCTCCAGGGAGTCTATATTAATTATTCCTGAGGGATCCACCTCCCCCATCCCAACAACCTCCCATCGGGATCCACCTTCCAACACTGCCAAATTGGTTATCACATTTCAGCAAGACATTTGTGAAGGAGTGGGAGACACAACACTCAAACCATAGGAGGGGTATGTAAATTCGTACACTTTTTCCAGGATATAGTTTTACATATGTCAGAAAAGGCATGTGAATAATCTTGACCCACAAGTCTTGTGCAGGAGGGAAAGGTGCAGCATATTTTGTGAAAAGCTGGAAACAACCTGAACTGTCATTAAGTACAGGATAAGTTAAAAACTGTGAAATATTAAGACAATAGAACATTAGTTTTGAGGCATGAGTGAGCGAGATAGCATCTCCCCAAAATCCATGTCTACGTGAAGCCTCCTAATATGATCTTATTTGGGAACAGAAAAATTTCAGATATAATCAAGGATCTTAAGATGAAATCATCCCAAGCATATAGTGGCAATGGCTGGTGTTCTTATAAAAAACAAAAGGAGGGGACCAGCAGTTGGCGTAATGGCTATGTCGCTGGACTCCCACATAGACGACTGAGGTTCCAGTCCCAGACCTGGTGGCTTAAACTCACGCCGGGCGCGTGTGCGTGCGTGCCGAAGATCCCAAGAGGAGAATGGAGGAGAGGGGATTGCGGTGTGGCCATCCCCCCGGGGGGTGATTTCTCGTTTTCTGTCTCTCTGTCTCTCTCTGTCTGTCTGGCGAGTGTACGCACCCTATAACAAAAAAAAAAAAAAAAAAAAAAAAAAAAAAAAAAAAAAAAAAACCTCTCCAAAAAAAGGAAAAAAAAAAAAAAAAAAAGGAGAGGACACAGAAAGACACACAGATACACACGTCAGAGAAGCCCGTGTGAACAGAGGCAGATATTAGAGCAGTGGAGTTGTAAACTGAAAGGGCCAGGGATTATTGGCACCACAAAAAGTTCAGAGTGAGGAACAGGTTCTCCCTCGGAGTCTCCAGAAGGAACTCGTCCTGCCAGCACATTGATTTCAGAATTTTGGCATCGTAATTATGAGAGAATAAGTTTCTGGTTGTTGTAAGGCAGTCATGCTTAACTCATTTGTTATGGCAGCCCTAGAAAACTAATAAAGATAAGATGTCTGGGATTTGCTTTGAAATGATCTAGCGATGAAGGAAGGTGGGGTAGAGTCAGAGGGATCTACAAATGAAACAAAATTAGATAATAGGCATACGGTATATCCTGAATGCTTTTGTGTATATTTGAATTTTTCTACACTGAAAAATTAAAAATAAACACAATGTGGGGCCAGCAAATGGCATGATGGTTGTGTCGCTGGATTCCCACATGGGTGACCACGGTTTGAGTCCCAGACCCAGTGACTTGAAAATCATGCTGGGCATGTATGCATGTGTGCCTAGGATCCTGGGAGGAGAATGGAGGAGAGAGGATTGTGGCATGGCCATGCCCTCCCAGAGGCTGACTTCTCACTTTCCCTCTCATTCTCTCTGTCTCTCTCCAGTGAGCACACATAGTCTACGGCAAAAAACTCTTTAAAAAAAAAAAAAAAAAGAAACAAAGAAAGACAATATAAATTTACATGTATCAACACGGAAAGATAAATATGGATATATTGTTCTGTTGAATAAAATATGTCACTAAACTTGTTGGTATCTTATGAGTTACCCTGAGGAGGATTCCTGGAAGGATGTGTATCAAAATAGTATGTCTAGTCATTTCTGGGTAGTGTGATTTGAGTTGATTTCATCTGTGTATCTGTATTATTAGAATTTTTTATAGTAATTATGATTGATTTTATTTTAAAACATTTATTCATTTGTTTATTTATTTTAGTTCTGTTATAGGGCATGTGCATTCACTGGAGAAAGAGAGGGAAAGAGAAAGGAAAAGTGAGAAATCACTCCCCAAAGGATGGCCATGCTGCAATCCCTTTTCCATTCCCCTCTTGGGATTTTGGACACGATACATGTGAGCCTAGTGTCATTTTCAAGATAAACCATGCTGTCAGCCCTGTGGGATACACCCACCTTAATCACCATGATACCTGCTGGCCCGAGATGAACCTATTTTCATTAATAATAATATTCCCTTCAAATTACACCATAGTAAACAATTTCCTTTTTTACCCTCACTGTGTTTGGGATACATCTAATGTTTTTCAGTCCCATTTTAAAGAAGATGGAGACTCAAGAAGATAACCTTCCTAACAGCACTAACAATTTGGGTTTAGAATCCCAAATTAAGCGCAGGGTTTGCCAAAAGTGTCATTGTCAGCTGTTTCCCTGGGCACTCTCTACTTGCTCTCAGTAGAAAACGTAGGCCATTTGCTCCTACACTCATGTTATATAACAACCTGATGCGGTAGGACACTCGCGGAGTCTCTCTCTAGATGAGGGATGTGGCAAGGCCAGTGTTCTCTCTCCATGGATCAGGAACATCATCCTTCAACCCAGTGTCATTCAAGTAATACGTAAAGAAAGAATGAGATTCAGAAGACTCTCATCCTTCTCACCTCCCTGTAGTCCAATCAGCAAAGACTTTGGAATACAAGGACACATCCTAAGAGCGTCTAACTTCTAATGCATTGGGACCAGCCGATGGTATAATGGTGACATCTCTAAACTCCCATGTCGTCAACCGTGGTTAGAGTTCCAGACCCCATAGCTTAAACCTCAAGCCGGCGCGTGTGTGTGTGTGCCCAAAATCCCAAGAGGAGACTGGAGGAGAAGGGATTATGGCATGACCAGTCCCCCTGGGGGGTGATTTCTTGCTTTCTGTCTCTCTGTTTTTCTCTGTCTTTCTGGTGAGCACACACACACTATAGCAAAAGTCTCTCAAAAAATTTTTTTTTTCCTAATGGATAAAAGAAGTAACCCTTGTGAAGAGAGCACATAGATAAGAGATTCACCCACCCTTCCCCACCCAAACTGTGGCAGTCAACACTAATTAACTGTGCCATTCTTCCAGGCTAAAGACACAATGAAAATTCAAGAGAGATCTCCCAATAGAGTTGGTGCATAGGGTGAAAACTACTTGCCATCCCTCCATCCTATTCTGGATCAAATTCTGACTAAAACCAAAGCCAAAGGAACAATGTTTTGTTTTTGTGTGTTTGTTTTGTTTTGGCAAACTAGTAAAGCAGAGTGAGGAGATTCTTACAAAAGGAAATAATAAAACCTTTGAACCTCAAAAACCTCACCTTGGTTATATGTTTCATTAACATTTCCAAGCACCTACTACATGCCACCTGAAGTGATAAAAGAAAATAAAAGCACAGTCTTCCCTAGAGGAGTTTATAGGAAGAGATAACAGATTGCTCTGGAAATTAGAAAGGTGGATTTCAGAAAGACTGGTAAACCAGAAGCACATGATTCTATTGGGGGCTCCCTCTCCGGGAATGAACTGCACCCATCACAAGGCAGACTCGGAGCTGAGATTTTCTAGAGGCGGAACCCAGGGACTTCTCCAACTACAGGTACAGACTTCAAACTGTGCCACATGAGAAAATGCAAGAAGTGCAAGAACCAGAAGGTACTGACTCTTTCCTGATCACAGAAACAATCACCATCATCATGTGCTGAGCAAGTGTCATGACTGTTTCATTTATAATCACGAATCCTCACAGCGGTTCTACCAGGTAGCTATTATTATACTCATTTCACTCATGAGGAAAATAAAAGTTCAAGAAGTGAAGTAATACAAGAAAAATAGCCTTAAAAGGGTATACATGGGATTTAAACTTAGGTTTCTTTGAATCTGTGTGCTTTGCATGACCACACACCACCTCTGCAAAAGGGAAAAATATGTGCGTGAGTTTATGTGAACAGGTACACTCATATTTGTGTGTGGAATAAACGTGGGCATGTACCCTGCAAAAGCTAAACCCTCAGAGTTGCTAGAACACCTGCATTTCTACAAATGACCAGACCTAAGTGGTAATGGCTGCCATTAACACATTGGCTGCAGACATAAATTGAAGAAAGTGGTTCCAATCACAGGAAATGCTCTGCAAAGCATTTGGTGCAATGGACTCGAATCAGTAAATAATTTCTTATTGTACATCTTTTCTGGTGTTTATGTAACAACCAAGACCCTAATCCTGGGTTGTGAAAATAGACCCTCAGAAAAGAGAGCAAACAGCGTGTGAAATCATTTCAACTCAATGGCAACAAGAATATTTCTATGCCTTGGTCTCGGTTTTTCTACTCCTTTGTTCCAAGATATTGTGGGTCTGAGGGTAAGAAAGGAACAAAGAGAACAAAACAGAACCAGCAGACTTTAGAGGTAGGTGAGTGGAGGACTCACTGTATCCATCCAAAGGTCTCTAATGGGAAAAAAAAAAAAAAAAAGAATCCAGAGACCTAGACAAGTCTGATTCAAAGGCACTGAAAAACAAAACAAAATAAAATCTTTGCATCAAATAAAAGCTTTCTTCCCAGAATAAATGCCTCAGATTAGGTAATCACCCAAAATTTAAACACACCATTTTTGCATTTAGCTTTTTTCGTACTGCCCACGTGTTCCATTGTTCAAGTCAAAGCCAAAGATGAAATGTCCTTATATTTTTGTTGTGATTTTACTGCCAAATGCAAATATCTAACTGTAAGTAAGTCATTACTCTCCTGCTGTTGTGGTCTGATTAATTCTCACAATATTAGCCAGCAATTCATTTTATCCCTTGGCGTCACAAGTCCAACTGAAGGAGATAAGTGGCTGATAAAAGATCTCAGAGAACAGTTATAAATGATTCACTTTAAAAGAATAATAAAGCAGCCACTGGATAAGTGCGGCTGAGTAAACCTTCCACACATTGCACAAAACTAATTTAAAAAATTTCAACAAATTATAGTCAATAATCTTCACTGTCACCCCGCTGCTCACAAAACTTTTGAGAAGAAACTTAATGCTGAAATGCAAATATTTAATTAGATTTTAATGGTGAGGTTTATTTTTCCTAAATCTGGTCATCTGTCTCAATTACGTTCTTCATTCTTTACAGTTAACCAGGAATTGTCATTCCCATGGGTATGGGAATGTTTTCTCTTTTCTAATTCCTATTTAGCATTTACTTTTACACAGTGTTGTTCTTATGGGAAAGGGTTTGGTTTGTTTTCTTTTGGAAAAAAAGAAACATTTGGACAAAAAAAGTACATGTTCTGAGCCATGCTTTTAAAGCTAATTGTCCTTCTGTCCTAATAACAGAGAATCTTCAGTAGCGATGCAATTAATTGGCTTTTTTCTACCTCACTGCACACGGCAATTAATATGTGTTTTATTTATTTAACGTCCAATTAAAGCAGTTGTGTGTGTGTGTGTGTGTGTGTGTGTATACGTATATATACATACACTTGAAAATTCTAAAGCTGTATTTCTTTCAAATGTATTCTGTAGATTTTACACAAATTAGTGAAATGTGACTGTTCATGTCCCTTTCTCCAAAACCAGTATTAAAAGCTGTTAGTCCTTCTGTTAAGCATAAAACCCTTCAGAACAGTAAAGAAGAGGAGGAGTAAATGAAACTGTTCCAGTCATCAAACTACATCTCATGCTTCAGACTCACCCTTTTATAAGGCGTTCGTTGTGATCCTGGGCCGGAAACCCCATAAAGCAACCTCCTCCTCAGGCAGCGGCTTTGATAGATTCCACCAACAGGGGGCGCTAGAGCCACGGAAGCAAGAGGTCCCCTGTTGGCTTCCTGTTCCCATGAGCACCACTGCAGTACTGCCTTTTTGCCATTCCAGCTGCATTGCGCTCCGGTAGCAGCCGCTGATTCCACTTAGCAGTTTTTCCAGCATGGACAGGTTTTCCAGCAAGGGCAGGAACGCCCTCAACTCACTCTCTTAGACAGCAGCCCGCAAGCTGCGCACCTTCTTCAGGATGCGGGTTACCGCCCCAGGAGCCTCTTGCTCCAAGTTTCCATGTTTGATAATTCCAGGCTTTTCCCAGTCCCCCCAACACCATGGCTGGTTGTTGCTCCCTGAAGTTGTTACCTCTGTGATTACCTTACTTTTTAAATTTTTTTGCAACTTCAGTTCTTTAACACCTTTAATACAATTGTCAATGTTTGATTCTGTGAAATTAATTGGTGTGGTTTCAGCCTCTTGGCTAGATCCTGACTGACGCACCTTTGCTCACTTTCAAAGTAGAAAGACCTGAGTAGGGAATCCCAAGCCCTTGCACTTACAGCTACGTGACCGTGCCAGGTATTAAAGTGTCTGAATGCTCATTTCTCCTTATGCAAAATGGGTGTATCATAGAGCTGTCAAGATTAATGAGATAATCTATATTAAGTGGCCTATACATAGTAAGGATTATAAAAATAGGTTCCTGGCCAGAAGGTAGCCTGGTGGTTAAGATGAATGGAAACCACATGGCTGACCATGGGACTGGAGTTACAAGCGCAAGCTGGAAAAACGCACCCACTCAGGTGTGTAGGTGCCCAAAATTCTGAAAGGACCAAAATTCTGAAAGGAGAAATGGAAGTAAAGGGATTGCTCCATAACCACGCCCCATTGGGAAGTGTTTTTTCCTCTCCCCTTTTTATTTATTTTTTTTTCTTTTTTTTTGAGAGGTTTTTTGCTATTGGGCGTGTGCGCTCTCCAGAAAGACAGAGAGAGACAGGGAGAAATCACCCCCCAGGGGGGATGGCCAAGCCGCAGTCCCTTCTTCTCCATTCTCCTCTCGGGATCTTAGGCACGCACGCACATGCACCTGGTGTGAGTTTAAACCACAGGTCCAGGACTTGAACCATTGTCGACTACATGGGAGTCCAGCGACATAGCCCTTACACCAACTGTTGGTCCCCCTACCCCCTTTCTGTCTCTCTGTCTCTCTCTTTGGCCAGTGCATGTGCCCTCTGGGAAATTAAAGAAAAAATAAAAGTTTGCTTTATTTCCCCTTCCTCTTCCATAGGTTCAGTTGCTCACATTCATTTCCATCAGTACTTTCTTCTGTTAGACATATTCTTTTCCATTACTTTCTGGCAGACTATCTTCTATTTATTTTGCCAATGCTCATGACATTTCTAAAAATAACTTCCTGCCTCTTTTATTCTTTTCCCATATGGTTTCTGGAGCTGTCATTTCCACCCTCACACATACCTCCTACACGTCCTTCACCCCTCACTTCCCACTCCTATTCTCTTACTTCCTGGAAATTTCGCATATTGGTAAAATAATTCCACACCAGGTGGTATATCTCTTTTAAACATCAAATTCATCTTTGTCCATTCCCTTTTCCTTTGTGATGCTTTCAGGGTATGGTTCAGAATAGATTCTTAATAAATATCACTGAGCAAAAAATTAATCAAATCTCTATTTATCCCAATCATCAGTCTTTTTCGTTCCACTTTTCCAAATTCCTTGGCTTTTACCTTTTTGAAAGCTGCTATACCCTTACTCTGAGCAAGGAAAAAAAACTTGGGTCATATTTCCCTTTCTGTTCTACTCTTGCCATTAGTATTATAATACAGAAACAAAACTTCAAAGACACAAAGGCATAGAAGGCTTTCAAAGATACAAAGCAGTGTCCTCATATTTCACCCTTTTTCACTCAAAAAGCACTCTACTTTCAATTTATTCGTATGATCTATTGTTTGATAGGGAGCATGGGCACAGTCTTCACATGGGCAAGCCACATTAAGTTATTGGTATCCAATTATAGCGTTTAATAGCTGTGTATGTGTATATATACAGAAACATTTGGTAAGTTGGCCTGGTATTTTTTAAAAATCAATTTATATGTTTATATCTCCCTTATTACCATGAAGGTTATGAGGCAGATAGATACTGTTATAAATGGACTCTCTTTTCATATTTTTTTTTTTTGAGAGAGATTTTTGCTATAGGGCGTGTGCAATCACCAGAGATACAGAGACAGAGAGACAGAAAGAAATCCCCTGTCCCCCAGGTGGGATGGCCACACCTCAATCCCTTCTCCTCCATTCTCCTCTCAGGACTTTGGGCACACATGCACATATGCCAAGCGTGAGCTTCAAGCCTCCTGGTCCAAGACTCGAACCACAGTCAGCCATGTAGGAGTACGGTGACATAACCATTACGCCATCTGCTGGTCCTTGATTTTTAAAGAGAGGGTCTCACCATGTCATATCTTCCTGCCTCAGCCTCCCAGCAATGACTACAAGCCTAGGCCACCATGTCTGGCTCTTTTTCATACAGGTCTTGTTATGATGACCAGGCCAGCCTTGAGTTTTCAAATCCTCTTGCCTCAGTCTCCCCAAGTCACCAGGATTACCAGCACATGCCATTCCCCCCCCACCACCAGTCTTTAATTTGACCAAGAATCAAACCCAAGCCTCCACGTGGTCCAAGCCTGTAGAGCAATGTCCTAACACCACATACCCCCACAAGTGGGCCTTGGATTATATTTTTAATTGCTGAGAATGACTGATCTCATTTCCTGTGGCTGGGTCATGATGAACTTAAAATTACACAGTTTACTACTTCCATCTTCATATTCCTGCTGAAATGTTGTGGTGTCTTTGGTTCTTAGCATTTTACCTTAGTCTTTCTTCTTAAACAAAACAGAATCTGGTTTATCATCTGTTCTGTGTTCTACAAAACTCTATTTTTAACCCTCCAGCATGAATTCCCCAGATATTTGATGAATTAGATATTAACCTTAATTGTTCCAAGACAATTAAAACCACCGGGTCATAGCCCTTCTTCACCGTCATTTTACAGAAGATAAAACCAAGGCCTGGAGAACTGATGCAAGCCAGCCAATGACGAAGCGGGAATGACAGAGCCAGCAAGTGGTTTTGATTCCCTGAATGTCGAGCCAATGTTCTTTCTCTTCCTTTCTACCTTGTTACTTTTTGGAAACTCCTAAGGCTTCTTTCAAATCTTAAGTGTCTGGAGGGAACTATTTCATTATTTTGAATCTTTTTTTTAATTCTGGTTGTCTTTTTTTTTTTTTTTTTTTTTTTTTTTTTGGAGAGGTTTTTCGCTATAGGGCACATGCGCTCGCCAGACAGACAGAGAGAGACAGAGACAGAAAGCGAGAAATCACCCCCCAGGGGTCATGGTCACGCCGCGATCCCTTCTCCTCCATTCTCCTCTCGGGATCTTGGGCACGCACGCACATGCGCCCGGCGTGAGTTTTAAGCCACCGGGTCCGGGACGCGAACCGCGGTCGACTACGTGGGAGTCCAGTGACATAGCCATTACGCTAACTGCTGGTTCCCTTAATTCTGTTTTGATGCCTCTTTTTCTTCCCACCGCAGGATGTATAAATGGCAGTGACTCCTCAGCGACGCACTAACCCACCATTGCTACTGTGCACAGCCTTCGCACCCGAGAGGCAACCCGAGTAAGAGGAAGAAAACTAAGCTGCTAAAAACATCTGCAAGCATGGAACTTGCAGTTTCAATGGTGAACTGAACACATGCACAGCATGCTCTCTCTCCCTTTACAAACCACAAACTTGATGTTTTTAAAGGATGACTTTCAGTAAATGACAGAAATGTTAATAGAGCTCTGAAATATATAGTTTCTGAGAAAAAAAAAAACGGAAATTCTGCATACTTATTACAGTACTTCATTAATTACCTCATGACTAAACCACAGCACATTCATATACATACATATATATATATATACACACATACACACATATGTATATACATACATATATACATATACACACGCACATATATATATTTTTTAATTTGCTATAGGGCATGTGTGTTCACTAGAGAGATACAGAGAGAGTGAGAAAGAACCCTCTCAAGGGGGATGGCCATGCTGCAATCCTCTCTCCTTCATTCTCCTCTCAGTATTTTGGGCATGTGCACACAGGCATCCAGTATTTTTCCAAGCTGCACAGTCTGGAACTTTAACTATGTAGATAGCCATGTGGGATCCAGCTCCTTAACCACCATGTCACCAGCTGATTCAATTTTAAGGGTATTTATTTATTTCAGGAGACAGAGAGAGAGAAAGATGAGTAACCTAAACAGGGTCTTGACATGCCGCCATCCTCCCCACAGCCTCCTCGCCAGCCTGGATCTCAGGCTTGTATGAGAGTGCCAGGCCTGCTCAGATCAACCCAGAATCTGAACCCAGGCACCCCATGTGGCTCCAGCATTGCACACCCTGCCTCCTCTACCTCCACACCTAGGCCATCTTTTATGTTATTTGACTTTTAGCTTGGAGCTGAAAGGAATGAGGAAAGCAATATGTATGTATTCCATGTAATTCTCTATAAACCTGGTATCATTATCCCCACTTTGCAGATAAGGCAGTTGAATTCCAGAGATGTTAAGTAATCCAACTAAGGCCTCACAGCTAATAAGTAACAGAACAGGAATGGGAACACAGGTGTTTCTGGTTTTAAAGCCTGAGCAGCTTCCACTGCACCAAAAGGTCTCTTCACATAGTAGAAGGGCAAGCATTCAGTGCACAGTTACACGACAGGCGTGGGACCAGATCCAAAGTTATTATTGACACTGCACAATGCAGGGAGTTTGGCATTCTTAAGGATTTTTGAGCAAGAATGTGAATAAGACAAAGCTGCTTAATCCCTTTTCCAGTAAGAAACCTGAAGAATGAAGAGGACATGTTAGTTGCGCAGGATGACAGAAATCACAAGCTCCATCCCAGAAAGGATGTCATCTCCTCACAGTTCCTGGCACCATCCGCTGTCTCTCTCTTTGTCCCAGTACGAACATAGAGCATACATTTGTGTGGCAGCCAGGCAGAGATCAGGATGGCAGTGCTGCAGCTCTGAAACTGACAGCAGGTCACGTCTGTGGTCCCCTGCGCATTAGCGTGTGCACTAAAACTCCAAATGCTCTTGGACATAAGCTTCCTTGAAGGTTTAATATCATCACTGAGAGAACTATGACAAGTGCCAGAGAAAAGCAGACCAAGAGGCACAGATGCCAGGAATTCTCCCACTCCCATGGAAATCCTATGTTTCATAGAGGGTGTCTATATGTGGCATTGGGATCTGGTTTAGGGCTCAGAGATCTCACAGATAGGTCTTTAAGAGCACCTGGAAGATTTCGATCAGTAGTTTTGATGCCTATTGTGTTTTATCTTGAGAACTTGAATTTATGTAGTAGCAACAGAATCTCATGTTAGGTACCCTCCTCAGGAAGAGAGCTCAACAAATGGAAAAAAAGAAGAGAGAAAGAAACTAACAGTATTAAGTGTATATTATGTGCTGAACACAGTGTTTTTTGTTTGTTTTTTAGTTTTGGCTGTAGGACACATGCACTTGCTGGAGAGAGACACAGAAAGAGAGAAGGAAAGTGAGAAATCACTCCTGGTGGGGATGGCCATGCCAGTCTCTTCTCCAGACTTCCCTCGAGATGTTGAGCAAGCTCACGTTCATGCACTGCATGATTATCAAGCTGCTGGGTACTCGGACCATGTAGCCGGCCATCTGGGATTCAGTGCCTTAACCTCCATGAGGCTTGCTGGCCTCTGTGTTAAGTGTTTTAACTGTTATCTCACCCAAAGAAAGAAAGACTCTACAAGGTATCAAAGAGTATCTCACTTTGACAGACGGTGAAACTAAAAGTGTGGGTCTAGGAAATTTGCTCAAATTCACACAATTAGTAAAGTCATGAACCTAAGATTCAAACACGGGTCTATTTGATAATGAGATTTGTAGTCTTCTCATTAAATTACCTTCTCTAAAATAGAAATAAATATGAATGTTTTCTTTACAACAGCCCTCCCTACATATCTATAGACATCAATATAAAAGAAAATGTCATTAAGTAACTATTCTTATTCTTCTGCTAATCTCTGATTAGAAATAATTTTATACAAAAGTATCATTTTGCCCTTTTTTAGGGAGGTGGCATTTTGTCTAAATGCAGAAAATATTACTCTATTACCCAGTAAATTGTTTTCTTGCATACCATAGTTTATCATCTGCAGATACTGTCAGGGCCTGATGTTTGAGTCATTTTGCTTATGGGATTTAATTTTTAATGATGCAAAAATTATGCACAATATACCACATTTCTCTCCCAAACCAAGAATCTGATAGCTAATAATTGCTCTTTACTTAGTTTGCTAATGTGCCATAATATTAATTAGAGTGGAACTGGAATCAGAAAAGTGACTGAAAACGGCCTTTAAAGATTCTGTGCTCATTTTCTTTTGATAACTTCAAGATTTAAATTGTTGGATATACGTATCAACAGTTTTTTTTTTTTATAGACTCTTCTACAAATAAGCTATAAGGTCTAGAAAAGCTAGTTAGTAACTAGCTACATGTAAATACAAAGAAGTCTGTAGTTGTATTAATTAACTTAATACTAGTTACTATAACAATTAACCACCAAATCAAAAGGAAATAAGCATGTATTTATTCTCATGTCAATCCCATAAAGGTGTTCCCAGACAATGGGGGACTTTCTTTCACCAGGTGAGTTAGAGACTCAGGTTTCCAATTTATGTTTTTGTCATTCCCTAGGACCTTAGAATCCTCTGCCTCCAGGAATGTGTATGTGTGTGCAGAACGTTCAAGATAAACTTATATAATCAACGTGTAATGTACATGGGGATTTTTTAAAGTTCATGGAAAATAGAATTAAAATATGAGTTTATGTTGGTGCAAAAAATTTTGAAAGCCATGCATGGATTTTTCTTTTCTTTTCTTTCTTTTTTTTTTTTCTTTTAGTTTTTGCCATAGGACAGGTGCACTTGCCAAAGAGAAAGATGAGAGAGAGAGAGACAGAGAAAGACAGTGAGAAAGTACTCCCCAGAGAGAATGGTCACACAGCAATCCCTTCTCCAGTCTCCTCTCATGACCTTGGTTACACACGCACATGCTCCTGACATGTTTTTCAAGCCACTGAGTCCAGGACTCAAACCGTGCAGTCGGCCATGTGGATTCCAGCCACCTTCACCAGCATACCACCGGCTGGCCCCCTGTATAGGTTTTTCAAAATTAACATTTTTCATGAGCTTTTTGAATACTTCCCTTATACTATATGCATATAAAAATCAGTAAAAATAATACCTATATCACAGGTTTATTGTGAACATTAAAGTCATATATATATATATATATACATATATATATATATATATCATATCTGTCTTGCATCATAAATAAGCAAATATAATTTGTATCTTCACAAGCACCTTGTGAAGTAGGTATCATTATGTTATTTTCATTTTCCAGGTGAGGAAACTGAACCAAATGAAGGATTTATTGCCGCCTAAGATCATTACACCTTTTTTTGTGATTCTTGCAACCAATTACCACAGTCTGGTGATATCAAATGACAGAAAGTTATGTTCTCATAGTTCAGGAGGCAAGTCCAAAATCAGCATCGGCAACCTGAGTTCAGTCAGGCTGCGCTCTCTCCACTAGCGGTAGTGGAAAACCCGTTTCTAACTTCTTACACTCTCTGGTGACTGGCAGTCTCCTTGGTCTGCTGACTCCATCATGGCAAACCTTCCCTGGGTCTTTATGACACTGTTTCTTCTGTGTGCATGTGTGCAGTGCTTCCCAGTTCTCCAATGGGGCAGACAGGGCTTTTGTAATAAGAAACCACATACACAAAATGTGTGTCTTAATTGAGAATAACAAAGTTATACTTATTGTTATGGTTTGTCCCCCAAAGGTACATGTTTTTCGATTTGGATATCCTCTAAAAATTCATGAGATAGGACTTGATTGTACGGTAAGAGTGTTGAGTGAAAGCTCAATTCCTTCACGGTGTCCCAGGGTGGGGCCTTTGGACATGATAAAGTCATGACAGCAGGGACCCATGACTAAGCTCTGGTGTGTATGTATATAAGGACGGTAAGCAGGCAGAAGCCACATGGATACAGACCGCTCTGCTCGGCTAAAAGTTCTGCCTTCCACCATTTAGTCATAACTTTGGACTTTTCAGCCTCCAGAATTTTGAGTTTTGTAAATAAATAATTTTTCTTACAAATCGCCCAATCTCAGGACCAGCAGTTGGTGTAATGGCTATGTTGCTGGACTCCCACGTAGTTGACACAGTTCGAGTCCCAGACCTGGTGGCTTAAACTTACGCCAGGCACATGTGCGTGCGTGCCCAAGATCCTGAGAGGAGAATGGAGGAGAAGGGACTGCAGCATTGCCATCCCTGGGAGGTGATTTCTTGCTTTCTGTCTCTCTGTCTCCCTTTCTGGTGAGTGTACGTGCCCTATAGCAAAAATCTCTCCCAAAAAAATTTAAATTAAATTTAAAAATAAATAAATGAAACAAATCACCCAGTCTCAAGTATTTCCATTAGTAATGCAATAATGGACTAAGACACTGATGTAATTATGTATGTTTTGAAAGCTACATGTGACTCTTTAAAAGAAAATTATTTATTTTAATTTAGTTAAGTAATTCATTTAAATTTGACCACAGAGAGAGAGAGAAGGAAAGTGAGAAAACAAGCCACCAGATCTGCGACTCGACCTGCAGTCAGTCATGTGGGAGTCCCATGCCTTAACTATCACACCACCTACTAGTCCCTGAATCTGCTATTTTATAAAAATGAAAAATTAATTTAAAAATTATTGTGTATATGGACAATAACAGAGAAGGAACATAAAGAATTCCAACTTTACTTTCAATTTACTATATGGTGTGTGCAGTCACCAGACAGAGACAGAGAGAGAATGAAAGTGAGAAAGCATCACGGGGTCAGGGGAAAAGTGGGGTGGCCACACCACAAGTGGCCATACCACAATCTCTTCTCATTCATTTTTCTCTCAAAATTTTGGGCATGCACACCACACTCCTAGCATGTTTTTCAAGCCACTGACTCTGGGACTTGAACTGAGCAGTCAGCCATGTGGAATCCAGAGGCCTTGACCACCGTGGCATCTAGCCAGCCCCAAAGTTTACTTTTAAAGTGGTGGAAATGTGAGTGATTTTATTTTAGCTCTGAAAAAATATCATTACAATGTTATTGGCGCAATAAAATATATAAAACATTTTACTATTAAAAACTAGGTACAATAAGAATTTATATCAGTATTAAACAAAAGAGATAACTCCCAGCACCTTTTTGTAGACTGCCCTTCTCTTCCATATACTGCACACAACAGTCCATTTAGATCTAATAAGAGAGGCCTGCTCTGGGTCCCATGCTTAAAAGTTACTGCTCCATGGGGCTGGAGGTGGCGCGGTGATTACATTTGACTAGATAAATTAAAAACTAATAATAACAAATGGAATTAAATAAATGATTTTTTTAATTTAAAAAATAAAATAAAATAATGAAAGTTACTGCTCCAGCGTCCTGTTCCAGTCATAAGTTTTGCCCAGGGTAAGAAGTTTGTGTGGCCAAGGGAACATCCCTACCCAGCACTCTTACCCCTCTTCTTCTAGATATTTTGGGTTCTAAAAACTCTGGAATCTCTTGCCCAAGTTGCCCCCAAACTGCTGTTAGGACCGACATGGTTTTCCTTCCCAGGTGTGCTAGAGTATGAATAGCTCTTGGCTATTCAGCGTGCACAGCTCTTGGCCTGAGGGAGGACAGACAGAGGGTAATTATTCGTGGAGTTTGTGAGGGGAGCCCGGAAGTGTACCCTGGATACATTCGTGGGCTCTGGACAGGCTTCCTACAATGCAGGAACACGTGCCAGTGAGGCAGGGAGTGCACTGCAGTCCAGGAACTGGGCCTATTCTCCTTGTACCCACACCATCCAGAGGGGAGCTCCATGGAGCCTGCAAAGTCTAAATTTGAACCTGGTCTTCTGTGTCGTTGTAAAGGCAAAGTTCTGATATCGGACGATAGCACAAGTTTTCTAGCTCGAGTTATAATTTTAAACATTTAGACATAATCTAAGTCTCTGTACTCTTGTTGAGCCTCACCGATATTTGTGAAAGTCTGCCGGATTGGAGAGTGGGATAAGACTGAAGGACAAATTTTCTTCTCTGGTAGCTCATTATCTTTTTGTTGTTTATTGTTCATAACTCTTCAAAACAAACAAACAAACAAATCTGAATGCCTTAAATGGCTCTAGAAAATGATTTCCCAAAGAAGAAAATAAATTTTTTTTTTTGAGAGATTTTCGCTATAGGGCGTGTGCGCTCGCCAGACAGACAGAGAGAGACATAGAGACAGAAAGCGAGAAATCACCCCCCAGGGGGGATGGTCACGCCGCAATCCCTTCTCCTCCCGGGATCTTGGGCACGCACGCACACGCGCCCGGCGTGAGTTTTAAGCCACCGGGTCCGGGACGCGAACTGCGGTCGACTACATGGGAGTCCAGCGACATAGCCATTACGCTAACTGCTGGTTCCCAATAAAATTTTTTATTTGCCGACTGCATTTCGATATTTGTTGAGAGCAAGTAAATATTAAACTGCCCACCTGACATCGCCACACAGAGTATGGTCAGAGATCTGATAGGCCCTCCTGAAGGGCTCCCACAGCCCCCTGTGTGGCTGTATATTCTATTCTGGAACTATGACGCACTGATCACAAAAGAACTGCTTATGCAGCAAACCAGTGTAGATAGATATAGCGCTGAAATTTAGCTCTGAGAGGTTAAAACCTTACTGATGAGCACCAACCTCTTTGAACTTCAGATTCCTCACCTATAAAATAATACAACCTATGTATCAGATTATATTAGCCAGTGTAAAAATGAGTCACACACCAACTAGAGTTTCTGCCACAATAAATGTTGGGTCTCACTCCCCCCCCACCCCCGACTGAGGCTATCTCTGGTTGTGTCAACATCTAGGGAAGGATTCTGGGCACACATGCACACATCTGGCATGTTTTTCACGCTGACTGGGGAAGGGACTCCAACTACAATGGGCATGTGGCTTCCAGTTCCACAGTATGCTACCATTTGTGCCACAGAGGCTGGCCCTTCAGGTGATTCGAAAGGCAGAAGCTGCAGATGGGACGGGTGAACAAATGTGTTTGATGCTCAGACAATGGGGAGTAAATCATTCTCCTTGGAATCTGGGTGGGCTTAGGAGACGGGTAATAATAGCTCATGCCAAAACTGTCTAGGTGTGTTGAAGTTCTTCGGTCTTCTCTCCTGTGATATGAGCTTAGTTAACAAAACTTCACGGAGAGGATGTAAGTTATTATCCTCTCCTTTGACAGGTCCCGTCTATAGACCCATAAGGGAATATTGGAGCAAAGTGCTTTCCTCCACTTTGGGAGAGAAAGGAAAACAAAGATGATCAAGAGACAGGGGTAGGTGTACATTCTAAGTTCAGTCACCACCAGTGTGCCTGAGTTCAGTCTTCTCAACAGCATCTTGGTTCCATTCTGGAATAAATAGGCTCTTTCGTTAATTTTTTTTTTTTTATTTCAAAATTGTTACCATTTTCTCTTTACCTTTGGCAATGAAATTGATTTTAATTCTTTAGTTCACAACTAAATATTTGTTTCCTAAATATTTCCATCTTCTGACCTTTTGGATTCCATTACCTTTTTCTGATTTCCTGTCTATGTTTCATATTCACTCTCCCACAAAGAGTTGGCTATGCAAGGGAGGGAGGTTAAGGAATAAGAAGGGTCATTCCCAGCTTATCACTGCCATGTCCAAAATGCTATCGAGAATTCTTGATGACCGATGTCGACCCTCCCCGAATTTTGTGCATGCTATCAGATATGATAGGAGCTCTGTAAATTTTACCCTTCTGGTATCCAAGATAATTTGCATAACAATTACAGCTATCAGGAGACATTTGACTCTGCAACATGC
This sequence comes from Tupaia tana, assembly GCA_026018925.1. NCBI lineage: Eukaryota > Metazoa > Chordata > Mammalia > Scandentia > Tupaiidae > Tupaia > Tupaia tana. Next base: position 59,421,442 of record JAKSZU010000013.1, read on the forward strand.
ACCATTTGCAAATCCTTGCAATGGAGAGTCACTTTTACAGTTGATGGAAAGGAGGAGGTGGGGGAGTTGGTCATTTACTGTAATGACTTTTTCATGATAAGCAGCCAACATCTATGATTATTTCCAAAGGCAGTGAATAGGTTCAAAGTCTTACATTATTGGACTCTAATTAGAAGTCTAGTTTGCATACATTTTAAATGTTAATCACTGTTCAATGAACTGAGGAACTCAGATAGGTCACCCACAACCTACTCTCTCCAGAAAGAACTCTCCAGAACCTTTTCTTTCTGTTGAGCTCTAAAGTACAGTGGGGCAGAAGCAGAAGATCTTGTTTCTCAAAAGAAAATGGCAAAGGAAAGGTGGAGTTCAAAATGATGACTCAGAATCTTTGCTTTGCAAATCTCACCACACTTAGCTGAATTCTTACAACACTCCTTCCTACTCCAGTAACTCTGGTACATGTTTATGTACCTATGAATTTCACTGATGTTGAAGACTATGTGGGAACCTCTGGATATATACACAGTGGCAAGATGGCAAATACCAAAGTAAACATGGGGAGGTACTATGAGAAATCCAGAAGCAGAGTTGACTATTTTCAACCTAAATTAAGTCTGAACTGATGTGAGCAGCTCATTCTAATAGGGAATTCTAAACATGGCTGATGGCCCAATTTCGCCTTCTGGGAAAATGATAAAACCAAAAACTGATACAACAACTGCATTTTCTTTGGTAAAACTGTCCATTCATAGAAAATTGTATAAAATGCTTACTATTTTTCAGGAATTAAAACTTCTTTTATAATATTGGTTTCTAGTAGATGATAGTCATGTGTTATTTTCTTTAAGCAAGGCTTTGCTCAGAAAAATTTAAAAGTTGATGGCTTTTCTATCTTTAGAGAGAAAAAACTAATTCCCGGTAGGTGGGCAAAATTCTCAAATCCAGAAAATGCAGAATTAGCGTACCTCTAATCTTGGTGTCCCTCAGGCAGACATTATGCTACACAGATCTGCTAAAGATTCTAAGACTGCTCTGACCCTGCTGCTTTATGATGTTTCATTTTTGTCCAAGAAAATGTTTAAAAGTCAATATTTCCCCATTTCCTGGCTCCCTTTGGATGAGAAAGGACAACACTTGAAAAAAAAAATGCATACAAGATGCTTGAAGTCAGAAATAATTTCCTCAAAGTGTTTTAATCATGCTGTTGAAAACCACTTCCTCCAGTGGCCTAATCACATAAATCATGGTAAAAGGTTAAAGATGAAGTTCAATTGTACCAAATTGCCTGAGATGGTTTCTCAGAAATGGATTACTTTCTATTAAAAGGCAAAGTCATTCTGCTATCAATCGGTGTGCTTACATGATCTCTGGGTTGTATCTTTACATCTTCTATCCAGATAACATGCATGGATGTTTGGCTTGGAGGGTGTGTGTTTCATTTCTGTCAGCATTTGACTCAAACCTAGACATTAGACAGAATTTCCATAGAGTTTAAGTATATATTATTTGCATCAGGGACAACAGTCAGACTTTGTAAGAGGAAAATGATGGTATTATAATAGGATCTAATTCTATTACCTTCTCCTTGATAAACTTAAATACCACTTGAAGTGGTTTTATCTCTTTATTATTCTGGGTTCCTAGACATTAAGCATTGCACATTTTTATGTTTCTCAGAAATATGATTGACTTAGATAATAATGTAGTACATCCTTCAGTGGCTGTATTGCAATGATTCTTAACTACTAATTGCAGAAGGATGGTGAAATAGAAAAAAAACCTGACTTTGGGTTTCAGGAGACTGAGGGCTATTTTGTTTGTGTACAAATGCTTCAACAAGTTATCTAATTTCTTTGAGCCTCTTTTTCTTCATCTATGAAAGTTTGTGTTTGGCTTGAAATGACCTAATCTCTGTTTAGGAAGCCTTTATTGTGCTAAGTAGTGTGCAAAATAAGTCACAAATATCTCTTTAATCCCTACAATAATGTCATGAGGTGAGTACTGTTATTAGTCTCACTTTCCACATAAAGATTCTGAGTCTTCGATAAAAAGAGACAGAATGAGAAACAAGAAGTCAGATTTAAGCCTAGTCTGGCTTTGTCTAAACTTGCTCCTTCACTTTGCTGCTCCTCTTGCTAACGGTTTCTGTCTTTTCCCAGGAAGCAACCTACTTTAACTAATCTGAGTGCAGAAAATGGTAAGAAATCTACATATCTTTCTGGTTTTACTTCTGTTTTGGGGCTCTTCACTGACTGATATAGAAAAACAGAAAAAATACATCATGACTTTTCCAACAGCCCATATTTATTTTTCCTTTTCAGTGGCATTCCAATTTGCATCTTAGCTCCTTACAGTCATAAAAGCTGCTGTTTATTAAGCACCAATGATAAGCTTTCAAAAAATTTTCTCTTATCCTAACAATAGCCCTGCACCAAAGATATGAATTGCTCCATTTTACAGGTGAGGACTTAGAGATGTTACGTGAGTTGCCCAAGATCACACAGCTAGGATCTCTCTCTCGACTTGTTGTCTACGTTCTTCTCCTCGACACAAGAATTACTCATTCCAGAGAAAGAAAATGGAAACTTGTTTACTCAAATGGAAGCTGTCTGGGTTTGATAAGAAAGATCGAGTTAGAAAAGAAAAGGGATTATTTTCTTCCTCTGTTCCTAGATTGTATGTAACTAGCAAACTGTTATTTTAGCAAGAGGAAGACACCAGGGCAGTTTCCATTCTGTGAACAGCAAAACTAAGTTGTCCAAATATGTTTTTTTATGTCTTCTCATTTAATCTGAATTGAAAAATGAGAATTATGTTTACAAAAAACTTCCCGTTGATGACTGATGTACCACGTTTCCCTGATTGTAGACAATGATTTCTTTCCGTCTCTGTGACTTTGAGCAACGAGTTCCCTCAGCTGTTACATCTCAAACAGCGGCTGAATCCCAGCTAATTTATTACATTTGTGTTACAAATCAGGACATAGCGCTAACACTAGACAAATCAATACTTAGATTAGTTTTAGGGAAGTTGTACAAACTCGAAATCTGAATATGTTTCATGCTGCTTATTTTCACACTTGATCCCATCGCCAATTTCCTTCCTTGTTTTGTACCATTAGTCCTTATACACCCAGGGTCTCCTCTGTGGCCAAAAGTTCTCTAGTTCACCAGACTCTGAGTATCCTTGGCATATCAGAATCTTGGCCTTTCTATTTTTTTAAGGTTATTTATTTCTTCCATAAGTGATGGAGAGAGACAGCACCCCAACAATGTCTCAATACTGTAATGTTCCCCAGCCTCAGTCAGCCCCAGATCACGGGCACATGTATGTTCGGCATTACTCAGGAATGTCTCCAAGCACAGACTCGGAATGTTCCCATCAACCTCACAGAGCTTCCCGCTTTCCTGCGTCCTGCCATCAGGCCCTCTGACTTGTTTTTTTTTTTCAAGGTATGTTTTATTTTCCATTTCAGAGAGAAAGTACATAGACAATTCTCTCATTTCTTCTATGCGCTCTCATTCGACAGGCAGTGAACATTCATTAAATACTTACCATATGTGGGCCACAGCATGAACATTGTGAATGATATGGAAGATGCAAAAAGAACTTTGCCCTCAAGAGGCTTAGGATCTATCAGCCAATTCTTCTAGTAAATTAATTGCTAGCTGACTTCTAATTCTCCTACAAGGTATGAATTTAACCACATTGTTCTAAAAAAGGAGCCTTCATTTTACAAAAACATTACTGCACTCTTCCTAAATATTCAATAGTACATTTGAAATGATGAGTATACAACTTTTGGGGAAAGATATTTGTTATTTTCATAATAACCAAAGCAGCTTGGTCATTGTTTTTATGTTTTCCAACAGTAGGAATTAACTTTCTCATTGTATAAGTTCTTGAATATTACTTGTTTTTAGCCAAAAGTAACCTTGAAAACAGCAATTTATTATGAACTTTTGGTAAATGGCATCCAGATTAATCATCCAGCTTCCTTTTTCTCATGGCCTTTCTCTTTTTAATATGCTTTTAAAAATATTTGTTAAAATGTGCGTTTGTTTTATAGACTATCAATTTAATGTGACCATTTCCATATAAGCTATAAAAACTATAAAACTATTATCACAATCAATACGATGTTAAGAAACAAAAATGAGATCTAATTATACTTTACTGTAGTCATATTTCCCCTTAATAACATTCATAAGTTACTAGTTACATAATTAAATGCCAGAGGTGTTATCAAAAATACATTTTAAGGTCTAATTAACTGATAATAATGATGGTTCAATCCTAAGTCTACATGATAATTAGGGAGGCATTAGCAGAGAAAGTCTGCTAAACTGAAAATTATGAAGCCATTTCCCACCTGTTGCAGCATGGATGGAGTTCTGTCTCCAAAGAGAGCTTCGGTTCTCGGGCTGGACTCAGGGAGAAAAAAAAGATGTGGTTTTATGTGCCACTAGAATGACACAATAGTCATGGGCCAGCTGGTGACATGGTGGTTAAAGATGCTGGACTCCCACATGGCTGTCTGTGGTTCGAGTCTCAGACCCGGCAGCTTGCTTTCTCACTTTCTCTCTCTCTCTTTTTCTGGTCAAATTTAAAAAATAATAATCATAAAATATTAATCATAGCTCCTTAATTCTTTCAAACATTTTTAAAAGGTTTTGGTTGTGATAAAATACATATAACATAAAATTTATCATTTGTACATTTCCTTGGCATTAAGAACTTTCATATCACTGTGCAACCAATCTTCAGAACTTATTTATTTTGCCAAACTAAAACCATACACCCATTAAACAACTCCACACTCCTCCTTCTCCTACACCCCCAACAACTTCCATTCTTCTTTCTGTTTCTTTGAGTTTAACTACTCTAGATATCTCATATGAATGGAATAATATAGTACTTGTCTTTTTGTGACTGGCTTATTTTACTTAAAAAACGTTTTCAAGGTTCATATATGTTGTAGCATGTGTCATAATTTCCCGTTTTAAGGCTACATAATATTCCACTGTATGTACAAATGTGGTAATGGATACACCACATTTTGTTTATACATTCATTCACATATGCCCCCTAGGAAAAAAGTAGTTTTGTGAATAGAGGGATGGAAAGATTTATTTTGAACATTTAACATCAACCAGATTCTCTTCTGTGTGCTGAGGAGAAGATTCCTTTCCTCCAAGAGCCCATGAACTGTCTGTAGAGAGTGCTATAGTTTGGACAATGGCTTGTTCCCCCAAAAGTTCCTATTTGTTTTGTTTGTTTGTTTTTTTAATTTGCTAGCAGGTGCCAACACCTACCAGAGACAGATAAAGAGTGTGAGAGAGAGGAAAAGTGAGAAAGCACCCCCATTGGCAATGATCACACCACAATCCCTTCTTCTTTCAGGATTTTGGGCATGGACATGCATGCACCTGGTGTGTGTGATTTTCTAAGATGCTGGGTCTGGGATTCATGGTCGGCCATGTGGGATCCAGCTGCCTTAACCACCACGTCATGGGCTAGCCCAAGGTATGCATTTTTTAATTTGGTGCCCGATGTGATGGAGTTTGAGAGGTGAGGCCTAGTGGGCAGTGACTAGATCATGGAGCATCATTCTCACAAATGGATGAGTGAGACCCTGTGAGTTCTAGCTCGCACGAGTAAAGTTCTCCCAAGAGTGAGTTGTTATAAAAGTCTGCCACCTCCATGTCTCTCTCTCTCTGCATGCAGAACCATCCTCTGTGCTTTCATCAGCCATGTTTTAGACCACCCTGATGCCAGACCTATTTCATCAAATTTCCAGCTGCCAAATTTATGAATCAGTAAGATTCCATTTCATTATAGATCACCCAGTCTCAGGTATTTCTGTTAGCAACACAATGACAGACTAACATAGCAGTCCTGGAATAGATCTACCAGTCCCACTTAAACAGAAAACCTACTCTGATAACAGCCTGTAGAAGGTTTCTGTGGAGTCCCAAAAGGGAGTGATCAACTCTTCCAGGGAGGGCTGGGATGGGTATGCTGAGGGACAACTAAAGGCTTCAGAGAAAGTCCCTCAGGCACCATAGAGTCTGCACCTAAGATCTGGCCTGCTTTATCCCTCTCTACCCCAGCTTCTTTAGCTCAGACATTGCATGACCTTCTGCTCCAGCTGTTGCACCATCTCCTTTGCCACCAGGTCCTTCCATGTCCTGAAGTCCCAGGTTGAACTTTGCCAGCACCAAGTGACTGGCATTTTACAGAGGGCTTAGAAATTCTTTCTCACCCAGAGGTTAGTCTTTCAGTAAAGTCTTTTCTTATACCTAATATCCCACAGCTATTTTTGTTTTGCTTTGGCTTTTTATCATCCATATATTTGTTGTAGAAAAATGTAGATGCAAACAATAAAAAAGAAATGAAGAATAAAAATTGCCTATAATCCTACCACCTGCCTCCAGAAATACTAATACACACACACACACACACACACACACTTTACACTGGGGGGTGACACTATGCATTATCATTTTGTAACCTGCTTTTTACACTGCACCCTGTTTTATCTTGAGTAATGACTCCTTTAGATGTTTGTAGGTAGATACAGATTGAAGCCAGATTCCAATATTCACTGACAATGTTCACATGCAATTCTCATGCCCAGGTTTTCTAAAGGTCCTGATGGCCACAGTGGTAAAACAGAGCCTGCTTTTAAAAGGAACCAGTAGCCTGAAATTGGGGGCAATGCAAGGAAAAGCAGCTTCCTGCCTCTCCTCTCCCTGCGCCCTCTCCCTTCTCTCCCCCTCCCCTCACAGCTACCCCTCTGAACATAGTGCACTCCAGACCTTTGTAGCATGCCCACCCTGCCAGGAATCAGGCACTGTGCCATCACACCAGATGGGCCAGAGAATAGGTAGTCAATGTTCATTTTCATGGACAAATAGGAGTTTCGAGTGTGGATGCTTCAACAGGACTCCTAGGTAAGAATTTATCCTTCAATACTCAAATCAAGATAGACACAGTCAGAATTTTAGCTGAGGGACAAATTCATTCTGACCCAAGAGGAACAGCTGTCAAGTCTTGGGGAAAAATGCTTCCGTGGAGAGGGAAGGTCGGCAGTGAGGCCAAGGAGCTCTCTGGTGGGTTCCCCTCATATTCTGCAGGATCCCTCTTCAAGCCAAAACAAGCTTGCTCAGCCCAGCCAGCGCCTGGTTAAGCAGGCCATTAGAATGCAGAGCCTCACTCCTCAGGCTCTCTAGATACATAAAGAGTCCATAACATTTGGGCTGCAGCCCCAACTCATTATTTGCTATGAAAGTTTATGCAGCCACAAAATTAAATGGGAAAAGCACATTAGGATGGGTTTGCAATCTACCTAACTCATGCCTGACGACAGCAAAAGCCCACAATGTAGCTGTCAGCTCAGTCATTCTCTTTCTAACTTTAAGCCATAGCTAGTTCTTCAGAGAAAAGTTCTATATAAACATAAGCTTTTCATACATACTAAGGCTTGTCTCCTGTGTCTTCAGATTCCTGACAGAGGTAAGTGAGCCTCTGTAGCCAGGACACTGCTAGGGCCCTCTGTTGCAGCTGTCACTTAGCAAAAGTCCCAGGTGAATTCTACATGTTTCACTAGGCCATTTTAAATAGGATCAGAAAATTCTTATCAGTCACAGACTAGATCCTTTAACAAGACCTGTTCTTTTACTAAATGCTGTGTCTGTCAGTAAACTATAGCACCAAGACCAAATTCAGCCCACTACCTGTTTTATAAATAAGGTTTCATTGGAACATAGCCTCATCTTTATGTGTGGGCTGTAGCTGTTTTTACCCTACCTAGACAGAGTTGAAAAGCTGGGACAGAGTCTGTATGGCTGACAAACTTGAAAATAGTTACTAACCTTGCCTTCCACAAAAAAGTTTGCCAACGTCTCTACTACATCATTATATATATCAACTTTTGTTGTTATACGAGAATAACTTGTTTATTGCAGAAAAGACACAAAAGCAATAGTTATATGGGGGTTGGAGATTATGGGTAATATTATTTTCTTCTTTCACATACATGTATTTTCTGAAAATGTCATGCGGTTTATTTTGTAACCCAGAGAAAAATATTTTTAAGAAACAGTGAATGAATAGATGCCCTTGCTATGGAAAAAAGAATCTGCAGGACTTTGTTGCATATATACAGATGATGTCTGTCTTAGTACATTTGTACTGTCATAGCAAAATACCTGAGATTGGATAATTTATGAAGTACAGACACTTATTTCTCACAGTTCCAGAGGCTGAAAAGTCCAAAACCAAAGTGCTGGCAAATTCTTTTTCTGTTGAGGGTCTGGTCTCTGCTTCCAAGATGCGTCTTGAGTCCTACATCTTCTGGAGGGGACAAATGCCATGTCTTTGTGTGCCAGACGTGCTGCATGAAGCCTCTTTTATAAGGTCCTTAATAATGACCTTTTAATAAGCCCCTTTCATAAGGTCCTTAATATTATCACATGGGCTATTAAGTTTCAACATCTGAATTTTGAAGAGGGCACATTCAAACCACAGTAATGCTAAAACCAGAGCAAGTTTTCCATTTTCCCCCCCACAGGTAAAGGTGAACTTCTTATAATATCAAGTATACGTTGTGCATTAGTCCAGGTCATCTGAGAAGCAGTTAGCAAGACATGGGCGAAATTGATCAAGAGAGATCTGTACAAGAGAAAATGAGAAGGGAGGCTAGAAATGCCTCCCTGAATGAGAGAGTAAGGGTAGAAAGGAAGATTGGGTGGAAGCATTTGCGAAAACGGTTCAATTCTAAGGAAAGTTTGGCAAGGCTGATGGGGAATTTTCGAGCCACAGCCATTTGTCAGTGGAGTTTTGTATCCCTAAGAATAAGCCTGTTTTATATCAGTCACTGACTGGCAGTAACCTTTGGGAACCACAGTCTCAAAAATGCAGGGACAGATTTCTGAGGCCAGGAGCTGGTGCCTTACACAATTATAGTCTCTAAAGTCAAAGATCTGGGAGATACATGGTCACCTTAAAGAAAAACCATAAAGAACACACACACACAAGTATGTGATTCTCCATAATAAATCATTTTAAAAATCTTAACTTTGCATGTAAATGAGATTTCAAGGGGACACAGACCTTTTGGAAGCAAAAATCTAGAGCTCACTATTTCAACTTCCTTATTTTATAGATAAGACAAAGGTATTTCAAAGAGAGTGCCCTATAGAAAATGGCCTAATGTCCTGTCTCTCAGTAGAGTCTATTTTATATTCTGAGCATCATTGATTTTAGAGCTTGAGATACTCTGGCAATGGATAAATCCATGGGGCAGAGAGAAAGAGTTTTAGAGTGAAAAATGAGTATCAATGTTGAGATCAGGCCTGAACCCAGATTCATTAGTGGTAAGATTTTCAGGCATATGTCAATGGAAAACTGCATTCTTTATTTCTTAGAAACATATGAAATACAGGCCAAGGCTGGATTTTAGAGTTATCTAGCCTAAACTTTTCAATTACCAGATACAGTCACTGAAGCTAAAGAAGTTATGCAGTAACATTTATTGAACAACAACCATGTAAAGTGGTCCTACCAGCAGTACCATGATCCTACCAGTATGTTATGAAGTTAGTTCTAGCCAAAAAACAAAGCTGGGATCAGAAGTAGATTGATCAGTTAAGAGAATTACTATAATCATCCCCAAAACTATAGCAGAAATCAGAATAAAAGGAGAGACAAGTCACCTAGTCAATGAGAAAGTCCAGAATCTAAGAATGGCAAAGAAAGACAAGATGTTTCCAGATTGAAGGAATCAGAGGAAGAGGAGGCCTTTAACCAAGAGAGTCATAGGACAAGCAAGGATAGATTAAGAGAGTGGAGAAGCCAGTGAGCAATGCTGGACTCAGATGGTTTGCGATACTGTTGGAACAGTCCCATGGAGCCATCTAGCCGCTGGGTTGTTAACAGGGCTAGACCTATGAACTTGGGAGTTATCAATAAAGATCTGATCATAGAACTGAGTAAGAAAAGGAGCCTGGGAAATATTTTGGGGATGAATAGAGGGGCAAATGCCAGAAGAACAGAGTGGGAATAAGGACAAGAAAGAACCAGGAAAATGTAGTGTTGAGAAGCCAAAGAGGAGAGGCCCTAGAATCAACATCTGGTCCATAGTACTAAATGTTACAGAGAGATCAAATCCAAGGAAAATTTGAAGAGATCACTGGAGACTGCCTAAAACCAGACCAGTGAAGCAAAATCAAACTGCAGTGTTGTGATCGAGTAGATTATGAGGAAATGGAGTCTGGCTGTAAAGAGGGAGTGGAGGAGTAGTGGAATAACTACAGGGTGAAGGATGTAACTGACCAACCTTGAGCTTTTCTGAAGTGATTTTGCTGTTGTCAGGTGCTTGGATATTTGGGTCTTATTCCCTCATTTCTACATTCATTCTCATTCCTGATACTTAAATTTGCTTAATCTGGTCTCCAGGTAACTATACCCTGTGGAATTCAACTGCATTAAGGATTAAATAGGATTTTGTGAGCAAGCCTCAGCACAACTATTTGTAATAACCTGCTGTAAAGGATGCTATTGGAAGCTTAACTATTCAAGATGTGGCCTCTCTCTGACTCTCACAAAGGCTTAATTTGTCTTTTCTAAACCTATGCCTTGGAGAAAGAATGGTATTGTAGTTTAAAAAGTTTGTATATAAGAAAAAATATTTTTAATTTCTTAGTAAATCAACCTATAAGCATAATTATGTCTCAGAATGTTCTCCTTCTCTCTTTTTTTTCTCTCTCTACATACACACACACACACACACACACACACACACACACACAGCAGATGTTGTAGAAAGTCATATGAGTTTTTCTAGCTCTGGGATCATCATTATGAGTGGTAATAATACAGTTTTCAAAACATCTTTGTGTTAGCTCTGCAGCAAATCTGAACAGTAAAGATGTTAAGCAGTAACCGTTAAATTACAAGTAAAACTTACACCTGTCTCTGTCTAAAATGTTACCGTTTATTATTATTGTTGTTGTTATACAAAAAGGAAAAAGCAACCCTATAGGTATAACCCTTCACAAAAGAAAAATATCACGCCAGCAACTCATTATTTCAGGTTGTTATTATGTTAGACGATAGCTTCTAGGTATAAGGCACATACCTATAATGATCACATTAAGGTAGAACCTCATTAATAATAGATGAGATCTGATTATATGCATTCCTGATGTTACTTTAATAACCTGTGGCATTTTTGCAACAAAAAAAAATAATATTTTGAACCTTTTTGCTTTTTAAGAAAATCATTCTTGGCACATCTTAGTACTAAGCTGGAAAAAATAGGCTACTTTTAAATAAAGGAGCTGTTCCTGACATGAGTCTTTCTGGTGCCTTTTAACAGTAAGAATTGACATTTCAAAGAAATAATAATAATAATTTTAGAGTGAATTTCTCGCCTTTTAGAGATTTTGAGAGAAGAGACTTGATAGTTTTTCATTGTTGTATCTAGTGATTTTGTTTTTTAAAATAAAACGCATCAGCTTCTATATTCACAGCAGACCCAAGTGCATTGTGTTCCCTGGCAGTGCAGTCGGTCCAATACAGTTAACAATCTCTAAGAGTTGTGCAGACATTCTATTTAAAGCACTTGGTTTGTTATTCCATGCTGTCAGGAACTTTGTTGCTGCTTTCCCTTGCCCAGGTTTTGATTACTCCTTCATCTCTTATGTAATCCCCATGTGGTAGGCTAAATAATATCCCCTCCCCAATATATCCACATATTCCCTTAGCATGGTAAAATGGACTCTGTGGGGGCCAGCAGGTGGCGTGGTGGTTAGGGGCACTGGACTCCTACATGGCTGACCATGGTTCAAGTCCTGGACCTGACGGTTTGCTTTCTCACTTTCTCTCTCTCTCTCTCAAGCTGTCCCTCTCTGGTCAAATTAAAAACAAATAAGTAAATAGATTTAAATTACAAAAAAAAAATTAATGGACTTTGTGGATATTATTAAGGATTCTTGAAATGGAGAGACTAGGTTAAATATATGATGTAATTATGAGGCTCTTCCTGAAAGCAGAGATGCTGTGATGAAAAAGCAGAGAGTGGAGTGTTGTGTTTTGAGTATGGAGGAAGAAGACACAAGCCAAGGAACACAGGTGGCCACTAGAAGATGAAAAAGGCAAAGAAACATACTCTACTCAAGGTCTTTAGAGAGAACCAGCCTTGGCCACACCTTGATTTTTATCCCCATAAGATTATTTCAAACTTTTGACCTCCAGAACGGTAAGAGAATTTGTGGACTTTTAAAAATGTATATATTTATCTCTTCCATGAGAGAGACTGCACGTCCAACAGGGTCCTTACACTGATATCCAGCCCCAGCCCCAGTGGCCCAGATCATCATGGGCATGCACAAGCACCTAGCATGAACCTAGGACCTTTCCCGTATACGTCTAGCTGCATTACCACTAAACCAGTGCTTTGCTCAAACTCATATTGTTTTAAGCCATTTAGTTTGTGGTAATGTGTTACATCAACAATTGAATCTTCTTTCCTTTGAAGAGAGGAAAAGTGAAGGGTGGATCGTATGGTGCAGAGGAAAAGGAATGGGACTAGCAAGTGGCATGGTGGTTAAGGCGCTGGACTCCCACATGGTCGAGCATGGTTTGAGTCCTGGACCTGGAAGCTTGCTTTCTCACTTTCTCTTTCTGTTTCTGGTGAGTACATGTGCCCTACAGTATATTAAAAATAACAATAATGGTGATAAATAATTATTTTAAAAATAATAGAAAATTTAAAAGTTACCATTTTAATGTACATGAGCTTAAGCAAAGAAACAACATGATTTTGTAAGTTATAATTTTACTATTGAAGATAATATTTGCCTAATGCAGAAATTAGAAAGTATAGTACAGAAAAAGGAAATGAACAGCTATTGTTGACATTCTATTGTTTTCTCTTCGAGACTCTTTTCTATGTCTATTTTAATTCACTTGAGCCAGGATGTTTTACGTACTATCAGAATGTTGGAAAGAATCATAGAAGACAGGTATTTGTTGCCTATTTTGGTAAATAAGAAAGTTGAAGATCAGAAAGTTTAAAGTAATTTACCCAGTCATACTGCTCATAAAAACAGAGCTTGGATCTCAATCTAAGTCTCTCTTAAACTTCTTTTCACCACAACAGCTATGAAGTTAGTGAGTGGGAACAAAACTGTAGAGCGAAGAACCTTCAATTTTTAAAGAGCCTTTAAGAATCTACACCTGCTGGAGGCAACCCCAGGGAACTAGAAGCTTTGGGAATGAAGTGCTCATGAGAAAATGCTGTCTTTCTTTTTCCGAAATTGACTACCCTATTAACAGGCCACTGAGGCGGTGAAGACATTAGGGCTTCCTAATTAACATTCATAAATTAAAACTCCATTCTGTCCCCACCGAAGAGTTCATGTACACACCAGAGACAGAAGGTGAGAGAGAAAGTCCCTCCCAATGGGTCACAGTCATGCCACATGCCACAGTCCCTTCTCTTCCATTTCTTCACCCTTCTGGAATTTTAAACACACACAGAGTAGTGTCTTTCAAGCTGTCAGGACAGGATTCAAACTGTGTTGTTGGCCATGTGGGATCCAAAGACCTGAACTGCTAGGCCATGGAGCCGGCTCTAAAATCCCCTTTCATACTATCAGCCGAACTGCTCCATCTCTAGAGTTCAGGGAGATGGATTCTTTTCCTGTTGTTGTTCTTGTTATCTTGATAGAATTCTTCAGATAAAAGCTTTCACGTTCCTGCATTAGCCATGCTACCAATACTACTTAACTCTATTTTGTTCTATTTAAAAGGATTTGCTTTCTTTAAAAAAAAAAAAAGAAAAAAAAACTGGAAGGAAGGAAAAAAGAAAGAAGGAAGGAAGTTAGTTTTTCAAGCCGTATGCAATGGGAAAGGTTGATTAACACACGTTCACAATTTTGCATATTGGTTTCATCCATAGGCCCCTTTTATTATTATTCATTAAACATTTCTATTTGTGTCAAGCAATTGGGAATTGCTTGCATTTAACAGTTTAATGCCTTGTGCAGTCAGTGATGTAGAGAAATTAATGTAAATGAAAATAAATTGGGTATTATGCCCAGTAGGAAAGCACCCCAGACTATTTCCCTCATCTAATTCACTGCCTAAGCTAGAGTGCAGAACTTCTAATGCAGTGTAATTTCCTCTTGGTAAGGTGCAAAATACAGCCTCCATTAATGGTCAATTTGAAGGATGTTTCATAAAGGGAAAGAGCATCCGCATCTCACGAGGTACTTGGGAAGCTGGTGTCCTCTATATGGATTCTGGCTGGGACATTCATCCTGAAGGCAATTTGGAGAGAGAGACAATGGGCAATAAAACTAAATCATTCAAGAGACATCAGAGGGCTCTCCTCTGTGCCTGGGTAGAAGAGCTGGGCAGTAGCCAAGGCAATTCTATCTACTCAGAGTGCAGCTCTCCCTCCTTCAAGGTCATTCTCTCCAGTAAAGGAAGAAAAGGAAATGGAGTTGGAGCTGAGATGAGATCTCCGCTCCTTTTAATAGAGAAAATCTATAGCCACTGTGCTGCTCATTTTCTCTCTTTATGCCACATACGTATTCCTCCTAGTCCCAGGGCCAGGATTCGGACAGTTCCACGTTAATCTGATTACATAGTTACAGTTCATGAGAGGACTGGCTCATGCTATGTTGAGATACGTACTTGACAGACAATGAAGATACCACTGATGATTACGATGACAATGAGAGCGATACAATGACAACAGAAGCTGGCCTTGTTTGAACACTTATCATGCACAAAGCACTATTTTTAATGCTCTGTGTGTTTTCTCATTTAATTTTCAAACTTACCCTATGAGGCAGACGCTATTATCATCATTCTCTACATGGAGAAACTGAGGCACAAAGAAGATAAATAACTTACTTGAGATAGCAGCAGCTAGTAGGTGGGGAAGCCAGGCTTTGAATCCTCACGGTCAGCATCCAGAAGCTTTGGCCAGTGTGTCTTCTATCTCTTGCCAATTTATTTTTTGCTATTCTAACAATTCGTAGCATAGATAACATGATCTATATTTTATAGATGAGGAAACTTGGCCCTGCCTGAGCTCATTCAGCTTCTCACATTTATTTATGGTTCTATAGGGCACTGGTTTGCAAAGTTTTTTCTTCTTCTGAAGTCTCCCTAGAAGTGAAAATTCATTAGAAGGCTGAGGCCAAATAAAACTTTTCAGACTGGAGTGAGAAGAGGGGGAGACCTGCCACACCTGGCATTACCAGCCAGCTAAGTCAGGGTGCTGTTTTTCGTAGTCAATGAAATGAGAGGGAGAGGCTGGAGAAGGGAGTCTATTTCTGTAACCAGTTACAAGGAGACGGGGAACGCCGTTAAATGCTCTCAAAACACTCAACATGTTCTCAGTTATTTATACAATAAATAAAAGATACAAGCATGTGTAAATCATTCCTTGCTGCAATCAGTCCATCACTTTCTCATGAGTAATTATCCTAATTCCTATTTTACTTCAAATACTTATTCCTGGTTTCTCATCTGGCCATCCCTAACAGATCTCCCTATGACTCAGCACTTGGTCAGATTATTCTTGTGAGAGGCCTTTCTTAATTTCAAAATGGCTACAGTCCTGCTAAACCTCAAGCTGGTCTGCTTCGCTGGCAGCTTCACAAGCCGGGATGAGTGCAGCGCATAGGAACCTCTCTGTTCCTTCCACAGTACTTACTATTAGTTTCCAATCGTTCATGCCATTGTTTGCCATTCAGTCATTGCCTAGCCACATAACTAGCCTGTACATGCTGTGAGGGCAGGAACTCAGTTTATTTGACTCACCAGTAAATGTCTAGCACCTAGCATATTACCAAGCATACAGTAAGTGTTCAATATTTACTGAAATGCACAGATGAAGTAATATTTTCTCCTTCAATAACACCATGAAGCAATTCAAGACAAAATAGAACTTACAAAAACTGGAGAGTAGAGGTTTTCCACTGACTAAGGTTGTATTCCATTTCTACTAATATAAATCACTGTTATATAAACTTGTGGCTGTTGCCACTGTGGGAAAATAAAGATAACTTAGGCCACAGGCATGAGCTTGGGTCTACTTAGCTTAGTGGTGCCAGTAGAAAAGATGAAACAATGTGCCCAGTGAAAATATTTGAGGAAGATC
This sequence comes from Tupaia tana, assembly GCA_026018925.1. NCBI lineage: Eukaryota > Metazoa > Chordata > Mammalia > Scandentia > Tupaiidae > Tupaia > Tupaia tana. Next base: position 59,437,628 of record JAKSZU010000013.1, read on the forward strand.
AACAACTATACTCATAAGTAGAGGAGCTGTTTTTTGTTTTTGTTTGTTTTAATTTGCAAAGTCTACCTAGACCATACCTGGTGGATTCCTAAGAAAAACTGAAGTAGAATTTACTGAAATATTTCAGTGTTTCAAAGGTTATTACCATGAAGGTCTACTTAAAAAATTAAATAAAGCCCTAAAGTAAATATCAACAAATTTGTTTGATCAAAAAGATACATAAGCTATTCACAAATAAAATGAAAAGAAATTTAGAAAAAGATCTTTTCAGCAAGTATGACAGGTTTTATTCAGAATTACTTATTTCATTTTATTTATTATTATTTTAAATTTTCTATAGGGCATGAGTGAGTGTTTACCAGTTTACCAGAGAGAAAGAAAGAGAGAGAGAAGGAAGAAAGTGAGAAAGGAAGCCACCAAGTCTGGGACTTGAACTGTGGTCAGTCATGTGGGAATCCAGTGCCTTAAACACCACATCACCTGCTGGCCCTGACAGATAATATTAAAAGATTGACCCATCGTAAAAAAAGTTCACACAGTCAATAGACAAGTGTATCATAGGATAAAATGACAATTCTTCAAAAAAAGAAATGTGAATGGAAAGCAAAATATATGTGACTTTAAAACAATATAATTTTTTAAAGAAAATCAAGCTTATTGAGGTATAATTTAGATACAATAAAATTCACTCTTTTCAATTGTGTAATTCAATGGATTTCGTCAAATATATACAGTTGTGAATTCACCATCAAAATCAAGATATAGAATATTTTTACTATCCACAAAAAAAAAAAAAAAAATCCCTTGAACTCCTTCTCTCATGCCCTGATCCAATTTTTTTTTCTACCATTTTTCTTTTTCTAGAATGTCATATATATGAACAGAATCATGCAGTATGTTCCCTTTGGAGTCTGACTCAGTGTCTATTTTGGACTATCAACTTGCTGAACATATAAAGGCTAATAACAATTATGCTAAGTGCGTTCAGGCACACAGTGTGTGTGTGTAAACTAGTACACCCTCTCTGAGATGAAAACTGACAATGTGAATTAAGAACCTAAAAACATTTGATACACTTTGACCACTAATTTCATTTCTAGATAGTCCTATACCTCAGTTATTATTAAAGTGCATGAAGACTAATATATGACTAAAGACATTTATTACAGTTCACTACTTACCATTGAAAAATTTATAAACATCCTAAATATTCAAACATAATGCTATGGTTTGAATGTCCCCCAAACATTCATATACTAAGATTTGGTTGTGATGGGATTAAGGGTGCAGAAACACATGGGACCAGCAGTTGGCGTAATGGCTATGTTGCTGGACTCCCATGTAGTTGACCACGATCAAGTCCTGGATCCAGTGGCTTAAAATCACGCCAGGCGCGTGTGCGTGTGTGCTTAGGATCCCGAGAGGAATTGAGGAGAAGGGATTGCAGCGTGGCCATCCCCCCTAGGGGGTGATTTCTCACTTTCTGTCTCTCTCTATCTTTCTGGTGAGCGCACGTGCCCTATAGCAAAAAAAAAAAAAAAAAAAAAAAAAAAAAAAAAGAATGTGGAAATATAAATCAAAAAGGAGCCTTTGAGAGGAGATTAAATTCAAGGTCCCTCATGATTGACCACTGGTTGGTTTACAAGGAGGAGAAATGGGACCCGAACAGAGACACATGGACACAAACACATGTGCTCCTGCTCTCTCTCCATGTGACTCCAAGGATCCCACTAACAAGAAGACCCTCATGAGATGCATCCCCTGGACGCTGGACCTCCAAATGATGAGCTGAATAAACTGTCTATTCTTATAAATTTCTTAGTTCCAGGCAGTTTCTGTTATTAACAACAGAACAAACTGGGATATATAACAAACATTATTTACTTATATACCAATTAGAAAGTTTACATAAAGTTTTTGATGACATGGGAAATATGATATTGGAATAACACAAGTGCAAAATATAAAGCTGCAGTTCTGCATCCATCAATTGAACCAACCATGGGTAGAAAATATTAAAAAAACAAAAATAACAAAAATGAAAGACAAAACATCACACTAAACAAAAACACTTCCATTATGGCCACATGCAAAAGGCTCAGACCTTGAGGGAAGAAAATTCAGCTACCTTTTGCTAGCCTGAGAACGTGGCAGAACCTAAGGTGAAGGTTCCCAGGATTGTGAGGCCAACTGTCAGTGACCAGGTGGCCAAAAATGCAAGTAGGAATTGGCTGCTATTTTAGAGTAATCATTGATCAAAACAATGTTGAGTGGCTATATAAAATCAAAGGCAAGAAAAGGAAACATGAGGTCATTCAAGGCAGAATAGCATACTTAATTCTCCAAAGATGCCTCCACAAGATAGTCATTAACTTGAAAATAAACCATGGATTCCAGGACAAACGGAGAAACTGAATTCTTTCAGAATCCTGAGACTCAGTCCATATCTCACATTTAAAAAGCTAAAGAAATTAATGTGGTAAGATTCACTAGAATACGAATACATTTTTCACAATAAGAAATTAGTATCAAAGGGGCTAGAGTACAAAAGGCCCATTTGACCCTGTACACAGATCTTCATGAAATATCAGAATATATTTTCAAAAAGTAATTTGGGGGGCAGCAGGCGATATAGTGGTTAAGGAGCAGGAATCCCACATGGTTGACCATGGTTTGAGTCCCAGACCTGGTGGCTTGAAACTCACACTGGGCATGTGTGCATGCATGCCCAAAATCCCAAGAGAAGAGTGGATTGGAATGTCCCCATCCACCCCGGGGTGGGGGTGACTTCTTGCTTTCTGTTTCTTTTTTCCTCTCTCTCACTCTTTCTCGTTAGTGTACATGCCCTATAGCAAAAATTTAAAAGAATAATAATAATTTTTAAAATTCTCAAATTTGGTTAAACAATAAAGAGGATGTATTAACTTATATAACTCAAAATGTCTGTGGTAGGGTGTGCTTCAGGCAAGACTTGATCCAGCAGCTTACTGTTATCATCAAGGATTAAATGTCTTTCCATATACTGGCTCCATTTTCCATCATCTTAAAACCCTCCTTGGACTACTTTTTCTCATGACTACAAAATGGCTGTCAACAGCAGTAAGATTATATGCATTTTTTTCTAAGGTTTTTGCCATAGGGCACATGCACTTACCAGAGGGGGCAGAGAGAAAGACACAGTGAGAAGAAAAGTGAGAAATCAACCCCGAGGGGGCATGGCCACACTGCAATCCCTTCTCCTCTATACTCTTCTTGGGATTCTGGGCACGCATGTCTGGAGTGATTTTCAAGCCACCAGGCCTGGGACTTGAACTGCAGTTAGCTGTGTAGGAGTCCAGCACGTTAACCACTACACCACCTGCCGACCCCCAATAATATGCTTCTTTTGAAACTCAATTTCAGTAACAGAAAGAAGGATTCTTTCTGCCCAACTATCACATAAAGGTCTTAACTTCAACTGGGCCAACCTAGATAAGGCTCTGCCCATGAACTGATCACTATAGCCAGACGATTGGTTTAGGCCTGGGTCACTGTCCATCTGTGAATCAATTATTGTGACAAAGAGTAAGAGTTTATGAAAATTGGTTTATGACCAATCTCTGAAGTTAAGGGATGTCAATACCACCCAAACTGCCATATAATGCTTTCTTGTGTAAATGGGCTGGGATGGATGCTTGGGGAAGCAACTAATGGTAACTACTGTCGAAAACCATATCATAATCAGAGGGTCGTTTTCTGAACATGGAAGCAGAATATAGAAAGCCAGATAGACAAACACTTAATGACCACAAAGATAAACAGCAGTATCCACCCAACTCTCTACATGGATTCTTTACCAAGGGAACTAGAAAGTCCACTGGCTAAGTTTTGATTCTATTATACACCTTAAGAACAATGAGAGCAAACAAGCAAATACCATGTGATTCTACCTACAATACTCCAATTTGTAGAGACGGAAAGTAGAATGGTGACTACCACAGGCTGTGGGCAGGGGAAATGGGGAGTTACTGTTTCAGGAGTTTCATTTTTTTAGGAAGAAGAGTCTGGATGGTGGTGATGGGCACAGTGTACTTCCTACTATGGAACTATCCACCTAAAAAGGGTCCAGATGGGTTCAGCCATAGTGACACAGGTGAGAGGCAACACTGTATGAAACTGGAGCCATCCAGATCCCAGGTCGACTTAAACATACCGGGTGTGTCTGTGGGCATTCCTTTGATCCTGGTTGACTGCAAGGCTACGGGGAGGATGGCAGCATGGTGAGTCACTGTTGGGGGTACATGTCTTTCTCTCTCTCTCTCTCTCTCTCTCTTTTGAAAGGGAAAATGGAAGAAAAGAGAGAAGGATAAGAAGAGGAGAAAAAGAAGAAAGGAAAAGGGGAAGAGAGGGAAGAAGGAAGGAAGGAAGGAAGGAAGACTTAAAAAAGATCGTGGGCTCATCTAGTAGCTCAATAGTTAGGGAAGGCAGATCCCACATAGCTAACTGCAGTTCAAATCCCAGACCTAGTGGCTTTAAAAACGCACCAGGAAAGTATGCATACATGTCCCAAATCCTAATGAGATGAGAAATGGAGGGAAAAGGATTATATAGCATGACCATGCACTGATGAGGATGCTTTGTTTCTCCTCTCCTGTGAGTGCACGTGCCCTCTGACAATAAATTAAAACAAAAACAAAAACAAAAACTTTGAAAAGTATGCCATCTGCTGGTCCCCTGTGTGTTGTACTTAAAAAAAAATTTTTTAGGAGAGTCTTTTGCTATAGGTGTGTTTGCTTGCTGGAGAGACAGAGACAGAAAGTAAGAAATCACCCCCCCCCCCCAGAGGGATGGCCACGCCCCAATCCCTTCTCCTCCATTCTCCTCTCGGGATTTGGGGCACGCACGCATGCACACAGTGTGAATTTTAAGCCACCGGGTTTGGGACACAAACTATAGTCAACTACGTGGGAGTCCAGTGATGTAACCATTGTGCCATCTGCTGGTCCTTGTGTTTCGTGCCTTTTTTAAAGTTAAATTATCAAAGAACAATTATTATTCTGTTGTAAGAGAGTCAAACAGCACAATGACACACAAAGAAGAATATGTCAACACCTGGGTTCAGGGGACAGATATAGGCAGTCTCCTAGTCTTTTACTACCCCCCGGTTTACACTGGAGATGTCCTGCTTATGCTGGGAAAGCTGAAGACCATTTAAATTGTTCTGCAGATGACATCCTCCCAATGCCCTGCCACCTCAAATATTGATAGTTAGGAGGTCACAGAGATCACCTGACATAGCTGCTCTTTCCAGTGTGAAAACTATTCTCAGAGCCAGTCTTCTGGGAAGATCACACATCAGCATTGGAACCAACCTGTAAAACTTTTGGCTCTTTCTGTAGGGCCAGCTCCTTTCTGGGCTATCAGAGAGAAAGTTGCTGGAGGCACAGAAATGTTCTCTCCTCATAATCTTACCTCCAAGTGCTAGGAGGAAGCTTCACTGTTGTCCCCAGGTGCTGACTAAAAACACTGACTGTATTTCAGAAAAAAACTAATGGGACAGAAAAAAAAAATCTTTGTTGCTGAAGTAGCACTTCCGGAGGCCTGGGAAAAGAGTTGGTGGAGTTAGAGCAAGCAAAAGATGAAGAGAGTATAGCCAAGTGTGAGGGCCTGATAAGGTTTATAAGCCATGCGAAACTGCAGCTGGGCTTTAGTTATCTTAGCATGAGTAACGATGCTCCATAGAGCTCTTTATTACATTTACTTTGATTTTTTTTACGCCATGTGATCCCTGCATGTCTGATAATTGAACTAAAAAATTCCATATGGATACTCAGCAGACATGGCTCAGCAGCAACCGTGGCTATTCCCTCCAAAGAATATTTCTTACAAGTAAAGGATAAGTATTTCACTAACTTCTTAATTCTTATGGCATTAAATGCCGTCATCTTCCCTTGGATTAGCATTTCCTAAAGGAGAGAGCAAGTCCCCAGAGGGAAGCAAGATGTCAGCTGGTGATGAATTAGTGTTTTAGGCTTTGTAGTGAATGCAAAGCTTAACATACCTATTCTAAAATGTGGTTACACAAGAGGGATTTCAAAACATTCAGGGATAAATTAAAGTAAAAGATAAAAATTTAAAATATGAACTTTATTTCTCAACACAAGTTCCATCAAAATCAGGACATTTCTCTAAGTGATGACACCAGCCATTTAGTCAATGCAGGTGTGTTTTTTCCTTCTTTACAATGCTAACTGAAGGAAAAATGGGGTGCGCATTAAATACTTTTTAAATTAAGAAATAAAAAGAAGTCAGAGGAGCCAAATCAAGAGTGTAAAGTGGATGTCAAGTGATTTCCCTTTAAAACTCTCACAAAATTGGGACCAGTAGATGACGTAATGGTTACATCACTGGACTCGCATGTAGTTGACATGGTTCAAATTTTGGATTTGACAGCTTAAAACTCATGCCAGGCATGTGTGCATATGTGCCCAAAATTTCAAGAGGAAAATGGAGGAGAAAGGATTGTGACATGACCATCCCCCTTGGGAGTGATTTCTCACTTTCTGTCTTTCTGATAAGCACATGTGCCCTATAGCAAAAATCTCCCTCTCAAAAACAAAACAAAACAAAACAAAACAAAAACATAACTCTCACAAAATTGCCATTGTTTCATGAGGGGAATGAGCAGGAGCATTGCTGTGGAGGAGGACTGTCTAGTGTATTTTCTACTAAAGCTTCAGCTAAATTTCTTTGAAAAACTCATAATAAGCAGACATTATTGTTCTTTGGCCCTCCAGAAAGTCAACAAGCAAACTGCCTTGAGCATTCCCCAAAAACGGTTGCCATGACCTTTGCTCTTGACTGGTCTCCTCTTGGTAACCATTGCTTTGATGCACTTTTTCTTCAAGATGCTAGTAGTAAAGCTATGTTTCATCTTCTGTTACAGTTCTTCAAAGAAAGGCTTCAGGATCTGGATCTCACTTTTTAAAGATTTCATCGAAAGCTCTGCTCTTGTCTGTACCTGATCTGGGTGCAACCATTTTAGCAGCCACTGAATAGAAACTTTGTTGTACTTTAATTATTAGTCAGAATTGTGTAAGCTGAACAGTTAAGATGGTGGTGGTGTTGGCCATTGTTTCTGCTGTTAATCATTGGTCTCCTTCAATCCTGTGTTCCACTTAGGGTATAAACAAAATTAATTTTTTCCTCACAAATAGATGTGACCTGCTGCTGTGTGTGTCATCTTCAACACTGTCTCATCCCTTCTGCTGATTTCTTTGGGGCATTGTCCTCTCAAATTTTTCATGATGCATCAATGATTTCATCAAACTTCACTAAATAAATTTGAAGTTTGTTCTTGCTTCAAGTTTAGCGGAGTACGTGTTGCTCTGATATGGGCTTTTTTCCAATTTATGTACTTTCCTTTTTAGCACCTCAAACTATTGGGTTATTGAAAAAGTCATGATGTATTTTTTTTCTATGATTTTCTATGTAAAAATGCATCATAACTTTTCTGATGATCCAATAGATTCTGCTCAGAAATATTTACACATAGTATGAATTTATTCAGATATATAAAAAAATTAAAACCCATAGCTTTTAATAGTGGGCATTTTCTGTGAACTTTTAAAAATTATTATTATTGCCAGAGAATGCATATAGTTGCCAGAGAAAGAAGCAGAGAAAGCGATCACTTCTGATGAGGTGTGGTCACACTGTGAACATCTTTCCTCCATTCCTCCACTCTGTCAGGATTATGGACTCATAAGACCATGGGCCCCATGTATTTTTCAGGCCACATTATAGGGATGATGAAGAAATTAAATATCTTCATCATAGTAATGGTTTCTTGGATGTATATATACACCAAAATGTATCGAGTTATATATTTTAAATATGTGTAGCTTGTTCTATAACAATTACCTCTTGATAAAGCCTTAAAATATATTAGTTCCCAACATTTCCTTTGCTCTTGAATTGCCCCTGATACACAGCCATACTTGTACTTTCTGGGCAAAGCTGAGACACTTAATGGCAGGTCACTAAAGATGAGAAATGAAGTTGTCAATGTTCTAGAGAAAAAGTTCACAACATTCTTCTGAGGTCCCTGGGGCTGTCCTGGCTTGGCTGTCCAAAGAGTAGTTCTTTTAACTCTTAAATTTCAGAATCTGAATGTACTGTCAATATATTGCTTTTATATTAGCTAGTCAGAATGGGTTTACGTTGTCTGCAACTCTGGGGAAGAAATGGAACTGACATTTAACTCATTGTTATATTTATTATGCTTTCTGTCACAAATACATCCCTAAAAAAAAAAAAAAAAAAAAAAAAGATGTTCAAGCAGCTAGGTGGGTCATTCATTCATCCCTTCTTCTTTTTTTTTAATAATTATTTTATTTTACTTTATTTAATTTGACGAGAGGGAGAGAGAAAGTGAGAAAGCTAGCTGCCAGATCCGGGACTTGAACCACAGTCAGCCATGTGGAAGTCCAGTGTCCTTAACCACCACCCACCACGTCACCTGCCAGTCCCAATCTCTTCTTTTAACAAACATTTATCCAAAGGTGTGTTATGAGCAAGGAACTGTACAAGCCATTTTCACGCCTTGTTCCAATTATACAACCACCTGTAAAACAATCTCATGTTTACAGTTGAGAAAGCTCAGGCCCAGGGGCTCAGTTGTTTGCTTAAAGTCCAAAAGTTCCTAGTAAGCAATGTATCTAGGATTTGAGCCCAGACCTAGCTCCAGAGGCCACACTTTGCCCACTGTCCACACTCCGTTCCCTTGTAGTAACGAGCTCATGATGTCCAGCCACGGTGCTTATGGTTCTGGGACTCACAGGTCCCCAGGTGTTTTTATGATATGTCTCATGGCTAACAACAGCTTCAGCTGTTGCAGCTCCAGGGTTTGGCCCACAGGACTCAGTCTCCTGAGAACAGAAAAATGTGTCTATTCTAGGAGGCTGGGATAATCAGGGGATCACTTTTCCTGGTGTTGATGTCTGCTACCTTTTCATAAAACTGACTCCTAAGTGACAAAGAAACAGCGAAATCCTGAAAAGTAAAATGGTTAATCACAATCACAGGAATTGCCCAAGCAATGCCACCCCTGGCCACAAATAAAAGCTAATGGGGCTGTAATATTCTTCTGGAGAACTCACTGGAACTTTAAATACTTGAGGAAAGCTCAGAGCTGAAGCTGCGTTTTTATGCGGTTGCTGGAAGCCCCTCTGACTTTAACCCAGTGCACAGGCTGGGTTAGTCAGAAACCTCACGATGCTTTCCTTGCCTCAGGGATGCAAGTCTACCAGAGCAAAGGAAAAGTTTCATGTTCAATTTTAGAGATTTCTGTGTAATTTAAATATGTTATTCTCGAATTAAAAATATAATCAAATGGGAGAAATCCAAAAGTCTTCACATTATGTATTCTTCTTATGATAAACCCATAGAAATATGAAAACTTGCCAAAGTTCATACCACTGAAATCCTCACAGCATCATTTATAATAGAAAAAAATGGAAACAAGCATCCAATCTGGTAATATTAGCCAAAAATATATCCATAGGATAAGAATTATGTACACAATAAAATGTTTTCAGGCACTAAAATAGCATAGGATAATATTTATGATTTGCTAAAAATTTTTTTTTGAGAGGTTTTTGCTATAGGGCACGTGCATTTGCCAGAAAGAAAGAGGGATACAGAGATTCAGAAAGCGAGAAATCATCCCCCAGGGGGGATGGCCACACCGCAGTCCCTTCCTCCATTCTCCTCTAGGGATCTTGGGCATGCACGCACACGCACCCAGCGTGAGTTTAAGCTACCAGGCCTGGGACTCGAACTGTGGTCGACTACGTGGGAGTTCAGCGACATAGCCATTACACTAACTGCTGATCCCACTAAATATTTTCTTTAAGTAGAATACAAAAATAGGTATGGAGTCCGATCCTAAAATGCGTGTGGTACATGTTTATGTCTGTAAGTCATGAAAAGAATATACCTAAATATTAGGATGATATCTGCATATGAACAAAATGTTTTCTTTTTTTTTAACATTTTACCCATTATTAAAATACATATATGCAGGGACCAGCAGGTGGCATGGTGATTAAGGTGTTGGACACTCCCACATGGCTAACTACAGTTCAAGTCCTGGACCTGGTGGCTTGCTTTCTCACTTTTTCTCTCTCTATGTCTTTCTCTGTGTCTCTCTCTGGTCAAATTAAAATAAATGAATGAATGAATAAAATTAAATTAAAAAAATACATAGGTGCACTGGGTCAGATGGTGGCACACTGGTGGGATAGGTGGACTGACAGGAAAAGTCCTGGGCTCACACCCTAGGACTTCACTGAGCATAATGGACATACGTGTGCACCTGTGATCCAGACTGGCTGAGACTGGGGTAGGTAATGGCATGGAACACTGTAGGAGGTGATGTCTCTTTGTCTGTCTCATGAAGGAAAGAAATAAACTAAAAAACACATAGGTGCTAAGTAGAATGTGATATTCATGATTGGAAACTAGAATCAAAAAAGAATATTAATGAAAAAACTTGTGAAATCTGAATAAAGTCTGTAGCTTGGTTAATAGTAATGATAATATCTTAATTTTGATAAATGTACTATAGTTATATAAAATGTTAAGGCTAAGTAAAGGGTTTATAAGAATTCTCCACACTTTCATTGTACCTTTTCCATATATAAAATTTTATTTTCAAAATAAAAATATTAAAAAATACACAAATGGCTAGGTATAGTAAGAAACATAGTGGCAGAAAGGTATTCTTTATTTGTTAGGGCTCTGTGATTTAGTGTACACAAACTGCTTTATTTTATAGATGCATCTTATTCGTGTGTCTATCGATATATTATAATTTCTGACGGCCTAGAGTGTCCTGGGCTTTTCTGGTATCCCCCAGATAGCACTTAGACCTGTGTTAGGCTACAGATATGTAACCACGATTGACAGGATCACTGATGGGCTAGCTTGTCTTGAGAATGAAGACACTAAAAAGAGACAACAAAAGATTCACACAGTTATGTTGTTTTTCTCCTTTTTGTAGGAGCTTATAATGCATTTCTAAGTGTATTTTAGCTGAATAATAGAAAATATTAATAAATTGGCCCAGCTGTGGTAGTTCATGCTGATTGATGCTGTTAGGCAGGGTGAAGCCACATGGAAGGCCTGAGTTTGATTCCTGGCCCACTCCAAAAGCTGGGTGTGGTGGTGAGCACCTATAGTCCCAGCTACCCAAAGAAGCTGAGGAAGGAGGAAAAAGAAAGTAAAGAGAAAGAAAAGAAAGTATTAACAAACTATAAGCTTGAACCACGTAAGATGGCATTTTTAGAGCAAAGAAGCTAATACCTGTATTTAAATAAAATGCAGGCTCCACTTAAATAAACATTTTATGTGATCATTGAGGGAGGGCTTCAGAGGCAATACCATACAAGTAATGAGATTAGCTTTACTGCAATTATTATTTCCATGAGTTCATCTCCTATAGGGTTGCCATTTTTGCACCATCAACTATATGAATTTTCTTCTTTCCCAAAAGTTATATGAGCAATAAAAATCTCCTGAGTATTTGGTATTAATGTATAAAATATTAGTTTAAAAAATCATGTCATAATACTCTGGTAGATCCTGATAATTTTTTGTTTATTTTTTTTTCCATGAACGAGTGAGAGATAACATGCCCAACAAGGTCTTAATGCTGCACTCTACACCCAGCTTCAGCCAGCCCCATATCATGGGCATGCACATGTATGGAGTACTCAGGGAGGTCTCTGGATGCAAACCTGGAACCTTCTCTTGTGAGTCAGCCTCCCAGAGCATGCACTTAACTTCTTTACCATCTTCTGTCCTGCTTTGATCAGTTTTATGTTGTGTAGCAAGTAATGCATTACAAAGAAAACAAAACAAAACAACCCATACACACACACAGAAAAACAAAACAGAACAGAACAACAACACAAAGACACAAAACCAGGCTGGCCCTGTGGCCTCGACATTAAGGGAGCTAGATCCCACATGGCTGACAGCATGGTTCGAATCCTGGTCTCCTCATCTTGAAAAAGACATGATGTGGCTGTATGCTCAGTATCCTGACAGGATGGAGAAATGGAGGAGAAGGGATTGCAGCATGACCAGGCCCCACTGGTGAGTGCTTTCTTGCTCTTTCTCTTTCTGTCTCTCTCTGGTAAGTATTTGTGCTCTCAGGCAAACTTTATTTTTTTACTTTTTAATATAAATTAGAGTAGATTCACATTGATCTAACTGTCTTACACACACTGACTCACTTGCACCCCAGTATGTTTCCTTGAGTAGGAAAGAAAGAGGTACAGGAATAGCCAAGCCTCTGGAAGCACATACACCTCTGAGCATGCTCAGTGGCACATACTACCTAAGCATCAGCCCCTGTGCTCCTGCAGGCAAAATGAGATGAGAACCACCGCTACGAAAGGTCAGCAATTGCTACTAGTTCCTAGCTGAACACAGCTGAATGCAACCTAGCATCTATATCTCTTGTCCCATGGCCATGTTCATTTAAAACAATGCTTCAAACACTTTTTTTTTCCTATTTAGAAAATTTTTTTTCAAATGCAATCTTACAATTTATTCATTCACATAAAAAAATTCTTGAGTCCATACTCTATTCCAGGAAGCACAATACTACATTAGTTAATAAAACAGATATCCTCATGCCCTAGAAATTAGTTATTGAGATAAACAATAAGTCAGACAAACACTAAATAAAGAATAATAAAGAGTACCAAGTGTCATGAGAATAATGAACAGAGCACTGGGTGAGAGGGGAATTTACTTCAGTAGGGAGATTAGAGAAGGATTTTTAGAGGCAGTTGCATTTAAGAGACCTAAAAGAAGGGAGCAGCCATGGGAAGGCTCAGTCGCCTAATTGTTAAGGGAGTGAGATTCCATGTGGCTGACCACAGGCTGAATCTCAGCTATGGCGCCTTGGAAAACATACCAGGTGTGTGTGTGTGTGTGTGTGTGTGTGTGTGTGTGTGTGTGTACATGTCTAAAGTCCTGACAAAGTGGAGAAATGGAGGAGAAAGGATTGTGACATAATCATACCCCATTGGGGAGTATGTTCTCTCCCCTTTCCCACACTGCGCCTGGCCTATAAGTGCAATACACCCTCTAGTAATTAAAAAGAAGAGGAAAGAAGAGGAGGAGGAGGAGAAGGAGGAGAGGAGTACAGCCATGCAAAGAACTAGGAGACAGTTATATGAGACAAATAAGACAAAAGTTCCTGAGGCTGGAAAATAAAAAATGGAGTGGTGCCAATTGGCATAACTGTGTACTCTATTAGTGCTCAGCAATCCAGGTGACAAACAGAGAAAGTGTATTTTGGATTGGCACAGAATTGGGGACTGGCAATAGGTGCCAGTCAGAGTCTAGGAGGCAGAGGAGATGAAGCCATTGTAAGAAACAGGAAAATGTACGCATTACTGCAAGTGATCAGAGAGCTCCAACACTGACCTCGGCAGGCTCTCCTCACTCCTGTGCTGTTGTGGAGATCTGCGTGTTTCTGATCCACCATGGAGACACGAGGCACTAAGAACTGTTGAGCAGATTCCACCAAAAGCTGCAGGTGTCTGGAATAGAAGTGAGAGTTCACCTCATCAAGACTTTATTTCTTAAAGATAGCCATCATCTATCTATCAACAAATGAAGCCTAAGGTATCACCTTCCTCCACCCTTTTCTGCAAGCCCACTCCCCAACCCAGAGAATATTGTAAAATCTGTGCTCACTTGCTGGAGCCCACATTTTATTTTCCATGAACATAAATCAAGGTTTCAAGTTTGTAATTTATGTCCTCAGCACTTAGAGAATACCTTGCTAGTTATTTTAAATAGATAAATCAAATCAAAATTTTGTTAATAAAATATTAGAAATGTCATAAGACCTCTGATTTATTTAACAACGTCTAACATTCCTAATCTCCATTTATTTCAAGTTTTTAGGAAGAAAAATGGTTAGCTGGCTCATCCTGCTCTTATTTTTATTCCTTCATTTAGGAGATTACATCTCAGCTCCAAAACCATTTTTAATATTAAGATATGCAATTTTTAACTGTTGATATTTTTTAAAAGAATAAACATGATTAAGATTAATTCATACAGTCCCAGATACACTCAAATAATGGATTAGTCTGTACAGTGCATTTGATTCATGTCTGATAGTCAATCATTTTTATTTTCATTGCATCCATATATAAATGTATTCTTGTTTGCTTAAAGGCCAGAACTGCCCATGCAATAGAAAGAAGTGAACATGGACTAAACACTGTGAGGTAGGACTTAGCAATTACCCAGTTTACAAATTGTGTACATTCACAGGGGAAGACCAAGATACAGTGAATTAAGACAAGGAGAAAACAGTGTCATAGACTCGAGAATTTCCTCCCAAATGCAGAGCATCAGGATAAGATAAGAAGGCACCAAATCAAAGGCATTGAAGGAACAACCAAATCCAGAGAAGCACAGAAGAGTAGAAAGGACACTCCTCATCTGGTGAGGTCTGAAGTCAGAAACTGGCTCTCAATTGTAGACACACTCTTATTTCTATATTCCAGAGTCTGAAGGGCAAAAGGTTTGTGATTGATCATAGAAATAATTACCAGGTCCTCATTGATTATTTCAATCAATTTTTGTCCCCCCTGTATTGGTGAATGTGTTTATAAGGAGTCTTCAAAAAGTTCAGGTGGCGGGACCAGCAGTTAGCGTAATGGCTATGTCGCTGGACTCCCATGTAGTCGACCGTGGTTTGCGTCCCGGACCCGGTGGCTTAAAACTCACGCCAGGCGCTTGTGCGTGCATGCCCAAGATCCCAAGAGGAGAATGGAGGAGAAGGGATTGCAGCATGGCCATCCCCCCAGGGGGTGATTTCTCGCTTTCTGTCTCTCTGTGTCTATCTGGCGAGCACATGTGCCCTATAGCAAAAACCTCTCAAAAAAAAAAAAAAAGAAAAAAGTGCAGGTGGCATGGTGGTTACAGCAGTTGGATCCCACATGGCTGACTGTGTGGTTTGAGTCTCAGACCCAGTGGCTTGAAAAACATACTGGGCACATGTGTGTGCATGTACAAAGTCCAGAGAAGACAATGAAGGAGAAGGTATTGAGGTACAGCCATCCCTCCTGGGGAGGTGCTTTCTCACTTTTCTTTTCTCTCTTTCTCTGTCTCTCTCTTCTGAGTGCATGCACTCTATAACAGACTAAAAAAAAGCAAAAAATTAATGGAAAATGTGTTTTACAAAAATACTGTACAGTAAAATAAACTTATATTTCAATTCCATTTTTTTTCATGAACATTTGAAGTCCCTTCTTGCTTGTGTGTACGTGTGTGTGTGTGTGTGTGTGTGTGTGTGTGTGTGACAGAGAGAGTGTATATATATGATACCAATGAAAAGCCAGGTAAACTAGCATAACAGAGCTTGTCTCCTCTTGCTGTGCTTTTCAAAATGGACAGCAGAAGGATTCATTGTCTGGCATCACACTGTAGGGACTTACGTGTCAGTGTTTAAATGCTTATTAAATAATAGTATTATGTGACAATGTTGAAGATCAAACTAAGTTTATTACAAAATGAGAAATAATCTACAATAGAATCAAAGAATGTAAAAGAAAATCAGTTTAGTAGTTTTAGGTTAATGTTTGTTATTTCTATTCACCATTGACTAAGTTTAACAAAGCAGAGAGATGGGGGAGGGGAACGAGATTCAGCAACTAAGCAACCATCATGTATAAGGTAAAGTATTAAATGACATGATGCCTTAGGTTCTTTCTTAACCTAATGTACTAGAGTTGCCTCTAAGAGCCATGGTGTTGGTGCTTTCCATTGCATATAGGTTCTTCTATATCAGTTTGAGAGTTTCAAGTAAGCTTAACTGACAGGTTATTGGCTGTCTAATAAAACACTATGCTCTCTAGCCTAGGTCTTCCTACTTATAAGGAAAACTGAACAAGAACATTTAAAGTGATCTTTGAAACTGATTCTTCGTAGAAGAATTCTTAATCAGAAAAGTGCTTGTACATTGATGTTTATTGCGGCACTATTCACAATTGCTAAGACATGGAACCAACCCAAATGCACATGAACAGATGAATGGATTGAAAAATTGTGGCACATATACTCTATGGAAAACTATTCAGCCATTAAAAAAAAAAACAAAAATAAATAAATTAAAAAAAAATAAAACCCTGGCTTTTGACGGAAAGTGGAAGAATATAGAAGATTTACTGCTGAGTGAAGTAAGCCAGGCTATGAAGGAGAGACATTGCATGTCCCCACTTAATAATATATACCGAGTATCCACACTCTATGACAGAAACTGATTGACTAAAGGATATAGGAACACAGTAAATGGATGTAAATACCAGATAGAGTGTGTGTGAAAGAGTAGAGTCTGAGGAAGGGCATTTAGAAGAAAAATAGAGAGGCAAAGCATTAATGGGACAAAGAAATGTGGCATTATCTGTTGAAGACACTTCATAGTTTTATCAACTGGACTAGGGAGAAATGTTCACATGTTGAAATATTCCGTTTGTAAGCTAAATAATGTGACTGAATGTAAAAGAGAAAATGAAATTTTAAAAAGTTAAAAAAAAAACACATAAGCCTAAAGCAATATCCTCCTTTCAATTTCATATTCTTTTTTTAATTTATTTTTTATTATTATTCATACATTAAATCACTAAACATCATTTAGATTGTGAAGAGACTTTACCCAGCATGATTTTTCTTGTATGACTTATTCAAAAATCACAATAAAAGGATGTTGTTCATTTATAATAGCTTGCCAATACACATTTCTCACTGCACTCACATTACTCCTGGCATACACATATTACCTATACTTGCCACACACACATTACAGAACTCCCTTGCTCCAGACTTGGCTCCCTCATCATGCCAGGGAAACATGATAGAGCCAGAGCTTACTGCTTTATGATGGCATTTCACATTAACACTCCAGAAGAGAGTCCTTGTTTAAACTACTCTTGCTCAAAGAGTACACACTGAAGCAGAAAGCAGGTGTGTGTCTCAGCCCTCCTCTGACCTACTAAGGAAGGTTAACATTAACTCTGGACCCAGAATCCAGGAGCAGAAGCAGCTGGTAACAGCAGGGATCCTGTTACTTGCATCAGACATGAATGGGCTTTTAGTTTGAGGACACTGTCTATTTGGCTTTCTAGCAGAACAAGAAAGAAAACCAGCTTAGGATCTGGTAAAATGTTCTGAGAAGAATACTAAATTTGATCCCAGATTGAAAAGGCCCTATTCATAAAGTACTCTTTCTTAAAAATTGAGCCACACTCTTTAGCCCTTTATATCTAACTGTCAATTAAAGCAAATACAGCTGATAAAGAAACCAGGTCATTGATACCTTGAGGAAACAACCAGCCTCAGAATGTGGGACATTCTACGGGACTTACAATCTGGTTTCTCCAACAAGTTGATGACATAAAAAGTGTATGTGTGAGTGTGTGTATGTGTGTGTGCGTGCACGTACACATATTCATATGAATGAAACTTTAATGACATAAAGGCAATTGCAATGTGTAAACCACATTTGGATCCTAGCTTAAACAAATCAAATGTGAAAAGCCACTCTTATTATAATCAGGGACATTTAAACATGGACCTTAGATAGTCATAAAATATTAGATGACCACAGAGGAAAATCCTTATCTGTTACAAGCATAACCTAAGTATTTACAAGTGAAATGACAAGATATTTAAAATCTTCTTTAATGTTCTCAAGAAAAAAGTGAGAGATTAGATGAATAAAATGAGTAAAATGTTGATTCTTACTGAAACTGAGTAGTAGGTATACTTTAGTCTTTTGTGAAGATTTCAGTATTTTCACAATAAGAAAGTTTTTTCAAAGACAACGTATTGCTATTAAACTTTAAATATCATTATTATAACATGCTTTACCACAGCACAAAATTGAAAAATCTAATTGTTTTGCAGTAGTAATTTAAAAAGAAAATACTACGATAAACCAATCTGGTAAAAAATTACGCAGCCAATGAAATGAAGCATGGAAGTCAGCAAGAAAGACGCTTATAAAATTACTATTTTTTAGAATAAAGGCTAAATCTTCACTATAATCATACCCATTAAAATACCAGTCCCCAACCTTCCCAGCACCAGGGACTGGCCTCATGGAAGACAAGCCATCCATGGACAGAGGTGGGAGATGAGGGCTGGACCCAGGATGACCCAAGCACACCACACCCCCTGTGCCCCCATTTCCACCACTACCACACTGTAATATGCAATGAAACAATTCACACAATAATAGGGTTTGAGCTCCCATGAGAACCCAATACTGCCACTATTCCAACAGGAGGCAGAGCCCAGGAGGAAATGTGAATGAAAGGGAGTGGCTACAAACACAAGCCTTGTGTGCTCACTTGCCACCCTCCCCCCCAGTCTGCTGCATGGCAGAGGGCAGGGGCACAGCAGGCCACAGACCAGCACCAATCGCAGCCCAGGGGGTTGGGACCCTTGCTTTAAAATACGTGTGAACGGGATCAGCAGATGGGATAATGGTTATGTTGCTGAACTCCTCAATTCAAGTCCTAAACCTGGCGACTTAAAACTCACACCAGGTACATGTGTGTGCATGTCCAAAATCCCAAGAGGAGAATGAAAGAGAAGGGATTATGGCATGGTCATCATACCCGGGGTGCGATTCCTCACTTTCTGTCTACTAATACCTTTCACATCAGAAGTCAGAAGTTCCTTACTGACTTAAGTTATCTCATTGCATATAACAAAAAGGAATGTACTGAACATTTTTTCAGCAAATATTCCACAGTACTATGTGTCAGGCAGATAAAAAAGAGATAACATGGACCCTTAAGTCAACAAACCCACAATACAGTGAAGAAGACAAGTACACCAACAAGTAAATCTAGTCCTGTAAATACACTTTACAATGTCCAAAATGCCATTGGATTACAAAGAATATGGCACACAGATTCAAAGGGGAGAGAAGGAAGGCAAAATGTCACTTAGAAGTGATCCTAGAGCAGATCCTGAAGGATACTTGATCAAGAGACAAAGTAAGAAAGGTATAATAGCTTAGTCAAAGGTGGTGAGGCTGAAACTATGAAAATGACCAGGTTTACAGCAAGCATAGTCAGGTGGAAGTTGAGTGGGGTTTGTAGATGGAAAAGTCCTAGTTAGGCTAACTAGCTACAGCAGACTCAAAAATACAGTAAAAGCTGGCCTTTTTTAAATTATAAGGAAATTTAAGTTTATTTTATTTTATTACAAGAGAAATAGGACCTCAGATAGGGTCTTGACACCACTTAGTCTCAGCCAGTCCCAAATCATGGACACACAAGTGCCCAGTGAACTCAGGGAAGTCTCTAGACACAAACCTAGATCCCCTCCAGTATGGGTCAGCCTCACAAAGTGTTGTGGTTTTTACTGGTATATTACCATTTGGCTTTCAGGAATATTCTCAGAGAGAAAAAAAGAACAAATTTATTTCTTATCTGTGATTTTGAACTATAATCAGGGGCTAAATAGGAGTCATCATCAGCTGAAGCATAAGAAGCTTCCAAAAACAGAACAAATTCTGGTCTAATCCAATGTCAGAAGCTGCCACCAAACCTGCATTTGGGGGTGTTAATCCTGTGATAAGAGTACAGATTCTGAGTTCTCAGGAAATATTCCTTTTCTTCTTTTTTTCTAGAATCATTTTCTTTTTTTCTTTCTTTTTTTTTCTTTTTCTTTTCTTTTTTTTGAGAGGTTTTCGCTATAGGGTGCATGCGCTCACCAGGAAGATAAGGAGAGACAGAGAGAGAGAAAGCAAGAAGTCACCCCCTAGGGGGATGGCCACACCACAATCCCTTCTCCTCCATTCTCACCTCTGGATCTTGGGCATGCACGCACATGCACCAGGTGTGAGTTTAAGCCACCAGGTCCGGGACTTGAACCACGATCGACCACATGGGAGTCCAGTGACATAGCCATTATGCCAACTGCTGGTCCCTCTAGAATCCTTTTCTTTTCGACTGACTCCCCTTCCTTCTCTCAAAAGTCCCTTGCTCTAGAATGTAGCTATGGTAGTTGGATGCAAAATTCCAACTAAAAAATACTTGGTTTTCATAGAGTGGTCTCTAACAAACAATCTGAAAACCACCCAATGATGAGGCACAGATCTATAGTCCCCCAAGAAGCCGTCTCGCGTCTAAAGAACACTTCTATTGGTATCAGATTATATGGGCATATTATTATAAGAGGGAACTATCAATATACATTCAACTTCAAAATCTGAGGAAAAATTTGAAAGCTGCAACATGCATTGTGTAGCACACAGGAATGGTAAGCAAAGTTCTCTGTGGAAAAGGGCCTCTCAGGAACAAAAACAGAGCAGGAAACTAACATTACTGAGGACCTGAACTGAGCACCACCCTAAGTGCATGCATCAGCTAATGTTTTTCTTTTCCGCTTTCCTGATTTCATTTAGTTTTATTCTTTCATGTATCTCAGAGCAGTCTATACATATTTGAAGATGACTAGAGCAAGGAAACTGTCTACGTTAGAATCAGACAAGTCCATTTCATCAAACTTCTGGAGATATGGGGGTTTTTTTTGTAAAGTTCCAACTATTTCTCTGATGACAGAACATTTAAATATATGCACTGACATGAACACTAGTATTTTTAAAAATACATAGTGAGCATAAAGAATCCTAGATACTCTGTGAGTTTTGCCTTATAATAGCATGTCCTTTTTTTCTAAAATCAGTACAGTTTCTGGCATTGGGCTCTGGTGTGAGGACAGACACAGGAAGTTCACACAGCATGGTGAGAACTCAGCTTACCCACCTGGAAATCTCTCCTGAGGTGGCCTGGCAGCCTTGACCATTGCTTTACATTCTTCTCTGCTGCATGCTTGCCTGTGCCTATTAGACTATTAAAATACTAATAAGGTCTTGGTATGTGTCATTATTAATTTTGGAGAGGAACAGGACATGCCGAGCTGTAGTACTGATAGATTTGTAGAATATGTTAATGGTTGCACTCATTATTCAACCGAGTTAGTATGTTTTTCAGATGGTTTTTCTCCACTAATCATTTTTGATATTTAACAATTTTTCATCTTCAACTAAGCACACTGTTCCTCAGAAATCTACTTGTGTATATGTTTTTATAATGTTTTATAGCACTAACTTATTGAACAATTGCTGTACCCTCATCACAAAATTTTCTGATAAATATCTTGAAGAGTTTAGCTAAGAAATAAATAGGTTATTAAAGCCAACATAAAAATAGTTTGTTCCAAATTTTTAACATTGTTAAATTATTTGTCCTGTGGTAAAGCCAATAAGGCCCATGGCCAAGTCAACAAGGCCCATGGCCAAGCCAACAAGGCCCATGGCCAACTTCTCAGGCCACCAGGCTCTGAATTGGGGACACGTGCAATTTTAAACAGCAGTTTGTACTTGCAGACTTCAGAAGGGTTTCCCTCTGGTTCCATGCATGGGCTCAGTGGCAGGAGCCTCACTCCAAGGTCTTTAGAAATTAGCAACCTTATGGTAGCAATGACTATCAGAAACCTTGACTTAGAGATTATGGACAAACCAGAGAGAACTAAACTGACTTTTTTCAAAGTAAAATTCAAAGATATGTAGTCTAACACAAAATGTGCCTACTTTTAAAATGAGGAAGCTGAAGCAAAAAGTTAAATTACTTCCTAAGTATAGGCAGCAAGAACTGCCACACTTGAAGATCTAATCTTTTCATTCCAGAAGCTTGAAATTTACCAAGTTTAGATTTGGAAGTGTATGTTTAACAAAGGCACACTCAGGTGTTTGCCTTGGTCAGATTACAGGACTCTAATACAATCAAAAAGATAATTAAGCGATATCTATTTTTATTTTTATTTTGTTGATCCTCTAAAATCTTCAACACGAATTATATACAGGTGAGAAGAACAATATGTGTATCCCTTAAAAAGTAATTGCAGCCTCTTTTGATAACGATTCTTGCCCGTCTCTAAGGGTGAATGTCATCACATCCACATGTCTTCCCAGTCTTTTTATTCTCCTCAATCTATCATTTCTGAAAGATTAGTACTTTATCTACCCAAAATGGGATGGTGGTGACAAAATGCACAAGTTACAATCTTAAGTTAGAATGGCTTAAGTTTCACATCCAATTACATAGAGCACAATCTATGTCTAAATACTTGGAATGAATCAGTGTCAGACTGTACGTCAGATAGCTGCATTTCCACTTACTGCAGGAGACTAGCCCTCCAAACAGAGGGTTCTGGTGAAAGACTGAAGGATGCAGGTTGAACCAGAAAACAACTTGGCGGATTGCATTATCACCATCACTATTTATAAAATACCTCTTAATGTGACTTCCAGCAGAAGCAGAAATGTTTTCAATTTGGAAGTTGAAATAGCCTCATTTGTGTTGTATCTAAGCTGCCTACCACAAATCAGATCATGATACATCTCTTTTTAAACATGGCCAGCATTGCTCTTCATGGCCCAGACTCACAAAATGACAAGTTAAAATATAATAGACTGTTTTAATTGTTTCTCTTAGGCAGCAACTAAAATACAAAAACAAAACACAAAGCTGTTGGGCGAGGCACTTTCAATATTGTGTAATTCATATTGATAATCCAGATCACATTTTATGACCTTAAAGAAGCTCAGTTTTTCAACTGTAAAATGTAAAACTTAGCGTGCCTCCCAAAAGCATTTAGTGATGGATTATGTGAAAGAAAACATTTTACAAAATAGAATGCTCCAGAAACAGGATGCTGTAATTAACTCATAGTTTTCTGCAAATTTCTTGCTTTCTATTCCTGTCATCATAAATCTTTAGAAAAGCAGGAACCAGGAGGTGGCGTAATGGTTATGTTGCTGGGCTCCCACATGGCCAACCCCAGTTCAAGTCCCAGACCCGGTGGCTTCAAACTCACGCCAGCATGTGTGCATGTGTGCCAAAAATCCTGAGAGGAGAATGGAAAAGGGATTGTGGCATGGCCATGACCCCTGGGGGTGGTGATTTCTCGTTTTCTGTCTCCTTTTCTTTCTTTGTCTTTCTGGCAGCACACATGCCTTGTAGCAAAAATCTCTATAAAAAAAGAAAAAAAGAAAGAAATCTTTACCCAATCTTGGTGCTCAGAAAGTAACTGAAAATTTTTTGAGTGAATGAAGCTCCCTTGTGGGTTAATTCATCATTTTGAACTCAGTGACCAGTCCATGTTACTACAAAGCTAAAAGGTAAAAGAGATTACTGGCACCATACACACCCTGAAAGCCATTATTTTTTCATTTGATTCTTGGCGTGAATTCTCTCTTGTGAATGACCTCTTCTGCTAAAAGCCTGAAGTGGGCGTGGCAGGGGTGGGTAAGTGTGAGAACATGTGAAGAACATGGCTCTCAAGACTTTAAGTCAATTACATTTGCTCTGTTATGGACGAACCATTAATACTCTTCTTGTCAACCTTTTTAAACAGATGGTGGCTCTTTTTGTCTCAGCCTCACTAACTTTACAACAGTAATACAATCAGTGTTTCTATGTACTGAATTGTGTCCCCCAAGAACTAATTTACTGAAGTCCCAACTCACAATATGAAGGTATGTAGAGATGGAGCCCTTGGGAAGTACTAAAATTTAGATGAGATAATGAGGATAGTCTTTAAGGAAAAAATTAATACCATTATTAGAAAAACAGATAAGGCCAGCAGGTAGCATGATGGTTAAGGCACTGGAGTCTCACATGAGCAACCATAGTTCGAGTCCCTGGACTGGCAACTTAAAAATCACACCAGGATTGTGTGAATGTTTGCCTAAAATCTTGAGTGGAGAACAGAGAAGACAAGATTGTGGTGTAGCCATCCCCCCGGGGGGTGATTTCTCTCTTTCCTTCTGTCTGTCTCTCTTTGGCAAGTGTATGTGCCCTATGGCAAAAACCTAAACAAAGAGACCAAAGAGCATGGTCCCTTTCTGTTCTTGCACTTGTGCAAACATAAAAAACGTCATGTGAGCACACAGAGAAATGACAGTTGTCTACAAGCCAGGAAGAGATCCCTCACAAGAATCTGATCTTGCTGGCACCTTGATCTTGGACTTGTAGTCTTCAGAATGGGAGAAAATAAATTTCTTGTCTAAACCACTTAATCCATGGTATTTTGGTATTTTGGTATGGAAGCCCCAAACTAAGACATGTGGAAAGACAGAGGTGTTTTAGAAGAGCCATTTCCATAAAAACTGAGTTGTTCCACATGCAAGGGACAATTATTTCATGTTTATTTCATTTTCTTTCTTTCTTTTTAAGTTTTTTCTAAAAAAACTAAAGGTCATGCACTCTCATGGAGAGAAAGGGAGAGAAAGAGAGAGAGAGAAATCACCACCTAGGGGGATGGCCATACCACAATCCCTTCTTCATTCTCCTCCAGGGATTTTTTTGGGCATGCACACATGTACAGCATGTTTTTCAACTTGCTGGGTCCAGGACTCAAACCACATAGTTGGCCATGTAGGACCCCATGCCACCAGCTGGCCCTTATTTCATTTTCTTCATACTCATATTTATGAAAGTTTCATTCAACACCACTTGGCCAGTGCTCATGGCTGCCACTCTTACGCATCAAACAAAAGCATGTGACATGAAGAACAAGGGAGTAAATTCAGCTCCTTTGCAGAAGATGGAGCTGTCCATTCCATTTTTCTACACATGACGTCCTACTCAATTGCAGTAGTAAGGAGCAAAGGCACTTCCTGATCCCTCCAGGAAGGAGCTGTGGCCCTGCTGCTGGAGAGGCCAATGCTGGACAAACTGACCTTTTTCTGCTGCAGCCCTTCTGCTCGGGGCCCTCCTCATGTCTTGCCTCCTTACATTCTTGTTGCTGCAGTAGCATCTGGCCAGCTGAAATGAATTGAACAAAAAGCTCGTAAGTCTCCAACAAACAATAAGTTAAAAGAAAAAGAAAAGTTCTAAATTTTACTCTATAAACCAGATCTGTTCGATTCAGACTTCTGCAGATTTGAAGCTTTTTATTTGGTTCCATATCATTCTGTTGCATTAGAGCTCATGCCAGGCTAAGGTACACAGCTAGGTTTGCCAGCTGCCAATGGTCAAAAGTAAAGAAACTCTCAGAAGAAAGTCAGTTTCTGATTAATCTGTTTTCCCTTGCTATTGAAAAAATAAGAATAAAATGTCAGCACCAGCCAGAAAAGTACAGAGATGGAAATGAATGCTCTGCCTAGGAGTGCAAGATTTATTTGTTTTTTAATAAAATTGATTTGGATCAATTTGAGATAACCGCTGGGAGAGGCAAGCTTTTACTTTTAGATACGTCATTTGTTTTTGTATCCTGATCCGAGCTCAAAAGCAACATCGCCCGTGTTTTTCCGGTGGCACAATGCAGTTCTAGAAGAGTTAAAATAAGAAACCCTACCTGCTTAATCTGCCAGAAAACACATGAGAGGAGCAATCAGCTCTGGGAAGAGTTGCTCTGAATGAGGTATGCCTGGCTGCTTTAGGCCATGCTGTTTGTCAGTCTTTCAAAATTCAAGTCATTACCAGATGCTGATCTACTATAATATTGTGATATTTTATCTGATTACACTTACCTGATTGTGCCTTATCTGCTATTTGCCTTCCCATTCTTCCATGTATATTAAATGCAGGTGCTTTTATTATTCTGAGAGCTAGAAAGTGTTGACTGCTCTGAATATAAATGGGGATATTATATCATTAACTTGCTCCGAAAGCAGGGCCATTCACTGTGTAAATCACATGCAAGGTACCTAGTGGAGACACAATAAACCATAATGTCTTGAGAAAAAAAGCAATGAGAAATGGATAAGGAGATAAAAGTTTAAGGCATTGTTAAAGAAAGGTAATCTTCAAAATCCTATTTGGTTCTTTCAAACCAGCATTTGTTGATAATATAACCTTTATATTAGAAACTTTTTTAAGTTCATAAAAAATATCTTTTCAGGGAGGCATCACAATGTGGAATGCTACCACTAATAAGGTGGCAGAAAAACACGATCACTAACGTTCTATGGCTTGAAAAATTAGGAGAACGTTTTGAACGTATCAGTCTAATCTTTTAAAGGAGTATACTTTGCTTTGGCAAATATATTCTTACCTTACTTGGATGTACTGCTCAGACAAGGTGAACAAATGGCCAAGTGCTTTGAGCATTTCTAAATGTTAAAAGGTGAAAAATATGGAATCTAGTTGCAAATTTCAAAAGAGGCAATGTGCAGGGAATTAAGGCAGAACTGTGACAACGTGTGGCTGCCCAACAGGCAGGGTTATGTACGCAGCTTAGCTTCTGCTATGTTGGCCTCACTAAACGCCAATCCACAGTTAGTTACGTGGAAAGCTTCTGAAAATCTATTTTCAGAGAAATGTTATGTGAGTGCTTAAATGAGCCACTGCCCTCTATTGGATAGCATATCAGATGGCCTGTTCATTTATCAGTGTGTCAGATTCCTCCACCCATGCAACAGCTGGACCCGAGCCTTGTAAAGAAATATGAGTGACTATCTTTGCCTGAAGGAGTGTAGCAGTCATCTTCTGATAGTCAGATTGAAGGTGTGAGACTGAAGAAGACCAGTGTAAGGATTATTGGGAACGCGAGGAGTAAAGAAACCAAGGGAGATGTAGTTTCTGCTCTCATGTTCTTCCAAATCCCCCTGAACAGACAGAACAAGCATCATAGGGCAGGGGACTACTACCTCCCCCCACCACTCACCATTACATAGGACAATCCATTTATTTGTAAATACCCTTTTAAGTCAAGGTTGCCCTTTAATCAGAGAACTTTTTATTTTTCTTAAACTACACGCTTGAAAATGAAACATGAGGATACAAGATGGTCTGCTTTTTTTTTTTTTTTTTTGGAGAGGTTTTTGCTATAGGGCGCATCTGCTCCCCAGACAGAGAGAGAGAGACAGAGAGACAGAAAGCAGGAAATCACCCCCCAGGGGGGATGGCCACGCCGCAATCCCTTCTCCTCCATTCTCCTCTCGGGATCTTGGGCACGCACGCACACGCGCCCGGCGTGAGTTTAAGCCACCGGGTCCGGGACTCGAACCGCGGTCGACTACGTGGGAGTCCAGCAACATAGCCATTACGCTAACTGCTGGTCCCAAGGAAGCTACCTTTTTGAGGCTGCCTTACAAAACAGGGACAGTGCTGGGACTGAACTTTACCACTAGACTCTGATTTCTCTCTCTTCTCAGTTAACTATATTGTGTACAGTATACTGAATGTTAATTATATAAGTTAATACATAAATACATAATTATATAAGTATTATAATGTATACAAGATTTTTAGGATTTAGTTCCTAGGTGGAGGTAAGCTAAGTCCTAATACCTGTATATATACATGGAAGTTTGGTTTTAGTTTAACTCTAGTTTTGACACTCATGCCAGAAACTATACCCTACCCAATGGTTGGTGACTGCTAATTTGAATTTGTTTAAAAGGCAAACAGAAGTCTGACATTGTGAGAAACACAAGTCACTTGTAGTAGTTTTTACTCCTGCTTGCTACAGTAAGTCTTTGTAAGTCAAGTAAAATTTTATTTAATACTCAATTTGATCATAATTGCCATAAGTATGAATAGAATGAACGATGGGCATCAAGTTCTGTACAAGCTGACGTTAAAGAAGGTACTTGTGTCTATTTTAGGTTTAGAGAATTGGTCATGTTTTATCTTGTTGGTCCTCTTGAAGAATCTTGAAATCCTCCAAAGGACAATCGCTTAAGGTGGTTGGTAAAAGTGTGTCCTGATGTGCCCTTAGGTACGTTATTTGCTTCTAAATTTTTCACCAAGCATGTGGCTTTGATCCATCTTCCAGTTGCTCTGCGTTCTTTTTGTAGGCAAGTTTTAATTTTTTGTCTTAAGCTTGCTATTTCTTTTTCCAGTTTAATTGTCTACCTCTTTGCTTCCATAGGACTCCTGAAGGCATAATTGTGCTTGTAGTACTTGGTGACTACAAATGTTTGATTTTAGATTAGATGGTCTGACTGAAGTACAAGTGTTGTTTTTCTTCAAAAGATTCTTTGACTTGAATTTCATGGACATTATATGGGTATAAAACGCAGAAATGATTGGAATAGCATCCATTCTGTCTTCGAGTTTGTCCTGTTAGGTCAAAACAGGAGGCTTCAAAGTGCTGTGAACAAAGAAAAGTGTGTTTTCTGAGCACAAAATTTTTGTGCTTAACTAGGCAAAACCACTCTTTTCTTCTTCTAGGATCCAAATAGAATCTTAAAAAGGCGGGGCGGGGGGAGCAACTCAAATTATGTCAAATTCTGGTTGTGCCCGTCGAAGCAGATGTCGGCACACTGGTTGGAGGTGGTAGCACAGCCCTCCACACACATTGGGTCTGCATTTCCCCTCCCCCTCATTCCATGCTGTCCTAAGCCTGTTCTGAGACACTGATTGCTAAGCCTTAGTCGTGAGAGCCACATGGAAGAAGGATTGTGTATGTGGGGATCCGACGCTGGGAGAGGGGGCCTTTCTTTCCTCTTCATTAATAACAGGGCAGACCTGGGCCAACAGAGCCCACAGTCTCCTTCCATTGCCTTCACCAACAAGACAGACACTACTCATTCTTTCCCAGCCCCCAAAAGAGTATGTCTACTGTCTCCTTGGCAACTCTGAGCAATTGAAAGAGGAGTTTCCACCTTAGTTACTATGAACCTCTCTCTAATCTAGAGCTAAGCAGGTCTATCTGCCCCAACGTACACCCAGCTGCTGCAGACCAGGGCCTGGGGCGGGCTTCATTCAGCACTTCTACAGCCTTTAAAAGATCTTCACGTAGTGCATCCGTGCATAATTGGGTTTGGCAATGATCTTGGTCGTTTTGTAGCGACTATTTCAAACATCTCTTCCAAAAAATGGCAAGGGAACTGACTTGTATTTATTGAGTGTCAAGCACTGTTAATGTAATCCCATTTAGAACTCACAACAAATCCTCCAGGTGAGTAGACATTGTCCCCAAATTATGATGGTTTTACTAATGATTTTTGGCCTTTACAATGGTGTGAAAGTGACACTCATTCAGTAGAAACCTACCAATACAACTATTCTGTTTTCATTCTTTCAGTACAGTATTCAATAGATTATGTAAGATATCCAATGCTTCATTATAAAACAGGCTTTATCTTAGATAATTTAGCTCGGTGTAAGCTAATATAAGCATTTTGAGTATGCTTAAGGTAAACTAGGTTAAACTATGATGTTGGGTAGGTTATGCTAATTAAATGTTTTATTGTTGTGTTTTTGTTTTTTTTTTTGAGATATTTTTGCTATAGAGCATGTGCACTCGCCAGAGAGACAGAGAGAGACAGGAAAACAAAGTGAGAAATCATTCCCCAGGGGCAATAGCCACGCTGTAATCCCTTCTTAATTCCCCTCTCAGGATTTTGGGCAGGCAAGCACTCGTGCCCAGTGTGAGTGTTAAACTGCCGGATTGGGCCTCAAACCATAGGTGACTAAATGGGAGTCCAACGATGTGACCATTATGTCATCTGCTGGTCCTTATTAAATGTATTTTTGACTTACTATATTTTTAACTTTAAAAATTTTTTTAATTTAATTTTATGTTTATTTATCATTGCTATTATTTTTCCATTTACTATAGTACACATATGCTCACTAGACACACACACACACACACACACACACACACACGGGAAGAGAGAGAGAGAGAGAGAGAGGGAAAGTGAGAAGACAAGCTGCCAGATCCAGGACTTGAACTTTGGTTGGCCATGTGGGAGTCCAGTGTCTCAACCACCATGGCACCTGCTGGTCCTCTACTTTTATCTTTTGATAGGTTTAGTGAGACATAACTCTACTGTAAATTATTATTATTTTACAGTTTTGAAAGTTAACACTAGACAATTTAAAATAATTTTGTGTAATCCTGCTATAACTATCAGTGCAGATACCAAGACCAGAAGCTAGATGGGTGTGCGAAGCTACCAATCTCAACTTCTATCTTGTTTTGGTATCAATGGAAAAGAGCAACTTATCTGATGTTTCACATACAGATTCACAGAGAGAGAGAGAGGTCTCTGGAACTTTTCAGGTCTTTGTTTCTTAATGCTTTCTGCACCTGAATTGCTCTACTTCAGCTCTTCAGAGTTCTCCAAGTGAATGTCTCATAGTGAAGATTGCTTTTTCCTCTCTCTCACACACAAAAATAGTCTGTAACACTTGACCTTTAAACAGATCTCAGACACAATGTTATTTGCCTAATTGCTATAAAGAGTTTTTGGTCAAGATCAATGGTAAATTGCTACCTTCTTCCTAGACTGTTGAAATGATCATTTTGACTTGTTGTCTTATAATGTTCTTAGGTTTGGGGACTGTGGTCATTATACACAAATATAGCCTGTCCTGCATGAATTTTCGTATTAAGATTTCGGCTTTTTGCACATATAGTCAGGGTCTTCTGTTAGGGATAGCTGAGATCAGGAATCAGGTGGTCAGAACAAAAAATCCTTTTCCTTCACTATGTAGGTTTTTGTCTTAAGAATTATTTTATTTTAATTTTATTTATTATTATTTCCCAATTTGACCAGAGAGAGACAGAGTCAGAGCAGAGGGGTGCAAAAGGAAGCCATCAGGTCTGGGACTTGAACCATGGTCAATCATGTGGGAGTCCAGTGTCTTTAACCACCATGCTACCTGCTGGCCCACACTATTTAGTTTCAAAACAGGGACTTGGAATACCTCAAGTATTCTCTACCCCAGTGCTCCCACAAGACATTCTGCAGCATATATGCCTTTTTGACCCATCATCATTCACATTCCATTTACTACCTAAAGATCAAGTCTTCCTCACCTAATTCCTTTTCACTAATTAATTTTTCTCTTTTATTCTAGATATCACCATATCGAGAGGCATCACTGTGCACATAGTGACTTAAAATGACACATTAAAGAAACATAAGCCCTAATCTGCTATAACAACCCACATAATTTTGTATTAGCGAGTAAAGAAATATCCAACTAATGAAGAGATGTTTCTGTTTTTTGGAGAGGTGTTTTTTTTTGTTTGTTTGTTTTTGTTTTGTTTGTTTGTTTGCTTGTTTTCCAATAGGGCTCACCAGACAGAGAGAGACAGAGAGACAGAAAGCAAGAAATCACCCCCTAGAGAGGATGGCCACACCGCAATCCCTTCTCCTCCATTCTCCTCTCAGGATCTTGGGCATGTACGCACACGCGCCCAGCGTGAGTTTAAGCCACCGGGTCCAGGACTCGAACCACGGTCAACTACATGGGAGTCCAGCAACATAGCCATTATGCTAACTGCTGGTCCTGAAGAGATGTTTCTTTAACCTTCCTGAACTGTATTAAATAAGGAAGTAGATTCCATGATCTCTGTGATAAAATCCCAGTTATAAAATTCTGATATTAAACCAAAACAGGATAGGTTAGTTTTTGAGAAGGTTCTAACTTGATTCTTAGGAGAAAAGGTGATACCAGGTGAAAATCAAGATGTACTTTTTTTTTTTTTTTAAATAATTATTTATTTATACTTTTATTTATTCATTCATGTATTTTTTATTTGACCAGAGAAAGATACACAGAAAGAGAGAGAGAGAGAGAGAGAGAGTAAGCAAGCTGCCAGGTCCCGGACTTGAACTGTGGTCAGCCATGTGGGAGTGTCCAGCTCCTTAACCACCACGCCACCTGCTGGTCCCCAAGATGTACTTTTGATAAATACTAACCTAAATTGGGCAGAGGGTTAGACCAGAAAGGTTACATAAACTCAGAATGTGCTTGGATATAGTAGGTACTCAAAAATTTTTTTTAATCGTAACATTTTTATAGTTTTGAAAGTTGAAAGTAGACAATTTAAAAGAATTTTGCTATAACACACACACCCGCACACACACACACACACACACACACATATATATATATATATATATATATATATATATATATATGGAACACACATATATGGAACACATATAATATGCCAAGGCACTATTTTTAGACTGGGGCAAGTATTATATTAACTAATAGCTCTTTGACGTAAATGTAGTTATTACGCCTTACTTTATAGATGAGGAAGGTGAGGCATGGAGACACTTGAAGCCAAAGGTCACGAAGGAGGCATAACCAGGATTAGAACCCAAGCAGCCTGACACTAGAGCAGGACTAGCTTTTAGTTATATTCTGAGATGACCAGATACCTGAGGGTCTTCCTGAACTATAATGACCTAACCGAAGGTGGCAAACTCTTTCCATCCTCTACCTTTTGCTGGTGTCACTAATAGATTGTGGTGGGGACAGCAGATGGTGTGGTGGTTAAGGCATTGGACTCCGACATGGCCGACCACGGTTTGAGTCCTGGAACTGCTGGCTTGCTTTCTCACTTTCTCTCTCTCTTTCTGTCTCTCTCTGGTGAGCACATGTGCCCTATATCAAATTTAAATAATAATAATAATAATTAATAATAATAATAAATTAAATCATTCTTTAAATTAGGAAAAAAATAAACACATCACGGCACACTAGGCAGGGTCTCAGAATCCTTTTCAACATAGTGCTTGGAGCATGCCCTAATTACAATGATTTGAAGATGACACATGAGGAACTTGCTGTCCCCTGCATAAAACTGAGAACTGATTACAAAGTGATCTGAACTAATTACATCTGCCCTCTACTTCCCAATTAAATAAGAAGACTACTTAAAACCTTCTCATGCAGAGTCTACGGTGTGGTGTCTACAATGCAATTGGAGCACAGGTAGAAAATGCAGTACCTCAGTCACTGATTGATGATGCTCTTACCTCTCCTCACAGCTACCCAAGCAGGGAGATGCTGGCCTTCCCCGTTGTCATTCAGGTACAAACAATGGCAAAGTGGTCACAGCCCGTGGGCACGGCACATTCCCATGATGTATTCCAGTGATAAGGAGAAATCTTTCACCATCATGGTAGTTTTTTTTTTTTTTTTTTGTCTTATTTCATGTTTCTTTTTATGGCTGGGGGCTCAGGGGCCTTCACTGACTCATGCCTCTGTCATATAATCTAATGTATTCACAGTCCTGGGCCCAGGAAAACATTTGTATAGTGTGTGAAAGACCCTCTGGCTACAGAATGAACTCTGCCTCTTCATGATTTAGAAGAGTTGAGTCCCTACCCTAAAGTGATGTCATATGGTGTAGTTCAAAATTTTAGTATTGGTCATTCATGGTGGAAAATCCCAGCGCAAAGGAGAGCATGGGCTTTGACATTAGACAGGTGAATCTTGGCTCTGCTGTGTCTTGGTGTTATTGTGGGCATGACATCCAGCATCCTTGAAATGGAGTACCTATTACTCCTATAAGGTAGTTTTAATGAATGAAGATAATGTGTATAGAGTACTTGGCACAGTGCCTGACATGGTAGGTGACTTAGCATTGCCGTTACTATTACCTTTGCTGCTAAGCATAGCCATTTCCCTTGGTTCTCCCTTGAAATGTCACTATTTGTGTGAGTAGCTTATTAAGGCCCTAGTATCTTCACGCGAATGAGGTTTCTTTCTTCTCTGAGGCCAGGGCAGTGCTGATTATACAAGCCCCTTCAGCTGGACGGATATTTCAAAGGAGGTAATGGACTACCAGAAAGGCACTTGGTTTATTTCACAATTTCGTCTGAGGCTGTTCATCCCAAATTAGTTACCATTCCCCATCCAGCAGTTCTGCCCTGCCAAATGACAAAATGAAAACAAATCCTTTAAAAAGAAAAACAAACAGGGAACCAGCAGTTAGCGTAATGGCTATGTCGCTGGACTTCCAGGTAGTCGACTGCGGTTCGCGTCCCGAACCCGGTGGCTTAAAACTCACGCTGGGCACGTGTGCATGCGTGCCCAAGATCCTGAGAGGAGAATGGAAGAGAAGGGATTGTGGCATGACCATCCCCCCTGGGGGGTGATTTCTCGCTTTCTGTCTCTATTTCTCTCTCTGTGTCTGGCGAGTGCATGTGCCCTGTAGCAAAAATCTCTCCAAAAAAAAAATAAATAAATAAAAAATAAAAACAAACAAATAACTTCAGTGTATCTGAATTTAAAAAGTTATAAATAAAGTGCTACAAGTGTTACAAATAAAGTGCTTCATATAGCCAATGCTATATGAAGACTATTAAAAATGTGACATAATTTGCCAAACTATTTTCAAACTTAAAGCCACTCTGCCTGCCCACACCTGCTAAAATGTCGATGGCACCTCATAGACTCTAAGCCCCTTCTACTACCTCACTCCTTGTCCACAGAGATGGATAAGAGATCCATTTAGCTGACCTTTCACTTGCAAGTGAAAATCATATTCACTTACTTTTAGATAATCTTGTTCATTTACAGAGCTGAGGATGTTGGCAGGTTCCAAAGAGGGAAAAGGAAGCACTAGGCTCCATACCGATTAAATGGCTACAAGTTTTCAGCTCTTACGGCACATTTACTAGAGAAATACAGCCAGGGCTGGAAAAGTCCTTGGCTACCAAGGTTATGCTTTTGTACAAGTTAATTGACGAATGTACACAGCAAAGACACTGCATAACATAGTGTCATAAATATGCCACGAATAAAACCACTAGGCTGCACAAGGATTTCCTTGGCAGGGTTTCACAGATCACTGATGAAACATGTACTCCTTTCTCACGCCATAGCATCAGGGTTAAATTTGACTCACTGAACAGTTGTGATGAATTTCCATGATAGAAACTGAAGGAGCAGAGTTTCGAGCAGTGGTATTGGGGTGTGGTATTGGGGTGTCTCCCCTACAGTCCACTAAAAATGCAACAGACCCCCCTATTTACTAGTGCTCCCTTGTTGCCCTGTTAGTCTGTAAAAAAGTTGTTGATTTCTAGAGACTCACTGAAATCCTAGGTCTGAATTAGAAAACACATAGAGCATTTCTAATGTCAAATGAAGTTGAGTAGCTATTTGCTTATAGACTAACTCATCCATCTAGAGATTGATCTCTGCCCAAATTTCCGTGATTCTGTTTCTGTTATTTATGAGGAGCTGTGGCCTCGTGTTTCAGAAATTACCAACCAGGCAGCATTGATGGGTATATATTTTTCTTGCTCACTCAGTGGCAAGAAACATATATAATAAATTCTTAGGAACTTTATCTCTTTCATTTAGAGTCAAAATAACTGCTGACTCAATGATTTGCCACAAAAATCTATTCCTAAAAGGGAAGACCACCCTCTACAGAAAAGAAGTATTTTAAGACTCAGCATTTCCAACAAGAAAAGAGAGAGAGCAGTGAGAAGCAAAACAAGAAACAATGTTCCATGACTGAGAAATAATTTCTAAATATTTTATACTATTTTATCTTTTATCTTTCCAATGGAAAGATAGCAATGAATTAATTTTCCACATATCCACTTGATGTAATTTTTTTTTACTTTTATGGTTGTAGATAGGCATTATTAACCATCTGCTTTTGTGTTATTTAAACATTATACAAATTATCATTATTTTACAACCAGAACACTGCTATTCATAGCATCTCACATCTATTTCCCAATAATTCCTCTTTGCCATCTAATAAGGCCCTAAAGCAACCACCATTTCAATTCTTTTTAAAATCCATTACCTACAACACTAAAAAGATTTTTAAAAATTTCCTAGCTGCATCAATTATGGCCTTTTGAAGAAATAATTAAGAGGAAAAAAAATGACAATGTAAATTTTAACTCACTGTTAAAAAAAGAGTGGAACAAACAACTGCCAGTTGATGGTCTTGCTAACAAATCTTCTTTAACAGGTAAGTATCCTCCTGCATAAAAACAGAATATGAATACATATTTTATTTCTATACTTCTCTGAAACACAGAAATGAGCATACCTCTAGAATCAGATAACGTAGCATATAATATAAATGGAAAGACAGTACCTCAAGTATTCAGCTAAGTACTGAAAAGAGTAGGCATGTGAGGAACCTACCTGAGACCACGGGAAAAAACACCAGAGAGGAGAGAGAACAGTGCCCAGAATCCACACGAAGCTTGGAATAGTGTTCACAACAGCCAGACTGCAAGCCTTAAGTTTCCCAGGACCCTGGATTAAGTACAGAGAAGGCTGTATTATTAGCAGTGGGGAATAATTGGCCCTGGAGTAAGCACATCACAGTCCTGCCTAACAAATCTCAGTAACAGGAATGGAAAGGATCAAACTATTTACAAGAAACTTAACTGTCTCTCAGTAAAAAGGCTCACATTTATTTAAGTGAGCAAAAATATCCAGCACTCAACAAAGGAAAATCCCCTATGTGTGGCATTCAAAAAAAATTGCCCAGCTCTGGGGCTGGCAGGTGGTGTGGTGGTTGAGGGTGTTGTATTCCCACACAGCTGAATGCGGTTCAAGTCCCGGACCTGGTGGCTTGGTTTCTTACTTTCCATTTCTTTCTCTATCTCTCTCTGTCTCTCTGTGGTCAAATTTAAAAATAATAATAATAATAATAATAATAATAAATGGAATTAAATAAATAAATATTACAAAAAACTTCCCCAGACCATAAAGAAACTAGAAAATACGACCCATCATAAGCAGAAAAACTAACTAAAGCCAAACCACAACTGACAAAGTTGCTAGAATAGGGTGGACGACCTTAAAAAACAATTACTGGGGCAAGCCAATAGCATGATGGTTAACATGGCTGGATCCCACATGGCTAACTGTGGAGTTT
This sequence comes from Tupaia tana, assembly GCA_026018925.1. Classification (NCBI taxonomy): domain Eukaryota; kingdom Metazoa; phylum Chordata; class Mammalia; order Scandentia; family Tupaiidae; genus Tupaia; species Tupaia tana. Next base: position 59,474,348 of record JAKSZU010000013.1, read on the forward strand.
GAGTCCCAGACCCAGCAGCTTGAGAAACGTACAGACATGTGTGCATATTATCCCAAAATCTTGAGAGGAGGGTGGAGAAGAGATTGCAAGGTGGCCATCCTCACTCTGGGGTGATTTCTTATTCCCCTGCCCCCACTGGATGCATGCACCCCAATGCATTTTAGAACACAAAAAACAAACAAATTAAAATAAAAAGCAACTATAACTTTTCTTATATGCTCAAATACTTAACACATGAAAGATTAAAAAAAAAAAAAAAGATGCAGGGCCAGCCAGCAATGTGGTGGTTGAGGCAACTGGATCCCAAATTATCTACTATGCAGTTCAAGTCCTGGACACAGTGGCTTGAAAAACACTTGGTGTGTGTGTGCATGCAGGCTGAAAAATTTGAAAGGAGGGAGAAACTGAGGAGAAGGGTTTAAAGTGTGACATTCTCCATGGGGCCAGGGAGGATGCGTTCTCATTTTCCTTCTCTCTCTCTCCCCTACTCCCAGCAAGCACATAAACCCTTGCCCCCTCATCCCTGACAAAAAAAGATGCATATCAAACTTCTTACACAATGTGTGATGTGAGGAATGTACTAGGTGGAATTAATGGCAGAATAAAAGATTAGAATTAAAATTTGAATTGAATTTAAAAGTTTTTAGAAATAGGGAACCAGCAGTTAGCGTAATGGCTATGTCGCTGGACTCCCACGTAGTCGAACGCGGTTCGCGTCTCGGACCTGGTGGCTTACAACTCACGCCGGGCGCGTGTGCGTGCGTGCCCAAGATCCCGAGAGGAGAATGGAGGAGAAGGGATTGCAGCGTGACCATCCCCCCTGGGGGGTGATTTCTCGCTTTCTGTCTCTATGTCTCTCTCTGTCTGTCTGGCGAGCGCACGCGCCCTATAGCAAAAAACTTCTCCAAAAAAAAAAAAAGTTTTTAGAAATAAACAGCATTAGTGAGCTATGGTAAAAACTTTAGTATGTTATATATGCATAATTGGAGTTCCAAAGAAAAAAATGGAGCAGTATAAATATTTGGAGAAATGATGGCCAGAATGTTTCTAAATTTGATAAAAGTGATAAACTCACAAATCCAAGAATCCAAATGAACAAAAAACATGAAGCAAAAAAGTACACATTACATAGCAATCAAATTGCTCAAAACTTGTGATAAAGAAAAATCTTAGGTACCCGCAGTTAGTGTAATGGCTATGCCACTGGACTCCCATGTAGTCAACCGTGGTTCGAGTCCCAGACCCAGTAGCTTAAACTCACACCGTACGCCTGTGTGTGCATGCCCAAGATCCCGAGAGGAGAATGGAGGAGAAGGGATTACGGCGTGGCCGTCCCCCCTGGGGGATGATTTCTCGCTTTCTATCTCTCTGTCTCTCTCTGTCTTTCTGGCGAGTGCACGCGCCCTATAGCAAAAACCTCTAAAAAAAAAAAAAAAAAAAAAGAAAAATCTTATAAGCAGTCTGAGGAAGACGTGTTATGCACAAAGGAAACACAGTGGAACAACATCTTTAAAGTAATGAATGAGAAAGACAGACTTAAAGTGTTGGCAAGCAAATTTGAATGCTGATCCATTATTGTTGTGCATGGCAAATGGTGTAGCCATTTGGAAACTGTTTGCCAGCTGCTCAAAAGTTAAAAAAATAGAATTACCACATGACCCTGCAATTCCACTGCTAGGCAATATTCAAGAAAATTGCAAACATGTATCCACAAGAAAATTTGTGTATAAATGTTCATAGCAGCATAGCAGCATAGCCAAAAAGTAGGAACAACACAACAGTCAACTAACTAAAGAATGGATAAACAAAGCATAGTGTATCTATACAACAGGACATTATTTGGTTATAAAAAGGATGCACTGACACATGGGACACAGAAAGTCATTTATTGTGTGATACCATTTAGATACAATGTCCAGAATAGGCAAATCCATAGAGACAAAACACATTAGTGGTTGGCAGGAGTTGGGGGAAGGCAGGAACTGGGAGTACTGCTAATGGGAATGTAGTCTTTTTTCAGGGGTGATGAAAAACTTGTGGAGACAGTGTTAAGTACATAAAAACCACCAAACTGAACACTTTTAAGGGGGAAACTTGATGAATAATAGACCAACAAATCTGTTGGCCAGCTGTAGTGGTACAGTGGTGACTCAACACTCTGATGCTGATGCCATAGAGAAGGTCCAGGGCTCATGTCTTGAGGTCTCCTTTTGAATGGTGGGCACAAACACATGACCATTATCTGTGCTGGCTGAGGCTAAGGGTAGGGCTGTGATATGAAGATCATGTTCGGCTTTCTCTCCTCTCTCTGTCTCCCTTTCTCATGGAAGAAATAAATAAACCAAAACCTTCACGCAGTCATCAAAATAACTATAGAAATACATTGCAGAAGAAGTCTAAAAAGTGAGAGAGTGTTACAAATGATGTACTATGTACAAATACTACACATTAAAAACATATAGAAATATTTTAAATAATTAAAAAGTAATATTGGGGGCCAGCAGGCAGCGTGGTAGTAAAAGTGCTGGACTCCCACATGGCTAGCCACGGTTTGAGTCCTGGACTTGGCAGCTTGTTCTCTCTCTCTCCTCTCTTTCTGTTTAGCACATGTACTCTGGAGCAATTAAATAATAATAATAATAATAATAAATAAAATTAAATAATTACTTAAAAAGTAAAGGTGGTAATATTGGATAAAAACGAGGAAAACCACATTCTCCCTAAGAGAAACATAATCTAAATATGAGGAAACTGCACAAAATTCATGTCTGTACCCTAGCCCCTTGCACAGTGCTAGGTATGTAACAGGTATTCAGCAAATGTTTGTAGAATAAATGGATTAAAGACCAAATATAGGAGATAGCAGATGGCATGGCAGTTAAGGTGCTGGACTCTCACATGACTGACCATGGTTTGAATCCTGGAGCTGGTTACTAGTTTCTCACTTTCTCTCTGTTTCTCTGTCATCTCTCTCTCTCCCCCACTCTGTGTCTCTCTCTGGTGAGTGCAGGTGCCCTGTTGCAAACTGAAAACTAATAAATAAAATTAAATAATCCTTTTTTAAAAAAACAAATATACTAAGTTACTTGAAAAAATTCATAGAAAATAGAATTAAAGTACAAGTTTATTGCTGTGCAAAAACATTTTTGAAATCTGTGTGTAGTTTTGTTCATAATACACATTTTTTTATAAACTTTTTTTTTTTTGAGAGGTTTTCGCTATAGGGCGCGTGCACTCGCCAGATAGACAGAGAGAGACATAGAGACAGAAAGCAAGAAATCACCCCCCAGGGGGGATGGTCACGCCGCAATCCCTTCTCCTCCATTCTCCTCTCGGGTTCTTGGGCACGCACGCACACGCGCCCGGCGTGAGTTTTAAGCCACCGGGTCCAGTATGAGAACCGCGGTCGACTACGTGGGAGTCCAGTGACATAGCCATTACGCTAACTGCTGGTTCCCTTTTTTATAAACTTTTTGAACTACCCTTCATATAATGGGATTTCACTTCCATGATTGAAATATGTTATATGGCAAAGGGAAGAAATTGCAGATATAATTAAGGTTCTTATCTGTTGACTTTGACTTAATTAAGAGAGAGATTATCCTGGGTTAATCTGACCTACTCAGGTGGCCCCTTTTAAAGTAGGGTCTAAAAGACAAAGATGAAAGAAGTCAGAATTTCTACTGGGTCTGGAACAAACAGGCTGCCATGAGTTTTTAGAGCTGCGAAACAAGTGAATTTTGCCAACAATGACATGAGCTTACAAGAGCACTCTGCCACCCAACTTCCAGGTAAGGCAATCGCTAGAGTTGACACTTTGTAGGCTTTTGAGATCCTGGGCAGAAAACTCAATAAAACCAATCCCAGATTTCTGAATCATGGAAACTGGGGGATCCATGCAGTTTTAAGGCCAATGTGTGTGATCTGATAATGATGCAATAGATTATGCACTCTTCCAATAAATGTAGGAGATAGACACAGAAAATCAGTAAGAATACAGGAAAAATCAAGTCACCTTCCAAACTGACATACTTGACATTTATACAACACTTCACCATATGACAACAGTGTACAATTTCTTTTAAGTGTGCATGGAACACTTACCAACATAGATCATATGTTGTATTTGATTATGATTACGTATTTGATTATGTGTATTATGATCATAGGTCATAACACAAATTCCAATTAATTTTAAAAATTCAATTCAAACAAAATATTTCCTGATATCACAGTAGCATTAAAAATCAGTAACAGAGGGATCTTTAGAAAAATCTCCAAATACTACTTAGCAGGAAGCTAAGTAAAACAGCTGTAAATAACCCATGGATTAAAGAAAAAAATGAAGAGGAAAATGACTCTACTAGAATACCATAAAACACTACAAATGACCAATAAATTATCATTTCACAGAGTTTTAGATAAATAAACAACCATATACTTGATTATTTTAGTTAAACATTTTAAAATACAGCTATGGCTAAGGTGGCTGGATCCCACAGAGCCGACAGCACATTCAAGTCTCAGACCTTGCAGTTCGAAAAACACACTGGGTATATGTGTGTGCATGCAAAAAATCCCAGGAGGAAAATGAGAAGGGATTGCAGTGTGACGGTCCCCCTGTTGGGGGCAGGATAAGGGAGCTTTCTCATTTGGACTTTCTTTCTATCCCTGCCTTCCTCTATGAAGGTAATATAGCCCCTATTGCAGGAATAGGAACAGGATTGTTATACTATCAAATATGTTTCCCATAAGCTGACAAAAAGAAGCTGTCTCTTAGCCTGATGGCAATGAAAGACAGACGATGAATCATTGCTTGTGGAAACCAGTTTATAGAGTCACTATGAATTGCTGTTATTTACTACTTGTCAGCACATGCTGTTGGTTCAATTAAATATAAAACCCTGAAGTTCTCTCTTCTCTCCCACCCCATCCTTTAAAAAGAGAGAAATAAATGACACAAATTTATAACATTAAAAAAATTTTTGGTTTATTGCCTTCCTATTGTTTTACTGAGGTGTTTATTAAATGTTCTACTACAAAGGAAAGATTATTGATTGCTTTGACTGGTTAAATATAAATGTTTATAGGAACCATTGTGACATGTAATTTCAGACCTCCCTTTTCAGGACAATACAAACACAAAAATTTAAAACAAGGCATTTAAGAGAGAGTGTTCACTCTAATATTGCATTAGATTGTAAGGAAGCTCAAGACATTAAACTCATAGGCAATTAAAAGGCTGACTTCTTAATGGTAGTGTAGTTTAACCCTTTCGGATAACTGACAATACCCATTCTTGTTACACAGAAAGTACAGTATACTTGTTACGAAGTACAGGGTATTTCACCTTGACCATACCAAACCGTTTTCATCACTGGGCTGCAATTAACCAAAATGAAAACCCAAACCCAAACCCAAACCAAACCAAACCAAACAAAAACAAACAAAACTTGTTTATATTGAGTACTAGACATACAGTGCACATATTGTCATGAAAAAAATTCATATTTGGAGAATCCGCTGAGTAATATTAAGCAATGTAGGTAATCTAAGTGTGGACCTAGCCCTGCCAAGCATAGAAGCCTATCATCCCTAATCATGTTCCTAATCAAGTTTATACCTTTAAAGTGTCAAACTCAGCCCGAGAGTTCTGGGGCTAACTTCAGCTTTCAGTGGTAAATATATCCTATACTTTGAACTACATTATGTGGTCCTCTACTGCAAAGGCCACAAGCCCATTTCCTTTATTTTGTTGTTTCAGAGAACAGAAATTACACCATTTTCAGTATCTCTAGCAAACTTAAAGAGTTTGACTGCAACCAAGACTCAAAGCAAGCATGAGTGGATTCAACAGTGTGTTTTCAAATACTTGCCTAAAGATAGTGCTTCATTTATCCAGCAAATCAAGAAAAGAAGCTGCTTACAAAACTGTTCCTTATAAGCTGCTTACGCAACAGCTTCTTATACCTGAACGTCTTTTTTTTATGTTTTTAATACAAAACTTCACTGCTCACAAGTCACATGAACCCCATTTCTTGCAGACTGATTCATCACTAGAAATATCAATTACTTATTTTTGTAAACTATGCATCAGACAAGGGACTGATAACCAGAATCCACAAGGAACTCAAGCGGCTGTTCCGGAAAAAGACAATCAATCCTATTAAAAGATAGGAGAATGAGTTGAAAAAACCACTTTCTAAAGATGACATACGAATAGCTAAAAGGCATATGAAAAAATGCTCAACATCCCTCATTGTAAGAGAAATGCAGATCAAAACAACAATGAGATATCACCTAACCCCAGTCAGAATGTCTAAGATTAAAAAAACAAATAATGATAAGTGCTGGAGGGGGTGTGGTGAAAAGGGAACTCTCTTACACTGCTGGTGGGACTGTAAATTGGTACAACCACTGTGGAGAACAATTTGGAGATTCCTCCAAAATCTACAAATAGAACTACCATATGATCCCACTCCTTGGTATCTACCTGAAGGACAGAAGAATACTTAATCGAAAAAGTGCTTGCACATCGATGTTTATTGCGGCACTTTTCACGATTGCTAAGTCATGGAAACAACCTAAATGCCCACGAACTGATGAATGGTTAGAAAAACTGTGGCACATATACTCAATGGAATACTATTCATCCATAAAAAACAACAAATCCCTGACTTTTGAAAGGAAGTGGATGAATATGGAAGACTTACTGTTGAGTGAAGCAAGCCATGCTATGAAGGAGAGACATTGTATGTCCCCACTTAATATATACCGAGTGTCTGCACTCTAAATGTGTGTATATATATATACATATATATATATTTGTATATATATATGTATATATATATTTTTTTGAAACCATTCTGCTTCTGTTGTTATAGAGTTTTAAAATTATACAAAATTATAAGACATATTTTGAACATTATCTTTAAAATTCAGTATTTTGAGATCTTGAAAGTTGTAAACTGTCAAGAATTATGGAGTATGAGCTAAAATTTTTTGCTATGTAAAGTAAATGTTTGTGGAAAAATGTAAAAATAAATAAATAAAAAAGAAATATCAATTACTATAATGTAGTATGATACTCAGAGCAAATAGGATGTGTGATACTATCTGCCCCTGCACTAAGTCGTCTCTAAGAGCCACAGAACTGTAGCTCTGTCAGTTCTTTCACTGACATGTCATTTCCCTCGGTTGCATATGCCTCCTTAAGCAGATTGCCCAGCACTCTGACACATCTCCAACATTCTGAGCTGGAAGAACTAGAAACTATTGTGTCGTTGGAAAAGTCATGATGCATTTTTCCATAGAAAAACAGAAAAACACGCCATGACTTTTCCGATGACCCCAAAGTTATTATGGTATTCTTTAAGTTAGAGACTTTGTCTTTTCTAAATTATATGAGGCATCTTCAAAAAGTTCATGAAAAATGCGTATTATGAAAAAAAAACTATACATAGCTTTCAAAAATTTTGGCACCAAAACCACTCATAAGTGACCAACAGGTTGAATAATGGTTAGGGCACTGGACTTGCACAAGGTCACCTGTGGTTTGAGTCCCAGACCCCGCGGTTTGAAACTCACACCAGGCATGTGCATGTACGTGCCCAAGATCCTGAGAGGAGAACGGAGGTGAAGGGATTGCAGCATGGCCATCACCCCCTGCAGGTGATTTCTTGTTTTCTGTCTCTCTGGTGAGCACACATGTCCTATAGCAAAAAACTCTCAAAAAACAGAAACAAACCACTCATTTCATTTTCCCACAAACTATGTCCCCTCATATGTATGAGATCGAGCTATCTTGAGAACATCAACCATATGGCTTTCACATTTGTACAAATGCTCTTCAGATTGCTCTTTGCCTTTTATCTTTTAATTTTACTTATACTCTTGCTATTATCTACATATCTATGTATGTGTACATATATGTATACAACACATAAAATTTTATAAGTGAAAAAAGATTGCATATTGCTAATTTGATCAATGTATAGATTTTAAATACTGAACAAGGCAGGAGCAGCAAATGGCGTAATGGTCACGTCGCTGGACTCCAGTGTAGTCAACTACAATTCAAGTTCCAGACCTGGTGGCTTAAAACTCACGCTGGGCGTGGGTGCATGTGTGCCCAAGATCCTGAGAGGAGAATGGAGGAGAAGAGATTGCAGAGAGACAATCCCCCATGGAAGGTGATTTCTTTCTTTCTGTCTGTTGTGCACACACACACACTGTAGCAAAAGTCTCTCTCAAAAAAGAAAAAAAAATGAAGTTCAAGGCAAAACAGCAAATAAATTATGTGTAGTTAGTGGGACTGCTTGCCATTCTCCTCTTTGTCCTACGATGTTACAAATAAAAATAAAAACTGAGGAAATATATTAGAAATTAAGAAACAAAACCTTTTTAAAAAATGTTTGAATTCAAAATTACATAGTATTCACATACTTTTGATTATTTAAACTAGGAGAAAGGTAGAAAGGAAGGAAGAAGATTAATACTTAAGTGACTATATGCACTGAAATGATTGTTGGGGGGGTGACAGGATGGATGGTCTGACAATGAACTAATTTTTTCACATCATGGAAAAAACATTAATTCAAAATGATGTTTTTCCCTGAAAACCATAGGCAATAAGTATTCAGTTTTCTGGAACTAGATCTTTAATGCCTCACCTAATTAAAAATTCTATTTCTCTGGTTTTGTAACCAGAAAATTCCAAACTACTTACTCAAAATTCAAAAATAGGCTTCTAAAAATGTGAGGGTTTTTTTTCCATTTTTAAAATTTGTTAGAGGGCACATGGGCTTGCCAGAGAGAGGCAGAGAAAAGAGGTTTAGAGAAAGTGAGAAAGCATTCCCCTATTTGAGATGGTCATGCTACAATCCCTTTTTTAATTTCTTTTTTCAGTATTTTGGACATACATGCACACTCATCTGGTATGGTTTTCAACTACCAGGTCCAGGATTCAAATTATGGTTGATTACGTGGGATCTAGCCGCTATAGCCATCACACTACAGGCTAGCCCTAACAAAAAAAAAAAAAAAAAAAAAAAAAAAGACTATAGCTAAGAATGTAAAAACAAACAGATAGAAACTTTTATTTCAACAATAACCAGTTAAGAAAAAAAAATGGGGGGAGGGGAAAACCAGCAGGTGGCATGGTGATTAAGGTGCTGGACTGCCACAAGGCTTATTGTGGTTCGAGTCCCAGATCTGGCAGCTTGAAAATAACACCAGGCGAGTGTGTGTATGAGCCGAAAATTCCAGGAGGAAAATGGAGGAGAAGCGACGCAGCATGGCCATTCCCCTGGGGGATGCTGTCTCTGTTTTCCTCTCAATCTCCCTCTTCATCTCTGGTGAGTGTACATGTTCTATGGCAAAAACTTAAAAAAATAAATAAATAAAGTGGGAGGCTGGCCCTGTAGCCTATGATTAAGGGAGTCAGATCCTACATGGCCAACTGTGGTTTCATTCCTGACCCAAGTAGCTTAAAAACATGCTAGGTGGGTTAGAGAACTGGAGAAGAAAGGATTACAGCCTGATCACGCTCCAGTAGGGGCTGGTGCTTTCTACCTCTCTCTGTTTCTCTGTTTCTCTCTGGTGAGTGCATGCACTCTCTGGTAAATAAAAAGCAATAAGGAAGAAAGTAGAGTACAGGAAAATGGTAGAAGAGCACACATAAAAGAAGTAATAATGGGAAAGGAGAAGAATAGCAGACAAAAAAACGTTTTACTAAAACAGACTGAATACGTAGAGCCACTTTTCAAAGCAGAAACATCAACCACGCTAATATGGGTAGCTTTGTCCCCAGTTTCTATGGTCTGTTAACTCCATAAGCTCTAAATATAAGCCTACCAATCAAAATTCTATTTTATGGTATTAACTCACTAATAAAAGCAATTTTTTTTTTGAGAGCCTCTTGCTATAGGGTGCGTGTGCTCGCCAGAAAGACAGAGAGACAGAAAGCAAGAAATCACCCCCCAGGGGGGATGGCCACGCCACAATCCTTTCTCCTCCATTCTCCTCTCAGGTTCTTGGGCACGCACACACATGCACCCGGCCAGAGTTTAAGTCACCCACTCAAACGGCAGTCGACTACGTGGGAGTCCAGCGACATAGCCATTACGCCAACTGCTGGTCTCAAAGACAAATAATTTCGGGAACCAGCAGTTAGTGTAATGGCTATGTTGCTGGACTCCCACGTAGTCGACCGCGGTTCGCGTCTCGGACCCGGTGGCTTACAACTCACGCCAGGCGCGTGTGCGTGCGTGCCCAAGATCCCGAGAGGAGAATGGAGGAGAAGGGATTGCGGCGTGACCATCCCCCCTGGGGGGTGATTTCTCGCTTTCTGTCTCTATGTCTCTCTCTGTCTGTCTGGTGAGTGCACGCGCCCTATAGCGAAAAACCTCTCCAAAAAAAAAAAAAAAAGACAAATAATTTCAAGTCAAGTAAAAAGAGTATAAGGAGCCAGACATTGGTTCAGCAGTAAATGTTATGCTCTGTGAGGAAATTCTACATGAGAAGGTTCCTAGTTCAAGTCTGGACACCTCCCTAAGTATGCCAAGCACACAAGTATCCATGATCTAGGGGCTGACTAAAGGCTAATTGAGGAATCAAGTCTCTGTCAAGGGCACTATCTCTCTCTCTCTCCCTCTCTCTCCCCTATGGAAGAAATAAACAAACACAGCAAAAAAAAAAAAAAAAAAAAAAGTTTGACATTGGTGACTCATAGGCTTACTCTTAGGAAAAGCTATAATTTAAGAGTTCCTGAGATCAACATCAACATACTTAATAAAGGTTAAATTTTGGGATTGAAAAAATAACTATCAATGATATCTATTCAACTGTCAATGAAATATCTATCCTTCACTAAAACCTACAAGACTTTAAAAAAGTATCAACTGACATTAATTTATGTAAGTGGAGACATCAACACTAAATTCTTAAGAAGTAGTTGTATGTTGATGTAAACATGTTTGATGTTAACTGAAAGAGATGGATTTCATTTACTCAACATAGAAAGCAGTAAGTTACATAAGGCTGACTTACGCCACACTGGTTAAAATTCATACCCTGACAAAAGAGATTTCAATTCTGACGAAAGAGATTTTCCACCTACAGATTAGGTGACAGCAGATGACATCTTAAGGTATATTTAAGGAGAATAGTGGACTACATGAACATGTATTTAAAAAAAGACCAGGGCTGATTCATCATCCTTATTTTCATAACCACACAGTATTTATAATTATTATCTTTGGTTATTTCTCCTGTGACTGAAGCAGTAGTTGATTAACTAGTGCACAGCAAAATCTTTTTATAGGTTTCAGAATGCATAAATATCTTGTTTACATATTTTTATGCTAATGGCAAGAAAGAACTATAAAACATGAAACCTGACCCCCAAAATTAGTCTTCTAACATTTAAATTTGGCTGTAAATAACATAATCAATATTTTTTTCTCTTTCCATGTAGTGTAGATTTGTTATAGAAATAAACAAGAATGGTTACATAATTTTGAATAAGCTGAAGGATTTCATCATTTTCATTTGATATCTTAGTGTTGTTGATATTATGTTCTTTTCTATGTTTACTAATAGAAAAAAAATCCCACAAAAAAACTATTATACAAGTGCTAATACTAAAATAATTGTTTTACAGCTATCAACTTTATCAAGCTATGTTTTTCACGCAGGGACAGAGAGAAAAACTTTATATAATCATGTTTACTGAAGCATCCTGATTCTCATTTCAGGAGAGAGGTTATTTCTTTTGTGTGCTTGGTTTTTAGTTTTTCTTGTGATTATAACACAAGACTGATAAATATGATAGGCAATTACCAAATTTCCATTCATATGATGATTTCAAATATCACACTAAAGAATCTTATTAAAAATTCCATGTCAAAGGTATTTAAAGGGGGGAAAATTAGTCACTAAACCTTAAAAACATGTTTTTAATTGCCAGAGGGCACAGGTACTTGCCAGAAAGACAGGTAGAGAAAAAGCACCCCCAATTGGGGCATGGTCACACTGCAATCCCTTCTCCATTTCTCCATCCTGTCAAGATTTGGAGACATATGAATATATGACCAGCGTGCTTTTCAAGATGCCTGCACCAGGATTCTAAACACAGTCAGCATGGGGGAGCCAATACCCTTAGTCATTAAGCTACTAGGTCAGTTCACTTACCAAAACATCTGGTTCATTTTGGGATTTTAAGGAAAATATATCCAGGCAGAGAAGACATGGTAAAACAGAAGAGTATCAAACAAGTAAAAATTGTTCAAAGTAAATAATTTACCTTTTAAAAATAACACAGTAGGGACCAGCAGTTAGCATAATGGCTATGTAGGTGGACTCCCATGTAGTCAAACGCGGTTCAAGTCCCAGACCCAGTGGCTTAAACTCACGCCGGGTGCATGTGCATGCGTGCCCAAGATCCCGAGAGGAAAATGGAGGAGAAGGGATTGTGGGGTGGCCATTCCCCCGGGGGGTGATTTCTTGCTTTCTCTCTGTCACTCTCTGTCTTTCTGGCAAGCGCACGTGCCCTATAGCAAAAACCTTAAATAAATAAATAAATAAATAAATAGCACAGTAGGGCCAACAGGTGGAGGTTAAGGTGCTGGATCCCATATGGTCGGTTGCTCCAGTTGAGTCCTGAACCCAACCTGGAGGGTGTGTGCGTGCATGCCCAAGATCCTGAGAGTAGACTGGAGAAGGGATCGTGGCATGGCCATCCTCCCTGAGGGGTGATTTCTCTCTATTCCTTTATCTTTCTTTCTGTCTCTCTCTGGTGAGCATAGGTGCCCTATAACAAAAACTAAAAGAAAAAAAAAAAAAAAGAAGACACAATAAATTCTTGTCTTCCTTTTCAAAAAGAAATCTTAAAACAATGTTAAAGTATTGGTCCTTTTGAATCTATAAAGTTGTATCTTTTTATTTTTATAAAAATGACTTTCAATTTTATCATGAAGATCTTTCAGGACCAGCAGTTGGCGTAATGGCTATATTGCTGGACTTCCATGTAGTCAACCGTGGTTTAAGTCCCAAACCCAGTGACTTAAACACACGCCGGGTGCCTGTGCGTGTGTGCCCAAGATCCCGAGAGGAAAATGAAGGAGAAAGGATTGTGGTGTGGCCATCCCCCCTAGGGGGTGATTTCTCGCTTTTTGTCTCTCTCTCTCTGTGTCTCTCTTTCTGGTGAGTACATGCACCCTATAGCAAAAACCTCTCAAAAAAAAAAAAGATCTTGCATTATAACAATATACCTAAATAAAACTAAGTTCTCTACTATTAAGGAATGTTTTACCTTCAGGCTAACATATGCTGGGTGTGTTTTACAAGCATCAAGGGCTGAGATTCAAGCCAGAGTTGGTCAGTTGGTCATGTGAAATCCAGTTTCTTTAATCACTGTGCTACTGGACCAGCACCTGAATACATATTTTAAAATGAAAACATGGGATTATCCTGGGAAGATGGTGAGAGCAAAAGCAGGGTTTTTAATCTCTTCAAATCTCTGCATAAAATCAGGCAGAACAATGGAAAAAGAAAAGTAAAAATATTTAAAACTAAGTACAAGTACCCTATTGACTCCATAATACAACAGGTTAGAATTATCCATTACCAAGTCATAAGACCTTCATACATCAGCACTTACGTGGGAGAAAACAAAAGGAGGCCAAATGGGTATTTCACAGGCTTACTAATCACAGAACCCCAAATAAAAAATCATGACAATCCAATTGCAATTGAGACTAGAAGGGGGTTTTGCCTCTAATTTATAGCAGATAAAAGCAAGAAATATAGGAAGGTCTCAAGAAGCTGGAGCAGTCTAACCCATAAGAACTCCTGTAACTGACCAGCCAGGAATCCCTTCTAGCACAGAATCACACTAAGGAGACACAATCACTTGCAGAATCAAAATGGAGCAGGATAGAGAAAATGAATAGCATAGAAAGAAGGATCCAGGTAAAAGTTGGGAAGGGAAACAGAATTGAGAAATCTCAGAAAGCAGACCACCATATTTTTGAACATTAGAAATAAGAGCATAAGGGTAGAAAAGCTAAACTGATTCAACCTGCGATTCCTTCCAAAAGTTCAGAAAAACAAGGCTTCACATAAAAATAAGGAACAAAAACATTAAGGTCAAATCTGAGGCATCTTATAAGTAAATAGAGAAAGAATAGGAGAATGACATTTCTGTAGACAATAAAAATATACGAGAGGAAAAAAGTACAAGACAGAACCACAGAACATATAAAATTATTACTTGTGTTTTAAAATGTAATAAAAATCATTTCAGAAAATGATACTGGGCATTAGAGCCCCGAAACACTCAGACAAGAAACCATTTTAAATCTGAGGTGTGTACTGGCGACTGACGCTAGGCTCTAAATCCCATCTTCTAGACCCCCAAAATACTCAGACAAGGTAGGCTGAGGTAGGCTGACTCTGACCTCTCTCTGTTTCTGTCTGTCTCTCCTTAAATTTTTTATCTTTTAAATTTTTAAACCACTTCCCACCTCAGGCCTTTCTCTTGCTAATTTCAGAAGTCATTTTAAATCTGATGTGTGTCCTGGCATGTTCAGGGACTAAGGTGACTGAAGCTAGGTTCTAAATCTCATCTTCTAGACCCCTGAAACACTCAGACAAGGTAGGGCAACATCTGTCCTCTCTCTATCTCTGTCTGTCTCTCTTTAAATTTAATTTTTTTTTTAATTTTTAAACCACTTCTTTTCACCTTTTCTTTCTCATGCTAATTTCAGGAGTCATTTTAAATCTGAGGTGTGTCCTGACGTGTTTGCGTGGTGTGCTAGTGTGCTGCACGGTTTTCATTTTGTGCCTTTTAAAAAAAAATTTTGCGGGGGAAGTTTGTCAGGTTTCTTTTTTTTCTTTCTTCCTCCTTTTGTTTTTTTTTTTGTTATTTTTGTTTTTATTAAATATTACTGTCCCACTCCACTGTTTGGTCTCCACACACTGAGTGTCTAGACAGGCCTAGATGCACAGTAGCGAAGCATCTGAGTATTTAGGGTCATTGAAATCCTTCATGCACCTTCTGCTTTAAGGGAGAAACTCCTTTTTATAAATCTGAAGTCAGAATCTCTTTCTGTGGATACCACGTTGCAAAATACAGTAAAGAGTTTGTCACAGAATGACCAGTAACCACCGCAGAGGCACAAGAAATATGAGAAACCAAGAAAATATCTCTCCAAGGAAAAAGAACAATCCTTCATCATCCACAGACAATACAGTAGAACTCCTGAAAATGTCTGATAGAGAATTCAGAATATTCATAGTGACAAAACTAAATGAGATGCAAGAGTTGAGAGACAATGAACTCTCTGATGCAGGAAAAAAGAGACAACAAGGTCCAGGAGGCGAAGTTCTTGCATGATCTGAAAGAGGAAATACATACCATAAAAAAGAATCGTTAGAAATAAAGGCTGCAATATAGGAAATCAAAATGTCCCTCAAAAGTATTAAAAGCAGATTAATCCATGCGGAAAATCAAATTTCAGATGTAGGAGGCAAATTCTCTGACCTAGAAAAACAACCAAGAATGCTGAAAAAATAACCAAAAAAAAGAAAAAAGAGAGAGAGAGAATACTATACGAGAAATAGTAGATATCATTAAGAGCCCAAACAACCAGATAACCAGTATCCCAGATGGTGAAGAAACTAATAAGGGCATTGATAATCTATTCCATGAAATCCTGGAAGAAAACTTTCCAAATTTAGAAAGGCATTCAAATTTCCAGATACAAAAAATACAAAGGTCCCCTAATATAATCAACCCAAGATCTTCTCCAAGCCACATCATAGCCAGATTGGCAAAATCCACAGACAAAGACAAGATACTAAAATTGGCAAGAGAGAAACATCAGGTTACTTATAAAGGTTATCCAAACAGGCTAACATCAGACCTCTCATCAGAAACAATGCTCTCAAGGAAAGAAGGGGAAAATATATTCAAAGTGTTAAGTGAAAAACAGTTTCGACCAAGAATACTATACTCACAAGATTATCCTTTATATGGGAAGAAAAGATAAAAACATTCACAGATAAACAAAACCTGAAAGAATTTACCAACACCAGACCAACTCTTCGAGAAGTTCTGAAAGGAGGGCTTTACCAGGAAAACTAAAGACACACAGACAGAAATAAGAGAGCAAAAAACAACCAAGAAAATGACCAACGTAATGCTAGGGACAAGAAATATCAATAATTACGTTGAAAGTTAACTTCCAGGATTTAAACAGAAAGATCGGACCACAGTAAAATGCAGAAGAGAGATGAACTACATAAGACTGAACTGGTGAAATAGAATTTTATGACTTTTGAGTAAAACGTTACTGATTTTTTTTTTACGATGCTTTGCCTTCCCAATTTAAAAATTTTGCTTTCTTTTGAACTGTTGATAGGTTCAGCAATTTGTTAAAATGTTTTTTCTTATTTGTTTGTTTCTTTCAATGGAAACATAAACTTTTCTCCCTTCCTGACCCCTCTGGAGAACCAGAAAATATTTGGAATTATTATTTTTTTTTTTTCTGGAGAGGTTTTTGCTATAGGGCGCGTGCGCTCGCCAGAAAGACAGAGAGAGACAGAGAGACAGAAAGCAAGAAATCACCCCCCAGGGGGGATGGCCACGCCGCAATCCCTTCACCTCCGTTCTCCTCTCGGGATCCTGGGCACGCACGCACACGCGCCGAGTGAGTTGTAAGCCACCGGGTCCGGGACACGAACCACGGTCGACTACATGGGAGTCCAGCGACATAGCCATTACGCTAACTGCTGGTCCCTGGAATTATTCTTTTTTTTTTGAGAGGTTTTTTTTTTGTGTGTGTTTTTGTTTTTGTTTTTGTTTTGCTCTAGGGCACGTGAGCTCGCCAGACAGAGAGACAGAAAGCGAGAAATCACCCCCCCAGGGGGGATGGCCACACCACAATCCCTTCTCCTCCATTCTCCTCTCGGGATCTTGAGCATCCATGCACACAGGCCCAGCATGAGTTTTAAGCCACCGGGTCCGGGACGCAAACCGCGGTCAACTACGTGGGAGTCTAGCGACCCAGCCATTACACTAACTGCTGGTCCCTGGAATTATTCTTATTCTGTAGCAGAATGCTTACTTGCATAAGTTCAATACCTGTTGCCTTGAACCAGAAATTGGAAATACTCGTTATTGGACAGGGCTTTGACTGGAATGTCATATCTGAAGAGTAAACCAGAAAACTATGAACTAAGGTTGATCTCAAGTAAGCCAACAGAAGCTCTTGGAAGGATGGCCTGGCACCATAAACAGTTTTGCGTGGCAGAGAGGATTAGAGAAGTTATATGAAATAATTCACACCATAAAATAACTTGGACTTTTCCAGCCCAGCACTGTAATCAGTAGAGATTGTAAAAGAGCAGCCACAACCAGAGGACTATCTTGAGGAAGACTTAAAGGAAGAAGAGACTGATCTTTGCTAGCAGATGGCATATAAAAGAATACTTGATAGGCAGGGCTGAATTAAAGTTTACATGTGAATTCTGTGCTGTGTGTTTGCTTTTCAACAGCTTGAATAGTTAACATGTAAATATTTTCTCAAAAATTATTTAAAATCATGCTGTCTCTGTTGTTATAGAGTCACAAACAATATTATAACAGATATTTTAAATATTATCTTCAAAATTCAGTTTTGAAATTTTGAAAGTTGTTTATTAAGAACTACAGAGTATGAGCAAAAATTTTTGATATGTAAAGTAAATGTTTATGGGAAAATAAATAAATAAATAATAATAATAAAGGATTACAAAGGAGCAGCCACAAACAGAGGATTACCTTGAGGAAGACTGAAGGAAGAAACAGAGACTGATCTTTGCTAGCAGATGGTAAACCACAGAACACTTGGTAGGCAGAGCTGAGTTGGAAAGGTTCATGTGTGAATTGTGTGCTGGGTGTTTGCTTCTCAACAGTTTGAGTAGGTGACATGTAAATATTTTCTCAAAAATATTTGAAATCATACCGTCTCTGTTGTTACAGAGTCACAAACAAAATTATAACAAATATTTTGAAAGTTATCTTTAAAATTCAGTTCTTGGAAAATTTTGAAAGTTGTTTACTAACTACCAAGAACTGTGGAGTATGAACAAAAATTTTTTGATATGTAAAGTAAATGTTTGTGGGTAAATGTAAAAAAAACAAATAAATAAGAAGAAGGAAAAAAATAAAAGAACAATAAGAATCAGAATTAGATGTGAGGTGACAGAATTAAGGGAAGAATTAAAAGAAATAAAACCTTTAGAAATAAAAACAAAACTAAAAAGAATATAAGAGTGAATAAACATGAGATAATCCCTTACAAAAAGTAAGTGAAAAGGAAAAAAAGTTAAACTCTGAATGATTATTAAAAAATGATTTAGAGTCTCGAGCTCTAGCTGGCAGCAGAGCATATATGCTCTGGGATCTTCAGTGCCCACCACTGCCATCAACGTCGCTGGAGTTCCTTAAGATTCATCTGTGCCATCCGCCCACCACGCACACTGCCATCGTAAGCCGCCAACATGGAGAAGCTTGCTAAGGCTGGTAAAAATCAAGGTGATCCCCGGAAATGGTTCCTCCTCCCAAAGTGGTAGAAGACAGTGAAGATGAGGAAATGTCAGAAGATGAAGGAGATGATAGCAGTGGAGAAGAGGTTATCATCCCTCAGAAAACAGGTACAACTCCAGCAAAGAAGGTGGTAGTTTCTTCCACAAAAAAAGGTTGCAGTTGCCACATCTGCCAAGAAAGCAGCAGTCAGCCCAGGCAAAAAGGCAGCTGCCATACCATCCAAGACCGTTACACCAATCAAAGCAGTCACAACACCTGGCAAGAAGGGAGCTGCCACCCCAGCCAAGGGGGCAAAAAATGGCAAGAATGCCAAGAAGGAAGACAGCGATGAAGAGGAAAAAATGACAGTGAGGAAGATGATGACGATGAGGATGAAGGTGAGGATGAATTTGAGCCAGTGGTGATGAAAGCAGCAGCTGCTGCCCCAACCTCACAGGAGAATGAGGAGGATGAGGAGGAGGAGGAAGAAGATGAGGATGAGGACGGAGATGAGGAGGAGGAAGATGAGTCTGAAGAGGCAGCTCTGGAGACCACACCAGCTAAAGGAAAGAAAACTCCTGCAAAAGCTGCACCTGCGAAAGCCAAGACCATGTCTGAAGATGAAGACAAAGAGGGTGAGGAAGATGAGGATGATGAAGAGGAAGATGAGGAGGATGATGAAGAGAAAGATGATGAGGATGAAGAAGATGAGCCTGTCAAAGAAGTTCTTGGAAAATGAAGAAAATGACCAAAAAGAAAGCAGCTCCTGAGACCAAGAAACAGAAGATGGAGGCCACAGAACCAACTACATCTTTTCATCTGTTTGTTGGAAACCTGAACAATAACAGATCTATTCCCAAATTTAAAACTAGTAATTGTGATGTTTTTGCTAAAAATGATCTTGCTGTTGTGGATGTCAGAATCGGTACATCAAGTTTGGCTATGTTGACTCTAAATCTGTTGAAGATCTAGAAAAAGCTTCGGAACTCACTGGTATAAAAGCCTTTGGCAATGAAATTAAACTAGAGAAGCCAAAAGGAAAAAAGACAATAGGAAAGATCAAGATGTAAGTACACTTTTGGCCAAAAATCTCCCCTACAAAGTCACTCAGAAGAATTAAAAGAAGATGTTATACAGATCAGAACAATCAGTACAGATAGAAAAAATAAAGAGTTTGCCTATATTGGATTTAAGACAGAAGTTGATGTAGAGAAAACCTTTGAAGAAAAGCAGGGAACAGAGATTGATGGGCGGTCCATTTCTCTATACTACACTGGAGAAAAATGTCAAAATCAAGACTATAGAGGTGGAGAGAATAGCATTTGAAGTGGTGAATTGAAAACTCTGGTTTTAAGCAACCTCGCCTACAATGCAACTGAAGAAACACTTCAGAAGTATTTGAGAAGGCAACTTTTATCAAAGTGCCTCACAGCCAAAATGGCAAATCTAAAGGCTATGCGTTTATAGAATCTGCTTCATTTGAAGATGCTAAAGAAGCTTTAAATTCCTGTAGTAAAAGGGAATTTGAAGGCAGAGTAATCAGGCTGGAGTTGCAAGGACGCAGAAGATCACCTAACACAAGAAGTCAGCCCTCCAAAACTCTGTTTGTCAAAGGTTGGTCTGAGGATACCACTGAAGAGACATTAAAGGAGCCTTTTGACAGCTCTATTTGTGCAAAGCCAGTCACTGGCCGGGAAACAGGATCCTCCAAAGAGTTTATTTATTTATTTTCTTTTTTGAGAGGTTTTTGCTATAGGGCGTGTGTGCTCACCAGAAAGACAGAGAGAGACAGACAGAAAGCGAGAAATCACCCCCCAGGGGGAATGGCCACGCCGCAATCCCTTCTCCTCCACTCTCCTCTCGGAATCTTGGGCATGCATGCACACGTGCCCAGCATGAGTTTAAGCCACCGGGTTAAGCCACTATGGCAACTAAATGGGAGTCCAGTGACATAGCCATTATACCAACTGCTGGTCCCGTTTGGTTTTTTAGACTTCAACAATGAAGAAGATACCAAAGCTGCCAATGAGGCCATGGAAGATGGTGAAATTGATGGAAACAAAGTTATCTTGGATTGGGCCAAGCCTAAGGGTGAAGGTAGCTTGGGGGGTCATGGTGGAGGCAGAGAAGGCTTTGGAGGCCAAGGTGGAGGCAGAGGTGGATTTGGTGGCAGAGGCTGAGAAGCTTTGGAGGGCGAGGTGGCTTCTGAGGAGGCAGAGGAAGAGGAGACCATAAGCCACAAGGGAAGAAGAAAATTGAACAGTGTCTCTGTCCTCTGTCTTCCCTCTTCCATTTGACAGAAAGGACTCTGGGGTTTTCACTCTGTTACCTGATCACCAACAGGGCCTTCTGAGGACATTCCAAGACAGTGTGCAGTCCTGTAGTCTACTTGGTAAGTGGTAGAAATAACATTTCAAGAGAGATACTCTTGTGGGTATTGACTGGACATTCGTATAAACTTTTTAAAGAGATGAACGATAGAGCTAGCCCTTATCTGTAAGTTTTGAATTTATATTGTTTCATCCCATGTACAAAACCATTTTTTTCCTACATAGTTTTCTTTTCTTTTCTTTTTTTTCACGTTGGGGAATTGTAATGAAAAGCAGAATGTTTTCTCATGATTTTTGCTTCAATGACATTAGGACAAATTAAGAAAAGTCCTAAACTCTGAAAAAAAAAAAAAGATTTACAAGAAAGCCTATGTGTATGGAAAACTGTCACAGAAATACAATGTGAACGGGACCAGCAGTTGACATAATGGCTATGTCACTGGACTCCCATGTAGTTGACTGCGGTTCGAGTCCTGGACCTGGTGACTTAAACTCACACCAGGCACATGTACCTGTGTGCCCAAGATCCTGAGAGGAGAATAGAGGAGAAGGGATTGAGGCATGGCCATCACTCCTGGGGGGAGGGGGTGATTTCTCGTTTTCTCCCTCTCCCTCTCCCTCTCTCTCTATTTCTGGCAAGCACATGTGCCTTATAACAAAAAACTCTCCAAAAAAAAAGAAAAAAAGAAATTCAATGTGAGCAATAGAAAATTCAGAAGAAAATCAAACCAAGAAAAAAATACTATAATATTAAAAATTTACTTTTTTGAGAGGTTTTTGCTTAGGGCATGCACACTCAACAGAGACAGAGACAGAGACACAAAAAGCAAGAAATTACCCCACAGTGGGGATAACCATATCACAATCCCTTCTCCATTCTCCTCTTGGGATTTTGGGCACACATACATGCACACATACCTGGTGTGGGTTTCAAGTCACCAGGTCCAGAACTCAAACTGTGGTCGACTACGTGGGAGTCCAGCAACATAACCATTGTACCATCCATCTGCTGGTCCCCTTCCCCCCATTTTTTTAAAACATGAAATTATATGATGAAAAAACATATCAAATATCTTCTGATATCAACATTGAATAATCAGTACGAAGACATATTCTAGTAAAAATTGCAGGAATAAAATGAGGAAGAAAAAACACATGGCCAACTATATTCAAGCTGAGGTATCACTGTTTTGGCTGTCATCTCTACTTTCTTTCTCACACCTTTCCACATATCAGTAATTAGGATTCTATGTTGATCTCATCAAACTTAGATTTAGCAAAAAAAAAAAATCAAGTGATACCTTCAAAATTACTCCAGGCACATGTGCGTGCATGCCCAAGATACCAAAAGGAGAATGGAGGAGAAGGGATTATGGCATGGCCATCCCCCCAAGGGGGTGATTACTCACCTTCCCTCTCACTGTCTCTGTCTCTTTTGCTCTCTCCGGTGAGTGCACACACCCTAAGACAGAACCCCCTAAAAAATAACAACTACCATATTAATAAAAATTATTAAAGAAAAAATAGAAAGAAGCAGAACAAAACTTGAAGACAAACATAAAAATAATTAACCTCAGAGAGGTAAATGTTATATCCAAGAAACTGTCAATCACAAAGCCAAGAGTCAAGCAAGTCCTGACAAATTTAACTAGGAAAGAAATAATGAGCTCCACAGACAATGAAAATGCAATAATCAAAGGTGCCAAGTCCCAATGGCCCTTGAGCAGTGTGACACCAACACAAGGGACCAGAAGACAATACAACAGGAGTGACAGGACACCTTGTTGTTGCGGAGCTAAATGCCAAACCTTAGTTAAGCAATTTTGTAGCCTGCAGTTGTACCCATAGGGGAGAAAGGTAGGAAGTCCCCTTTCTCAAGGGAACCAGAGAAGCAGATGAGAAAATAGTTTCAGGACATCCTTCTACAAGAAACTGCCTAGAAGAAAGAAAAATGAGAATATGTTCAAGTAAGGGCTCCTCACAGGGTGATCTGTCTTGTTACGCTCCAGGGTCTGTTCTGCCAAGACTTTGGACATTCTAAAATTCAGGTTTTGCCTACATGGACAACTAGGATACATGTAAGGTCACCAGGAGTCCATGCCACAGCCACCTGCTATAGACATGGGAATATAGGTCATTTTTAAAAGACAATAGTGAATTAAAAAATAACAAAAATAGGGCCAGGCAGGTGGCATGGTTAAGGCAACTGGATCCCACATGGCCTTCTATGAGGTCTAAGTCCTGGACTGGTGGCTTAAAACACACACTGGATGGAGGCCAGCAGATGGCACAGCAGTTACGTCCCTGGACTCCCACATGGTCGACCGTGGTTTGATTCCCACACTCAGTGGCTTAAAACTCACACCAGGCATGTGTACGTGCATGCCCAAGATCCCAGGAGGAGAATGAAGGAACTGCGGCATGGCCAGACCCCTGGGTGGGGGGGTGATTCCTCACTTTCCTTCTTACTCACTCTGTTTCTTTCTCCCTCCTAGGAGCACACTTGCCTTCAGGCAAAAAACATTAAAATAAAACAGAAAACCCATGCTGTGTGCATGTGCATGTGTGGCCAAAATCCTGAGAGAAAAATAGAGAAGGGACTGTGGCTTGGTCACCCCCAACCCCAGGGAGATAATGTCTCACTTCCTCTCTCTCTGTTGAGAGTGCACATGCACTATAGCAAAACCGAAAAGAACAAAAATATTTTTGGACATTAAAAAATATTAACAGAAAAAAAATTTTAAATAGGACCAGCAGATGGCGTAATGGTTATGTTGCTGGACTCCTACATGGCTGACCACAGTTTCCAGACTCCACAGCTTGAAACTCATGCCAGGCGCATGTGTGTGCATGCCCAAAATACCCAGAGAATGGAAAAGGGATTGTGGTGTGGCCATCCCCATTGTGGGCTGATTTCTCACCTTCTATCTTTCTATCTCTGGTCAATGCATGCACCCTATAGCAAAAATCTCTCTTTAAAAAAAATTAAATCATTGGAACAATCAGAAGAGAACGTTGAGAAAATAACAAAGAAGATATGAGTCTGGACTTAGTGGCCTGAAAAACACATCAGGTGTGTGTGTGAATGCATGCCCAAAGTCTCAAAAGGAGGAAGAGAGAAGGGATTGTGGCATGTTTATTTCTCAAAGATTGCTTTCTTACTTTCTCTGTGTCTAGTGAGTGCATGCACCTTTTAGCAAATTAAAAAAAAAGAAGGATATGGAAGGAAAATGATATTTTTCACAATCAGCTTTAGAAAAATAACTTTCTGACTTAAAATTATTTATATATTACTTTTAATTAATGAAACAATAGGTTAAAGATAATCACAGTTTACAGACCAAAGTGAGCAATTCTAGGCAGTATACTTACCAAGTGATCCTGATAATAAATACTGTTAACAGGTTAAATAAAACAGTAACTAGACTGTTGTTCAAGTCCAGCAACAGTGAGGGACAAAGAGACACTAAATAGATTGCTTCATTTCGAATTGGGTAGAGAAGGGAAGGGTGGAGACAGAAATACTTGACCTCAGGGACCACAAGGTGGCACAGCAGTAAATGCAACATGCTACGAGGCAATCTCACATGAGAAGGATCCTGGTCCAAGTCCAGAGAATTCCCTAAGTATGCCAGGCATCTCCTTGCCCATGATCTGGGGCTGGGTGAAGGTGTAAATTGTGGCATCAAGACCCTGTTGGGGGTGCTCTCTTTCTTGTTCATGGAAGGAATAAATTAAACTTAAACAAAAGAGAGAAATACTTGAACTCAAAAAGATCTATAAGTTTTGCAAATCTTATGGTATTTTGTATTAGAATCACAAACTATTTTAGCTGAAAGAAATCTTACATAGTGGCTGGCAATTTTTTCCCTCATTTTATAGTCCAAGGTCACAGAGCTGGTCAGGGCAAAATAAGAATGGACTGTAACTCTTTTTTTTTCATTACAAAAAATAGCATTTAAAAATCATAAGTATCAAGGAAATATATTTGAGCTTGTTTTGAACTCAACAAAGAAATTAATAGTTCTTTGTTTTATAAGGGAGTCTATTTAGTTATTTTTACGTTTAAGTTTATATTTGTCTTTCACTTTTTTAAGAACTCAACAAAGGCAATAAAGAAAAATTATGGAAAACTGACTCTCTTTTCCTGCTTTTCAGGAAGGAACAGAAGTAAGTATTTTTCAAACATTAAGATGCCTAAATATTTGGTCAAGCTTGCAGGCTCACCCTGCGTTATCTACCTTAAACATGATACTGAAAAATGTATATTGTATATTGTATTGCCACTTGTACTACCGTTCAAATGATTCAAAACATCTTTACTCAGATAACTAATCATAACTTAGGATCTAATATTTTGCTGAAAATAGATTTGGCAGTAAGATTTATAAGAAAAAGATAGATTGTCTGATAGTCTTGAGGAATTAAGTGTTCAACAGAAAGATTAGGAGTTTGGGGCGATTTCTCATAATTGGAATATTACACTGGTAACCCAGTGATGGTTTTTAGAATATATCTGAGTTTGTGGATGAGTAGGAACTAGAAGTGGGCCAAAGACTAGTGCTCGAGGATACTGCTCAGTCATGTAGACCTATTATCAGTTGTCACCTGATCTTTAAGATTAGGTTCCAGTTCCTAGCCAAACATCAAGATGGCTTGACACTCACTGGGAAATTTGAGTGCTACCATGCCCCCCCTTTTTTTCTATTTTAATTTAGTTACTAAATACTGCCTACATATTTTTCTTACCTTAATAAAAGGATAGAATTAACCATTAAAAGAAGTAGCAGCCATATCTTTACTAATCTGTCTATTCCATGTTAAGATCTATTCTAGGGACCAGCAGTTGGCGTAGTGGCTATGTCGCTGGACTCCCATGAAGCCAACTGTGGTTTGAGTCCGGAGCCCGGTGGCTTAAACTCACGCCGGGCACATGTGCGTGTGTGCCCAGAATCCCGAAAGGAGAATGGAGAAGGGATTGCAGCATGGCCGTCCCCACTAGGGGGTGATTTCTCATTTTCTGTCTCTCTGTCTTTCTAGCGAGTGCACATGCCCTATAGCAAAACCTCTACAAAAGATGGGACCAGCAGTTAGCGTAATGGCTATGTCGCTGGACTCCCACGTGGTCGACCGCGGTTCGCGTCCCGGACCCGGTGGCTTAAACTCACGCCGGGCGCGTGTGCGTGCGTGCCCAAGATCCCGAGAGGAGAATGGAGGAGAAGGGATTGCAGCGTGGCCATCCCCCCGGGGGGTGATTTCTCGCTTTCTATCTGTCTGTCTGTCTCTGTCTGTCTGGCGAGTGCATGCGCCCTATAGCAAAAACCTCTCAAAAAAAAAAAAAAAAAAAAAAGACCTCTACAAAAGAAAAAATAAATCTATCCTATAACATCTTTGGGTTTAAGACATGAAAAAGACTGAATACCTTAGCAACATTTATTTATTTATTTGGAGAGGTTTTGCTATAGGGCACATGCGCTTACCAGAAAGAGAGAGACAGAGACGGAAAAACAAACATGGTAGTCCAGCGACATAGCCATTACTCTAACTGCTGGTCCCTAGCAGCATTTCAATATCAGCTTGCTGACAATTTATAGGGCAGCATAAGCTCAATATATGGTATTTTCTCATTACTTAGGATTTCAAAAACAAACTTATTCTCTAAAACCATTCATTTTCAAAAAGCTCTTAAGTCTTTCAATATCTAAAAAAGGGGAAGATAAAAGTTGATTTTCCCAAGTAGAAATCTATGCAGCCTCTAATCTGTTCAGCTCATTCTACCTCACACATATCCAGTCCAGTCAAATGTTCTCTAAACCATCTGTGTCCTGAACAGAACACACATGCAATGGTTCGTAAAGATGTGACTTTTAATCAGCTACTAAAATAAAAAAGGTCACTTGGACCTTCTTCTACTTTTAAACTTTTAATTATACAAATGCCATCGAAGCTTAGTCTGCATTAATTATTTTAACTTAGTTTAAGTTAAAATATAGAAAATACAGTTGGCCCTGTTGCCTGGGGGTTAAAGGAACAGGATCCTACATGGTTGAATGCAGTTAGAATCTCAGCCTCAGTGGCCTGAAAAACACACTGGGCCATGTGTGTGCACATGGCCGCCCCACAGGATGGTGAAATATAAGAGAAAGAATAAAGGTGTGACCATGCCCCATTGTGGGGTTCTTTCTCCCTTTCCTTATCGCTCTGGTGAGTGCCTGCTCCTTCCGGCAAAGGAAAAAAAAAAAAATTATATATATATATATATACACACATATATGCTTTTACATCTTGAAATAATAACGTCTTGAGCAATAACAATGAGAACTTCCTGTTTAAATCACACCCACATTTACTGGCCTAAGAGAAACATTTCAAATGATACAGGTTCCTATGCTCCATTAGGAAGATTCGGGGAGGGGAGGGCCGAGGCTAGGTGGCACAGTCTGTAGCATACTGAACTGGAGTGTCAGAAGCCACATGGATGGCCATGGGTTCAGATACCTGGCCTGGTTGACCTGAAATTTGCCAGGTACCAGAATGGTGGAGAAAGAGGATTGTGGAATGACCCCAGATGCTATCAAGAGCATCTCTCTCTATCTCTCTGTCTCGTTCTCCTGCATTCTCCATTATAAAAAAAAAGAAAAAGAAAAAAATTCAGGGAGGGGAAAATAACATCAGGACTATTTAAAGGTATGTTAAGAACAAAAACTAACAAAAAGAACTTGTAACTCCAACTCTGATGTTTCATAACTGTCTTCTATTTTCATTTTAAACCCTCTAAAATGAACAGAAAATAAATCAGATAATAAAATATAATCTCTGTAAGTTTATGTATAAAGAAAATCCTTACATAACATTACAATAGCAAGGGTTATAAATTAAAAAATACTATATTTGTTATCCAATATAAAAGTAACAGTCCCAGATTTATATTTCATAAAAAAATAATTTATTTTAAGATCAGGGTCTCTTTCTAAATTTATTCTGGTATCAAACAACTGCAATTAGTGAGAGGGAAAAGGCATCAGTAATTGTTGTAGGATGTTAATTTATTTACAAAAACTGCACAAACTAATAACAACATCAACTTATCAAAGGTTCTTGAAATTAATTTTGCTTTTGGAAAATTATCAAAAGTCTTCACATTCAGAATGATAATCTTTTATTATTTTTGATTCATGGAATTATAATACATCAGATCTTTAAGCAACAACACCAGCTGAAATCTTGTATGATAAAATATTTTCCTCTTCCTGATAGCTTGGAATGTAAATGAAATTTGCTCCTTTTTTATAGAAGAAAAACAAATTTAAACAAAATATTCAATAGTATCAAATAGCTGCTAGAATGATTTGTCTCTATAAAAGTCCTTAAATTAAGTCGTTTTTTTCTTCCATTTCAGACAGCTAAGCCTTATAATGAAAATTTATTCAGTTTTAACTAGGAAACCTGAACCCACAGAAGGCATCTTCAAAATAGTACATATTGTAAAAGTGAATATGAGCAAAACTAAATTTTTAAAGTTGGTAACAAATCTAGTAGGAGCAATAATTTAGCATTTTATTGCAAAATATAAGTGGCTTTAGGGAAACATGCTTGGTCAATCTTTGTTAAGCTTTTAGGTTTGAGGCCAAAATATTTAAAAATAAAGAAAATATAGCATGACTGTTAATGGCTTTTAAGATATTAATTTGCGGACATAGCTTTATACTCATTAACGAAGTACCCAGGCTATCCAACTACATTTGCCATGAATTCATAAGACAGTAACACGTATCTATAACTAAATGTAATTTTTTAAAGAAAGAAAACAAGGTATTTTTGACCTAAGATGGCTTTACCTAATAAGGGTTACATGAGAAATATCACATAGGACCCAAAATAAACTTCGAATACAAAATTATATGACGTAGCTTTCTTCAAACACACCTACAATTCACACTGAAGTCAAACAACTAGGCTGGCTTTTTTATGTCACCAGCTTTCATTAGGGCCTTAATTGCTCTCGCCCTCATCTCAAGTTCTAGCAGCTCCAGCTGCTGTGCGGACGGCTGAACATCTTCTGGTGGAGGAACAGTCAAGGTGGCTGCTTTGGGTTCCTTTGGACTAGACTCTGCCAGTCCCAGAATCTCATTCACACTTTTCTCAATATCTTTCTCCAGGTCGTCTATCTGACCAGCTTCACTCTGGACCATATTTTCTGTGGCCTCAGGAGCAGCTGCTTCTTCATTGCATGGACCTTCTATGTCGCTGTCGCAAGCATCTGTGTTTATACTGAGTATGTCACTGTCTTCCCCTTTGCCTGTAACAAACAAAATAAAAGGGGAAAGAACCATGTAACCTAAATGCCCTGGGTCAAAATTTCCCCCTATTTATGAGTAAAGGGCTGTCTTGACCCCGCCTCCCATCGTGGAGTCCCAGACACATTCTATAATCCCATCCCAATACTTATCCCTAACTTCTCAACTTTCAAAACAGATATAACATAAATTTTAAAGTATTTCTCATTCCAATTTATTAGAACACAGAAGTACTGGGAAATTTATCCCATAATATGGAGCTCCCATGATCTACTTTCTTAATTAAAATGTCATAACATTTTATATCACAATGAAGCTTCTGTATCACAAAATGAAAGCAGACATTGGAAATTTTTTGGTATTGTTTATTATTGAAGAAGTAAGACTTCATTATACTTGACTTAAAAACTACAACAAAAGGAAAAATGTCATCAGCAAACTGGACACCATGTACACTGTAATTATATCAAATACACTTGTTCAAACACTGTTCTAAATCAATAAATGAAAGGGATATACTATCTTCTAACATACAGTAAGTTTTCATAAGAAGACTTTAATCAATTAGGTTAGTACACCACAATTTAAAAAAATGCATTTGTTATAAAACTTCTATTAACTGGTCAGCTGCAGGAGCATAGCAGTGACTCCACGCTTTACAAAACTGATGCCATATGGGAAAGACCCAGGTCCTCATCCCGATGATTATGTAGACCAGTGTATGCACACATGTGCCATGATGCTAGTGAGCTGAGGTTTACGGCAGGAACACAGCATAAAGATCCTGTTGAAGGTGCTCCTCTACCTCTCTCCTTCTCTCATGGAAGAAATACAATTTTAAGATAAAAATAAAAAAAAACAGGAGGCTGGCAGGTAGTGTGGTGGTTAAGAGCGCTGAACTCTCACATGGCTGACTGTGGTTCAAATCCCGGACCTGGCTGCTTGCTTTCTCACTTTCTCTCTCTCTCTCTGTCCCTCTCTGGTCAAATTAAAAGAAAAAAAGGAAGGAAGAGAGAGAGGAAGAAAGGAAAGAAAATAAAATCATTCTTTTTTAAAAAAAATCTATAACTGATGCTAATATCTTGAATATAAATGCAGATTATGGCTCTCAACCACCTTGGCCTTGGCACTGGTATTACCAAACTCTAAACATCGTTTACAACTTTTGAGTATTCATTTATATCTACAATTTATATTTTTCAGATCCCTAATATAGTATAAAAGATTCTGATAAAAGAATGAATAGAAAGGATAAACAAGTCTACTCCACTGATTTTAGAATAGATGATTTACTGACCTTGACCAAATCTCCTACAGATTTATAGTTCAAAAACCACTCCCTATTCCAAAATTAAAGTGGAAAATAAATCAATAATTTTATAAAAGAATTATCTTATTTAATTTAATTAAATTAATTAATTAATTTATTTCTTAGTTTGGCCAGAAAGAGACAGATAAAGAAAGTAAAAAAGCAAGCCCCCAGGTATGGGACTCAAACTGCAGTTGGCTATATGGGAGTCCAGTGTTTTAACCACCATGCCACCTGCTGGCCCTAGTAAATCATTTGTGTGTCCCTAAATCAGACTGGTAAAACAAGGTGGTTGCTATTTTATTTTAGTTAGTTAGTTAGTTCCCCCCTCCCATAGGACATTAATTCACTAATTCATTTATTTTTTTGGACACAGGGCGCATGTGCTCCACCAAGAGACACAAGAAAGAGAAAGTAAGAAATCATCCCCCTGCCCCCCAGGGGATTTGGCCATGCCACAATCCCTTTTTTCCCACTCTCCTCTCAAGATATTGGGCAAGCATGCACACATGCCCAGAGTGATTTTTCAAGCCATCAGATCTGGGACTCAAACCTAAGAGTCAGCCATGTAGAAACCAATACCTTAATCTCCATGTCACCTGCTAGCCCACAATTTTAATTATCTAATGCAAAATAACATCCTAGATTATCTCCCTAAAGCAACGAATATTCGCAAACAACATAAGAAAAATAACAGAAAAACAAATACAGCTTTTTGTTTTAAGAAATAATGTTTTAGGCCCATCCACAGTGACATAACATTAAATGGAATGTTCTGCAATGCTGGAAGCCATCTGGAAAGTCAAGGTTTGTTTCTGGGTCAACCTGTACATGATGGGTGTGCATGTGTGTACCTGTTATCCTGGTTGACTACGAAGGCTAGAGGAAGGACCCTCCCTGCTATCATACCTTCCAATCTTTCAGTTTCTGCTATAGAGTGCAGACATTCAGTATATATTGAGTGGAGACAGACAAAGTCTGGCTTGCTTTGCTTAGAATTAAGTCTTCCATATTCATCCACTTTGCATCAGGGTCTCATCGTTTTTTATGGCCGAATGGTATTCCATAGAGTACATATGTCACAGTTTTTCTATCCACTTGTCTATTTTTGAACATTTGGGTTGATTCAATGTCCTAGCAATTGTAAATAATGCTGCAATAAACATAGCTGTGCGTGTTTTTCTGATGGAAGGTTTTCCTATCCTTTGGGTAAGTACCTAAGAATGGAATTACTAGGTCATAGAGTAGTCCTGTTTGTAGATTTTTGAGGAATCTCTATATTGATCTCCACCATGGATGTACTCATTTACATTCCAACCAACACTGTAGGTGAGTTTCCTTTTCACCACAGCTTTACCAGCACTTTTCATTATTTGTTTGTTTGTTTTTTAATTTTAGCCATTCTGATGGGTTAAATGGTATCTCATTGTGGTTTTGATTTGCATTTCCCTTATGATAAGAGACATTGAGCATGTTTACACATGCTTTTTTTCCTTATCAATTAAGATCCTCAAAGTCAAAGAAGGAAAACTTGAACACTCTTTCTAAAGTAGTAACTTTACCTCAAAATGCCCCAAAGTCATATTTCAGCATGGTTATGTTCTGTTCTTCCAAATACCCCCCTTTTTAAAGAATTATTTATTTTACATTATTATTATTATTATTATTATTATTATTATTATTGAACTTGACCAGAAAGAGAGAGGGGGAAAGTGAGGAAGCAAGCCACCAGGTCCAAGACTTGAACTGCAGTCAGCCATGTGGGAGTCTAGTGCCTCTAACCACCACGCCACCTGCCGGCCCACCAAATCCCTTTTGCCTGTGTATGTGTGTACATGCATGCATATGGTTGTCCATGTGTGTTTCAGGGGAGAAGTGAATGCTCATTTAAATTATGTAAAAGGCCAGCCCTAGAACCTAGTGGTTTTAATAGATAGATCTATATGGCTCAACTACAGTTTGAACCCTGGCCCCAATGGCTTTGAAAATATGCCAAACTTGAGTATATACATGCCCCATAGCCCAAAAGGATGATGAAATGAAGAATGGATTCATGACCATACCATTTATTATGGGCTGCTTCCTCCCTCCCTGTCTCTCTAGCAAGCACATACTCCCTCTGACAAATTAAAAATAAATCACACGAGTATTCTACAAAAAAAGGAGCATCTTCAAGTCTTCACACAGGCTTGAGCCTTATTTCTTTTTTAAAAAAAGAATTATTTATTTAATTTTATTTATTCGTTCATTAATTTTTAAAAATTGAACAGGGAGACAGAGAGAGAGAGAGATAAAGTGAGAAAGCAAGCCCCAGGTCCAGCACTTGAACTGTGGTTGGCCATGTGAGAGTGACCAGTACCTTAACCACCACACCACCTGCTGGTCCCAAGGTAGATTATTTCTATTCCTTTAAAATAATCTATTCAGAGACCAGCAGGTGGCATGGTGGTTAAGGCGCTAGACACTCCCACATGGCTGACCATGGTTCAAGTCCTGGATCTGGCAGCTTGCTTTCACACTTTCTCTCTCTCTCTGGTCAAATTAAAATAAATGAATAAATAAATTAAATTAAATTAAATAATTAAAAAATCTAATCAATATTAAGAGATATAGCAAGTAATGTATCTATTTTTAAAAAGCTTTAGAATAAATTTTCAGTTACTTTAAAAATGTTTCAGTAACAATCAGAAATAATCATATGACATGATTCATGATAAAAATCTCAGCAATCAGTGTGTGAACTAAAGAGATATTTGAATACTACAAAGACAGAAGTATATATCCCACTTAATTAAAAAAAAAAGTCCCTAATGGAAAAAAGAGAATAAAGTTTTTATGTATGTGTGACCTTAAACTAAGGTTATAGGATTCCACCAAGAAAAATCAAAGATAGGTGATTCTGAGGTAAAAGATTAAACATACAATTAAAAATTAAAAAAAATTATATTACTAAGTATAAAAGATATAATAATCAAAAGTGGCACAGAAAAAGAGAACAAATAAACATCAGATCCCAGTTACTGATAACACAAAGCAGCAAAATAGCCACAGTAACTTTAAGCAACACACAAAGAAACAAGGGAAAATTATATATTCCCTACATTAATTCGGTTCCTCAAGTAAGATGGGTGACTTCTAAAATACTGTATACCATTTAGGGCACTTCAGAGAAAAGCAATACAAACGAAGAAACTAAGCAAGTAACATATGGGAAAGGATTAAAGTAGTTTACGAGCTTGGCTAGGCAGCAGTTATAGGAAGACAAAGTATGAGTTAAAAGATTTTTCAAGGAAAAAGTAATAAAGGATGTAGAGATTTATTGGGCATTCATTTCTTCAGTTGAACCCCTGGCCAACTACTCACCAATGTACATTCTATTACAATGTCCTCTGGTCTGTAAAGTTATGCCATTTCTCTCTCTTTTTTTTTCTCCATTTTCCTGCTATCTTCTGTCCTACCAATTTGATTCATATCCCAAACTCTGCACCTAAGTACTAACAACTGTTTTAAATAACAAACTAATCCATCCATCTAGCCTCAGCAACTTGACAGCAAATGAATCAATCACTATTCAAATTCATCACCAACACAGATGACTAAACAGAATAATTTATCAGAAAATGTTTGTCTATGTTATTCAATGAGCCATAGTTATGAACTGGGATAAAACCATAAAGGCAACATATTTGGAAACTAAATAAACACATTTTTAAAACCTTTCCTGATGAGAAAAAATATACTACATAAGACCAATCACTTAAAAGTAACATCTCTCTAGTATAAATAAAGTCAGTGTACTATGTAATGGGAAGAAAATGTAATTATTATCATCTATAACAAATCTCAATGTTTGACAGTTCCCTAAGCTAGAAAAAGGAAAAATATTCTATGTCATAGGTTTGTTTTTTGTTAAAATAAAATTTAAATAGAGGGTCAGCAGATGACATGGTGGTTAAGGTCCTAAATTCTACATGGCCTATTCTGTACTTGGAATCCTGAACATAATGACTTAGACTGGGTGTGTGTGCATGCATGCCCAAAAATACAGATGGGAGAATGGAGAAAGGATGGAGAAGGGATTGTCGCATGGCCATCTGCCCTGGTGAGGTGACTTCTCACTTTTCTCACTTTCCCTTTCTATGTGTCTCTCTGGTAAGTGCACATACCCTATAGCAAAAATATAAAATGTTTTAAATAGAATGCCCAATGAAAGTAAACAAACATAAGAGTTATTAATCACAACACAAACATTTTGAGTTAGAAAAATTAAAAAGAACTTTTAAATTATGCTAGCATTGGGTCATCCTGTAGCCTGCCTAGTGTTTAAGGGAATCAGATCCCACATGGTCGACCATGGCTGAAATCCCAGTCCCAGTGGCTTGAAAAACATACTGGGTACCTCTGCATGCAAGTCCCAAATCCCAACAGGATGAAGAAACGGAGGAGCAGTGACTGCTCCATGACCATGGCCTGTAGGGGGAAGGTGCTTTCTCCCTCTCTCTGGGTCTCTGTCCTAACTCTCACAAACACACATGCCCTCCAGTAATTAAGAAAAATGGAAAAAATTATGCTAGCACATTTAAATCTTAATAAGGCTTATAATATTCTAACTGATAAGAACTCTACTTATTGGAAGTGGTTATTATGCATAAAATGAACACATCTAATATTGTAACTGACTGCATGCTTGTAAAACCTCTTGACAGCGAATTATTACACTGAGCACACATAACTACTTCCCTTCTCTTCCTCCCCTTTACCTCCCCTGAAATGACAAAAGAGAGATATTTAAAACCAATGGGATAAAAATGATAAATTAACTGAAATAAACAATTCTCCTTCCTAAGTAACATACAAAATGAATACAAAAAAGGGAAAAACAAAATCAACAGATTTAGCTAAATAAAAATGTTAGTACTCAACCACCATGGTGCACAGGTGGCACTACTGTTCAGGAGGATGGAAGCTGCATGGGAGGCACAGGTTTGGGTCCTGCGCCAACCTGAACATTCTGGGTATGGGTTGCTTACACTTGCCTGTAATGCTCGCTAACTGGAAAGCTGGGTCAGGAGAACTGTGGTGCAGGCAGACTTTGTCAAAAATACCTATCTCTGTTTCTCTCTTTCCCTCTCTCTCCCTCTTTCTTCTCCTCTCTCTGTCACATCAGGAAAGAAAAATGTTGTAAGATTTCTGAGAAAGTAAATACACCATACTAAAATTATAAAGCAAGAGTGTGTTACAAACAAATATTAACAAAATATCTTTTTAACAAGAACAAATATAAGAATATATAAAATGTCTAGGTATCATGAACAACCAACCAAAAACATGTGCAAAGAATAAAAACAAGTCAGGCATTTCAAAAAGTAACAAAGACAAAGGGCCAATAATTACATGAAAAAATCTTCAAACTAATTTCTAATGAGGGAAATCCAAATTAAAACACCAAGATATAATTTTTTAGTCATTGGTAAAGATGAGTAAAAAAACTGTCGGGGGGAAAAAGAGGAATATATTGGTAAGATAGGAAAATGACCAAAATATTGGGTTGTTGGAAAAGTCATGACCTATTTTTCTGTGCAAAAATGCGTCATAATTTCTCTGATGACTCAATATATAAAGTCAAAAAAGTAAGCTCTGGGGCCAGATACTGACATGGCACTAAAATAGAACACTCTGCAAGGATGACCCACATGGGAAGGTTCTGGGTTCACATCTGAAATATGCTGGGTGCACGTGCCCCTGATATGGGGCTGAGGATGAGGGTGGATTGTACAGTCAAGAGCCAGTTAGGGTACTGTCTCTGTTTTTCTGTTTGTCTCTCTCCCAATAGCGGAAGAAATAAATAAACTTGAAAATAAACTTAAAAAAATAAGTTGATAATCACATTTTTATTCAAAATAATGTAACTATAATAGTGATTACTCCTGGGAAGGAGGTAAAAGTAGAGGGGAGGAAAAGATAAGAAACTAAATTTCCAGTTTTGTTTTCTCAACATTCCTATTTCTTCAAACTTTTACAGGACTACAACCTTGTAAAAAAAAAAAAAAGTTTAAAAAGGGTCAGGTCTGGGGTCAGCAGGTACTATGAAGGTTAAGGTGCTAGAACCCTCATGGCCAACTACATGGTTCAAATCCCAGACCTGGGAGCTTGAAAATCACACAAGGCATGTGTGCATGTGTGCCCCAAATCCAGAGAGAATGCAGGAGAAGGGATTGTGGCATGGCCTTATCCCTGGAAGGTGATTTCTCTCTTTCCTTCTTTCTCTCTGGTGAGGACACGGGCCTGATAGCAAAAAAACTTCAAGCCAAACCAAACAAAAAGGTCTAGCTTGTGGCGTAGTGGTAATGCGCTGTTCAAGGGAAGCTGTATCCTTCATGATAACCTTGATTTGAATCCTCAGCCCATTTTGCCTGAAACACACCAGGTACATTTGCAAGTGCCCGGGATCCAAATGACTAGGGGAAGGGGATCGTGATGTGACCAGATCCTGTGAAGGGTGCTCCTGATTTCCCCCCTCTCTCTTGTTCTCTCTCTGATGCATGCATATGCTCTAGGGAAAAACAACTCAAAAGAAAAGATGACATCACAGTATTAAATAACTAGAAAAGATCTTATCTAAAGATAATAAGTTTTGGGACCAGCAGTAGGCGTAATGGCTTTGTTGCTGGACTCCCATGTAGTCGACTGCAATTCAAGTCCCAGACCCAGTGGCTTCAACTCACACCGGGCGTGTGTGCGTGAGTGCCAAAGATCCCGAGAGGAGAATGGAGGAGAAGGGATTGTGGCATGGCCATCCCCCTGGGGGGTGATTTCTTGCTTTCTGTCTCTCTGTCTCTCTCTGGCGAGCACACGCACCCTATAGCAAAAACCTCTCCAAAAAAAAAAAATATATAATAAATTTTGCAGGATATTTATAAAATGTTAAATAGAGAGAATAAAATAAAAAGCGTAAAACAAAATCACAGTGAAAGACATCACAGGTAAGTGTAATTCTTTCTAAGAGGGTCTTGGAAGCAAGGGAGTACACATGATAATTAAAATTAAATTCATTCAGAATTAACTGAGCCAAATGAACTTGTCCTTCTTTCCCTCTCCCTGCCCATATCCAAGCACTCTACGCTCTACTGAGAAGCCAATCCCACCCACTTCATATCAAAGAGATGTAGTAGAGAAATATATCTAAGCAGCTACTGAAGAAACTCACGCCAGCTACCAGAAAAACCCAGTAATCATAAACAAAGAACCAAGATGAACAAAGGAAGAAGTAATAAAAATTCAGGGATTAGAAAATAATCTACTGAGGCTGGAGGAGGGAGGATGTATATGCAGTATCCTCAGAGACTGGTTGACATTGCAGCCATAAAACAAGTACCATATGCCATGAAAAAGATCAGAGAGCAAAAACTGTTAGAATTGAAAAATACAGGCCCAGTCACAACACAGTGGGAAGGCCCCCAGGAGGTAGTCAAAGCTGCATGAAAGGCTGGTGCAGTTCCTGGGCCAAGAGGCTAGGTACAGTGGCAAACGTCTCTGTTTCCTACTGGGAGGCTGTGGCAAGAAGATCTTTACTTGGTGAGATCCTGTTGAAAATACTAAAGTGTAAACCAATCTTTTCCAAAATGGCATGACCTTGTGTGGAACATAATGATCTTTTGCATGCTGCTCCAAGGGGTCTTACTGGTGTTGAAACAAAAAAACAAAGACTGGCCCCACTTTGTGCCAGGCTGACAAAATGGCAGGGCAAGTACTTGGTGCAGTTGGAGCTCTTCTTCTTTACGACTGAAATCTCCTATTTCCTACTTAGACACCTTGTAAGTATGCACTGAAGGAGACAGGAAGGCAGCAAAGGTGCAAAAGCTGTCTAAGAATGATGTATTTATGGTGAACAAAGGATCCCTGTCAACAGGGGGGAGAGTTAATGCTGTAAAGGCTAAGCTGGGCAAAATCGTTTTAACTAATCCTGTATGTATGCAGAGAAGCAAAAGAAAAAAACTGCTTGAACAGTTGAGAAACACTGTTGTTTAATTGGCTGGGGTCAGATAAGAAGAGTGACTTGGCCAGCATGTGGCATGGTGGTCAAGGCGCTGGACTCACAACATCGCTAACATGGCTACAGTCCTGAAAAAGACGGTGTGAAAATCATGCTGAGCATGTATGCATGTATGCCCAAACTCCTAGAAGGAGAAAGGATTGCTGTGTGGCCATCCCCCCGGGGGTTGGTTTCTTACCTTTCCTCTTTCTGTCTCTCTCCAGTGAGCTCACATGCCCTGTGGCAAAAACCAAAACCAAAAACAAAAAACAAAAACAAAAAAGGAGAGAGAAAAAGAGAGAAAAGGAAGATGAGTGACCATCAAGCCAAGGTAGATAAATGACTAAAATTCCCAGCATAATAATACGTGTGGGTGGAGTTGGAATTTCTCTCAACAACCTATGGGTATGGTATGTTTTCAGAACAGTGCTAGGGAATTAATTTCACACTCTACTACCTTATTAGGTAGCTGTAAGTTTATGCTCATTTTTTGGTGATAAAAATTTAACCTCTAGTACTAAAATAGGATCTATAATAAATGTAAAAGTTGACAAAAAAGGAAATAGGCATCAGTCACTCTGCATCTTTTAGCAAGGTTCGGGTATTAAAATACCCATTGCTCTGTCTCTCTCCTACTCTCTTGCTCACTCTCCTTAAAAACCTTTTAAGGATAAACCAGTCTCTTCAAGAAATAAACTGGAGGGACCGGCAGTTAGCGTAATGGCTATGTCGCTGGACTCCCATGTAGTCGACCGCGGTTCGAGTCCCGGACCCGGTGGCTTAAACTCACGCTGGGCGCGTGTGCGTGCGTGCCCAAGATCCCGAGAGGAGAATGGAGGAGAAGGGATTGCGGCGTGGCCATCCCCTCTGGGGGGTGATTTCTTGCTTTCTATCTCTCTGTCTCTCTCTGTCTGTCTGGCGAGCGCACGCGCCCTATAGCAAAAACCTCTCCAAAAAAAAAGAAATAAACTGGAGGGCCAGCCTGTGGTGAAGGCAGCTGGATCCCAGACAGCCAACCGCATGGTTTCGGTCTCAAATTCAGTGGCTTGAAAAACACACAGGGTATGTGTGCAATCATGTCCAAAATCCTGAGAGGGGAATGGAGGAGAAGGGATTTCTTTTCTAAGACAACAGACAATTTTGGTTTTACTAAAGTTATAAGAAACACACTTTTAATGTATTCTGCAGAAAGTCAGTTTGATAATTTTTAATGGTTTCAGTGAGTTCTAGCCTTTCTAAAAAAAAACAATACTTCATTCTCTAAAAAAGGAAACAATTGCTCTTTTACCATACGAGAATAATGTTTTCTGTAGAGACCTTCAATCTTCCTATCAGCAAAACTAACAGGTCTTGGCATTATTTATTTTTTTCTTTTCATGTAGCATATGAAAGTACTGATTTAGATTCAAGTTTGTTTGTTTTTTTTCCCCATGTAGTGTATCAAACTACTGATTTAGATTTAAGTACATCATTGACCATCATTTTCAAAATTTAACTGTGGAATAACTGATTACTACTGGTAAAGGAGAAAATGCAAACAATTTAGTAGGAAAAAAAAAATCCTGCCTAGTATTCTACTAAACTCCTAATGAACTTCCAAATAATGTGAGTATCCATAAATCTATAACTCTAACTTTTACAAATCACAACTCCATTAACTATCCTTTTCAGAGATTACTCCAAGAATCAATAAATAGTCATTCACTATTGATTACACATGCTATGATGGTGCCATAAAAGAGGTAAGTCGTCTAAAATGCCACAAATAGGGTAACAATATTTAAAGACAGTTTTGCCTTCATGGTGCTTATGCTATGCCTAAAATATGAACAATGTACTTTACTAATTGTGCAATATAAACTGTACCACTATTACTGAGGCTACAAGGTGACAGAGGAGTAAAGATCTTCATAGACATATAATGTGAGACAGTTCTTTGTGAATGAGTAAAATCTAGTAGGTGAAAAGAAAAGACAAGACAAGGAAATTCCAAGTGTGAGAGACAGAATGAACAAAGGCAAAGCATAGAGCTAAGCTCTGTCAAGAAGTATGTGAATCTAACAGAATAAAATGAACAGGTAAGAACATTTAAAATAAAACCGTTGTGGGGCCAGCAGGTGGTGGTTAAGGGTGCTGGACTCTCACATGACTGAACCCCGGTTCAAGTCTTGAACCTGGTGGCTTGCTTTCTCTCTCTCTCTCTCTCTCTGTCCCTCTCTGGTCAAATTAAAAATAAATAAATAAATAAAGTTAAATAAAATAATTATTTTTAAGAAAAATAAGTAAAAATAAGACAACTATACCCAAAATTATTGTCTCTGAAGACATCATCTTTCTAGGATAAAAAGTACCACAGGGACATCCTGCCAGTCTTTTTACAATTCAAACAGCTGAATACTTTTGGCTTTGCATTGTGATACAACAGCAGGCTGATATATAAGATGTTTCTGGGGGACCAGCAGTTAACATAATGGCTATTTCTCTGAACTCCCATGTAGTCAATCGCAGTTCAAGTCCTGGACCCGTTGGCGTAAACTCACGCCAGGCACGTGTGCGTGTGTGCCCAAGATTCTGAGAAGAGAATGGAGGAGAAGGGATTGTGGCATGGCTATCCCCCCTCCGGGGTGGTTTCTCACTTTCTGTCTCTCTGTCTCTCTCTGTCTTCCTGACGAGCGCATGTGCCCTATAGCAAAAATCTCTCAAAAAAAAAAAGTTCCTAACTATAAGCTTCCTTTTAGTAAACTAAAAGTAAACAGGAATGTTTTAAAATGTCATTTTTGCTTTTCCTACTATTTGATCAAACAAGCTTCTAATAGAATAAAAGTTTGATGCCAAAATCTAGGAAGAAATATAAAAACATACAAAGGGGACTAAATTTAGGGCAGAAGAGCTGTCTAGAACCCATATTTCCCAGACCAGCAGATGACAGATGGTTATATTGCTGGACTCCCACAAAGGTGACTACAGTTAGAGTCCTGAACCAAGTGACTTAAAACTCAGGCTGTGCACATGTGCGCGAGCACTCAAAATCCCAAGAGAAGAATGGAGGAGAAAGGATTTGTGTGGCCATACCCCCTAGAAAGTGAAAGTGATCTCTCTCTGGTGAGTGCATACCCTATAGTCAAAATCTCTTTAAAAAAAAAAAAAAAAAAAAAAAAAAAAAAAAAAAAAGCACCCATATTTCCAAGTACTAGAGTTTAGAAACATAAAACGTTTCCCCCCCAAAGATCTCTTGGAATTTATTCAAAAGAGCATCACATTCAAATAGGTTCTGCCACTAACATCTCAGTGCTCCACAAGCTATCTAGCCAAAAGAGGTGTACGCAAACTTCTGGTCTGCAAACACTCTTATGCTTCCTCCAGCATTGCTTTTGCTTGTTTAAATATAAATATAAGCTCAGAGGAGATACTA
The DNA here is from genome assembly GCA_026018925.1 of Tupaia tana. Lineage (NCBI taxonomy): Eukaryota > Metazoa > Chordata > Mammalia > Scandentia > Tupaiidae > Tupaia > Tupaia tana. The sequence goes on from JAKSZU010000013.1 coordinate 59,516,299, forward strand.
AAGTCTTAATTTTATTGGGTTGTTGGAAAAGTCATGACATATTTTTCTATGCAGAAATGCATCAACTTTTTCAATGCCTCAATAACTTTATATTATGTAAAAGTACGTTTTATATACTTGGGTAGTAAATAGTAGCAGTATGCAAAAGTAGCAGTCTATTTTTTTAAAAAATATATTTTATTTTACTTTATTTATTTATTTATTTGTTTGTTTGTTTATATTTGACTAGAGATGGATAGAGTGAGAGAAAGAAAAGGAAAATGAGAAAGCAAGCCGCCCAGGCCCAGGATTCAAAACACAGTCAGCTATATGGGAGTCCATCGCCCTTAACCACTATGCCACCTGCTGGCCCTAGTAATACATTTCATTAATTATATAGAAATGCTACCTAAAACTAGAAAACACATTAAGTGGAAAAAATAATAAAAACCGTTGGTTTTGCTCTAATTCTTTTCACAAGAGAAAATACATGAAAAGAAGGTGGTAGGAACCTTCGGGAAAAATAACCATGTCACCTTACAGTTTCTGATAGTGAGGGTAGAAATCAGAAAAAAGTGTCTTGTATGTTTTCAGAATAGTTGGGGAAAAGGTATAATAACCTCACGGAGAAGAACAGTACAAGAGTATCAATGATGCTAAAATATAAAACTTTATCCAAACATTACTCAAATGAGATAATATCCAAAGAAACGTAAGCCACAGAGGAATCTCTATGATGATCATATATTTTAAAAAGAGCACATAATCAATGATTAATATAAAAGGCTGGTATGAATCTACACAAGTAATAAAAACAAAACCAAAGGCTAAGGGAAACAAAAACAAAAGATTCAGTTTTGTTAAGAACAAGAAAAACAAGCTTTAAAGTAACATGTTCTTTGATATGCATTAGAATAATAGCAGGTGAAGGAAAGCAATACTCTATTTTGCTTTCACCTTTCCTGTTAAGAATAAAGTATGTGGGACCAGCAGTTAGCGTAATGGCTATGTCGCTGAACTCCTTTGTAGTCGACTGCGGTCCGAGTCCCGGACCCAGTGGCTTAAACTCATGCCGGGCCTGTGTGCGTGCGTGCCCAAGATCTCGAGAGGAGAATGGAGGAGAAGAGATTGCAGCGTGGCCATCCCCCCTGGGGGGTAATTTCTCGCTTTCTATCTCTCTGTCTGTCTCTGTCTGTCTGGCAAGCGCACAAGCCCTATAGCAAAAACTTCTCAAAAAAAAAGAAGAAAAAGAAGAATGAAGTACGTACTAGACAAAGTAGAAGAGGAAAAAGGAATTCTTTTATTCATCTATCCATCTCCTTACTCATTCAAAATAATTTACTGATTATCTACCCTGAACCAGCACTAAAGGTTTAACCTAAAAAATAGCTCTTTGCCCTGAAGAGCCCTTCACTTAAAGGGGAAGGTCGCCTGTAAACATACAGAAATATCACTGAATGGGAAGCTACTTAAGGGTAGAGATCATGTCAATTTAATACTTTGGTGCTCCTAAATAGCGGCTGAATTGAAAACAAGTATTCATTATTGACAAAACTTGGAAGTAACCAAGACGTTCCATAGGTAGACGGCTAAAGAAACGTATACATCCATATACTGGAAGATTATCCAATAAAAAGAAATAAGCTATAAAGCCATAAAAAGACACAGAACTTCAAAAGCATTTTGCTAGGTGAAAGGAGTAAATCTGAAAAGGCTATATACTGTATGACTATAGATGTATATTCAAGAAGAGGCAAAACTACAGAGATGGCAAAAAGATCAGTGGTGTCCAGGGGTTAGAAGAAGGAAAAGATCCAACAAGTGGAACACAGATTAGTAAGGCAGTGAAACTATTTTGTGTGATTCCATAATAGTGAACACAAGTCATTATATAATTATCAAAACCCAAACAATGTACGATAGAGAGAAACCTATGGTAAACTCTGGACTTCAGTTAATAATGAAACCAAGTAATAGTCTTCTAAAAAAGGTGGATCCTCAGTTCCCCCGTCTGTTTAAAATAAATTAAATGCAAACATCCCGAGTTAAAAATTAACAAGAGTAGAAATAACAGTATTTAAGCTTTTGGAATATGAGGTTCATTTACATTTTTTCTTTAAAGAATTATTTATTTATTTATATTTGCTGTTATAATTTTTTCAATTTACTAGAGAGAAAGAGAAAGAGAAAGGGAGAAAGCAAGCTGCCAGGACCGGGACTAAAACCACAGTCGGCCACATGGGAATCCAGTGCTTTTAACCACCATGCCACCCGCAGGCCCTTAAGTTCATTTAAATTTTAATAGAGCAAATAAAGCTTTAGACTGTAGACTTTGGTTAGGCCCACCCCAAATCCATAAGAAGTGTTTTAAGGCATACTTCAGTTCACAGGGAACAAAGGGATCTTCAACTGGCAATGAACTGACAATGTGGCCACTATTCCTTTTTGTCTGCAATGCTCTCCAATCTACTGATAAAAAGTTGGCTGTGTTGGTTCAATGAACCAACATAAATTCTTCCCAAAGAACTGTAATCTCTTCTCTGCCCTTTTCTGTAATAATGATTCGTTTCCTAGCCATAGAAATTAGTGAATGGTTCAGACATGTAAAATAAAAAAATTCCACTTGAAGCAAAAGATACAACTCAAATTTCAAGATGCTCTGCAGGATGGCGATTGCTGACTACAAACATTACAGACCTCAGACTAAACAGCACCAAAGACCTGATGACTGCCCCTCCCAGAATAGAAACCTACTGACTGAATCCTGACCAATAAAGAAGGCCCATGCTCTCTTGAATCAATTACTGAGACCCTTATGCTTAATTTTACCCTTAAAAACAACGTGCAGAATTCCGGGGGAAGTCCAGGTATTTTCAGCATTAGCTGCCTGCTAGCCTTGCATGTGGCAAAAAGCTTCTCTTCTTTCACCACATGTATGGTTTGGTTTGTGGTTGAAAAGGGAACTTGGTTTGAGACAGGTAACAATAATAACAATAACAATAACTGACTCACTAAGGGAGAGGCAGTGAGCAGGTACACCAGAATTCTCTGTACTTCCTAGTAATCTGTAAATCCATTTGTATCAATATATGATGTGGCAATGAAAGTTGCTTATTACATCATAGACTGGTGTGGTATATGCAGAGTTAGGAACTCAGGTCTAGGATTTTCTATCTTTTGTTTTTGTTTTTGTTTTTGAGAGAGATTTTTGCTATAGGGCGTGTGCGCTGGCCAGAGACAGATAAGACAGAAAGTGAAAAATCACCCACTAGGGTGATGGCCACACCACAATCCCTTCTCCTCCCTTCTCTTGGGATTTTGGGCATACACACACACGCAACCCAGCATAAGTTTTAAGCTGCCAAGTCCAGGCCTCGAAACACGGTCGACTACGTGAGAGTGCAGCAACATAACCATTACACCACCTGCTGGTCCCCAGGCCTAGTATTTATTATTCTTACTTTGGTAGGAGCACTTTGGCATGCAGGTACCATCCCTAATGAACTGGACAAGATCATGATGACTAAAAAGCACTGAGTCCCAAAGGGGAACCAACATTAGCTGAAGGTTTGGTCTATGTAACCTTCAAAGTAGCTGCCCTAAGTGTTTATCTAAGACACAAATACATCACAGGACACAATGTTTAAAATGGGTATAAAGAAACACAGAAATAAGCGTTTCTCTCATAATACTGTATCAAATCCTTTAAAATTTCATTCTCACTGAAACAAAGGGCATTGTGTATCTGAAAACCTTGCCAGTTTATTTTATTATTACTATTTATTCTCAAAAATTTTACATTTAAAAGTAACTGAGAGACCTTCAAGAGGTTCAAAAACAGCATGGGTTAATCTGCCACACAAAATGTAATTTTCACCCCTTTATTCAACTACTACCCATAGAAAGAGAGAAATTAAAAAGTGGGGGAGATCCTGTTTGGTGTCACTGCTGGCAAAAACTTGTGAAAAAGCTCAAAGGAATGAAAAAAATAAATGCAAATTCTTAAGACTTACTGATGCATACTTCACAATCTCTTTTTACCTCACCAATTGCTGAACTACACATCATTTCCCCAGAATAAGTTTTTAAAAATCCTTTAAAGAAATTAAACTCCTGCTCAGAAGCTGCATTCTGTGATTACTTACTTGTTAAAACCAGTCAAAGAAATAACCAAGGGCTAGGAGAAAGGGAGTAGACACGAACTCGGAAAACAAATCAGTGGTACACAAGCTCCACTGCTTCCAACTCCAGACAGCCTTGCAGCCTCCCCACAGCTCTCTAACGTTCACACCTATAATTTAGGTCTTCAAAGGAAGAGGCAGCACAGGGTTCATGAACCAATCCAGAGATTGCTATGGCAATACCCACATCACAGACGTTTAAAACTCTGGCCTACAAATGCTGCTTAATTAGTTGCAGATTACTCTCTTCCTTTAGGAAGCAATAAAAGTCTCCCATGGCATTTTGCTCATTAGCTTTTTAATTTTTCATAACTGTATTTATTCTTCAGCTATTGTTGTAAAGTTCTTTTGAGCAACACTAAACTCTGTAACTGCCAATTCAGTTTTTCATTCCTTCTGATTTTAGTCTGTTTATCCACCTTGGTGTCTCCTAGCACAGTACTACTTTAGAACAGTAACATCAACAATAGCAAGCAGAACAAGAAACAGTTTATTTTCCTTTTCAAAAAAATTTTGTTAGAGGGTGTATGCACTCGCCAGATGGGGAATGGATATGCTGCAATTCCTTCTCCTCATTTCTCCTTTCCAGATTAGTCTTGCCTCCACAGGTGCCGGGTGTGTATCTAAAGTCGCTGGGTCCAGGACTCAAAAGTGCAGTGAGTCATGTGGGATCCAGCCACCTAAAACGTCACACCACCACTGGCTGGCCCACATTCTTCTGTTCATCGCTCATCTTAAGGATTCAAATGGTCTCATATAGTTTTATATTTTAATACCTTTCCTAAATGATGGCAAAATCACTTATGTAGTGATTAAAGTTTTTAGAAATAATAAATTGGTAAGTTTTAGCCATCATAATTTATTTTTTCTTTAGCTTTAGAGGTATAATTGACAAAGTTATATATATATTATATATATATATATAAATATACATATATATATAATATATTTAGGGTGTACAATGTGATGTTTTGATGTATGTATATGCTGTGATATGATTAAATCAAGTTAATTAGCGTGTCCATTACCCTGAATGCTTATTTTTTGTGGTAAGAACATTTCAAGTCTACTCTCTCAGAGATTTTCAAATATACAATACATTATTATTATATAGCTACCATGTCACATAATAGATCTCCAGAATTTAGACTAACAAACTTTGTTCTCTTTGTCTAAAATCTCCCCCTTCTCCACATTCTTTATGACAGTATGACCACATAAAAGTGGTCTCTTTTCATCAGCTATGTAAATTATCAGTGAAAATATTTTTAAGAACCCATCCAGTATATATTTTATTTACTTATAAACTGATATCTACTATTGCAATAATATATACATACACACAAGGGTCTTTCAAAAGTTCATAGAAAAATGTGTATTACAAACCAACTATGCACAGATTTCAAAATTTTTTGCACCAAAATAAACTTGTAATTCCATTTTCCCATGAACTTTTTGAAGTCCCTGTGTATATAAATCAGAAATTTTTAGAGAGAGATATTTAAATATATAAATGTATATACTTTTATTTACTTTAGAAGTTCTGGTATTTTCTTTCTATATCCCCTAGGTATATGATAATCACATTTTGGTGACTATTGATCTGAAAGTCCATAACAAATATTTATTCTAAGCTTTAATCACATAGCTTAAACACTGCCAAACTTTTTTCTTCTATCATTATTAAAGTCTACCTTTCGACCTCTTTAAGTGCTTGTTAACAAGACCAATCTTAAACCTGTCTAGTGTTCACTAACTGGTAACTGTAAGGCCAAAACACAGTTGCAGGAGACATCTAAATTATTATTATTATTATTTTAAGTGGCAAGCCTAACCAAAGAAAAACTTTGTGAGCACATTTTGTGTATGTCTGCATGCCTTCCTCCAATAAAAAGGAAGAATAATTTTCACATGAGAAAGCTAATGTTGTGCCTGCTTTGGCAGCACATGTACTAAAAAAAAGCAAATGTACAAGATTCAGAGTAAGATGTAGTGAAAGTCTTACTGATTTTGATCATTTTGTATATCGTATTAATGCATTATTTATTTTAATGACTGTACTCAAACACATTTCAAGGAAACATCAGCCAGTCTAGATTCAAACATCTTCATTTTCTCTAATAGAATAAAAAAAGTAGAGCCAACAGAAAAATAATTTGTATATATCACTCTGCTCCCATTAAACAATTTAGGGGGGAAAAAATCAAACAAAAAGACCAGTTATTAAGCATTCATTCCAAGTACAAACAATGCACTAGGCACTGGTCTTTAAAAAACCTGACAAGTAGAAAGCAACTTCAAGATCAAGGCCAAATATCCAACCATCATTGCTTATATCTGCTCTACAACAGCGCCGCCAAGTGGTAGTTTATGTAACTTGTGTTCAAACAAATTCAGCAACAGAATTTATCTTAAAAAGCAGACCGCGTTTGCTGACAACTCTGATGATTTAAAACAAATTGAACCAAAATATTTTTTCTAGTGATAACTTTATCTAGTGACCCTATTTTTATTCACGGAGGCCATATAAAACAAACCTAATCACTCTTTCATTTGACAGTCTTTCAAATATTTAAAAATAACTACTGTAAACCTCACTTATTCTTTTTAAATGAAATAATCAAACTTAATTCGGCAATTTCTCAAGTAGTTTTAAAGTTTTTCTCATGACAACTTTCAAGAAGGAAATGTAAACATAAGAATATAAGGCCTGAAGTTACAACAATGTGCAAAACTAAACATATCCCTAGTTGTAAATGTTTAAGCAACGATTTCAATATAAACTAATATTTCATATTGTTGAATATCTTGAACAAACTTACTTCTAAATAGATTTGTAGGAAGATAACTAATTAATATAGCAGAGATTCATTTAATATTTTAATAAAGTTTTCTACATTGGTCCAGCAGGTGGCATGGAGGTTAAGACACTGGATTCCACAGGTTGACAGTAGTTTGAGTCCTGGACCTGGGGACTTGAAAGTCATGCCAGATATGTATATGTGCATGTCTGAAATCCCAGAGGAGAACAGAGGAGAGGGGACTGTGGTATGATCATTCCCCCCAGGAGGTGATTTCTCACTCTCTCGCTGCCTCTCTCCAGAAAACACATACACCCTATAGCAAAAACTAAAAAATGTATTTTTCCACACAATAAATACATTTAAATTAGCATTCTTTATTTTTTAAAGTACAGCACCAATGACCAATTTAGAAAATTTACATAATCCATCATCTTTTTTAAAAAAATTACCAGAGGGCATGTGTGCTTGCCAGGAAAGAGACACAGACACAGATACACACATACACAAACACACAGAAAATTGGAAAGGAAATCACCCTCCATTCCCCATGATGAATGGTCATACCACAATCCCTTCTCTTCTCCCTCCTTTTGTGGTTCTTGGCATACATGCACATGCATCTGGTGTGTTGCTGTGTTTGGGACTTGAACAGTATTGTTGACCATGTGGGATCCAGCCAACTTAAATACCATGCCATGAGCTGACCCATAACCATCATTATTTTAAAAGAAGAGATAAATGTTTTCAATAGTACAATCTTGAAATATTTCAGGAAAGCAGCCAAAGATAGCAAGTTTGGGGCCAACTCCATAGCTTAATGGTTAAAAAAGCTGGATCAGGGACCAGCAGTTAGTGTAATGGCTATGTCACTGAACTCCCATGTAGTCAACCGCGGTTCGAGTCCCGGACCTGTGGCTTAAACTCACGCTGGGTGCATGTGTGTGCGTGCCCAGGATCCCGAGAGGAGAATGGAGAAGGGATTGCGGCATGGCCATCCCCCCTGGGGGTGATTTCTCGCTTTCTGTCTCTCTGTCTTTCTGGCAAGTGCACGCGCCCTATAGCAAAAACCTCTCCAAAAAAAAGCTGGATCACACATGGACACATGGCCAATCATGGTTGGAGTATCATCCCTGGTGGCTTGAAAAACATGCCAGGCATGGATGTGTTCATGCCTAAACTTTCAAAAGGAGAAATGAGGAAAAAGAGATTGGAACACACACCCTGTGGGGGATGTTTTCTACTTCTTTAAATTTGCTTCTTTGACAAGGGTATGTGGAAATTTTCTTAAATGGTCAAGTCATTAAAATAACAATACATTCACAAGGAACATTATATTCTATTTTTATTAAGCTCACTGTGAGCAAGATTTGCTAACCAGGCAATGAAAATTACAGATATTTGGTATTGAAAGTTTTGCATAGTACAAATAGACAATATTAGTTCACTTAGAACAAAAAGAATAATCTTTATTGAGCATACCACGATTACTTTTTCCTGATGTACCTCAGTGTCTTAGGTCCAACTCCAAGCCAATTACTTACTACCTGGTTCAGATTTCAGTTATACTAATATTCATGTGGAAAATGTTCACATAAATGAATCTCCTATATAACTTATGTTTATCCTTTAATGCAAAAATATCTTAAGTCATTTTGTACATATCTATTTTCTAAGACTTTACTTATTTCACTTTCTATAAAAAGAAGTTGAATTTAACATTTCCCACAGATTTAAGCACAACATGACCATCAATTGTACTGTATAGCCATACTGCACACTTAGCTTTGATTGTATCAAGCATGTTTTCTCACCTTTGTGTTATGCCATCATCATATTCTTGATGTATCTGATACCTAGACAAAAACCTAAGTGTGATCGTTAGGCTCCTAACTATGGAATGCCTGCACTTTGTGACATCTGGCTATTCAGGTAATATAACAGCATATCTTTCACACTGCCGACTCATTCGTACCAACAGCTTCAGAAATAAAGAGAACAAATAGCAGTGTAGTCTAAATATATGAGGGGTCTTCAAAAATTTATGGAAAAAATATATTACCAAAAAACTGCATGCATTTCAACAGTTTTTGCAGTAAAATAAACTCAAATTTTGATACAATTTTTCCATAACCCTTTTGAAGTACCCTTGCATATGAAGTGTAAGAACATATTATATATAAATAATTGTATTTAGCATTTATAAAACATATCAATGAAACTACAGATCTAAATTCAAGTCTATGGGATGCTCAGAAGTAGTCCAAGAAAACTAAGACATAATTTTGTCTGACTATTTATGAGGCTAACAGAACAGAACTTTTGAAAACCACTAGACATTCTTGGGACCAGCAATTAGCATAATGGCTATGTCGCTGGACTCCCATGTAGTCGACCAAGGTTTGAGTCCCGGACCTGGTGGAGAATGGAGGAGAAGATTTTGCAGCATGGCCATCCCCCCTGGGGGGTGATTTCTCGCTTTCAGTCTCTCTGTCTCTCTCTGTCTTTCTGGCAAGCACACGCGTCCTATAGCAAAAACCTCTCCAAAAAAAAAAAGTAAAACACTAGACATTCTTTTTTTTTTTTTTTTGGAGAGGTTTTTGCTATAGGGCGCATGCGCTCGCCAGAGAGACAGAGAGAGACAGAGAGACAGAAAGTAGGAAATCACCCCCCAGAGGGGATGGCCACGCCGCAATCCCTTCTCCTCCATTCTCCTCTCGGGATCTTGGGCACGCACGCACACGTGCCTGGCATGAGTTTAAGCCACCAGGTCTGGGACTCGAACTGCGGTCGACTATGTGGGAGTCCAGAGACATAGCCATTACGCTAACTGCTGGTCCAACACTAGACATTCTCAAAAGCATCAGAAATATTCATAAACTACAAAATGCATAAATTAGAACTACAGAAAATATAGATTTTGTTCCTTCTATAAACTGAACAAATTACAAAATTAACAACTCTTTCTCTTTCTCTCACTTTGTTAATTAACTAACAGACTTAAAAAAAAAAAACTGCCTAAAGAAATTGACCTATTTCTCTGTACTGAATAAGTTCCCGTGACTCAAGTTTTAGAGAAACTGCTCTAAGCTATCAAAGATTAGGGGCTTACATAATGTATTACTCAATGATCTTGACTGCAAAAAGATTCTCATTGTTCTGAATTAATTTTATCAGGAAAAAAGAAAAAATGTGATGTGGCATTTGAGTAACTAATGATTTATTTTACTTTCAATTTTTCCTACTAAAGATGAGAAGAAACAAAGAAGACATTTCAGAAATTAGTCCTATTAATCTACTTGACTTGAATAAATTAAAATTACTCTACTCGCTGATAATACTGCACACTATTGATTTTAAAAAAGCAATAAATAAGAAAGTAAACAGGGATAAAATATCTCATTAAAAAAAGTTATCCTATAAAACATCATTTTTTCTGTATACAGTTCAAAACTGCCCAGTTAACTTATCTCCAATGTCTTGCAGTTGTAGATAAATAATAGAAATTGCATACTGAATTAAAACTAATCGAGATGAGAAAAACTTTCTGGTGACATTTGTAACTGGCTATATATCACGGTATAACCATTCTAACAGCTAAGGAAATCGTGAAATAAAGGATGTGTTCTTCATTCTTTTGATCTTAGACCAAATAAATTACTCTGTTCCCCTATCTGTAACATTAAGTTGAGTTCAAACACTGTGGAAATTTATTATTGGTAAAATGCTTCCATCCAATCTTCAGGTAAATGTTATACAAAAATTAAATGTTTGATTCATACCTTGTTTTAATTCCAAACCTTCAGGTTGCTTATTCTCTCTCAGGGATGAAGTAGAATCTACAGAGATGTCTTGCCTGAAAAATTAAAATAAATAAGAACAATCTTTAAATCTTTATTCAATCTAATAATATTTAGTGCCCAGGTTTCTAGAATTAAGTTATGCAACTAAAAAAGTATACTAAACTCTTCTAAGCTGCAAGGGTGCAATTCAGTGCACTCTGAAAACTCAACAATATGTATGGAAGTGTCAGAAATAGCAATACAAACTACTACCAATTTAAGCTGTATACTTCTTTATAAAATCCAAGGGCATGCCTGCAAGGAATATGGAGTTAATTTTTCCTCTCTTTCAATAATCTGCAGAGTAGTTAATGGCAGAAATCACAACTCACAGTAATATTCGATAATTTTTCAAATTCAACTGTTAAAATTTAATGGGCATTTTGGGACCAGCAGTTGGCGTAATGGCTATGTCGTTGTACTCCCATGTAGTCGACCGCGGTTTGAGTCCCGGATTCGGTGGCTTAAACTCATGCCGGGTACATGAGCATGTGCCCAAGATCCTGAGAGGAGAATGGAAGAGAAGGGATTGCTGAGTGGCCATCCTCCCTGGGGGGTAATTTCTCTGTCTCTGTCTTTCTGGCGAGTGCATGCACCCTGTAGCAAAAACCTCTCTAAATTAATTAATTAATTAATTAATTTTTTAAAAAAATTTAATGGGCATTTTGACAATCAACTTACTTTATATTCATCTAATAATATACCTCAAATGTGACGTCTATGGCACATGGAAAAACACATATTTTATATGCAATATACACATTTAATCCAAATAAATGGATTAACTATAAGAGAATCCAAAAAAGTTTCAATTGACTATGTTCAGCAATAAATCTGGCCAATTAAAAGTCACACAGAGGGTCCAGCAATTGTCATAACGGCTATGTCGCTGGACTCCCATGTAGTTGAGCACAGTTCGAGTCCCAGACCCTGTGGCTTAAACTCACGTCGTGTGTGTGTGGGTGCATGCCCAAGATGCTGAGAGGAGAAGGGATTGCGGCGTGGCCATACCCCTGGGGGGTGATTTCTCACTTCCTGTCTCTCTGGTGAACGCACGCATCCTATAACAAACCCCACCCCACCCCCCAAAAAAAAGAAGACACAGAGAAAGTGACTTTCTTGATGACCCAATAAATTAATGGTCTTTTCTGGATGGCATTATTATATAATCTCAATACTGATGTTATAAATACTTTTTAGTAAAAAGTCAAAAAAACTAATTATAAATATTTAAATGTGGTAAGTTGCCATTTTCTTCAAAATTGTTTATTATCTTTTGAGAATTTTTTTACACACTGTAAGGCTAACTAGAAATATTTAGGACATTGGGGACCAGCAGTTAGCGTAATGGCTATGTCGCTGGACTCCCATGTAGTCGACCGCGGTTCGCGTCCTGGACCCGGTGGCTTAAAACTCACGCTGGGCGCGTGTGCGTACGTGCCCAAGATCCCGAGAGGAGACTGGAGGAGAAGGGATTGCGGCATGACCATCCCCCCCGAGGGTAATTTCTCGCTTTCTGTCTCTATGTCTCTCTCTGTCTGTCTGGCGGAGCGCACACGCCCTATAGCAAAAACCTCTCAAAAAAAAAGAAATATTTAGGACATTTTTCTACTTACAAAACAACTTCTATCAAAGTAACAGTAACAAATATCTCAAATAACCAAAGAATTAAAAATGGTAATAGGGGCCAGCAGATGGTATAGTGGTCAAGGTGCTGGACTCTCACATGGCTGACCGTAGTTCAGGTCCTAGACCAGTGCCTTGAAACAGCGTGGGTATGCCTGCCCAAAATCCCAAGAGGAGAATAGAGGAGAAGGGGCTGTGGTGTGGCCATACCCCCAGAGGATAATTTCTTGCTTTCTGACTCTCCATCTCTCTCTGTTTCTCCAGCAAGTGCACATGCCCTATAGCAAAAAAAAATTTCCCTCTTCCCCCAAAAAAATTTAATAGAAAAATTTATGATCATTTCTTTAAGAAACTTATTATTTTCTTTCCAGTCAACATATTCTGGCACTTGTGTATTTCATATTAAGCCTTGACTAATACAAAGACAAATCTAGAAACTATAAAATTATTTGGCATTGGTATTAATTATGATATCTAAGAGATTTATTTACTTTTATATTATAATTAAAATATCTGAAATTTTTATGACTCTTTCTGTCTAATGTCACCTATTCAGATTTGTTCTTTCACCAGAATAACCAGCAGATCCCAAGGAGAGTGTCAACAATTTCTGGCAATCCAAGGACAGATTATATGTCAGTATATTACAGTACATTGAGGGCTTTGCATGGGAGCCAGCAGGTGGCATGGTGGTTGAGGGACTGGAATCCAACGTTGACAACTGCAGTTCAAGTCACAGACCTGGTGGGTTGCTTTCTGTTTCTCTCTCTCTGTCTCTTTCTCTCTCTGGTGAGCACACATGTCCTATAGCAAATTACAAAAAAAGAAAAGAAAGAAAATAATAAATGTGCTACTCCAAGACTTCATTACTTACTGAAAGAATATAATATATTTCTAAGTATGTTTCTTTAGAGAAAACATCTCTCTCTCTCTCTCTCTCTCTTTCTTTCTTTCTTTCTTTCTTTCTTTTTTAGGTTTTGGCTATAGGGCCATATATGCCTGCTGGAGAGAGGCAGAGACATAGAGGCAGGGAGTGAGAAATCACCTCCACAGAGGAGATGGCCACATCTCAATCCCTTCTCCATTCTCCTCTTGGGACTTTGGGCACACATGCTCAAGAGCCCAATGTGATTTCAAGCCTATTAGAATGGGAACTAGAACATGAAGTTGGCTATGTAGGATCCAGGTGCCTTAACCTTCATGCCACCTGCTGGCCCCTAAGATGTTTGCCTTTACACATCCTTCAATGGTACTTGATTCTTCTAAATACATAAGGGGATACTTCGAAAAGTTTGTGGGAAATGGCTTTAAAGTACGAGTTTATTTTGGTGGGAAAAAAATTGAAATTTATGTAGTTCCTTCAAAATACACTTTTGCATGAACTTTTGAAGACCTCCTTGTAAACCTACATTTACAAAAGAAGACTTAAAATGCAACATCTTCAACAAAAGGAAGATGGACTTGTGTAATACCCTAAAGATGACACATCACCTAATAATACTCTAGCAGAGAATATATAATCTTTATTATGAAGAAACACTAAACCAAAAATGGAAATATGTAATATTCTATTGAGAGAAATTGGGGGTCAATGTTATATTTAAAAATAAAAAGGCTATGGAAATATTCCAAGTTAAAAGAAGTTAAAGAGCCATGATAGGGACCAGCACATAGCATAATAATTACATCGCTGGACTCCCACGTAGTTGACTGAGGTTCAAGTCCAAGAATCAGGGGCTTAAAACTCACACCAGGTGCGTGTGCATTCTTGCATGACCAAAATCCCGAAAGGAGAATGGAGGAGAAGGGATTGCAGCATGGCCATCCCACCTGGGGGGGTGATTTCTCACTTTCTGTCTCTCTGTATCTCTCTGTCTCTCCAGTAAGCGCTCATGCCCTAGAGCAAAAATCCTCTCTCTGAAAAAAAAAAAAAAAAAAGAGCCATGATAAATAAGTGACTAACACAAGAGTACTGAACTAGAGGGGAAAATGTTATAAAGACCATCAATAAGTCAAAAGACAAACTGAAATACTAAGAGTAGATTAGATGAAAATATTGTATCAATGTTAGACTTACTGAAGTTGATACTATGTTGTGGTTATGTAACAATATCAGTGTGCTTTGGAAAAATATAACAGAGCATTTAGAGATAAAGTGTTATAATATATGTAACTTAGCCTCAAAGGTTTCATTAAAAAAAAAGAAAAGAAGACACACAGGGGCCAGGAGGTGGCGAAGTGGTTAAGGCACTGGACTCCTACATGCTGACCATGGAAACCCCGACACAGTAGCTTTGAAAATCATATGGGGTGTGTCTATGAGAATGTCCAAAGTCCCAAGAGAAGAATGAAGGAGATAGTGGAATGGCCACCCCATCCTCCTGGGAGGGGGTAATTTCTCACTCCCATCCCCCGTGTTTCTGTATCTCTCTGGCAAAGTGCACAAGCCCTTTAACAAAAATCATAGGGAAAAAAAAAAGACACACACATATATAAAGACAAGTTACGTAAATAGGATGAAGTGCTAATAGGTAAATCTAGATAAAGGATATTTCTTGTACTGTTCTTATTCTTGCAACAATTTAATAAACCTAAAATTATTTCCAAATGAAATTTTAAGTAATAATAAATAAAAACTGGCCTCTCTGTGAATGCTAATTAAATCCCCTTCACATAAAATTGGACTCCTCTATAAAGATTATCTGTTGTCGTAAACAATTTTAGTGCCCAATGTGAACTTTAAAACATTCTACTTGATCTTAAGTTGGGTTTGATGAGGCTGTTGAAGAAATCATGAATAGAATTTCAGACTGTAGGTACAGTACACCACCCTGTGGCAAAAAAGTGAACAGCTAGAGTTTCAGTATTATGTGAAGGAAAAAAATCAGAAATAGTTTTCAATAGTTTGAAATTTAAAATCTGTATTTGCTAATTTTTCTAAAATGTAAACTTTACAAATAAAGTAAATTCAGAGCTTTCTAATACAATGTGCTATCTCCACTAAACTGCATAAAAGGCTTACAAAAAGGAAATGTCTTGAAGTAAAAAATTACATTTACATGTATTTTTATTTCTAGTTTTATGAAAATAAAAAAACTCTACTCTCAGATGATACAAAATACCAGAATTAGAAAAACTAAAGTGTTCCAATGTACATTTAACTATTTCTATCAAACACTTTAAAAACCTATGCAAGAATTTTTAAATATCTAGAAAGAGAGGAGGAGGGAAAGGGAGAGAATATATTGCCAAAGACAAATTGAGTTAAGAATTTTGCAATGACCTTTATATTCCCTTCTATTAAAAATGAAAGAAAATGACTGTTTTTATTTGTCTGTTTCCTTCTCCCATCTGCATGCACCTGTTGTTTTTATTTATTACAGAGAGTGCATGGGGAGGGAGCACCCTAGACAGATCTCCCATGTCAGGCTCTCCTTCCTCTAGTCCTCCATCTCCTCAGGATTCTGAACACAAATACATGCCCCTGGTGTGTTTTCAAGTGGAACAGGGGACCTGAACCCATCATTGGCCATGTAGCTCCTAGCACCATAGTTCAGCACACTAACAACTACCACCAAGGCTGCACCTGTAACATACCTTCTTTAGAGCAGTCCCATTTACAAGCTTGGCTGTGAATTTTAAGAGAGTCCTATACTGATCCTTGCAATTTAAATTCTCAAATCAGTATCAGTCCAACTTACTTTCTTTTACCCCACATAGAGTTATCTACTCTTAATTCTTTTGTACAATTTATGTTTATTTACTTATGTCTTTTATGACAGTGAGACAGATAGACACAATCAACAAGGTCTCATGCTACAGTCTCCTCCAGCCTTCCCAGGCAGCCAGGATCACAGTGAATGTGTGTGCCGAGTATGTACAGATCAACCCAAGATCTGAACTCCCGATCTTCCATATGAATCCAGCATCACAGAGCAGAGCCCTACCAGTGTACCACATCTGGCCCACCCAATTTTAAACCTGAGTAAAAAGGTATAACGTGTATTTCTAAACAGGGAAAACAATTCAGTTTCTTCTCCTAACAAAAAAATACTGAAAAGGGGGAACCAGCAGTTAGCGTAATGGCTATGTCGCTGAACTCCCACGTAGTCGACCGCGGTTCGCGTCTCGGACCCGGTGGCTTACAACTCACACCGGGCGCGTGTGCGTGCGTGCCCAAGATCCCGAGAGGAGAATGGAGGAGAAGGGATTGCGGCGTGACCATCCCCCCTGGGGGGTGATTTCTCGCTTTCTGTCTCTCTGTCTCTCTCTGTCTGTCTGGCGAGCGCACGCGCCCTATAGTGAAAAACCTCTCAAAAAAAAAAAAAAAAAAATACTGAAAAGGGAGACCAGCAGTTAGCGTATTGGCTATGTCGCTGAACTCCCATGTAGTTGACCGCAGTTCAAGTCCCTGATCCGGTGGCTTAAATTCACTCTGGGCGCGTGTGCATGCGTGCCCAAGATCCCGAGAGGAGAATGGAGGCGAAGGGACTGTGGTGTGGCCATCCCCCCTGGGGGGTGATTTCTGGCTTTCTATCTCTCTGTCTCTCTCCGTCTTTCTGGCGAGCGCACGTACCCTATAGCAAAAACCTCTTAAAAAAAAATACTGAAAAGGAAAACCCTCAACAGAATGATAAATAGGATCAAACCAATCTGATTCTTCTCATCTTGGCAAAAGTTATATTTGCAAGCCACAGATAAACTGGGATAACAAAAGATATAACCTGGGATTCTCTCTCTGTTCCCATAAGTATAGAATAGAAGCTGGATGAAGTCAGTTTACTTTCCTGTAAACTGTCTTTCATTTTATTTATTTATTTATTTTCTTTTTTTGGAGAGGTTTTTGCTATAGGGCACATGCACTTGTCAGACAGATGGGGGGGAGAGAGAGACAGAAAGCGAGAAATCACCCCCCAGGGGGGATGGCCACGCTGCAATCCCTTCTCCTCCATTCTCCTCTAGGGATCTTGGGCACGCATGCACATGCGCCCGGCGTGAGTTTAAGCCACCGGGTCCGGGACTCGAACAGTGATTGACTACGTGGGAGTCCAGCGACATAGCCATTATGCTAACTGCTGGTCCCAACTGTCTTTTATTTTTAAAATAATTTTTATTTTATTTTTTTGGAAATGCTATAGAGCACATGCACTTGCTGGAGGGAGACACACACAGAGAGATAAAGTGAGAAATCCCCAGGGTGGTGGCCATGTCAGAATTCCTTCTTCTCCATTCTTCTCTCAGGATTTTGGGCATGCACGCACACATGCCCAGCATGTTTTCAAGCCACTTGGTCGAGGACTAGAACCATGCAGCTGGGCATATGGAATCCAGTCACCTAACCACCACGCCACTGGCTGACCACTCCTGTGACCTTTCTACTGTCAAAAATAAGACAGGGCTGAGACCAGCAGATAGAGTAGTGGTTATGTAGCTGGTCTCCCACATGGCTGACCACAGTCTGAGGCCTGGACCTGGTGGTGTAAAACTCACACCAAGTGCGTGTGCATGCATGCCCCAGATTCAGGGAAGAGAACGGAGAAAATGTGATTGTGGTGTGGTCATCCCCCCAGGGGCTGATTTCTCACTTTCAATCTTTCTGTCTCTGTCTGTCCTGTAAGTGCATGTGCCTTAATTAAAAAAGTCTCTCTAAAAAAAAAAAAATTAAAAATAAAGGACAGGGCTGGTCCCATACTCTCATGGTTAACGGAGCCTGATTCCACAGAGCTGACGGTGGTTTGAATTCTAACCTTAGCAGCTTGAAAAATTTGCTGGGCCTATATGCACGTGTGCCCAAATTCTCAACATGATGGAGGAATGGAAGAGAGGATACTGCAGCTGTGACATGACCTGCCCCATTAGGAGGTGCTCCTCCTTGTCCCTAATCTCCTTCTAGCAAGTGCACACAACCTCTGGCAATGAAGAAAGAAATAAAGAGATAGGTAGGAAAAAAAAAAAAGGCAAAATAGCTTTAACGAAGAGCAAATTTGGAGAATGGATGCTACCAAACTTCAGGACCATAAGGTTGTAATAATCAAGACACAACAGTATTGAAGAAAGGATTACAAAATATAGAATAACAGAATAAGACTCCAGAAACAGACCACACATATAAAATATGATCGACTGATTGATGAAAGGTGTGAAGGCAATTTGGACAATTGGATATCGATAGGAATATGAATTTTTTATTTTGAGAGAGAGAGATTTTTGCCACAGGGCATGTGCTCTAGCCGGAGAGACAGATACAGAGAGACAGAAAGCGAGCAATCACCCCTCAAGGGGATGGCCATGCCGCAATCCCTTCTCCTCCACTCTCCTCTAGGGACCTTGGGCACGCATGCACACACACCTGGCATGAGTTTAAGCCACTGGGTCCGAGACTCAAACCGTGGTAGACTACATGGGAGTTCAGCAACTTAGCCAGTACATCAACTGCTGGTCCCATGAAGCAATGAACTTTTAAAAAGTAACAGTAAAGAATAATTAACATCACAACTCATTATTTTGCTTTCTTTATGTTTTCAAAACATAAAAAGAATAGCAAGAATATCTGCAATTACTCATCAATGTCAAATGAAATTTTAAGATAGTTATTGTCATAGATTCAGAGTAAAAATTCCAAACCAAACACAGTAACTTTTTCAATGCTTACCAAGAGGCAAATACTAATTCTAATCACTTTCAATTATTTTTTCATTTAATCATCATAATAATCCTGTAAGGTAGAATTCAATTTTCCAGATGAGGAATCAGAAGCCCAGGAAAATTAAGTAACTTGCTGAAGAAGTCCAGGAACTGGACAAGGAAATAGAGTTGTTATTGTAAGTCACCACGTCTGTGGTAATCTGTTACAGCAGCAATAGGAAACTAATATATTTATTAACAACAACAAAAAATTATATTAGTAATTCACAACTTATAAGGAAATTCAGGGGACATAGGAACAAGTTAAACACCACTATGAAGAAGCAATCAGATAAAGCCAGCAGGTGAGATATTAGATAGGACAACTTACCTAGTTTTCTCAACAAGTTAAATTACTAATCTAAGGAAAAAAAAAAGTGGAACAGTTCAATAGAAAAAACTTAAGAGGGCCAACAGGTGGTGAAGTAGTTAAGGCACTAGATTCCCACATGGTCTATTGTTTTTCAAGTCTCGAACCTGGCGGCTTGAAAACCATGCTGGGCAAATGTGCACATGTGCCCAAAATCCTGAGAGGAAACAGAGGAGAAGGGATTTTGATGTAGCCATCCTCTCTAGAGGATGATTTCTGTTTCCTTCTCTCTGGTGAGCGCATGTATCCAAGAACAAAAATCTTAAGAATAAAAAGAGAGAGAGAGAGAGACTAAAGAAACATAGCAACTAAATGTAACATGTAGTATACCTTGCTTGTACTCTGCTTCAGGGAAACCACATGTAAAAAACCTTTTGGGGGTATCTAGGAAAATCTGAATATGAAATGGGTAGCACATATTTTAAAACTACTGCTAAAGGCATTAAGTGTCATCTTCATATTACGGCTATGTGAGACAATGCCTTTATTTTCTAGAAATTAAAAAATATTTAGAATAAAAATATCTGTAGTTTATTGAAAATACTATGAGTAGATAAAGAAATAAGAAAACCTGTAATAATTGTTAGGTCAAGGTGAAAGGTACACAGGAGTCCATCATACTTTTATAACTACCATTCTATATGCTTGATATTTTTCATAATATAAAGTTAAAAAAATGTCACTTACCTGAAAAAAAATTTTTCATATTACATGCAAATACTTATAAAATTTACAGATATAAATTATGTGTTTGCATGTAATATGAAAAAAAAATTTTTCAGGTAAGTGAAATTTTAAGCATTTTAAGATAACACATAGAAAAACACTTTCAGGGTCAGCAGGTCACAGTGTGGTAATTGAAGGCACTGGATTTCCCACATGGCTGACTATGGTTCGAGTCCTGGAACTGGCTGCTTGTTTTCTTGCTTTCCCTTTATCTCTCTCTCTCTGATCAAATTAAAAAATTATAATAATAAGTGGAATGAAATAAATAAATAATTCTTTATAAAAAAAAAAGAAAGAAAAACCTTAAATTCACCAACATTTAAATATGGGGGTATGGGCTTTTCTTTTTCTTTTTCTTTTTCTTTTTTTTTTTTTTTTGAGAGATTTTGCTATAGGGCACATGCGCTCGCCAGACAGAGACAGAGAGACAGAAATTGAGAAATCACCCCCCAGGGGGGATGGCCATGCCACAATCCCTTCTCCTCCATTCTCCTCTTGGGATCTTGGGCACGCATGCACATGCGCCCGGCGTGAGTTTTAAGCCACCAGGTCTGGACCACAAACCGCGGTCGACTACATGGGAGTCCAGTGACATAGCCATTATGCTAACTGCTGGTCCCCTGGGCTTATTTTTAATATAAATTCATGGAATAGAGTACACTTCATTCTACTTATAGAAATCACTGTCGGGACCAGCAGTTGGCATAATGGCTATGTCACTGGACTCCCATGTAGTCGACCACGGTTCAAGTCCCAGACCCGCTGGCTTAAATTCATGCCGGGTGTGCCCAAAATCCCAAGAGGAGAATGGAGGAGAAGGGATGGCAGTGTGGATATCCCTCCTGGGAGGTGATTTCTCGCTTTCTGTCTCTCTGGCTTTTTGGTGAACGCACGCACCCTATAACAAAAACCTCTCCAAAAGAAAAAAAGAAATCACTGTCTATATTTCCAGTTTGGGCTAACATAAAATAAAAATAATCTGAATGTAAACAGCAAACAAACAAAACAACCATTTATGTCTTCCCTCATTTTCTACTGTTTCCCTACAGCTGACAACTTTCAAGCAACTCAACTTTGAGTTTTCCTAAAGCACTCAATCTAATCAACTACTCTTTTCATACTAATATTTCATGTTTATATATTTAACTAAATTACAGAATAACAGTAATTGCATAGACAACAAATATGAGTGTCTCTTGAGAAGCAAACACTTCAGTGAGAGAATGGGCACAGGCCCATTAGAAAATAGTTATTAACAACCAATTTAGCACACTTTGAGCATTAGTGAATTTATTTTTTCAAATAAAATGGAATAGACAACTAATACAATGGCTCAGTTAACTGATTAAGACAAACTTCAATGTTTAAAAAGGTGAACAGAAGAGTAGAAAAAAGGAAAAATTACCTGCTAATTATCTATCCCAGTGCTTGAGCAGCAGGATGAGACAGTAAATTGATGTGAAAATGACAACAAATACAGTTTAAAAATTAGGCTTCTGTAATACAAATAATACAATCAATTTTGTGTAGAGACGGCTACAAAACACAAGGGAAACACAGGAGCAGATCATAGCTCTTAATCGAAACCCAGACCCCAGCTGGGGCCTCTGAGAAGCTCAGTCTTTCCCAATACAAAGAATGCTCTAGAGATTCTGAAAAGGTTCCTATCTCCTTCCCATTTAAAAGCAACTAGATCAAAATATGCCTCAAAGTAATAAGACTTGGAAAACTTGGGAGGAGGTTTAAATTAATATGAAAGGTAGGACCAGCAGATGGCATGATGGTTGAGGTGCTGAATCTCACAGAGCCAACTATGTGGTCCCCAGCAGCTTGAAAAACACACCAGGCATGCGAGCATGCCCCAAATCGGGAGCGGAGAATGGAGAAGGGATTGCTGTATGGACATCCCCCTAGAGGTGATTTTTGACTTTTCTCCCTGTCTCTCTCTAATGAGCACACATGTCTTACAGTAAAAAAACTGGGGGGGGGGGGGGGGGACATGGAAAAAAAAAAGAAACTGGTATATAACAACCCTATACATTCCAGAATGGTTATATGAATTACATTCCAGAATGGTTATATGAATTAGCTAAATCATAGGTCAATTTCCTATCTGTGTAATTTCCCATAAGCACACATCTCAGGTCTCCAGAGGCCTACTTTTTCATCCACTGATACAAATACTTAAGTACATGCTGCAGATTTATGCTACCCATTAATCCAGTTCTCCAGAGCAGTGTAAAGTTTACTCAAATACTTTATTGCATTTAAGTTTAATAATAGCAGTTTACTGAAGACTCTTTTATTCTCACCAAGTTCAGTTGGGTTGACACTTACTGAGAGAATTTAACATTTGTCACTGCTCCTCTGAAAGTTATTTACACAAACATATTTAAGGAATATATGTTACTTGAATTGAAACAAATCAAATTCTTACTATTGTAAGGAAAGCTGAGCTGAAATCCCTGGACAACTCTAACTCACCATAAGGGACATACATGTTTTTCCCTTATTAAAAACAAAAGGTGGGTGAGTAACTGTTAGAATAACGTAATAGGAAAACAAATGCAGCTGCCAGTCTTTCACTTACAACTGGGCCATGTAACTGGTTGAGCTGTGCAACACTATCTATATAGTTTATTAAACTAACAGCAACTGAATTCTACTATGTATCACTGCTAGGGTCCAGTCATAAAGACTAGTACACACAAACTCTAGTTGCTGATCTCAATAAGCCTATTTATCAAATCAATAATTTTCAAGAATAAACATCTTGGTTGCCAGCAGGTGGCGTGGTGGTGGTTAAGGGCACTGGACTCTCACATGGCCCACCACTGTTTGAGCCCCGGACCTGATGGCTTGCTTTCTTACTTTTCCTCTCTCTTTGTCTCTCACTCTGATCCTCTCTGGACAAATTGAAATAAATAAATAAATAAACAAACAAACAAATAAATAAAGTTGAATAAAATAATTCTTAAAAAAAAATAATAAACTCTTACTGCAAAGTAGTCATTATACTCCCAACATTTATGCACTATGTTTTTAAATTTTGTCTTCTTTATAGTGCCTACCCTAACTATAAACAGTAGTAGCACATAAGAACTACTCTTGTTCTGAAGGTGTAATAATCTGTGGACTAATAAATATAACTATTACGATGTACTAAAATCCAGCATACCTAGTAACAACAACATTCTAAGTAGTAATTAGTAACCAGATGACAACAACTAGCTCTTCTTAATCATTTAATATATTTTAAAGAAATTATTTAATTTTATTTATCATCATCATTATTTTTAATTTGCTACAGGGCACGTGTGCTCACCACGCAGAGACAGAGG
This sequence comes from Tupaia tana, assembly GCA_026018925.1. NCBI lineage: Eukaryota > Metazoa > Chordata > Mammalia > Scandentia > Tupaiidae > Tupaia > Tupaia tana. Next base: position 59,539,849 of record JAKSZU010000013.1, read on the forward strand.
GAAAGTGAGAAAAGCCGCAGGTCCGGCACTCAAACTGTAGCCGGTCACGTGGGAGTCTAGCACCTTAACTACCAGGCCACCTGCTGGTCCCACCATTTCATATTTTAAGAGTACCCATGTCCTATGGTTTGAATGAGTCCCTGAAAAATTCATGTGTTCAGATTTGGTTGTTATGAATTAAGAGGGTGTAAACTCAATTCAACTATAGGTGTTGAAAGACGGGGTGTTTGGATTGACACAGGATTAAGGTCAAGGCGCCGGGGCCACCATGACTTAACTCCTGGTAAGTTTATAAAGAAACAGAACGAGACAGAGACAAGGACACAGACATGCACACTCCACTGCTCAACCTCTCGCCTGTGGACATGTGAGACTCTTCTCCATGTTATCTAGCAGCAAGAGGACCCTCACCACATGTGGCTCCTCAGCCTTGGAATTCCAAACCATGAGCTACATAAACCCCTATTCTTAAAAATTACCCAGACTTGGGTATTTTGTTCTGAGCAACAGAATGGACTAGAACATCAAGTATCTACTTAAAATAAAAGCAGTTACACTGCAGATTTATAAAACAGACAACCTATATGGGAAGTTTAAAATAATTCTTATCCATGTGTGTATGCGCACACGTGTGCATACATAAGTTCTCGCTGTGTTTCTATATTTCTGTCTCAGTCTTCTGAGTAGGTGAGGCCACAAGTGTGTGCCACCACAGCTGGCCCTTCTATAGGTCTTGCTATGTTGCCTATGCTAGCGGGGACACTTGGGATCCTGTTGCCTCAGTTTCCCAGTGACTAGAGTTGCCTACCACTGTGCTTTGCATTTTAGGGTAAGCCAGGAATTAAACCCAGGCCTCCCACATAGGCATCGGTCTACTGAGTAACAGTGTCCAGCATGCACTGCCACAACTGGGCCTAAAAATAAATTTTAACAAGTTCACTTTAGAAAACAATTCCTTATAAATTATATTAGATATGTAAATATTCTACTGGGCAAAAAAATGGTTCATGGCTGGCCTGTAGCATGTGCCTAGGACTTGACAGAATGAAAAATTGAAAGATAAAGATTACAGGGTGATCAAGCCCTATTGGGAGATGTGGGCTCTTTCTCTTTCCCACAGTCCTAAAGTCATTCAAAATTACAGTTTCACAGCTAAACTAGAACATGCCCATCCTCTGTTAAGATAGAGGCAGTGGGGGCCACCAGGTAGCATAGTAGTTAAGGGTCTGGACTTCCACATTGCTGACCGCCAGACCCAGAGACTTGAAACTCACACCAAGCACGTGTGTGTGTGTGTGTGTGCGCGTGCATGTGCGCACCCAAAATCCTGAAAGAAGAATGAAGAAGAAGGGATTGCAGCGTGGCCATCTCCCTTTATCTTCTAGAATTGTGGTATTATTTCAATATTGCTTATTATCTGTAGGGAAATATAGTTTCATTTCCACTGATATCTCACTCAATAAAAGCATATTCATTTAGAATTCATAAAATAAAATATAAAGCGTAATTGTAAAACACTGGTAAGTTTTCCCTAAAGTGTTTTTTTTTTAATTTTTATATATAAAACTTCAATACAGAATACTTTATGGTACTAGTCATGATGTATATTTCATTATAAACTCATTCTTTAAAGCATAATCATCTAACATTAAAGGCCAAACTAACACCTGTTCTCATTTTTAGTACTATTTTTAACTACAATGAAACTTCTTTTCAAGTCCCCAAATAGAGATAGCAGTCAAATTCCAGGCCTCCATTATTATCCTACTCTCTTAAAATTGTTGTTTTTGTAAGCAATTTGTGTCTTAATCTGTAACTTGTACAAATTCTGTAACAATCCTGGGACCAGCAGCTGGCATAATGGCTATGTCACTGGACTCCCATGTAGTCCACCGCAGTTGGAGTCCCGGACCCGGTGGCTTAAACTCACGCTGGGCTTGTGCGCATGAATGCCGAAGATCCCGAGAGGAGAATGGAGAAGGGACTGCGGCATGGCCATCCCTCTGGGGGGTATTGATTTCTTGCTTTCTGTCTGTCTTTCTGGTGAGCACACATGCCCTATAGCAAAAACCTCCCCCCTCCCCCAAAAAAAGAAGACAAATTCTGTCACAATCCTAATGGTTTAAAAACACTGCAAAATTTTTTTTTTCTTCAATTTTTTGGTAGAGGTTTTCGCCTTAGGGCACGTGTGCTCCCCGGAGAGAGGCAGAGACAGTGAAAGGGAAAGTTAGAAATCACCCCAACCACTTCTTCTCCATTCCCCTCCTGGGCTCTTGGGCATGCAGGCACACATGCCCAGTGTGAGTTTCAAGCCACAGGGTCGAGACTGGAACTGTGGTTGGTCACATGGGAGTCCAGCAATGTAACTGCTATGCTATCTGCTGGCACAGTGTTAAAGTTTATAGACTAGCTGCAGTACAATGTAAATTTGCTCATTTACTTCTGGAAGGTGACAATCCTTCTTTCACTTTTTTTAAAATGAAGATATTTAGAAGCTATGGCAGTTATATCCTCATACTTCCTAAATCTCCTTTTCCATTAAAATTGTTAAAAGTTAATGCTCACTAAATTACTACTTTCTTGTTATTTTTAATAGTTTACTATTTTAAAGTAAGATGAGAGTAAGCAAATAATCGTATAAGTAGCAGTAGCACACAGAGAAGGTTGGGGAAGAAAAATATGCATTTGAAAGCAGACCTGAGAGACCAGTAGGCGGTATAATCGTTATGTTGCTGGACTCCCATGTAGTCAACCTCGGTTTGAGTCCTGGACCTGGGGGCTTAAACCTCACACTGGGCACGTGTGTGTGCAAGCCAAAATCCTGAGAATGAAGGAAAAGGGACTGTAGTGTGGCCATACCCCCCCTTGGGTGGGAGGATTTCTCACCTTCTATCTCTCTAGTAAGCACATGCCCCTGATAGCAAAAATCTCTCTTAAAAAAAATAGCCGGGGGGAACCAGCAGTTAGCGTAATGGCTATGTCGCTGGACTCCCACGTAGTCGACCGCGGTTCGCGTCCTGGACCCGGTGACTTAAAACTCACGCCTGGCGCGTGTGCGTGCGTGCCCAAGATCCCGAGAGGAGAATGGAGGAGAAGGGATTGCGGCGTGGCCATCCCCCCTGGGGGGTGATTTCTCTCTGTCTCTCTGTCTCTCTCTATCTGTCTGGTGACACACGTGCCCTATAGCGAAAACCTCTCCAAAAAAAAAATTTTCTTAAGGGTGATTATGGTATTCTGATTAAATAAGAAACTCCCCTTATTTTCAGAAGTTGCATACCAAATTGTTTAGCCATGAAATTTAACGGCAATAAATTGTAAAAATTCATTTTTATGTGGTTGAATTATGACCCACCACCAAATTTTTATGTTGAAACCCCAATTCACAGTACATGAGAAGATAATTGTATTTGAAAATAGAGCCTTTAAAAAGGGAGTTAAAATAAAATGGGGGACATTATGACAGGCCCAAATCCAATCTGATGTCTTTTTAAGAGGAAAGCAGAGGAGAGACAGAGAGAAAGAGACACACACACACGCGCACACATGCGTGCACACACACGCACACACACACACACACACATATCATGGGATGAGAGTACAAAGAGAAGACTGTAAAAAGGCAGCAAAAGGACAGCCACCTGCAAGCAAAGAATATAAATCTCAAGGAAACCAACCCACTGAAACCCTATGTTGGACTTCCAACCTCTGGAATTGTGAGAATAAATTTTGTTGATTAATCCACTCAGTGTGAAATTTTGTTATGGCAGCGCCACCAAACTAATACAAATAATTCTGAGGGGGAAAAGGATAACACAATGGGAGAAAGAAAGCAAATATAGCAAATGTTAACATTGCTGAATCTAGGTAGAAGCTTCATCGTATCTCTGTTTCAACTTTAATGTAACTTTGAAGTTTTAAGTTCAGCTGAAAACTTCATCAAAAATATTTTAGAGGGAACCAGCAGTTAGCATAATGGCTATGTCGCTGGACTCCCACATAATCGACCGCGGTTCGTGTCCTGGACCCGGTGGCTTAAAACTCACGCCAGGCGCGTGTTCGTGCGTGCCCAAGATCCTGAGAGGAGAAGGGATTGCGGTGTGACCATCCCCTCTGAGGGGTGATTTCTCACTTTCTGTCTCTATGTCTCTCTCTGTCTGTCTGGCGAGCGCACGCGCCCTATAGCAAAAACCTCTCATAAAAAAAAACACAAATATTTTAGATAAACAGATGTATTAGTTCTTCTAGTGTCTCTAAATGTGTTCAATTTTCCTCTTATTATAGGAAAAGTAGTCAAGACTGGATTAGGAACCACCCCAAGGAATTCAGTTTATTACCTCTTTCAATACCTTGCTTCCAGACAAGGTTACATTCTGGGAGGATAGGAGGTTTGGGATTTCAGCATATGAGTTTTCAGAGGGCACAATTTTCTCATTGTTTCTGCCCTATAGTTTTAAGATTTAAAATTTTAATTCTATCATTTCTTTACTACTTTTCTAGATGAGAAATGTAGGGCTCTTTAAAACTGTCTTCCAGGCTCCCCTGAGTTACACATAAGAATTTACATTTTTGAAAATTTTCTCTACATTATTCTGTGTCTATAAATTCAACTTTACTTTTTAAGAACAATGATTCAGTTCCCAGTCACAAGTAATCTCTTTACTAGCCTGTCTATAGGATTTGGAAATTTAGAATTTTTTTTTGTTCCCCAAATTATATGTATGCTTTAATTATACTTCCTTGAGAGTTCTTATTATTTTGTTAAATTTTTCTTTTCTATATTCTACTAATTCTCTGCTCTGCAGAAGCTGCCTATTCCAGTTATTCAGCTTAGTGGTTCACTCTCAAATTATTAGTTCCTTTCATCCTTTGCCTATTCATTACTGACTGCTTCCTCAGCATTCAGCTAGGTTAGACTCCTGGCATTTACCAGAGATAAAAATCCAGCAGGTTATGGAAGACATGGGAATTTTCAGCACCAAGCACCTCAAATATGTTAATAAACTTAATCCCCTCTTGAACCACAGGAAGGAGATTTCTGTGAATCTTCCCACCGGTTCAGTTCCCCTCTATACAGATTAACAGGACTAAGTTATTCTTGTAAGCACAGAACAAATATGAAGGTGTCACACATTCCAATAGGATTCAAAGAATCCCGCCAGCTAAGCCATCCTAAATAGCCTCCTTAAGGTTTTAAAAAAGGCAAATCACTACCTTTACCTTTATGCCTCAGTTTTTTTTTAAAGCTTATTTATTTTTATTTCTGATAGAAAGCACATGCACACATGAGAGAGAGAGGGCAAGTGAGAACGAAAACACCTCCCAGAGAGCACATGCACGCATGGGGGGGGTGGGGGGGGGCGCACGCAAGTGAGAACGAAAACACCTCCCAACTGGGCCTGGTTACACTGCAATCTTTTTCCTCCAATCTCCATCCTGTTAGGATCCTAAGCACATGCACAGAAATACAGTATAAAGCAGACAACACCAGGACTCAAACTCTAGTCAGCTTACCTCAAATTTTGTTCAATAACAAAGAGAATAAAGTTCTCTACCTGCACTCTCTCCTGGACATCTACAGTTAAATGAAACCTACTGTTTCAAAATATTGGGAAGGGCTGGCCCCATGGTATAGTGGTTAAGAGCACCAGACCCCACATAGCCTACCACATGGTTCAAATCGTGGCCCTGGTGGCTTGAGAAACATGCCAGGTACATGTATCTGCATGTCCAGGATTCCGACAGGATAGAGAAATGGAGGAGATGCAATTGCAGCATGACCATGTCCCACTAGGGGGTGCTTTCTTCCTCTCCCTTCTCTCTCTCTCTCTCTCTCTCTCTCTCTCTCTGTCTCACTTTTTCTGGTGAGTGCACATACCCTCTGGCAAATGGGAAAAAAAAGCTGGAGAGAAAGAAAAGTCAGGAAGATGGGTTAAAGCCAGTATCTTCCAGTATCATCTCCCTTTCCCATCTGTAACACCACACATTGCAATATACTCCCTGCTGTTCATAAGTAACATTATTAATAACAACAAACTAGTCAACATTAGCTCAGTTAATCTCTATAATCCCATGAAGCGGGGATTATCTTCTTTGCAAATGAATAAAATGATGTTAGGGAAGGTTAAATGTTTTAAAGGTTTTTTAAAAGCCAGGTCCATTTGCTAAAAAGCCTATAGTGTTGTCATAACAAACATAGCTTCCAACTTTCATGAGCACTTGTGTGACCTCAGCCATACTAATCTTATTGAAGTTCATTTTTCCATCTGTAAAAGGATGTTAATACCTATCTTATAAAGTTGTTGTGCAAACTTAATGAATAATTAAAGGCATATAGAAGTGATTAAAACAGTGTCTGGCACCTAATGCTCCATTTTAGTTATTAGTATTACTTATTTGGCATCTTACAACTTAGAAATTTGATTATTCTTTTTCAAGGTTTTTGCCATAGGATGTATACTTGCCAGAGAGAGATAGAGAAAGAGGGAAATCACCCCCTGAGGGAATGGACACATCACAGTATCTTCTCTTCCATTCTCCTCTTGGGATTTGGATTTTGGGCCTGCACTTAACACATGCCCGCTGTGATTTTCAAGCTGCCAGGTCTGGGACACGAATCATAGTCAGCCATGTGGGAATCTTGCACCTTAACAACCATGTCGCTTTCTGGCCCCACAATTTGATTAGTTTATTTAAAGCTTGTTTATATTCTCTTTTTAATTTTTCCAGTGGGTACAGGTACTTGTGATGGAGAGGAGGGGGAAGTTCCCCCCAATGGGGGATGGTCATGCTGTAATCCCTTCTCTTCCGTTTTCCCTCCTTTCAGGATTTTGGGGTACATGTGCATACATACCTGGCATGTTTTTCAATCCACTGGATCCAGGACTTGAACCACACAGTCGGCCTTGTGAAATCCCACTGCCTTAACTATCACGCCACTGGCTAGTCCCAGTATTGTAGCATTCTGACTGCAACCTGTTGCATCAGGTCAGTTATCACATTTTCCATTTGTAGTGTCATAATAGCACCCAAAAGTCTCAGATTTTGAAGCATTTCAGGTTTGGGATTCTGGATTTCTAGATGCTCAATCTATACTTAATAAATGGTAAATTTCACAAATAGCATATTAAAAATCCAAATGAGAGATGTGATTCAGGTGCACACTGCAGTCATTCTATATGTAGTAGTTTAAGAAAATCATCATAATCCTGAAAGCAATGAAATCTATCCTCATATATGCCAGAAATACCGATCATTACAAGTAAACAAATCAACCCTGCTACTTCACTGATTTTTTACATAAATAAAATGCCGAAAGATAATCACATCCTTGATATAAGAAATCAACAAATAACAAAAAAATTTTTGAAATGAAAATAAGTATTTTTTAACTTACTGACTGACTAAATCTGATCCCATCTTAGAGCCATCATCTGCCTCCTCTTCCATATCAGAGTCCATACCATTGTCACCTTATAAATAAAATAAACTATTGAAAGCACACTTATAAAATGTTGAAATGATTTCATTACACAAAGTATCATGTTTTAAAAAAGATACAGACTAAAGAACTTTATGGTTGTTTAATACATTTTTAAGTGCTTATATTTAAGCTAATGATTTTTTTCAATGTCTTATTAGGTATCTTTCATTCTCTTCCTTTTATCTGTTATATAAATGTGTGTATATATACTTAGAGATGATATACACATGTACATTCTCCTTCAGTATCTGTGGAGGACTGATTCCAGGATCCCTATGGATACCAAAATCCACACATTGGGAGGCCCTTACAAAATGGTGTAGTATATGCATATAACCTATGCACATCTTTTTATATACTTTAAGTTACCTCTAAGTTAGTTACTTATAATTCCTAATACAATGTAAATAAGTAGTTCATATACTGTATTATTTAGGGAGTGATGACCCAAAACAATTCTGTACATGTTCAGTACAGATACACTTTTCTAAAAAAATATTTTCGATCCACATTTGGTTGAACCTGTGGATCTGGAACCAATAAATACAAAGGAATGACTGACTACATGTATTTCCAGAGCTGCAAAATTCCATTAAATCATTGTATATTTAAAAAAGAAGTTATCTTTGGGAATTTAAAGTTAATGCTAGTAAAAATTTAAAATAAAAAAGTGCCTGAAAATTCAAAATTCTAGAGGTATTAGTATCACACAGTAGTCCTATTTAAGTGAACATATAAATGTTGGCAAACAAATTCTTTTAACTCTAATCTGGGTATTATCAAAACAGAAATAGTAGGCAATGGGTAACTAAAAGCTACAAAGAATATAAAGCAGAAAATTTTTAAAAACAACAAATCTTTGCCTTCTTAATAATTTATTATTTTTTACAGAAGTTTTGGTATGCATTTTTATTTCATCTTATTACAGTGTACAAACTTATACTGTTATTTAGATGCTTGATTTGGAAAACCTATGGATCAAATCTATCCTTGAAATACTATTTGAATGGTAAACTATACTTCTCAGTACAAAGAGAAGTAAAAATACTTTTCAATGATTACCCAATAATGAAATTTAAAAAATTTCTAAGTAGGGAAAAGAATATGTCAAGATTTATGCTGAATATAGTTATTAACTAGTTAGTTACCAGAATATGAAAATATGCATTCTTACCTTCAAGAATCTTTAAGATTTTCTTTTCAGACAGAAGTTCTAACTGTTCCTGGCATAGTTTTTTAATTTCTTCTAATGAACAGTTCTAAAGGAAATGACATGTTAAAAAAATGCATTTATGTAATATAGCTCCAATGTAAACTGGAAAAGTATAAATAGAAAAAAGTTCTAGTCGGTGGGACCAGCAGTTAGCGTAATGGCTATGTCGCTGTACTCCCAATGTAGTTGACCACGGTTCGAGTCCCAGACCCAGTGGCTTAAACACACGCTGGGCATGTGTGCGTGTGTGCCCAAGATCCCAAGAGGAGAATGGAGGAGAGGGGATTGCGGTGTGGCTATCCCCCTTGGAGGGTGATTTCTCACTTTCTGTCTCTCTCTGGCTTTCTGGTGAGTGCACACGCCCTATAGCGAAAACGTCTCCAAAAAAAAAGAAAAGTTCTAGTTGGCAAAATCTTACAACAAAACAAATTAAAGCCTCGAGTAGATTCATATAAATCTTTCCATGGGATGAAATTTGAAAAACTGGCAGTTAACATGTGAAAATTATAGAGATCTGATGGAAATATATAGTCACATTTATTTTAAAAAAACAGAATGAAGAGTAAATTTCCCAGATATTTTTAATTGCACCCAGTTTACGTAGGCGATTCTTTTAAACGTTTAAATATTCAAGTCCTGGCTCTGTATGTCTTAGATACATGATCTGGGGCTTAATTTATACAGAGTTATTTCCACAATGATAAAACTAGAAAAACATCTATTTCCCTAAGTAATTTTCATAAGTAAATATATAAAAACTTGTGAAGTAAATGAAATATAAGTTATTAACAATCATCATTGCGTATTGCTACACAGTGCTATATTATTATTTCTTAAAGCACTAAGAAAATTCACTTTACCTACAATTTAGCACCACCATTGCCTGCATTTAATAGAATTATTTCTATGGGGAGTCAATAAATTTCTTGCCTAACATTTTTTCTTGGCAAATTTTGACATGGTCATTTACAGTACCTGAAAATCTTTTATAATTTGTTCGAGTAGTTTTTTCTAAATGAAAACATTCAATTATAAATTACATTAAAATGGTTGTTACAAAGAAAGCTGTATTACTTTGTGTAAAGTCTACCGTATATGATAAAGTACCTTTAACACATCAGGAAGCATCTTCTGTAACTTCTTCTCTCCTATAATGCAGAAGCACTGCTGAAGCATTTCCTTTTTGTCTGATATATAGAAACTAACTGGTTTTAATGACACAGTCAGGTCTAGTCCACCTTCTTCAAGGTCACTGTGCTCTGCCAAAAATAATTCTTTCTCCAACGTGGGCAAAAGGTATTTGGTTTCCTAAAAGTAAGATAAAGAACTATAAATAACGCTCATTAAAATATCTACAATATGTATATGAAACCATGCATTTTCATTAAATAATTTTTTAAGATAAATATTTTTTAAATCTTATTCATCATTATTATTATTATTATTAAATTTGACCAACAAGAGAAAGAAAGGGAAAGTGAGAAAGCAAGCCATCAGGTCTAGGACTTGAACCATGGTTGGCCATGTGGTAGTCCAGCACAATAACCACCATGCTACCTGCTAGCCCAATAAATTCCTTATTATACATTTTCATATTCTTTGCACAATTATTTATCTAAAACCATAAGAAAGAATATTTGTAATAACTGTTCAATGTTATTATTTTTCCTTTATTCATGATGGAGTGAATCTTTTCTCTCTTTATAAAGAGAGAAAAAAGAAAAAGAGAAAGAAGCACCTTAAGAGTCTGCTCACACCATGCTGCCCTTCCTCCAGCCTTCCTGCCAGTCAGAATCCTGAGCCAAGAACGCCCCACTGTGTTTCAGGTAACTTGGGATCTGAACCTGCAGTTAGCCATGTGACATTCCAGCACTGCAGGTACGTAGACTATTACCTGCATCACTGACTGGGTCAGTTTCCTACAACTTTAGAGCTCATAAGAATTAAGATATTCTTTGCAGTGGCCATTCATTCAAAAGTGTCATGTGTGCATTATTAATCTACTTAAAATCATATATAGAAATGGAATCACTGCCCTGCCCAGAGGGTAGCTCTTCTATCTTTTCTTTCCTTTCAGGTAACAGTTCTCCCTTTCCTCTTGGAGGAAGGAACAAAATTGTTCACCCATCTCCTCTCACAGGACTGTTCCACCCATGGAGCTGTCGGCTCTGTACATCTGCCTTAATAAACTTCCTTTCACTATTTCTCAAAAAAAAAAAAAAAGGAATCGCAAGTAAAATGTTCCAAATCAAAATACGTAGTAAAGTCACATGCCTACCAGGAGCTATTATCGTTTCAAAAACTGTTTTATAATTGGTCATAATCAAAGTAGCCAAGTAATTTAAGACCTATCTCCCAATCCATCCAGTTTTCCAATTCTATTGCCATAACCCTGGTCTAAACTAATGTGATGTTCTCACTAGGTAACCATTTAACTGGACTCCCTGCATCCAATCCAAGGTTTCTCTGTTTTGAGCACTGTTAGTAAAATGGATTTTATAAAATGTGTATACTCATCCATCTTATTTAAAATGCTTCAATGATTTCTCATTTTTAGGGTACCATGATCTAGCTGACCCTTAATCATGTTCATTCTTTGTGTTCTGGACACAATAACCTTCTTTGAATCACTCAAATATAAACCCGTTCTCTTTCGGCCCATATAGGCAGACGTTTGTACATATTGTTATGCCTATGACAGTGTTGCTTCTGCCCTTCCCCTAGCAAGCTACACTCACAAGATGAACAAACTCAAATATTTCAGATATCAATTCTAAAGTCACTGTCTCAGAAAAATTCTGCCTAACTACATATGCCAGGTAGGTTTCTTTGTTATATTTTCCAGTGAAATTGTTTCAAAACAGGCCATTTTAAAGAAAAAGGTTAGCTCTTGCCCTAATGTAACGGTATAGAGAAACTGGAAGCCTCCTGTACCACTGGTGAGAATAAAAGGTGGTGCAGTGCCTTAGAAGGAAAACAGTATGGCAGGTTTTCAAAAAGTTACTATTCAATAGAAGATCCAATAATTCCATTCCTAGATATAATATAGCCAAGATAAATGTAACCATATGTCAGCATGAGAACTTGCAATGTTGAAAGTAGCATTATTCATAACAGCCAAAGGTTGAAACAGCCTGAATGTCTATTAAGCAATAAATGGAAAAGAAAAATCTGGTATAGGCACTGGATGAAGTACTATATAGCTACAAAAAGGAACAAATCCATGTGCTACACACAACATGGATAAAATTTGAAAAGGGTATGCTAAGCAAAAGAAGCCTGACACAAATTACCAGATGATTCCATTCATATAAAATGGGCATGGGCAGGGACCAGCAGTTAGCGTAATGGCTATGTCGCTGGACTCCCATGTAGTCGCCCGCGGTTTGCGTCCTGGACCCAGTGGCTTAAACTCACGCCCGACGCGTGTGCGTGCATGCCTAGGATCCCGAGAGGAGAATAGAGAAGGGATTGCAGCGTGGCCATCCTCCCTGGGGGGTGATTTCTCGCTTTCTGTCTCTCTGTCCCTCTCTGTCTGTCTGGCGAGTGCACGCACCCTATAGCAAAAACCTCTCCAAAAGAAAAGAAAAAAAAATGTGCACGGGGCCAGCAGGTGGCATTGTGGTTAAGGGCACTGGACTCTCACATGGCCAACCATGGTTTGAGTCTTAGACCTGGTGGCTTGCTTTCTCATTACCCCCTTTTTCTCTCTGTCTCTCTCTCTATTACTCTGTCTCTCTCTGGTCAAATTAAAAATAATAATAATAATAATAATAATAATAAAATGTGCAGAACAGGGCAATCTATAACTCCATAGAGACAAGAAGTAAGTAAGTGGCTACCTAGAGATGGAGCAGGGTGAGAGTAGGGAATGAAAAATAAAGTAGGGGGACCAGCAGTTGGTGTAAGGACTATGTCACTGGACTCCCATGTAGTCAACCGCAGTTCAAGTCCTGGACCCGGTGTTTTAAATTCAGCCGGGTGCGTGTGCGTGCATGCCCAAGATCCCAAGAGGAGAATGGAGAAGGGACTGCGGCATGGTCATCCCCCCTAGGGGGTGATTTCTCACTTTCTGTCTGTCTATCTCTATTTTTCTGGCAAGCACATATGCACTACAGCCAAAATCTCTCAAAAAAAGAAAAAATAATAATAATAATAAAATTGGGAACTAAACACAGCAGATATATTATCTATATGCCTAGTATGTAATGACTTTTCTTCTTCACAAATAACACCTATCTCTCATTAGAAGTTGCGGTTAGTTATGTATGCAAATATTTACAATACTTACCATTGTTGGTATCCACAAGCATGATAAAGAGTACTAGGGCTATGGAAATTATTTAAGAATGTGATAGCCAAAACTGAATCTAGGTATGGTGGGAAAACTGAAAAGTTCTATAATTATTAAAAAAAAAAAAAAAAAGAGGGGGACTAGCAGTTAGTGTAATGGCTATGTCGCTGTACTCCCACGTAGTTGACTGCGGTTCGAGTCCCATACCCAGTGGCGTAAACTCACGCCGGGCGCGTGTATGTGCGTGCCCAAGATCACCAGAGGAGAATGGAGGAGAAGGGATTGCGGCCTGGCCATCCCCCCTGGGGGGTGATTTCTCGCTTTCTGTCTGTCTCTCTCTGTCTGACAAGCACATGCGCCCTATAGCAAAAACCTCTCAAAAAAAAAAAAAAAAAGGAAAAGAAAAAAAAATGAGAAAAAAACGGGACCAGACCCAGATAGCAGAATGATTCAATGGTCAAGTTCTGACAAATACTGAGAAAAAGATATATGCTAGTCTGGAACACACTAAAAAAATACAAAACTTTCTAACTCAATCCATAACAAAAATTAAAAGCATAGGCTGATCGGGACCAGCAGATGGTGTAATGGCTACGTGGCTGGACTCCCATGTAGTCAACAGAGGCTCAAGTCCCAGACCTAGTGGCTTAACCCCCACCAGATGTATGTACATGTGTGCCCAAGATCCCAAGAGGAGAAAGGAGGAGAAGGGATTGCGGTGTGGCCATCCCCCCTGCGGGGGTGATTTCTAGCTTTCTGTCTTTCTGGCGAGCGCACTCACCCTATAACAATAAAACCTCTCCAAAAAAAAAAAAGTACAGGCTGATCTAACGTAGGAAATACCAGTCAAGTACAATCATACCAAACTATACAGGATTTATTTCAAGACTGCAAGGACAGTTCAGAATTACTCGATTTATCAATAAAATGGCAACTGATAAAAGAAAGACTATGTGATTATCTCAACACAATGCCAGGAAACCACCTGATAAAGCTCTACAACCACCAGTGAACCAGGAATTGAGAATGTCCCTAAACTTAACAAAGGCAGCTTTCCAAACCTATGACAGTTCATGGGAGGCATGAAGAGAGACTTTCACGCTTTTCCCTTTATTTTTGTGTTAAATGAACTTTAAGGGTATTCACTCATTTCTTTTATAGTAAATTACAATTTTTTTTCCCCCTGAACAGCGGTATCCTGGCAGGTTGATGGCGCATAAAGAACATGGCTTTTATAGACTCAAACACTGGTTTCAAATTTAGGAGCTATTAACAAACTGATGGTGAGTAATGTTCCTCAACCTCTTCGGGTCTCAATTTTTTTCATCTATAACTCGGAGTTCATCGTAATCTACTAAAAGGTAAAGACGAAGAGCGAAGTAAGGCGTTTCTCTCGCAAGAGCATCGAAGGCTAGATCCCAACTTACAGTGTGAGGGAGACCAAAGGAACAGAAGGGGCCAAAAGTTAAAAAAGAGAAGGAGAAAGAGAAGTTGGCAGACGGGTAAATGCAGGAACCTGAAGTTCACCACAGCCAGAATGGGGTTCCCCAGAAGTAGGAACAGGCACCTCAAGCACGAAAGACCTTAGGGACTGCTCCGCTAACGAGCTGCCCTGGCGCCCCTCCGCCTCACAGGCCGCCTGTAGCCCGCCTTCTTCCAAACAAGCAGCCGCCAGGGCGGCGGCGCGGGCGCGCGCACACACCTGCTGCACGGAGCCCGAGACGCTGGAGGACGAGTCGGTGCTCCTCCGCTTCCGGCGCTCGCTGCGCTCCGCGCTGCTCCCGCCCCAGCAGCTGCCGGCGCTCGCCCCGCCGGTGACACTGCCGCTGACGCTGGCGTTCCCGCAGCAGCTGACGTTCCCGCAGCCGCTGGTGCTCCCGCAGCCGCTGGTGTTCCCGCTGCCGCCGCTGGCGAGGGCGGGGACGAGGTCCGGGGCAGCGAGCGCCGCGGCCGCCTCCTGGCCGCTACGTTTGCGCCGCTTCTCCCGGGAAGATTTCTTCCCTGTCATGATCTCTTCGCTGCCACCATCCGCGAACGCCCGATGTCTCTAGGGTATCCGAAGCCCGGCACTGGCGGCAGTGGGCAGCGGGCACTGGTGTCGCAGATGGGGCGTCACTTCCGGCTTCGGCGCAGACCCCGTGAGGCGTCCTAGGACGCGGCGTCCGGGCCAATCGCGCAGGTCGTGGAGGTTGACTGAGGGTGTAAACTGACCCTTAGGCTGTCTGGCCCCAGGGTGGAGGTGGCGCTTGTCCTTCAACCTTTACAAAGGATGGAAGGTGGCGCTTTACAGCTGCACTTTTTAGAGACGCTGCTTTTCAGTTTGTAAATTTAGAAATCCACAGTAAGGTCTAAGTGTACTTTCAGATGCTCTATCTTCATGGCCTCCAAATTTAAATTATGATACTACTAAGGTTAATAAGGAGAGAATTTAGGGGAAAGTACTTTCATCTCGTTATTGTCAGTTGAGCAAAAAAAAAGAAAATTTTTTTTAAACTACTATATGTTAGGGAATTGTACAGGAATGGTGTTTTGTGGCTTCCTGGTTTTTCCCTAACACGAATTTCTAGGTATTATTCCATATTACTGCTAAAGGCATTTGGCTCTAGTATTTCATTGTACTCTTTTTCAATTTCTTTTATGTTCAAGTGCTGTTCTTGAGAAGCTTAAGCTTTTTAGAATAATGCAGCCATAAATAGTTAAGGGAAAAAATTGTATTATTTCCCTTAGGTGTTTCGTACACCCCAAAAGATACTGATCAAAAGACATCACAATCTAATTTTTCTTGTTTGTTTAATCAAAAGGACTGGGTCAATTTAAAATCACACACCCCTCCACTGAAAGCTTTAAAAGTTTTCATAATATTTAATCATTTTCAAACTTTGACTTGCATCCCTGATTTACATTGTGGAATACTTTCCCACTGGTTAGAACCCAGTTTCCTCATCATCAAGTGGTCTGGTTATAAGTTTAATCACTTATCAGGGACCAACAGTTAGCGTAGTGGCTATGTCACTGGACTCCCACGTAGTCGACTGCGGTTCGGGTCCCGGACCCGGTGGCGTAAACACGCCGGGCGCGTGTGCGTGCGTGCCCAAGATCCCGAGAGGAGAATGGAGGAGAAGGGATTGCAGTGTGGCCATCCCCCCTGGGGGGTGATTTCCTGCTTTCTGTCTCTCTGTCTGGCGAGCGCACGCGCCCTATAGCAAAAACCTCTTCAAAAAAAAAATAGTAAGTTTAATCACTTATCAACTAAAATCAGTGTGTTAACGTTATCAATACACGTTAATTATTTATGTTGGTAGGGGTGAAGGGTGGGTGTAGAAGATTGTTGGCATGTAAGTGTTTCTATCTTTTCTCTCTCCCTTTCTCCCTCAAAAACTGCCTTTTAGGTCAATTTTTTTTTTTTAAATAAGAAAACAAGAGTAGTTTGAGAATTACTGAGAATGATGCAATCAAAGGCCATTTTGGAAATGTTTGTTGCAAGAAATGCAGAAGAAAAGGAGCATGGTGTGAGAGTGGAGAGAATACAAGACAATTTAGGGAATATTTCTGGAGATCTATCTATTTCCTGCATAGAGGGCCAAGTAAAAGACTTACTTGGTTTTATAAAACTGTGGGTTGTAGCCTTTTTTTTTTTTTTTTTTTTTTTTTTTTTTTAAGTTTTCTGTATGGCACTTGTGCTTGCCAGAGAGAAAAAGACAAAGACAGAGGGAAAGTGAGAAATCACCCCATTGGGGGTGGTGGTGGTGGCAATGCCACAATCTTCTCTATTCTCCTCTTGGAATTTTGGGCACATACGTGCTTGCCAGTGTGATTTTCAAGCCACAGGTCTGGGACTCAACCATGAAGTCAGCCATGTGGGATGTCACCTGCTGGCCCTGGGTCATAGCTTTAAGAGTACTAGATTTTGTATGTGAATATAACCTTAACATAACCAGGGGTACATCCAGCCCTAGGGAAAACTGTCTCTAGCCCAAAGCCCTACCCTAACTTTGCCTTCTAACATAAATGCTAAGGCTGAGCCCACTGTATTCTCTCTCTCACTTTGGCACTCTGCATTCTTCTGCTTTTTTCCTACATTTTTCTTTTTCCTTTTTTTGCCAGAAAGCATGTGTATTTGTCTAAGAGAGAGAGAGAAGACAGGGAAAGTGAGAACGTACTTGCCACGGGGAGTGGTCACAGGGCCATCCCATCTCCTCCATCTCTCCCACGTTTTAGGAATTTTTGCTTGCACAACGCACTCGGCCTATTTCTCAAGCTTCCAAATCCAAGATTCATACCGCATAGCTGGTGATTTGGGATCCAGCCATCTTAACCACCACACACCACAAGTTGGCCCTTTTCTGTACCTTTATCACCACCACACATATATTTGTCTCTTTTCTCTTGAATGTAAGTTCCATGAAAGCAAAGGCTTTTTGTTTTCTGCTATATAACCCAGTACCATACTGTGTTTAATAAAAATTTGACACATAGTAGACTCTTTTTTCTTTTTGGAGAGGTTTTTGCTATAGGGTGTGTGCGTTTGCCAGAAAGACAGACAGACAAAAAGCAAGAAATCACCCCCCCGGGGGAATGGCCATGCTGCAATCCCTTCTCCTCCATTCTCCTCTCAGGACCTTGGGCACACATGCACACACGCCTGGAGTGAGTTTAAGCCACCCGGTCCAGAACTCAAACCGCTGTCGACTACATGGGAGTCCAGCCACATAGCCATTATGCCAACTGCTGGTCCCCATAGTAGACTCTTAATTAAACTTTGTTGCATGAGAGGCCAGGGGTAAAATGTGGTTTCACAAGGCTGATCCACATGGGAAGATTTCACATTTGCCTCCAGAGATGACCTTGAGTATGCTGGGCACATGTGTGTCCACGATCCAGGGTTGACTGAGGCTGGGTGTGGATCATGACATCAAGACCCTGATGGGGGAGCTGTCTCTCTCATGGAAGAAATAAAACTTTAAACTTAAAAAAAATAGTCAAGGGGGGCAGCAGGTAGTGTGAAGATTAAGGCGTTGGATCCCACATGGTTGACTGTGCAGTTCGAGTTCTAGACCTGGCGGCTTGAAAATCACGCTGGGTACATGTGCATACATGCATGTGTGCCTGAGATCCCAAGAGGAGAATGGAGAGGGGATTGTGGCATGTTCATCCCCTCTGGGAAGTGATTTCTCACTGGCTAGATCACTTGCCCTATAGCAAAACTAAAACTCAATAAGGCATATGAATAATTCAGATGGAAAACCATATTTACACAAAATTATATGAAGTTACTATTACTAAATCATGGCAATAAAATACCTAAATTAATGGCTTTTTTTTTTTTTTTTTTTTTGAATGGAGAAGGGATTATGGAATGGCCATTCCCTGGCAGGTGATTTCTTACTTTCTTTCCGATTGTCTTTTTCTCAGGCAAGCGTAGGCTCCTGTGGCAAAAACTTTATTTATTTATTTTTTATTATTAAAAAAAATTTTATTTATTCATTTATTTTAATTTGACTAGAGAGAGAGAGACAGAGAGAGGGTGAGAAAGCAAGCCGCCAGATCCAGGACTTGAACCATGGTCAGCCATGTGGGAGTGTCCAATAACTTAACCACCGTGCCACCTGCTGGTCCCATCTTTTTTTTTTTTTTTTTTTAAATCATTTTGCCATAGGGCATATGTGCTGTCCCAGGACAAAGGGAAAAAGATAAATTACTTCCAGGGAGGATGGACATGCTGGAATCCCTTCCTTAATGTGCAGACACATGAATGTACTCTGCCAGAATCAGCCAACCAAAAGCTTGTAACTACTCAGCTAAATAAATGCTTTTTTTTTTTTTTTTTTTTGGTTGTTGTTTGTTGTTGCACAGTATCACTGTAGCTATAGTTTGCTTTTTTTTTTTTTTTTTTTTTTTTTTTTTTTTAATTTGGCAGAGTGTGAGTGTACTCTCTGGAGAGAGAAAGAAAAAGGACAAGTGAGAAATCACCCCCAATGGAGGATGGTTGGGCTACAATCCCTTCTCCTCCATTTCTTTTGGAATTTTGGGTACACATGCCAGTGTTTTTTATCTACTAGGTTCAAGACTTGAACTACACAGTCTGCCTTGTGGAATCCAGCAACTGTAACCATTATGCCACTGCCTGGTTTGCAATATCTGGAATCCCTTTCCCTATATTTCTCTGCTAACCTTAAGAAGTCTTCAAAATTGGCTTGATATTGCCACTATTCAGTCAATGCACAGGAAGACTTATGAGAAATCTGGAGATTGTTGCTATGGCTGTAGTATGAGTAGAAATGATTCTTATAATCCAGCAGAAATACCTTTATTTCATGGTGAGGTTCTGTGGCTTTAGAGGAAGTTTAAAGATGTTTGGGACCAGCAGTTAGCATAATGGCTATGTCGCTGAGCTCCCATGTAGCCGACTGTGGTTCGAGTCCCAGACCCAGTGGCTTAAACTCACACCGGGCGTGTGTGTGTGTGTGTGCCCAAGATCCTGAGAGAATGGAGGAGAAGGGATTGTGGCGTGGCCATCCCTGTAGGCATTCTCCCCAGTAAAAATAAAATTATTTTCTTCTTTCAGATGTTTTTTGTACATGGCACGCTATTATTATCATTGCCAGAATTCACGTACACTTGTGTGTAGTGGGAGAGCACCTCCCCATGGGGCATGGTCATGAAGCAATCTTTTGTTCCTCCCATTTCTCGATCCTGTCAGGATTTGGGGCACATGTGCACCCAGCATGTTTTTAAAGCCTCTGGGATTTGAGCCACAGTTAGTCATATGCGGTCTGGCTCACTATGTGCAGGACTTAACTGCTGCCCTATGGGACTGACTCTCGATTAGATCCCTTCAAAACAAAATGCATAAAAGGTATTCTTAGGGCATCGAGAAAATTTCAAGTATGGACTAGATATTAAATATGAAATTACTAATTTTCTTAAGTATGATATTATGTTTAGAATTTTCTTTAAAATGCATTTATTCTTTAAATTTGTATATTGAAGTATCTAGTTGATAAATGTGATATCTGCATAGTAGTTGTAAATAATTTCAAAGGGAAGTATAAACTGTATAAAGATAAAGCAAACATGACAAAATATTAACAATTGTAGACTCTAGTTAACAAGTCTATGGACAGTCACGATACTTTTTATTTTTTTAAGAGATTTTTGCTATAGGATGTGTGTGAAATTCCCGAGAGGATGGCCATACCACAATCTTTCTCCTCCATTCTCTGTTCGGTATTTTGGGCATGCATGGCACATGCACCTGGTTGGAGTTTCAAGCTGCCGGGTCCAGGACTGGAACCATGGTCAACCACGTGGGAGTCCAGTGCGTTAAGCACTATGCCACCTGCTGACTCCCAGGATACTTCCCTTTTAACTTTCATTTGCTTTTTCTAAGTTCCAGAGGTAGTGTGCACGTGCCACACTGAGCACCAGTCCCTAAGGCAGGGCCTAATCACACCACAATCCCCCTTCTTCCATTCTTCCCTCCCATCAGGATTGTGGGCACAAAAATACTCACACCTGGCATGTTTTTCAAGCTACCAGAGCCAGGAGTTGAACTGTGGCTGGTCACATAGGATCCAGTTCTCTCTACACAACACTGAATTACGACACAACAGGGCCAGCCCTCAACTTTTCTTTTGGGGGCACACTTTGATTAATATTAAAGGGAAATTAATGGAAAAATGATGCTAAATGAAAAATGTCTTCAAAACTGTATTTATAGTCACAGTTATACTGCATATAATTTTCTACAGAAAAATGCATTCAAAGTTAAAATAGAAATTATTTTTTTAAAAGACTGAATAACATTTTCTAATCTTGAGTAAATGATTTCTCAAAACCTCTACTAAGTATAATACATCACAAATGGTCCTATATGCATTTATTTCCTCACAAAATAACCGTAAGATACAGAGTGATAATGTAAAGAACCCAACTCCCACACTTATCCCAGCATTATCTTTGTGAAGAATCCGTGTTCAGCTACGCTTCTTTCATCATTTAAGACTGAGGTAGATAAGTTATAGTGTATTGCTAGTTATAAACTCACCTACTCATTAAAAAAAAAAAAAAAAAACAATAGTAATACTCATCTAAAAAATATAAAATCAGATCACAGCTCTGAAATGGAGATAACTTAGCTCTTTGCAGGCAATGAGATTTCAAATGCAGTATGAAGTACACTATTCTAAGAGTTGGTAGTATATATGTCTTAAAAAATATGCATTAACTTGACCCACCAATTCCATGTATTAAATGTATTCCTCAGGAACTTGTTAAGACTCATGAGATTTGTCACAGCATTACTTGATAGCCAAAAGTTGATAATCAGATTATAAGAAGTGGATATATCCATAATGGAATATTATAATGGAGGTATATAAACTCTGTATGTTCAGGATATTATAACAGTTAATATTGAACAGTGTAATACCATCTGTTTTAAAAAAAATGATTTACATACATACAAATAAGCCGTAACTTGTTAAGAGTGGTTCTCTTGGGCCAGCCCTGTAGCCTAGTAAGGGAGCTGGATCCCACATAGCTGACAGCGGTTCAAATCCCAGCCCCATTGGCTTGAAATCATTCTGGGTACATGTATATGCGTGCTCCCAAATCCTAACAGGATGAAGAAATGTCGGGATTGCAGTGTGACCACACCCCTTTTGGGAAGGTCTCTCTCCCTCTCTCACGTAGCATCTGGCAATAAAAAAAAAAGAATTATTATTTTCTCTAAATAGTAGGATTACAGGTAATTTTTGTTTGGGAAGCACATGTTTATTTTACTCAGTGAATGTTAATTAAACCTCAATATTCAGGAAAAAAAACATTAAGAGAATCATACAAAAGTTGAAAAGAGAAGAAAAATTTGAAACATTAAACCATTTTGTAACACTAACCTTTTAAGTAGCATTTTTTCCCTTTTACTACACTGTATTTTGTTTTATTATTTTTTCTTTCTTATTGCCAGTGGGTGCTTGCAATCTAGAGAGTGGAGAAGTTATCTCCCAATGAAATATGGTCATGCTATAATAATTTTTCTTCTACTTCTTTCCATCAGGATTTTGGGCACATACATGCACTTGGCATTATTTCTGAAATTGCCAGGGCAGAATTCAAATCACAATCAGCTATGTGGGATCTGGCTTCCCATGCATGGCACTTAACCACTGTCTCATGGGGCTGGCCACTTTGTAATTTTTTTTTTAACAAACATGCAATGGCATAATAAAAGTTTTTGTTTAAAAATGCTTGTACAGTAATACGAAGTAAATGGTGTTTACAACTTGCCACCCCTTACATTTTGAAGAGTGAACTCATATTCTTTTTTTAAAAAAAGAGATATTTTTGCTATAGGGCACATGTGCTTGCCAGAGACAGAAAGCAAGAATTCACCCCCCAGGGGGAATAGCTATACTACAATCCCTTCTCCATTCTCCTCTCCGGGCTTTGAGCACGCACCCACACATTCCCGGTGTGAGTTTTAAGCTGTGCAGGACCTGAACCACAGTCGTCAACTACATGGGAGTCCAGCAATGTAACCATTATTATACTGTCTGCTGTTGTGGTGAACTCATATTCTTAAGCAAGACTTTAAACGTCTCTATGACCTACGTTATACCTAGTTTTACAAAATACTGCAGATAAATGGTTATACTTAAAATTGCATGCTAGAGGGAACATTTTAGCAAGAAAACAATGTATTGAAATGGAATGACCTTTGGCACTTAACTTCGATGTAACCACCTAAATCCCAATTTAACAAAAAGTTAAAGCATAGGTGCCTAAGTTAACCAGCAAAACAGAGTGAAAGTCCAGGTATACACCAGGACGTTACAAATATTTAGCAAAGTACAAATTTCCTGTATTTAAGATTACCTATTCATTTTTGGTATTTCAAATGTCTTTCCTTGGATTAGTGTACATATCCAGAATATTTTCTTCCATTTAGGGAAGAATTGTTTTAAACTATAACTTAGCCAGGAAAGTACAATTAAATACTGAAAATCTTGCTCACTAGTTAGAAAACAAAGTCCTTTTCTTTTTTTTTAAGAATTATTTTCTTTAATTTATTTTAATTTGATCAGAGAGCGACAGAGTGAGAGAGAGAGGGAAAGTGATAAAGCAAGCCACCAGGTTCAGGACTCGAACCGTCAGTCACGTGGGAGTTCAGTAACCTTAACCACCACGCCACCTGCTTGCCCGAAAACAAAGTCCTCTTTGTAAAATCTTTCCTTCTTTTTTTAGAAATAGGAAGGTACACCTCTTTTAAGAAATTGCGTTATGGGGTCCAGTAGATGCCACGTTGTTTAGGACGCTGGATTTCCACATGGCTGACCACTTTGAGTCCTGGATCTAGCAGCTTGAAAATCATGGTGGGTGCTTGTGTATGCATGCCAAAAATCCTGAGGAGACTGGAGAAAAGATTGTGGTACCGAGGGATGATTTCTCATTTTCCCTCTATTTCTGGCAAACACATGCACCCTATGGCAAACAAAAACAAAAATGGAAACAAAACAAAACAAAAAGAAATTGGATTACAGGGCTAGCAGATAGTGTGATGGTTAAGATGCTGGATGCCACATGGCTCTGTGGTTTGTATTGTGAACCCAGAGGCTTAAAAATACTGGATGCATGTGCATGCATGTCCAAAATCCCAGGAGAAGAGATTGCAGCATGGCCATCCCTCCTGGGGGGCGATTTCTCACTTTCCCTTTCTTGGTGAATGTGTGTGTCCTATAGTAAAAAACTTAAAAAAAAAAAAAAAAAAACCTAGATTATTGTAAACACAATAAATCACATAATTAATCAAATAGTTCCTTCTTTGTGTTAGTTGCTAAGATGTTCAGAAATAAATCTGTGGCTTCCTCTCTAGAAAATACACCACGACATGTACTTTTTTCTGGAGAGGTTTTTCCTATAGGGCACATGTGCTCTCCAGAAAAAAATCGAGAAATCACCCCCCAAGGGAGATGGCCATGCTGCAATCCCTTCTCCTCTGTTCTCCTCTTGGGATCTTGCGCATGCACGCATGCACATGTGCCCAGCATGAGTTTAAGCCACAGGGTCCAGGATTCGAACCATGGTTGACTAAATGGAAGTTCAGTGATGTAGCCATTATGCCATCTGTTGGTCCCGATGACAAATACTTTTAACTCACTCTCTGCTTCATTTTTTCTCCTATCATGATTCATCTTACTGTCTTTACTAACAACATCCTTCATTTAAAGGGGTTTTGAGGATTAAATAGTGAAGTGTCTAGTAATTGCCTGGACCATGTTGGAAGCTCTCATAAGTATTAATTTCATATAAGGTCTAGGCTTTCAAATAACATGGTTGGATGGACTCTTGCATAAATGCCTGATAGATAAAATTCAACGTTTTCTGAATTCCCTTCTGAAATAATGAAAATGCCCAAAAATAAAAACTAACAAAAAATGAAGTTACCTTAAATAGCGAGGGGCAAAAAAACCCAAAAACAAAAAACAAAACAAACAAACAAAAAAACACAAACAAACAACTGGAGCTAAGCCTGGAGTCGATTTGAAACCTTCCCTGTTTGAACTAATTCATGACCTACTATAGTTGAACAGTTTGTTTTTCTTCATATAAAAATGAGCCATCAAATAAATATACTATTTACAAGTGACTTAAATTATTTAATATTTTTTCAGTATATAAATAACTTTTTAAAAAAAGTTATGCATTTAATTTTATTACTATTATTATTACTAATTTTGCTATAGGGTATATATAAATACAAGAGAAGAGAGTGAGAGCGAGCGAGCAAGCCACTGGTCCAGGACTTGAACTGTGGTCAGTCATGTGGAAATCTAGTACCCTAATCACCATGATACCTGCAGGTCACTCAATACCTGAGTAACTTAATTTAAAAAAAAAAATAGTAGTTATCCTAAAACAAGACCTTGAAATGTAACAGTGGTGTTGAAAGAATTTAGCAATGTAAAGCAAGTAGATGAGTTAAATACGACCACTAGACTGGCCCTGTAGTACAACAGTTAAGGCAGGTGCATAGGGAGCTTGATCCCATTCTGCCAACTGTGGTTCAAATCTTGGCCTCAGTAGCTTGAAAAACAGGCCGAGTACATGGGCATGTATGCCTAAAGTTCTAATAGGATGGAGAAATATAGGAAAAAGGACTGTGGTATAGCAGCCATCTTGGGGGTGCTTTCTCTCTGGCGAGTGCACATATCCTCTGGCAAAGAAAAAGGAAAAACAAACAACAAAAGGAAAAACAAACAACAAAAAATACAAAAAAAAGGTAACCATCAATGATTCAGTTTGGTGCATATATGTAGTAAAAGCAGGTTATAGATGAGGGATCTTCTAAAAGTTCGTAGAAAATATGTATTATGAAAAACCTATGCATGGAGTAAAAATTTTTTTGCGCCAAAATAAATTCACACTTTCATCTCGTTTTCCTATGAACTTTTGAAGCCCTCTCATATGCAAAAGCTCTTGTCTCTTCCCGAGTGGCTAAGGTAAGGAAGAGATGCCACAGTGATAGTGCTGTTGATTAGGGCTCTTCCTTATACTTGTGAAAACCTACCCATATTACACAGGAAAATCTCACAGTTCATCAGTGCAAAAATTTTATTTCTCCTTTGTTTCCCCTCTTTGTCACTTTACAAGATCTGAAATTTTACTTAATACACAGTATTCTTTATCATCTGTAATCAGTCGTGTAAAATGTGAGGGGAAAAAACACTAATTTAAAATCCCCACTTCCTTTCTCCATTGCTACAGCAAATTTAGGATAAGTCTACAGCATTCACTTACTTTAGCTGGTTCTGATACTGAGGCATACTTTTTTATTTGAGAATCAACACCTAAAGACTTGGCTAATTGTATAGCATTTGAATCGTCACTGATGAGTGTCCCAAGAGCCACAAGAACTCTAAAAGTGGCTTCTAGGTCTTGTACAACTTCCAAGATTGTGCTAATTACTGACAAACATTGAGCTTTCCCTTCAATATTATGGTCTTTATGAAAACAAACAGAATAGTTCAGGGTCAATGTAGCCAGAGCAATGTGAATGTTCTTATTGCCCCCTGATTTCAGTTCTATTGCATGGGACATTAGTGATTCCCTCTGGGACATCATGAGTTTTTGTCCTGCCTGGCCAACAAAACAATTGCAAAAAGTCCTGAGAGCAAGCAGCTGGTTTGCCGGTTTTCCTTTAGGGTTCAGAAGGTTGATAAGATGACTGCTGAACTGAGCCCCTTCCTTTTCATTGCAGAAGTTCTCATTCACACTGGGATGTTTAATTGACAACCGGAGAATGTCAAGTGCAGGAAAGACAATATCTATGAAAAAGAAGAGTTCATTAATGTTTATGAAAACCCAGAAACTTATTGCTGTTACTCAATTTTTAGGAATTTAATTTTCCCGTTATAAAATGAACACACAACCATTCAAAATAAAAAAAAAAAAAAAATCATGTGCCTGCTTTACAAAAGGTTCATATTCCCAAAAGTTGTGTTAACTGATTTTCTATATATGGACTGGATTTATTGGTATAAAATCATACACACTTTTAAAAAATAAGGTAAGTGTCTCAGATTATTAAATACTCTGAAACATATTTACTGTTCAATGAAGAAATGAATAAAAAATGGAGTGGAGTCCTTACTTTTAAAAATCCTACAATAAGACCTTAAGGCTGAATAGGATAGAAAAAGTTCTTTGGAGAAGAAATTCAGTCATAAAATGTTGAAAGAAAGCTTATAGGTTCACTGGAGCTTTACAACTCAGGGTCTGGGTAGACACTATCTGAATAAATGCACTATACAATCTAAATATCACTCAAAGTGAGGTGACCTGATATTATGTACTCCACAATATGAAGCTGGTATGCAGCATCATTATGAAGGACCTTCACCTAAAAAAAAAAGTGATTGAACCAGAATCTACCAATAATTATGCCATTAGCAGGAAATACAAAGATAGAGAAAAATATTAAGAGCTCAGCTAAATCCACAATTAGAGACATTTTTAGATAGAAATGATCTTTTCCCTCTAATAAATCCATGACATGAAAAAATAAAGAAGAGCAGACACTTTTGGAATTAAGAAAGACGTAAGTGACATAACTGAGGGAAACTTGTAGTGAGTGGTTGTAGCCTAGGTTAACAGGTCGCCAAGAGTTTCTTGATGGCTTGCAGAGGATCCATAAATGCTCTGCGATAAAACACAAACTGGTGCCTGTATGGGAACCATTACATGACCGACAGATGTTCATAACGTACATGACTAAAACAAGACTATGAATTATAGAGGTGTACTAAATCATTTTTTTGTGACGCTTTTCACAACCTGAATTAGAACTTCCCAGGTTAACTTTTATTTCATCTAGAAACATCAGTACTACCGATAGAAAACATGCACTTTCTTTTAGGTAAGTTGGAAGAGTATTTATTTACCTTCAGGCCAATTAATAGCTTTCCATAAAATCTGAAGTTGCTGGGCCGTGGGTTTTTCTGAAGAACTATTACATATTAGAGACAGTATTTTTTCAAGATGTATCAAGTCATCCTCAGTTAACTTCTTCTCTTCAGGTGCAGTTCCATTAAGTTCTTTCAATTTACCTAGAACCCAAAATCAAACCTTCAAAATTCTCTAACTGTAATTAGCCAAATAATATATAGATGCCAAAACTTTCGATGAGTACTGTACTGTACAACATGGAGGGTTAAGAATTGGCAATTATTAAAGACGGTAAAATGAAGGGGTAACGTTTGTGACTATTTTTAACCTGAGCATAGTATGGCAAAAGAAAGGTTACTGTCATAATTTTTATTTTGTCTGTTTTTTTAAAAGAATTATTTAACTTTATTTATTTATTCATTTGTTTATTTCAATTTGACCAGAGAGGGACAGAGAGAGAGAGAGAGAGAGAGAGAGCGTGAGAGAGAGAGAGCGTGCGAGAGCGAGCGCACGCGTGAAAGCAAGCCACCAGGTCCAGAACTCGAACCACGGTCAGCCATGTGGGAATCCAGCACCTTTAACCACCACACCACCTGCTGGCTCTTTCTGTTATTTTCTAAGACCTTCTGAAGTGTTCTATTTTGAGAAAAGTTAAAGTTTATTACATTTGCTAACAATTTTCAATAGTTTTCAAAGCAGTATTAAATGTCACATATACCCAAGGTTACATCAACCTATTTTCCCAAAGAGAAAATGTGTAACAACTTTTTAGCCAACTTATGTCACTTCTGTGGTTGTCAATGTAATAGGAGAACAGTTAAATGTCTGTTGATATTTAATTTATTAACTTTGATCCATGTGCCATCACATTATTTCCATCCAATCTCTCACATGAATCTTGAATACTGGTACCCTTGCTATCATTAACACTACTCTGAACCATTTAACAGTTTCTTCAAGTATCTTTTTTTTTTTTTTTTGGAGAGGTTTTTGCTATAGGGCGTGTGTGCTCGCCAGAAAGACAGAGGATAGAAAGCAAAAAATCACCCCCCAGGGGGGATGGCCATGCCACAATCCCTTCTCCTCCATTCTCCTCTCGGGATCTTGGGCACGCACGCACACGCGCCTGGAGTTTAAGCCACCTGGTCCGGGACTCGAACCGTGGTCAACTACATGGGAGCTCAGCAACATAGTCATTACGCTAACTGCTGGTCCCTCTTCAAATATCTTTAACAATAAAAAAAGTCCTAATTCCTCCCACAAAGGTTTAAGAAGCTAAATTGTGCAAATGTATATATTTTTATCAATCATAAATGGAAACTTGGACTTGTTTCACTATTTTCTGGTATTAAAAATGCTAATAGTAACAAACATGAAAACAAGGTTTATTTAAAGAAAGCAAACGGCGAGAAACATCTTAGACTTGTACAAGAGTTTTAACAAAATGGCCAGAGGTCACATGTGATTATCACAAAGAGACAGAAAGCAGAAATAAAGGGAGAGGGAGGAATGGTCACGCCGTAAGTCCTCCATTTTTGTGAACTTTAGCAATTTTGGTCATGAGCCCACATGTGCTCAATGTGTTTTTCACATTGACAAGTCCAGGATTTAAATTGTGTAGACAGCCATGTGGGATGCAACTGACTTAACCACCAGGTCACAGGATAGCCCTATATAAGTTTTTTTTTTTTAAGAATTATTCTGTTATTTATTTATTTTAATTTGACCAGCGAGAGAGAGAACAAGCGTGCAGGCCTGGGACTTGAACCTCAGTTGCCCAGGTAGGAGTCCAGTGCCCTTAACCACCACTCCACCTGCCAGCCCCTGTACAAGTTTTAAAATGTAAAAAGTATACCTATTCTATCTAATTCATTGTTCAAAATTTAAAAAATTAGAAAATACCTATGAATAATATGAAGGATAATACTTACCAAAAAACTATACATTTTATGCAGGTCTGCATGTTATGTTATATCCAAGTCTCACCATTATCTTTGTGGCAAATAGAGCTAGTAGTTCTTAAAAAACTACTTAAGGGGCCAGCAGGTGGTGTGGTGGTTAGAGACGCTGGATTCCCATGTCGTCACTGCGTTTTGAGTTCTGGATCTGGTGGCTTGCTTTCTTACTTTCCCTTTCTCTCTCTTTCTGTCTTTCTTTGATCAAGTTAAAAATAATAATAACAAATGAAATTAAATAAGTATTAAAACAACAACAACAAAAAACCCAAAACCTGTCATTTTTATTTGAAAAAATTTTAACAGGAAAAAAGTCAATAGTTACGTTTTTTTTTTTTTCTCTTTGCCCGAGGGCGTATGTGCTCACCAGAGAAGAGAGAGCAGCCTTCAATGGCACATGGTCTCACTGCAAACTTTCTCCTGTTTCTTGATCCTGTTGATAATCTGGCATGCACACACATGTACTTGATGTGTTTTTCCAAGCCACTGGGGCCAGGATTCAAACAGCAGTTGGCTGTGTTGGATCCAGCTTACTTTAACCACTAGGCTGCAGGGCCAGCCTGGGTAGTTATTTTTTTTTAACAGGCCATGTAAAATAGCCTTTAGTCATTTATAAGGAGAACTAATTTTTTTTAATTTAATTTTTTATTGATTATTTTTTCAATTTGCTAGATGGCACAGGCACTCACCAGAGAGAAAGAGAAAGTGAGAAAGCACCCCTCCTGTGGGGGACAGTCAAGTTTCAATCCCTTCTCCTTTTCTCCTTTTGGGCTTTTGGGTATGCATGCATAGGATGTGTTTTCAAGCTGCCAGATCTAGGACTTGAAGTGCACATTCAGCCATGTGGGATCCAGCCACCTTAACTGCCAGCTGTCCCAGGGTCACTAATTTTTAAAAGATAAGATCTTTATTTTTCTAATGTTTTACTTATTCAATTTTTTTTCTTTTAATTTTGCTATAGGGCATGTGTGCTGTCCAGACAGAGAAAGAGAGAGCAAAAGTGAGAAATCACCCCTCAGTGCATGGGAGGGATGGTGGTGAACACACTGCAATTTCTTCTTCTCCATTCTCCTCTCAGGATTTTAGGCACACATGCACATGCATCCCAGATGGTTTTTCAAGCCACTGGGTCCAAGACTTCAGCTGTGTAGCTGGCTTTAACCTCCATGTCATCTACTAGCCTATTACTTACTCATTTTTATTAATTTTTTTTTTTTTTGCTGACAACAATAAGGGTTGAGGATAAGACTTACAATGTTTTCCCTTTCAGTTTTTTTCTCATTAAAGCCTCAAAAAGCACTTACTTTGTATGGGCTTCTTACAAACTAAGGGTTATTACCAGATTGTTTATTTGTATGGTTCCACAATAAAAGTCTGTATTCATTAAAGTACCCAATTCCTGACACGTTAGGAGAAGAAAAAGCCTTAAGAGCATCTCAAGTCTATGAGTGAGAAAAGCAGTTAGAATAGACTTACCTAAAATTTGTGTAGGGTTCGCTTGGTCAAAAGTGACAGCTTCTTTTTTAGGAAAATAAATATTCACTGTTTTAGATGGAGCTGATCGGTAGGCACTATTTCCTATTTGTAGAATATAAGATGATAAAAAACATAAGGAGTGAAAAAAGACCTTGTTTTTGTAATTACTGAGACATGTAATTACTCAGAGCATGCAATAAAAAAAAGCAACTTTAAAAAAAATAAATCATTCATAAGATTTTATATTCTGTTTATTGACTTAATAATTTTTGGTTTTGGAAACAAAAGCTTAAATGTAGAACAAGGTCCTTCCATTTCATATTTCCTACTTATCTATTTAAGATGTAATATAAACTGTAATTCTTTTTTTCTATAGGGCATGTATGCTTGCTAGAGAGAGAGAAAGAAAGTAAGAAATCACTGCTCATGGGCAAAGGCCACATTGCAGTCCCTTCTCCTTCAGTCTATTCTAAGGATTTTGGGCACACATGTACATGCAACCAGTGTGATTCTCAAGCCTCTGGGTTTGAGACTTGAACCATGAAACTGGCCATGAGGTCCAGCACCTTAACCTCAACATCTCCTGTTAGCTGCAAAGCTATAAATTTTCAAAAAGATGAAATAATTACAAAACAGTTATGAAAATTTCTAGTCCCATTATCTATAAAGAAAATTGATTTATCATGTCTTTTATCACTTATTCCAAATGATGCAGCATTTTCTCCAATCTTTGCTTGCTTGCTTGTTCGCTTTCCTTCTCTTTTTCTCCCTTCCTTCCTCATTATTGCCAGAGTATGTATTGCTCACCAGAGTTAGGGAGGCGAGTGAAAAAGAAAGCACCCCTCCAATGGATCAGTATAATCCTTTGTCCTCCATTTTTCCTCCAGTCAGGATTTGAGGAATGTATGCATACACACTGAATTGTGTTTCTCAAGTTACTGAGGCCAAGATTTGAACCATCAGCCATGTGGGATCTGACTCCCTTAACCACTGTGCTATGGGGCTGGCCCTCTCTAATCACTTCCTGTATCATCTTTATAAACCTTGGAAATTGTAAACTCCTGAAAAGCAAGGATCAGGATCCTGTCTTTCATTTATTTTTACACCTTAATTCTTCATTAAGTAGTGAGAACTACACGCTAAGAGAGCTGTTAAAATTGAAAGAGATCAACCACAAATGTAGCCCTGGTAGCCAATGCAGAGAAAAACAGATCTGTATATATTTAATGAACAAGGTATGTCACACTCTAAGTTATCAATAGAAAATAAAATTATCTGTTAGGTAGGTAATAATAAAAAAACTAGTTTCTGAGGGCTATTTCAGGCTTAAATCATACAAGTCAATTCTCTTCCAGAGTCTTCTTAAAAGAGAACAATGTACAACCCAGTGGGTAACAACTCAACACACTTAGAACGAAGGAAAAGTGATCAGAACAAACATAGGTTTTCAAAGGGTAGTAAGGAAACCAGCTTTATTACAGAAAAACAGTATTTTCCAGTCTAGACTGCAAATTACAAATCACACTAGAAGATGACAAAAGTATGTTTGGCAAAGTCCCGTCCAATGGAGAGCAATATTCAACCGAGTAAACTACGTATCTTGGGGACATAAGGCTGAAGTACTTTTAAAGCTCCCCACATGATTGAAATGAGTGGTAATGAGACAATTCTGAGAAAACACTAACAGTGACACCAGTAAGTTTGGTCTTGATTTACTATGTAGAATATTCACAGACAAAAAAGATGATAAAGGGAACCAGCAGTTAGCATAATGGCTATGTTGCTAGACTCCCACATAGTCGACCGCGGTTCGCGACCCGGACCCAGTGGCTTAAAACACGCCCGGCGCTTGTGCGTGCGTGCCCAAGATCCCGAGAGGAGAATGGAGGAAAAGGGATTGCGGCGTGACCATCCCCCCAGGGGGGTGATTTCTCACTTTCTGTCTCTCTGTCTCTCTCTGTCTGTCTGGCGAGCGCACGCGCCCTATAGCGGAAACCTCTCCAAAAAAAAAAAAGATGATTAAGAAAAAAAACAAAACTCTTACTCTTTTCATTAAAGTTTCAGCAACTTTTAACAATCTACAAAACAGAAAGAAAGAAAGAAAAAAAGAAATAAAAATTATGTACCTGTAAATGGATCAACTCCAGCCATGGTAGTTCCCATACTTGTAGAACCAGGCACATAACGACCAGCACCTACAATGCAATTATACTCCTAAGTAAGCAAAGTGAATGCAAATTATAAACTCCAAACTATTCCTTCTTTACACAGAATGACTTATTGTCATCATTAGTCACACCTCTGAATGGCATCTTTATATATGTAATAACTATGCTGTAAAGTAACGCAGAAAAATGCTTAGAACAGTGCCTGGCATGTAATAAGTACCCACAAATATGAGCTAAAGAGTAATTCTCAAGCTACAAAATAAACACTAATGCATTACACATTATAATTGCAGATGTTTAATGAATTACCTAAGTGGACTGGAGACAAAATAAAGTTTCCAGAATCTAATATGAACACTCTTCAATTAAAGTGAAGGGGAGAATTGCCAGAAATTGAGGTGCTAGACTCCCATGTGGCCAACCGCGGTTTGAGTCCAGAACCTGCCAGCTTGCTTTCTCAGTGTGCCCTCCTCAGGTAAATGTATGTGCCTGATAGCAAAATGAAAATATAAATAAATAAAATTGGAGGCCAGCAGGTGGCATGGTGGTCAAGGCAATGGACTCCCACATGGTTGACCAGGGTTTGGGTCCTTAACCTGACAGCTTGCTTTCTTGTTTTCCTTCTCTCTCTCTCTGGCTCTGGTGAGTCCATATATACTATAGCAAACTAAAATAAGAATAAATAATTATTAAATACATATCTTTTAAAATAAATAAATAAATTTTGACAAATAATTCTTTTTAAAAAAAGGGATAGAACTAGCTAGCACATAAGACAATCAGGAAAGACAGGTAAGAGTTTAAGGATGCTGTTACTCCAGCTAAATCACACTTCTGTTTATTCTTGAAAACAGAAAGAAACAAAAAGTGTAGATGGACCACTTCATGGCTTAGTGGTTAAAGGAGTTGGATCCCATATGGCCAAACACATTTTGAATCCTGACCCTGGCAGTTTAAAGAATGCGCTGGGCACATGTGTATGTGTGCCCCAAAAGCTGATCAGACAGAGAAACAGATAAGAGACTGTAGCATGACCACTCCCCATTGGGCAGGTGCTCTGTCCTTTTTCCTCTCTTCCTGTCAGTCTGTCTCAAGCGAGCACATGCACTCTTGGGCAAATCATAGAAGTAAGCATAGAGAAAGAAGGAGCAGAATTTGGAGATGTTGAAAGCAATGGATCCAACATGTAAAGCCATATAGTACAAAATGCTATGTATTTAGTGCAGAAAAACATACGAGCTGGTATATTCAAAGCAACACAGACAAAAGAGGCAAACAAAAAGAAAAAAAAAAGATGTAAATAAGATAATTCAAAATAATAAAGAACACAGAATAAGTGAGTTTGTTAAGTTGTAACCAGATGCCAGCCAGCATGCCAAGCATTATATATGTATATATTCATTAAAATATCAGTTAGATACTCTTATAATATTTTATTATAGAAGAGTAAGGATGAGTAAATTGCCCCAAGCATTAAGCTATGAAGAGGAAGAGTGCAGTCCTACACTTTTTAAAATGTGGTGGTCTGACACTTCGATGAGTCACCTGTTCAATATGCGGATTCCGGAGTCTATCCATTACCTAAGGGTTCTCCAAATTAGCTCTACTATAGAAACACACAGAGAACAATTCGGGACCAGCAATTAGCATAATGGCTACATCGCTGGACTCCCATGTAGTCGACCGCAGTTTAAGTCCCAGACCTGGTGGCTTAAACTCACACCGGGCGCGTGTGCGTGCGTGCCCAAGATCCTGAGAGGAGAATGGAGAAGGGATTGAGGCATGGCCATCCCCCATGGGGAGTGATTTCTCGCTTTCTGTCTCTCTGTCTCTCTTTGTCTTTCTGGTGAGTGCATGTGCCCAATAGCAAAAAAAATAAAATAAAATAAAATAAAAAGCAAAAAACAACTCTTTAAAAAAAAAAAGAAACACATAGAGAACAACTTAAAAATAACACCCAAGACTAGGGCTGGCCACATAGTGCAGTGGTTGATCACTGTGCAAAGGAAGCTCGATTAACATGACTGACCACTATTCAAATCCTGGCCCCAGAAGACTGAGAAACACACCAGGTATGTGTGTGTGTGTGCATCCTAGAATCAGAACAGGATGGAGAAATGGGAAAAAAGACTGTGGCATGACTACAGTGCACCAGGGGTGCTTTTTTTCTTTTTTCCTATGACACTCTTCTTAGAGTTATCTCTGAGAGTACACATACCCACTAGCACAAAACAAACAAAAAACAACCAACAAAACAAAACAAAAAACACCCTAAGAGCAATTGACACCTGAGGCCATTTATCAGAATCCTTAGGTGAGGGATCAGGACATGAGTATATTTACTCTCCTCACTAATGTAGTCAATCACAATCTTTGGAAGCATAAATTGGGATAAGTAACTTAAACAAGCTACTAATGGCTATTAGAAGTCCTGAGACCCACATAAATCAATAAGGAAAAATAAAAAAAAAAAAGAACCAAGATTAACCTTAAGTGATGAGCCAGATGGGGATATCTTTTCACCCCAGTGCTATTGGTAGAGTGAGGGAAACATCATCAATAATAGGTAAGTAACAGGTATCGATGGCTTAAATATATTCCAGGCACTTTGCTAAACACTTTAATATCTAAGACCATTTAGTTTTGTATCTCAATCTGATAGATGATGCTATCTATTTCTAATAAAGTGTAGCTCAGCTCTCCTAATGATACTGTAATTCTCTTTAACATTTGGCACACTATCTTTTGCATATTGACACAATCATTGCATCTTCTGAGTTACTGATATTGTACAACATTGAGACATGCTCTGGTTATAAAAGCCCCAAGAATTTTCTTGATTTTGTTGGTATTGGTTAAAGCTTGATATGTTCTTTCTGTTCCAGAAAAAAGGCTGCCAATGAGATTTGGGAACTCTGCTGGTATAAGTTTTAACCCATCACTGTTCCTGAACTGCCCACAGAGAGAAAGCATCATTTTATCTACTCTTCAATTCTTTACTATCATTTGAAATCCAATTATGTCATCAAAGACTTCCTTAACGGCCACTGTACCACCTCCGTATTTAGTTTGATAGTTGGTTACTTTAATACACTGGTTATCAACTCACGGGATGCAGCCATTTGCATTTGGACTACCAATTTAGTCACAGGAGAAAGGAAGCTCACTGAGAGCAATTCACAGCTTCTTGACACTGACCTAAGGTTGTGTGTTGATCCAGTCTGTATCTGAGAGAGGATTGTAAGTTGTCATTTTTATAGCTCACAGTACTAAGTGTGAGGCCAGTGGACACCAGAAAGGCTATAAATGAATCTCTTCCCAAATTGGGTATATTGTCCAGGGACTCTGGCTGAAGATCCACTGACAGCATCATAAAAGATATCAAAACCATTTTGAAAAAGAGTTCTTCAGCTGCAATAGTTGCAACTCTGGCAATTTTTTTTTTTTTTTTTCCAATAGTGCTGATGCTGAGGCATGCATACCTTGACATATAAATTCACTTTGAAGAGATGCACCAACACTTCAAGGGCGTCAAGAAGGTAATAAATAATTTAGATTGGGAAGAATAATCCTGGGTGGCTGGGTGAAATGTCTCCTTCAATGCTAAGTCAAAATATGCTTGGACAAACTTCTTGATTGCACTGCTCCATCCAGTATCAAGGACTCACATGGCTCCTTCTCTGCTCGTGATTGGTAGCATTTCATCAGTGATAGCAATCATGCTGTGTCTTGGCTGGTGGGTTCCCCTATTATCTAATTTCACAGATAAAAAAAATAGGCTCAGACAGGTTAAGTAACTTGCCAACTTCTCATAGCAAGTAAGTGGTAGAGCCAGATTTTGAAACAAGGTCTATCTGACTATAAAACCTATGTTCTTAACTACTCTGTTTTCCTCGTGGGAAGGATCACTGAAGAAAATAACAGATTCTAATAATATGCTATTTAAAAGCCATGAGAAAATCTATAAAAGTGCTCTAGCAAAAAGCAAAAATTATAAGATAAAGAAAAGGAGATCCATCAAAATTAGAAAGATAGATAAGAGAATTACCAGCCACTGGATCCAACATGTGGAGCCCTACAGTACAAAATGCTATATATATTTAGTGAGGAAAGGTATTAATCAAAACAGCATCCTACCTGTAAAAGGATCTGCTGTTGGCAGTGTGTTGGAAGATCCTGAAGAGCCTGGAACGTACCGACCACCACCTGTGCATGCAAAACAAAGGAAAAGCTGAAGTACACTAAAATATTGCATTTCATAAAGAGCACAATGCTTTTATGAGGAGAACCCAAGTTTGGGGAAAAAATTACAAAGAAAGGCTGTCCTATGATAGAATAACAAAAATTACAGTTAGAAGTCATGAATCTGGGAAGAAACTAAAATTTCAATGATTCTTCAAGTTCTGTTTTTAATATTTTAACACTTTATTATATCTTAGTCCCAGAACTTAAATATTAAAATAACTGAGTTCAAAAACAGAAAAGAAAACTAAAGGCGATCTCTGATCTAAATAATATGCACATTCAATCAATCCCTGTCCCTGTTCCTATACAAATTCACTAGAATTCCTGCTGTTGCTATTGCTATCAAAACCACAGGCATTAAATGTTAATCTTTTAGAGAAGCCTTGGGTTCATTAATTCATGTGTCAAACAGTGCACTCAGTGCTGGGGATCCAACAGGGAACAAAATTGCTTATATCCACTGAAGCCTACAATCGACCACAGAAAAGAATTACAAAGAGGATGAATGCTACAAAGGAAATAGATTTTCATTTATATTTATAATAATGTGTGGTATGTGCATATATAAGTTTTGTTAGTATCCTTAGGAAAATAACCAGACCTACAAAAAGATATGTAAAAATGCTTATAAAGTTAGTTTTTGGGGAGCAAAACTAACCAAGTAATTGTTAGATTTCCAGATGGACCCAGCTGCTTTAATATCTATGCTTTACCCACAGCTGTTTTCACAGTACTGCAGTATGCATTCTCTTTTTGGCACTTTAGTCTGACATTCCACTAACAGAAATAATCAAGTACTAAGCACCTGGGTTTTTTTAAGTGCATGTATTTGGAGGGGTACACTGTTTATAATTCAGTAATGAGTTACTATGATAATTCTGTTTAAGTCAACTTACAGATGAAATTTGCTTTATTACATGAATGAGCAACTGAATTTTGAACTAGAAAGACAAGATAATTTCAGAACATGGAGTATGCATGAGGGGAAAAGGCAGCCTATAGGTAAGACGTGGGGTTGTTTTAGAAAACTGAAGAGCACTAGCACATGAAAAGTGGGTCAGAAGTGACAACAAGAAAACATTACCAGTGAAGTACCTATTTCAAACTTCTAGAGTTAGCCCTGTACCTAAAAAAAAGAAGCATTTTATTTTCTTCTGCACCTCTAATTCCAGGATCCAGAACTCCAGCCCGTAACCCACTTCCTAGGAGCCAGAATTCAGGCTAATGGTACTAGAACTATAATTTAAGAATTAGCATGAGCACCAAACTCCATTTATAACACTTCAGATAATATATACTATATTATAAAAAATTAACTTAATAAAAACATGAGGTACAAATCACATTTAAACCAAAACTACCCATAACTCAGTCCTAGACTTGATATATAACTAACCTATTTAGTCTTGTGTGAAAACAATTTCTATTTACTAAATTTCACCAAAATATTTAGAAATGTGGTGGAGAGCCAGAGAGAGGGCACCCTCAGTGGAGTGTGGTCAAGCTGTGAACTTTTTCCTACATTTCTTTACCTGTCAGGATTTAGGGCCTGCACACACAGATACCTGGCATGTTTTTCAGTATGATGGGGATGTGATCTGAAGCATAATCCGGTATCTGGGATTTGGCTCTCTTAAGAACTGAGCTACAAGATGGGCCCCAAATTTTTTGCTACAGGGCACATGTACTTTCAGGGAAAAACAAAGAGCAAGAGGGAAAGTAAGAAGTCACCCCCCAGGGAGATGGCTATACTGTAATCCCATATCCATTCTCTCTGGATTTTAGGCACAAATGCACACATGCCCTCAAGCCATGTGGGATACATCACCTCAACCTCTGCACCACCTGCTGTCTCTATTTCTTTTTCTTTTTTTTGGAGAGATTTTCGCTATAGGGCGCGTGCGCTCGCCAGACAGACAGAGAGAGACAGAGAGACAGAAAGCGAGAAATCACCCCCCAGGGGGGATGGTCACGCCGCAATCCCTTCTCCTCCATTCTCCTCTCGGGATCTTGGGCACGCACGCACACATGCCCGGCGTGAGTTCTAAGCCACCGGGTCCGGGACGTGAACCGCGGTCGACTACGTGGGAGTCCAGCGACATAG
This sequence comes from Tupaia tana, assembly GCA_026018925.1. Lineage (NCBI taxonomy): Eukaryota > Metazoa > Chordata > Mammalia > Scandentia > Tupaiidae > Tupaia > Tupaia tana. The sequence continues at coordinate 59,579,229 of JAKSZU010000013.1, forward strand.
CCATTACACTAACTGCTGGTTCCCCTGCTGTCTCTATTTCTAAAAAGACAAGCTATATAAAGAAACTTGAGTTTCTACCTGCTATAGATCCTGGTTTTTATGAATGTTTAAACACATCAAAAAAAGAAAAAAACAAAACAAAAAAACCCCACCAGCACTGAGAGGAGTAGACATGGCTTAGTACAAGCCCTAACTTACCTGTAAATGGATCTGAGAAACTGGAGTTTCCAAGTCCCAACATTGGACCCTTTGTATTATCAATAATAAATTTAGCCACTTGATCCAGAAACATGGGATTCAAATCATTCTTCTGTAAGAAGTTGTATGCAGTTAACCAAGGATCATCAGTGACATTATATGGCAGTTTGTATGATGGTCCACCTTCATTGACATCAATTGAGAAAACATAATCATATTCCTAAAATATGAATATGAAAAGGAGAACATTATTACTCATTCGACTGTTCACATAGATTAATGACATATAAAACATAACATGGACATTATGAGTTCTTTATTTTAACATTCTTAAATTTTCAACATTCTCCAAAGTACAATGCTAAAATTTTCCTTTGGTAAATAAAGATGAATAGCAACCATCTACATGTGCTGCAAGATGAGTATTTCATTTGTGGGTGGGGGAATTACATGTTCATCGTAGGGCCAAGGGAAAATTTCCAATTGGCTGATCCCACGGCTAAAAGCATCAGCCATTACTGTGCCCTACGCACCAAAACATGTTGGCATTATAAGCACTTCTCTGCAGGGCTCCTCACATCTTGTCAAGTTAAATATAGTCAGGCATTATACGAAGTGTGTCACAAAAATCTCCAAAACTAAAATTGTTAAGAACAGCTTATGTATGGAAACTACTAAAAGACAGAAAATGGCTAATTTGTCTATCAAAATGGAACTCTCTACATGGAAAAGTATTTTTTAAAAACTCGATTTCAAAACAGAAAAATTGATTTTCCTATATTTTAAAATGTCAAACACCAAAGGAAATTTTTATCAGCATGGGGAAAAGAAAAAATTAGCCAAATGATTTCAAACAATAGTAATTAGAAAGTAGAAGTCAACATACTTTCCCTTCATATAAAACTTTTCCAGATGTTTGTTGATTAGCACCAGATGAGCCAACAACATCACCAATCTTTATCCACCTCCCTTCACTAACACTCCACTGATAGGCTTCAACTTTCTCTCCATCTCTGATTAGACGAGTCTGTCCTTCTCTAGTACCTTAAAATAAAAAATGTAAAACTCAAGGGTAAAATGGCAGAATAAAATGCAGAAACACTTATATAGAAAATTCTTAACATTAAAATTTAAACATATAAGAGTATATATTTTGGTTTAAAAGAAATTTTACTAAACAAAAAAAAATTTTTTTGAGAGATTTTTGCTATAGGGTGTGTGCGCTTGCTAGAGAGATAGTGAGAAATCACCCTCTCAGGGGGGATGGCCATGCTGCAACCCCCTCTCCTCCATTCTCTTCTCCAGATCTTGGGCAAGCATGCACACGCACCCAGTGTGAGTTTTAAGCCACCATGTACAGGAATTGAACCATGGTCAACTATGTAGGAGTCCAGCAGGACCAGCAGTTGACATAATGGCTATGTTGCTAGACTCCCAACTCATGCCAGGCGCGTGTGCGTGCATGCCCAAGATCCGAGAGGAGAATGGAGAAGGGACTGTGGCGTGGCCATTCCCCCTGGGGGGTGATTTCTCGCTCTGTCTCTCTTTCTCCACCTTTCTGGCGAGCACATGCGCCCTAGAGAAAAAACACTCTCAAAAAACTATGTAGGAATCCAGCAACATAACTACTACATTTGCTGGTCTCTAAACAAAATATCTTTTGTTTGTTTTTTATTGTCTAGAGAGATATTTTTGCTATAGGGTGTGTACATTTGCCAGGAAGACAGGAGTAAGAAATCACCCCTCAGGGGGAATGGCCATACCGCAATCCCTTCTCCTCCACTCTCCTCTCAGGATTTTGGGCACACACACACGTGCCCAGTGTGTTTTAAGACACCAGGTCTGGGACTAAAACCATGTTCGACTACATGGTAGTCCAGCAACGTAATCATTACGCCATCTGCTAGTTCCGCAAAATATTTTCAAAATGTAATTCTACTAGGAAGTAACTAGGCCACCAAAAACAAAAGTTTTATTACTGAATATCTCCTGCCAACACATTTCAGTAACTGGCTCTCCATTCTTCCAGTGGCTCAGGCCAAAAAGCAGAATGGTGTGATACCCATTTCTCTAAATTCCACAGTCAACTCTTGAGCAACTTCTATTAGTTTATTTTTAAACAAATAACAGAAAACTCTGTCTTCTCACCATCTCCTCATTTATCCCTTGGTATAAGCCACCATCATTTATTAGATGAGTTGATTGAATTACCCCTTTCCCTTGTTCTTGGTCCTCCACAGTATGTATTAACTCAACAACTACCAGGATTCTGTCAAAAGTTTAATAAGAACTAAACATTATTCTGCTCTAAATCCTTTAATGGCTTTTCCTGTCACTCATGATAAAAGTCTAAATCCTTGGAGAGTTATAAAAGGCCAAATATAGGCACTGCTCACTTAATGACCAAGTTTCATTCCTATGACAAGGTTTTTCAGAGCACTGGTCAAAAAGGTAGGAGTTCCAAGTCTTATGCCTTGCGCTATGTTGTAGCACCATAGAGTATGTATTGGCCCATAGATACCATGTGACCCCACATTAGAATAATGCAATTCTATCCATAAAAAAACCATACATTGATAAGTGCCAGAAAACTGATGTAATCACTTTTATTTATTTTTAGTACTATGGGTGCACAGTAAAGCACACATTTACTAAAAAAAAAAAAAAAAAAAAAAAAAAAAGCAGTCCTGTCTGATTTCAAATGTTTCATGTAGTGAATACTGACAGGGAATGAGACAACGACTAAGAAAGGAGATTCCCTAGTCTCACACAGACTGAGAGAGGGGATTCATGCTGGAGAACTGGTTCTAAGTCCTAGTAGTCACTAAACAAGCAAGTCCTTAAGTGAAGAGAGGCTGTATAAACTGCCCCCACCAACCTCTCTAGCTTTACCTTCTACTATTCCTCCTCTACCACCCTACCCCCACCATCACACCACTGTAAAAATAAAATAAATTAAATTTAAAAAAAAAGAGAGAGAGTATAAAAAAGCAAGCCACCAGGTCTGGGACTCGAACTGCGGTAGGCCATTTGAGAGTTCAGTACATTAACCATCATGCCACCTAATGACCCCTGCAGTTACTTTCAAAGTCAAATGGTTCCAAACTAAGTAGTCATTGCTTTGTTGATATTTATTTGTATGTTCAATCTGTATAACTTCTCTCATGAATTTCATCAACCAAAAGTATGAAATGAATGACTTTTGAGAGCCTGTTTATAAGCTAGCATTGAGAAAGTAGGGGAAAACAGGACTAAACTGCAAGACACAGGCATGAACAACAGGGTTTCTCATAGCAGTTAGGGGTGACAGTAAAAATTCTTCCAAATTGGGAACCAGCAGTTAGCGTAATGGCTATGTCGCTGGACTCCCACGTAGTCGACCACGGTTTGCGTCTCGGACCCGGTGGCTTACAACTCACGCCGGGCGCGTGTGCGTGCGTGCCCAAGATCCCGAGAGGAGAATGGAGAAGAAGGGATTGCGGCGTGACCATCCCCCCTGGGGGGTGATTTCTCGCTTTCTGTCTCTATGTCTCTCTCTGTCTGTCTGGCGAGCGCACGCGCCCTATAGCAAAAAACCTCTCCAAAAAAAAAAAAAACAAAAAACTCCCAAATCAGTGTCTGTCAATGCAAATAACATTGAAACATTAGCAGAACAATACTTTTCTTCTTATCACTCTTAATAGTCCCTATTTCTAATATGGTGGCATTTTTTTTTAACTTGTAGATACACTGAAATACTTACCAGGTTCATTCAGATGTTCCCTTCCAGGAAGCTGCTCAGCATTAATGTCCCCTAAATCCCCTGTTTTAGAATCAATGGTTGCCTGAGACAGTTCTTTTTCAAAAGCCTTAATTTCCTCAGCACTTGCTGTTCGATCCTCTGATTCCGTAAACACTCTAATAATACCATCACTATAAAGAAAAACAAACTGATTTTAAAAGTTATTGCTATAGTGCATTTAACATTCTCACACCTGAATGATCCAATGCAAGAATAACCTATATTTATGAATATGAGAAATACTATGTCTTTACTGCTGAGCACTACATTGACTATCATGCACACTACCCTCAGTTATTTAAGAATTTACTGACAAAGAACAGAGAAATATTCATTTAAACGCAATTTTCAATTCCAAGGAAATGTTTACCATTGTAACTATCTATCTATCTATCTATCTATCTATCTTTTTTTTAGAGAGAGATTTTTGATATAGGGCACATGTGCTCACTGGAGAGACAGACGGAGAGATAGAAAGCAAGAAGTCACCCCCAAGGGGGGATGGCCACACTGCAATCCCTTCTCCTCGATTCTTCTCTTAGGATTTTGGGCATGCAAGAACACACACCCAGCCTGAGTTTTAAGCCACTGGGTCCAGGACTCGAACCGCAGTCGACTACGTGGGAGTCCAGCGACATAGCCATTATGCTAACTGCTGGTCCCATTCCAGCCTGAGTTTTAAGCCACTGGGTCCAGGATTCGAATCATGGTCAAGTACATGGGAGTCCAGTAACATAACCATTACGCCATGTGCTAGTCCCAATACATATACTTTTAAAGTCAGAACTACAAAGGTATTGTGGTACAGAGAAGAGTAGCGGGCTGGTTTACTTTATAAACGACTCCAGAGGGTTAGTCCCATAGCATAGTAGTTAAAATGCTAAGCATTGGGAGCAGGATCCCACATAGTTGACTGCAGTTCAAATCCTTGAAAACACACCGGGCACATGTATGTGTGTGCCCAAAATTCTAACAAAAAGGAGGGAAAAGAATTGGAGGAACAAGGACTCTGGAATGATTATGTTCCACCGGAGAGCTCTCTCTCTCATGCTCACTCTGGTGAGAACACAAGCCATCTGGCAAATATAAATATACAAAAATGGCTCAAGACCCAACATAAGGCTTATAAAACAACCGATACTTGATAAAGAAACATAATCTTTCTTTACTATGCCAATAGCTAGCAATGTAACCTCAGTCAATGAAAAACAAAAACAATAAAAGGCATTGTGTTTGAAGGGAGATACCAGTATTCAATTAGTATTATTGGAAACATTACTTCATTGCCATGATTTCTCAGTCCTAAATGTTGAGATAAGAGGGCCAAGTTTAGCTACTTTTTTTTTTTTTTTTTTTTTTTTTTTTTAAGATAAAGAGATTTTTGCTATAGAGCACATCCACTCGCCGGGGAAACAAGAGACAGAGAGACAGAAAGCGAGTAATCACCCCCCAGAGGGGCTGGCCATGTTGTAATCTCTCTTCCTCCGTTCTCTTGGAATTTTGGGCATATACACAAATGTGCCCAGTGTGAGTTTTAAGCTGCTGGTCTGAGAATTGAACCATCCTACATGGGAGTCCAGCAATATAACCATTACGCCATCTGCTGGTCCCAAGGTTAGCTACTTTTTAACTATATCAATCCTACCTGATTTCACAGACTATTTCTTCACTTAACCTTCCACTAACAACAATTTCATTCTTTCCACTGGTTTATTTTTCCTCAATTTAAAATATACTTATGGAAGGAAAACTAGGCCAACAAATCAACCCAATTTGCCCTAGCCAAAATAAATAAAATACCTCTATTTCACTAGACCTTCTATCACTTACAACTGTTACCTTTTTATTCTTGACCTCAATGCCAGAATGGTCTATAACCCTTTCTTTCATCTATCACCTCAAATAACTATCTCCTCTTACTTACTTTTTTTCCCTAGCATTTTCCATCAAAATGTGATGTCAAGAGAGCCATTAATAACATCTTGCAAGCCAAATACAAATGTTTTTTCTAGCTTTCAACTTCTTGACCCCTCAAGTATTTTTGATATTGATGATGATCTTCCTCCACAAACCCTTCTATCTCCCTGAAGTTCAGCAACTGGATTTCTTTGTTTTGTTTAATCTGATAGTTTCTCTTTCTATACCCACAGATTATCACAGATTGATTTCTTAGTATTCTATTCGTTGTCTGTCTTTCTTCCCACAGAAGGAGGTGTTTAGTTTGCATCTGGCAGTTCTATGCAAACCTTTCTTTTCGTCTCAGTTCTTACACTAAGCTCTGCCCATGATCCACTAGCATGACAGTAGCTCACCACACTAAGACCTCAGGGTCTAAAGAAAAACATCAGTTCTCAAACCAATTTCCCCACTTCTCCATATTTTATTAATGGGGACTTCTAATCATCAAAAGTTTAAAACTTTTGCCTTCCCTTTCACCGTCTGATAATTTTCCTTTCAATAATCTTATTTCTCTTATCCATTAGTATGTGGCGGCCAGTTTTATAACTTCATAGCCCCACTACTGAAATTACTTTCTAGTGTGCTTTCCCGTCCATTGTCAGCACTAGTTAAATCTAATCTATGTATGTGATAATTCACGAGTTCTACTTTAACATTATTGAGCTACTCCCCCTTAATTCTAATCACCAAAGCTAAAAACATGCCCTGCATTCCAGATTTTCCACAGTTATGTCCCACTGTGTCTATTTTCCCCTAATCTTCAGCATTAATCCTCCAGCATTTCCCTTCATCTCCTATACATGCAACATTCATTCTCATGAAGGAAATTTGTTTTTGACAAAAATTCTCACTTCCTCCTTGTTTCTTTTTTTCTTTTCTGTTTTAGCTTTTGCTATAGGGTGTGTGCACTCTCCAGAGAGAGAGACAGAGGGGAAATGAGAAAATCACTGTCCAGGGAGCAGGGCCACAATGCAATTCCTCTCCTTCACTCTTCACTTGAGATTTTGGGCATGCAGGCACACGTGCCCTGTGTGATTCTCAAACTGCTGGGTTCAGGACTTGAACTGGGGAACTGACCAGTTCATTGCTTTGAAAACTCTAATTCAAATTTCTTCTTCTCCAAAAAGTGTTCTCACATCAATCTATATCTTTTCTAACTTCTTCTGCATTCATTTTGACTGTACGACTTGAGGTACCAGGCTAGTGTAATACATCATGTATCACTTGTGTAAAATGTGTTGTATCTACAACTGTTTTGCTCAGTAACCAAAATGTGCATATAGTCTCCCCAATTGACCTAAAATACGTATGGCTTATCTCTGTACACACTATTGCCTACCAAAGACCTAGACATAGAATATTTACTAACTGATTAGAATATAAATACCTCGCACCAACCACAATGTCACCATTGTCTAGCACACAGCAGCACCATATAGACTGAGCTGGAAGTCGAATGGTTTGAGCACAATCTCCATGCTTCCAGATTCTCAGAGATCTGTCTTCTGCTGTTGTCACAAAATCTAAAATTAATGAACACAGGAAAAATTACTTTCAATAAAGAAAATTAAGTAAATTTATATACCACTTATTACTTCAAAAATCAATTTTTTTAATTTATTTTACATCTTACCCATGCCTCAGCACCAATAAATTATACAAAGTATTTTATCAGATACTTAAGAACTTTTTTCTTTTGAAGAGGTTTTTGCTATAGGTATGTGTGGCATGTGTGCTTGCCAGAAAGACAGAGAGAGACAGAAAGCGAAAAATCACCCCCCCTCCGGGTGGGGGTGGCCAGTCTGCAATCCCTTCTCCTCCATTCTCCTCTCAGCATCTTGGGCACGCATGCACATGCACCAAACTTAGAGTTTAAGCCATTGGGTCCGGGACTCGAACCGTGGTTGACTACAAGGGAGTCTAGTGACAGCCATTATGCCAATTGCTGGTTCCGATACTTAAGAACTTTTTACAAAACCACCATCAAATCTAACCTAATATAAAGATGGATATGTAATATTCTCCATTAGGAAAAAAGACACTTTAAGAAATAAAATTATGAAATTATTCAGGTCACAGATACTAAATTGACTTATCAGTCCTCTTCCCCCATCTCAAGAATGTAACAGAATAATGCTTAAGACAAAATCTGAAATACCTAGGGTAAGATAACCTTACCTTTACAATTTGGAAAGACAGATATGCTATAAATATAATTTGTATGTCCATAATAGACTTCAAGACACTCGCCAGTGATTTGCCACCTTCTAATACTAGCATCATTTGCACAAGAAAGAAATTCTGTTTCACTCAAAATTGCCAAACCTCTTACACAGTCTTCATGCCCTGTATTAAAAAAAAGAATCACATTAATCAGTAAAATGTATCACTTGGGTGAAGGCTCTATATACTCTATTAACATTATAAAAAGTATCAGTAGGTAGTAAAAGCTGATTTTCTCTTTTTTCTTTTCTTTTTAGAGAGGTTTTGCTATAGGGCATGCGTGCCTGCCAGGGAGACAAAAAGAGACAGAGAAACAGAAAGCGAGAAATCACCCCCCAGAGAATGGCCACGTCACAATCCCTTCTCCATTCTCCTCTTGGGATTTTGGGCACACTTGCACATGTGGCCAGCATGAGTTTCAAGCCACCAGGTCCAGGCCTTGAACCACAGTCGACTATGTGGGAGTCCAGCAACATAACCATTATGCCATGTGCTGGTCCCAAACTGATTTTTCAAGTTAGAGAAATTTCATTTTTTCTGTGGAAAAGTCTGATAACTAAAATCTGTAATTCATTTTTGACAACATTTTTAGCACCTGTCTTAGGAAGTTATTTTATGTTCATCATACCTCCTATTGTTTATTATTATTATTCTCCATAACCCTCGAAAAACAGTATTTTTTTTTTTAAGATAGAGCATATGTGCATGGATCAGAGATAGAGAGAAAAGCACCCTCCACAGTGCCTGGTACACCGCCATCACCTTCCTCTAGTCCTCTAGCCCATCACAATCCCACACAATACACGGGTGTGTGTGTCACGTGGCTTCAGGCCAAACCAACTGGGAACTCAAATAACAGTTAGCATGTAGTTTCTAGTTCCCCATTGTGGTACACTACCAACTGCACCACAGAAACTGGGCTCACAAAATATATTTTGACTTCAACTATTCATCTTTTTTTTTTTTCCCCGCTACAGGGTGCATGTGCTCACCAGAGATAGCGAGAGACAGATTAAGAGAAAAAAAGTAAGAAATCACCCCCTTGAGGGGATGATCACACTACAATCCCTTCTTCATTCTCCTCTTGGAATTTGGGTATGCATGAATATACACCCAGCCTGTTTTTTAAGCAAATGGATCAAAGACTCAAACTGCAAGTTGGTCACATGAGATCAAGCCACCTTAACTACCATGCCACTGGCTCGTTCTTCTAAACTTCTGAGAAAAAAATTAAAAAATCTGAGCTAAGAAGAAGCTATGATATCATAAAAGTTGTCTACCCTGATTTTACCTGAGAAAGTCCTCTCACATCTTCCAGCCTTCCACAGTTTAATAGTCTTGTCTGCCGATCCAGTCAACATTAAGCCCTGTTCAGGTAAGATCTTTACTGCCCACACTGCAGCTGTATGGCCCTATGAATAAAATGAGTAACCATTTAAGTTGCCACAGAATAGTCATATTTAATGATTATCTACAATACTGACAAAGAACTTTTGTACCTGGAGAGTCATCATGCACTTGTCATTCAGCCAGACTTTAGCAGTGGTGTCCCAAGAGCCACTAAGTAATGTCCCAAATTTTCCAGATGAGAGACTACAAACTAAGGGAAAAAGTCATTAATTAGCACATTTTTATAGAGAAGAAATGTTCTTGCAAATTATTAAGCTTCCAATTAAAAGTTAATTTAACGGAGATGCAGAATCAGTACAATGGTCAAAAGCATCAATGCAGTGCTAAACTGCCTGGGTGCAAGGCCAAGCTGTGCCACTTACAAGCTGTGTGACCACAGTGATATTACTTAACCCCAGGTCCCCAAGCTATAAAATGAGGTAGAAGGACCAAGTGGATTACATAACCCCTTCCAGTTCTAAGAAGCTATAATAGTAAACATGAAGGGACCAGCAGTTAGCCTAATGGCTATGTCGCTGAACTCCCACGTAGCCAACCGTGGTTCGAGTTCTGGACCCGGTGGCTTAAACTCACGCCAAGCGCGTGTGCGTGCGTGCCCAAGATTCCAAGAGAATGGAGGAGAAGGGATTGCGGCGTGGCCATCCCCCCTGGGGGATGATTTCTCGCTTTCTATCTCTCTGTCTCTCTGTCTGGCGAGCGCACGCGCTCTATAGCAAAAACCTCTCAAAAAAAAAAAAAAAAAAGTAAATATGAACATATTATATACAATTTTGGAAAGTTGTTTCTGTAGATAATTAGAATTTCTTTCATTAGCATAACAAGAAAACCAGAACCAAGCTCAAAGTTCAACAGTAAAGAAATAGTTAATTAAAGGTCTTATTATCTTTATGTAAAATTTCACAGGCGAGAAATTATAAATATGAACAATTATCTTAGAAAAAGAAGAGCATCCCATAGGATCATACCATAGCCCTGAGCAACAATGAATTGGGAATCCCCCTCCAGAGAACTGAAGGAAATGATCACAAAAATTTCTACTCTCAGAGTACAGTCCTTAAGATAGACACTCATTTGAACTTCACAATGGCTATCGGTAAGAAACTACTGCCTTGCACAGTTCCTTTTCTGAATAGGAGTGTTTGCTTTCATTATCCTATTCCATTTCAAAGTACTGTGTAAAGGAGACAGATAACCTGTGTTTTCAGCCCACAAATCTCTGAACTTAAGAATTACAAGGGTTGGCAGTTGGCGTGGTGGTTAAGGGCACTGGACTCCACATGGCTGACCAGAGTTCAAATCCCGTACCTGGAGACTTGCTTTCTCACTCCCCACCCCGTCACTCTGTCCCTCTCTGGTAAAACTGAAATAAATAAATAAATTTAAATAGAATTTTAAAAAGGAGGAATTCTATCTGGACCTGACATAAAAACACCCAAACACCAGCGATTAGTAACTTTGCGCTTAAAGTTATATTGGGTTGTCAGAAAAGTCATGATGTAGTTTTTCTATGCAAAAATGCATCACGACTTTTCAGACAACCCAATAATTTGACAGTATTTTTGGATTATTTGAAACTGGAAGAGAAGTGCATATATTCTGCCTGCAGGAGAGAACAAGCTGAATATGGTACCTGTTTTCCAATACAAAGGAAGATGGTTTAGAAAAGGAAATTACACATAGGCAAAATGGTAATTGATACTTTGAGACAAGTGCTTTATAGGTCCAGTGCACTTTTTAAAAAAAATTATTTTATTTAGCTTTCTTTTTCCTCCCCCTCCCCCTTCCCTCCCCTCCCCGACTCCTCTCCTCTCCCCTCCCTCCCTCCCTCCCTCCCTCTCTCTCTCTCTTTCTTTCTTTCTTTTTGACCAGAGAGGGACAGAGGGGGGTGAGAAACAAGCCACCAGGTCCGAGACTTGAACAGTGGTCGGCCATGTGGGAGTCCAGTGCCCTTAACCACCACGCCATCTGCAGCCCGTTCCAGTGTGCTATCAACATTTCACTGCTACAACTCCTGAAGCACATGTAGAGAAGTGAATGGGCCTCGAGGAACTCTTATGAGCAGAGTCTCTTTACTAATCCCTGTGGATTTTGTAGGGTAAAAGAAATGTTTCTGGGTTACAATGAGATCTGGGAATTGATTGTGACTATACCGTAAACTAGTCTATCCTAACTCATACTATATATATTCAAATATTTGGAAAAATAGGCACTCATAGACTTACTGTAATATATGTAGAAAATTATAAACAGTTACCCAGGAAACTATGAAAACAAGGGGGAAAAAAGTCATTTGTTTTAGGAAAAATAAGTTTTTACTTTGGTAAGAATATAATTTCAAAACTATTGGGTTGCTGGAAAAGTCATGATATATTTTTCTGTTTTTTCTATGCAAGAACGCAACATGACTTTTCCGTCGACCCAATATAAAAGTATTATTATAACATTTAAAGTAAATTCCCCTTTTGTTATGAACTTTGTTCTAAAAATTTTAAGTGACTTTCATAAATATATGCAGTAAGTTTTAAAATATTTGGATAAGGGGGCCAGCAGGTGGCATGGTGGTTATAGGTGCTAGACTCCCATATGGCTGACCATGGTTCAAGTCCCTGACTTGGTGGCTTGCTTTCTCTCTCTCTCTCTGTGTGTCTTGCTGTGTTCAAATTAAAAACAACAATAATGATAAAGAAAGAAAATAATTCTTTAAAAAAAATTATTGGATAAGGAAAGCAGAACGAAGGAAAACGTGCTGATATTGAGCCTCTGAATAGCAGAAGACAGAAACCTTTACTAAGTATTAATAGCTAAGTTATCAAGTACTTACCACATACCAGACACTGCAAAAAAATGTATTATTTCCCACAACCTCAGATATTGGATGTTATTATTTCCACTTAATAAATGAAAAGGCTAATATCCAAGAAGATTAAGTAATTTTCATCTTTAAAAGTTTAGAAAATTAGATGGTTGGGAAATGCATTAACTTGTCTTGGCAATAGGAATGAAAAACATCTCTGTAGATCCCTAATATACTATATATGCTTTGTCACAGATACGATGATTAAAAGATATTTCTTTTAATAAATAAACAAATAAATGGTAATTGTGTTTGGATGTTCAAATCAATTTTCCATTTGTATATAAAGTTACATTTCAAATAAGTAAAAAATTCTTACAAGACAGGCTTAAATCTTCTGCACTATTTGATTTTTCTTTTGTTCCTTTAAACTCAAGTGACCAGAAGGTCAGTAAATTTAATCACTGGATCCTGACACTAATACTTCATTCATGTACCCGTCTAAAAATAGAGTACCTTAAATTTACTAACAAGAGTGGGTTTTAAAAATTTTCTTCTTGGGACCAGCAGTTAGCATAATGGCTATGTCGCTGGACTCCCACATAGTCGACCACGGTTCGCGTCCCAGACCTGGTGACTTAAAACTCACGCCAGGCGCTGTGTGCGTGTGTGTCCAAGATCCTGAGAGAAGAATGGAGAAGGGATTGCAGCGTGGCTATCCCCCCTGGGGGGTGATTTCTCGCTTTCTGTCTCTCTGTCTGGCAAGCATACGTGCCCTATAACAAAACAAAAAAAAAAAACCTCTCTAACAAAAAAAAATTTTTTCTTCTTTTATTAAAATATTTTAAAAATTCATGGTAGAACATGTACATGAGAGAGAAAGAGAAAGGGAAAGAAACACCCTACAGGATCTAGCACACCATGACACCCTTTCTCCAGTCCTCCAGCCCATCAAATCCTGGGCACTTGTGCACATGCATGGTCGACCAAGCTGGAGATTCAAACTGCTGTTGCCAGCTTCTCTTCAGTAGGGCATTACTACTGTGGCACAAAGCCAGTCTTCAACTTTCTTCTTTTAGCTACTCTCATTTATAAGACAGTAATACCTCTAGAGATTTTTATCATTTATTAACTAATGAATAATTACACTTTAAAATGAAATTACAAAATAAGTTTTAGATTATTTTTGTTTTGCTGTGCTTTATTTGCCAGGGGTACATGTGATCACCAGAGACAGAGAGGAAAAGAAAGCAAGCATCCCTGTGGAGGATGATCGCATTGCAATCTCTTCTCCTTTTCTGCCTTCCTTCAGGAATTTGGGCACAAACATACACACGCCCAGTATGTTTCTCAAGCCAGCAAGTTTGAGACTCAGTTGGCCATGTGGGATCCAGCTACTTTAACCACCATGTCATGGGCTGGCTCTCATTTTTAATTCTTTAGGAACAGGAAAACCTAAATATCTAATCTTGATAGTGGTAAACAGGGATGTAATGCATTGTTAAGACCCTTTTAGGGGGGTGAGATGGCTCCATAGCTCAAGCAGTTAAGGGAGCTGATTCTCATATGGCCTATCAAGGTTCAAATCCAAGCCCCAACAACTTGAGAAACTCACTGGGTCCATGTGTGTGCATGCCCAAAATCTTGACAGGAAGAAGAAATGGAGGGAAAAGATTGCAGCATGACCACTGAAGGTGTTTTTTCTCTCTCTGTGGCAAGTATGCACACCCTCCGGCAATGTTTAAAAAAAAAAAATAGGAGCCTGTTGAGGGTGTTGCCTGTCTCTGGCTGGGTCTCTCTGGCTCAAGGAAGGGATAAAATTAAAAAAAGAAAAAAATTAAAAAAAAACAAAACCTTCAAACTGCATCTGCTAAAGCTTCTAAATCTAACTAACAGCTTGTAAGAAATACAGGGGCCTGAAGAACATGTTACCGGAACAAAAATGTTTTAATCAGGACAATTCAGATTGCGGAAAATTTTACAGGTATAACAATCTGGTTTCAAACAGCAAGGGGAAAGACAGAAAAAAAAAACTTGACAGACAGAACTTTTTTGGGTCACAATTCAAGCATACTGTAAAAAATTATTTATGAGACAACTAGGTAACTCTGAATACTCACTAGATAGTTGATAGTGAGAAATTTGAGGGGTTGGACAGTTGATATAGTGGGAAAACATGACAATCTTTGAGGCTGACCTATGTGGAAAGGTTCTACATTCATGTCCAGAGACCTTCTTAAAACACCAGGCATGGGGACCAGCAGTTGGCGTAATGGCTATGTCGCTGGACTCCCATGAAGTTGACCATGGTTCAAGTCCCAGACCCGGTGGCTTAAACTCACGCTGGGCACGTGTGCATGAGTGCCCAGGATCCCAAGAGGAGAATGAAGGAGAAGGGATTGAGGCATGGCCAATCCCCCTGGAGGGGTGATTTCTCGTTTTCTGTCTCTGTCTCTTTCTGGTGAGCACACATACCCTATAGCAAAAACTTCTCCAAAAACCAACCAAGCAACAAACAAACAAAAAACACCAGGCATGGACATGCCCATGACCCTGGTCTGGCTGAAACTGAGGGTAAACTATAACATCAAACCCTGTTGAGGGTGCTGCCTCTCTGGTTCATTACTGAGGTTATTTTTTCTTTTTAGAAAAAGGAGAGTCCTTGGGGCAGGAAATAAAATTAAAGAAAAAAGCAGCAAACTAATGTCTGGAGGCCACCTTTTTTTTTATACTCCACAAACTAAGAATGTTTTTACATTTTTAAGTGGCTAAGAATAAACAATCAAGGTCCAGAAGATGGCGTGGAGGTTAAGGTATTGGATCCCACTAGGCTGACATGACAGCCTGGTTTGAGACCTGGACTGGCTTAAAAATCACGTGGGCACATATGTGTGCATGCCCAAAATCCTGAGGAAATGGGAGAAGGGGAGAAGGGACTGAGACATGGCCATCGCCTTGAAGGATTAATTTCTCACTTTCTCTCTCTCTCTCTGGCAAGCACACACACCCTATCACAAAACTAAAAAGCATAAAGAATTAAAAGAATGCTCCTTGATATGTAAAAATTATATGGGATCCAAATTTCAGCACCCACAAAGATTTACTGAGCCGGGTGCGTGTGCGTGCGTGCCCAAGATCCTGAGAGGAGAATGGAGGAGAAGGGATTGCAGCGTGGCCATCCCCCCTAGGGGATGATTTCTCGCTGTCTGTCTCTGTCTGTCTGGCGAGCGCACGCACCCTATAGCAAAAACCTCTCAAAAAAAAAAAAAAAAAAAAAGAAAAAAAGAAAAAAAAGATTTACTGAAGCGTAAACCAGCTCATTCATTTCTTTTATTATCTATGGCTGCTTTTGTATTAACAATGACAGGTGAGTAGCTATGTAGCAACTAAATGGCATCAAAAGCCTAAAATATTTACTATTTGATCCTTTGTGGAAAAAGTTTGTCAACTCCAACTTTAGAGCTACATACTGAAGTATTTACACATGATGGCAATAATTTTCTTTAAAATAATGTAGTTGAAGAGGGACAAGATGAAATATGACAAGTTGAATGTTGATAATCCTTGAAGCTATGTTACATGGGGGGGAGGGATCATTGTATTATTCTCTTAAATGTTTAATAACTCATAATAAAGTACCATGTCTCTACTTTTATATTCTTTTGAAGATTTCCATAATAAAAATTTAAAACTCTGTATCACTTCATATGAAATATTTCACATGGTACCAGCAGTTAGCGTAATGGCTATGTCACTGAACTCCCATGTCGCTGACCGCAGTTTGAGTCCCAGACCCGGTAGCTTAAACTCACACCGGGCGCGTGTGCGTGAGTGCCCAAGATCGCAAGAGGAGAATGGAGGAGAAGGGATTGCGGCGTGGCCATCCCCGGGGGGGGGGGGGGGGGGTGATTTCTTGCTTTCTATCTGTCTCTCTTTCTGCCACTCTGGTGAGCGCAAGCACCCTATAGCAAAAAGCTCTCAAAAACGGGAAAAAAAAAAAAAAAAAAAGAGAGAAGAGACTGTTTTTAATTTTGATTTTTAATTATTTTGTGCAATAAATTCGTTTTTTAAGGATAACTAGTATTTTTTATCTTCTGGCTCTTACGTTTATGTGTATCTGCCAAAGTGAGGACCTAGAAGGAATGGGTTTAGGGCTCTGGAATTATTACAGAGTAACTGGTTCCAACAGCCTCTTCTTTATGTAATTGAACATTCTGCTTCTTACCTATAAAAGCATGTCAACCTTTACTGTTAACAGTGACAAATTTATAACAAGAGAATTTACAAAACTAAAATAATCCAAAAAGATTTGCACTACTGAGCCATAGCCATAGAATGCAACAATAGAAACTAGAGCAAATGGGTATGTAAATTTTACTTTCAAAGGGATGAAACTTCTCTAAAAAGAAAAATACCAACCTTATACTCACCAGTATTTTTGTGACCTTTTAGAATATAAAGTGGCATGGGGCTGTCCAGTGAGAAGATACAAATATTGTGGTCATTTCCTCCGGTAGCAATTAGTCCATGAGGATACATGTCACTTGCAGGTATGATGCATACACAAGATACAAAATTGGAGTGGCCACTCATACAGTGCATTTCTGTAAAGCCTCTGTTAGGACTAGAAAGATAAGATCATTAGTAAATAAAACACTTGTCCCCTGACTTAGCAAAATATATAAACTGATGAGGTACTCATTTCATTTAATATCTAGGCCAAACATTAAAGTATGAGCTGTTTTTAAAATATATTGTTTTAAGAGGTGGTTGGTGACAATGGAGGTTAAGGCGGACAGATCCCACGTGGCCAACTGCACAGTTCAAGTCCCAGACCTGGCAGCTTAAAAAAATCACTGGGTACAAGCTTGCCCAAAATCATGAGATGAGAATGAAGGAAAAGGGACTGTGGTGTGGTCATCCCTCATGGGAGGGTGCTTTCTTTCTCTTTCTCCACATGTGCCCTATAGCAAATTTAAAAAAAAAAAAAAAAAAATCCAAATTTAATGAATGGCATGCATGAATATAAAACATAATAAAAGCTTGAAGAACCCCAGGAAGATAGACTAAGGTAAGCACATTAAGACACTTTGTGATCTTGTGATCAAACTTGGGAATATAAAAAGAAAGAATGCTGAAAGCACTGAGAAAGAATCCACTCATCACACAGGAGTCCTCAACAAGATAGTTAGCAGATTTCTCACCAAAAACTATGGAGATCAGGCTAGCTGGTGGTGTGATGGTTAAGGTGCTAGATCTCACATGGCTGACTCTGCAGATCAAGTCCCAGACCTGGCAGCCCGAAAAACACGCTGGACATGTGTGGGTGCCCAAAATCTCAAGAGGAGAATGGAGAAGGGATGGCCATCCCTAGAGCAGGTGATTCCTCACATTTCCTCTCCCTTTCTCTCTCTCTCTGGCAAGCATAATTGGTCTATGGCATAAAAAATCTGGGGAAAAACAAAACAAAACAAAAACCCTTTGGAGACTAGAATGAAGTGGGCCAATATATTGAAGTGACACAAAAATGTGGTATGACGTGGCTGGATCCCACATGGATGACTGCATGGTGTGAGTCTAAGTCCTATACCTAGTGGCTTGATAAACATGTCAGGCATATATGCATGCATGTCCGAAAACCCAAGAAAAGAATGAAGAGGGTTTGTGGCATGGCCATCCCCCGAGAGGAGCTTTCTCACCAGCCTCCCCCTTATACACCCCAATAGCTCTCCAGTGAGTCCATGTGCCCTATAACAAAAAAAAAAAAAAATTGTTGATGAAAAATGATCATCGTTTATTGTGCAACTCAAGTGTAGACAGAATTTATAGTCATAAAATACAGATGGTATCTACATTATGCTAAACTAAATTAAAAGAATCAGAGCAGAGAAAGGATGCATATATGATGGAGGTGGTAGGAAAACACATGGAAAGCTAAATTCTTAATGTTGTACAGTAGGAATACATAATGCCTACAATTTTAAAACATTCAGTTTAAGAACTGCAATATATTATAAGCACAGAAGTGAAATACAGAAATAAGCAGATACAAATAAAATTTTGTCTCTGTGAAAGGGAAATGGGTGTGTGGTGGGAAGGGACTTGACTTGATTTCTTAAAAACCCAACAGAAAACTATGTGACGAAGGACCAAAAGTGCTGAGTGTTTACTTGAGGGAGAAGTCCCTTTAGTCTTGCTATGGTCAGAAAAGACTCAACATGTGATCTGAAATCTGAAATGTATCTTCAAAAACCAGTAGATTTCAAAAGACAAAACAATAAAAAGGCAAAGCTGTCAAAGCCTTACCTCATCTCTCCCAACCCAGAAGTTGGTGCTCAACAAGGAAAGTCCAGTTTAGTTTGAAGCCAGCTTACAGAGTAGCCTGAAGCAGTCTGAAACAATGGCATGTTGACAGGCTCAGTTTAATGTATAACCAAAAAAAATAATGTATCTCCAGTCTGAATGGCCTTGGACCTTCTGGGTTTTCAATGGACTGTTGTGCAAGCTAGGTTTCTGGGTTAGCTCATCCTAGAAAGAACGGCCTCCCTAGAACTAAACTCCCCATCATCCTGAGTCTATCCCTACACTTACTAACCTGACCCAGAACTGTATCAACTACACACTATCATGAAACTAAAATTGTCAGTATGTCAGTTTTGACAGTAGTTGTTAACATTTTCATGCATTTATTTATTTCTTCCACCAGAGAGACAGTGAGAGAAACACCGAGATATAGGCACTCCAAACAGAGTACCTATACCCCAATCCACCCCCCGTCTCAGGCAGCTCAGACTGCTGGCATGCATGTAGCATATGCATGTCTGTGTGCACACTGAAGTCACAGGTTACTACAAACACAGGACTTTCCCATGGGTCCAGTTGTGTTACCACTGATCCAGCTTTAACTCACAACAGGTGCTTGTACATGTATGAACAAAATCCTAAGAGGAGAATGGAGAAGAAGAGATTGTGGTGTGGCTATCTCCCTTGGGGGGGTTATTTTTTTGCTTTTTGTCTCTCCCTCTCTGGCAAGCGCACCTGCCCTAAAGCAAAAAGAACCCACCCACCCCACCCACCCCCCCCCCCCCCCCCCGCAAAAAAAAAAAAAAAAAGATAGGGTTGAGACACACTAGTCAGGATGCATGAGGTCGATTACCTAGTTAACTATAAGACATTCTAAGCAGTTAAAAACAAGATAAGCAGTTAAAAACAAGTAAATAACCTTTTTAAAAAAATTAACCAATTTTGGGACCAACAGGTGGCATAGACTCCCATGTAGCTGACTGCGGTCTGAGTCCCTGACCCGGTGGCTTAAAACTCACACCAGGCGTGTGTATGTGTGTGCATGCCCAAAATCCCAACAGGAGAATGGAGAAGGGACTGCAGTGTGGCCCTACCCGTCTTTCTGTCTCTGTCTCTCTGGTGAGCACACATGCCCTATAGCAAAAATCTCTCTAAAAAAATTAATTAATTAACCAATTTTATTTTTAATTGTTTTAAATGCCAGAGGATCATGAAGACACAGGACAGAGAGAAAGCACCTCCTTATCAGGGCCTGGTTACAGTCCCTTTTCTCCATTCCTCCTTCTGATCGGGCTCTGTGTACACATGCCCAACATGTTTTTCAAGATACCAGGACTAGGGCCATGGTCAGCCACATGGGATCCTGCTCCGTCCATAGTGCCTAACTGCTGCACTACAAGGCCAGCTAGAGAAGTTAAATGATTTTATCACCACTCACCCACTATTTAGCACTAAGTCTGACAAAATGCAAGCTCTTGATCAATGTTAGATAACTATATATGGGAATGAATTTTGAAAACAACATGAAATAAATTAAAAGAACCAGTTTTCAAACGAAATTGGTTTAGTCCAAAGTTCCTCAAATTACTAGCCAAAATAACCATTTTAGTGATGTAAACTCTAATCAACCTAGCACAGTTCTATAAAACATGTAAAACTTTGGATCAGCAAGTGGCATGGAGATTAAGGTGCTGGATCACACATGGCTGACCATGCAGTTCAAGTCCCAGACCTGGCAGTTTAAAAATCACACCAGGTGTGTGTGTGTGCATGAACACCCCAAATCTCAAGAGGAGCAGAAGGGACTGTGGCATGGACATTATCCCTGGGGAGTAATTCCTCACTTTCCATCTCTCTTTCTCTACCTCTCTCTTTCCCTCTCTCTCTGGTGAACACACATACCCTATAATGTGAAAAATAAAAAAATAAATAAAAGTTTAATGGCAGGAATCAACTATTAAGATATGCATCTTTGTTTCATTTTTTTTTTTTAAAGAATTACTTTATTTAACTTTACTTATTTATTTTTAATTTGACCAGAGAGGGACAGAGAGCAAGAAAGAGAAAGTAAGCAAGCCGCCAAGTCTGAGACTTGAACCATGGTTGGCCATGTGGAAATCAATCGTCCTTAACCACCACGCCACCTCCCAGCCCCAAAATACACATCTTTTAAAATACGCCTTACTGCAATAGTTATAGCCTACTGGGCAGATGCATCTATTAGACTTTGTTTTTTAAGGAATAGTTCATTTGTATGTGGGGGAGAGAGAGAGAGAAAGACACACACACACCCCCTCAACAAGTCTCTCATCATGCCATGCTCTCACGCCCCAGCCCTCCAGCTCCTCAGGACCCTAGGCACCTGGCAAGTTTTCAGGCCAACCAGGGTATCCAAATCCGCACACGGTTATATGGTTTCAAGCATTTCAGGACATTTTCATGATCTTTGCACCCCAGAGGCTGGGCCTGGATTCAATTTTAATGGTACAAGCGTAATCAATAATTGTACTCAAGAGGCCTGCAGGTGGTTAAGGTGCTGGACTCTCACAGAGTTGACCGTGGTTTGGGTCCTGAACCCCATGGCATGAAACTCACATCAGGGCGTGTGCCCAAAATCCCAAGAGGAAAATGGAAGAGAAGGGACTGCGGGTATGGCCATCCCTCAGGAGTGGGGAGGAGTTCTTGCTTTTTCTCTTTTGTCTCTCTCTGTGGAGTACGTGCCCTAAAGCAAAAATCTCTAAAAGAAAAATAATAATAATAAAAAAAAATTGTACTTAAATACATAGAAAGTTATATGATGGTGTTACCTAGAGGCCATCTCAGCCAATCCAATACAGAAGTTTGTTCTATATTGTCTCTCTCTCTCTAGTCTTGTCTACACTTAAACCTTAGCTGCACTAAAGCAAAACAGACCATAGTAGCACTACTACTCCAGACAGATCTACTTCCACACTTAGCCCCTTTGCAATCCATTCTCCATCAGCAGCTAACAAACTTTTCCATAGGTAAATCAGATTATGAGGCTCCTTGCTTGAAGGTATCTGAAAGCATCCACCTACACACTCCATTACCTGGCTCCTGCCTGTCTCTAACACCTGTCCCTGCCTCACAGTTTATTCCCTCCTGCCACACAGAGACTTTCTCAATCCAAGGTCTACTGTGTTTGCTCTTCCTGCAGACTAGTGCGCTCTCCAATTCAATCCTCCCTGCCAAGATCAGAGCTATCTCATGATTCAGATGTCAGCTTAAAACAAAACAAAATGAAAACTTCTTTATCAAGGCTTCCCTTTTCAAATCTGTCTCTACCAAATTCTTTGACTTCACAATACATATGCCAATTTCTAATTCGTTATTTGCTTCTTTTTTTGACCTATTTCTCCTAGCAGATCATAAACTACATAAACACAAGGAACTTGCCAAATCAGGGCTGACCCCTTGAACTTGATCTGATTTGGGGCTTAACTTTCTGGCTGTTAATATTTTTTTCCTGTTAGAGAAGTACTCTGATGTTTTGATGGCAATAAAACAGACATCCCCAAAATATTCGAAGGGTTTCACCATTCCTCCCAAGACCATCAAAGACCCTCGATTAAAACTCTAGCTTGGGGAACCAGCAGTTAGTGTAATGGCTATGTCGCTGGACTCCCACGTAGTCGACGGCGGTTCGCGTCCCGGACCTGGTGGCTTAAAACACGCGGGTGTGTGTGTGTGTGTGTGTGCGTGCGTGCGTGCCCAAGGTCCGGGGGGTGATTTCTCGCTTTCTGTCTCTATGTCTCTCTCTGTCTGGCGAGCGCACGCGCCCTGTAGCGAAAAACCTCTCAAAAAAACAAAACAAAAAAAACCCTCTAGCTTGGATAACGAAAAGTGGAACTTTCTAGAAACTTTGCAATTTTTGAGATCTTAACTGATCTTCAATAAATTAGATAAAAGACTACAGAGCAACCTCTGGGGGAAAAAAGAGGATATGCCTGATGCTCTCACATTACCTCATTTAAGATGGTTCCCCTGCAACTTTCCAAGTCTAAGAGAAATTTGGGAGATCATCGTCCAAAAACTGAAACCTCAATTGCTAAGTGGCTCGTCCAGTCATCATTAGTTAGCGGTCAAAGGCAGGTCTCGAGTCCCCCATGCCGGTGCGCTTTCCACTGAAATGCCGCTGGCTTTTTTACACTGCGTTCCGAGAGTGCCAATACACCAAAACGAAACAAGCACGGTGCAGGGAGGCCGGCAGGGAGACCACAGGTAGACGTGGAAGAGTCACTCTCTTCCCACACGCCAGGAAGCTTGCTACGCAGCAGCAGGCAACCGACTCGAAGCACTTACCTATCAGGGGCCCAGAGGCGGGTGGTGCGGTCTCGGGATACCGACACAAAGGCCCCCGGCGGATAGAGGCAACACGCCAGACCTCGAACGTCCAGCTCGTGGCCCGGGAGCGAGCAGCTCAGCCGGTACCTGGCGGCGCCGCTCTCCATCGCTAGTGTCTGTCGGCGTCCGAGACGCGGAAACCGCGCGAGAACAGTCCGCGGGGAAGGCAGACTAGCGCCCGGCCGCGGCGGCGAAGAGCCTGCAGGTGAGGGCGGCAGGAGACCGGAAGAGCGCGAGAGCCGGCGCGGAAGGGCGGCGGGGAAGGGGCGCGCCGAGCGGGCCGAGTGACACAGCAACCCTGAGTTGCACACCGGAATTCATCATCGGTCTCAGCCCGCCGTGACGCAACCGTGTGCGACCTGAGTGCTGAGGCCGAGGAGGCGCTGACGCTCGCTTCCCTCTTGAGCGTTGTAATGCTCTTGCAGGAAAAAATAAGGACGCCAAGGCAACCTTTCTGCCTAGGCGTCCAAGCTCCAGGTCCTTGCCAAACCCAGGTCCTTTTAGAGCCACTACCGAACTGTCGTAAATCGGAACGTGGCCGGGACTACAAGTCCCACAATGCTACGCTCCACGCTTAAGCGGCTGGCGCCCCGAACCGGATATTTAAAATCCGGCTTCCCCGTGCCGCTCGCAGCGGTATTCTTGAATGAGATTGCTTGGTGTCTTCTCTTAGGGCAGCGATACCGATTTTTCTGAACTCTTCGCAGCCTCCCGAGGTTTCTTTTTTTCTTTTTCTTTTTTTTATTGAAGAGGTTTTTGCTATAGGGCGCGTGCGCTCGCCAGACAGAGAGACAGAAAGTAGGAAATCACCCCCCAGGGGGGGATGGCCACGCAGCAATCCCTTCTCCTCCATTCTGCTCTCGGGATCTTGGGCACGCACGAACACGCGCCTGGCGTGAGTTTAAGCCACCGGTCAGGGACCTGAACCGCGGTCGACTACGTGGGAGTCCAGCGACATAGCCATATGCTTAGGTGCCAACACTTTTGGTTAATATAGCATAATGCATATATGATAAAAATATTGAAAGGGCTTAGGTGAGAATTGGTAGAAACTTTTTATTTGCAGGTTTTATAAAGTTGAGGTAAAAACATGTCCTCCGAAAGTGGAACATTGAAGAAGAAAAGCCCGTGGAAGTATAAGGAAAAAAACCATAAATTGTGAAGTATGAACTTCTTAAAAGGTAGTTAGGAGCCTGCTTAAGGTTAAAGTCTTTGTTACCCCTTTCCTGCTTTATGTAATTTTTTTATTTCCGTGACTGTCGAGCACCTCTTCACCTCCCAAACCCATTCTTTTCATGCTCTCTTTAAAATGTCCCGCTGCCTCCATACAAAGAGGTTTAGTTCAGTTCCCAATTTTAATAGACTCTTCCCTATTGCAGTAATACGTTGCTGGTTAAAATCTGTCCTGTACATTTTAAATCTCTGGTTTTGTTTATCTTTAATAACAAAAAGATAATTATGGGACCAGCAGTTGGCGTTAATAGCTATGTCACTGGACTCCTATGTAGTCCACCACGGTTGGAGTTCCAGACCGTTGGCTTAAACTCAGGTCAGGTGGGTGCACGTGCATGCCTGAGAGAAGATTGGAGAAGGGATTGCAGAGTGGCCATCCCAGGGGGGGGGGGAATTTCTCGCTTTCTGTCTTTCTGACTCTGTCTTTCTGGCGAGCGCATGCGCCCTATACCAAAAACCTCTTAAATAAAATAACAAAAAGATAATTGTAAGTTATAATTGATGATTTGTAGTGGTAAAATATAGGATACCATTACACTAAAGCAGTTCTCATGTACTGGTTTTGAACTCTGCTAATCATAGGTAACTGTCTGGACATTAGTTATACTGTACTAAACTTCCTACCAAGATAGTCCAGTATGGCAGTTGCTCAAACTTTAACCAATCAAATAATTTCTTTCCTCTACTTCGACATTCACCCTATAAAACTTTGCTTTAAAATTTATGAAGCCCCAAACCACTTATGATTGGGAGCTGGCCAATTCATGAATTCCCGTGCACACAAGTAAACTCTAAGTTCTTACTGAGTTTAACAGTAAGAAAAGTACAGATTGCTTTGAGGACAAATAGTGTGTGTATAGATGGAGTAGGAGCCTTGATCCGGAGTGCCAGAGCAAACATCTCTAAAGAAAGAATATTTGTGTTAAACTTTGACTGATGAACAGGACTTTTGACAGTGAAAAGCAGAGGGGCAAGCAAATTGAAAAATAGTAATAATAATAAATTAAATTTAAAAATTGTTAAAAAGGAAGGAAAAAAAACTTGTGTAATAGTATCTGTCCTGCCAAGTTAAACTGTTACATCTGAGTTCTTAATTAAAAGCAACAGAAATCTGTGGATGATTTGAAGCAGAAAGGGAGTTTATTTTATTAAAAGACAAGCAACTCATGGAGTCTCCAGGATCCTGAAGGCTAATAAAGGCTCTAAGCACAAACGCTGCAGCTTGTGCTAACACTGATGCTGGGCACTGTTGCTGCTGGTAGACCTTTGCAGTCTTGGAAGTTGGATGTAGTTCATTTCATGCTCATTTCACTCTTAATTGAATAGAGTCCACTAAATCCTGCTGCTTCTGGTGTCATTCAAGTTTTGGGTTGGTGCATCAGATTAGATTGTAGAATCTAGCAGGCAATACACACATGTCCTAGTAATAAGGAAGACTAGAAAAGCTATACCAGTCACGTTCAGTTCATTAAAAATGAAACCGAAGGGAACCAGCAGTTAGCGTAATGGCTATGTCGCTGGACTCCCACGTAGTGGACGGCGGTTCGCCTCCCAGACCCGGTGGCTTAAAACTCACGCAGGGCGCGTGTGCGTGGGTGCCCAAGATCCAGAGAGGAGAATGGAGGAGAAGGGATTGCGGTGTGACCATCCCCCGGGGGGGTGATTTCTCGCTTTCTGTCTCTATGTCTCTCTGTCTGTCTGGCGAGCGCACGCGCCCTATAGTGAAAATCTCTCCAAAAAAAAAAAAAAAAAAAAAAAAATGAAACCGAAGAGGGAGTTAAGCGAAGAACTCTTCCAAATTGTTTAGGTACAAAGTGGCCAAGAGGATGCCAAATGACTACACAAATAGGTTAGGCTCAAATGAGATAATTACATGACAGTGTTTTACACGGCCTACCCATAGGTAGCATAGATTGCAGAAGGTAGCACAGTGGGTAAGCCCGGTATGGAGGGAGCTGGATCCCGCGTGGCCAACAGCAGTTGGCATCCTGCTCAAGCACTTTAAGAAACAATTAGCTCAGGTTCACAAGTATTCAGGATCCTGAGGGGAAGGACTGAAGGAAAGGGCAACCAGGCCCACTGGACCACACTTTCTCTTCCATCTGTAGCAGAACTTTGACGTTCAGAAGAAACAGCTGTCCTCAAGTCTCGCGAGAGCATTGTGCGCTCGTTCAGTTTGTTGGTACCAGGAGCGAAGGGGTAGGATTGGTTAACTGGCAGGAGCCTCCCAGCCCCGCCCCCGTTGCCGGGATACGGAGTGGCGCGGGGCCGTTAGGGCTCAGGCCTGAGGGCCGCGGGGAGCTGCTTGTGGACTGATCCGGAGCTGCGAGAGGGCTGGGGGCTGCGCGCGGCCGGCTGGTGAGTTTTGTCAGTGGCTGTCTCAGGAGGAGGTTCTACCGCTCCCAAGCCCTGCGACCGCCCTCCTGCGCCGGCGGTGACGAGAAATCCCAGGTCCTGTCTCTCTCTCTCCTTCCCGTCTTTACGCGCCGCCTATTTTTACCTTGGAGATTCTCATCCACTCCAAACAAAACAAAGTTGAACTCCTCAGCCTTTAGCCGTTACCGTCAAGCCCCTCACTAGGCCGGGGAAGTTCCCAATTCTAGTCGCGTAAAGGGTGCGTGGGGACCTTCTTAACCGCCTGAGGAGAGAAGTAAACCAAGACCAGAGAAAAGGATCCAGAAATCATAGAAGAATCTCTGTGGACTGAAGATTTTACTCAAAGTAATAGATTCCTGTTGGTTACAGTGGGAGGGACCTAGCAACTTTTCAGAATGGTTGATTACTGGAGGATAATGATGATAATTAGGAGCCAGATAGATTACGTGTAAATGATCCTCACAACAGCTCTGCAAGGTAGGTCTCATTGCCACACTCCTGTTTTAAGGCAAGGAAAGACATCTAGAGGGGTTAAGTGAGGTGCAAAGATTCTACAGCTGGAGACTTTCAGAGGTAAAGTTTGTTATCTCTAATCTTGCTGGAACCAAAGGACAGGGTCACTTCTGATTTTGTGAATAACCCGGAGCTTGTGTGACTATTTAATTGAGTTACTGGCCAGAGTTACTGGCCTATCTTTTATTAGCCCCACTCCTTCCCCTTATTCTTCACTGATTTATTATTATGCTTTAAATACTGTAGTAAAGCAGTGGCAAAGGAAACAGGATGGAAACTTCAAGGCTACTAGAGTCTCTTGGAATAGGACTGCAAAAGACATGAGGGTTTTCATCTTGAATCTCTAACAGTAAATGGCATTGCTGACATTCTGGCCTTCTCTTGGCATATTTGACTCACACACTTCTAGTTTTTCTCTTTGCTTTCTGACCATTCATTTTCAACCTCTTTTTTAAAATTTTAGTGCGTCCCCCCCCCCAGGGCACATACCTCACAGGAGAGAAACAGAGACCATGACAGGGAAAGTGAGAAATCACCCTCAGTGGGGATGGCCACAGCACAATCACCTTTCCTCTATCCTCCCCCTGGGATTTTGGGCACACACACATATGTGCTCAGCGTGATTTCCAAGTGACCAGGTCCAGGACTCGAACCATGGTTGACCAGGTAAGAATCCATTGCCTCAACCATCATGCTACCTGCTAGCTCCCATTTTCAGTGTCTTAAACTAGTTTATCTTCGGTGTGATCTATATGTATTCACATTACTTAGGAGAGTGTTGGGCCCTAATCCCTTCTCTAGATAAATATATTAATTAATCAAATTTTTTTTTTTAATTTGGAAAGTACCCCTTGGATAGTACATGCTCATGCCACAGTCCTTTCTCCTCCATCTCTCCAACCCATTAGGATTTTGGACATGCATACACATGGACCTCTTATGTATTTCAAGCCATTGTGGCAGAGATCAGAATTATACTGTCAGTTATTTGGAGCTGGCTGCTTTTTAAAAAAAAAAATTTTAAGGGATTTTTGCTATAGGGCATGTGTGCTTGCCATAGAGACAGAGCAAGAGAAAAAGAAATCATCACCCTGGGGAGATGGCCATGCCACAATTCCTTCTCCTTCATTCTCTCCTAGGGACTTTGGAGGTGATCTCAAGTCTCCAAGACCAGTACTTGAACCACAAGTACTGGCCATGTGGAAGTCCAGCACCTTAACTACTACGCCACTTGCTGGTTTTAGAGCTGGCTGCTTTAACCACGAGGCCATAGAGCTCACCCAATAAGTATCTTTATAACTCTTTTATGTGACCTACAATGTGACATATATTTTTACATTTACACATAAGTGTAAATTTACATAAATGTAACTGAAACGAAACTTTAATGAACAATATTTACTCTCCCTATGTTCAGCAAACTCTATTTTTCCGGTGATTTCATGTTTAAAAATATTAATCATAACCTGCCAAATTATTTTCACAACCCTATTGGGCCGTGATGCACAGTTTGAAAAACAATACTATAAATTATCACCATAATTTTCAGGACCTACAAGCAGTTGGCATAATGGCTATGTTGCTGGACTCCCATGTAGTCAATCGCGGTTCAAGTCCCAAACCCGGTGGCTTAAACTCAGGCTGGGTGCATGTGCATGCATGCCCAAGATTCCGAGAGGAGAATGGAGGAGAAGGGATTGCAACGTGGACATCCCTCCTGGAGGATGATTTCTCGCTTTCTGTCTCTCTGTCTCTCTCTGTCTTTCTGGCAAGCACACGCACACTATAGCAAAGACCTCTTCCAAAAAATAATTTGTCACCATAATTTTAAGTAGCATTGTATTCTGATGAATAAAGGAGGGGCTGATAAATTGGGAGAGAATGAGTGAATTAAGGAAATGGTTTAGAGGTGGCTATAGTGGGACTGAAAATGGGAGAAAGGTAGAGAGGAGGAAATTAAATTTAGAGAATCGAGTATTTAAATTAAGCTGTTTCAGATGAAATAATTCGAAATGATGACAAACCCCGGTCCGGTCATGGCTATGAATGACTAAAATAAAGTTAAGATCTTAACTCCAAATGGAAGTTATCCAGAATGACGGTGGGCTTGGAACAGAGAGACTGTAAACTAGGTATGAAAGATTAGTAAAGATGGAAAAGGGATTAGAAGATTGCTAGATAATAATCAGGAAGGATCAAGCAGTATGGTTGCATTCTCTGATCCTCAAAAGAAATGAATCCTGTTTAGTTTTTTAAAAAGATGTGAAGGGACTGGCAGGTAGTGTGGTGTGGTGGTTATGTGCACTGGACTCCCACATGGCCGACTGGTTGGAGTCCTGGACTTGGCGGCTTGCTTTCTCGTTTTCTTTCTCTCTTTCTTTCTCTGTCCCTCCTTGGTCAAATTAAAATAAATCAATAAAGTTAAAATAATTTTTAAAAAGTCATGAAGAATAACAGTGTTTTGAAAGTGACACTGGCAAAGAAAGTACTACTTCCTTTGCTTTGGAACTGTGGTACAGGAAGCTAAAACTGTTTACTGAAATTATTACCTTCAGCAGAAGCCAGAATTCTATTAAAGTGAAGAGTAAAATAGGAAGTCTTTTTGACAGAATTGAGAGTATAAGTGAGTCATGGACTCCAGAGCACAGAGAAAAGATTGGGAGAGAAGGAAGATGCTAGATATGTCAGAGAAAAGTCAATGTAATGTGGGATAAGAACATAGGAGAGAGAACTGAGGGGCTTATTTTATGGTAAGAGACAGATAAGGAAGGAATGTTGTAATAAACAATCTTACAGTTAGTTCTACTGACACATTAATGTCAAAATTGAACAAAATTAAAGCATACTTATCCTTGTAGTGGTACCTGAAATGGCAATTTGCAAGAAAAATCATTGTGTATTACATTTGAAGGAAGAATAAGATGGGTCACTAGTGTCTTGTTATTGGAGACATCAAGAGAGAATTGAACTATTTATTGTTTCCATACAGTGGCTAAAGTGAACTAAAAATGGCCAGCAATCACAAAACTTCAGCAGCTCGCCCTGTTTCTCGAGGTGGACTTGGGCTGACAGGAAGGCCTCCTTCTGGAATACGACCCCCATCAGGAAATATTCGAGTGGCAACTGGAGTAAGTTTAAATAAATCTGTTGAATGTTTATTCATATATTCTGGTAGAAATTGGAAATCCTCTCTGTGCTAAGAGAATGTGCTTTGTTATTCCTTTATACTCTAAGAATATCCTATTAAATATGCTGTTTTAGAAAACAGAAGTATAAGTGTGCAGAATGTTTGAAAGACACTGTTAAGATGTTTGGTCTTGCTGATACTCAAATGTTTGTTCTTCTTGATACTCAAATATTTGTGTGTTTTGTTTTGTTTTGTTTTTAGGTTTTTGGCATAGGGTATGTGCATTCACTGGAGGGAGACAGACAGAGGGAAAGTGAGAAAACATCCCTCAGGGGTCATGGCCATGCTGCAATCCCTTCTCCATTCTCCTTTTGGGAGTCTGGGCCTGCACACACATCTGCCTGACTTTATTTTCAATCCATGGATCTGGAACTTGAACCACACAATTGGCCATGTGGGAATCCAGTGCCTTAACCTCCGTGGCACCTGCTGGCTCCATTATTCAAATGTATTTTAAAGCTATGATAATTTAGTTGGTACAGTGTATTGGGGCCAAAATTAAAGGAAATACAAGAGATCAGAAACAAAATCAAGCATCTGTAAGAATTTCATTGATGATAAAGATGGTATTTGAAATTATTTGGAAAAGCATAGAAAAGTCAATACAACATTTCAATAATTGGTAAGCCATATGTTAAAAATTTTTTTGGATTTGTTCTTCACACTTTTTGTCAGAATTCAGAATTCTACATAGTTTCAAAACTTGACATTTTACAAATGAAACCACAAATAAACTAGAGGAAAATGTAGGCAGGTGTTATGTAAACTTGATATGGGCTAGGCCTTTTGAAAATGACAAAGCACTGGGGGCCAGCAGGTGGTGTAATGGCTAAGGTGCTGGGTCCCACATGGTCAACCACGGTTTGAGTCCTGGACCTAGGGCCTTGAAACTCACACTGGACTTGTATGTGTGTGCATGCCCAAAATACTGAGAGGAGAATGGAGGAGAAGGGATTGTGGCACGGCCATCCACCTTTGGAGGTGATTTCTCACTTTCTGCCTGTCTCTCCAGTAAAAGCAAACTGCTGATTTGTAAACTCTTTGTGTAAATAAGGATGTAAACATGTCCAATAAAATTTCATGAGCTTTTGGAATCTGAGGAGAATATCATTATAAAAATATTCTAAATTTATCTAAAACAATAAAGCAAAAATAAAAAGTACAGTACTATAATATAAAAATATAAATAATGAGAACAATATTCCGATTGCTACAGCAGTCTATAAATAAACCATTATATGTTTAAGAGTTTAATAATATAGTATCATAAATCAGTGAATCAACCATAAAGCACACCATATTAGATAAAGTTTATAAACCATTCATTTTAAGCAGAAGACGATCCTATAAAGAATTATTATATTTTGACCATTATTATAATGGCAAAAATTTGGAAACAACATCAATGCTCTTACGACAGGAGAATCTTAAATTATATCTGCCTATATAAGAAGCTATCAGATAATCATTAAAATTTATTATAAAAAATATTTAAGAAAAATATAATGCAGATTTTTAAGAAAGCACTGTGGTATGAATTTAACATGCAACCATGTGTTATACATGCATAGAAATAAATGAAATGGAAAGAAATTAATACACTAAAATGGGTAGAGTAATATCTCTGATGTTCCCATAGGTGGTTTTTTTTTTTTTTTTTTCTTTTTCTTTTTTTTGGAGAGGTTTTTGCTATAGGGCGCGTGCGCTCGCCAGATAGAGAGAGAGAGACAGAGAGATAGAAAGCAGGAAATCACCCCCCAGGGGGGATGGCCACGCCGCAATCCCTTCTCCTCCATTCTCCTCTCGGGATCTTGGACACGCACGCACACGCGCCCGGTGTGAGTTTAAGCCACCGGGTCCGGGACTCGAACCGCGGTCGACCACGTGGGAGTCCAGCGACATAGCCATTACGCTAACTGCTGGTCCCCCATAGGTGGTTTTGACTAACTCAGAAGGTACATAGGATCAGTACTCAAGCTCCAACAGCAGACTAAACCGCAAATCAGAAATAATGTTAGCTCCTGTAATTCATAAGAAGAGCAACATCTTTTGGAGGAAACCATTTTGTTAAAGTCAGGTTTTCCTAAACTTTTTTGGATTTTTTTTTTTAGAGTTTCATGTAATATTGTCACATTATCATCAACTTAGGCTGAAATGATTATTCTACTCCATATATATATATATATATATATATATATATATATAACATAACATATATATATATATTCTCATATATTCTGTGTGTGTGTGTGTGTAAAATAAATAAATATGATACTAAGCTAGGTTATCTTTTTCTTCTGGTAAGAATTGATGCTTATTGATTAAATAATTACAAAAAGAATCTGACATTTATTATCTACCTATTGTCTGCTAAGCATTTTACCTGTTTAATGTTTGAAGTGTTGAAAAGTGAAAGATTGTTGTAAAGCATACAGCATACATACATTAAGGAAATGTCAGAATTTCTTCCTAATTCTGGTATAACCACTATTAGCTGTGTGGTGTATATCTTTTCTATGTATTTACAGATACACAAACACACCTTCATATGCTGTTGTATGGTTTTGGTCTGTTCCAGAATCAAGATAATACTGTATACACTGTTATTTTTCTTGTGCATTTTTATGAATAATATATTGTGAATATAATTCCATGTGAGCATTTATACATCTTCCTTCCTTGTTGAACCCACCGACGGCGAACAGTTCCTGAGTTGGGGGGTAAGGATTAAAGAAGACAAGACGACAGGATAGAAACGGGAGGACTGCCAGTCAATACTGGTCAGCACTGAATGTACTTTATTGCTAGTATTTATACACACTCCAGAGACTTCTGTGAGTCTCTGACTTCTTAAAACTTAAGGTTTTAAGTCCTTACTGAATTTATCAGGTTGTTATAACAATACTTTGGAACGTTTAGTTAATGCAATCCCAAGACATTCTGCTCATAGCAATCCTGCCACCAAGGTCATGTCTGGATAAAGACCCTGGTCTTATTCTGGTGGTCACGTCCTGCACATTCCTCACGTCTCCTCTTTGGCTCCCACGCTTCGTAATTGGTACAGTTTTAATTTATACTTTCTTCTCTATACTTTCAACTGGTAAATGTGAAAAAATATGTAACCTAACTATTTGAGTAGCTCTCACAATTATGCTTGCATACAGCTAAAGAGAAAATATTGAGGGAGGGATTTTAGCAATTTTTTTTAAACATTATTAAGTGAGGCATTTACTATACTCCTTCATAAGAACACCAGATGGGGAACATGTTTTCTAAACTAGAACTAGGAAGTGAAACGTGCAGTTAGTCCATCCTCCTCCCCTTAAGTGCTACTCACTGATAAATGAATTAAAAAAGTAGGACTTGGGACCAGCAGTTAGCGTAATGGCTATGTCGTTGGACTCCCATGTAGTCAACCGCGGTTCGAGTCCCGGACCCAGCAGCTTGAAGTCACGCCAGGCGCGTATGTGTGTGTGCCCAAGATCCCGAGAGGAGAATGGAGGAAAAGGGATTGCAGCGTGGCCATCCCCCCTGGGGGGTGATTTCTCACTTTCTGTCTCTCTGTTTCTCTGTCTTTCTGGTGAGCGCACACGCACTACAGCAAAAACCTCTCCAAAAAAAGAAAAAAAAAAAGCAGGACTTAAAGCAAGTCCCATAAACAGTCCTCACCTAAACTAAGGGGGAAAACAAACAAACAAACAAGCAAACAAAAACACTAAGATGTCTCAGATTGCTCTCCAGAGTGGAACCAGGGAGCAACTTCAACAATTCAAATTAGTTTGTTACAGAGTCATCACAAACATGCCTTGCTTTTAAACAAAAAACCAAACAAACAAAAAAATTGTTTTGGAAACAACAAAAGAAAAACTAGTACTGGTCACTTTTCTGATAATACACAATTACTCAAAATTAACCAGTATCAGAAGGGAAAAGGGGGGCCATACTTACAGGCGTGTCTCACATGAGTGCACATGGGTAGGTGTAGGGCATTTGTCATTATTGCAAAAACAAATTTTTTTTTTAATTTTTAATCTTTTGTTTGATTTAAACATTACTTTTAGTATGATGCCAACACCAGCTGTGCAGAAGAGACTCTGGAGAGATGGTCATAGCAGGTACACACCTGTGGCTCTTATTCGGTTCTGGAGGCTCCAGGGCAACTAGTATTGCTTCATCAGATACATTCTTGAGGCCTTTCTGTGTGACTGTGGAATACTCCACATACTTGATGGCCTTCGAGTCCTAGAGCAGCTTTTCAGCAGTCTCTGGAGTGATAGACTTCTGTTTGTTCTTGACAAGTTTCTCAATAGTAGAGGGGTTATTTGGGTCCCAACAACCAAGAAAGGAGTGATGAGTTATTTTGAATATCTACTTTTTCACATTTTCTAGTAAAGGTGGAGAGACCGCTGATAAACTAGAAATACATCTGTTTGTGGATGACTCAGCAATCTTTTTAAAAATTTATTAATTAATTCATTTATTTTTAATTTGACCAGAGAGAGAGAGATACAGAGAGAAAGAGAGAGAAGGAAAGAGAAAAAGCAAGCCACCAGGTCTGGGACTTGAACCATGGTTGGCCATATGGAAGTGTCCAGCACCTTAACCACCATGCCACCTGCCAGTCCCCAGAAATAAAAAAAAGAAAAGTGTGAAAGCATGCTGCCAGGTGCAGGACTTGAACTGCAGTCAGCCATGTGGGAGTCCAGTGCCTTTAACCACCACGCCACTTGTCAGCCTCCTCAGCAGTCTTAATCTGTCATAATGCTCTTGCCCAGTAGTATCAAAAAGCTCAAGAGTATATGGCTCTCTGGGACCAGCAGTTAGCGTAATGGCTATGTCGCTGGACTCCCACATAGTCGACCGCGGTTCGAGTCCCGGACCCGGTGGCTTAAACTCACGCCGGGTGCATGTGCGTGCGTGCCCAAGATCCCGAAGGAGAATGGAGGAGAAGGGATTGCAGCGTGGCCATCCCCCCTGGGGGGTGATTTCCTGCTTTCTGTGTGTCTGTCTGTCTGGCGAGCGCACGCGCCCTATAGCAAAAACCTCTCCAAAAAAAGAAAAGAGTATATGGCTCTCCACCAATCATAATTGTGACTGCATAGTTGTCAAAAGTAGTTGGTACATATTCAGGTGGAAATCAGTTTATATGGAAATCTGTTTGTTGTGTAGGATATCAAGGAGACATGTTTTACCAACAGCACCATTGCCCACACCACCACACTTAATTGTCTGTATTGCTGAAATAGTTGTGTATCCACTTTAATTATTTGCAATTTGATACTGACCTCAGCTTCTCCACCAGGGTGTTAGCCAACATTTTCTTTTAAAGATCGCTCAGGATAACCCTGAACTCATTTTGTTTGAATTTGTAGTTGACAGTTTTCCCATATTGGATGTATTCTTTGGAATGCATACTATTGCTGGCCCATACTCAAAAAATTCCGAAGTATTTCTCGAAATCACTTATAAACTGTTGTTTAATAAGATTAAAGGCTACCAGCTAAAATAATTAAAAACATTAAAAATGAATGCCAATGGTCGTATTCAACTCTCTTATCTAAAATTTCTGTCTCACGTTTAATCTACTACTTTACTCTTTAGTAGAGAGCATGGAAAAAGAGGGTAAAAAGATAAATAGAGAAAAAGAGATTATGTAGCTTGAATGTGCCCTCCACCCCTAAATTTATGTGTTGGAATTTGGTTGTATTGTGAATGAATTCAGAGAAAATTTTTAAAAACTTTTAATTTTTTTAAATAAATGTATTTATAGTCAATCATTATACATCAATACAGTATACAAATGAAATTTTACATCCAGAATACATTGTATATTGGCTCAGTCAAGGATATTACCATACATGTTATCATCAACAAATAATTTTCTATTTCTTGTTTCTCACATATTTTTCCCCTTGATTCCCTTCCTCTCACCCTCTGCCAATTCCTTCCCTTGTCCCACACTGTCTCTGGTATCTACAGTTGTTTTCCATGCCTTTTTTTTTTCATATTTTATTGATTTACTAAAGATCTTAATTAAGTTAAAAAAACCTTCAATAGCAAGCACAGCTGATATATACGTATCTATGAATACATGTCTGACTTGAGTAAACTTCAGTGAAAGGGAACATACTATAAAGGGAACATACTATAAAATAGCACCTCGTTGGGCCTATATAGCTTACTGCAGTCATTAAAAAGGTATGCATAGGATTTTTTAATGCATTTTTTTTAGAAGTTTTTCACTATAGGGCGCGTGCGCTCGCCAGACAGACAGAGAGAGACATAGAGACAGAAAGCGAGAAATCACCCCCCGGGGGGATGGTCACGCCGCAATCCCTTCTCCTCCATTCTCCTCTCGGGATCTTGGGCACGCACGCACACGTGCCCGGCGTGAGTTTTGAGCCACCGGGTCCAGGACGCGAACCGCGGTCGACTACATGGGAGTCCAGCGACATAGCCATTACGCTAACTGCTGGTGCCCTGCATTTTTTAATTTCGAGAAAAACAGTTTTAGTATATCAAAATCAAAAAATGTTAAGAGAAATTTTCTTAAAACTTAAAGCCAGGGAAAAGGTTAGGATTCAGTTCAAATAGTAGGTAGATGAAGCTATCAACAATTCAAGAGAAGACAAAAATCCTTAAATGTGGAAATCAAAGCATCGAAGAAAATCAGTAAAGTCAAAAAATTCTATTTCACTAGTTCAGACTCATTTATTAATTCATTCATTTATTTTTAATTTGACCAGAGAGAGAGAGAGATACAGAGTTTAAGTCACCGGGTCCGGGACTCGAACCGTGGTCGACTATGTGGGAGTCCAGCGACATAGCCATTACGCTAATTGCTGGTCCCAGAGAGCCATATACTCTTGAGCTTTTTGATACTACTGGGCAAGAGGATTATGACAGATTAAGACTGCTGAGGGGGCTGACAAGTGGCGTGGTGGTTAAAGGCACTGGACTCCCACATGGCTGACTGCAGTTCAAGTCCTGCACCTGGCAGCATGCTTTCACACTTTTCTTTTTTTTATTTCTGGGGACTGGCAGGTGGCATGGTGGTCAAGGTGCTGGACACTTCCATATGGCCAACCACGGTTCAAGTCCCAGACCTGGTGGCTTGTTTTTTCTCTTTCCCTCTTCTATTGAATTTGACCTTTGCTGTGGTCTGATCTTTCCATTTAAATCCTAGAAGTTAACATTCAACGTTATTATTAATATTTCTGAACTCGTCCCTACCATTAAGTTGGACTTTCTCTTGGTCATTTTTTGTTCTCTTATTTCTGTCTGTCTGTAGTTTCCCTCATATAGTACTCTCTTCAGTACCTCTTGAAGAGCTGGTCTGGTGTTGGTAAATTCTTTCAGGTTTTGTTTATCTGAGAATGTTTCAGGCTTTTTCTTCCCGTGTGAAGGATAATCTTGCTGGATATAGTATTCTTGGTTGAAATTGTTTTTCACTTAACACTTTGAATATATTTTCCCATTCTTTCCTTGTTGGCATTGTTTCTGATGAGGTTCGATGTTATTCTGATGGGATATCCTTTGAAAGTAACTTGACATTTCTCTCTTACCAATTTTAGTATCTTATCTCTGTCCGTGGTTTTGGCTAGTCTGGCTATGATGTGCCTTGGAGAAGATCTTGGGTTGAATCTATGTGGGGTCCTTTGTATTTCTTGGGTCTGGATATTTGAGTCCCTCTCTAGATTTGGAAAGTTTTCTTTCAGGATTTCATGGAAGATATTATCAATGCCCTTATTAGTTTCTTCACCTTCTGGGATACCTATGATGCCATATGTTTGGGCATTTAATGGTATCTCGTATTACTCATATGTTATTGTCATTTCTGGGGGATTATTTTCTCAGTCTTTTTGGTGAATTTTTCTAGGTCAGAGTTTCTGTCTTCTACATTTGAAATTTGATCTTCTGCATAATCTGCTTTGGATATTTTCAAGGGAGGTTTTGATTTCCTGTATTACAGCCTTCATCTCTAGCTGATTCTTTTTTATAATGTGTATCTTCTCTTTCAGATTGTGCAGGAACTTTCTCACATCCTGGAACTCATCTCTTTTCTCCTGCAACTTCTAGAGTTCGTTGTCTCTCTTCTCTTGCATCTCTGTTAGCTTTGTCACTATGAATATTTTAAATTTTTTATCTGACATTTCCATGAGTTCTCTGTGGAGAAAGAGCAGTTACTCTTCACCTTAGAGGAGACATATTTTTTTTGTTTCTCATATTTCTTGTGCCTTTGTGGTGGTTTCTGGTCATCTGATGGATTATATGTGTTTTCCTAGTTTTTGGAGTTAAATCTGAGCTTCCAGAGGAATGCAGGAGGTGGTGACATGTAGTCTCTAAACGATACTGTTTTTCTCCCTTTCCACAGCTGATTCAATGAAAATTGAGGATTAATCTTATTAATTTGAATACTAAAGGTATTCAGATATTTGACTAATAAGCACCTAGACCTGTCAGGAAAATCAGTGTGTGGATGCTGAGCAGAACAAATGAGAAAGGTAAAAGGAAAAGGAAAAGGGAAAAAAGAAAAAAAAAAAAAAAAAAAAAAAAAAAATTTTGGGGGGGAGCAAAAAATGAAAACCATGTGGCACAGCACGTGACTCCTTGGCTAGATCTAGGGAGGTAGGAGGGTGAAATCTGGGCAGAGGGTCTTTGGTGGTCCTGATCCGTGAATGGGGCCACTCAGAACTCAGATATAGATGGCTGTTGATTGGCTTATCTTGGCTCCTTGGGTAGATCGGGGTGGGGGGGGGCGCAAGAGGGTGAAGTCTGAGCAGAGTGTCTTCGGTGGTCCTGATCAGTTCAAAGGAAATTTTTAGTCTGACCATGGTGTTGAAAGGTGGAGGCTCTGAGAAGTGATTAGGCATTAAGGTTGAAGTCCTATGACTGAGTTCTGGTATGTTATAGGGAAAGAGAATGAGACAGAGATAAGCTCTGCTCAAGCTTCTGCCTTCCACCAGCAAAAAAGACCCTCAGCAGATGGGGCATCTGGATTTAGAACCTGCAAGCTATAAGATGAGTAAATCTCTGTTCTTTTAAAGTTCCCAGACTGTGTTATATTCTGTTATTAGCAATGAAACAGAGTAGAACAAAAGGATTATGTTAGAACAGTTTAGGGTTATCTATAGGGCACATGTGTTTGCCAAAGAGACTGAGAGACAGAAAGCAAAAAATCACTTCTGGGGCGGGGGGGGGGGGGGGGGGCACACCATAATCCCTTTTCCTTCATTCTCCTTCAGGGATCTTGGGCACACACACGTGTGTGCATACACACACACACACACACACACACATACCCTGTGTGAATTTCAGTCCACTTTGTTCATGTCTCAAACCATGGTCAATTACATGGGAGTCCAGAGATGTAAATACTACGCCATTTGCTCGTATCCATATTAACTTTTATACTTTCCCGTGACTATTAATAGCTATATGTTTTGACAAGAAGGGAGTCCTGTGTCCTTTCCTCAGACCTGAAGTAGAGACTCATATCGAGTAAAATACATATGACTGCTAAATGACAAAAACCCTACTTAACATGACTGCCTTGTGACGGAATAATATCTAGGTTTTTTTTTTTTTGAAATAAAATTCTTTTTTTAATCTTAGAGGTAATATATATGTAATATTGCTGAATGCCCCACATTACATGGAGAAAATAAAAATCAACTATAATATTATGTAGAGATCATTGTTAAAAATTTTTAATGTGATCCCCCAAACTTTTGTTTTATAAAAATCTGATTATTGGTCCTGGCCTGTCACCTGGAGGTTAAGCAAACTAGATCCCACAAGGCTGTGCGCTTCAAATCTTGGCCACCATGGCTTGGAAGAGCACTCCAGGCAGGAGCACATGTGTGCTTACAGTCCCAGTTAAATATTTATAAAAAAGAAGTTTGGAGAAATAGAGAGGAAAAGATTGATGAGTGACTCTGTTCTACTGCGGAGTACTTTTTTGTTCTCCCTCTTTCTCTCTCATTCTCTATGGTGAGTGCATGTACCCTCTAGCAAAAAGAGGAAAAATAATTAATTAAAATGACAGGGTCCAGCAGATGGCATAATGGTTATGTTGCTGGACTCTCACATGGCCTACTGCAGTTTGAGTCCTGGACCTGGAGGCTTGAAACTCACCCTGGGCACATGTGTGTATGTTCTCAAAATCCCAAGGGGAAAATGGAGGAGAAGGGATTGTGGTGTGACCATCTCCCCTGGGGGATGAATTCTTGCTTTCTGTCTCTCTGGCAAGCGCATACACCCTATAGCAAAAATCTCTTTAAAAATAATTAAACATATAAATAAATGAATGAATAAAGCAAATACTATTTTGTAAACTGCTTTTCTGTATACAACAACTTATTTAACCACTTCCTACTGTGGATATTTAGCTCCTTTCCATTTTGTGGGTATTATAAATAATCTCTATACATAGAATTGTAAATTGCGTTGAAATGTATTTACTACTCATAAAATTTTAAATGTTAAAATATTTAATAAATTGAGTGTTTAATATTTTAGATATTAAAAATATAAGGAATTTTTATAGGTTGTGTAGATTTTAATTTTAAAAAAATTCTCAGGCTCAGCCATAGCACAGTCCCTGTATAATGTGCTAATACTGCAGTGTTGGAAACTACAATGGCTAACCATGGGTTTGAATCCCCATGGTTGGCTTGAAATAGTGAGGGGAGCATGTGAGTGCTCAATATCTTAATAATAGTGATGTGATGAGATCCCGTCACGGATATGTCTCTCTTTTTCTCTTGTATGTGCATTCATATATGCATACATGTATGTATTCTCTATCTCAAAAAAAATTCTCTTTTACAGCCTACAGTAATAGAATTATAGGATGTTTTCCACTTTACTAAAAGTAAAATCTTGTTTGTCATTTAGATGCCACCTGGGACAGCAAGACCAGGTTCTCGTGGTGGTCCCATAGGCACTGGTGGAGTTCTGTCTTCTCAAATCAAAGTTGCTGATCGTCCTGTAACACAACAAGGTTTGAGTGGAATGAAAACTGGAATGAAAGGTATCTAATTTAAGAAGACAAGTATATTTATGCAGAAATTATTACATTACTATTTACTAAATCAGAATTATAGCACATAAAATTATTACACATAATTACAGCATATAATCAGAATTGTAACATATAACTCTTACTCTTTGATTCACAAAATTATTATGAGGGTTAAATAACAGAATGAATATGAAAACATATTGTGAACTAGAAAGTCATATACATATATGAGCTGTTCATTTTTCTGAACATGGAACTTTGCTATCACTTTTTTCTTACACTTTTTTCTTTCTTTCTTTTTTTTTCTTTAATTGCCAGAAAGTATATGTATTTGCCAGAAGAGGGAGTAGAAAGTATCCCCGCGTGGGACATAGTTATGCCACAACCCCTTCTTTATTTCTCCATCCGGTTAGGATTTTAGGCACACAAACACATACACCTGGTGTGTTTTTCAAGCCACTGGGGCTGGGACTCAAACTGGAGTTGGCCGTGTGTGATTGTCTCCTTTAACCAGTAGGCCTTGGGACTGGCCCAGCTTTGCTGTTACATGAAGGATGAAATTTGAAATAAGTTTCAAGAAAAGCTTAGAATTTAAAATTAGATTTACAGGTTTATAGAAATAGTATGAAATATTTTTTTGATTGTTTCCCTATCATAGTGATATTCCTGGAGTGTCTCTGAGCTGCTTGATATCTTCTAATGAATTTCCTTTCTCCTTTTCAGTCATCCATAGGTGATTTCTGTTGCTTATAATTAAGAACTCTGAGAGACATAACTGTTAAAAATGTTATTTAATAAATTGAGTAATAGTGTTTAATATTTTAGATATTAAAAAATATAATGAATATTTTACAGATTGTATAGATTTTAATTGTTAAAAAATTCTCAAGCCCAGCCATAGCACAATCCTATATAGCGTGCTAATACTGCAGTGCTGGAAACATATACTATTATGTGTCCTAGAGTGTAGGACATATACTATTATCTTGGTTTTAAAGAGATTAAATGACTTGTTTAAAACCACTTGAGTGGGTAAGTTATGTATTCTGATAGTTAAGGGAGCCGAGATCCCACATGGCTGACCATAGTTCAAATCCTGACCCCAAGAACTTGATAAACGTGTGTGTCATGTGTGTGTGAATGTGTGTGCGTGTCGATAATTTTAACAAGATAGAGAAATGGAGAATGGACCATGATAGGACTACACTCCATTTGAGGGGTACTTTTACCTTCTCTTTCTCTCTGTTTCTCTCTGGGGAGTATGCACACCTTTGAAAATAAACAAACCAAACCAAACCAAACTACTTAGATAATAGGTAGTGATCCTTGTTCCCATGTTTTCATTAGCAAAAAGAAATACAGAACAGAAATATATCCCACTTGTTTGCTTCTAATCTTCCTCACAATAGGTAATTTATCCTTTTTTTTCTTTTAAGAAGTTTTTGCCATTGGGTGGGTGCACTCACCAGAGAGACAGAGAAAGTGAGAGGGAAAGTGAAAAACCATTCCCTGGGAAGACAATCATGCAGCAGTCCCTTCTTTTCCTTTTTCCTCCTGGATCTTGGGCATGCATGCATATGTACCTGGCATGATTTTGAAACCACTGGGTCTGGGACTCGAACCCGTGGTCGGCCATATAGGAGTCCAGCAGTGTAACAACTGCACCACCTGCTGTCCCTTAGCTTATCTTATTTGACTTTGGATCACTGAGTATTAGGTTTGATTGGGGTTTTTTTTTTTTTTTTTTTTTTTTTTTTTTTTTTTTTTTTTTTCTGGAGAGGTTTTTTGCTATAGGGCGCGTGCGCTCGCCAGACAGACAGAGAGAGACATAGAGACAGAAAGCGAGAAATCACCCCCCAGGGGGGATGGTCACGCCGCAATCCCTTCTCCTCCATTCTCCTCTCGGGATCTTGGGCACGCACGCACACGCGCCCGGCGTGAGTTGTAAGCCACCGGGTCCGAGACGCGAACCGCGGTCGACTACGTGGGAGTCCAGCGACATAGCCATTACGCTAACTGCTGGTTCCCTTGATTGGGGTTTTTTATATATTTTTTTTTTTGTTTAGTTTTTTGCCATAAGGCTGGTGAGCTTGCTAGGAAAGACAAAGAGAGGGAAAGTGAGGAATCACCTTTTCTCGTGAATGAGAATGACCATACCCACACACAATTCCTTTTCCATTTTCCTCCTTGAATTTTGGGCATGCATACATATGTGCCTAGAGTGATTTTCAAGCTCACAGGTCCAGAACTGGAATCTAATCAGACTTGTGAGAACCCAGTGCTTTATTTAATATTTATTTTTTTAGAGAATTATTTATTTAATTTTATTTATTCATTCATTTTATTTATTTTTTTTTTAATTTGACCAGAATGACGCAGAGAGAGAGAGTGAGAAAGGGAAAGTGAGAAAGCAAGCCACCAGGTCTGAGACTCTAACCGTGGTTGGCCATGTGGGAATCCAGCGCCCTTATCCACCACGCCACTAGCCGGCCCAAGAACCCAGTGCTTTAATCACTATGCCACTGCTGGCTCAAGTTCTGTTGTTTTTAAAATGTGGAAACTTGGGCCAGCTCCTAGGCCTAGC
The DNA here is from genome assembly GCA_026018925.1 of Tupaia tana. Taxonomy (NCBI): domain Eukaryota; kingdom Metazoa; phylum Chordata; class Mammalia; order Scandentia; family Tupaiidae; genus Tupaia; species Tupaia tana. The sequence goes on from JAKSZU010000013.1 coordinate 59,623,181, forward strand.
AGTTAAATGAGTTGTATCCTGTATGGCTAACCACAGTTTGAATGCTGGCTCCAGAGGCTTTAAGATACACCTGACACTTGCACATGCATGTCCAGAATCCTGAAAGGATGAAGAAATAAGAGAAGGGATTGTGGTGTCAATGTACTCCACTGAGGGGTGCCTTCTCTTTTTCTCTCACTGTCTCTCTGGCAAATCCACTCACTCTCTGGCCATTAAACAATACTATTAAAATATCTGTTTATTTATAAAAAGTGTTAACTTTTTTCTGATAATTAATATTCCATTTTAATATGTTATAATGAGGTTAACACACAGATTTTACCATTAAAAACCATTGTAGCTTTCTATATGTGTTTAGAGATGTCTAACGATATGTATATGTTATTTTAAAATTTAATCTGTGGAGGACTAGTGGCATGGTGGTTAGGGCACTAGATTCTCACATGACTGACCACAGTTTGAGTCCTGGATTCTGTGGCTTGAAAATCATGCCTCTCTCTTTTTCTCTCCGTCTTTCTAGCAAGTGCTCATGCCCTATGGCAAAAACCTAAAAAAAAAAAAAAGTGGAAGTACTGATGAAAAGTCATCATTTAAAAAAAATGATCTGTGGTATATAAATGCAATCATGGTAAACTCTATAAAAAGTTTGTTTTCTGTATTTAGGACAGATGACTTATCAGAAATGAAGATACTCTGTTGATACAAAATTAAATACATTATACCACTTTGGATAATATAGTATGTCATGTCTTTCAGGCTATTTAAAACGTTTTACTTGTACTATCATACCACTTAGTTTTCTAAGTATTTCAAGTCAATTATTTAGAAATGCATGCTTAATAATTACAAATTATGAAAAATTAGGTTAAAATTAAAGTCATTTAACTAATTTTTAAAAATTTATTCACAGAAATATTTATGTTTAATATTACTTATTTGAAAACATTAAGGGTAGAAACACACCAAAAGTCTTTAGTGAATTCATCACATTTTTGTGACTCTAAAATTTTTCCTTTAAAGTAGAGCCAATGTCGGTTATGATAGTAAGTTTTTACCAATATATTTCAAAACCTTACATAAGAGAGTTCTGGTTGTTTCCCTTATGCACCTCTGTCTGCTGTGACATTTATACTTACCTGGTCTAGTGCCTCATTTCTCATTATAATAAGACATTTCCCTCTCTTCTCAGCATGGACCTTACAGTCAATACTGTAGGCCCTAGCCTTACCTCTGACACTTTGTAGTATACTTCATCTGTTCCCAGGCTCGAGACATTTAACCAAGCCATTTAGTCCCAGTAAAATGTAAGATCATATTTCTAAAAATGTCTCTGATATGCAGTATTAAAAAATCAAAGTCTTGTTCTCTGGGCTCAGACCTAGTTGGCAGTGGCATGGCTAAATGCACCAAGAAGGTCGGCATCGTCAATTAATACGGGACCTGCTATGATGCCTCCCTCTGGAAAATGGTGAAGAAAATTGGAATCAGCTAGTACACCAAGTACACCTGTTCCTTCTGTGAGAAACTAAGATGAAGAGATGGGCTGTGGGGATCTAGCGCTCTGGTTCCTGCATGAAAATGGTAGCTGGTGGTGCCTGGACCTGCACCACCACTTCGGCTGTCACAGTAAAGTCTGCCATCAGAAGACTGAAGGAATTGAAAGACCACTAGAAGCTCCATAGACATTTGGAATATCACTAGCCTACAATAAATGGGTGAATTTATGTAAAAAAAAATATCATAGTCTCTTGCTCACATAAGTAATATGGTTCAGTATGACAGCTAGTCGTTATATATGGCTACTTAGAGTTAATTATATTTAAGTAAAAATAAATAAATAAATAAGCAAACAAACATAGTTCCCAGTAGCACTAGCCAAATTTTCACTGCTTGACAGTTACACTGTCTTACTTTATTGAACAGTGTTACTATAGAAGAATCTTTTCATCATTGTAGAAAGTTTTTTGGACAGCTCTGTTTTAAATTTTCTATTCTCAGTTTCCATTCATTTAGCCTGTCTTGTAGAATCTGCTATCTTAACAGCTTCACCTCAAGTCACATCTTCAAGTTTCTGTCATATCATGATTCTAAGGTATCCTCTTTTCCATTTCAGTGAGTTCTTTTGATTAACTGGGGGTATTCATGATAACTGTGTGAAAATTGTGGAGTGTAGGGACTGGCAGGTGGTGTGGTAGTTAAGGAGCTGGACTTCTACATAGCTGACTACACTTCGAGTCCTGGACCTACCTGGCAGCTTGCTTTCTCACTTTCTCTCTCTCATCAAATTAAAAAAATAATAACAAATAAAATTAAATAAATATTCCTTTTTTTTTTGAGAGGTTTTCGCTATAGGGCACGTGTGTTTGCCAGACAGACAGAGAGAGACATAGAGACAGAAAACGAGAAATCACCCCCCAGGGGGGGATGGTCATGCCGCAATCCCTTCTCCTTCATTCTCCTCTCGGGATCTTGGGCACGCACACATGCCTGGCGTGTTTTAAGCCACCGGGTCCGGGACGCGAACTGTGGTCAACTATGTGGGAGTCCAGCGACACAGCCATTACGCTAACTGCTGGTTCCCTAAATAAGTATTCTTAAAAAAGGAATTGTGGAGTGTAATTCTGGTTTTACTTTAAATTTGCTATTTTGATGGCATTTTAAAACTGAACAGTAACACTTAAAATTTTTTTCAGGTCCACAAAGGCAAATTTTAGACAAATCCTATTATCTTGGGCTTCTGAGGTATGTTAAATAAACACATCTCTTCTACTCATGATCATGAAGTTTTAGCTGTGTTACTTATTAAGATAACTAGGTATCTCTTGGACTCAAAGAATTATTTTATATTCTGACAATTTCTAGTTAATTTGGTTATACTGATATGATAATACAATTAGGCTGAGATTTTTGATTTTATGTGTTCAGTACATATATATGTGAGCTATTTATTTTTGTCTCAGTACATTTCTGCTGCTATGATAAAATGCCTTAGACTAGGTAACTTATAAATAACAGACATTTATTTTTCACAGTTCTGGAGGCTGGAAAGTCCAAGGTCAAGTTACCAGCAAGTTCAGTGGTGTTTCTAGTGGTGCTGTCTAGGTGTCTTCACATGATGAAAAAACAAAAGGGCAAAAAGGGCTAAACTATTATAGTTCCCTGCATCTCTTTTGTAAAGCACTAATTTTTTCTATAGGGGGATAGCCCACACAGTATAATCACCTTTTAAGACCTCACCTCTTAATACTTTTACATTGGAGATTAAGTTTCAACCTAAATTTTGGAGAGACATGAACATTCAAACCGTCATTTGATCAGTTGCTTCAAATGATGCCAGATTTTAATTAATTCATAAGCCTTGTTATGTAAGTATGCAGCTCTAAATTAAAACTTTTTTCTCAGTCCGTACCTATAATTTTCTTTGCTCAGTTGTCTTACTGTCCTATCTCCATTTTTCCATTTTATTTTATTGTCTTCTTCACTCATCATTTGGATCTTTTTTCTTTCTTATTTCCATTTCATTTCACCCATCTTTCCATTATTCCCTAAAAGCCCTGTTTTCATTCTTGGTCCTTATATATTCTTTTGTTTCTCAATTGCCTGGATCCTGTTGATTCTCAGAGTCCTTAAAGGCAATAAACAAAAGTATAGGTTTTACTTATCTGTCCTCAAAACTAAAATCCATAAGAAAGATAGTAAGGCCATCAGTTGGATAGTATTAATATTCAGTTACTTTTTAATCAAAAGAAGAAAAGGCAATACAGCTATTCCTGATCATTGGCTTTGCCTCCCCTCCAGGATTTGTGCTTCTGCACCAAAGAATAGTTCTAGCTATTTGTATAATTGTTTGTAAAGCAGTGGTATTCAGCTAGTGGTGGCCTACTCCCCCACCCCCCTGTGCAGGTCCCAGAGAACATTTGGCAGTTTATTCACAAACTTCTGGTTAGGAGGAGGTTCTAGCACCAGATCAAGATACAAGATACTCCCCCACTGCAAAGAATTAGACATTAACTTAAAATGTCATTAGTGCCACTGTTGAGAAACTTGCTCTAAAGAGTTAGTGGGCATGGGAACCAGCAGTTAGCGTAATGGCTATGTCGCTAGACTCCCACGTAGTCGACCACGGTTCACGTCCCGGACCCGGTGGCTTAAAACTCACGCCGGGCGCATGTGCGTGCGTGCCAATGATCCCGAGAGGAGAATGAAGGAGAAGGGATTGCGGCATGACCATCCCCCTGGGGGGTGATTTCTCACTTTCTGTCTCTATGTCTCTCTCTGTCTGGCGAGCACACGCGCCCTATAGTAAAAACCTCTCAAAAAAGAAAAAGAGTTAGCGGGCAATGAGGATGAAAGGCATCTATATTTGTCTCCCCTTGTGGTCCTATTTTATCTTTTCTAATAATTAAAGTATCTATGTCAATTTTTTATCTGTTGAGTAAAACAGGATAGGATGTATCTCATTCTTAATCATATAAGCAACTTAAACATTTTTAGTAAATTTCACAAAATCATTTATATTATTGCTACATATTTTTAAAAAGTTTAAACTTTGTTTAACTAGAGAGAATTTTCTAGATTAAAAGTATTGCTGACTTTCTTATTTCTTTTCAATTAGAAGTAAAATAAGTGAACTTACAACTGAAATTAATAAACTTCAGAAAGAAATAGAAATGTACAATCAAGAGAATTCAGTGTATTTGTCATATGAAAAGAGGTGAGTAATTCTGCAGTTAAAATAGGTGAGAGATTTTTTAATATGTACTCATAGTACAAATAAGTGTTGAGTAGTCATTCAGTATTTTCTAAATATAATACTGAATTTATAAATTATCCATAATGTTCATTTGATTTTTTATGTATTTATGAATATCTTTATTTTATGCTTCCAGGGCTGAGACTTTAGCTGTTGAAATCAAAGAGTTTCAAGGACAACTAGCAGACTACAACATGGTATTTGTTCTTTTCTGAAAGAATTTTCTTTGAATATTTTCATTGCTTTTTACCACTTTAAAAGTCTATAGGTGTCAGCAGTTAGCGTAATGGCTATGTCGCTGGACTCCCATGTAGTTGACAGTGGTTCGAGTCCCGGACCTGGCGGCTTAAACTCAGGCCAGGTGCATGTGCATGTGTGCCCAAGATCCCAAGAGGAGAATAGAGGAGAAGAGATTGTGGCGTGGCCATCCCCCCTGAGGGGTGATTTCTCGCTTTCTGTCTCTCTGTCTCTCTCTGTCTGTCTGGCAAGTGCACACTCCCTATAGCAAAAAAAAAAAAAAAAAAGAAATAAAGATTTTTTAAAAAGTCTATTGTTTATTTATTTATTTTTTAATTTGCTATAGGGCTTGCGCACTTGACTGAGAGAGAGAGACAGATAAAGAGAAGATGAAAATGTATCCCTCCGGGGCACTGGCCATGCCACTGTAATCCTTTCTTCTCCAGTCTTCTCTCAGGATTTTGGGTGCACACACACACACACACACACACACACACATGCACCCTGAGTGTTATTTAAGCTGTTGGGCATGGTACTTGAATGTACAGTAGGTCATATGGGATCCAGCTGCTTTAACCACCATACCATCTATCTGGCCCTAAAAAGAAGTTACCTTAAATACCAAATTATACATGAATACATACATTGAAAAGTTGAAAGGTTAAAAAGCACAGAAAATAAAGCATGCTTTCTCTTTCTCTCTTATTACAGAAGTAACTTGTCTTAACAGACTGATGTACTGATATATCCTCATCCAATTTTTTTTTAATATATTCACAGTAGATAGCACAGGCATGTATACTGGAGAGAGAGAGAGAAAGAGAGAGAGAGAGAGAGAGAGAGAGAGAGAGAGAGAGAAAACAAATAAAAGAGAGAAGGACTCTGGACAAGGCCTCATCATGCTATGATTCTGTTTTCTAGTTCTCTACCTTGTCAGGATATTAGGCACATGTGCATGTATACCAATTAAAAAAAATATATATATATTTATTTATAAGTACACACACACTGCTTCACTAATATTAAAATAATAATTAAAACAATTTGAAAAGTATCTAAAATTCATTGGTACCATATCATTGCTTTAAAAACATTTGATCTTTCTATGAAGTGTTATAATCATGAAATGTTCAAAATTTAATTATTTAGCATACAGATTACCTCTGTCCATATGTGTTATTCAAAGTCTGTGCATCCTTCCAAAATGGAGTGTATGACATAAACGTAATCCCATCAAGGGTGTTTCCTAATGTGAACTTTCAGAAGAAACAATCGCTATGGCAGTGCTGATAACTGTCTCAATCTTGAACATTTCTGTGAAGATTTCTAGTGGCAAAATTTTCTCCCTCCAACCCTGGAGATGCTTTAGGTACTGAGAATGTCTGGATTAAATGGAAGACACATATTTTTATTTTCCTACTCCTATTAATAAATAGTGTTACAAGAAATAAGAAATGTTCTACCATAATTCTTTTTTTTTTTTTTTTTTGGAGAGGTTTTTGCTATAGGGTGCATGCGCTTGCCAGCCAGACAGAGAGAGACAGAGAGATAGAAAGCGAGAAATCACCCCCCAGGGGGGATGGCCACGCTGCAATCCCTTCTCCTCCATTCTCCTCTCGGGATCTCGGGCACGCACGCACACGCGCCCGGCGTGAGTTTAAGCCACCGGGTCCGAGACTCGAACCACGGTCGACTACGTGGGAGTCCAATGACATAGCCATTACGCTAACTGCTGGTCCCTCTACCATAATTCTTAAATGTTCTGGGCTATACACTCTATAACAAACATTTTACAGAGCACAGTAGTAGGTTTGTTTTTTTTTTTAGTAAATGATGTTCTTTTATAAATATAAGAAAAATGGTTTTTATAAGATATGAAATGATATTAAATGGAAGGACTTTTTAGTTATTCTAGAATGTATTGGGTACATTACTTAATGTTAAAATATTAATAACATTTAAAATATACTCTTCATAGGCTTAATGAGGTAATACCTGATGCACAGAAAGCACTTAGCAAGGCAGCTAGAGTAGTTCAGCTGACATGTAGTTCCTACTCAGTAGGTCTCACTAGCACCTATTATTATTGTCACAAGTGCAAAGTGTGATTTGTTAATGTTACATTAATAAAGCTTAGTTTTTTAGAGTCAATTATATTAAATAGTTTGTTTTGATTAGACTTTTTATTCAAATTCTGGCTTCACTGCTTGCTAAATTTCTTTATATGTATAAGGTAGACAATAATATGCACTTCATAGAGTAATTAGACAAATGCATATAAAAACTAATAGTGGTGTTTTGTTCTTTTTGTATTTTTGTTTTTAGTTGGTAGATAAACTTAATACCAATACTGAAATGGAAGAAGTAATGAATGATTACAATATGGTAAGAAAATTTGTAATTTGTAAATATTAGCTATAGAGCCATATAAATTATATCCTCTAAAACAGTGCATTCATATCTAGAAATAGTTTGATAGATCCTTATAGATCTTAGAGATGGGTATTAGTGTTATTCTAAACACTACTATTAACTGTTGAGCTCTTTTATTTGCTCTTTTATATTTCTTACTGTTGGTTAACTCTCCCAAGTGAATGTTTTAGAATATACTAAACAAGACACCAGTCTTGCTCACCATTAATTAGAGTCTCATTTATTAATACATTTCCTTCTCTATACATTAATTTACAGTATTTCTGGTTTAATTTTTGTCCAAATGGAGCAAAGTACTCAGTGGTGATTAATGTCACATAGTTTTTAAGACAAAGGAGAAAAATGAATTGATGTGATGCTAGGTATAATACTAACTTTTGGTTGGCAAATAATCTGTGTTCAGTGTTCATAGATTAACTATTTGGTAGAAAAACAATAAAATATGTTAATAGATAACTTATTATTGTAAACATTTGGACAAAAATAACATCCAATTCATAACATATAGTTTGTAATTTATTTACAGTAACAAAGACTGTTCTATGGAAACAGAATTTATGAAATTACTCTTCTGAAGTTGGAGTTATAAAACCATGATAATTTAGTAAATTGTTTTTAACTTTATAGCACAGGAGAATTCACAGGTTAAAGACTGTATTTTAATGCCATATATAAAAAGTAAAAATTATTTACGTGTTTTGTCAGTTTTTTGGGATAGGTTCAAATTCTAGGCTGGATATGCACAGGTAGATGACTAAAAATACACAGGCGAAATCAGAAATGAATTAAGAATAAAACCACTGTTGGGTTTATATTTAGCATTCTTTAATTAAATCCTAGTTTTAAATTCAGCCTTTTTTTAATTAAATGTTTGTTAAACACCCAGTAAATTTTTGAAATGTTATCTAAATTAAGTTTACATTGGATTGTTGGACAGGTCACTAAAGACCAGTGAATTCTATTGTGAGATTACGATGCCTATAAAAATGACTGGTGGTGATGTTTGTTAAATGAAACAATTAATTAACAGCATATTTTTTCTTAACTTTGCATGTGTCCTTAGGACTATTATAATAATCTTTAATTTAGTTCATAACTGGAATAGTTTTTAGAGAAAGTTTGGTTTAATGTTTTTTTCTCCGTTTATTCAGCTTAAAGCTCAAAATGATCGAGAAACGCAAAGTATGGATATCATATTTACTGAGAGACAGGCGTAAGTACAACTCATCTAAAAATCAAACAAACTCATAAGTGAACTTTATTGAGGGATTTAACTTGTGAATCATTTATTTCTTTATAGATTTTCTTATGTATTTTTCTCTGTGCCTTTTTTTTTAAAAAAAGATGCTTGTAGTACAAATTTTATTGTTTTTATCTATACCATTAAATGTCTAAACTCAATATAAATAAAATTGCTATGGATTATATAAATAGGACTTCTGCTTCTAAGAACTGAAAATCTAAGATGGATAGGAATGTATCTACCCTTTATATCTTCCATTTAAAATTTTAACGTAAGCTTCTTTTCTTTTAAATAAGTTTGTTTATGAGAGAGAGAGGGAAAGATTTGTGACAGGATCTTGTCATGCCAGGATCCTTCTGTTCCTCCCTCCTAGCCAGTCAGGATCATAGGCTTATACCTCCAGGCCCAGCCTGTTTAGTGAACCTGGATGGTAAAGTGAACCTGGGCTTCCCATATGGCCTCAGCCTCTGAGCTTCAGTATCTTAGCAAGTGTATGCCACAGTGACTAAGTCTAAGGAAAGTCTGGGCTTTTATGGTTGGGCTCAGCCACTTTTAATTTGAATTATGATATTTTGCCCCCAATCTAGTGAAAGACATGATTGGTCAGTAGGTTATTTACATTGTCTCATTAACATTTGTATTTAATAGTTATATTAATAATCTACACTATACATATAGATTATATGTGCATCTTTATATATAACCTAATAACTAATTACTAACTAACCTTAATTTTGATAATAAAGTGACTGTGGCAGTGGTAGTAATGCCTAAAAAAGTAAGTAGATGTGATGTAATTAACATAATTACTCTTTATCAACATTTTGACCTTGATTAGGTATTGTCCAAGGCAATATAAACATAGACAATGAGCTATTCCGTATAAACACACACACAAGCACACCTATTCCAGAAGTTTATTAATATTAATATCTTTGAGTACAAAGACAATAGTTAACTCAAATTACTGAAATCTGGTAACACCAAATACACTGTAACACATTACCTCTGCAAAAACAAATATATTTGATGACAAGTAGGATGTTAAAATACATAGACATTTGGAAGGGAAAATAACAAAGAAGTCCCCATCTTTCCCCATCTATCATTTGATACTACTGCTCTGTATTCCTTATGGGACCACTGTTTCATATATTCAATCTGTCATTGTGTTGGACATGAATGTATTTATAATTAGCTATGTACAAGATGTTCTCCTAGGTCTGTAAAGGAATGAGATATATATAAGCTATAATGTCCTGAAGGCCTTAAAGAGTTTAGAATATTTAAATCTTCATTTATTTCATCATTTATCTTGAAAGTTATACCCGGGTCAGATTTACTAATATTATAAGTTTTGTAGATATTTCATTTAAAAACATAATTCTCATTAGCTTAAAAATTTCATAGATTTTCATGTCTTTTTGGTTCATTCAATTAAGGAAAAAGATAAGAAAGTAAGAAAGCTAGCTGCCTAGTCTGGGACTAGAACCATAGTCAGCCATGTGGGAGTCCAGCATCCCAACTACCACATTACCTGCTGGCCCAGATGTCTGTACTTTCTAGTTGAGTATTAGTCAAGATTAGTTGTCCTTTATAAAACATGTAATTATGGGGCTAGCAGGTGCATGGTGGTTAATGTGCTGGACTCCCACATAGCTGACCATGGTTTACATCCCATACTCAGTGGCTTGAAACTCTTGCTGAGTGTGTGAGCATGCATGCTCCAAATTCCAAGAGGAAAATGGAAGAGAAGGGACTTTGGGGTGGCCATCTCTCCCAGGGAGTGATTTCTCACTTTCCCTCTCTCGTTTCTCTCCAGTGAGTACATGCCCTATGGCAAAAAACTAATAAAAAAAGGAAACAACAAAAAATGCAATTATAATTATAATTTTACTGCCATTTTTTTAGTCATAAGTTTATTGAATACCAATATTCAATGATAAGCTTTTATGTGTGAGATAAAATGTGGTCTTTGCTCATTTATAATATTTCATTTTAGTACACCTCTGAAATAACATTTGTATCTTATAATTAGATGATATTTTGGCAGAATGATAGATTATTATGTTTCTTTAATTATCTCCTTTCTGTAACATAATTTAAACAAAATATGATTGATATTATATACTAAGAAATACTAGACATATAATGTATTTTATGACCTTTATTGAAAACATGTTTCTATAAGCATAAACAAATACACATTATAAAATGAGTTATTTCTTTTTTATAAGGCATATTATTATAGCCGATTTTATTTTTTTACAGTAGATTTTTTTTTTTGGAGAGGTTTTTGCTATAGGTCATATGCTATCGCCAGAAAGACAGAGAGAGACAGAGAGACAGAAAGTGAGAAATCACCACCTTGGGGGATGGTCATGCCACAATCTCTTCTCCTCTAGTCTCTTCTGAGAATCTTGGGCACACACGCACACGTGTTCGGCGTGAGTTTAAGCCACTGGATCCGAGACTCAAACCTCAGTCGACTACGTGGGAGTCCAGCAACATAGTCATTACTCCAACTGCTGGTCCCTGAATTTATTATTTATATAACTTTTTAAATGGCTGTTCTGCAGAGTACAAAATCTATATTATCTATAAATAATCTATATGATTTTTAGTCTCTTTTGTTCTAAGAAATTATTGTACATAATATTTTAAACTTAGAGAAATTTGAACATACACAAAAATAGCTTCTTATACCCTAATGCAGCCATTTCTCAGCTATATTGTCTCTTACTTAGCTGTGCTTCATCTACACCTCTAGCCACTGTTCCTTTCCATGTATTATGAAGAAAATTCTAGACATGTTATTTCGTCCATAAGTACATATTATTGTTTTAGAGAGGTCCTTATTTCTAATATATATGCATGTTATATATGTATATATATGTATGTACATATTATATGTGTGTATATATGTATGTATATATGTATACACACACATGTGTACTAAATTTCCCACATGTGGAAAGTAAAAGTTATAGATTTTGCTAGATATAATAATACCATTATTTGCATTGATAAATTGTTAACATCATAATTGCAGACAATTGATTATAAAGAATTAGCAAATAATTTGCCTTATATTTTTCCTATTTTAGTCTCATAACCAGCTTTTGTTTTCTTTTCTTTTTTTTTTCTTAATTTTGTCCAAGAGTATGTGCACTCAGTCAGAGAGAGATGGAGAGGGAGAGGGAGAGGGAGAAAGTACCCTCCCATGGGGCAGTCACTCTGTAATCCCTTTTCCTCTCTCTGTCTTATTGGGATTTGGGACACGCATGTACATTCTCCTGGTCCAGGACTCAAACTGCACAGCTGGCCATGTGGCATTTAGTTCCCTTAACCAAAAGGCTACAAGTTAGCTCTCGAGTCCAGTGGTTTTATTTTTTTTAATAGGTTTTTGCCATAGGGAGTGTGCACTCTCTGGAGAGAGAGACAGAGACAGTAAGGGAAAGTGAGAAATCACCCCCTAGGGAGGATGGCCACACTGCAGTCTCTTTTCCTCCATTCTCCTTCTGGGATCTTGGGCACACACGCACATGCATCTGGTGTGAGTTTCAAGCTACTGGATCCAGGACTCAAACTGTGGTTGACCATGTGGGAGTCCAGCGATATAACTGCTACGCCATCTACTGGCCACAGGGCCAATGTGTTTTGAACTGTATTCTTTATACTATTGTACTGATCTCTTAATAGGTATCCCTCACAGAAAGGGTTTGGTTGTTAAGTTTGAAAAATTCTTAATACTTTTCTTGAGTAATCAAAGAACAGTGGAGCAGTTTGACTTAGTAAAATCTCAGACAAGTTTTGTATTAAGGAGTCTTGCTTTATTTTGTTTAAACAGTGTTTCCTATAGTAATTTTACTATATTATCTTTTTGTTATAAATACTTTATAATATCTCTCTGGAAAGTGTTCTAGAGAACAGCTTGGGAACCACTGCTCTATCTGATGGATCCCATGTAGCTGTCCATAAAAGATTCCTCACTCCAGCACACATATTTCAATAAAATTTATTTGAATTGCATGAAAAAGGCAGAAATATGTATATTAAAAAAAAAAAATCCATGGGTAATTGCAATCCCCACTTTGGAAGCCACAATGACACTAAATTGTGGCAATCATGCCTTATTATGACAGCCGTTTTTTTTGGAGAGGTTTTTGCTATACGGCGCATGCACTCATCAGAAAGACGGAGAGAGACAGAGAGACAGAAAGCAAGAAATCACCCCCCAAGGGGATTGGCTACGCTGTAATCCGTTCTTCTCCCTTCTCCTCTTGGGATCCTGGGCATGCACTCACACATGCCCAGCGTGAGTTTAAGCCACCGGGTCCGGGACTTGATCCATGGTTGACATATATGGGAGTCCAGTGACATAGCCATTATGCCAAATGTTGGTCTACTAAATTTTTAAGAGAATTTATTGTGCTAATTCAGAAAGCATTTAAAAAATATTTTCCAAGTCCATGAATTTATTCTAAGAGCATAAAATCAATCTTAGTCTAATGTTTAAACAATCTCTGTTCCTCACTTTGATTCTTAATGAAAGAAATCCAAAATGTTTATTTCTTTATTGACTGGGACTTTAATGTAATTTAATACATATTAACTATCTGTATTAATATGAGAATCTATACATTTTCAGTAATGAATAATTTATTTCAGCCTTCTTACTTGTTTGTGTGGTCTCCTGAATACTGGTGAGATAGGAATACTAGTATTATCGACTATGGAGGACAGTCAGTTATTTTATTTGGACCTGCTTCCTTAACACAATGAGAAAAATATAATATTATGATATATTTAGCAATTAATTTGAAGGTCTGCTAGCTATAAATTGGCCTATTTCACATCAAAATCTCCGTATCTGAGCAGGGAAGGGACTGATAAAAGTTTAAAACAAAATTCAAACATTGAAACAAATTAATTTTGTTCACATAATTCATGAGTATCTATATATTTGTCTTCAATAAACCCATCATCATCTACTGCAAATGAATGTAATTGTTCAAATATTATTGTAGCTTCTTCAGAGTTTGTATTTGGTATCTGTGGAAGAGAATTTGGATTTTCAATAAAGTCATCTTCAAAAATCTCTGCTTCATAACTTTCCAGGCGACGATGATTGTAACTAAGGAGAAACTTATACCATATTGGGCATTTGATCGCAATAACAATGATGAGTGAAGTCATTAGCATGGTGACAACAACGCCAACAAGAAAAGCCCAACTTTTTCCAAGAGGTTCACGTACTTGAATACAGAGAAAGAGAGAGAATTTGTAAATTGACAAGAACAAAATAATAATAATCATGTCTTAATACTTCCCAATATTGGTATAAAAAAATGTACATACATCATAGTTTTCTTTAGACAAGTTTTGAAAACCATACTAAGTAATGGATATTTCTGGCATGGTGAAAGAATACCTTTTTTCAAAGTAACTACCAGTTTTTGTAGTTATATTTACCTATCTAAGATCATTTTAAAATTATTAGTTTATTCATTTTAAAGTTCATATATTGGGTCATCAAAAAAGTCATGATGCATTTTAGCATAGAAAAACATGAAAAAATACTTTTTTTCATGACTTTTCCGATGACCCAGTATTTGTTTCATATGAGGGAAAGACAGAGAGAAAGGAAGACAGACATCCTCAACAGGGTCTCATACTACAATCCCTTCTCCCCTCAGCCTTCCCAGCCAGCCAGGATCTTGGGCACACATGCCTAGAATGTACAGGTCAGCTGAGAGACTAAATCCATGATCTTCCTTGTAGATCCAGCATTGCTTGGGCTGTGTGTTACCACTACACCACCAAGCTGGCCCCTAAGACCATTATTGATTTTTACTCATTGAGGTTTCTTTTTTTTATTATTTAACTAGTTAAAATGAAGGCTCAGAGAGGTTAAATAATTTGCACAATGGCATTTGGCTGATAACTAGCTTCCGAGTTTAGAAACCTAGCACTTTGTAAATCTGTTGGGATAAGGAAGTGTTCTTTTACATGAGTTATAGACATTTAAAAGGGAGAATGAAAATGAAAACTACCTTAGTTTATTTAATATGCTAATTTTAAATGAAAATTAAAATTATTTAAAACCAGCACATTACCTGAATTTTTTGTTGAGTTGTTGTTCAAAGAGCTGTTAAACGTTGAATTACCAATGTACTGAAAGTGGATATGAAGGTCTTCACTTACAGGTGAAGGAAATATTGAGTAGCATTCAGCCTTAAAAGGTACTGCTTTGATGTTGTAGTATTGCAGGGTATCTGGGTATCTACACATGGTGATATTCACATTTTCTAGTAAATCAGAAAAAATACTAAGATTTATTATATAGAACAAGAACACTTAATAACATTTTACAGTTATTTTAATATACACTTTTTGACTCACCTGTCATTGTAAGAAAAAAACGCACTTATTCCATTTGCCTAGTGAAACAACGAGGGAATGGTGCAAATATCTGTTTATTATGTTATTTTATAAATATAGTTTAAATGCAATATCTATTTTTTAGATGGTTCAGTAAGGACTTTATGATTAAGATTGTGATTATAATCTGGATCTTAAGCAGGGCATGATTTGAAGTAAAATAGGGCACCTGTTTTTACCTACTGTCTAGGTAATACTTAAAGAAAAAAGTTAGTCTGTGTTTGTCCCTACTAACATAATACAAGAAATGACCACATCATATCACATATGTAGAGCATACAAGTTTCTTCATACAAAGGAGAGCACCTATTCAGCAGTTACTTTTACTTTTTAGAGTTTCTTCCTGTTTTTCCTTTTTTTTTGGAGAGGTTTTTGCCACAGAGTGCGTGTGCTCGCCAGACAGACAGAGAGACAAAAAGCGAGAAACCACCCTCCAGGGTGGATGGCCATGCCTCAATCCCTTCTCCTTCATTCTCCTCTCGGGATCTTGGGCATGCATGCACATGCACCTGGCGTGAGTTTAAGCTACCAGGTCCAGGACTCGATCCACGGTCAACTACGTGGGAGTTCAGCAACATAGCCATTACACTAACTGCTGGTCCCTCTTCCTGTTTTTCTTAAAAAGATAATTTCTTCTCTTAAACATATGAGAGATTTTTCTAGGGTGGAATCCCTAAAGTTAATCATATCTTGGTTTTAACATAGACTTTGTTAACTTACCTAGTACCACATTTGATGTGTTCAACCAGTTCTGCAGATTGAATAAACTACAAGAGCAGTTCCAGGGATTTCCATATAAAGTTATTAATTCCAGATGAAGTAGTTGTGGTACATCAAAATAACTTATCAAATTGCTGTGCAGATTCAGAAGGTTCAGGTTTTTTAATGGCATGAGCATATCAGTATTCAGTTGTAATATCTTGTTTTGACAGAGATACAACTGTTTTAGTTTATTTAAGCCTAAAAATGCACCCTGTTGAATTACATAGATGGAGTTTCTACAGATATTTAAAATTTCTAGACTAGAGAGATTACCAAAACTGTTGTTATGTAAGATAGTGACATTATTCTCAATCAAATAGAATTCAACAAGTAAGAAATATGTCTGTAGAACTTTTATGTCTGTAACATTCAGAGTAATTAGGTTATAACTGAGATCAAGTATAGTAACACTTTTGTTGATATCCGCCGGAATGAAAGAATAGTTCTTTCCAGTGTAATTACATTTGACTTCCTAAAAAAAAAAAAAATTAGAGATGCATTAGACAAAAATGTTAACAGAATTTTCTACAGTTTCATATTCCAAGCACATTGGAAGGAAGTAATCTTGGACAAAAATTTATGATCTCATCTTGTGGTGTGATGGTGTTGAAAAAGATAGAACAAATATATTTCTTTCTGTATTGGGATGAAATACTGAATATAAAGGTAATTCTAGTACACAGTGATTGAACTTAGGGATTCTATTTTTTATATAGGTATCTTCAAACTATTACTACATAATCAGTTTGGAAAATCATGCCAGGCACACATTTGTGCAAGCCAAAAATCCTGACAGAATGGAGGATAAGGGGTTGCAACATGATGATCCTTCCTGCAGGGTGCTTTCTCTCTTTTCCTCTCTGTCTCTCTTTCCTTCTGTCGGTCTCACTCATGTGAGTACATGTACCCTATCGCAAATTAAAAAAAAAAAAAAACCCAACATATAGACCTTTGGGATTAACATCTCGATGTTGGTTATTTTAAAAAGAAGTATTTATCTTACATTTAAAAAATGAAACCTTATATTGTATTTAAATTCACTGGACATGAAATACTTTTCTTATGCAGATATAGATGAAAGAAGTTTTTACTATTTTTTGTAGTTGGAGTGTTTCTCCCAACAACAAAAACAATAATGATGATGATGCAACGAGTTTCCCTCATAAATATGTGAGGCTTTAAAAATTTTCCTGTTTTTTTATTTTTTTTAATTCTTTATTTTTTTTATTTTTTTTAATTGCTAAAGGGTACACATGCTCACCAGAGAGAAAACACCCTCCAGCAGGGTGTGGTCATGCCACAACCCTTTTTCTTTCATTTCACTATTTGTACACATGCACACACACCTGGCATTTTTTTAAAGAATTATTTACTTACTATCATTATTTTTCAGAGAGAGAGAGAGAGAGAGAGGAAGCAAGCTACCAAGTCTGGAACTTGAACTGTGGTTGGTCAAGTGGGAGTCCAGCTTCTTTAACTATCATGCCATCTGCTGACCCCTCCAGTATGTTTTTTAAGTCACCAGATGCCAGGATTCGAACCAATGAGAAAAGCTTAACAATGGCACCATGGGACCAGCCCATCTTACATTTTAAACTATGATTTTCATGTCTTAAAACTAGTGTTGGATTTTATAGTGAAAATTTACAGATTTTTTCCCTTTAATCCACTTTTATAGAACTCAGTGAAAAAATGAAGACTGTTTTCATCAAATTA
Organism: Tupaia tana; assembly: GCA_026018925.1. Taxonomy (NCBI): domain Eukaryota; kingdom Metazoa; phylum Chordata; class Mammalia; order Scandentia; family Tupaiidae; genus Tupaia; species Tupaia tana. Next base: position 59,640,769 of record JAKSZU010000013.1, read on the forward strand.
GAATCTAACTCAGAGGTCACATATTTTGAATATACACAGCTAACTAAACATTTAGTTTGGCTAGCTTAGATTTTCTTTGTTCTGTTGCCTTGGTATATTTTACTATATGAACAGAAAATGACTCTTGAAAATATTTTCACTACCTGTGAAAACTTACTGTTTGAGAAGCCTGGCTTCCATCTGATAATAATAGCACAGAAAATTGCCAAAACAAAATCGCGATGCATGTGATTTTCATGTTTCAGGCCTGATAGAAAAGAGAATAATTTGTCTCAATAGGAACTTAGAAATTTATAGATTATTGAGCACATTTTGATTTCCTTTTTTTATTTCTATTTTTAAATTTATTTTTTAAAGAATTATTTAATTTTATTTATCATTATTATTATTTTTAAATTTTGCTATAGGGATGTGCACTCACCAGAGAGAGACAGAGAGAAAGAGAGAGAGAGTGAGTGAGAAAACAAGCTGCCAGGTCTGGGACTGTGATTGGCTATGTGGGAATCCAGTGCCTTAACCACCAGGCCAATTGCTGACCCTTATTTTTTCTTAAAATAACCTAAAACATGAAGTACATGGCCGTTTACCATTTCTATACTCTGGTCCTAAAAAATTAGCAAGCCCCTGTGGAAAGTGAGAGACTCAGTATTTTTATAGGTGTTTAATTAGTTCTTAGATCTATTAAACTAGAAAGCATTTGAAGTGATTATACATTTAAATGTTTTAGTGTATAAGTAAACAAAAGGAAGGCCACCAGAATATAAGAGGTCTTCAAAAAGTTCATGGAAAATACTTATTATGGAAAACTAACATAGATTTCAAAGTCTTTTTGGACCAAAAGAAATACCTCTCGAAAAATCTCTCTGTAGTGTATGCATATTAGGTAATTAATTGGTTTCATTTGCTTTAAAAAGTTTCCCCTAGAGCCTAATACCTTGCTCTGGTCTAGAAGAGCTGTTCTCTAGAAAAGTTCTGTTTGATTGTTGACATGGAATTCTAGGTTGGAAATAATTTTCCCTCAGAATTTTGATGGCATTGGCCCATGATTGGAGTTTCTAGTATTACGGTTAAGAGACAGGGACCAGCAGTTAGCGCAATGGCTATGTTGCTGGACTCCCACGTAGTCGACCGCGGTTTGAGTCCTGGACCCGGTGGCTTAAACTCACGCCGGGCGCGTGTGCGTGCGTGCCCAAGATCTCGAGAGGAGAATGGAGGAGAAGGGATTGCGGCGTGGCCATCCCCCCGGGGGGTGATTTCTCGCTTCTGTCTCTCTGTCTGGCAAGTGCACGCGCCCTATAGCAAAAATCTCTGCAAAAAAAAGAGATGTAATGCTGTGTGTTATTCTAATTTCTTATCTTTTTATGTTACTTGTCTCTTCCTTACCCTCAAAGCTTTTATAATCACTATTCTGAAATTTCATGGTCATGTATCTTTGTGAGAATCTATTTTCATCTGTTAAATTGGATACTTGTTTGGTCCTTTCAATTTGGAATCTATGCCTTTCAGTTTTGGGAAATCTGAATTATTGCATTGATATTATTGATGATTTTTTCATTTCTCTTTCTGGAACTGTTTTAATTGGCTGTTGGACTTTCTGGAATGAGTTTCATATTTTTACCTTTACTCTAGAGAGTAGAACATTTCATTTCTGTGTTTTTGTTCTGCTTTCTGGAGATACCCTCACCTTTATCTTCAAATTTTTATTTTTCCTATCTTTTAAATTCTAATATTTATTCTCTGAATATTTTCTTTAGTAGTATCCTATTGCATGGATGTATTATCCTTTATTGTTTTGTGTTGTGCCTTTTGTTGTTTTCTTTTTCCCTGAATAGTCTCTGTGTCTCCAGGCTGTTCTTTTCCAGTTTATTTTGGATAGTGTTTTTTATATAGGAAACTTTCTTCATGTGTCTTTTAGTATTTTGTTTAGGGCTTATGCATAAGAGTGGAAACTAAAAAAGCCAATTGGAAACTGTGTTTGTGTGGAACTTGCTGACTCTTAAACTTTATTGTAGAGTGAAGTTGCTGCACTGTTTTCTTGAGAAATAACCTAAATTGTTAGATATTTTCTTTTGGACTGGTTAGATCCCACAAAATGCCTGTTTTAGTCTACCATCTAAACAGATAAAGCCAGGTAGCCCAGATTCTCAGAGCTGAAAAAGGTGGGTTTATATCAGTATTTAAAATGTCAACTTTAATTCAATCTCAACAATGCCCATGTACTCATGCCTAGTGCCTAAATTCTCTTTGTTTTATTTTCCCCAGAGGGGGGAAAAGTCCTATAATTTTCTGCTCTTGTAGGGATGGAACATTATCTGGCTAGGTAGAGGCAGGGGGAGAATGAGCCCCTTTTCTTCTCCTTTTAAAATACCTGGTGCTGCCGATTTCAGGGCCATTTAGAGTTCACACAGTAGAATTCAGTTGGCTTTTCAGGTTTTCCCATGACTGGCTTGAGAAAATTTTGCTTTCCCAGTCATTTTCTAATCAACTATTAACTCTCTGGTTTCTAGGTGTTACTGCTATTGTCCTCTCTTCCATCCTCTTTGTCCATGGGGCTTATAAGCCTCTTTTTATCTGTTATTTTTGTTTTAGATTTTAGACAGTATTCAGATCTAATGAATGCTTTGCTCGTGCCATCTTACTTGGAAATTGCCATTTATTGGAGTGTACTCTTCTTGCTAAATAGTTATTTGCATTTGATGATTTTATTCGTGATTTGGATGTTTCTTGTTATTTACCTCTGTGAACTTAAAGGCAACATTAAAAACCTTCCTACAAACAAATGATGTGTTTGAAAGGATATGAATATATCCTGTCATCCTTAGGGGTCTTCTAAAATTTAATCTTTGAACCTTCTTACAGCTTTTGTTACAGTTACTTATTTTGAATTTTTAAAGGAAAAATATATTACACCAGAGTAGAAAGTTAAAAAACTAATCAGACTAAGCAAGAATCTTTTCAAGTTATTAGTCTGTTACCTCATTAGCAATGAGAAATTGGTTATTTTAATGCTGCTTTATTTCAGTCTACTTCTTTATTGTTTTCCCTTCATTGATCTGTTTGTGCTTATTCTCTTTCTTGTTTTCCCTTCATTGGTCTGTTTGTGCTTATTCTCTTTCCTTCTTTCCATACCAGTCAGATGTATTAGAAAAAGATACTCTTGGGCCATCCTGATGGCCTAGTTAATGGTTAAGGGAGTTGAATCCCACCTGGCTGAGTGCACAATTCAAATCTTTCTCACGGTAGCTTGAAGAACATGCCAGGAATGTGTGCATGCGTGCTTCCAAACAGGGTGGATAAATGGAGGAGGAGGGATTGTGACATGATCATACCCCACTGGGGAGTGCTTTCTCCCTTTCTCTCTCTCTCACAATTGCATGTGTCCACTAGCATATTAAAAAAGAAAAGAAAAAGCTATTCTGCCTCCAGACTCTATTCAACTTGGATTGGATCATAATAGAATCCCTTTAAAGCCAGAAATGACTTCAGATTGTCACTTATTTTGGACCATTGCTCATAGAAGGAATGCACCTAAATGATTTACAAAAGGTAGTTTCCCTGTGTTTTATGGTCTCTAGAAATAGGTGTGTCTCCCCTTCAATGGCTTATTTCAGTATTTGTCAATGGCCTGATGAAGTTCTTACTGATGTCTCTCGTGGAATCCAGAAATGAATGAGGAGAGGTGAGTAAAGAAACATGATGTTTTTTCAGCAGTTAGCAGGATAGGTATGGCTGAAGGGAGCAAATAGTCTACACAGAAAATTATCTGGATTTAAGTAAAGAGTCGATGTATTAATAAAATAGAAACAGGCAAAGAAGGTAATGAAGGCAAAGCAGGACTGGAAATGGAAACAGAAGATAGTCTTATATTTATTATCTTTATTATTTATTTAACACTAATAATTTTCTCCAATGTGCTAGAGGAAGCAAAAGTATAAAAATTATGAAAGGAATCTTTTTTTCTTCTACTCAATGCATTTTAGAGCTAGGAGTAGTATATATTCAGTTCAAGGTAGAGTCTTTTCAAGAAGGCATTCAACAAATCTAAATTATTATTAGGTTTAAAGCTGTGAAATATCCTGATTGATTCATAAACTCCATGAGAGTTTTCACATATTTGTGTGCCTTTTGAAAGGGAAGCTACTGAGAGAGGGAGTGAAGTCTACCATGACACTGCATAAATCCCTAGACAAAAGCATTTGCTAGCATTATTAAGTATTATAAAGAAATCAGATTGGCAGGATAGCTAGCCAGTATATTATGCAAAAATTGACCATGGCCATGAACCCTATTTAAAATATTGATTTAAAAAGACATTTATTGTCTTTTTCTCATTTTGGAATGTTTTTTCTCATCTTGAAATTTATTTTAAAATATTTGAGTTCTACTTTAATTAGAAACTAATAAAACACTAATAGAATACCTGTCTCCTAGTTATTTCACAAATTAAGTGTCCTTTATATAGCCTACAGCTACCTTACAGGAAAAAAGAAAGGACTTTACACAAAAGAAAATGATAGTTACTAAAAAAGAATTTATGTTCCTCCTAATGGCGTTTCAAGTATAACTTTTTTTTAGAGTTTTAGTTATTTGTTTTATGCAATTATTACATGCAATGAAACAAAAATATTTTCTATGCAAAAATGCATCATGACTTTTATGACAGTTGCATATGTTGCAATTATTTTGGTTTTGCTAAGTGAAAAGTATGTGTAGTTTTGCCTTTAAGTATTCTGAATATTTATGTCAAAATTCAATATATTTGGAGTAAGAGCTCAGTGATTCACAATTAAGTTCTTAGCTAGTCATTTTTTTCTTAAAAGTAGAAACATTTTTGTAATGGAAAATTTCAAGAAAAAGAAATAAGTACAGAGAATAGTTATTGCCAAACTTCAGCAGTTTTTAATAGTGACTAGTCTTTTTTTCATCTTGCAAATATGTTTTTAGGTTAATGTCTTCAAAATTTTTTGTGACTAACATACTGAAAAGTAAAAAAAATCTTATTAATTTGATTAGATAAATGAAACCTTTATCTCTCAAAGAAAAACAATTATCCTATTGCATTATAACTTTGGGAAAGATTCTTCAGCTGTGTCCCAGATTTACGTTATTTCCGAGGTAGACTATGTGAAAATAATAATCATATTTTCTGCTCTTTCATTACTTATTAAAGATAATGATTTTTATATAGATTTAAATATATTTTTTAAAGTTGAATAATAATCAAACCTATAAAAGTATAAACTCTTACCTTTCCTTTTTTCTTTTGTCTCTGACACTGGTGTGCTGAAGGAATTTATTCCATTTCTTCTAACACCATTGAAAAAAAAGCATGTCATGTGATTACATTTCACTTTGTTGTAACCTTTGTACCCAGTAATAGGTGATTAAAAAAAAGTTAAACTTCCTTAGCAAAAGATTGACTAGAAGAAAAACTTCTTAAAGTCATCTTTGACTTTCTTTAGTGTAACAAGTAAGAAGGCTCACTTAACCTTTGTGTTTCTTAATTATTCTTCAAAAATTTATCAAACTACTAACTATTTTACTTTGTGGATTAAAGTGTATCAAATTGAGAATGTATACTTTTGAAAAATATATTGGCACTAACGTCATTTGTGTTAGTCCTAAGGGTATTATATGTTTAGAAAGATTCAAACTGAAACCATACTGCCAAGTTTTGTATTACACTGAGTTTCAACTTCATTGTTTACTCATTTTTATGGTAGTCAATTTTATGACAGTAATGACTTTCTGGTCATTTTACTGCAATGTTGTAACAGGAGCAAAGGGCCCAGAGTATCAGAAGACCTGATATTCGGCCATAATATGGCCTTCAAAAATAGCATTGATCTTCCTAGTGCTATAATTTTCTCTGCAAAATGAAATGCTGTACATTAGTTTATCTAATTACAGTAGGCATATTAGGAAGAATCATTGTTGGTGGTGAATAATCAAGAAGTATAGAATGAATTAGTTCCAAAAAGAGTAACTCCTCTGTACTTTAATATCCTTAATCTATGAAATAAAGAGTTTGAAATAGATATTTTCTGCTTGAAAGTTCTATGAGCCTATAGACTTATATAAATTGTGGCAGCAACAAACATACTGTAGTAATTGAACTTCAAAGTGGAGATGTCACTCTTGTCAACAGTAAGACAAAAATAAATCAAAATTCTGCTTCATATGTTCATCTTTTATTTGGTCATTATTAGATGTTATTTATTGGGAAACTGCTGAGTCTCTGTATTCATTCTAGTAATAAGATGGGATATGTGGAGTAATAAGATGGGATATGTGGATCTGTAAGGGCTTAACTGGTAATTGTGAATAATTGTGAAGCTTTTTTTTGTAGAGAGTTTTTTTTTTTTTTTTTTTCTTAGTAGGGTGTGTGTGCACTGGAGAGACAAAGAAATAAAAAGATAGAAAGCAAGAAATCACCGCCTCCAGGGGAAAGCCCACACCTCAATCCCTTCTCTTCCATTCTTCTCTTTGGACTCTGGGCACACATGCACATGTCCCCAGCATGAGTTTTAAGCCACTGGGCCCAGGACTTGCACCATGGCCGACTACCTAGGAGTCCAGCAATGTAGCCATTACATCATCTGCTAGTCCAGTGAAATTGTTTAAAAAGGGTTACTTATTTATTTTATTTATTCTTTAAAATTTGCTGTAGTTTACGCTGGCAGGTAGCATGATGGTTAAGGGCAGTGAACTCCTACATTGCTGACCACAGTTCAAATCCCAGACCTGGTGACTTGTTTTCTCACTTTCCCTCTCTCTTTCTCTTACTTTCTCCCTCTCTTATCAAATTAAAATAATAAATAAATAAATAAATTTAGATAAAATAATTCTTGAAATAAAAATTTGCTATAGAACACATGTGCTCACCAGAGAGAGAATGTGTGTGAAAGCAAGCTGCTAGGTCCATGACTCGAATTGCAGTTGTTCGTGGAGTTCAGTACTTTAACCACCATGCCACCTGCTGGCCCCAGTAACTGTGAAACTTTTTTTTTTTGAGAGAGGTTTATGCTATAGTGTGTGCTCGCCAGACAGATAAAGACAGAGAGACAGAAAGCAAGAAATCACACCCCAGGGGGGGGATGGCCACGCTACAATCCCTTCTCCTCCATTATCCTCTCGGGATCTTGGGCACGCATGCACACACACCCGGCGTGAGTTTATGCCACCAGTCCAGGACTCGAACCGCGGTCGGCTACATGGAAGTCCAGTGACATAGCCATTACACTTACTACTGGTCCCTTGAGAGGTTTTTGCTATAGGGCACATGCGCTTACCAGGAAGACAGAGACAGAAAGCGAGAAATCACTCCCCCCCCCAGGGGAATGGCCATGCCACAATCCCTTCTTTTCCATTCTCCTCTTGGGATCTTTGGCACACACGTACACGCGCCTAGCGTGAGTTTAAGCCACCAGGTCTGGGACTCGAACCGCAGTCGACTACATGTGAGTCCAGAGACATAGCCATTACACTAACTGCTGGTCTCAAATGTGAAACTTTTAAAGTTGATTTCTATGAGTGAAAAAGTAAATAGTAGTAAGTTTATCAACTTTAAGACTCAAAATAGAAATTTATAATCTTGGACTCAAAATTATGTTAAATCAAGCTTTTCTTATGTTTTTTCCTTTAATTAATCAATTAATTAATTTTTGCTAGAGGTTATGTATACTCACCAGAGAGAAGGTAAGAGAGACAGAGTGATGAAGGAGAAAGCACCCCCAATAGGGTGTGGTCATGCTGCAGTCCCTTTCCTATCTCCCCCTCCTGTCAGGATTTTGGGCATTGCACCCACATGTACCTGGCATGTTTCCAAGTCTCTGAATCAACAAGGACTTACATCACACTGTTAGCCATGAAGGAATCAGTCACCTTAACCACCAGTCCATGGACAGGCCCAAAACAAGCTTTTTATTTCTTCAAGTACTTACAAGAATAAGTAGCATCTACAAGAATAAGTAGCATTTTTTAAAGAAATTTTTATATGAGATTTTTGATAGAACCTGCCCATTTTGAGAGTCTTCTTCCTCAACTTCCTGGCTAGCTAAGACTACTGCTGCTTATCAGCATACTGGGCCTACTACCTAGGTTAGGCCAAAAATTGAACCTGGGCCTTCAATGTAGCCTCCACCTCCAAGTAGAAGTGTCTTAGTAGTGTATGGCACCACAGCTGAGCCCTGCTGTATTTCCCCCCCAGAAATTTTTTCTTTTTAATTGACATTGCATAGGAAATAAATGACACACCACTGGTATTTCTTATGATTATATAATAAAGATGGTTATTACTTCTAATTAATTTTAATATTACTACCTTATGTGAATATATTTGTAATGTTCCAGTTATGTTTTCAGGGAAATTAACTTGTTTTACCAAGCTAAAATATAACTGGGACCAGCAGATGGCATAATGGTTACGCCGCTGGACTCCCACATAGTCAACCGCAGTTCAAGTCTTAAAACTCATGCCAGGTGGGTGTGTATACATGCCCGAGATCCCCAGAGAATAATGGAGGAGAAGGGATTGAGGTGTGGCCATACCCCCTGCAGGGTGATTTCTCGCTTTCTGTCTCTCTGACAACCAAACGTGCCCTATGGCAAAAATCTCTTAAAAAATATAGCAGTAACTTGTGGAGTACTCATTTTAATTAAAGCAGTAGAGAAAAGAGAATTTAAGCGAATCATATTATTAATCTAAAGCTATTTTTGTTTTGTTCTTTTTTTTTAAAGTACTAATATCTTTATTGTAGCCAAAGCAGTATTTTATACATTAACTCATTTTACAGTAAAAATATTTTATGTATAATTGTAAAGAAACTGCTGCACAGATAATTGGAGGAGTCCGACCCAGTAGGGCCCCAGGATCTGTCTTGAGCTTTTGACCTCTACCTCTTAGGTCGGGTCAGCACATTGGCAAGGCCGCTGCTGTGTACGCCCCCCCACCCCCCTGGACCTAGGAATAAAACTTAGGTCGAATTAGCATGTCGGCAAGACTGCTTGCTATTTGCTCCAGAAAACTGTGGTAGCCTTGCTGGGAAGTGACCCCCCTCTGACTCCCTTTTTTATTTTTTTTTATTTCAATTTATTTATTTGCATTCATTCACTGTACATCATTACAGCATACAAAATGAGATTTTCCATCCAGAGTACACTGTATATTGTCTCAATCAAGCACATCAACAAACATGTTATTGTCAGCAGATGATCTTCCATTTCTTGTTTTCTGTATGTTTAGCTTTTTTTCCCCCATCCTTGATTCCCTATCTCTTACCCTCTGCCATCTCCCATTCTCCTCCCACACTCTCTCTGGTAACTATGTTTGCTTTCTATACTGTTTCCCCCCGCATTTTATTGAATCACCAACGACCCTAATCAATCCAAATACCCTCATCGCAAACACAGGTGACATACACATTTCCATGAACACAAGTCTAACTTTACGCATCCTATAAAGTAGCACCTAGCTGGGGCTACATATCTTACTGCAGTCATTGAATAGATATATTTTTTTTTCCTGAAACTTTTTTTTGTAACTCAATTTACATCCCTTCTCTAAGCATCATCACAGCACACAAAATGCGATCTCCCATCCAGTACACACTGCATAGTGGCTCAATCATGCACATTACAAAAAATTTTCCATTTCTAGTTCCTAGAAGTATTTCCACCCCTCTTTCTGACCCTCTGTTCCTTCCCACCCTCCTCTCACACCACCTCCGGTGTCCACAATTGTCCTTCATTCCCTTCCCACCCACATTGCATTGATCACACAATTTCCTACATAATTTAACTACTTTCAATGGTGAGTTCACTCATTACTACTAAGAAAACCAGTTTTAACTTAAATAAAAGAAATGCCAAGGAACTTTGCTTAAAGCCAGGAAACAGGTTAGGATTCTGTTCAGATGGTAGGTGCATGAACCTATCAGTCTCATGTACTTTTATCTTCTGTTCTGGTTCAATTTTCCTGATTAAATTCTGGGATATAATATTCAACTCCAGACTTGTCCCTATGATTAAGTTGGCCACTTTCTTAGTTTTTGGACTCTTATTTCCATGTGTCTGTGTTTAATTTTCCTGATACAGCACACCCTTGAGAACTTCTTGGAGATCTGGCCTGGTACTGGTAAATTCTTTCAGGTTTTGTTTATCTGAGAATGTTCTTGTCTTTTCTTCCCACCTGAAAGATAATCTTGCCGGGTACAGTATTCTTGGCTGAAATTGCTTCTCTCGTAACACTTTGAATATATTTTCCCATTCTCTCCTCGCTCGCATTGTTTCTGTTGAGAGATCTGCTGTTAGCCTGATGGGATGTCCTTTGTAGGTAACTTGATATTTTCCTCTTGCCAATCTTAGTATCTTGTCTTTGTCTATGGTTTTGGTCAACCTGGCTATAATGTGTCTTGGAGAAGATCTTCTTGGGTTGATTCTATTTGGGGTCCTTTGTATTTCCTGGGACTGGATCTTTGAATGCCTCTCTAGGTTTGGAAAGTTTTCTTGCAGGATTTCATGGAATAGATTATCAATGCCTTTATGGGTCTCTTCACCTTCTGGAATGCCAATTATCCGGATATTTGGACGTTTGATGGTATCCAGTACTTCTTGCATATCATTCTCAAATTTTGGGGCCATTTTCTCATTCTTCGTGGTGGATTTTTCTAGGCCAGCCATTTTCTCTTCTACATCTGAGATTCTATTTTCTGAATGATCTAGTCTGCTTTTAATACTTTCAAGGGAGATTTTGACTTCTTATATTATAGACTTCATCTCTAGCAGTTCCGTTTGAGTCTTTTGTAAAGTGTGTAATTCCTCTTTTAGATCTAGCAAGAATTTCCTCATCTCCTGGAACTCGTCAACTTCTTTCTCCTTTCTCTTTAGCAGTTCATTATCTCTCTTCTCTTCCATCTCTGTTAGCTTCGACATTATGAATGCTTTAAATTCCTTATCAGACATTTCAATGATTTTCACCAAACTGCTTGTGGATGAAGAAGAGTTACTCTTTTCCCTTGGAGGAGAGGTATTTTCTCGTTTTCCCATATTTCTCATGATCCGGCGGTGATTTCTTGTCATCTGATGGATGGTGTGTTTCTTTCAAATTCTTGAAGTTCAGTCTAAATGTTCAGGAGCAAGCAGACAGAGGTGATCTAGAATCTCTTTGCTGTTCTGTTGTGATCACTGGTGCAGCAGATTCAGTAGATATTGGGGAATATTTTAACCCTATTAGTATTTGGATGTTTAGCTACAGTGCTCTTAGATCCATCTAAGAACACATTGAATGGATATTGGAGGGTGGAGAGACAAGAAAAAGGAAAATGAAAAAGGGAGAGAGAACAACAAAAAGAGAAAAAGAGAAAAAAATTTTAAAAAATTGTAATTACTGTTCTTTTTATAAAAAAAAAAAAAAATCACAAAATAGAAAACCCATGCAAAAAATCTAGTTCACTGGCACCGTGTGGAACCTTCTGCTGAAGGCCTGGCTTCTGGCTTCTTCTGCCTGGGAGGGAGGACCAGAGGGATAATTAACAAGATAAGAGGTGGAGCCAAGAGCCAGAGAAAAACTGTGCCTTTTAAAAAAAGTGTAAAAAGGAAAAATTACTAAAAAAAGGGGAGACAGAAGCAGGGAGAGACAGGAACTGAGACACAACTGAGAGATAGAAGGCTGGGGGTGCAGGGTGGGGGGCTCCCTACCACTAGCTCCTTTGTTGGAGGCTGAATTATCAGTAGAAAATCTTCATTCCCTGAAAAATCTAGTTCGCTGGCGCCATGTGGAACCTTCTGCTGAAGGCCCGGCTTCTGGCTTCTTCTGCCGCTCTCTTTGTTGGAGGCTGAATTATCAGTAGAAAATCTTCATTCCCTGAAAAATCTAGTTCGCTGGCGCTATGTGGAACCTTCTGCTGAAGGCCCGGCTTCTGGCTTCTTCTGCCGCTAGCTCATTTGTTGGAAATTATCAGTAGAAAATCTTCATTCCCTGAAAAATCTAGTTCGCTGGTGCCATGTGGAACCTTCTGCTGAAGGCCCGGCTTCTGACTTCTTCTGCCTGTTCTGTTTTTATCTAATTGCACAATGGTCTCTCTACTCCCCAGTTTAATTAAAGCTGCATTGCTTATGTGATTTAAATGGCAAACTTCCGGGACCAGCGGTTGGCGTAATGGCTGTGTCACTGGACTCCCATGTGGTCGACCATAGTTTGTGTCCCGGACCCAGTGGCTTAAAACTCACGCCGGGTGCATGTGCATGCGTGCCCAGGATCCCGAGAGGAGAATGGGAGAGAGAGGATTGCGGCGTGGCCATCCCCCCTGGGGGTGATTTCTCACTTTCTGTCTCTCTGTCTCTCTCTGGTTAGCTGGCAAGCGCACACGCCCTATGGCAAAAACCTCTCTCAAAAAAAAAAAAAAAAATGCAAACTTCCCTACAAGATTTCAGTATTTGATCAAAGAATTCTGGGACTATAGGATGTTTGAAAACCACTATTCTAAAACTTAACTAGTATGTCGCTTGAGCATCATATGATAACAGAAAGTGTAAATGCATCTTCATATGTACAAGCCTTAAGGATTTTCTGTGATAATCTTTGTGGTTTTTTTAGCAAAGTAAAATTGAACATAAGGAAATAGAATAATTTGCACATAGAGAAGAAATAGATGTAAAATAAGTTTGTGCTAATAGGCTGAATTTTATGGTATAATAGAAAGTTTTTTGTACATGTATAATGACTTTTAAGTCATGTGCTATGGTTGAATATCTCTAAGTACCATTAAATCGAGGCCATTGTCTGAATATCTAAATACCGTGTTAAGTTCAGACCATTACCTGAGATAAATTTGATGTAGTTTTCCTCAATATAGTAACAGAAATATTACATGCTTTTGCTTTAGGAAAGAAAAACAAATTAGAAGTGTTGAAGAAGAAATTGAACAGGAAAAACAAGCAGCAGATGACATTATCAAAAATATGTCTCCTGAAAAACAAATCAAGTACATAGAGATGAAAACCACAAATGAAAAATTATTGCAGGTAATGTGCCAAACATTTAGCAATCTTGCCACTAAAGGTATGGTCTGAAGATCAGCATCCCCTAAGAGCTTGACTGGACCTACAGATCAGAGTCTTCATTTTAATAAGGTTCTCAACTGAATCATGTGGACATTTTAATTTAAGAAACACTTACTAGAAAACTTCATTTTCTTTTTTTAAATATATATTATTTATTTGGTATTCATTCACTGAACATAATCACAGCATACAAGATGCAGTTTCCCATACAGAATATACTGTATAGTGGCTTAGTCATACATGCTATTATCACAAATAATTTTCCATTTCTTATTTCCCCATTTCTCACCCTCTGCCATCTCCTACCCTCCCCCCACTCTATCTAGTATCTGCAGTTGCTTTTCATTCTTTTTTTTTCTCCCACATTTATTGGTTAACAAATTTTGTCATGAGGTTTTTGCTTTAGAGCTCATGCACTCGCCAGAAAGACAGAGAGAGAAAGAGAGACAGAAAGCAAGAAATCACCCCCCCCAGGGGGGATGGCCACGCTACAATCCCTTCTCCTCCATTCTCCTCTCGGGATCTTGGGCGTGCATACACATGCGCCTGGTGTGAGTTTAAGCCACGGGATCCGGGACGCGAACCGCAGTCAACTACGTGGGAGTCCAGTGACATAGCCATTACGCTAACTGCTGGTCCCAAATGGGTATTTTTTAATATGATTTTTAATTTCAAAAAGGTAGTTATAGCTTTAATAAATCAAAATTTTAAAAAATGTTAAGAGAACTTTGCTTAAGACTTCAAGCCAGGAAGCAGGTTAGGATTCCGTTCAAATAGTAATTACCTAGATCTATCGACAATTCAAGAGAAGAATGAAATGCTTATCTCTGGACTGCAAAGCGTAGAAAAAAGATCAGTATTGTTTTAGTCAAAAGCCATAAAATTCTATTTTATCAGCTCAGTCTCCTGTATTTATTCTAACTTCTATTGTGGTCCAAACTTTCTGTTTAACTTCTGGAAGATAATATTCAACTCTGGATTTGTTCCTACCATTAAGCTGGCCCTTTTCTTAGATGTTTTTTAACTCTTATTTCTGTGTGTCTGAATTTAGTTTTCCTGATATAACATTCCCTTCAGAACTTGTTGGAGAACTGACCTGGTGTCAGTAAATTCTTTCAGGTTTTGTTTATCTGAGAGTGTTCTTGTCTTCTCTTCCCATGTGAAGGATAATCTTTCTGGGTATAGTATTCTTGGTTGAAATTGTTTTTCACCCAATACTTTGAATATATTTTCCCGTTATTTCCTTGCTCGCATTGTTTCCGATGAGAGATCCACTGTTAGCCTGATGAGATATCCTTTGTAGGTAAACTGTCATTTCTCTCTTGCCAGTCTGAGTACATTGTCTTTGTAGTTTTGGTCAATCTGGCAATAATGTGTTTTGGAGAAGATCTTCTCAGGTTGATTCTATTTGGAGTCCTATGTATTTCTTGGATCTGGATCTTTGAGTGCCTCTCTAGGGTTTGAATAGTTTTCTTCAAGGATTTCATGGGCTATATTATCAATGCCCTTATTAGTCTCTTCACCTTCTGGGATACCAATTATCCAGATGTTTGGATGTTTGATGGTGTCTAGCATTTTTTGTATATTATTCTCATTTTTTTGGACTATTTTCTCAGTCTTTGTGGTAGATTTTTTAGGTCAGTGATTCTGTTTTCTACATCTAAGATTTGCTCTTCTGTATGATCTAGTCTGCTTTTAATACTTTCAAGAGAAGTTTTGATTTTCTTTCTTTTTTTTTTTTTTTTTTGAGAGGCTTTTTCGCTATAGGGCACATGCACTCGCCAGACAGAGAGAGACAGAGAGACAGAAAGCGAGAAATCACCCCTGAAGGGGAATGGTCACACCACAATCCCTTCTCCTCCATTCTCCTCTCGGGATCTTGGGCACGCACGCACACGCGCCTGGCATGAGTTTTAAGCCACCGGGTCCGGGACGTGAACCACAGTTGACTACATGGGAGTCCAGCGACATAGCCATTACGCTAACTGCTGGTCCCTCAAGGGAAGTTTTGATTTTTTCTATTACAGCCTTCATCTCTAAGAACTTCCTCACCTCCTGGAACTCCTTGGCTCTATTCTCATGCTTCTTCTAGAGATCATTGCCTCTCTTCTCTTGCCTCTCTGTTAATTTTGTCACTATGAATATTCTAAATTCTATATCAGACATTTCCATGGTTTCCATTGAACTGTCTGTGGATAAAGAGGAGTTGTTCTTTTGCCTTGGAGTAAAGGTATTTTCTTGCTTTCCTATATTTCTTGTGACCCTACAGTGACTTCTAGTCATGTAATGGATGGTGCATTTCTTCCTAAGTCTTGAAGTTCAATCTGAGCATTCAGGAGTGTGCAGGAGGTGATCTACAATCTCGTTGCCATTCTCTTTTTACCCCTTTATGCAGCAGATTCAGTGGGTATTGAAGAATATGTTAACCCTCGTAGTATATGGATGTTTGGATATGGTTCTCTTAGATCTGTCTAGAAACTCAGTGAATGGAGATTGAGCAGCAAAGTGATGAGGTAAAAGAAAAAGAATAAGGAAACAGAGAGAGAGAGAAAAGAGAGAAAAAAAGAAAAAAAATTTCATTTTTTTTTAAGTAAAAGATGAAAACTGCACAGCACACACTGCACAAATTCAGTAGTTCTCAGCAGCAATGGAGGAGTCTCCTTCTGAAGTCCTACCCCTTGCCTCTCCTAGAGGGGAGGGGGAAAGGAGATTATTAGCAAGATAAAGGAGGTTCTATCTGAAAGCCAAGAGACTATTTTACCTTAAAAAAAATTTTTAAAGGGGGGAACCAGCAGTTAGCGTAATGGCTATGTCACTGGACTCCCACGTAGTCGACCGTGGTTTGCGTCCTGGACCCGGTGGCTTAAAACTCACGCCGGGCGTGTGTGCATGCGTGCCCAAGATCCCGAGAGGAGAATGGAGGAGAACGGATTGCGGCGTGACCATCCCCCCTGGGGGGTGATTTCTCGCTTTCTGTCTCTATGTCCCTCTCTGTCTGGCGAGCACACGCGCCCTATAGCGAAAACCTCTCCAGAAAAAAAAATTTTTTTTAAAGGAAAAAATACCAAAAAATAAGACAGACAGACAGAGACAGAGTGCTAGAGGGCTCCCTACCACTCGAGACTGGGGTCTGGAGGCTGAATTGTCAGTAGAAAATCTTCATTCCTCTTATTCCCTGAATTCACAAGTTATCAGCAGCAATGGAAAAGTGAAAACTTCATTTTCCTATGCTTCTTGATGACCTAGCTTTTACTATAATCATTAGTCACTCAGTTCTATGCATCTTTTATTTTTGTATGTCTAAAGATACATGAAAACACTTTGTTTCATGGACTTTTAGTGGAAATGTTTAAAGACCTCATAGTCTAGAATAATATCCTTTACTTTTTTTCCTTTTTCCTCATTTCCAGTAATCAACAAATATGTTGCCCACTTGGTCTCTGATTTGAGCTGCTTTTGTTTCTTGGTCATGTCACTTAAATAAGCAATTTAGATGCTTGATGAGGGTTTTTTTTTTTTTTTTTTTTTTTTTTTGAGAGGTTTTTGTTATAGGGCGCGTGCGCTCGCCAGACAGAGAGACACAGAGAGATAGAAAGCGAGAAATCACCTCCCAGGGGGGATGGCCACGCCGCAGTCCCTTCTCCTCCATTCTCCTCTCAGGATCTCGGGCACGCACGCACACACACACGCACCCGGCGTGAGTTTAAGCCACCAGGTCCAGGACGTGAACCGCAGTCGACTACGTGGGAGTCCAGCGACATAGCCATTACGTTAACTGCTGGTCCCCTTGAGGGATTTTGAGAATCCTTCCAATGTTCAGTCATTATGGTGCCATTTTATGTCTAGCTGTCCCTTAACTACAGGGTCAGCCAAGAATTAGACCCAATAAATACCAATAACTGATATAGTTTTAGTTTCTCAGACATTAGTTCACTGACAGTTTAGTATAACTTTTTTATTTTAGACATGATTTATAAGATACATTAAAGCATCATAGAACAAGTATTATAGAAGTTTCAAAACACTACCAAAATAGTTCATCTTTTCAGGGGTTGCAAATGAGTAGATTAAAGATCTTATCCTAAGAATGAACCATGTTTACATATGTGTATATGTGTACATATTGTACTATTACTACTTTTATGTAACTGTATTTGTAATGTTCTAGTTACGTTTTCAGGGAAATTAGCTTATTATTTTACAAGGCTAAAATATAGCAGTAACTTGGGAAGTACCCATTTTAAAGCAATAGATGAAAGGGAATTTAAGCAAATCGTATTATTAATCTAAAGTTGTATTTTGTTTTGCTCAAATGACACCTAGTTCCTGTCTAGGTACATATATATACATGTGCATACTCACACATACACACATACCAGGGGACTTCAATAAGCTCATGGAAAAACGAAATCAAAGTATGAATTCATTTTTGCTGCATAAAATTTTTGAAATCCATTCATAATTTTTCCATAATATATATTCTTAATGACCTTTTAGAAGATATATGTATATGGGTGTGTGTGTGTGTATATATAATGTGTATGTGTATATATACTTCTAAGTATATAAACACACATAATATATATATATATATATATATATATATTAGATTAGATTTATATATATTCATATATATATAAAAGTCTTGGCCCTGACAGAAATTAGCCAAAAGATATGAAAACTTGGTTAAAAATCAAAATTAAAAATAATTTAAAACAGTGAACCAGCAGTTGTTGTAATGGCTATATCACTAGACTCCCATGTAGTTGACCACAGTTCGAGTCCTGGACCCAGTGGCATAAACTCACGCTGGGCGCGTGTGTGTGTGTGTGCCCAAGGTCCTGAGAGGAGAATGGAGGAGAGGGAATTGCCGCATGGCCATACCCCCTGGGGGGTTGATTTTTCACTTTCTGTCTCTCTGTCTCTCTCTGTCTTTCTGGCGAGTGCATGTATACCAAAAAACTTTTAAAAAAATTTAAAACACTAACATGTTTAATTTGAAGGCTTATGGCATTTAATGTTCTCAGAACACGGTAATGATTCACTGTGAAGGGCCTAGCTATTTTTTTAAAGATTTTATTATTTATTTTTATTTAACTTAATTTAATTCAATTTAATTTAATTATTATTGTTTAAATTTGACCAGAGAAAGACAAAGAGAGGGAGACAAAGAGAAAGTGCAAAGCAAACTGCCGGGTCTGAGACTTGAACCACAGTCAGCCATGTGCAAATCTAGTTAGTGTCTTTAACCACCACACCACCAGCTGGCCCCAGCCTAGCTATTTTTTTAAAATAATTATTTATTTTATTTTATTTATTCATTCATTTATTTTAATTTACCCAGAGAGAGACACAGAGAAAGAGAGGGAAAGTGAGAAAGCAAGCCACCAGGTCCAGGACTCAAACAGTGGTTGGCCATGTGGGAGTGTCCAGTGCCTTAACAATCATGCCACCTGCTGGTCCCAGCCTAGCTATTTTTGACAAGCTCATGAAGTTTTTTCAAAGACATACAGCAAGATTTTCAGTAATAATGAAAGAAATTAGCAAAAATTAGAGATGAAATATTAATAAATTCGTTTTAAAATCCAGATACCACTTGAAGATGTTCATAAAATTTACTTTTGTCATATTTGAAATGTTAAGAAATAGAGAAGCATACTTAATATAATTTGTATTTATATTTCCTTTTTTTTCCCTTAGGAATTAGATACACTTCAGCAGCAACTAGACTCATTGAACATGAAAAAAGAGAGCCTAGAAACTGTAAGTATAAAATTAAATAAAGGTTCTCGTATTACTTTAGTAAAATAATTTAGCTAACTGTGTTAGTGGAACTCATTCAAGGACACATTATTTAGTGATTACTAATAGGAATTTAATGATTTTTATTTGTCTTTTGAACTACAAAGATCCTTGTCTCAAAATAAATTAGATTCAGTTATTGAGTATCTACTATATGCAAAACAAATCATTCTGCCCTACAAGGACATGCAAAAATCTAATGCTACCTGCCTTTGAGGCTAAAACCCAAGCAAAAGAGAGAAAGATAAGCTCATCACTTAAGAATGTAGGGATGAGCAGGTAGTATACTGGTTAGGGCACTGGACTCCCACATAGCTGACTATAGTTCCCTAGTCTCGGACTTGGTGGCTTGAAAATCATGCCGCGTGTGTGTGTGTGTGTGTGTGTGTGTGTGTGTGTGTGTGCGCGCGCGCGCATACCCCAAATCCCAAGAGGAGAATGGAGGACAAGCATTGTGACCATCCCCTTTGGGGTGTGATTTCTCACTATCCCTTTCGATATCTCTCTCCCTCTCCAGCAAGCGTACACAACCTATGGCAAAAACCTTAAAAAAAAATATTGTAAAAGCTTGTATTTGTTGATGTGAAGCAAATTTTAATTCACAAAGTAACTCATGTTTGTGGTGAAAAAAAAAAAGAAATTGAACAAGATGAAAATAAAAATGTTTTTTTCCATTTTTCTAGATAGAATGACACTTATTTAATTTTTAAAATTTATTTAATGATTTGTATGTGTTATGTGTGGAGAAAGAGAGTGGAAAGGAGAGGAATGGGGAACAGAAAGAGGAGGAGGAGGATTAGGTATTTTTGACATGGTCTTTTTGTTTTAAACCTCGGTTTCAGCCTCCTTTAGCTAGGACTACAGACATGTGTACCTGGTTTGTTTAGGTTGGTCCAAAATCCAAACCCAGGTCTCCACATGGCCCCAGCCTTATGCAGTAGCACTCTACTGCTTGTGCCACTGTGTTTGGGCATATTCTGACATTAACTGAGTATTTCCTATGTACTTTTTTGAGCTCTTTACATATATTATCAGCAGAGTCATTTAATCTTCATAGTGATCTTGTAACCCTATCTTGGTTTTATAGTTGTAGAAGACCTCAAGTGTGATTCATACTTAATATACTATCTGTAGCTGCTTTTTCCCATAACATCATATCATGATGTCTGTTCATGTCCAAGAGAATCCTCATTATTTTAAATTACCACATTGTATTATGTTGTATGATTATAACACAGATGTATAGGTGAATAAATTGCTTTTAGTTTTCTGGGATTATGAACAATGTTCTAGTAAAAATATACATTATATGTAAAGTATGTGAATATGTTAATGTTTTACAATGTGTCAAATGTTATATACTTCTAAAATTTTGTGAGATTGCTAAATTGCCTTCCAAAAAGGTTATTCCATTTTCTACTCCTAGATATATGAGAGTATTTATTTTTCTCTGTCCTAATTGAGAGCAAGCATTATCCAACTTCTCCAATTTTTATTAGTTTAATAGGTAAAAAAAATTACTACCTCATTTTAATTTTTATTTGCTTATGTATGAAGGTGAGTATGTGTTTATATGTTTATTTGTCAATGCATTTCTTTTTTTGTGAACTACCTTTTTATATCCTTGGCACTTCAATATACTATCTTTACCTTTGCCTGCCTTTTCTGATTTCCTAGGGAATCAAGTAGATATGATAATAGGTTTAGTAACAATTCTAGGTTGACATTGATCTAGCTTGCAGAATAAATAAACATGAGAATTTTGTATTATTGTTATTCCTTTGTAGGGGAAGTTTTCAGTGTGGGGTGGGTGAGTGCTGCTATAGGGCCCTCAAGCTTGCTGGGGAGAGACAGTGAGAGGGAAAGTGAGGAATCACCCACCGGGGGGGGGGGGGGGGGGGGGGGGGGGGGATGGCCACACCACAGTTCCTTCTCCTTTATTCTTTTGGGATTTGGGGCATGCATACATAGGCACCTGGCATGATTTTCATGCCACCAGGTCCAGGATTTGAACCATGGTCAGCCATGTGAGAGTCCAGCACCTTAACTAGTACATTACCTGCTGGTCCCTGTAATTAATTCTTTTAAGAATTTGCTATCAAAAAGTCATTTAATTAAAAATAATAGCATGTTTTTTTGTGTCAAATTTTTTCACCTGTCAAGTGCACATACTTTTTATTTCCGTAAATTTCTCATGATAATAGAAATATGTTTCAAGGTAGAAGGATTATATTTAGTAATTGATACAGCCTGCTGGCAGGATTCCCCACTGTTTTTTTGAAATAAGTGGTAGAGAGTCAAGTCTTACTTCACTTGGCAGATTTAGTTTCTGTAGGAAGAAGCATAAACTATAATCTTAGATTTAGTGTTTGAGCTGATGCCACTCATCTGTAGCATCACTACATATATACCTAAAATAACATGAGTTTTTAGAAATTTGTAATATTCTCAAATCAAGAAAACATACGTCACTAATTCTATATAACTTTTGCTAGATTCCTTTTATTTTTATATATTTGCCTGTCTATTTATTTAGGATGTATTTTTCAAGAAAACGTTGTCAGAAAGTGGTCAGTGAACTGTTGTTTAGGAAGAAGCATAAACTATAATCTTAGATTTAGTGTTTGAGCTGATGCCACTCATCTGTAGCATCACTACATATATACCTAAAATAACATGAGTTTTTAGAAATTTGTAATATTCTCAAATCAAGAAAACATACGTCACTAATTCTATATAACTTTTGCTAGATTCCTTTTATTTTTATATATTTGCCTGTCTATTTATTTAGGATGTATTTTTCAAGAAAACGTTGTCAGAAAGTGGTCAGTGAACTGTTGTTTATTCAGTATCTACACATCATACTTATTTAGTCCACAAAGTTGTAGAAAGGTCAAGTGAAGGATCAATACGAGCTTGAGTCTTGAGGAACAGTTTGATCAAAATGCAATTTGAACAAATCTATAAAATTGTTAGGCATAAAAGGAGGAGAATAGAACATGAAAAAGATTTCTGCATTTCCTCTACTATGTATTTTATCATGACTTTTGTCTTATCTGAAGCTAATCCATTGCTTAAGCTGTTCATGTAACCCACTGCTTATATTTCCCTTGTCTACTTCTACCTTTTTTAAGTTTCCTTCTACTTTCAAAAAAGAGATCTTCCCTTTAAAGAATTTGGTTTTGTTCATGCTCTGAACCTGGTTTCAAATATAATTAATTCCTTTATCTTCGTTAACTTAAAAAATTATTTAATTCTTAGATCCTCACTTTCCTCATCTGTAAAATGGAGATTAATATTGTTTTGAATATTAGAGATGGCATATAAAGAACACGGAGGACAGCGCCTGTCACAGAACAAGTGCTAAATAAATAATAGCTTCTGATATCATTGTAATCATCACCACCACCATCATCACCATTTCTAGCTTTTTTTGATTATCTCATACATTTTTTATCACATCCTGTTTTCTCTTTGTGAGCAGTAGAATAGTGGCAAATACACAATAACTATTCTACTTGCATATATTAGTTGTCTAGTGCTGCTGTAGTGAAGTAACATGCACTGGGTGAGTTAAAACAACAAACATTTATTTTCTCACAGTTTTGAAGGCACAAGCCTGAAATCAAGGTGTCAGCAGAGCCAGGCTTTCTCTCAGTTTCTGGATAGAATCCCTTCGTGGCCCTTTCTATCTTCTGGCAGTGCCATCAGTCATTGGTATCACTCGATTTGTAGCTGCATCACTCTAATCTCTGTGCCATCACATGGCATTCTCTCTGTATACCTCTATTGTTTCAGTTATAAGGACACCAGTCATATTGATTTAGAGCCTATCCTAAAGACCTCGTCTTTAACCAGTGGTTTAGGTACTTGCTTCTTTTAAGTGTGTTCCCCACCCTTTTTTTTAATGCATTTAAAAAAAATTTCACGAAAAACAGTTTTAATTTTTTTTCTGAACCTTTTTTTAAATTTTAACTTAATTTACATTCATTCCCTAAGCATCGTCACAACATACAATATGTGATTTCTCATCCAGAATATACTGCATAGTGGCTTAATCATGCATGTTATTATCAAAAATTTTCCATTTCTACTTTCTATTATTTTTTTTACCCCTATTTCTGACTCTCTGTCCTTTCCCCCCCCCTTCTCACACTATCTCTGGTGTCTACAGTTGTCTTCCATTCCTTTCCCACCCACATTGTATTGATCACACAATTTCTTAAATAATCTAACCACTTTCAATAGCAAGTTCACTTGGTACTATTAAGAAAACCAGTTTTAACTTAAAGAAATGCTAAGGAAATTTGCTTAAAACTTAAAGCCAGGAAACAGGTTAGGATTCTGTTCAAATGGTAGGTACATGAACCTATCCATATCTCAAGACAGGACACAAATCCCTACAACCAGATAACAAAGTCTACAAGAAAATCAGCAATGTTAAGAGAAAGATAATACCTCCAAATCATGTGTTGCTGTGCTGTAATCCCTTCTCCTCCATTTCTTTATCCAGTTCAAATTTAGGGCACAATATACACATGCCCAGTGTATTTTTCAAGCTGTGGTCAGTCATGTAGAATCTGGCTCCCTTAACCACTATGCTATGGGGCTGGCCCAGACCCCATCTTAAGTTAAGTAAATCTGCAAAGACCCAGTGTCCTAATAAGGTCACAGCCACAGGTTTGGGAGGTTGAGATTTTTATGGAGATGCAGCTCAACCCATATTCTACCCATCACATTGTTGAAAAATATATATATGACCTATGGAGGGAAAAATATTTGCCCTCGAGCAGTCACATCTTTGGACTTTGAATTGGACATTGTGGATAAAATTGTGACATTTTCTTTATCTTTCCATTGATAGAGGTATCATATATTTGTTCAGGTCATATATTTAGAAAAGAAAAGAAAGCCACCAACTTCTTGTGAATTTTAGACTGAAAATAACTTATGAAAGTAAACAGGGACTTATTTATTTATTAATTAATTAGTTTCTGCTATAGGGCTCATACATTCACCTGAAAGAGAGAGAGGGAAAGCGAGAAATCACCCCCCTGAGGGTTGACTTTGCTGCATTCCCTTCTTCAGTTTCCTCACAGACACATAATTTTTAAGCTGTAGAGTCTGGGACTCACACTACATAACTGACCTTGTGGGATCCAGTGCCTTAATCTTCACGCCTCCTGCTGGCCCCAGGAATTTATTTTTATTCTTCTAGTTTAGAAATATGTTGGGCCAGCCAGATGGCATGGTGGTTAAGGTAGCTGGATTTCACTTGGCCAACTGCACAGTTTAAGTCCCAGACCCAGTGGCTTAAAAAACAGTGCTGAGTGTGTTTGCATGTACATGCTCAAAATTCTTAGAGGAGAATAGAGGAGAAGCAATTAAGGCATAGTCATTCCCCCTGAGGGGTGCTTTCTCTCTCCCTCCTCCCCTCCCTCTCCTCTCCCCCAGCATGAGTACACCTGTCCTGTAGCAAATTTTAAAAAAAGAAGAAATGTTGTTTGTAGCATTATTAAATACTAAAGTTTTTTGGTATCTGTATTTAAAGATGCTAGTAGTTTAGATTTCTTATAAGTTGAAACCTATTTTTATTTATTTATTTATTTATTTATTTTTACATTTTTCCACAAACATTTACTTTACATAGCAAAAAATTTTAGCTCATACTCCATAATTCTTGACAGTTTACAAACAACTTTCAAGATCTCAAAATACTGAATTTTAAAGATAATGTTCAAAATATGTCTTATAATTTTGTATAATTTTAAAACTCTATAACAACAGAAGCAGAATGGTTTCAAATATATATATATATATACATATATATACAAATACATATATATATGTATATATATATACACATTTAGAGTGCAGACACTCGGTATATATTAAGTGGGGACATACAATGTCTTTCCTTCATAGCATGGCTTGCTTCACTCAACAGTAAGTCTTCCATATTCATCCATTTCCTTTCAAAAGTCAGGGATTTGTTGTTTTTTATGGATGAATAGTATTCCATTGAGTATATGTGCCACAGTTTTTCTAACCATTCATCAGTTCGTGGGCATTTAGGTTGTTTCCATGACTTAGCAATCGTGAAAAGTGCCGCAATAAACATCGATGTGCAAGCACTTTTTCGATTACGTATTCTTCTGTCCTTCGGGTAGATACCAAGGAGTGGGATTGCTGGATCATATGGTAGTTCTATTTGTAGATTTTGGAGGAATCTCCAAATTGTTCTCCACAGTGGTTGTACCAATTTACAGTCCCACCAGCAGTGTAAGAGAGTTCCCTTTTCACCACACCCCCTCCAACACTTATCATTTTTTGTTTTTTTTAATCTTAGACATTCTGACGGGGGTTAGGTGATATCTCATTGTTGTTTTGATCTGCATTTCTCTTACAATGAGGGATGTTGAGCATTTTTTCATATGCCTTTTAGCTATTTGTATGTCATCTTTAGAAAGTGTTTTTTTCAACTCATTCTCCCATCTTTTAATAGGATTGATTGTCTTTTTCCGGAACAGCCGCTTGAGTTCCTTGTGGATTCTGGTTATCAGTCCCTTGTCTGATGCATAGTTTACAAAAATATTTTCCCATTCTGAGGGCTGTCTGTTCACACTAATCACTGTGTCTTTTGCCATGCAGAAACTTCTTAGTCTGATGTAATCCCACGTGTCTATTTTAGGAATCAAGTTGAACCTATTTGAGAAAAATTTCTGATAAAATACTAATTAATATTTTTTTTTATTCTCTTCAGGAATTAGCACACTCCCAGGTTAAACAGGAGGCTGTATTGCTGCATGAAAAACTTTATGAGTTAGAGTCCCATCGGGAACAAATGATTGCAGAAGACAAAAGCATGGGATCTCCAATGGAAGAGAGAGAGAGATTACTTAAGCAGGTAAGAAAAACAACCTTATTTTTATACCTCAGGTTTTGTTAAATGTGTTGATTTGTTTATTTGAGGGATATGAATTGAACAAAAAACCAATAAGTTTATTGAGAAAAGACAAATGTAAAATGCTAGCTTCACTTAATAAATACCTGATCATAAAAATCTGAGTAAGAGTCATCGTCTCACATATACTGTCTTTTGGTTTAAATCCTTATTTTATAGGACTTTGAGCATATTTTGGCCACTTGAAACTTTTATTGATCATTAGACACTTAGATAATTTTATTGATGATATGTTCCATATATTTTGTGCCTTGTATTTAGAAAATGAAGTATCCCAAGGTTAATGACTTTATGATTGTAACTATCAGTGCTTTGATGAAGGAAATGGAATTCAAATGTCTTATGAAATGATCATATATCACAAAGATGCATCACTATATTCAGTATCTCTTATTACCCTGGGCTGATTTTGGTTTAGCTCTTAGCTATAATTAGCTTGTTGTTTGTCTGAGGTGTATCAACTGTAGGGTTCCTTGAAGAACAGCATATATTTGAGCACACCTCTAATCAAGAATTTATTTGTGGTCATAGGTTAAACCCATTGAGTTTGGAAAAACCTAGGGGTCAATTCAGGGACTATTTGGGTATTAGAATCATTCCAGAAAGGTGTATTAAACTCTAGACCTTCTGAAGTTTCTTAGAAAAAAATCATTGGAGGCAGGGGAGTACAGAGTGATCTTGGGGTGGATTTTCAGATAATATACAGAATGGTTAAATATAAATTTCAGATAATGAATAATCTTTTAGAATAAAGATATATAATGTAAATATTATAAGGATGTTCCGTATATTACAAGTATGTGCATACCTAAAATGTATTAATTATTTATGTGAAATTAAGATTTAACCATGCTTGCTAAATCTGGCAATGCTACCCTGCAGAGTGGAGTACCCTCATAAACATTAGCTGTTCATATCAACTGATCCAGACCTAAAGATTTGTTAACTTGATCTATATATCTTATAGATAGATATGGTTATATTAGATGCTAATCTTTCTTTGAGGAAGAAGGAAAGAATCTGTGCGTAATTCTTTAGTATTGTTCACTTCAAATATTAAATTCTGAAGAATAGTTTTCAAGAAAGAGACTAATTTTGACATTATAGTATTAGGTCATTGGAAAAATCATGACAGGTTTTTGCATAGAAAAATGGAAACTACATCATGACTTTTCCAATGACCCAATACAATATTACTTAGAAGGAGATTCTCTTCAAGACAGTCTAATAATAAGTTAATTTATATTTTTAGCCAGAGGTCACATGCACTCACCAGAAGAAAGAAAACAACCCTCGAATGGGAGTGTGTCATACTGTGATTCTTTTCCTCCATTTCTCTATTCCATCAGGATTTTGGACAAGCACATGCCTGATGTGTTGTTCAAGCCTCCAGGGCTTATATTCAAACTACAGCCAGACGCGTGGAATTCGGCTCCCTGTGCATGGTGCTTAACTGCTGTACCCACAGGGCAGCCCATAATAAGTTATTCTTTAAATACTATTTTCTTTCTATGTATTTGTAGGTTAAAGAAGATAATCAGGAAATAGCCAGCATGGAGAGACAGTAAGTACACTTATATTGGAATATTTTATATCCATTTCTCATCTTTTAAATTACATTCTATAGGTATAAGAGTATCTATGGTTACATATTTTTTTCTATGGTTTTATTGATTATCTATTGCTAATATCAGTAATGATACAGCTTTTATTCTTAGAGCTTTAAACTTTTCAGTAGTTAATTAAGAGCCATTGTATAGTATAATTTTAAAACAATTCAATTACCACAATAAAACCCTGTATTCCTTAACCATCATTTCCCTCACCCCTCTCTCAGCAACCAGTATTTACTTTATGTCTTATAGATGTGCCTAATTTGGACATTCTATATAAATGGAATCATATAGTATATGGATCCATGCTTTCACTTAGCATAATATCTTCAGGGATCATCTGTGTTGTAACATATATCATTATTTTACTTTTTTTTTTTTTGCCAAATACTATTCCACTGTATGACTACACTATAATTTATTTGATGCATTCATCAGTGGACATTTGAGTTTCCATTTTTTAGCTATCATGAGTCATGTTGCTATGAAGATACATGTACACATTTTTCTTTATTTCACTAGAAGAGAACTAATGTTCTCAAAATGTACTTGTTCTCTAAATATGCTTCATGAAAAAAGTCTATAAAAGATTTTCTTTGTTAATTTATGGTATTGTCAGAATAGGGCATATTATTTTCAGATATTGTTTATGCAACTTAGAAAATATGTCCTAAAGTCATCAAGTGCTTTTACTGAATGTCTACATTATTTTCATAGACTCATTAAATAACATTTTCAACAGATTGACAGACATAAAAGAAAAAATAAATCAGTTTAATGAAGAAATTAGACAACTTGACATGGATTTAGAGGAACACCAAGGTAATATATCTTGTATTTTTATAATGTAGATTAATAAATATATAGCACTAAGACTAGCAGATGGCATAATGGTTACATCACTGGACTCTCATGTAGTTCATTGCGATTCGAGTCCCAGACCTGGTGGCTTAAAACTCATGCCTGGCCCGGGTGTCCAAAATCCCAAGAGGAGAATGCAGCAGAAGGGATTGTGGTGTGGCCATCCCTCCAAGGGGGCAATTTCTTGCTTTCAATCTCTCTGTCTCTCTGTCTCTCTCTCTGGTGAGCGCATGTGCCCTATAGCAAAAGTCTCTCTCAAAAAAAAAAAACATATATATCACTAGTGATAACAGTATTGACTGATTTATTATTTAATTATTTATGCTGTTTCTAATTTTAACCAATAAAAATAGTCTAAATATTCTAAGTACTAAAGAAATTATTTAAAAATCTTGATATAGTTTGTAAGAATTTATTTTGTTTTGTAAAGCAGTTTTTTTTGTTTTTTTTTTTTTTTTTTTTTTTTTTTTAATAATAGACATTTACTGGGACCAGCAGTTGGCGCAATGGCTATGTCGCTGGACTCCGATGTAGTTGACTATGGTTCGAGTTCCAGACCCGGTGGCTTAAACTCACACTGGGCACGTGTGCAGGCATGCCCAAAATCCCAAGAGGAGAATGGAGAAGGGATTACAGCATGGCCATCCCCCCTGGGGAGTGATTTCTTGCTTTCTGTCTATCTCTGTCTTTCTGGAGAGTGCACGTACCCTATAGCAAAAAACCTCTCAAAAAAAATATACATTTACTTAAAGTAATAACACCTGCAGACCAAATAATTTTTAAATGAAATGTTTCAGGCTCAACCAACTTCATAAAAATACTTTAAGGACAACCGTGTCCAGGATTGCAACCTAGTTACTTCTTTGCCCACTCTTCTCTCTCTTTTCTTTCCCAAATAATCTCTTTCAGATATGGTTCAAGGTAGAAATTATCCTGCTCATACATTGTAATACCATTTTTGAATACCATCCAACCACCAACCTGATGCTGAAATGGCAGGCCTGCTCTCCATTTTTTTTTTTTTATTTCTTTTTTTTGGAGAGGTTTTTGCTATAGGGCGCGTGCGGTCGCCAGACAGACAGAGAGAGACAGAGAGAGAGAAAGCATCCCCAGGGGGGATGGCCACACCGCAATCCCTTCTCCTCCATTCTCCTCTCGGGATCTTGGGCACGCACGCACACGCGCCCGGCGTGAGTTTAAGCCACCGGGTCCGGGACTCGAACCGCGCTGCTCTCCATTTTGACCCAAGAGCAAAGGTGTTACCTTCTTGGAAAAGCAATTTCTAAAACAATGAAGTAAATGATTTAGAGTTGCTTAGATTCCTAAGTTATTCTTTCTCAGTATGGTCAACTATTAAATGGGATAACTGGTAAAGTTGTAGAGGGTAGAGATCAAATCGCAAATATCACAGATAAGCCAGAAAGAATTAATTCCCCAGTGTGGCCAATTAATGAAGTAGTAGCAAGGTCTGATTATCTTGGTCTTCCCTCAACTTTCCCAGCAGTGGGATTGGAAGAATCAATATGGGACAAGAACATCTGGAGAAGGTTGGGACCTGCACAAGTGGAAATCCTGTGGTGAGGGTTTGGGCTTTGGAAGCTACAGTGTAATACAAAGTTAGGGGAGAAGGTTGGGCATTACGGGTTCCTAACCAACCTCACCCTAATAAGCGAGATAAAGTGGGTATTCTGTGGCACTTTAATTTCAGTTTAACTGTGGACCAGTTAATATGCTCTTGGGTTATCAAGAATTGACTGCATAGTCTCTTTTTCTAAAGTTTATGAGAGAGAGAGAGATTGACTTTTGACAATATCTCACCATGTCAATATCCTCTTGCCCAACTTCCCAACTAGTTAGGACTAGCATGCAGCCATGCCTAGCTTCTCTGGGCTGAGTCTGGAACTGAACCCAGACCTCCCATGTGGCTCAGCCTCTGAATAGCAGAATCTCATCAGCTTGCATCAGTGCAGCTTAATTTGTCTGTATATTCTTATGAGTTAGGTTTGATACAAACTGTGTGTGTCTGTGTACATGTATACCTATTATGGCAAAGAAAACATTGTAGTAGGAAAAAAAAGTGTTTGTTCCTAAATTATTTTTTTTACTTCCATGTTAAAGGTGATATATCAGTTTTATTTATACTTTTTAAACTCCAGAGTCTTAGTTCTATTATACTAAGTCAAGTCTAAGCTTGACTTTCTAATATGAAGTAGTACATTTTTGAAATAAAAATATTTCTGATATGAAATAGTACATTCTTATAAAATGTTTATATAGGTTTATTTACATATGACTATCACTAGCTTTAAATAAGGCATCTAAAGACAGATTTTTAAGAACCAGTTATTAGGTAAGTTAACTTACCTGAGCTTTAGTTTTTTCATCTGCTAAATGAATGTAATAGTCCTGTTTCACTAAAATTTGTGAATATCAAAGGCATACACAGTGATGTAATAATACATCACAGTAATTTGTGAGCATAAGGTCATGTTATTTTCTTTTTTAAAGATTTGTTTATTTTATTAACAAATAAAAATTATGTATGCTTATGTGTAGGATGTGATGTTTTGAAATATGTATACATTGTGGAATAGTTACATCAAGCTAATTAACACATGCATTGTTTTGCATGCTTACCATTTTTTGTAGTGAAAACACTTAAAATCCACTATCTTAGCATTCTTCAACAATATATTGCATACTGGGACCAGCAAATGGCATAATGGTTACATCGCTGGACTCCCATGTAGCTGATTGCAGTTCAAGAGTCAGACCCAGCGGCTTAAAACTCACACCATGTGCATGCGCATGCGTGCCCAAAATCCCAAGAGGAAAATGGAGGAGAAGGGATTGTTTCATGGCCATCCCCCTCCGGGGGGGGGGGGGGGGTGATTTCTCATTTACTGTCTCTGTGTCTCTGGTGAGTGCACGTGGCCTATAGCAAAAAAAAAAAAAAAAAAAAAAAAAGAAAGAAAAAAAGAAAAAAATCCAAACAAACAAACAAAAAATTCTAAAAAAGGAGTATACTGCAGTTACTAACTGTAGTCATCATGTTGTACAGTAGCTCTCTTGAACTTATTCCTAACTGAATGTTTATATTCATTGACCATATTATTTTCTTTATAAGTTATTTCACTGCTTTTATATTGATTTAATAGTCAAGATCTTTATTAATATATTTAAAATTGCTCTGAGAAATATGATAATGCTCTTTATTTTAGATGCCTTATTAGCACACATTCTAAATGATTTTCCTTTTCCTAAATGTAAATTTCTAACATTCGTTTTCTTTCCACTAAAATAATGCATTTTTTTCTTTTTTTTTTTTTTAACCTGATTAAATTCTCACCCCTTAAGATCTAGCTTCGGTATCCTGTCATCTATTGTAACTGTTAAGTTCCTTCCCTGACCTGCTCTGATCTAGGCTTAGCATGTGGCTTTGCTCCATGTTATCAAAGAACATGGTACATGGATCTATCACTCCACTGTCTGCATTATATTAGTTATTTACTTATGTGTTCATCTTTTCTCTTAGCTATAAATCCTCAGGGACAGGGACTGTATCTTTTTTATTTAAAGTATTAACTATTTTATTTTATATTATTATTATTTTATTTGCTATAGGGCATGAGTACTCACCAGACAGAGATAGAGAGAGAGAGAGCAAGCCTCCTGGTCTGGGACTCAAATAGCAGTTGGCCATGTGGAAGTCCATTGCCTTAACCACTGGACCACCTCCTGGCCCCAGGAACTGTATCTTAATCACTTTGGCAACTTCTTTTATCAGCACAGTGTCTAGGAGAGTAAACAACAAATGTTTGTAAAATGAGCTAAGCAATCTGTATTTTACCAGGGGAGGAATTGTAGAATAAAATAAAGGTGCAAGTTGGGCACTAGTCACTTCTTTGGGCCCTCTAGTTCTAGGATGTAGGTATGCTCTTCCCCATAGAGTTTGACTGTAAAAGTTTTATTACTTTCCAAAGTATTCATGTTTTCATTCTTATCTACATTTGTATCCTCAGCAGTCCCTTGACTCAAGATTGTGGGTAATCCATTGCTAAGACTGTGGATAACAATCCAGTTATTTTATTTTTTTTAGTTCATACTTATCTCTACCCACTGACCTTAGTCACCGTCTGACCATTTTGTTCATTTCTTAGGTACTACTTGGTTTCTACTATTAATGAAAGCTAAGGATAATCCACTAAGCCACTTTTGCCTTGTATGGTTTCTGGTTGAGATAGCACATAACCAATTAATGGTACTTATCTGACTTTTTGGGAACTGCTCCAGCTTTTTAGTTTTCAAATAAACTTTTCAAATAGTTTATGTAATTCAGTCTAAATTCAGAGGCATCCTTAGGTGTACCGGGTTAGGTATAGTTGTATTATAGTTGTAATCTAACAGCTTCCTCAAATATGTCATATTTAGGGATAACATTTGCATATAAGCTATACACATTCTCCCACATACTTTAAATCATCTCTAGATTACTTATAATACCTAATAGAATGTAAATACTGTGTAAATAGTTGTACTATTGGGTTGTCAGAAAAGTCATGACAGTGGGACCAGCAAATGGTGTAATGGTTATATCACTGGGGTCCCATGTGGTCGACCACATTTCGAATCTTGGACCCGGTGGCTTGAAACTCATGCCAGGCGCATATGCATGCATGCCCAAAATCCCGAGGGAGGAGAATGGAGTAGAAGGGATTGCGGTGTGGCCATCCCCCCAGAGGGTGATTTCTTGCTTTTTGTCTCCCTGTCTCTCTCTGTTTTTCTGGTGAGCACAAGTACCCTATAGCAAAAATATTTCTCTGAAAAACAAACAAGAAAACAAAACAAAAGTCATGACATTTTTAATCTAAGTATTTCTATGCAAAAATGGGTCATAACTTTCCTGACAACCCAATATATTGTTTAGGGAATAACGACAAGGAAAAAAGGAAGTGTATACATGTTTCATATGGACACAATCATTTTTGGCTTAACTATGTAGGACATGACAGTAATAACATAACATAACATAATAACATAACATAACATAACATAACATAACATAACATAACATAACACAACACCCATATGGTTAAAATCCATGAATACAAAGGGCAGGCTATATACAGATCTCTAAGAGAACTCTAAGAGTTTCCAAGTTTTATGATTTCTTAAAGGCCTGAATTTGTTATACTACCATGATCCACAAGGTGGAGCTAATCTTCTGGGCATCTATACACAGACCAAGACTGACAAATACAGTTAACAAAGTACAGTCATGGTCATGTAGCTACCCAAATAGGATTTGGGGGCATTAATACACACTAAAAATTATTTCCTTATTTGTAGAGCCCAGTATTTTTCTAAAGATGAATTAGATTGTAAAACTAAATATCATGTGATTGTTAATATCATAAACATAAATATCTAATTGCTACAGTATGATATGCATGCATCATAATAGAAGTATACATATAATACTATGGAAACATTGGATTACTACCTAAATTTTGAATGAATTCATTGCAACTTACTTCATAACTTATATGTATATTTCAAGAGTAGTATAAATATAAAATGTAATACTTTCATTTGATTTGTCTATAGGATACTAATTCATCCTCAGAGTTCCAAAGCCTAGGTTAGGAACTTTTATTCTTTGGTTATATTAGGTAAAATTAAAATTTTAAAGGAAAAATAGATTTAAGAGTGCATGTTTTGCAACCAAAATTCCAGGATTCAAATCTAGACTGTGACGTTTTACTGTTTGATATCAGATATATTATTTAGCTTTTCTTTGCCTTTGTTTCTTCTTCATTTTTAAAAAATTTGATCAGAGGGACAGAGCTGAGAGAGGGAGAGGGTGAGAGTGAAAGAGAGGGAAACTGAGAAAGCAAGCCACCAGGTTTGGGACTTGGACCAAACCATGGTCGGCCATGTGGGAGTCCAGTACCCTTAACCACCACACTACCTGCCGGCCCTGTGTTTCTTCATCTTTTAAATACAGATAATGACAGTATCTAGTGGATGGTGATTTTAATTATAGCTGTGGGGTTTTTTTGTGTGTGTGTGTATATGTCTCAAAATAGCATTCTATTTAAAAAGAACTCACTAATATTAGTTATTAGCTGTTATCTGTTGTTAAAGAGTTTTAAATTTATACAAAATTATAAGACATATTTTGAACATTATCTTTAAAATTCAGTATTTTGAGATATTGAAAGTTGTTTGTAAACTGTCAAGAATTATGGAGTATGAGCTAAAATTTTTTGCTATGTAAAGTAAATGTTTGTGGAAAAATGTAAAAAAATAAAAATAAAAAAAAATAAATTAAAAAAAAAATTTATAAACTCAAACTTATAAAACCGTTGTGGAGATTTTTCCAAAGCATATATTAGAAAGTATTTTCCCATCATTATTTTCCCCAGAAAATACAAAAATCATGTTTCACTTTCTAAGTAGCTTATCTTCTAGTAGCTGAGATTCCAAATGGTATGTGTTAATTGCTATTCTGTGACTTATCAATATACATTTGATGAAGAAGAACAAATCATTATTGATTAATCTGGAAATTGGTTAAATTAAACTCCATATCTTTCATTTGAATGGTGGTATTGGGCCAACAAGTGGCATAGTGGTTAAGGCACTGGATCCCACATGGCTGACTCTGTGGTTTGAGTCCTGGACCTGGTAGCTTAAAAAACATGCCAGGCACATGTCTGTGTGCACTCAAAATCCTGAGAAGAGAATGGAGGAGAAGGGATTGTGGCATGGCTACCCTCTTGGGGCAGGGGGTGATTTTTCACCTTCTAGCTCTGTCTCTCTGTATTAAGTGTATGTATCGTATAACAAAAATCTAAAAATAAAATAAAAATAAAAATGACAGTATTAACTTTAGACCAGGATCTGAAACTTGTTAGAAGTGCAAGTTATTGGGTACCCTAGACCCACTGAATTTAAAACCCTGAGGATAGAACTCAAAATTTGTATTACAACAAGCTCTCTTGGTGATTCTGATATGTACTAAAGTTTGATAATAACTGCTTTAGAAAGTAACTAAGAACTTTATGTTGTGTTCAGTACATGCCAAAGACTACTACTTTACTGTCTAATTTCATTAACATTATTCTGTTGAAATAAACTTGAAGCTTATTTTCTTTAGAAATGATGAGACCTCTCTATCAATATTTTAACATTTACATATTTAGGAAATTTTTATTATAATTTTTAAGTGCCTCTTGCATTTAGAAATAGAATTATTATACCTTATCTGCATAACTGCAAAGAAACTTTTCTGCCAAAATACACAATATTTTGCAGAGGTTGTATTATTGATAAGTTTAGTAAAACCTAAAGTCAAAAATTTGTTGAAAATGTTTATACGTACTCATTTTAACATAGCAATTTAGTAGTATTAGGTATGCTAATGTATTGCTTCATGCTATAAATGATATGTGAAAAGTAGGTGGGAGAGATAGACTGAATGTAAAAAGATGGAATTTAATAGGACCCCAAAACAAATTAAATTGAAGTTGTAGTCCAAGAAGAGAAACTGTCCTGACTCACTAAAATGTGTGAAAATGTTAGAGATGGTTTTGATAACAGCTCAGTATGAACTAATGGGATATAGTTTTGAAAACAGTTGTATCTTAGGGTATATTAGCAAAATAAAAAATTATTATAGAATAAAGAGTATGAGAAGTAATAGTCTTTTTGGTATCCTGAATCTTGGCATAATACTGTAAAAGGGATAACGAAGAACTGGACCTCATTCAGAGTGAAATGCTCAGAATGGTAACAGGATTTGAAACCATTCCACATATGGAAGAGTAGAAGGTATTGGGAAACAGCCTGCCTCAGGAGAACCCCAACTACTGGAAAGGACACAGGATGTACAAAATCCTGTGTGTGTGTGTGTGTGTGTGTGTGTGGTTTTGTTTGTTTGTTTGTTTGTTTGTTCGTTTGTTTGGTTTTACTAGCCACACTTTGTGATTTTGTTTTCAGTTGTTTTTCCAACTCCAAGATCAGTGAGCTTACTGAGTTGGGGGCTTTTGGGACAGGGGAGTCACTAATACATACCTTCTTGTGTATTGATTGAGAAAAAAGATTAGTATAGCCACCAATTCTGGAAAAAGGTATTTAGACTGTCTTTCAGGTCAGACCTACTTCTTAGAGTGTACAAGTCAAGATAGCTCTAGCCTATAAACCTGGAGTCAAGAGAATATCATTTGATGACAGAGAAGTAAAAGTGTCAGATGAACTTTCTTATAGTGAGGACAATGATGGTTATGGTGATCAGCCACTTGGTAGTGCAAGAAAACCATATCTTTCTTACTCTACTGACACTAGAGCAGAGTATATCCAAAAGCAATGGTTTCTTTCTGTAATACCAAAGTCTTCTATAACAGTTCATACACATTTCTTTCCTTCCTGAGGGGGCAAAAGGCCTGAATATATAGTGTACAGTTTTGTATATTTGTTTTATTATAGTAAAAATTTCTGGAAGGAAAATCTTACTTGTTTTTATAATTCCTGTGTTGCTTGATAAAATGCCTTACTGTTATGATATTTACTATGTAAAATCTTCTGAACTCTTCACCCATCTGGTTTCCAATAGCAATTCCTACGTACCTCAATTACAGTGATTAGTATTCATTGTAGTAGTTTCTTTGTTGTTGTTTTTTAGAGAGAGAGAGATTTTTGCTATAGGGCAGGTGTGCTTGCCAGAGAGAGAGAGAGAGACAGAAAGCAAGATATCACCTCCCAGTGGGATGGCCATGCCACAATCCCTTCTCCTCCATTCTTCCCTTGGGATTTTGGTCACACATGTACACGCGCCTGGAGTGAGTTTTAAGCCACTGGGTCTGGGACTCAAACCACGGTCAACTACGTAGTCGAGTGATGTAACCATTACCCCATCTGCTGGCCCTGCATTTTGTTTTTGTTTGCCTATAAGATTATAAGCCCTTTAGAGAAAGGGTGGGAATTATTTATTCTGATATCTCTATCACTTATTTTAGGATATGGCTTGCTTATAGTAGATTCTCAGTCAATTTGTATGGGATAAAATATATGAATGCTATATTGTTGGGAGAATCTTAAAAAAAGTTTGTGCAAAATATATACTATGAAAAAACTACTCATAGATTTCAAAAATTTTGACCCCCAAATAAACTCATACTTTGATTCCGTTTTTCCATGAACTTTTGAAGTATCCTTGTATTATCGTGCAGTGCTCAGAATTTGAGGCTATCTCCAAAATTACCTCAGTTTATCTTTTTGTCCCTTTCCTTCTACCTTGATCTTCTCATTGTTGATCCCACTGCATTAGACCATTCTGCATGCCTGCTTGCACTTCCACTATGATACACTGATTCATTTCTTTCCATCTCTTATCATGTTCTTTCCTGTGATAATGAATCTGAGATTGGATCTGGTAACAACTCTTCTGTTTTACCTAATTTAGTACTGCCCACATCTGTACATTGCCATTTATGGACAGCCCAGATACTAATCATTCACAGAGAAATCACAAACTGAAATAGTTCACTAATTCCCTGACCACATTGCTTAACAACAATAATACTGGAAGAATTTTTATGAAGTTTGGAAATCTAAGATATGTGGGAGCTCTGTCTCATGTATCCCATTGGCTAGCTCTGCAGTTAGAGACATTGACCAGATATGTCTTCCAGTTCAATCAGTTAGCAACTTGGAAGGATATATTTGAGGGGAGCAGGAGAGAGGAATCTCCCAGGTTTCTGACTTAGATGATAAGTAGATGGCGAGGATGTCCCTATGTAGCAGAATAAGGAATGATGCAGACTTTGAGGAGGGAGAATGGTAAGTTTTAATTATGGATATACTGAGTTGTAGGATTTCCTAAAGGATATCCAAATGAAAACATGTAGTAAGAAATTAATGAAAGGATCTGAAAACCAGAAAAAGGTCATATTTGAGATTCTTAGACCACAAGAATGTGTGAAATTGCCATGGATATAATATAGCAGTAGAAGTCAGTTAAGAGCAAAACTCAAAAATTAAATAAAGAACAGAGAGGAATCCATGAAGAGAAGATAGAAAAAGAGTTATCAGAGGATAAGAAAAACCAGAGAACTGCCCTCCCCTAAAAGAAAGGAAAACATTAAGAAAAACATTGAAAGGATATATCAGTAGTGTCAAATATTGCAGAGTAAGAGAACTACCCTTTGGATTGATAACTAAGGAATTATATATTCTTATTGAGAATAATATAATTGAAATAGCAGAAAGAAGCCTCATTGCAGTGTTCAGAGGTCTAAAAGTAAGATAATAAACTAGAAACAGTATGTCTAAGGGATTCTCTTGAATTTAGAAGAGGAAAGAAAAGATGGTAGCTAAATTCTTGTAATGCCTAGATCCAAGCCATCCTTGTAATCCATTAAGGCCTGAACAGTCTGTCAAGAGTGAAATACTCCAGTCAGTCAAAACAAAAAACTAAGGTTTTCTTAGAAACCAAGGGGCCTGACAGAGTAGTAGATACTAGCTTTTCTATGCTTCATGTACATTTATATGAGGGGACTCAAAAAGTTTCTGGAAAAATGGGCCCAGCAGATGGCATAACGATTACATCGTTAGACTCCCACATAGTTGGCCACAGTTCAAGTCCCAGACCCAGCAGCTGAAATCCCCACTGGGCACGTATGCATGTGTGCCCAAGATCCCAAGAGGAGAAAGGAAATATGGCATGGTCATTCCCCCTGAGGGGGGTGGTTTCTTGCTTTCTGTCTCTTTGTCTTTCTGGTAAGTGCATGTACCCTATAGCAGAAACCTCTCTTAAAAAATAAAAAAAAAAGTATGTGAGAAAATGGAATAAAGTACAAGTTTATATCAGTGCAAAAATTTTGAAACTCATGCATAGTTTTCTCATAATGTGTAATTTCCATAAACAATTTGAAGGCTTTTTCTATTAGGATGTCTGAATTCATGTGTGCTCCAAGCTTTAGCTCTTGCTCTTTTTTCCTACTCAGAAAACATTGCAAGAAGTTAAGTGAATAGTAACATTATTACAGAACTATTCTTAGTCCCATCTTTGGTGCATTTAAAAAAATCATATACAGAATTTCTTATTAATAACAGATTACTTCGTGTTTACTCCTCATAACCTATCATAGTGCATTGGTATCCTTTAAGACCATTATTGAAAATTTGATCTGCATAATAGTATAGCAAAGTTTTTTTTTTTTTTTTGAGAGGTTTTTGCTATAGGGCATGTGCGCTTGCCAGACAGACAGAGAGAGACAGAGACAGAAAGCGAGAAATCACCCCCCCAGGGGGCATGGCCACCCCGCAATCCCTTCTCCTCCATTCTCCTCTCGGGATCTTGGTCACACACACACACACGTGCCCGGCGTGAGTTTAAGCCACCGGGTCCGGGACACAAACCGCGGTTGACTACACGGGAGTCCAGTGACATAGTCATTACGCTAACTGCTAGTCCCCAGTGTAGCAAAGTTATTACAACTAGAGCCTAATCCAAATGATCGTAGTGCTTCCCACTAGGAAGCTGGGTGTAGCTTGTCTAGAAACTTGTGATCACAAGATAGTGTCCTGTAGACAATAGCTTTCACTTTCTTTTCTTTTTTTTTTTTTGGAGAGGTTTTTGCTATAGGGCACATGTACTCACCAGAAAGACAGAGACAGAAAGCAAGAAATCACCCCCCAGGGGGGATGGCCACCCCGCAGTCCCTTCTCCTCCATTCTCCTCTCAGGATCTTGGGCACACATGCACACACATCTGGAGTGAGTTTTAAGCCACTGGGTCTGGAATTCAAACCGTGATCGACTACATGGGAGTCCAGCGACATAGCCATTACGCTAACTGCTGGTCCCAATAGCTTTCACTTTCAACTTTTTATTACCAATAGTGTTTTGGGGAGCTTGACAAGAGATTTCCTCAGTATCAGGACTGTCTTTAATGAAGTTGAGGAAAGTATTTTCAGACCAAAAGACAAAAAAAACTATGTTGATCCATTTTCTAACTTTGCCATCACTTTTATATATTTATTGCTTACCACCCAAGCAAATATATGTATAGGTGGAGGATCAGGACTCTGCTTCTCCTAGTAATTAGGGACTCTACTCCCACTATCTTCTTCCATTTCATAACTTATTGATGTTCTAGCCAGGACTTGAAAAAAACACTATACCTTATAGGAAAATATATATTGGGTCATTGGAAAAGTCATAATGTATTTTTCTGTTTTTCCATGCAAATATGTGTCATGACTTTTCCAACAACCCAGTAAGAGGAGTTTTAGCCTCTGGAATTCAACTATTGGTTTACCATTTTCTTTGGGCTCTCACTCCTAAGGACCTTCTAGTTTCCAGCTCCTAATCTGGAACTCTGTTTGGAATCTCTACCCTGTTATTTCCTCTGTCCTTTCTGGTATTAGCTTAATATGATTTCTTAGTTTTTCCAGATAACTAAGAGTTAGCTAACTAGGATGAAGAAACCATAGATTGGAGCAAGCCCAAATTTATTTTGCTTTCTCAACCTGGTGCCCTAGATACACAGGGCTGCAGCCATTTCATATCCATGAGAATAGCCATGTGCCTCCAAAGCTCAATTTTTGTTTCATAAGTGAAATCCTTTTGTGATAAAATAATTATGATCTACCCCTTACTAGTGGTAAGTTGTTAGATTTTAACCACTTTTCTGGGTCATGTGTTTTGGTCCCTTCAGACATGTTTTTCATGTCCACAGCCACTTCTCACCTAACAGCTTAGCTCTTTAGTGACTGATTGAACTTAGGATCTGTTCTCCAGAACAGGAAATCCCATTTCTCAGTCTGTGTGAGTCTCAGCAATCTTCCCCTTATTTGGCCTTTGTCTGGTTCCCACAGTTGATTAGTTTTCACTAGACAAAGTGTTCATAACTATGCAAGACTACATATTTCATTTATAAGTTTGCACTTCATTGTGTACCCATAGTAATATTCAGAATAAATAAAAATGATGATGCTAAATTTATATTATTGTGCTGTGGTGTGTCTTGTCATTTTCTGGCACTTATCTAATATATGCTTTTTGTATGGATAGAACTTAAATTATTCTCATGTGATATTGAAAAATACATACCCTGGGACCAGTAGTTAGTGTAAAATGGCTGTGTCGCTGGACTTCCATGTAGTCGACCGCGGTTCAAGTCCTGGATTTGGCGGCTTAAACTCACGCTGGGCGTGTATACGTGTATGCCCATGCCCAAGATCCCGAGAAGAGAATGGAGGAGAAAGGATTGCGGCGTGGCCATCCCCCCTGGGGGGTGATTTCTCGCTTTCTGTCTCTCTGTCTCTATCTGTCTTTCTGGTGAGCGCACGCGCCCTGTAGCAAACACCTCTCAAAAAAAAAAAAAAAAAAAAAAAAGAAAGAAAGAAAAAGAAAAATATATACACTGTGGTACTACAACACACCACCAGACATCTGTCTTTTTTTTTTCTTTTTTTCTTGAGAGATATTTGCTACAGGGCGTGTGCGCTTGCCAGAAAGACAGAAAGCGAGAAATCACTCCCCAAGGGGGATGGCCATGCCACCCATCCCTTCTCCTCCATTCTCCTCTTGGAATCTTGGGCATGCATGCACACGCACCCAGCGTGAGTTTAAACCACCAGGTCCTGGACTCAAACCTCGGTCGATTGTATGGGAGTCCAGCAACTTAGCCATTACTCAAACCTCGGTCGATTGTATGGGAGTCCAGCAACCTAGCCATTACGCTATCTGCTGGTCCCCAGACATCTGTCTTTAAGCTCCTTGTTTGTTTGTTTTTTTAAATAATTTATTCCATTTTATTTATTGTTACTATTTTTTAATTTGCTGTAGTGCACATGTGCTTACCAGAGACACAGAGAGAGAGAGAGAGAGAGAGAGAGAGTAAAAAAGCAAGCCATCAGGTCTGGGACTTGAACCGTGGTCAGCCATGTGGGAGTCCAACACCTTAGCCACCACATCACCTGCTGGCCCCAGTTCTTG
This sequence comes from Tupaia tana, assembly GCA_026018925.1. NCBI lineage: Eukaryota > Metazoa > Chordata > Mammalia > Scandentia > Tupaiidae > Tupaia > Tupaia tana. The sequence goes on from JAKSZU010000013.1 coordinate 59,683,078, forward strand.
TTTTGTGACCAATTTGTTTATTGACCTGGAATATGGTCATTAAGTGAGAAGTGCCTGTATTAAACTCAATGTACCCCAAATTGCTATAAGCACCTTCTTCAACCTATTTCCCTTTTTGGTTATTAAAACCATTTTAGATGCCCAAACCAGAAACCTGTATTGTATCTCCATCTCTGTATTGAATCTCTCTTCCATGTCATGCATGTCATTCTTATGAAATTGTTTGTCTGTGTTCCCTCACATCTCCTTGAGTTTTGTTATAATTGATATTCTGAAACACATTTCTGACATTACTTTGACTGCCTGCATTTTGACCATTGTGAGTGAGTAGTCATTGTGTTCCTTTGGAGGAAAGCTATTTCCGTATTTATTTATTTATTTACTTTTTTATGTTTCTTAAATTCCTCATCTGGTGGAGTACTGACATAATTTATGGGTTAGGTTTCACAGTAGCAGTATTTTGAATTTTTATTTCGTCTCTTTATTTTTCCTATGTCTCTGTCTTTTGCTACTAGTTGACTTGATCAGATTGGCTTTGGTTCTGGTTAGGCTTAGTATAGAAGTTTTTGTGTATTTTCAGAGGCACCAGTCAGGAACTCTGGGCCTGTATTTTGGGTTATAGGTGAGGTCAGTATGTACTGGTGTTCCACATATAGAGGGGGTGAGTTCCCTTGATCTAAGATCTATGCTTCCCTGTAGAGTGGTTGTCTGTGGGTTTTTTTTTTTTTTTTTTTTTTTTTTTTGAGAGGTTTTTGCTATATGGTGCGTGCGCTTGCCAGACAGAGAGACAGAAAGAGAGAAATCACCCCCCAGGGGAGATGGCCACGCCGCAAACCCTTCTCCTCCATTCTCCTCTCGGGATCTTGGGCATGTACGCACATGCGCCCGGCGTGAGTTTCAAGCCACCGGGTCTGGGTCGCGAACTGCCGTCGACTACGTGGGAGTCCAGCAACATAGCCATTACGCTAACTGCTGGTCCCTCCTGTCTGTGTTTTTTGACCCACAGGCAGGAACTGCCCATTGGAATAGGGCAGGACAGACCAAGGGTCTCAGTGACTCAAAAACAAGTAGAGTGGCATCCTTGTTCACTCCTCTGTCCCTGGGACCCTCAGTGAGGTCCAGAGAAACTGCACTGAAGAAGGCCATAGTACAGGGAAGTATCCCTGATATCCTGAGTCTGGAGAACAGAAGGGGGAGTGGTAGTGTTTTGTTCTGCTTATCAGTCAAGGAGAGAATGTCTAGGTTTAGCTCCTGAGATGTCACCTTGTGCTTGGGACTTCAGCGTAGGGGGAGTTCAGTGTTCTCTCTGGGACAGCAGATTGTTGCACTTCCCCAAGATGAACATAAGGTCTGTGACAGTCTCAGTGCTTTCTTTCCTTTTCCTCAGTGCTGGAGTCCGAGGTGGAAGTGGTGACCTAGGAGCCTCAGAGGGCAACCTGCTCCCCACCTCACCCCCCCCCCCAACCCCCAGTGTGGGAGGCTTCCTTTGGCTGCAGTTCCTTTCTGAGTTTGGATAGTTGATCTCTGTTTTATGCCACCCACTGGAGACTCAGTGCCTCCAAAACTTCCCATAGTCCTGTACTCATTTTCCATTGGTCTCAACTCACTCTTCTGCTGGAGTTGCAGCCATTTATACAACTTTTGAAGGCTGTTCTCCTGGAGAGATGTCACATAGATGTCCCTAGTTGGCGACCTAGTCCTGGTCTTCTTAAAATTCATTAGTAATTGTCCTTAGCAGAAAGTCCAAACTCCTTAATATGGCCTCCTAGGTAATACCTACTAAGGTAATCTGCCTCATTTTTGTGCTACCTTTTGATATCACATTCTCTGCCTCACCCATACGCTTTTGGTTCCTTGTACTACCATATTCATCTTCTAAATTTCTGTACTAGCAGTATTTTAACATTTGCTTTTTCTATATTTTGACTAGGTAACTCCTATTCATTCTTTATAATGAAGCTTAATGATTACTTCTTTAGGGAAATTTTCTTTGAGTCCCCAAACTAGACTATTTGTCCTAGCTATATGTCTTTTTATGTTAGCACTTAGTATCCATTACTTTTCATGTGATGGCACTTAGTGCATTTTAATTTTAATTACTTGTTAAATCTATAGACTGTAAGCTCTGTGAGGAAAGCAACATTGCTATTTTGCATGTTGTTCTGAGCTATTAAAAGATGGAATGGACTTTCTTGGGAACTTACGTTTTTTGTTATTGGTAGTATTCCATGAGTAAGTTGAATAGCCCCAAGTTGGGAATGGAAACATTTTAAGTTCTTTCCAGTTGAGAGATTGTTCTTTCCAAATATGCAAGGTACACATATATAACAGCTTTAAAAGACTTTATGAGTCAATGTAGACGAATTTCATCTAAATGAAAATATCAACTATTCAAGGACATGTAGAGAACCTAAGATATTTCTAATGTGGACCATTATATCTAGAATTTTTGAAATTAATGTTTTATTTTGTCTTTTATAGGTGAAATGAATCAGAAATACAAGGAGCTAAAAAAAAGAGAGGAAAACATGGACAGTAAGTGCTAATCTAAAATATTTCAGGGCTTACCACATGTGCTGTGCAGAGGAAGCTAGATTCCATATGACTGGCCAGTGTTTGAGTCCTAGCTGCAGCAGGTTGGAAAACATGCTAGGGGCACATGTGCACATGCTCAAAAAATCCTGATAGAATGGAGAATTAGAGGAACAAAGATTTGCAGTAGCTAATAAATGCAGAAGTATAGGTGTTCAGCATTTTGCCCTGAAGAATAGCTAAATTTCTAGCATAATTTAGGTTGGATAGAGAATTCTAGAAAGTATGTATACATATTTTTTTTTCTTTTTTAGATATTTGCCATAGGGCACATGCACTCACTAGAGAGAGACAGACGCAGAGAGAGAGGGAAGATGAGAAATCACCCCTGAGGAGAGAGTTGGCCACACTGCAATCCCTTATCCTCCATTCTCTGTTGGGCTTTTGGGCCACATGCACATGCACCTGGCACAGGTCCTGGACTCGAACTGCAGGGTTGATCATGTGGGTTCTGGTGCCTTAACCCCCACATCACCTGCTGGTCCTATATTTTTATATTGGAGATAAATTTGAAAGCTAGTACTTATATTCATAGTCTGAATAGAGAGACCTGTAGAACATTTATTAATTGAATTCGGAGAGTTCTCTTTTATATGCTTCACCATGTTTGACTTTAATAGCTTTCACTTTTTTCCTAGCTTCTCATAATACTTATTTCATTATTTCTTAGCCCTCGTCTCAGAACTTGTCACTTGGTTCTGTTAGCATCTCTAACTTTAGTTTTTCATATTTTCTAAGGATTTATTTTATTCATTATTATTATTATTTAATTTGACCAGAGAGAGAGAGGGAAAGTGAGAAAGCAAGCCACCAGATCCAGTACTTAAACCACAGTCAACCATGTGACAGTCCAGTACCTTCACCACACCGCTTGTCAGCCCCCCCTTCATTCACTTTTTTAATAATATGAACTTGACTTTACAAACAAATCTTTACTTAAACTTACATGTACAATTTATAACTATTTAAAATTGATGTATGCTATTACTGGTGACCTTTAAATTTATTATTTTACTAGAGTCTGAAGTTTTATAGGTCTGATGTCAATTCTTACATCCACAGTGGCATGCTCTAAAGTAGTCACTGTTAATTCTGATTTTTACACTTTTGCTATATTTAAAATCTCCACAAGTACCAAAATAATCTCAGAATTATGATTACTTTTTGAAGACACATTCTTACTATATTACAATCTTCCTACATTAGCCTCCCAAGTACCTGAAGGGGACCAGAGGCATGCGCTGCGCCACCACATCCACCTTTTTAAAATATGTCTAACTCTATTGTCCAGACCAGCTTTGAGCTGATGGCCCTCCTGCTTCAATCTCTAAAGCAGCTGGAACACTACATGCGTGCCACCGCACCTAGCCTTTAGGTTGGACTAGGAACTGAACCTGGGTCTCTCATATGGTCCCAGCTACTGGAGCATAGTGTCTTAGTAGTACGTGCTACTGCAACTAGACCTATTTCCCTTCCACCCTCCCTCTCTCCTTCTCCCTTCCTCTCATCTTCCTCGTTTCTTCTACCTTCTTCTTCTTTCTTCCTCTTCCTCTTCTTTCTTCTTCCCTTTTTTGAAAAGTGCTCTTGGTAAGGAGAAGTATAAAAAGGAATGATGTGTTCCAACTCTACAATATTGTAAATCACTATGTACCTAGTATGCCTACTGTCTCCCACGTAGGTGTCCTACAATAAATGTCTACTGAATGTATTAAAAGAATTTCTGTGCTGCAGAATCTTAGAATTGGAGGTCATCTATTCCAGATCTCTTTTCATGTGTTATTTTTTTTTCAATGAAATAACATCCAAAAGATAATGTTCATTTATGCCTTTGTATGTGTAAGAATCTGTTAAACCACTTAATATGTAATCATTGGATTACAGAAGCAGTATATTCATAGCTAAGACCTGTATTTAGATGGTGAGGCAGGACATTTAAGAAAATTCAATTCTTTAAAACATGTTGTGGTAATCTGCTACTTATTCAAATAAAAGTGTTTTTCTTGAATACTATTTAAATTAAAAAATACGTTTGGGGCCAGCAGGCAGCATGGCATGGTGGTTAAAGTGGCTAGATTCCACATGGCCAACTGTGCTGTTTGAGTACCAGACAAAGCAGCTTGAAAAACATGCTGACACATGTGCATGTGTGCTCAAAATCCTAAAAGGAGAGTGGAAGTGAAGGGACTGTGGCGTGACCATTCCTCAGGGAGTGATTTCTCATTTTCTCTGTTTCTCTCTCTCTCCTCCTCTGTCTCTCTTTAGCAAGCACATATTCCCTATTGCGAAACAATGGAATCCATTACAGAAAATAAGCCATATTGATACTTGTTTTATGTTACTGATAAAAGTATTTTTAATTAAAAATTATCATTTTTATTTATTTATTTATATTTTCATAAAGCTGTGTGCTTGCTAGAGAGTTCATACCCTCCCAACAGGGCGTGGTCACACTGTAGTTTCTTTGCCTCTACTTCTTCCTGTCAGGATTTTAGGCACACATGCACATGCACCTGGCATGTTTTCCAAGCTGCCAGGGCTGCAATTGAAACCACAGTTCACCTTTTGAGAATCAGCAGCCAATGCATAGATAGCACTGTGCAACAGCCCAGAAGTATTTATTTTTGGAAGTCCCATAAAAATACTTGAATAACATAAACAAGAGCAAATTTTGTACTGGTTCTATATTAGACAATTAAAAGGATGATTTCCTAAATATTTATTTATAACCTGAATACATTATTAAATATGAGATTAACCCAGCATTACAAGTAAAATGCTCATTTTTCAGATAAATAGGCATTTAGTAATGTTATTTTTCAGAAACAAAGTTAGTGGCCACTAGTGTTAGTAACTACATATATCAAGGAGGTAACATATAAAAACAGAGTTTTTCCTGATCTCCATTTTATTAGCTGTTTCTCTGGAGCCTATACTTAAAACATTCTAGTTTCTCATTTCAAGGTCATACAGATAGACTTTAAAAGTTTGAAAGTATGTGTTTCTCAGCCTTTAGCTGTGATCAAGTGTAGTCGGAAAGCATGTAGAAATGTTCTTAAGGAATAATTATCCTTGGGTTAAAAACAAATTGAACAATGGTACTTTAAAATTTGTATTTGTTTTAAATTTCTAAAAAGTACTCTTAAGATTTACAAATCAGAGTTTATGTAATAACTATGTCAACAGCAGCTTCTCTTATCATGTTTTCCAATCGGCAGCTTTTATTGAGACTTTTGAGGAAACGAAGAATCAGGAACTGGAACGGAAGACACAGATAGAAGCCAACATTGTTGCACTTTTGGAGCACTGTAGTCGTGTAAGTACCATGTGCCTGTCGTGGTATACTCATTATTTTTACTGTGATTAACTTTCCAAATACAACTCAAAAAAGAATTGCTCACATTATGTCTGCTCATCTAAACTGTTTCCTTTAAATTCCCTTGCTTGTTATTTTCTTTCTTTGAGCTATTTGTATCTTTCTAACAAAATGTCAGCTACTTAGGGCATTAGGGGACAGGACATAAGTATAATATCAATATTCAGCAGTAAGTGAGGTACTTATTCAGAGTATTGAGATTTTATTTTATATTTTGCTATAGGGTGGGGGCCACCATGCCCCCATGATTTTATTTTATAGTTAAGCCCTACCTGAACCATATGAGTAACATTTGCACAGATAATTTCAAAACCTAGACATTATATTGGAAAATGTTAATATATTTTTATACCATAATTTGTATTGCAAATAAAGGGATTTATTGGAGCGTTTCCAAGAGTTTTATAGGAGAGTTAAATCCATGGAATTTTTTTCTTTTGTTTCTATGCAAATACAGAATATAAATCGTATGAAACAGATATCCTCTATCACCAATCAAGAGCTAAAGATGATGCAGGATGACCTCAATTTTAAATCTACTGAAATGCAGAAATCACAGAGTACAGCTAGGAATTTGACATCAGGTGAGAAAATGACTTAGATTTTAATATTAGATAACAAATTAGACCCTTAAAATTTTATTGTTACTCTCTTTGATTCCTCTTGAAAGCCTCATTGACTAAAGATGTAATTTATGGTTGCCTATTGCCCCAGTGATTTATAGTTTCAGAACTTGATGTGACTTTTCTCATAAATTTAATATTATATTAGTATATTTGCATTCATTTAACAGTATTTATTGAGTACTTGCTCCATGCCTGCTCTATATCCTGGGTATTATTGAGAAGATTAAGCAATGCTGATGCTAAAGTGGTAAGGACAGACTTTAATTAGTGATACAGTATTACACTGGAAAAGAGGGGCCAGTATGGACTGAACTAAACTTTGATTATATAGAGGCAACTGGAAATTTTAAAGGAAGAACAGGGGAGTAAGGAGAGTGGTAAGACAGGGCTCAGTAAAGAAACTAAAAAATTACAAAAGGCTGGTCAGTGTAAACACTGATTAGCCAGTTGTGTCTGTTATTTTGGCAGTTATCATAGTTGGGATTCTGTTTTTCTACAAAGACTAGGAGACAGAGGCCCTGACCTCTCTGGTGATTACATTTTAAAGAAATAGCTGTCAGGTCCTTGAGAAACATAGCCCTGAGTTTTAGAGGATTTATATACATATTGAACAGTCAGAGGACAGATTCACAATTGTAAACCCTTTTAAGTACATACTCTAAGAAAAGGTGGTCAGGGTCCTGTAGTCAGGTGTTTGCTAGAATAAACAGCAAATTGCTTTGGCAGCCTTGAGCTTTCTCAGGCAGACACTTTTAAGGAGCACTAGACTCATCCTAGGGATATACCTTTAAGCTGTTAAAAACCTATCTTAGTGTTTGACTCTTTTCATATAGTTGGGATGAAATAATTTGTATCTAGAGATTTTGTTTTTTTTTCCTTCTATTTTGACAGAGGGCACGTGTGCTCACCAGAGATAGAGAAGGTGAGGAAGCACCCCAAACCCCCACCAAAGAATGGTCTTGTTTTAATCCCTTTTCTTCCATTTCTCCCTCCTTTTGGGATTTTGGGCACACATGGCACACGTGCCTGGCATATATCTCAAGCCTCTGGGTCTAAGACTAGCACTGGGCAGTTGGCCACATGGGATCCAGCATTTTGACCACCTGCTACAGGCTGGCCCAAAAGTCTGCACTTTTTTTTTTTTTTTTTTTTTTTTTTTTTTTTTAAGAGAGATTTTTGCTATAGGGCATGTGTACTTGCTGGAGAGAAAGACAGCAAGAAATCATCCCCCAGGGGGGATTGCCATGTGACAATCCCTTCTCCTCTTGGGATTTTGGGCATGCATGCACATGTGCCTGATGTGAATTTTAAGTTGCCAGGGACAGGACTCTAACCGTGGTCAACTACGTGAGAGTCCAGGAACATAACCATTACACCATCTGCTGGTCCCAAGTCTGGACTTTTTATCGGCCCAGATTGAGGCCTCGTTAAGAAGGCAATCAGAAGAAACTGGCTAGAGTATGGTTAAAGAGAGAATCTTTATGATTATACAGAGGTTTGAAAAAAATTTCAATCTGCTTCCTCAAGGAACGTTCAGCCTTGCGGAATGATAATTATAATATCGTGAGATAATGCTGTAATAGAAATAAGCATTAAGGAGCACTAGAAATTCATAGGGCATAAATTCAGCCCAGTCTTGGACAGCTAGGAAAAATTTCTGGAGGAGGTGATGTTTAATTTTAATTACTCTGGCCACTCTCACTAGCATGTAACTACAGCAGCACTTGTCGAAGAGGAATAGAATGCACTGCACATACATAATTAAAATTTTCTAGTAGCCCTGTTAAAAAAGTAAAGTGGTGAATTTTAATAATGTATTTTTGTTTAACTCAATATGTCAATATTTATCATTTCAGTGTAAATCTATAAAAATGACAAATGAGATATATTATACTTAGAGCATTTCAATTTAGACTAGACACATTTTCTTACTTTTGAATTTGCTATAAGGTGAGTGAGCTCACTGGAGTGAGACAGGCAGAGAGAAAGAGAAAGGAAAAGTAAGAAAGCATCATCTGGAGTCATGGCCATGCTGTAGTTCCTTCTCCTCTAGTCTCTTCTTTGGATTTTGAGCGCACTTGCAAATATGCCCCATCTAGTACTTGAACTGCATATTGGCCATGTGGGATTCAGCCACCTTAGCCACCACCACTCTTTTGGGTGGCCATGTACTTGACACATTTCAAGTGCTCAGAAACTACATTTGGCTAGTGGCTGTCTTTGAGATGATGCTGGTAGAGATTAGAAGTATAAGTATAAAGTTGAACCGAAAAAGCCTATAATAAAATCGTGTAAAAATGCATTGAATCTTTGGTTTGTAAAATAGTGAAATGTATCTATGGATGTTCTTTGTTGTTGCTTTGTTTGTTTAAATTTGGCAGAGGACACATGCACTAGCCAGAAAGAGACCCTCCAAAAGTTACTGTAGGTAAACAGGTACACAGTACACCTGTGATATGACAATTTCAGGAGAAGGAGGCCATAGGGGGAAAAAGATACAAAGGGTTCTTAGGATGCCAATAATTAAAAGAAAAAAAATGTTGAGAAACACTGGTGTACTCCATGGGTAAAGAGGTAAGGAATCTGTCAGCAATAGTTTTTATTTATATTTTTGGAAAGGAAACTACAGAGAGTAAACAAATGTGCTGATGGCAGAATATTTCAGAAACACTTCCCCAGGTCAAAGTGGTTCCTTCTGAGATTTTGCTAATATGTACACACTGCTTGGTAAACTTTGTAACTTCATAGCATATCAGAAGGAACTGGACTGCATCCTCTTCCTGTCTCTTCCCTTGGAGAAACTTTTAGCTTTTCATGAGGACCTGTTGTGAAAGGAAGATAAACTTTACCTAATACCAACCATTTTCTTCTTTTCTTTAGAAAAATCAGTTTGTATAGTTCTTATATATATTTTCCTAGTGTATATTTAAATTAAATTTGCAGTTAGATTTTTAAAGCTGCTTACTCCAAACAATAAAAATAACTACAACCTAAGCATATTTCCTATTTAGAGCATTAAAACACAAGCCTTGGTGACATGTTCAACATTTTTATTCTTACCATAACTATTTCCAACCCTTGAAATGGAAGATACTGATATGAATCCAACAAAATATTGATAAAACTCTTTGCAACATTTATATCCTGATACAAACACATACACATACACACACACATTTTTAGTATCATGTGTTAGTATAGTTGAGTTTTAAAACTCTTAAAATGTGGGACCGGGACCAGCAGATGGCATAATGGCTACACTGCTGGACTCCCTTCTGTTGCTGGACTTGACCGTGGTTCGAGTCCCGGACCTGGTGGCTTGAACTCACACCAGGCGCATGTGCGTGTGTGCCCAAGATCCCAAGAGGAGAATGGAGAAGGGATTGCAGTGTGGCCATCACCCCTGGAAGGTGATTTCTCACTTCTGTCTCTCTGTCTCTCTCTTTCTTTCTGGCGAGTGCATCTGCCATATAGCAAAAACCTCTCAAAAAAAAAAAAAAAAAAAAGGTGGGACCAACAGGTAGCATAGTGGTTAAGGCACTGGACTCTGATGTGGCTAACCGCAGTTCAAGTTCTAGACCTGATGGCTTGCTTTCTTACTTTCCCTATCTCTCCCTCTCTCTCTCTCTCTTGACTATAACATATTATAAAATAATAATAAATAAAAATAAATAAATCTTTTTTTTAAAGATTGAAAAACTCAAAGGGATAAAAGGAAACCATCATTTAATTATGCCAACTTGAACATTTTTTAGCTGGATAACAATCTCTTTTCTTAAATCAATGACTTTCAAAGCATTTTTTAACTCTTTATAATCATTTAATATGAATACTAAATACTAGTTAATATTCAGGATACTGGAGACCAGCAGTTAGTGTAATGGCTATGTCGCTGAACTCCCATGTAGTCGACCACAGTTCGAGTCCCAGACTCGGTGGCTTAAATTAACGCCGGGTGTGTGTGCGTGCGTGCCCAAGATCCTGAGAGGAGAATGGAGGAGAAGGGATTGCAGCATGGCCATCCCTCCTGGGGGGTGATTTCTCACTTTCTGTTTGTTTCTCTCTGTCTAGTGAGTGCACGCACCCTATAGCAAAAACCTCTTAAAAACACAATATTCAATATACTGAACTTCTCTTATTTGCTAAGTGTTACTGTGTTTTCTTACCTCTAGCCTTTGCATATGCTCATTGTTCTCTGAAACAGTAGTTACCGTCTCCTGTGCTTAGCTGATTCCTAATACTAATAAGGCCACTGCTAAAAGCATATCTTCAGAGAGCACTACTTCTGACCCCTGCCACATGTTCTTATGACATCCTGTACTATTTTAAATAGTTGTCCAGTTTATTATTAATGTGTATGTGTATAATACTTTAGCTTTTTTCCCTGCATAATTATACATGTCATGCCCTTATTAGAAACAGTGGATCATTATCTCCTAATAAGTTTTATTATTAAGTAAGAAACAAAAACCCCTATGTATGTACTTTAACCTTATAGTAGCATGGAAACAGGTGTAGCTAATATTTATCAGCTTATATTGTTTACTGAGAAATGAGGTTTTTTTGTTTGCATTTTCGTTTGTTTGTTTTTTAATATGGCCTCACTGGTTCCAGCAAGGTTACATATATTTATTGGAATATTTTTTTGAGAGGTTTTTGTTTTTGCTATAGGGCATGTGTGTTCACTAGAAAGACAGAGAGAGACAGAAAGACAGAAAACGAGAAATCACCCTCCACGGTGGATGGCCACACCGCAGTCCCTTCTCCTCCATTTTCCTCTTGGGATCTTGGGCACACACACACATGCACCTGGCGTGAGTTGAAGCCACTGGGTCTGGGACGAACCACTGTCAACTACATGGGAGTCCAGCGACATTGCCATTATGCCAACTGCTGGTCCCAAGGTGGATTTTTTTGGGGGAGTGGGGGGTTTAAGTTTATTTCATGAGAGAAAGAGAAATAAGCATCCTCGTGGGGTCTCCCACCTTTTCATAGTCAGCCAGGATCACAGACACGTATACCCTGCATATACAGTTCAACCCAGTAACTGAGCCCAGACCTTCCAGATTACTTCCAGGATTGTAGAGTGTTACACTACTGCTCTGCTACCATGGTTAGGCCTAGACATATATTTCTTTTGTAGATTCTCTTATGAAAATGAGTTTTAATTGTTGCATTTTCTTATGTGAAAGGAATAAAATTTGAGTTAATTATGGCCTTACATTTCTGCTTCAGACAGTCAACGTCTACAATTGGATCTGCAAAAAATGGAGCTTCTGGAAAGTAAGATGACAGAGGAACAACATTCTCTTAAAAGCAAAATTAAACAAATGACAACTGATCTGGAAACATATAATGATTTGCCAGCTTTAAAATCATCAGGTGAAGAAAAGAAAAAGGTAAATGCTAGCAGTCTTATTATAATTCAGATTTTTAATCACATTTGATACACTGTATATGTAGTTTATATGACTCATTTTCAATTGATTATATGGTTTATAAACTATGAAAAATTTTAAAATGTTTACATATGAAATTAGAACTTAGAGTGACTTAAAGTTTTAAACAAAAGGAAAAAAATGAAAAGCAAGTATATGTTACTAAATATAGACCATTTCAACAAATGTGAGCTGTGTTAAGTCTAGATTTGATTATGACATTTCTCTATTTAAAAGTTGTTAGTGAACTTTCTATTGCTGTTTTTATTGATTTAAAGTAAAGTTGGTGGGGTAGGGACAGATACGGTAGCATTAGTAAAGTGATTAATACAGTCAATATTAACAAAGCTTATTATAGTTCAATGGATATTTCTATAGGTTTTAGGGTAATTATAGTTTGGTAAGATTTTATCACAATAGTCATTGAAATGATTTCAAGTACAATTTATATTTGTATAGATACTTGCTATGGCCTGTTATTTGCTCCCGTTTTGATCCATCTAGAAATTACATCAGGAGAGAGTGGTATTATCAACCCGTAGAAACACCTTTAAGAAAATAATGGAGAAGCTAAACACAGAGTATGAAACACTGAAAACACAGTTGCAAGAAAATGAGACACATTCTCAGGTAAAAAAGTTCTTAAGAATAACTTTGGAATTCATTTCTCCTTTTAGGGTATCTGACCTGTTCTTTTGATTTATTTTTCACCCCGAGACAGCACTTTTAAAAAAAGACAAAAACTGCTTTATGTACCTTCCAGATAGCCTGCCTTTGCAGAAAGCCAGATTCTGTATAGTCTTCATTCAGAATGAATTAACTCTAGCTTTCTTTTTTTTTCTTTTAATTTGCCAAAGGGTACATGTGCTTGCTGGAGAGAGACAGAAGGGTGGGTGGGGATTTCAAAGCACCCCCTTCCCGGGGTAGGGGGCTGGTCAAGGCACAATCTCTTTTCCTTCATTTCTCCCTCCTTTCAGGATTTTGGGTACACATTATGTATACATCCTGCATTTTTTTTTTTTTTCAAGCTGTGGGATCTGAGACTTAAACTGTATGGTGAGCCATCAAACATTTTAACCACCATGCCGCTAGCTGACTAATTTTCTTACCTTCTGTAAACCAATATTGAAGGCTAGCTCTATGCTGGCACTGGCACAACTTTCAATAATATAATATGCTAGGTAATAGCTTTACAGGTTTCAAAAGTAAAGCATTTCTAATATGCAGAAATTTTGATATTCCATAAAAAATACAAGTAAACACTAATGACTAACATTCTACCACCCAGAAAAGATAATTCTTGTCTTCTTGGTGTGGATCTTTTTAGTCTATACATATGTTGTGTGTGCACATGTATTTCTACCTATATGTACATATGTATTTCCATGTACTTATAAAAAATGATATCATATTGTACATATTATTTGGGAGCTTGGTTTTTATTATTAACTGTGTATCATAATTTGTCAATAGTAATTTTTTTTTCCTTTTTTAGAGATTTTTGCTAGAGGGTTCATGTGCTTACCAGAGAGACAGAAAGTGAGAAGTCACTCCCTAGCGGGGATGGCCATGCTGCAGTCCCTTCTCCTCCATTCTCCACTTGGGATTTTGGGCACGCATGCACATGAGCCTGGCAAGAGTTTTAAACTCCTGGGTCTGTGACTTGAACTGTTGTCAACTGCATAGGAGTCCAGTGATGTAACCATTATGCCATATGCTGGTCCTAGCTTTTTTTTAAAGATATGATTTTTAATTGCTATTTAATATTCTACTTCATGGTTATAGCATAATGTACTGAAACAATTCCCTATTATTGGACAATTAGGTATTTTTTAATTTTAAAACTGTTCAAATTATGTTATAAAAGCAATCCTATCCCTTGAACTTCTTGATTCACATCTCCAACTATTTACATAGGATGCACAGACATATACCTACACATTCCTTCTCATATCACTCACCCTGCTGATAGTAATCTAAACAGTATTTGAGGTCTCGATTACAAGTGCTGAGAAGGCAGAAATAACTGTCTGTCTGTCTCATTCCCTTATCTCTAGCACTGTGTCATTGGTTGGTACCTAGTAGATGTGCTTGGAGTGATTTTCAAGCTACCAGGTCCGAGATATGAACTGCAGTTAGCCATGTGGGAGTCTAGTGACATAACTGCTATGCCATCTGCTGGTCCCACTGATCATATTCTTAACTCCAAATATTGATAATGGGAAATCATAACATAAACCCTGATTTTAAATTCTTCTCTGTATTACTCATTGTCCTTTGTGAATCCCACCTAATCAAACAAATCCAGGTCTCTCTATCTTTTGCAACTATTTTCTTAAAAACTAGGTTTTTAAAAATTTTTTTAAATTTATTTTATATATTCAATCCCTGTACATCACTTAGCTTATAAAGTGAATTTGCCTAATATGACTATACATCACACCAGTCCAGTTGAGGATACTATACACGTTATCATCAACAGATAATCATCCATATCTGTGTCCCATAAATTTCTTTCCTCTCTATTGTTTTCCTCATACTCTTAATTTCTTTCCTCATACTCTCCTCCTTCTCCCACCCTCTTCCCACACTGTCTTCAGTATCCCTATTTTCCATGCTTCTGTCCACTGTCCATAGCGTGCGGACAGTGGCATATGTTAAGTGAAGACATACAGTGTCTCTCTTTCATAGCCCGACTTGCTTCACTTAGAAGTAAATCTTCCATATTTACATGGAATATCTCTCATATTCGTCCACTTTCTATTAAATGTCAGGATATTGTTTTTTTTTTATGGCTGAGTAGTATCCCATAGACTTTTTCAATCCATTCATCATTTAACATGCAGAGATTGCTATGTGGCCATATCCCTGTAGGGTGATTTCTCACTTTGTCTCTCTGTCTCTCTCTTTGGCAAATGCAGGCACTCTATAACAAAACTGTAAAACAAAACTGGTTTTGAACATCTAGAAATAATTTTACATAAGAAGTTATTAAGTAATTTAAGAGAAAAATGCATTTTCAAAATGGATTTGTGCTTCATGATGTTTTTGAAGGTTTAAAGACAAGTCAGTAATATATATGTGTAATGTAAAAGACATTTGACCAACCATAGTATTGCTTTTATAGCATTTTCTTGTAGCACTTTAAGAGATCATCTGTGTTTTAAGGATACCACTTTTTATGAAACAAAGAGAAAAAAGTTTGGTACTTGACTTTGTAAAAGGTTATTAAAGATTTACTGCCAAAAAGTGCTGACTATTTCCTTTAGTCCATCTTAATTTCAAACTCCTATCTGGAGTAGATGGATCTGATTTAGTATATTAGCTCACCACATATACAGTTCATAAAATTAATTAGGTATGATTCATCCTAATATCTACATTTATCTTTGTGGAAGAAACAATGGGATGGATGCTACATCATGACTGAACCTATGCCCTGAAAATAATTTTGACGTGAGAGTAGAAAGAAACGTTATTAATTTGCTTCAATTATCATATTATTAAAAATGATTATTACTTCTTTGAAATGTTCAGATAAAACATTATTTTAGTGTTTCATTTTTCAGATGGTCTTTTTCTTAGGAAAAAATAATCTATGTATGTCTTAAAAAAGAAAGACCATAACCCAGAGTTACAAGGTTAATTAAATCAGAAAAACAATTTAATTCTATAACAGTAAAATTGTCTTCTGAGGAAGCAACCATCAATATAATATCCACATTAGCTTCCTGTTGATGCAGAAATTATTGTAACAATGCCAGCTTTTTACCAGCCCTCTTACAATCTTCACACTGCAGCTCTGCTCTTATCACAGCTTGTGGAATTAGACAGGAAATTTAGCCCTGGAAATACGGAAGTTTCTCCTATATAGCTGAACCTTTGACAGTGTTAGAATATATATTACATTTGTGGCATTAGACTTCCAGATTTCAAGGAGAGATTTCCAGCATGTCCCATTCTTCTTTTAAAAATTCTTTTAAGAAAAGGAAAATCATAAATTATCTTTCAGTTGGCATATTCACTGGTATAATAAACATTTTAAATATGTTCTAATTAAAATAAACATATAAAGTAAAACTTGTTATAGAATTCAACATTGTATTAATGTGTTTTACTATTGTTTAATCTTTTCTAAATTTCTCTTTTGTCTACTGTGACTTACTTTATTGCAATAAAATTCATGGAGTTGATAAGATTTAAAATTGAGTGCTTTTTTTCTCTTATCCTTTTAAAAAGGTATATAATTGTTTTGATATGGGCACTAGTTCACATTTTTCTTTTGTGTTTTTAGCTTACAAATCTGGAAAGAAAGTGGCAACATCATGAGCAAAATAATTTCGTGATGAAAGAATGTATCCTTTAAAAAGCTGTAAATAGGGCCAGGAGGTGGACGCCCCAAATCCTGACGGGATGGAGAATGAGAAGAAAGGTGACTGTGACATGACTAGGTCCCAAGCACCATTGGGGAGTGCTTTCTTTCTCTCTCATGTGTGTCTGTGCTCATGCACTTGGTAACATTTTAAGTTCATAGAAAAAAATGGAATTAAAGTATGAGTTTATTTTGGTGCAGTGTTTTTTTTTTTTTTTAGAGAGTTCTTGCTGTAGGCCATGTGTGCTTGCCAGAGAGACAGAAAGCAAGAAATCACCTCCTGGGGGGCTGGTCCCTTCTCCTCCATCCTCCTTTTGGGATTCTGGACATGTGTGCACACGCACCTGGGATGGATTCTAAGCTGCCAGGTCCAGGACTCAAATTGCAGTTGACTACATGGGAGTCCAGGGACATGAACTTTATTCTGGTCCTGTGCAGAACATTTTGAAATCCATACATAGTTTTTTCATAATATGCATTTTCCATGAGCTTTTTGAAGTTCCAATAGCCCATGTATATATCTATATTTGTTATTTGCTGTTTTTAATGCTGTACCTTGGCTATTTGGGCAGCAAAGAGAGAGAAAACGAATAGGATCATAAGGTGTTTGACCTTTAAGCTCATCCATGTTTCAGACAGTTCTTGTTTTATTTTTTGTTTGTTTGTTTGTTTTTTAAATTAGAGAAAAGTTTATTTCTTCCATGAGCAAGACAGAAAAAGAGACAGCTCCCTTGACAGGGTTTTGACACCATGATCCAAACCCAGTCTTCAGCCATCTCTGGGTCAATGGCATGTTCATGATTCTTCTGCCTCAACCCCAAGTCACTGGGATTACAGGTGCATGCCACCCAACCAGCTTTAGTTTGGATCAGGAATTGGACCTGGACCTTTTGTATGATGCCAGCTTGCAGAGTAGTGTTTTTGCAACATGTAACACTGGCTGAAGCAGACATCATCTTATTTCTGTTAGGATGGTACTATGTCCTATCTTCTTGCTTTTCTTTTTGTGTGATCATAGGAGACAACAGCTACTAAGGACATGTATTGTGGAGTTATAACAAACATTTATCCAAAAGTTGTTTTCTATTTCCTTTTTTTTTTTTTTTAAAGAGGTTTTAGTCTTAGGGCACATGTGCTCACCAGAGAGAGAGAGACAGACAAACACAGAAGGAAAGTGAGAAATCACTCCCCAAGCGGGATGGCCATGCAGAAATCCCTTCTCCTCCCAGGATCTTGGGCACACACGCACATGTGCCCAGCATGATTTTCACGCCACAGGGTTCAGGACTTGAACCACAGTTGGTCATGTGTGAGTCCAGTGAAGTAAAAGCTACACCATCTGCTGGCTCCTCTATTCCCTTTTTTGACCTATCTAAGTTCTCTGCTTAAAAAACAAGATCTTGACTTTGGTAGCATAGGTTCTCCCCTACGGTGCTGCTGAACTTTAGCTCAAGGGCAGCTTGGACCCAGCTTATTTTATTTAAGATACTTTAGGGGCTATGTTCCTGGTGGTAATGCAATTTAGTTTAAAAGCAGAAGACTCACATTAACAATATGCTAAAAGTCCAGCACTTCAATTTGTGCAATATAAAGTAGATAATTTTCAAAGAGAACGAAGTCTAGAAACATATTCTATGTGGTACTCTACAAAAAATGATTCTTCTGAACATTAGATTGTTCTAAGACCAGAATTAGGCTTGGTTGCATAGCATAGTAAATATAAAAAAACTTTTTTACTGGATATAACTTTTTTGAAGTAAGTGTTACTTGGTCTTTTAGGTTTTTAGTTACTGTTTAATAAGATAACATATTGTATTTTAAAATATTCTAATTATACTTTTTCTGTAACATCTTTTATTCAATAAGAAAAATACCAGTATGATTTAGTTCCTTTCTGAGCCACAATTAAATTAATATTTGTAATGACAGTGTTTCATCTTAACTCATATACTTAGTCATAGCAACCAAGAGTCAAGAAAGTGATTACCGGCCAATTATGAAAAATGTGACCAAGCAGATCGCAGAATACAATAAGACTATTGTGGATGCCCTACATAGCACCAGCAGAAATTGAGTCTCATCAACTGAAAATCTCTAAAGAAGCATCTTCTTGCTGTTAAGTTTTATACATGCTGATCCAAAAAAAAAAAAAAAACCTTACCTTTGAAAAGTTTCACCTAAAATTTCTGAATGCTGTAATTTTTGTAGCCTCTTTAAGTGGTATTTTAAATAGTATAATAGCTTAATAAATACTTTACATATTTAAAAGTCTCTTCTTTTTTTATCATACTTAAAATTGTTCGGGGGCAGGGGTGATAAAGTGTCTCAAAGAACCAAGACATAAACTAAAAGTGACCAGTGAGATTCATTTAGCTAGGCTATCTGTAGCTAAATAAGATAATTTTTTTGTGTACCGACTCTAAGAGAGATGCCTGGAGTACAATTCTGATTTAGTACTTATATCAACTTTACTGTTTCTTGCTTCAAGAAAAAGATAGTAAGGTAGAAGGGAGATTTTTATCTTTGAGGCTGACATCTTAAATAAGGTAAATATGTCTGAGGGCATATAAAGTCACAAGTAAATGTATAACTCATCAGTTATATGTATCAGCTACCCTGAAGGATTTGGATTTAAAATATTTTAATCTTTATATTCTTAAGTATTTTCTCACATGTATATGCCAGGGAAAATTACCTTGCTGGAAATGAAGGAACAAAAAACATTGCTGGGCTGACCTTGTAAAGTAACAGTTTATCACTGTGTACAGGGAGCCAGATCCCATATGGCTGACCACAGTTTGATTCCTGGTCCCAATGGCTTAAAAACCATGGCAGGCACATGTGCATGCATGCCTAAAATCCCAACAAGATGGACAAATGGTGAAAAAAGAATTCTGGTGTGACCATATCTCACTGGGGTTCTTTTGCTGCCTCCGTCCCTCCCTCTTCTCCTATTTCTGGAGAGTGCATACACCCTGATAATTAAACAAGCAACACAAAATACATTGCCCTTATAGTGGGTCATTTTGGGTAATGCTTACTGCTATCCCTTTCAACCCTGGATTAAGCATTCACTCACTCTCTTGTACTTTTTTTTTTTTTTTTTTTTTTTTCAGTCCTTTCTCCATTTCTCCATCCTATCTCTATTTCAAGTCCACATGCACTTGAGTCCATTATGTTTCTCTAGCTGCTCAGGCTGTGATTTGAACTTCAGTTGGCCATATGGGACCTGGCTCCCATAACCACTAGGCTACAGAGTAGGCCCTACTCCCTTGTACTACTAGGAAGACTTAAGTAGATTAATTTATAAACATTATTCCTAACATTTGAAAATAAAAACTAGCTGAAGTAAAATTGTGTAGTGTCTATCCAGCCCTGTTCAGGGGAGAGAACATGCAATCTTGGAAACATAGTAACTAAAGGTATGTCTTCTCTTGCGGGGTAGAAATGAGTCACCTTCCTCAGCATAAAACATTGTCTGGGCCAGTTAGCGGCATGGTAGCTAAGGTAGCTGTCTCTCACATGGCTGATTGATTGTGTAATTCAAGTCCTAGACCTAGTAGCTTGAAGAACATACTGGTCACAGGTACACACGTGTCCAAAATCCCAAAAGGTGGGAGAAATGGAGACGAGATTATGGCATGACCATGCCCCATGGAAGGTGCTTTCTCATTGTCCCTCTCTTTCTTTCTCTGGTGAGCATGCATGTCCTCTAGCAAATTAAAAAGAAAAAAAAAAAAAAAAAACTGTTCTTTTGCTCAGATATCATGTTCACCAACTCTACTTCACAGTATTCCTGAAGTACAATATATTGTACTTCCACAAGAAAAGTTTATTGAGATGTCATTTATATACCAACTCATGCATGCTGATTTTTAAGAGCAAATACCACTACATAGTATTCAACTTTAGTCAATGTAAGTTTATAGAAGGGTGAGCATGTTTTAACTTGGTTAACTCTGGATTACCAATGTGGCTGAAGATTCTAGACAGTGACACATTTCTTTTTTTTTTTTTCTTTCATTTATTTTTACATTTTCCCACAAACATTTACTTTACATAGCAAAAAATTTTAGCTCATACTCCATAATTCTTGACAGTTGAGAGTGACACATTTCTTAAGGTGACATTCATAAAGTGTATTTCTTTGATCCTGAGTTTCTCAGAGTCCTGATCAGAGAAGTTTGGGTAGCACTGTCTGAAACAAGGTAAATTGCTTTCATTCCTTTGGACTGCTCAGAGCCTGTCCCGACCCGCAGGACAGTCAAACAGTTTTCCTGGGGGAGGGATTGAGAGATGGGACAAACGCACAGACACACAGAGTGGAGACAAAACGAGATGCTAATCAAGTCTTCTGTTTATTGAGGAAGAATGTTGAGTTATATACAGGCTGGTGGGCATTGATTGGTTGCCCAAAATGCAAATGAGATAGAACAGTATGAGCCAATCATTGATGTGGGTGGATCTCTCCCATTGCCTAGAAACCCAACTGCCCCACAGGGAGAACAGTTGGTCACATGATTTCTGAGAAACAGTTTGCTCAGTGAGAAAGTGAAACCTAATGGTTTCCAAGATGGTAGATAGCTCAAGATGGCTTCTGTATGCAGTGCCCGCCACATGTCCCCCTTTTTTATTTTTTCAAAGAGAAGAGAAAAACCTGGGGGAATCGTGCCTGTCTTAGGTTGGAGTCGATTTTAGAGCCACATGTCCATCCTTACCCATCGGAGAATCCCATTGCGATGATGGGTTTCCTGTCTTAGGTGGGAGGACTGTACAGCTGTTACAGGCTCAGACTCTCTTACCCGTCTTTGGCTAACTGATTCAGCGCCTCAGGCAGGAGCACAATTTAGGCTCCGCGGTACTCCATCTCCAGGTTGTGGTAGTGGACTTGGATAGGCTGTATTTTTATGGAATCAATCTGTTGTTTAAGGAATGCCATGAGCTTATTGAAGAGGACAGGCCCCAAAGAGCAAACAATCAAAAGACCCAAAAGAAGACCAAGCAAGGGGAATAAAAATGGGAGAAGTCCGTTCCACGCGGTCCATAAGGAGTTGTCGGCAAGCTGTTTAATTGGTTGAGCTTGTCACGAGCTATGTCGGACTTGTTGGCGTAAATGCAGCAGCGTTCCTGTAAAGCAAGACTGAGACCCCCCCTGTTCTGCCAAGAGGAGGTCTAACCCACGTCTATTTTGGAGTACTACTTCTGCAAGGGAGTCTAATTGGTCCTGAACAAAGGTAACAGTGGAAGCCAATTTTCTGCCACCGAGTCAACTATGGTTAAAGTATATGGAGCTGTAGCTCCATATTGAGCAACTGCTGTTTTAATTTCTTTTATAATGTTAAAAATCAAAGCCAGGTACATGGCGCCAGGCTTGCCCTTGTTGATCTATGGTTTCTGTTACTGGTAAGGCTTCCTGTTCCTCAAAGTTCATTGATGGTTGTGGTATCTGAACTGGTTTAATTTTTGTGCCAGGGGTTAAAGTGGGCTGATAGCGATTCTGTGAGGAATCTGCACTTTTAGATTTACCCACTCTCAGTTTTTCCAATTGTGATATTAAGTCTTGATGTTTCTTTTTTAATTGAATTTGTTCTTCAAGTTGTTTAATTTTATTCAAAATTTCTTCCCTAGGATCAATAACTGGCATCACCAAAGGTGGTGCAGCTGTGACCGAGTTGTAAGATGGTGGTCGTTTTTTGAAAGGCGGCCATTTTGAATTATTGTACTTGGCTGCCTCTGTTTCTGAAGTTTTTTCTTCAGGAGGCCATTTTGGATTATGGTATTTAGCTGCCTTTGTTTCTAAAATTTCTTTTCCAGGTGACCATTTTGGATTATTGTATTTGGCAGTCTTTGTTTCTAAAGTTTCTTTTTCAGACGGCCATTTTGGTTTATTGTACGTGGCAGTCTTTGTTTCTAAAGTTTCTTTTGGAGGCAGCCATTTTGAGTTGTTATTTTTGACCGTCTTTGGTTCTAAAGTTTTTTCCTCAGAATTAGTCAATTGATTATCCAAATGAGCTTTAAGCTCTGTAAGAGATGGGTATAATTTTTTCTGAGGCTTTTCAAGGTTTGTAACTTTCTCATTGATTTTTGGTTTCTTAAGTTGTTTTGACCTGACATCTGATTATTTAGTAAAATTTGTTACTTCTTTTTCACTATCTAAGGAAATAAGATCCTCTCCCTGTTCTTTTTCAATTTTAGAATCCTTGGTTAGATCTGAAGCGGCTATAGCCTCCTTTTGGGGTTGATCATTTTGCATGATCTGCTCTCCCTTAGTGACCATAACGGCAAGGGCTTCTTTTAAGCCCTGAACAGATAATTCGTGCTGACTAAGCTCTTGTCCCATTATTACCCGTACTTAAAATAAAACGTAAGTAAATACTTACCAAGATGTCTACTCTTCGTCCTTCTATGTTTTTCACCAGCCCTTCTCGGGACGAGTCTCTGCCGTCCTTTCTCGAGACGATTCTCTGCTGTCCCCTTCTGTTTTCCTCTCAGGTGCTCTTCACTGGATCCTTCGTACCCAGGTCCCAGGACGATTCTCTGCCGTCCTGTTCTGCTTTTCACTGGCCTTCCTTGTTTTTCGGTGCTCTTCACTGGATCCCTCGTACCTAGGTACTTTGTCCGGGTGCCACGTGTCCTGACCCGCAGGACAATCGAACAGTTTTCCTGGGGGAGGGATTGAGAGATGGGACAAACACACAGACACACAGAGTGGAGACAAAACGAGATGCTAATCAAGTCTTCTGTTTATTGAG
This sequence comes from Tupaia tana, assembly GCA_026018925.1. Lineage (NCBI taxonomy): Eukaryota > Metazoa > Chordata > Mammalia > Scandentia > Tupaiidae > Tupaia > Tupaia tana. The sequence continues at coordinate 59,706,231 of JAKSZU010000013.1, forward strand.
GAAGAATGTTGAGTTATATACAGGCTGGTGGGCATTGATAGATTGCCCGAAATGCAAATGAGATAGAACAGTATGAGCCAATCATTGATGTGGGTGGATCTCTCCCGTTGCCTAGAAACCCAACCGTCCCACAGGGAGAACAGTTGGTCACATGATTTCTGAGAAACGGTTTGCTCAGTGAGGAAGTAAAACCTAATGGTTTCCAAGATGGTGGATAGCTCAAGATGGCGGATAGCTCAAGATGGCTTCCATATGCAGTGCCCGCCACAAGAGCCTGTACTGTGCTAATGTGTAATACGCTCAAGAAGAGTGCATATCTCGCTTGGGTACCAGCTTCCTTCGTTAGTGCAGCCTGTGGGCTGGAGGCCTGAGGAAGGAGAAGGAGTCAACTTGACAGAATTTTGCAAGTTTGTTGTTCATAGCAAGAGCCAAGGCTAGAAAAAATGAGGAGGAAGAAACTCATCAGACCAATACCAAAAGTAATTACATTCAAAGAGAAATAAGCAGAAGGACAAGGAAAGGAAGAGGGAAGGAAAAAAGAAGCAGACAGACACAAGGTGAACCCTGTCAAAAAATGGAAGGAAAACCAGAGAAGGAGAGTGAGCCAAAGCTTGACAAAAAACAAAGCCTGAAGAAAAGCTGGAGGAGGAGGAAGGACCAGAAGAGGAGGGAAAAGCAAGAGAAACTTTTGGAGAAAGGCTGATTCAATCTTTCCAGGAATTTAAAGAAGATATGCACAATAGGCATTTAAGCCATCAAGATACATTTAAAGAAGTGGATGAAATAGACAAGATAAAGAGAGTAAGAAACAAACATTATGATGTACTGGAAGGTAATCGAAACTATACTTACTCCTAATGTATTTTAGTGTTTTTTGTTTGTTTGTTCTTTGTTGTTGCTGTTGTTTTTTGAGAGGTTTTTGCTATAGGGTGCATGCGCTTGCCAGAAAGACAGAGAGAGACAGAGAGACAAAGCGAGAAATCACCCCTTTGGGGGGATGACCATGTCGTAATCTCTTCTCCTCCATTCTCCTCTCGGGATCTTGGGCACACATGCACACGCACCCGGCGTGAGTTTAAGCTGTCGAGTCCAGGACTCAAACCATGGTCAACTACATGGGAGTCCAGTGACATAGATATTATGCCAGCTGCTGGCCCCAACGTATTTTAGTTTACCCTGATTTTTATTTGATCTAATACTAACATTGCCATATAGCTTTCTTTTTATAAGCATTTTCCTGGTACACCTTTTCCATCTTTTTACTTTTAGCCTGTTGCTGTTAGTGATTTTAGATGCATCTTTTGTTATGTGCATCTGATTGTAGTATTTTGAACCAATCTATAAGTCGATCTTTTAAAGGAAGAACTTTACTTATTTATAAAATGTTTTCAACAAGATATAAAATGAAAACAGGTTACTAAGTAATATGTGGATATCATATTTTTGGAAGGTATGAGTATATTTGTATATTATGTATATGTACATAAAAACTTGTGAAGGTTGAAAGACAAAAAGTATACTCTCAGTGGTGCGATTATGAATGATTTTTTTCTTCTGCCTATTTGTATTTTTCATATTTCTAAAGTGAACACACATTATTGCTCAAAGTAAAGAAAGTTTTATAACAGCAATGACAGAAAAGGTACACATCTAAAGCATTTTCCCAATATATTTGTCCACAGAACCTTTACTTTCACAGAACACAGATCACATGAAATTGTGGGCCAAGCAATAGACTTCGTACACCAAAATAACTTTATCTCATCTGCTCAAATCCTTGGGATAGCTATTTTGCCTTCCCCAGGTGACTACTAAGTGTTCCTAATCACCAAAGGTTTCTTTTACCATAATTGTGTGAGCTTTCCATTGGAAATTGGTAGGAGAAAATACTTATCAAATTTCAGTGCCACTAGGCATGGTTATTTCAACATTAATGTCAACAGGACTTCTAGTGTAAATGTTATTCATCTCAGCAAATTGAGATCACCAGTTTGTCTCCTAGATTGCTTTTTTCCCAAGAGATAGCAAACCCTTGAGAATTTGTTGGCTTCTTTTACAGCTATAACGAAAAGGAACCTACCTATAATTCAAGCCTATTGCTAGCCCATGAGGAGTAAAAAGTAGAGTCTTCCTTCCCCAGAAATAGGAGAGAACAACAATAAAAGGTCATATTTTTACATTTTAGCTGGATTCATATGGCTAGGTTTACTATTCTTACCAGTTTCTAGCATAGTCATGTGACATCCCAAAACTACTAGTTTACCCAATAATGTCTTGGTAAAGCAGAAAATCAGGAGAGAGAGATTAGTTGCTCCCTCTTTCACATTGTGGTTGTTTGAATGCAAATAGCATTGACTTTTTTTCAGAAGCATATGTGATATTCTTAGAGTAGGTATGAGGTGTTACTAGTCTGTAAGTTTGCTTTATAACAATATAAAAGCAAGTAATATTCTTTACAGGTTGAATGGTTTGTTTTCTTTTTTTTTTTTTTTAAATAAAGAATAGATCTGGGAACCAGCAGTTAGCGTAATGGCTATGTCGCTTGACTCCCATGTAGTCGACCACGGTTCGCGTCCCGGACCCGGTGGCTTGAAACTCACGCCGGGCGCATGTGCGTGCGTGCCCAAGATCCCGAGAGGAGAATGGAGGAGAAGGGATTGCGGCGTGACCATCCCCCCTGGGGGGTGATTTCTCGCTTTCTATCTCTCTGTCTCTCTCTGTCTGTCTGGTGAGCGCACACGCCCTATAGTGAAAAACCTCTCCAAAAAAAAAAAAAAAAAAAAAAAAAAGAAAAGAAAAGAAAAGAATAGATCTTAAGAATTTTTTTTTTAACTCTTTGGGGAGTTAGAGAGGATAAAATCTAAAACTCAGTAGAAATAACAAATAACGGATTTTGATGACAGTTTGTCTAGCCCTCCATTTATTTATAAAGTATTGCTGTAATTTAGCAATTGGGAGCCTTTGTGTATATACCTGATTGCTGAGAAGTGTTCCTCTTCTTTACGGGAACAACCACAGTTCTGGGTGAACATATGGCTTAGGCAAGAGAACTGACTCCTAGAGTCTCTTAATCACGTCCATTCTACTTTGTGAATATTTCCAAGGTGGAAAGGAATCTCTAAAACCTGTATAGGAGAGTTAATCTTTGTTTTTCCCATTTCAAAATGAATTAATATGTCTTTACTTTTTTCTTTAGTTTCTTCTATTTCTACTTGTGTTCTTCACGTTGTACCCTTTCAAACTACCGACTTACTAAGTTTTACTATTAATAATAAAGTTTTTTCCCTGAGTGGTAAAATGTGGGTAATTTTAATCTTTCTTGGGCTTTACGGTATTTTCAAAATTGTCTGTAATGTACATATAATACTTAGAAATACAGTAAAAATTCAAATCAGGTCTCATATACAGTTAATACTTTAACTCCCAGAAAGTATATGTGGTAGTAAAACAAATTTTTACTTGTTGGTTCTAACTAGAACTGAACCAGTTTTTACCCAGAAAGAAAGTATGAAAAAGATTGACCTATTCATCACGTATGTGTATTTGCATTATAACAATGGAAGTTTGGGGAAAAAAATCTTAAGAAACGGCAAAGTTTCCAACTTCCATCCTAAATTACCTTATATATAATATTTGGGGAACATAATTGAGCAAGATTTCTTTAAACTAAAACATGTTTTATCTGAGGGAAATTCTCACTAATGTCTCTTCCTTCCTCTCAGAGCCTTTCAACAGATCCAACAGGAATAGTCTTTCTACTAGGATAGAACTGAAGGCTAATATTTGCAAGAAACAGCTCTTCTCTGGCCAGTCACATTGCTCAGTGAGTTCCATTTGTGTTAAAATAACACCTCATAAGTCATGTGGAAAGAAGCTGCAGACTGAACAAACATGCTGAGTATTATTAATGAAGGTCAACATGGGAAAGTTAGCAGGTCTTTGTTTTTCCCATCCTTAAACTTTATCAATAAATAAACATGAGTTCTTGATATTCTTTTTCACTAACTGGATTCTCTCATTTGGACCATACTCTAGTCTCATGTTAAGGTGCAAAATTCAGTGCAGGATTAGCGAATTAGAATGTGGAGTAATGATATTCACAATAGAGATGAAAGACCAGTCAGTCCTAGCTCCAGGATTCTTCCTGCTTTATTTCTCTGTAGCTCTTTCCTTTTGCTGTACAATTCCAGCACAAACAACCTTAGTAAATTATAGCATTTATATGTAAAGTAAGAAGAAATCAAAATGGACCACTAGAGAATTGTAGAAATGTACTTCTTTTTTGAGAGAGAGATTTTTGCTATAGGACACAAGTGCTCACTGGAGAGACAGAGACAGACATAAAATGAGAAATCAGACGCCCCCCCCCCCCCCAGGGGTGATGGCCATGCTGCAGCCTGTCTCCTCATTCTCCTGGGATTTTGGGCATGCCCGCACATGTACCTGGCATTAGTTACAAGCTTCCCTGTCCAGGATTTGAACTGTAGTCAGCCATGACATAGCCTTAACCACTATGTCACCTGCTGGCCCATGTACATTTTCTTTTTTTTAAGAGAGGTTTTTTGTTTTGTTTTGTTTTTGTTGTTTTTGTTTATTCTTGCTATAGGGCATGCATGCTTACCTAAGAGACAGAGAGACTGAAAGCAAAAAATCATCCCTCAGGGGGATGGCCACACCACAATCCCTTCTCTTCCATTCTCTTCTCAGGATTTTGGGCATACAAGCACGTGTGCTGGCGTGAGTTTCAAGCCTCCAGGTCCAGGACTCAAACCACAGCCAGCCACGTGATGTAACCATTACTCCATCTGCTAGTCCCAGCCCTTGTACTTCTAACTTTTTTTTTTCTTCAGATATTTGCTATAGGGCTTGTGCATTCACCAGAGAGAGATAGTAAGAGGGAAAGTAAGAAGTTGACCCCCGGGGGGATAGAGGGATGGCCATGCCACAAACCCTTCTCTATTTTCCTCCTGGAATTTTGGGCAGGCATGCACACGTACCCAGCGTGAATTTCAACCTCTAAGGTCCAGGACTCAAACTGCGGCCAGCCGTGTGGGAGTCCAGTACCCCCACCACCACATCACTGCTGGCCCCAAGTATTGTAGAAATGTACTTTAAAATTCACATTGTATTTTACGTTTTCATATACTTTTAAAAATAGAAGTAGGTTATGCTTTTAAAATTGCAGATTTACAGTTGGAGAACTGAAACTGAACATGTCTTAAAAGACAATTTTTAAAAAATTTCCAGGGGCACATGCACTCACTGGAGAAAGAGCAAGGGAGAAGGCATCTCCCAATGGGCTGTGGTCATGCTGCAATCACTTCTTCATTTTTTTCATGCTATCAAAATTTGGGACACACATGCATGCATGTGCTGAGGCTGGTACTCAAACCACAGTCAGCCTTCAGCTCCCTTAACTACTGTGTTATGGGGCCAGTTCATAAAGTGGTGATTTTTAATGTAAAGGAAGAAAATTTAGTAAAAATATGACCAAAATGAAAAAATAAATTATCTGTGCCCTCACCAGTCTCTTTAGATATGTACATCCATATATGTGTTACACATATGTTTTATTTATTTGTGTACTTTAATAGAAATGCAATCGTAGGTCCAGCTGCAGTGCCACAGGTGGGAGGATGCCACTGTGTGGTGGCTGAGGCTACATGGTAGCCCCAGATTAGATTCCCAGCCCAACCTGAATAGGCCAGGCATATGGTACACACCTATGGTCCTAGCTAACTAGGAGGCCAACTGCACTGTTCAAGTCCTGTACCAAGTGGCTTGAAAAACTGCACAGGCAGCCTGTGTGTGCCCAAAGTCCTGAGAGGAAAATAGAGAAGGGGTTGCAACACTGCTATCCTTCTTGGGAGTGTGATTTCTCACTTTATGTACATCTCTCTTTTTCTTTCCTGTCTTTCTCTCTTTCTCTGTGTCTCCTAAGAGCACATGCACTTTATGACAAAACTAAAAAACAAAAACAAAAACAAAACCAAAACCAAAAGCCTCTTTCTTCCATTTTCTCTTTCTTATAAAAAATTAAAATAATATTATTTTTAAGCTATTGCTGTTTATAATTTTATAGACATTTTTCATATTGTATATTCTTATACAACATGTTTCATTGCTGCATATATAGCCTATTGTAGTACACTTTCACAAAATAAATCTCCTACTAGTAAATGAACTTTATAGTAGAAAGGTTAAGTGTAAGCTTTGAATCAGATAGCTGTGAATATGAATCCCAATTATACAGTAATTTGTTATATGACCTTGGAAAGTTATTCCATATCTCTGATTTTCAGTTCCTTCATGTATAAAATGAAATATCACCACTTAATTCATAAGACTGGGTCCAGGGTATGCAGAAACAGGGAGACCTGGTTTGAAAAAGCTGGGTGTGGTAGCGTGCACCTAGTCCCAGCTACTTGAGAATGGAGGAAGGAGGATTGTATTACAGTGGGATCTTGCCTTTAACTAACAAGCAAAAAAGGGTATCAGATGCTAAGGCTTCTAACATAAATCACTACCAAAAGTGTGGCATCATTAGCAAGCAAAAATGATCATTACCCTGCACTCTCACCAGCGCTGGTGTTATCCAGGTTACAGTGCTCTACTACTTGTTTTACTTTTCAAAAATAAGCCAAATGTTCCATTACTACAATTAGAAATTTTATTGTTTTAATTAAGAATATGCAGGATGGGACCAGCAGTTAGTGTAATGGCTATGTCGCTGGACTCCCATGTAGTTGACCGCGGTTCGAGTCCCGGACCCGGTGGCTTAAACTCACGCCGGGTGCGTGTGCGTGCGTGCCCAAGATCCCGAGAGGAGAATGGAGGAGAAGGGATTGCGGCATGGCCATCCTCCCTGGGGGGTGATTTCTCGCTTTCTATCTCTCTGTCTCTCTCTGTCTGGCGTGCGCATGCGCCCTATAGCAAAAACCTCTCCAAAAAAAAAAGAAAAAAAAATATGCAGGATGTGGGACCAGCAGTTGACGTAAAGGCTATGTCACTGGACTACCATGTAATTGACCGTGGTTCGAGTCCTGGACCTAGTGGCTTAAATTCATGCCGAGCGTGTGTGCATGCATGCCCAAGATCCCGAGAGGAGAATGGAGGAGAGGGGATTGCGGCGTGGCCATCCCCCCTTGGGGGTAATTTCTTGCTTTCTGTCTCTCTGTCTGTCTCTCTCTCTGTCCTTCTGGCAAGCGCATGTATCCTATAGCAAAAACCTCTACCAAAGGGAAAAAAAAAAAGAATATGTATTTTTATACCAGAAAATTAGAAAAAATTCTGATCTTTAAAAATTTTGTTTTAGGGTCTGCTGGTGGTATGGCCATTAAGGCAGCTGTATCCCACATGGCTGACTACATGGATCGAGTCCTAGACCTGGCAACTTAAACATGCCCAGCACATGTGCAGAAAAGGGATTGCAGTGTTGCTAACTTCCTGAGTCATGCTTTTTCAGTTCCCTCCTCTCCCACTCTCTCTCTAGTGAGGGCATATACCCTACAACAAGCTGAAAACAAAACAACAAAAACAAAATTCTTAAAAAAAATTTATTCATGAGCCTAGTGGTTAAGGGAGCTGGATCCTATATGGCCAATTTTGATTTGGATCCTAGTCCTTTCTTTCTCTCCTTATCTGTCTTTCCTTCTCTGGCAATTATAAAAAGAAGAATGTTTTTTAAAAGTTTATTCATTATCACTTTGTAACATACAACAAAATGTCATGCTTACTGCTAATTTTTAGAAGATACCAAATTGTACTTTGCTGCATCAGTATCATCTCTCATAATATAATATATTATATAATGAACTGCTGCTTTGAAAACCTGTCTGTTTAGCTTTAAGGAGAATAGGTTATTCCTATTACCTCCATGGTAATCAAGGCTGTGCTGCTGGGTCATTCTCCCTATGCTCCTATAAGCCAAGTGATTACACACAAAGGAGAAGCAGTGTTGGGAGGGAAACTAACACTCATTAGAGAGTCAAATATACAAGAGAGTTTGGAGGAAGCACAAGTCATATGTTATCTATGAGCTGAAAGAGGCACAGACATACTAAATAAGGCTTCCGCAACTAAAATATAGAAGCTAAAATGAGGCTTAAAAAATTAACTTCTGTTTTACTTAAAAATATTTTTTTGTAAAATAGTACTCTTACCATGATAACAATGTGGTAATACCATGGAATAAATGCAGATTTTTTTTACTCAATTAAAATATGTTTAGTGGAGGCTAGCCCCATAGCTCAGTAGTTAAGGGAGTTTGATCCCATATCGCCACTGTGGTTCAAATCCTAGTCCAGCTGCTTAAGAACCATACCAGGCTCGTGCATGTGTATGCCCCAAATCCCAACAGGATGGAGAAATGGATGAGAAAGGATTGTGGCATGACCAGACCCTACTGGAGCGTTTTTTTCTCCCCCTCTCTCTTTCTTTCACTCTGTCTATGGCTATCTCTTTCTGTCAGTCTGTGGTGAGTACACGCACTCTCTGGCAATACAAAAAATTTATTTGGCAGAGGGTAAGAAAGAACTATTACTGTGTTATCCATTTAAGATTAGAAGACAATAGCTGAACTAACTAAACTGAAATGTTATCTCATTTTCTGTGTTATCATTTTCAATAGATAAATTCCCTCTATTAGAGGAAGTCCTGACTGACATGAAGGTGAAAATATTTGAAAAATTCTATCTGAATTGTTTTAATCAAAGGAAAATATAGTTTATTTTTAAAAGACTTTTTTTTTTTAATGATAGAGAGCACATGCCCATGTGTAGAGGAGAGAGAGAAGCACCATGAACAGTGTCTAGTCATGCCAAAAACATCATTCCTCAGCCCATCGTATGACTGTACCCTTAAGAGTTTTGTGGGTGTATGAGTCGTAGTTTATATGTACACAAATCTGCTCAGGATCCTAGATACCCTGTTCCCACCTATTTAAAAGCCTTTTCCAATTTTCAGTTAGCTTCTTGTTAGAATAAACTTTCCTTTAAAGATTGAACAGCCCCACCCTGTCCCCCCTGGACAAGGACAAAGGGACCTTGTGTTTTAGGATTAGGGGAAATGGGTAAGAAGGAGAGGAAAAGAAAATTGCTTTTGCAGCTTCTCCAACTTCCCTTGTAGCCTGCAGAGAAAAGCAAGCATCCCTTGGGAGGAAACAACAAAAATGCCAACAGTAGATGGATGGATGAATCTGCATCTTGCCTTTGTAATGTCACACAGGCTCCTGTCCCTTACTCATGATCCTTATCAGGAGGCCAGATGGACATTAACAATATTAACTACTACCTCCTTGAAAGTTTGTATTCCTACCTATTTATGATATCACCTTCACTTAATTCTTCTTTTTATCCACTTTTCCTTTTCCCTGGGCATTTACTTCTTTTCTTCTGTGTAAGAGGTTTAGAGGGGTTTAGCTTGTCAAATTAAACTCTTTCCCATTGGCTCTTGGATCGTCTCAAAGTTCCTATTACATCAGGCTGATTTCAAACTTAAATAGTGATTTTGTGATCGAGAAAACTATGTGATGAAAAATTAATTATGGCTATTTCCCATAGACTTCTAAATTGTCACTAGATGTAGTTAATTTTTATTAGTAGCTAGCATAGTTTCAGTTTAAGCCTCATCTAAAGGTATAAAAATCACCATAGTAGCAATAAAAACAGGAAAAATCCATTACTAAACATATCCTGAATTCTTGTTGTATAATTATAAAGTATCAGGGTCATTTGAGCATCTTATCCTCATCCAGTACTACGAGACTATGAGTATTTTCTTCCTCCCTCTTTAAGGCAGGTACCAGGTGTTAGGAAGAACTTCTCATTTGTACTAAAATATGAGGCCTTTCCTCAGACAGCAGCCTCCCCTGCAGACAGGTTGATGTCTTAGTCATCTCTGCATCCTCTCTGCCAAACAGACCACTTGGCACAAAAGCTCATGGTGAATTCTTACTGCACTGAATTAGTTTGGAGTATAATATACTTAACCAGTAATTCATAAGATTAAGCCAAATTAAAAGGGCATGAGAGCCACTTTGGAAAACAGTTTGAAAGTTCCCTAAACATTTAAAATGAGAGTTACCATATGACCTTGCAATTCTATTCATAAATTGTACCTGAGAGAGCTGAAAACATATATTCACATGAAAACCTGTATACCAATGTTTATAGCAGCATATTTATAATTAAAAATCATTTATGACAGTGTAGAAGTGGAAACAATCTGAATGGTTGTCAGCTGATGAATGGATTAAAAACTATGCTGTATACATGAGAGACTATATGGAAGAGGGTGGCTGGTTGGAGGTGGTAGGTGCAAGGGGCTCAGGAAAAGAGTGCTTAACAGACACAGGAATGTAAGGTACTTTGTTGGAAACATGTGTGGTAATAGCCAGATATTTTTGGTTAACATATCACTCACTGCATGCATGCTTTGAAAAACCATATTTTGTCATAAAGATTTACAATTACATTTAAATAAGAAATTATGAAAGAAAAAAACATACTATATACATACAATGGAACATTATTTGGCCATAAAAAAGTGAAGTATTAGTGTTACTTATGACAACACAGATGAACCTAGAAAATATGCTAAGTCAAAGAAGCCAGGCACAAGTGACCACATATGTATGATTCTATTTATGTGAAATATTCAGAAAAGACAAATCTGTAGAGACAGAGAGTAGATTATAGATGGGAAAGTGATAACCAATGGTACAGTATTTATTTTGGGGTGATGACAGTATTGTAAAATGGATTGCAATGATGTTTGCATGACTCTTGAGTATTTAAAAATATATTTTTTCAATGTATTAATTTTTTTCTTTTTTTAAAGAATTATTTTTATTTAACTTTATTTATTATTAGGATCATTATTATTTTCCAGTTTAATCAGACAGAGACAGAGAGAGAGAGAGGGGAAGTGAGAAAGCAAGCCACCAGGTCAGAGACTTGAACTGTGGTTGGCCATGTGGTAGTCCAGCACCTTTTTCCACCACGCCACTTGCCGGCCGCTAAATGCATTAATTTTAAAAGTGAATTATATCTCAAAAAAATAACACTAAAAAATGTTAAGGAAACCTATATAAATCTAGATTAAATGTCTTTGGTTAATGTAGAAGAGACCTTTAATAAAATTATTGTTATTTTTTAAATTATTTTATTTAACTTTATTTATTATTATATCATTATTATTTTTCAGTTTGATCAGAGACAGAGAGAGAGAGAGAGAGGAAGTGAGAAAGCAAGCCACCAGGTCCGAGACTTGAACCGTGGTCGGCCATGTGGGAGTCCAGCGCCTTTAATCACCACACCACTTGCCGGCCCCAAATTATTGTTATTTTTAAATCAGAAGGAGCTTAGGAGTTGTGGGATGCAGTTACCCAAGAGCCTTTTAAATATTCTCTGGGATTCTGCTGAGTATGAGAAATGCCTAAAACATTGTTCATCTTTTCCAGCACCACTAGTAAAGGAGAAATTTTTAAAAATAGGTATTTTTAATTGAAAAGTAATAATTATATATATTTATGGAGTACAATGTGATTTTATTTTTTAAAGGTTTTTTCCTTAGGGTGTGTGCACTTGCTCAGGAGAGAGAGAGACTGAGACAGCGCAAGGGAATGTGAGAAATCACCTGGAGTGCGTATGATGTTTTAGTCTATGTATTGTAGACACACTGGAGTATGGTGATCTCTCATTGTGGTTTTAATTTTTTTTCTTAATGATAAGAGATGTTGAGCTTTTTATTATTTTCATTCATCTTTTGGCCATTCACATCTCTTCTTTTAGAAATATCTGTTCAAATCCTTTGCTTGTTTTTAATCAGGATTTTTGTTTTCTTGCTATTGAGGTGTTTGAGTTCCTTGTATATTTTGGATATTATCTCCTTATTGAATGTATGCAAATATAATTTCCCATTCCTTAGACTGTATTTTTGAAAAAATAATTATTTATTTAATTTCACTTGTTATTATGATTATTATTATATTTGAATGTAAAGAGAGTGTGCAAGAGTGAGAGAGCAAGCTGCAAGGTCCAAGGCTCGAACTGTGGTTAGCCATTTGAGAGTCCAGTGCCTTAACCACCATGCCACCTGCTGGCCCCTGTGGGTTGTCTCTTTACTCTGTTAATTGTTTTCTTTGCTGTACCAGAAGCATTTTAGTTTTATGCAATCCCATTTGCTATTTTTTGCTTTCATTGTCTATACTTTTGATGTCCTATCCAAGAAATCATCGCCCAGACCAATGCTGTAAAGTGTTTCTACTATATTTTCTTCTAATTGCTTTTAATTTTAGGTCCTCTAAGTTTTGAATTAATTTTTTATGTGGTGTGAAGATAAGAATTCAATTTTATTCTTCTGCATGAGGATATCTGTTTTCTCTTATTATACTTTTAATAACTATAACAATTGATTCTTTTTTTTTCTTTCTTGTGTTTTACTGTGGTTGAGAGACTCTCTATTGAGATGTATCATTCAGCTCTCATTTATTACCTTTTTTGATAGGGTCAATGATTTGGTTATTTCTACACAAAACTTTTAAATTTTTTAAAATGAAATTGTTTTTTTAAGAAAGCATGCAAAGAACAGTAAAATTATGTATACAACTTGTACAATATTGGTCATTTAATGCTCTGTGGCATGCAATTGGAAAAATAGGGTATGCTGTCTGCTCTTTTAGAAAGAGATGATAATTACACAATGCTTTAAAATATTTTGCACTAAAGATACTTAGTGAATAAATATACTTCAGCTCATTCAAAGATATCTCTTCAGGATTGAAGCTATCTAATCCTACAGGGAAGTACTGACTTGATGACTTAGAACAGTGACTGTCCAAGAGAAATATAATAGGAGCTGAAAGTATGAGTCAAATATATAAATTTTAAATCTTCTAGTACCTACATTAAAAAGGATAAAAGAGGGGCCAGACTGGCAAAATGGTAAATGATATGCCACGAAAGACTCCCACACACAGGAATGTTCTAGGTTCAAGTCTGGAGACTTCCCTGAGTGCACCAGGTGTACTGATGCAGGTATATTACAGCATCAAAACCCTGTTAGGAGTGCTGTCTCTCTGTCTCTTTCTCACACTGTCACTTTTGCTCATGAAAGAAATAAATAAATAAACTTTAATATTTAAGAAAGTAAAAAGAAATGGGTGAAATCAGTTTTAATATTTTATTTTATCTCAGTATATCTGAAATGTTTTATCATGAAGTTAACAGAAAAATATTTTTCTTTCTTTCTTTCTTCCATGAGTGAGAGAAACAGTTAAGAAGAGAGAGAGTGAGAGAAACATGAGCCCCTAAAAGACTCTTCCCTGCAGTCTATTTCCAGCCTCTGCCAGGCTAAGATCATGGGCATGTGCATATCCAGCCCTTTCAGCGGGCCTCCGGACATGAACCTAAAACCTTCCCACGTAGATCCTCCTGCAGAGGAGGTTGCATTAGTGCTGTGCCCCCATTCAGCCACTAACAGAAAAGTATTAATGAGGTGTTTTACATTATTTTATTTAATTATGAAATTTTTGAAATATGATCTGTACCTTACACTTACAGCCCACCTCACTTAGACTAGGCACATTTCAAGTGCTCTATGTCCACATATGGAAAGTGATTACAAATTAAATAGCATGAATCTAGAATTTAGAACTTTTTGTTCTGACTATAGCAGGGGATGAGCCATCAGAGGAAACCAGATGGCAGTTTTGTTAGCTAGAGGAAGTCTGTACAAGTGAAAAAAAAAAAAAAAAACTAAAAAATTTTTCTTATGTGAGATTACAATCTAAAAAGTAGTACTTTTTGCATTTACTTTGATTGTTCTTCAGTCATAGACATTGTCTATTGAACAGTAATCTTATTTGGTCCAAGAAGAAAATTCTATGTGTGTGTCTGTGTGTGTGTGTGTGTCTGTGTGTGTGTGTATAGATGTAATAGGAATACTTTAGATACTTTCTACTCAGTGGGGCCTCTGTAAGAGTCCGAATCTCCAAATATTCTGTAAATTCAATAACTGAAAATATCAGAGGGTTTGTGAATTATGCTTACATCTAATAACTCCAGTATTTAAAACATTGATGTCTAAATTTATATGGCATAAATATTTCATATGAAGCCATTATCAATATTCTCATCATTTATCTATGTACCTAACTAGTGAACTTCTGTTACTGGAGTTGAAAAGCTTTAAATTATAGAGCTGTTCTAAGAATGCCTCTAACCTGAGACCATCCTTGAAAAGACTATCAATGCCAGGATATGTTTTTTCCAATCTCTCCTCCGTCGACTGCATTTTCCCTTTCAAAAAGGCAAATGAAAAGTGTATTTGAATGTACCTTTTTATTTAAAATAATATTTGCATTGTGCATTAACATAAGTTTAGATTAAGTTACATACAGTTTTCAGTATGCATTTATATGCATTTATTTTAATGATGTGACTTTTCGACACTCAGCCAATTATCAAATGGTATCTAATAGTATGTAGTAGGATGGACTGGATCACACAAACCTACATTAGTCTACAGCCTTGCGAGTGCTGTGTGAAGCTCTCCCTGCCCCCTTCCCAGCCACTCTCTGGCTCCCCAGGCCTTCCTCTCAGGCTCCCAGATCTCTGGCATTAATATCAGCAGAGGAAGGAGTGGGGATGGAGCTAAGTGGATTAAAACAATGGGGAAGGGAAGAAGACAGAGTGGGCAGAGTACCTTCTGACCTTAAAATAACGAGCAGTGTTTTCCTGTGTGTCTGGCGAACTGTCTCTAAAGACAATTCTAAAAGAGAAGCTATAAAAATGCTGAGAATAAAGACAACATCCTTAGGCTAAGAGCCAGCCCTACCAAGTTTGCTCCTTTGAAACATGACATTTGAATATAACTAAAAAAAGCAAAGTTCAGTATGATTGAAAGACAAGAAAGGCAGAGTAGGGGAGAATCAATTTCAGAACTTAAAAATTGTTTGTAATTTATATTACACTCTTGGAAAATAGTTAATAAAAGACATGGTGTGCCCTCTGTCCCCTTCTATTATCAAAAGACATTGGCTAAAATGGAAATATTTCCAGTTTTATTGTTTCATGGTGAAACTCTGCTGTGTGCCTTTACATTTTTATATTTTTCAAATGTTCTTTTCTTTAACTGTCAAAGGGTACGTGTGCTTACCAGAGGATGAGAGGAAAAGGGAAAAGGAGAAAACACACCCAATGAGGTGTGCTCACATCACAATCCTCTCTCTTCCATTTCAACATCCTGTTGGGATCTGAGCATGCATGTACACGTGCCCAGCATTTTCAAGATGCCAGGGATGGGATTCAGTGGTGGTCAGCCATGTGGGACCTGATTCCCTTAACCACTAGGCCTCAGGACCAGCCCACAATTTTTTGAATTTCCTACATCAAAGCAACGATAATGAATGCACAAAGAATGAAAACTTCAGTGCTAGTGAGATTTCTAAACAACTTTGTTACACAGAATAGTATTCCCAAAGATGTCCACATCCTGATCCCCAGAACCTACAACTTTGTTAACCTGACACGGCAAAAAACAAATTTGCAAATGTGATTAAATTAAGGATTTTGAGGTGGGGAGATTATTCTGTGTTATTTAGATGGGCCCAATGTAATCACAGACATCCTTGTCAGAGGAAGCTAAAAGGATCAAAGTCAAAGAAAGGAACTGCTGTGACAACATGCATGCATTCACCAGGGAGACACAGAGACAGAGAGAAACCCCACCCCCCCACCCCGTCCCCAGTGAGGCATGGTCACTCGCAGTCTCGTCTCCATTTCTTCATCCTGTTAAGGCCAAGATTTGAACCATGGTTGACCATGGAGGATCTGGCTCCCTTAACTGCTAGGTACAGGGCTAGTCCTATTGCCTATGCCTTTTATATTTTAAAAAATGTTTATTTCTTGGGGCCAGCAAGAGGTGTAGTTGTTAAGGCACTGGACTCTCACCTGACCTTCCACAGTTTGAGTTCTGGACCAAAGGCTTAAAAATCACACCAGGCATATGTATGTGTAGGCCCAGAATCCCAAGAGGAGAATGAAGGAGAAAGGATTGTGGCATGGCTGGGGGGTGATTTCTCAATTTCCCTCTCTCTGTCTCTCTCCAGTAAGTACATGTGACCTATGACAAAAACCTTAAGAAAAAGTTAATTTCTTTATTAATACTTTATGTATAATTTTAGATAATGTATAAATGTGATCATATAAATGCTTTCATAGTGAAGGTTTTTTATTTTGTTTTTCTTTTTATTTATTTAAATTTTCAAATTATTTATTTATTTATTTATTCATTCATTCATTCATTCATTTATTGCCAGAGGGGTATGAACTTGCTGGAGAGAGAAAGAGAGAGTGAAAGCAAGAAACATCTGCCATGGGCATGGGCACGCCACAGTCTCTTCTCCATCTTTCCCTTTTTCCACGGTTTTGGGCATTTGCACATGTGCTCAATGTGTTTCTCAAGCTGCTGGGTCCAGAACTTGAACTGCATAGTCAGTCTCATGGGATTTAGCCACTTTAACCACCAGGACATAGGTGGGCCCTCTGAAGTTTTTAAAAGATTTCATCTCCTCTCTCTCTCTCTGCTCTGCAGCAGCCTTCCCATACCCCATTCCCATGATTATCAATGTTAACAGTCTAATATGTATCCATCCATTTTATCTCTCTCTTTTTTTTTTCAGAGAGATTTGTGATTTAGGGCATGTGCACTTGCCAGAGATACAGAGAAAGCCAGAGAGAGAGTGAGAAATTAGCTCCCAGGAGGAATGGCCACACCACAATCTCTTCTCCTCCATTCTTCTCTCAGAATTTTGAGCATGCACACACCCCTGGCATGAGTGTCAAGCTGCCAGGCCTGGGACTCAAACTCTGGTTGGCCATGTGGGAGTCCAGCACTTTAACCACTATGCCACATGCTGGTCCTTATTTTTCTTTTTTCTTTCTTTCTTTCTTTCTTTCTTTCTTTCTTTCTTTCTAAGAGAAATTTTTGCTATAGTGTGCATGTGTTTACCAGAGAGACAGAAAGCAAGAAATCACCTTTCAGGGATGATTGCCATGCTGCAGTCCCTTCTCTTCCATTCTCCTCTCAAGATCTTGGGCCTGCAGTCACACGTGCCCGACGTGAGTTTGAAGCTGCTGAGTCCAGGACTCGAACTTCAGCTATGTGGGAGTCCAGTGATGTAACCATTATGCCAGCTGCTGGTCCCAGGCCCCCATTTTTATCTTTTCATTTATATAATTCTAGGCAGACTTAGTCATATACACTTTTATACATATGCAAATATGTGTCGCTTTAAAAGTCATTATTTTAAAAAGTGATACTGTATTATCAAGCAGTTTGTTTTCTCACCCAATATTGAGGGAATTACCTCCAGTTCATTTGGTTATAACTTGAATTCATATTTTTAATGACAGCACAATACTCCATGATCTAGTAGTAGCATTATCCATTCAGCAGTCACCCAACTGTTGAGCATTCATTTTGTTTCCATTCTGGCCTACAGATAATGCTGTAATAACATTCTTGTATATTTTTATCTACTGATGTGTTTTGTTTTATTTGGGATAGATTGCCAGGAGTAGGATTGCTAACTTGGAAGACACGTACATTGTAAATTTTAACAGATACTGAAAAATCTTCCATTAAGAACAAGAAATATAAAAACATTTTATGTCCCTTTTATGGAAAATGTCACTTGTAAACAATAGTTGTATAGCAGTAAATGTAACATCTAAAGAAGAGAGAGAGGGAGAACAATAAGTTTCTAGTAAGGAAGTTTCAAACAAAGAGGCATTGCACTGGGATATGTCCTCCTTTTTAATTACTGTCCTTGGGAAATGAAGTTGGGTGGGGGGCTGGAGGCAGGGGTAGGAGACTTAAAGAAGAAAGGATACAGAAATAGAAATCTTTCCAAGTTCACTTTCATCAATAGGCAACTTTCCTCTCTATAACAGCTGTCCTAAAACAGGATGTTTGATCATCTTGGGTAATACACAGTCATGTAGTAGTTACACACTTTCCCTCTCAAGCTCATTGGTTAGTTTCTTTCTCTCTCTCTCTGTCTCTGTCTCTGTCTCTGGTTGTCATGTGGTGTGCAGCATGGTGATACCTACCACTTTAAATTTTCACCACTTTTGTGTGATAGGGAGTGGAAGAAAGGGAGTTACAAGAATGAAGGTTCTCTTAAAAGGTTTAGATGATGCTATTATGTCTTTAGACAAATGTGTAAAAAGTCTTAGCAGACTTGATTGTTGAGTTCCATAAATTTATGGTGCATCTTCATAAGAAGCAGAATGAAATACTATGACTTATACACTGGAATAAAAAATAGCTTGATTAAATGCATTGTTTTAAAGAATTATTTCATTTAACTTTATTTATTTTAATTTGACCAGTTAGGGACAGAGTGCAAGAGAGAGAGAAGGGGAAAGTGAGAAAGCAAACTGCCAGGTCCAGGATTTGAACCGCAGTCCACCATGTGGGAGTCCAGTGCCCTTAACTGCCACACAACCTGCCAGCTCCAATAAAATATTTACCAGACCATCCCTTTTAGTAGGAAAAACACTGGTAGAGGCTAGTTAGCATGTAAGAAATTTCTCCATCAGGACCAGTGGTTGGTGTAATGGCTGTGTTGCTGGACTCCCATGTAGTCAACCGTGGTTCAAATCCTGGACCAAGTGGCTTAAGCTCACGCCAGGCATATGTGCGTGCATGCCCAAGATCCTGAGAGGAGATTGGAGGAGAAGGGATTGCGTCATAGCCATGCCCCCTGGGGGGTGATTTCTCGCTTTCTGTGGCTTTGTCTCTGTCATTTTGGTGAGTGCACGCACCCTATAGAAAAACCTTGCCAAAAAAAAAAAAAATTCTCCATGAACAATATCTATTTTTTAGCTGTTTTTTTTATTTTTTAAATAATTTCTTTATTTACATTTAATCACATCTTTTTTATCATCATATTCTTCTTTATATTACATTGAATTACATATAACTTTACAGTGTATTACATTGCTTTTTCAAAAGGGAATGCCATGCATGTCAGTCAGTACAGAGACATTAATCTCCCTGCTTCAACATTCAATATCTTTTCTATGTTTTCCCCAATCATTATTATTATTATTCTAATTATTTTTTAAAACAGTCAATCACTATTTCTCATTTTTCTAGTACAAATACTTTGCCCATCATGAAATACTTCTCAGACGAATCCAGTTGAGAATACTATACATGTCAACATCAACAGTTAATAAGCCATATCTGTTTCTCATTAACGTCTTGCCTCTCTATTGTTCACTTGCTATCTTTCTCTATCCTCTTCTCTTTACTTCCTCCATTCCACACTGTCCTATTCTCATTAAGTACCTTCACTGCTTTTATGTCCTCCAATTTTTTGCTCTCTATCATAGAGTGCTGATAGTCAGTATATATTGAGTGGATACATACAATATCTTTCTTTCATAACCTGGCTTGTGTCTATTAAGTGTGTTGTTTGTTTCCTGAATCCCTCCCTTCCGCCCTCAATTACTCATTCCCATTACCTCTCCCATACTGTCTCTAGTATCTACAGTTGCCATCCCTGCTATTATACCTTCCAGTTCTTTCAGTTTTTTTTTTTTTTTTTACATTTAATCATTGCACCTCTTTACAGTGTACAACATGGTTTTTCCCAGCATGAATACAGTGCACATTAGTCAAGACAATGATTATACCATATACATTATCATCAACAGACAACTTTTCATTTTTGTGTCTATTAAGTGTGTTGTTAGTTCCCTGAATCCCTCCCTTCCGCCCTCAATTACTCATTCCCATTACCTCTCCCATACTGTCTCTAGTATCTGCAGTTGCCATCCCTGCTATTATACCTTCAAGTTCTTTCAGTTTCTTTTTTTTTTTTTCCAGTTATCAGCTCATATAGTTTTTAACAATAGGGAGCATAGATTCTATTCAGGGTTGGATTAAGGGTGGGTCTCGTGCAGTTCCACAATTGTAGGTAAGTCTCCATGGAATACTGTTTCAGGAAAGCGGTTCTGGAAAGCAGAGGTGATTATCAGTTGATGTGGCACAGCATCCATCTTGTGATTACCGGGAATGGTGTGGGGATCTGCAGCGTGAGTCATCCTCGGGTATCTGACTTCCTTAAGAATGGTAGAGTAGTTCTTGTTTTTCCCTGAGGTAATGCAGAGCTGGTAGCCATCATCTTCTCACTGTCCATAGGCAGGGGAAACCCTCCTATACAATATATTTCTCAATTGGTTTAGGACAGCTAAAGTTTCTTTCTGTTGCTTGTAGTTGCAAGTTCTTAATCCTAGTTTTCGGCTTCAGTTTGCCGCCTGTGGCCGGCGGCCACGCACAGGCGCAGGCCCGGCAGCCATGCGCAGGCCCGGGGCCCACGCACAGGCCCGGGGGCCACGCGCAGGCCCGGCGGCCATGCGCAGGCCCGGCAGCCACGCGCAGGCCCGGAGGCCACGCGCAGGCCCGAGCGCGCGAATGTGCGCGGGATCCAGTGCCACCTTCTCCTCGCCCGCCCGGCCCGAGAAAGGAAGGACAGCGAGCTCGGCCGGTCCGCGCCGCCGGCCCGCGTTGGTGCCAAGCGCGGGACACACCCAGCGCCGGAGAGGCAGTGGGAGCCGTGCAGGCCCGGCCGCGCGGAGGCACGCGAGGCAGAGCCCTGGCCCGCTGCGCAGGCCCGTCCCGCCGTGGGGGGCACGCGAGGCAGAGCCCCGGCCCACCGCGCAGGCCTGGCCCACCTCCATGAACAATATCTATTAAGAAATATTAATTCTGGGGTCATACAGTGGCACAGTAGTAAAGCATCATGTTCTGCAAGGCTAACCCACTTGGGAAGGTTCTGGGTTCAAATCTGGTGACCTTCCTGAGTACTCTAGGCGTGCTCTTGCCATGATCTGGGGCTGGCTCAAGCTGAGGTGGATTGCAGAGTCAAGACCCTGTTGGGATTTGTCTCTCTGTCTCTCTCTGGTCTTTCTCACTCATAGGAGAAAGAAATTAAACTTTGAAAAATAAATACTAGTTCTGTACATGCTAGATATAAAGTAAGACGTGGTCCAACCATATGGTGTATAGACAGTGTCACTACTTGGGGGCTACGTGCCTTATAAGATGCCTGGGTTCCATTGCCATGTTCTCCTGAACATACTGGGCACAGTTGCACATGCCTGTGATCCTAGGTAATTGGAGGCGAGAACAGGAGATTCATGATACCACAAGACCCTGTCAAAACACTGACCTCTGCATCTCTCCCTTTCCATCTCCCTCTCTCTGTCATAAAAAGGGGGAAAGAAAGTAAGAAAAATTGATAGACTGGGACCCTGAGACCCAGTGAGAGCTCAGAGGGCCGACCGGATGGGTGATGGACCCATCAGAGAAACTTAACCCAACCTTGACCCCAGGGTCTTCTCTGATGTCCACTGAAGAAAATTCCCAGGGACATTCAGGGGCAGCCTTCCCGATATCTCCCCCCGGGCAGAGCTCCTTTGCTGCAGCAGCTCCCAATTTCGGATGTGGCGACGGAGGCCGGAGGCCGGCCCTCTCGTGGTCTCTCCTCCCACCTGCTCAGAAACGTTGCTAAGTGAACTTAGTAACTTGACTCTCGACCCTGTACTGGACTCTTTTCCCCTCCATCAGGTCTACCCCAACAGCAGGATAGAAAGGAAGAGATCTTTCAGGAGATCAGAGGTGGCTTCCTCTACAGAAGGAAAGGAGTAAGGACGCTGTTTTCTGTGAGGAAAGAAAGGATGGTAAAACTGCGATACCTTTTTTTTTTTTTTGGAGAGATTTTCGCTATAGGGCGCGTGCGCTCGCCAGACAGACAGAGAGAGACAGAGAGACAGAAAGCGAGAAATCACCCCCCAGGGGGGATGGCCATGCCGCAATCCCTTCTCCTCCATTCTCCTCTCAGGATCTTGGGCATGCACGCACACGCGCCCGGCGTGAGTTTTAAGCCACCGGGTCCGGGACACGAACCGCGGTCAACTTACGTGGGAGTCCAGCGACATAGCCATTATGCTAACTGCTGGTTCCCCTGAGATACCTTTTAATCAACAAATTTTCTCGGCTTGAAAGAGACTAAAGACAGGAGGCTTAAGGAAGGTCAGCTTGAGAGAGATTTAAAAGCCTTGAGCATTTCAGAAGTTCAGGATGAACCAAGAAGTGAACCGTTCAGATGCCGCTGCAGTTATTGCCTGTATCATGGATGGGATCCCTCTGAAAACGCTAAAATAGGGAATAATTATGACCCAGAGTCGATTTAGACGTGTTATTCTCTCCTGCTGGTAATTGTGTGCCGCTGACGGAGAAAGCTATTTGTGACAGCCTGAGTTTTGTGGCTTAGTTTTCTTTCTGCATCTCTGTCTTGATGCCAGGGATTTATAAAGAATATGTGTAGTTTGAATATAGAGGAATGAGTTCAAAGTAGAGTGCTGTGTTTGCACTTCCTGATCTGACCCAAGAAGCACCAGTAGTTCTCGGATATGTGTGTTTTAGAAGCCTGGAGCATGAGATGAAACCCAGCATCCAATCTTGAGCAAAATGATTTATGGGGAAAGGATATATTTTACCTTTCAGTAGCAAATAAATGTGTGTGTACAGAAAATTTCATTAAATTTGACGTACTTTAAAAGAAAAGAAAAATTGATATATTCAATCTGCACATTTGCTTTTAAAATATGATAGGAATAAATATTGGAAACTGTTTAAAATGGTAAAAACTTATAATTACGATCTCTTTCCTACATATCAACAAGAAAATAACCTGAATAATCCTTGGCCAAATTAATTTTAAAAGACTCCACAAAAATGAAATTTGAAAACAAACACTGGACCAGCAGTTGGCATAATGGTTATGTTGCTGGACTCCCATGTAGTTGACCACAGTTCAAGTCCTGGACCTGGTGGTTTAAACTCACGTGTGAGTGCATGCCCAAGATCTTGAGAGGAAAATGGAGGAGAAAGAATTTTGATGTGGCTATTCTCCCTTGTGGGTGATTTCTTGCTTTCTGTCTCTCTCTGTATTTCTGTCAGCCACATGTGCCACATAGCAAAAATCTCTCCGAAAAAAAAATTTAAAAAGAAAACAAGCACATAAAATTTAAAATATTTTTTTTTCAATTTATTTATTTGCATTCATTCACTGTACATCATTACAGCATACAAAATGAGATTTTCCATCCAGGGTACACTGTATATTGTCTCAATCAAGCACATCAACAAACATGTTATTGTCAGCAAATGATCTTCCATTTCTTGTTTTCTGTATGTTTTGCTTCCCCCCCCCCCCCATCCTTGATTCCCTATCTCTTACCCTCTGCCATCTCCCACTCTCCTCCCACACTGTCTCCGGTATCTATTTTTGCTTTCTATACTGTTTCCCCACCACCACCACATTTTATTGAATCACCAAAGACCCTAATCAATCCAAATACCCTCATAGCAAACACAGGTGACACACACATTTCCATGAACACAAGTCTAACCTTACGCATCCTATAAAGTAGCACCTAGCTAGGGCTACATATCCTACTGCAGTCATTGAATAATATTTTTTTTTCCTGAAACTTTTTTTTTTGTTACTCAATTTACATTCCTTCTCTAAGCATCATCACAGCACACAAAATGCGATCTCCCATCCAGTACACACTGCATAGTGACTCAATCATGCATATTTTTAAAAATTTTCCATTTCTAGTTCCTAGAATTATTTCCACCCCTCTTTCTGACCCTCTGTCCCTTCCCATCCTCCTCTCACACCACCTCCTGTGTCCACAATTATCCTCCATTCCCTTCCCCCCTACATTGCATTGATCACACAATTTCCTACATAATCTAACTACTTTCAATGGTGAGTTCACTCATTACTACTAAGAAAACCAGTTTTGACTTAAATCAAAGAAACGCCAAGGAACTTTGCTTAAAGCCAGGAAACAGGTTAGGATTCTGTTCAAATGGTAGGCGCATGAACCTATCAGTCTCATGTACTTTTATCTTCTGTTCTGGTTCAATTTTCCTGATTAAATTCTGGGATATAATATTCAACTCCAGACTTGTCCCTGTGATTAAGCTGGCCACTTTCTTAGTTTTTGAACTCTTATTTCCATGTGTCTGTATTTAATTTTCCTGATACAACACACCCTTGAGAACTTCTAGAAGATCTGGTCTGGTGCTGGTAAATTCTTTCAGGTTTTGTTTATCTGAGAATGTTCTTGTCTTTTCTTCCTACCTGAAAGATAATCTTTCCGGGTACAGTATTTTTGGCTGAAATTGCTTCTCTCGTAACACTTTGAATATATTTTCCCATTCTCTCCTCGCTCGCATTGTTTCTGTTGAGAGATCTGCTGTTAGCCTGATGGGATGTCCTTTGTAGGTAACTTGCTGTTTTTCTCTTGCCAATCTTAGTATCTTGTCTTTGTCTGCGGTTTTGATCAACCTGGCTATAATGTGTTTTGGAGAAGATCTTCTTGGGTTGATTCTATTTGGGGTTCTTTGTATTTCCTGGGACTGGATCTTCGAATGCCTCTCTAGGTTTGGAAAGTTTTCTTGCAGGAGTTCATGGAATAGATTATCAATGCCTTTATGGGTCTCTTCACCTTCTGGAATGCCAATTATCCGGATATTTAGACGTTTGATGGTATCCAGTACTTCTCGCATATTGTTCTCAAATTTTTGGGCCATTTTCTCAGTCTTCGTGGTGGATTTTTCTAGGCCAGCCATTTTCTCTTCTACATCTGAGATTCTATTTTCTGAATGATCTAGTCTGCTTCTAATACTTTCAAGGGAGATTTTGACTTCTTGTATTATAGACTTCATCTCTAGCAGTTCCGTTTGAGTCTTTTGTAAAGTGTGTAATTCCTCTTTTATATCTTGCAAGAATTTCCTCATCTCCTGGAACTCATCAATTTCTTTCTCCTTTCTCTCTAGCAGTTCATTATCTCTCTTCTCTTCCATCTCTGTTAGCTTCGACATTATAAATGCTCTAAATTCCTTACCAGACATTTCCATGATTTTCACCAAACTGCTTGTGGATGAAGAAGAGCTACTCTTTTCCCTTGGAGGAGAGGTATTTTCTTGTTTTCCCATATTTCTTGTGATCCGGCGGTGATTTCTTGTCATCTGATGGATGGTGTGTTTCTTTCAAATTCTTGATGTTCAGACTGAATGTTCAGTAGCAAGCAGACAGAGATGATCTAGAATCTCTTTGCTGTTCTGTTGTGATTGCTGGTGCAGCAGATTCAGTAGATATTGGGGAATATTTTAATCTTATTAGTATTTGGATGTTGATCTATAGTGCTCTTAGTTCCGTCGCTAGCTTGTTTGCTGGAGACTGAATTATCAGTAGAAAATCTTCATTCCCTGAAATATCTACTTGGCTGGAGCCATGTGGAACCTTCTTCTGAAGGTCTGGCTTCTTCTGTCGCTAGCTTGTTTGCTGGAGGCTGAATTATCAGTAGAAAATCTTCATTCCCTGAAATATCTACTTGGCTGGAGCCATGTCTCAGCTTGCTTTTTTACTTTTCCTCTCTCTGTCACTGGTCAAACTCCATGTACACTGTGTCCGGCAGAGCACAGTCAGCACAGCGGCAGGTTCTCCACAGCAACCACGCAGAAGGCACTCAAATTTTAAATTATTTTTAAAGCAAAACAAACTGTCCTGCAAATGGGACTTGAACCATAATCCCCTGCTGGCCCCTGTATTTCTCATATTAATATTAGCCCTTTTAAAATTTAGTAGTCTCTGGGGGCTGTCAGGTGGCATGATGGTTAAAAGGCTGGATTTCCACATGGCTATCCACAGTTTGAGTCCCAGATCTGGTGGCTTGAAAATCAGGCCAGGGATATGTGAATGTGTGCCAAAAATCCAGGGAGAAGGCTGAAGAAGAAGATTGCAGCGTGGCCATCCTCCTTGGGGGTGATTTCTCATTTTCCTTCTCACTATCTCTCTTGTCTCTGTTCATCTAACAAGCACATATGTCCTATGGCAAAAACCTAAGAACAAAAACAAACAAATAAACAAAACAATTTAGTACTCTCTGTTCCTCCAGGTTGCTTTTCTTCTGTGTGTGTGTGTGTGTGTGTGTGTGTGTGTGTGTGTGTTTGCCTCTGCTTTTACATTAGAGCATTAAAGGCTTTCCTCAGATATCTAGTTATCTAGGCTGTCTGTTTAAGAGTAAGACAACAAACAGTGACTGGAAGCTGTGAACATGAGTTCAGTTTGTTGGCTAATTAGCTCCACTCTAGCATAACTAGAGGAGTGATTTTGTTGGAGACATGTCAACATCTCCAGACTTAAAATGCTTGCACTGGTCAGATTCCTCAGATATTCACTCATCTCCTATCTGGAGGATAAACTTTTGCCAGTTTGCTGGGAACCAAAAGAGAACAAGAAAGTCCAAAGTTTAAATTCAGTTCAGAACCTTGGCTTAATCCTACTGCCCATAACTGTATGGACCAGAGATTGCTCCAGAGAAAAGACCTCCACTCTTCTTGACCCACTTCATTGAAATATAATTCACATACTATAAAATCCAACCATTTTAAAGTGTATAATTTAATGTCATTTTTTTGGTATATTCACAGAATGATGTAAATATTACATCAATCATAGAACATTTTCATCATCCAAAAAGAAACTACTTGCTCTTTAGCAGTGATGATCCCCTCAACTCATTTTTCCCATCCTCACTGCCTCCTCACCCCCTCTCCATCCCAGATCTAGTCAACCACTGACCTACTTTCTGTTTCTATGGATTTGTCTAGTCTGACATTTCATATAAATGGAATGATATATGGTCTTTTCTGAGCGAACTCCTTCACTCCGTGTAATGTTTTCAAGTTCCATTTGTGTTATAGTATATAGTTGTACTTCATTTTAATTTTTATTAATTTTTATTTTATTATATACTTTATTAAAAAAAAACAGAAGCACACACACACACACACACACACACACCCTCCTCACCCCCACAATCATTAGGAAGTTCACATCTTTCTTAATGTAGGTCTGGCCATTTGTAAAGCAGACCATTATTATTTGCTTTTATATATACCCTTAGATATTTTTTCCCCTTAGGTATTTATATCCCAACTACAAAAATGGAGATGTAAAAGGTGTATAAAGATGAGATTTTCCT
This sequence comes from Tupaia tana, assembly GCA_026018925.1. Taxonomy (NCBI): domain Eukaryota; kingdom Metazoa; phylum Chordata; class Mammalia; order Scandentia; family Tupaiidae; genus Tupaia; species Tupaia tana. The sequence goes on from JAKSZU010000013.1 coordinate 59,733,374, forward strand.
GCTCTTGGTATAGTACAAAAACTTCTGGTGACTGCAGAACCGAGAGCACAACAGGGAACAAGAAACTCGAACTAGTTAAGGAATGCAATGCCTGTTCCCTGTTAATAAGTAGCTGTTATTTAAGTGGCACCTCCTTGACAACTGGCTTGTAAGGACATAGGTGCATGAAAATGATACAAATTTCCAAAAGGCACGTGTCTCCTATACTGCTCAGTAACTCAAGTACAGGAAAACACGGGATTTAGATTCTGCCCGCTTTTGAGATATTAAATGTGTAAGGAAAAGACTAGTTATGTCCAAGTAGCATGCAATGAAAGTATTTTTAAACCAACATGGTTAAGTGTTAAGATTTTTCAAAATCAAAATATTTATTAACACAATTTTAAACTAAAGTAAAAACTAATCAACCATAGTAATGATTTAAGTGCAAGTGATGCTGGCTTTCTTTCACATTCATTCTCTTCTTTCAAAGTAAAGCAGATCAGTTGTTCCTGAACAAGTCAATGCAGCTCTGCAAGAGGGAGACATTGTTCCTGGCGTGCTTTATTTCAAGTTCAGACATTTCGATTAGATTCTTTCTAAATGCTACCACTCTCTTCCGTTTGAAATTTACAAATTCTGAGACTTATTAAGAAGAGAGAAAAGAACCAGGTGAATCAGATCTGCAATGAAGCAGGCAAAATAACAACAGACATAGTAGAAATAAAAAACATTATTAGAGGGTACTATGAACATCTGTATGCCAAGAAACAAGATAATTTGGATGAGATGGAAAAATTCCTGGACATGTATAATCTACCTAGATTGAGCCAGGATATAGAAAGTCTGAATAGGTCCATAACAAGCCAGGAGATCAAATCAGTTATAAATAACCTCCCAACAAAGAAAAGCCCTGGCCCTGATGGATTCACCTCTGAATTCTACAAAACTTTCAAAGAAGAGTTAACCCCCATTCTGCTCAAGTTATTTCTAAATATCCAAAAGGGTGAATCTCTCCCTAATTCATCCTATGAAGCCTTTATCACCCTTATCCTTAAAACAGATAAGGACAGGACAAGGAAGGAAAACTATAGACCAATATCCCTAATGAATATAGACGCGAAGATTCTCAACAAGGTACTAGCAAGTCGTATACAACAACTTATAAAAATGATTATACATCATGATCAGGTAGGCTTTATCCCAGGAATGCAAGGTTGGTTCAACATACGCAAAACCATAAATGTAATATATCATATCAATAGGAATTAAGATAAAAACCATATGGTCATATCAATTGATCCAGAAAAAGCATTTGATAAGATACAACATCCCTTCATGATCAAGACTCTAGGCAAAATCAGCATAGAAGGGTCATTTCTCAACACAATAAAAGCTATCTATGAAAAACCCATAGCGAACATCATCCTCAATGGAGAAAAGCTGAAAGCTTTTCCACTAAAAACGGGTACAAGACAAAGATGTCCACTTTCTCCACTCCTCTTCAATATAGTACTAGAAGTCTTGGCCATTGCAATCAGAAAAGAGGAAAAAATAAAAGGCATTCAAATAGGAAAAGAAGAGGTGAAACTCTATTTGCAGATGACATGATTGTATACATAGAAGACCCAATGGCTTCCATAAAAAAATTTCTGGAAGTAATACATGAATACAGTAACGTTACAGGATACAAAATTAATATCTAGAAATCTATGGCATTTCTGTATACGAACAACAGGCAGACTGAGATAGAACTGAAAAAAGTTGTTCCATTTACCATAGCCACAAAAAGTATAAGATACTTAGGGATAAATCTAACTAAAGAAGTTAAAGACCTCCACAAGGAAAACTATGAGAAGATAAAAAAAGAAACTGAAAATGACACAAAAAAGTGGAAGGACATCCCATGTTCCTGGATTGGAAGAATTAATATAATCAAAATGGCAATTTTACCCAAATTAATCTACCTATTTAATGCAATCCCAATCAAAGTACCAGACACATTCTTCACAGATCTAGGAAAGACAATCATAAAGTTTGTCTGGAATCATAAAAGACCCCGTTTTGCCAAAGCAGTTCTGCACAAGAAGAGTGGAGTGGGCGGCATCTCACTCCCTGACCCAAAAATATACTACAAAGCTGTGGTAAGCAAAACAGTATGGTACTGGCACAGGAACAGACAGGTGGACCAATGGAACAGAATAGAGTCCCCAGAAATGAATGCTCAAACATACAGCCAACTGATTTTTGACAAGGGGTACCAGTCAATTCAGTGGGAAAAGGAAAACCTCTTCAGCAAATGGTGCTGGCAAAACTGGATCTCCACTTGCAGAAAGATGAATCTGAACCCCTACCTCTCACCTCTGACAAAAATAAAGTCAAGGTGGATCAAAAATCTAAATCTTAGACCTCAAACTATAAAACTGCTCCTGGAAAACACCGGGGAAAATCTGGGAGACATTGGGATAGGGAAAAACTTCTTAAATAAGACTCCCAATGCACAGTCTATGATCCCTAAAATAGACAAGTGGGATTACATCAGACTAAGAAGTTTCTGCATGGCAAAAGACACAGTGATTAGTGTGAACAGACAGCCCTCAGAATGGGAAAATATTTTTGTAAACTATGCATCAGACAAGGGACTGATAACCAGAATTCACAAGGAACTCAAGCAGCTGTTCTGGAAAAAGACAATCAATCCTATTAAAAGATGGGAGAATGAGTTGAAAAACCACTTTCTAAAGATGACATACAAATAGCTAAAAGGCATGTGAAAAAATGCTCAACATCCCTCATTGTAAGAGAAATGCAGATCAATACAACAATGAGATATCACCTAACCCCAGTCAGAATGTCTAAGATTCAAAAAACAAAAAATGGTAAGTGATGGAGGGGGTGTGATGAAAAGGGAACTCTCTTACACTGCTGGTGGGATTGTAAATTGGTCCAACCACTGTGGAGAACAATTTGGAGATTCCTTCAAAATCTACAAATAGAACTACCATATGATCCAGCAATCCCACTCCTTGGTATCTACCCGAAGGACAGAAGAATACTTAATCGAAAAAGTGCTTGCACATCGATGTTTATTGTGGCACTTTTCACAATTGCTAAGTCATGGAAACAACCTAAATGCCCACGAACTGATGAATGGTTAGAAAAACTGTGGCACATATACTCAATGGAATACTATTCATCCATAAAAAACAACAAAACCCTGGCTTTTGAAAGGAAGTGGATGAATATGGAAGACTTACTGCTGAGTGAAGCAAGCCATGCTATGAAGGAGAGGCATTGTATGTCCCCACTTAATATATACCGAGTGTCTGCACTCTAAAAAAAAAAAAAAAAAAAAAAAAAAAAATATATATATATATATATATACATATATATATATATATATATATATTTGAAACCATACTGCTTCTGTTGTTATAGAGTTATAAAATTATACAAAATTATAAGACATATTTTGAACATTATCTTTAAAATTCAGTATTTTGAAATTTTGAAAGTTGTTTGTAAAACTGTCAAGAATTATGGAGTATGAGCTAAAATTTTTTTGCTATGTAAAGTAAATGTTTGTGGAAAAATGTAAAAATAAATAAATGAAAGGAAAAAAAAATTTACCAATTCTTCTTTTGCAGATTCAGAAAGCTGTTCAAATTTCTGGCAGCACTCCTGCTGATGTGCCTCGGCCAACTTGACGTCTTTGCTTTTTAACTAGGCCATATCCAGAGCTTTGTTTGAGTTCACATAGTCAATGAGGGCTTTGGTGCATCGGTATAAGAGATCCTTGGCAGCCTCTATGTTTAGCATGTAGCACCGGAGGGGCTCTGTCAGCTTCAAATCTTCATCTGAGAGGGAAGGCCCAGGTTTGATTCCCAGTCCAACCTAAAGGCTGGCATAGTGGCATGCACCTGTAATCTCAGCAACTCAAGAAGCTAACATGGGAGGATCACAACCAAGCAAGACTATGTATAAAAATGGCCTGGGCTTGGTGGTGTACACCTATAGTCCTAGCTTAAAGACAGAGACAGGAATGTAGCATGGTGAGAATGTACATGGTAAGATACTGTCTTTAAAAAAAAAGTGTGTGTGTGTGTGTGTGTGTGTGTGTGTGTGTAAATGTATTCATTTCTTTTGGGTATGTACCTAGAAGTAGACTTGCTGGATCATGTGTTAACTCTGGGTTTAACCATTTGAGGAACTGTTGATCTGTTTTCCAAAGTGGCTACGTCATTTTCATAGCCCCAGCGATGTGCCAGGGCTCCAATTCTCCATATACTATACAAAACTATCTTTTTCATCTTAGCACTCTCGTGTATGTGAAATCATGTCTCATTTTGCCTACCTGGTTCTACAACATGCTTGCAGCTGTTCTTCCTAAGTTTATTTCCACCTTACCACCATTTCTAGAAGTCCAAGTAGTCACTAACTTGTGATCTTTTAGGGGTTCTGCAGTATGTATTGCTTTCTCCCACCAATTTCTTGGCAGGAGCGTTTTTGTATCTGCTTTATCAGTTAACTCCTTTCTAATAGTTTCTAGCTTCTGAAGTTTTATGACTTCTGTCTTCTCTCTACTTAGTCTTATTGACTTCATATTCTTTAAAAACTGTATTTAATAGATTTCAAGAGGGAGAAGTAGCTAATATATATGATCAATTAATCATTTCTAAGCTGGAAGTTTATATTAATTTCTATTTCATTGTTAAGTTGCTTTTTACTTTTATTTTTCAGGAGAAGAAGGTTTAACAAATGTTTTCTGTTCTGAAAGAGGTTATCAAGGCCTCAGGCACACTTAAGTAAAGTCTTACTTTTGGGAATATAGTAAATAAAAACAGAAGTGTACTTGAATTACTTGTGGCGGTCCTTTTTCTTGTGATCATTTAAAATTATGTGGACATATCTTGTGTAAATTGTTTTCATCTTTTTTATTTTCTTTTCTTTTTGTAGAGGTTTTTCCTATAGGGTGTGTGTGCTTACCAGAAAGACAGAGAGAGACAGAGAGACAGAATGTGAAAAATCACCCCCCCCCCCGGGGAGGGATGGCCATGCTGCCATCCCTTCTCCTCCATCCCCTCTTGGGATCTTGGGCACACATGTACACATGCCCAGCGTGAGTTTAAGCCACCGAGTCCAGGACTCAAACAGCTGTTGGCTACATGGGAGTCCAGCAACATAGCCATTACTCCAACTGCTGGTCCCTGTTTTCATCTTTTTAATTAATCCTAAAGTACATTATTTCAAGCTTCATATGTGATGGCTATTAACTTAATTTTTAAAGCTTTAATGATAATAGAGACCAGCACATGCTGTAATGACTACGTCACTGGACTCCCACGTAGTTGACCACCGTTCGAGTCCTGGACCTGGTAGCTTAAAACTCATACCAGGCATATGGGTGTGCATGCCCAAAATCCCAAGAGGAAACTGGAAGAGAAGGGGTTGCTGCATGGCCACCCCCCGGGAGGTGATTTCCCACTGTCTCACTGTCTCTCTGTCTCTCCAGTGAGCTCATGTACCCCATAGGAAAAATCTGTCTAAAAAAAAAGTTTTAATAACATTAATCACCAATACTCATTTTTTATATACTCTATCCCAGTCACTGTGCTAAATATTGTACATACATGATCTCCTCTAATCTTAGTGAAAACCTATTGAGGTATGCACTTTTAAAATACTGTTACAGATGCGGAAGCTGAGGCTTAAGTACCTGGTGGAACATACTAGGAAATGGTGACCATAGGCATTTATACTTGTTTTCTGATTTCAAGGTCTGTTCTCTTAACATTCTGGAATGTGCTTGAGGAGACTCTACCTTATTCAGTTTATAGACAAGCCAGGTTCGATAAATCTTCCATGGCATGATTTGTGTATCTGTATGTTTATACATTGTACATAGATCTGTAGGCATTATAACAGGTATCTACATTTTAAATTAAACATATAAATGATTAAATACAGTTTTCCTATTTGTGGATTTTTAGTCCCTAAAGTCAGGGTAAAGGACAGAAAATTGTCATCAGTTAACACTGTTAATGTGATACTAGAATGCCAGTTCTAGAAATCAATTCAAATATGGACTTTCAAGTATCCAAAAATTTACAGCACAGATTCCATGCTCCTGATTTAAAGAGTATTTTGCCAAATGCAGAAGGAAAAAGAAATAACTTACTTTAAAAAATTACTTTCTATTTTGAGTTGTCTTTGTTAAATTCCTCACAACAGTTTTTTTTTTTTTTTTTTTTTATATCTGACAAGAAGGACTGCTGACTGGCTGAGAGGGTGAGTGTGGTTTAAGAGAAGGTAATGCAGGCTAACATTCTTTCCAGGTTAATTTTGTTCTTCTCCATCTCTTATCCACTTCACTGAAGTGATTAGCAAGAAGAACATTCATTACAAAGTCCATAAAGAGGAATTGGTCTATGGGCAATGGACATGGAATGTTCTAGGCAGTGAGGAGGCCATTGTATCCAGAGTGCAGAGGGCATAGAGAGGGTGGCTTCAGATGAAGCTGCAGAGTTTGGCAGGATGGCTTCTGTGGGGCACTGCAGACCATACCAAGAGTTCACAAAGCAGGGCTGATGAGTAGGTCTTGAGTCACAGGGGCAGGGGACGTCCATGTGGCCCAGTCCATGTGGCCTGGAACTCAGCATCCACTATTTTATTCCCAGGAAATCTAAAAGGAGAGCTTTGGACCAGAGTTTGTAGCAATTTTGAAGGTGTTTTTTAGATGTTGGAGGATTGTTTAGTTTTTTTACAGTGATATGCCCATATTCCTGACTGGCCTGGTGAGGATATCTTCAGTATCATTTCTGGAAATAAACACATGTATATTTTAAATCTTTTTGTTTTCCCAGAGGGTGTTCATGAGAGAGAGAGAGAGAGAGAGAGAGAGAGAGAGAGAGAGAGAGAGAGAAACAGAACGTCCTCCAAGAGGATCTGGTCATTTCACAATCCTTTTTACTCCATTCCTCCATTCTTTCAGGATTCTGGGCATGCATGCATGTGCATGCCCAGCATGTTTTTCAAGATGCTGGGGTTGACATTTGAACCCTGGTTGTCGATACAAGATATGGCTCTCTCTACAGATTGTGATATGTCCATATAGCTGCCTACTTCTCAGGAACATAAAAGGAACAAACTTCTCATACATGCAAATACATGAATGTAGCTGATGAATTGCACCAAATGAAAGAAGCCAGATTCATAAAGTTATATGCTATATGATTCCTTCATATTACATTCTGGAAAATACTGAAAACAGAGAACAGACCAGTCAGTGATTGCCTGAGGCTGCTGGTTGGGGAAGAGACTTCTTATAGTGGCACTCAAGGAAAATTTCAGGGTGATAGGAATTGGGATGATTGGAGTATTGACTATACTAAAGTACACACTTGTCAAAAGTCTTAAAATAGTACATTTAAAGAAGGTAAATTTTTAACTGCATTCCCACTAGGATGCCCATTATGAAAACAATCAGTGTTTAAATGGATGTGGAAAAATTGGAACTTTTGTGCACTATTGGTGGGAATGATATGTAGTGTTGTGGAAAATAGTTTGGAAGTTCCCCAAAAAATTAGAAATGGAATTGCCATGTGATTAACAATCCCACTTCTGGATATATATCCAAAAGAATTGAAAGCAGAATCTTGAAGAAATGCTTGCTCACCTATGTTCAGAGCTGCATTTTTTACAATAGCCAAGAGGAGGAAGCAACCGAAATGTCCACTGATAGAGAAATGGATAAAGAAAATGTGGTATATATATATAGAGAATGTTGAAGTTATATAAAAATACAAAGAAGAAAATAAAAATAATCAGTTTTCTGATAACTCAGAAATAGTGACTTTGGGAGCCAGCAGTTGGCCCAATGCTATATATATATATATATATATATATATATATATATACTGGAATATAATTGAGCCTTAAAAGAAGAAAACATTGGCCAGCAGGTGGTGTGGTGGTTAAAGCTCTGGACTCCCATGTGGCTGACCATGGTTCAAATCTTGGACTGGGTGGCTTAAAAACATACACAACATATGTGTGTGCATGCTCAAAATCCTGAGAGGAAATGGAGGAGGAGAAGGAATTGCAACATGGCCATCCACCCTGAGGGATGACTTTTTATTCCTCCCTCTTCACCACACCCTCTCTCTAGTGAATGCATGTGCCCTATGGCAGAAAAATAAAAGAAAAAGAAAAACTAAAAAAAGAAGAAGATGAAAATATTGTCATGTACTACAACTTGATGAACTTAAGGCTATTATACTAAGTGAAGTAAGCCAGTTACAAAAGGACAAACACTACATGATTCCACTTATGTGAGGTATCTAAAGTAGTCAGACTCATAGAAATGGAAGTAAATTTGTTGACAGGGACTAGGGGAGGGGGAAATTGGAATTTGATGAATGGGGATGGAGTTTCAGTTTTACAAGATGAAAAGTTTGAGAGATTGTTACATGACAGTGTGTAAAAAATTAACACCGCTGATCTATACACTTAAAAATAGCTGAGATGGAAAATTATACATATTTTACCACATTTTTTAAAAGGAGGTAAATTTTTCTGTATATAAATTATATCCTACAAACCTGACTTTAAGAAAAAGGACCAGGTTGGGAACCAGCAGTTGGCGTAATGTCTATATTGCTGGACTCCCACGTAGTCGACGGCGGTTCGCGTCCTGGACCTGGTGGCTTATAACTCATGCCGGGCACGTGTGCGTGCCTGCCCAAGATCCCAAGAGGAGAATGGAGGAGAAGGGATTGCGGCGTGACCATCCCCCCCGGGGGGTGATTTCTCGCTTTCTGTCTCTATGTCTCTCTCTGTCTGTCTGGCGAGTGCACGCGCCCTATAGCGAAAATCTCTCCAAACAAAAAAAAAAAAAAAAAGAAAGAAAAAGGACCAGGCTAGGAGAAGGGAAGGAAGGAAAGGAAAAATGTTTTAATCACTAAAGGGGCTTGGAGTGAATTGGGTTTGAGGAGGATCAGGTATTTTTCAGTCATCCACTCCAGAACAGAGTAGGTGTTGCCACTTTAACCATGGGTCTTAGCTGAAGGCCAAGACTTAATTGTTGATGATCCTTCTTTTCTGCTAGCCACTGTTAAGTCTAGGAGTTGCACAAAAATGTTCCCAAAAGTTTTTTAAGAAGCCAGAAGTGCTGGCTCTGGAGGCTAAGTGCCCACAGCCCAGAGAAAGGGGAATGCTCAGGCTAAGCTGTAGGTGGGTTAATTTGGATTGAATGGTCTGGGAGATGTTGCTGAAGCTATGACCTAGAATGTAACTAGAGTTATTTGGGCCATGGTGGGAAGAGCATTTTAACCTCTTTAGGTGAATGGAGCAGCTGAGGGTAGACAGCTAGTTCACTGGGTGGACAGCCCAATCTGTTTGTTCAACTTGGAAGCTGAAGTTCACTGGGATTCTGTTTCTTAGTTGCCAGTGGGTGTCATTAAGTATATCCTGCTGCCCTGGGTCAAATATATCAAGAATTCTCCTTAATATTCATTTGTACATTTATGCTCATTATTTTTTAGAATGTTGAAGTTATATAAAAATACAAAGAGGAAAATAAAAATAATCAGTTTTCTGATAACTCAGAAATAGTGACTTTGGGAGCCAGCAGTTGGCCCAATGCTAAAACATTGCTCTGCAAGACTCTTCTATGTCAGGAGGTTCCTGGGTTTAAGTCCAGAGATCTCCCTGAGTGTACTGCCCATCATTTGGGCCACAATGTATGGCTTCATTTCCTCATTGTATTAAATAAATAGCTCAATATAATGTGGTGGTGGTGGTGCTGGGTATGGAAAGAACCCACATAGCACTTTTAAATAAAACATATTTATGCCAGATGCTGAATATATATTATCTTGCTACTTAGGTAATATTTTTCCCCATTTTAAAGATGATAGGTATGAGCTTCAGAGAGCTGAATTAAGATGCCCAGATCACACAGAGAATAAATGACAGATATAACAGATATTACCTGCTTCAGAGCCCTTATTTTTTGACATGAGCATTTGAGTAACAGAACAAATGTATTTTTTTTCTTTGTTCTTTTTTGGAGAGGTTTTTGCTATAGAGCGCATGCCCTCTCCAGAAAGACAGAGAGAGAGACAGAGAGACAGAAAGCTAGAAATCACCCCCTGGGGGGGGTGGCCACACTGCAATCCCTTCTCCTCCATTCTCCTCTCGGGATCTTGGGCATGCACGCACACACATGCGCCCCGGCGTGAGTTTAAGCCACCGGGTCCGGGACTCAAACTGCGGTCGACTACATGGGAGTCCAGTGACATAGCCATTACGCTAACTGCTGGTCCCCAAATGTATTGTTTTGATCAATTCATTCAATATTTATTTAAGACTTACTGTATACTAGATATTAGGCTCAGTTCTGGAAATTCAACAATGAATAAGATAGTATAGTTCCTGCCTCATGGAGGTTGCAGTCAAGTTGGAGTGAGGGAAGACATTAAAAGTTAAAGACACAAACATATGGGGACCAACAGGTGGCGTAATGGTTACATCACTAGACTCCCATGCAGTCAACCATGGTTTGAGTCCCTGATGCAGCAGCTTGAAACTCACACCAGGCATATGTGTGTGTGTGTGTGTGCCCAAAATCCCAAGAGGAGAATGGAAGAGAAGGGATTGTGGCATGGTCATCCCCCCTGGGGGGGTGACTTCTCACTTTCTGTCTCTCTGTCTCTGTTTCTCTAGCAAGTTCATATGCCCCATAGCAAAAATCTCTCTTTAAAAAAAAAAGACACAAACCTATGATTACCAATTGTGATTAGTACCATAGAAGAAAGCAGAATATTATGAAAAAATAACAGGGAATATCTAATTTGGATAGAATGATCTGGGAAGATCTTTCTGAGGCTGAGAAGATAACTAGGAGTTAATCAGGCAAGGATGAGAAGATCGTTTCACCGTTATTGGGGTGGTTAGCTGGTCCACTCAGTCTTCATCAAGACTCTTCAGAGAATGAAGATGCCCTAATGATGCCACAGCCAGCTTTCTGAAGAATGGTTGTGGCCATGTCCAAGTTTGTGATATTTCCTTAGTACATTATGGATCAGGGAAAGTCCTGTCCAGACATGGAAGTGGCCTCTCCCTTCCCTTGGAAATTCTGGCATGCCACCCAGTTTTGCAACTTCCCAACCTGTTGCCAATCATCTCTGCAGACTTATTGGCCCCAAAGTGTGTGGTGAAGTTCACATTATTGTTCCTTGATTGCTTCTTGATGGTCTAAGATTGACGGGGCAGAAAGATGAATCACAATATATATGGTAACTTTTGTCCACAAGTTATCCTCACTTTACACCTAGAATTAACATCTCATGCTAAAGATTCCTGAGAATCTTTGAATAGCTGTGTATCTGCATACACAGGATCAGAAAAACCGTCTTTTATGAAACCGAACCATATTCTAAATAACAGTGGAAAGAATTAAGTGGAATATAATCTTCCTGGATTCTGGAAGATGAAATTAAACCTCATGAGTCCTCCGGAGAATATAGAACTACACTTAACTGAGCAACATTTCTGGATTTCAGAGAGCAGAATAGAACTGGGTCACCCATTCTAGATAATAGAATGGGGAAAAATATAACTTGCATATCTGTGTTGCAATGCATCTTTCTGGATAATGGGAAAATTCTAAAACTGTGCAGCTTTTCTGGATAACAGTGAGTCAGCCCAGAAAAGGAAGCAAGGCAGCACCTTCAGCCCACAAGAGCTAGCCAAAATGAGGAGCTGTGAGCAATGACACCTTCTTTGTGTGGCCATCAAGTACAAGCTTGTGCCTGAGGAGGTAGGTGCCCTGGAGTTTGTTTCCAAGGATTTCTTTAAGTGTTTCATTTGGCATGAGATCAGTGGACCATGATGTTACCATAATATAGAACATTTTGACCCTTCCAGGCTTTCACAGTGACAGAGGTACATGGTAGGGTTTGTCGGAAAAGTCATGATGCATTTTTGCATAGAAAAATACATCATGACTTTTCCAAAAATCCAATAGTAGTGTATTCTTTGAACCAACCAGATGAAAAGCCCTAGGAAATAACCTTGGGGATGTAGACAGAGGGTCTTTTTATTAGTAATTTTAGATTTAGGAGATGATAGAATCAGAAAAGACATTTATCATACCCAGTCTAAGTCCTTCACTTTATAATTGAGGAAATAGGACTAAAGATAAAAAATGACTTACCCAAGGCCTGACAGACAGGTCATGGTAACAACTGGAATTAGCGCTCAGAATGCCCGACTCCTAGCCTGGCTTTTAATGATGGCTTAAAGCCATCTCAGAGGAATAGAGAGGGAGGCTTTTTGGTAGAGTTCTTGGGACCTAAGTCAGAGACAGGATGGACAAATGAAAGAAAATAAATTTATTAACATCCAATGAAAACCTTCAGTGAACTGGACATGGTGCCAGATATTTTACCTATATTGTTAATCCTCTCACCAAAACATGAAGGAGGTATAATATTATTGCCACTTCATAGCCATTGAAACCGAGGCTCAAAGAGATTAAGTAGCTCTTCTCAGGCCATACATGGGACTGTGTCAGTATTTGAATACAGATTTATTTGAATACAGATTTACTTAAAGACAGAGCATGGGTTTCTTTGCTCTAGCACACTGGAAACATTAATTAAGGCATAGGATCATTGCTGATGTGATAAAACCTAGGACAGAAATCAGAATCAAGGCTAGCAGCATCTGCCTTTTCCTGTGGTGAATAAGACAAGGAGGAGTAGATGATTCTTCCCTCAGACACTAAGGCAGGGGGAGAACAGACTATTCTACTCTCTATTCTGAAGTCATCATTTGTATTTTGGGGAAACTATCATCTGGATAAATCTGGGATCTGTGGGGTATCATCCAGACATGGACTGCCCCTGGTCCCATATTTGGCTTCCTTCTGCCATCACCTTCAGGGAGTGGCTTCTGTTGAAGGCTGGTCTCTGAGGAATGTCCACATACCCAGGTAATGAAGTACTAAATATAGGAAGCTGAACAACTATAATTAGCTGATTATAAAACACCGTAAGGGTCTACATGTCTACTATATGTCTACATGTGCTCAAATTTGCTTTGATGACTATAAAATTGCTCACTGTACCTCACTGAGGTGCAGCCCCTTCACTGCTCAGTCGCCATCAAAGCCTTTAGTAAATCAGATAAACAAGTGTCTGCCTACTGAATCTCGAGGTGACTTCTTTGAATTAGGTAAACATTATGTTCAAGCCCTCTCAGATCTGTTGTTACAGTGCTACAAGATCTCTGATCTTATCTTAGATAGCGTTATTCCAGTGGTGGCAATTTTTCTTTTGGCCTATGTATTCTCTTTACTCTTATAAACACATTTTTTGCCCCAATCTAGTCACTTATGCTTGGTTTTTACACCAAGATTATTTCTTAAACTTTGTGTATCATTTGCTTCTAAAACTTTATTGGTCAATAACTATGAAATCCTCATTATTAAAATCCTTCCATGTTAAGTTCTTCAATAAATCAGATTGCCTTCAGACCAATTGTTAATAAAAATTAAAGCAACAACAAGTAGCATGGGTATCTTTGGGATCTGGCCAACAAAGAGGACATCTGTGGGAAAGAAAACAGGCTAGCAATTTTGAGTTCTGGTCTCCTGTCTCTACAGTAAGCATTGACTTCACCAGTGCTCACTCAAATGAATAGCCTTTCAGGTTGTGTGTTCATCACAGAAAATTCCTTTTTCCAATTCAAACCATGTGTGTTAAAATAAAAATTTAAAAAAAAAAAAAAAGGCAAAAGCTGCTCCCTACACCCAAAAGCCCCTCTGCCAGGGATCCCAAGTGGACCCGAGAGAGCTGTTAGGAGTGTAAGAAAAGCTGGTCATCATTGCATACCATACATAGGTGGAGGGCTTGTTATTCCCAGTTTCCCGCCTATGAGAGGATACCCCTATTGTTTCTGAAAATGCTGACCAGGGCCTGCGCTTCCAACAAAAATTCCTCTACCCCTGCAACAGCAAAAGCAGCAGCAGAAGCAACAGCAACAGATAAGTGTTTTGATGAATTGCACGATGGATAGGGCTTGCCATGCCCTCAGCCATGCTGATACCAAAAGCCTTTAAGATCCAGCCTTTCCCATCCTAATCTACAAAGGAAACAGGAAAAAGGAACTTAAAACTCCCTGTGCTCAGACCAAAATGAGACTGTTACAGCCTGCTTCTGTGCTGTTCCTTCTTGCCTCTAACTTGTAAACAGGACCTAGTACAATATGCAAGTGGAAAGTCACAAACTTCTGAGTTTTTGAAAGGATCCTTGGGAGACCTCATGCATATCTGTGGAAACTGGATGGAGAGATTTGGGGAAGCATGGACTCTTTCGCTGGCTTAGTTCTCTGTGGAGTCAGCTTGCTCCTTTCTGGTAAGGTTTGCTTTATTTTTTACATTTAATGTTTTAAAAACCAGTTAATGACCTCTGGTGTCTCTCACTAAATCTTAGTGCTGGTTAACAAGGGGGTGGGAGTGCTGTGGTAGAGGCACCATTTCTCTGTGACTTTCCAATTGATATGTGAAAGGATCGGAATGCCAAAGTCCCTGCGGCATGAACTGATTTTTCTAGAGTTTCTCTTCTAGATGATTTCTCCGTGTTGCCATAGCCTCTCTGAGGACTAAGTCACTTTATTTGAAGGGATCTGCTTACTATTATGCATTATTTTTCTCACTCATTCTGGAGTGTTTTCTTATTTTTTAAAAATAATAAAAACACAAAAACAACCTGATATAACCTGCTTCAAAGAAAATCTTCAGTAACTTTTAAAAAATGGAATCTGTACTGAAAATTGTGGAGGCCCTGTTAAGGCAATGCACAGATTATCATTGTTAAATGAAAACAAAAATACTATTCTGTAAAGATTTATATTTACATCCTATTTTAATTAAAGCAAATTCTGTCTTACAGTTGGGGTCACAGAAATTAGCGCACTACAATTTTTGTTGTATTTTCAGAAAATATTTGCCATATAGTAATTCATGAAGTGTTTATTGGTCCAATGAGGCAAAAGTTCAGGCAATTTCTAAGATCACTGAGCACAGGAGAGTATTGAAGCCTGTTGCGGAGATAAGAAATGGTTGACCAGAGAGTGTGTGTGTGTGTGTGTGTGTGTGTGTGTGTATTGCTAGGTTCTTTAGGCAGTGGCATGCTTCTGTAGTTCACTCACCCTCTGTGACACAGACAAGAGTGATATCAAAACCTGAAGAGCCGATCACAAATATGTTATTATCCCTGCAGTCATTTCAGTTTAAAAACATTCTAATTATTATAATGAAAATTGAATTGATATTAGAAACAAACTTGGAAAAGACATGCTTAATTTAATGAGTATCAGCTATAAACATTAATAGAATTTGATCCACATCTATACATGTATCTGCTATATTATTTTAATGTTTTTCTATATTTGAGCTATTAAATACTTATAAAAACACAAAGTTGCATATAATTTGTTTTATAGCTCTCTAGTTTGCTTTCAACAACAAATATTGAAAATTTGTATTTTTAAGAGTAAGAATGTATAAGAAATTGCAGATCACAAAAGATTATCTTAGATGATTTCATTATTTACATAAAGATTGTTTATATTCATGTAAAAATGATGATTTATCCAGTAATATGCACCTTTAAATAATTACCATGATTTCATTTTTGGGCTTTCTTTTTGAGGTATCATATTTGTCAGTGACATGAAATCTAGAACTGATTTTTTATGCCAGAATTTAATAGTAACACAAAACCCAGGTGTCTATACTGGCTCTGAAGTATGTGTTGCTATAAAGTAAACACATGCACATGTTTAAATTCACTTTGTTTTTCCTAAAGTGACTGTGTTATGGCACTTTACAATATAGGCTTAGAAGAGTTGTCATAAAACAGAAACGTTTCTTGGCCAAGATAGTTGCTTTATATCTATTAAGTTGTCAGGAAAGTCATGACATACTTTTCTATGTGAAAATACGTCATGACTTTCCTGACCCAATAAATCTTAGCTCCCTGAAAGAAACAGTACTTATTTCAGAATATCAAGGAAAGGAGGGAGGTTATCTGTTGTGAGAAAGGATGACAGTAGCAAGGGTAGTTTCCACAGTCTGTTGTGTTCAGTCCTAACTTGGCATTCCTACGGTAAGTCTTCATGACCATTAATGCTCAAAGTTTAGTAATTGCAAAAAACAAAAATCCAGCTTTATCATGTCTGCAGCCAGAGGAGCCCATTCACTGAGGCAAACTCACTTCCTAGACTATAGTAATGGAGCAAGAGACCTGTGGCTTATGGGTTTATCTCTAGTCCAATGAGTTATTTCTCATTCCTTTTCTCAATTAAAAAAATGTGAAAAAAATATGCCACCTTTGCCTTAGAAAGGTGGATCTGGGTGGCAGAGATGCTAACCCATACAAAAGGGAAAGAGGCATGTAGCTTTCCAAAGCTTCCCCACAAACTTTTCCAGATTCTGGTGCTTTCCTCACCTAATTGAGAATAACTGCCTATTACGACTTACAGACAAGTTCTATCTTTTCTTTTTGGAGAGGTTTTTGCTATAGGGCGCATGCGCTCACCAGACAGACAGAGACAGAGAGACAGAAAGTGAGAAATCACCCCCCAGGGGGGATGTCACACCGCAATCCCTTCTCCTCCATTCTCCTCTCGGGATCTTGGGCACGCACGCACACGTGTCCCGTGTGAGTTTTAAGCCACTGGGTCCGGGACGCAAACCGCGGTTGACTACATGGGAGCCCAGCGACATAGCCATTATGCTAACTGCTGGTCCTCAGACAAGTTCTAATAAACACACTAGCTTTTCTCTACTCCCTGATTTTCACCAAATCACGCTACTCTCTAAAGAGCTGTGTATATGGAAAAACAAAAAGTCACTTTCTGCTTTATCATAGTATGTCCTGTGTGATCAACACTGATTCAATGCGCTATCTCTAGTTGCATGCCTTTATACCTCTTTTCTGTTTCATTTCTAGTTTTAAATAACTAGATTCAGGGATCGCAGACATCTTGTCTGGGATGACAGAGGAAATACAATTAAAAGGCCAAGGAAGTAGTCCCAGATTGGACCTCCTTATTACAGCTGCTCTTAGCAGGCTAGGCCAGAGTCTAGTCTAGTTAATAGTGGGTGGAGGTTTAGAGGCTGGGATCAGAGACACCTTTGGGAATTTACTCAGAGGGAGGAGGTCTGTTTTCTTCTCTGATGCTCCCTTCCAAGCATTGTCTTTACTTGGAGGTCTTAGTATTTCCTTTTTAGCCTTGATCTGGGAGAGCTTCCTGGAGGGTATATTTTTTCTAAAATAATCTTCCTAGGAGGAAAAGAGTCTTCCAAGCCCACCTCAAAAGACTATATTATTGCTCTCTGAGGGATTTAGATAGATGGTGTCTGAGTTCTTCTAATATAACCAATTTTTTGTTCTGAGGATCTACACCTTAAAAGACATGTGTGATTATATCACCTGCTTATCCCCTGTAGATGGCTTACTTGTTAGTGCACAAAATCAACATTCAAATAGATTTCTCTAGGCTGAAAAGGTACAGGGACCAGCAGTTAGCATAATGGCTATGTCGCTGGACTCCCATGTAGTTGACCATGGTTCAAGTCCTGGACCCGGTGGCTTAAACTCACGCCGGGCGCGTGAGCATGCGTGCCTAAGATCCCCAGAGGAGAATGGAGGAGAAGAGATTGCGGCGTGACCATCCCCCCTGGGGGGTGATTTCTCGCTTTCTATCTCTCTGTCTCTCTGGCAAGCGCATGCACCCTATAGCGAAAACCTCTCCAAAAAAAAAAAAAAAAAAAAAAAAAAGGTACACTAAAATCAAAGATACCATTTCAATGTCAGATTCTATGTCCAGGTTCAAAAAATTATGAGTAATCAATGTGGGAAGATGTAAATTGTTGAAAGGCCAGGTGAATGAATCCCAGGTTCTGGTGATACATGATTTTTTTATGAGAGTCAACACATCTGCTGACTAAAAAGGTAAATGCGTAAGTATAACATGTTTCGTTAGCAGAAACAGAAGATTCAAGTCAGAAGTGGTAATCATTTAAATCTATTATTTGGAACACATCTATTGAACACTGAAGATCCTGAAAAAGCTGACAGAAACAAAAGGCAAACTGAAGGAGTTAAGAGCATGGGTTATGAAGTCACAAACTTGGTATTATGAAGTCATAACCCAAATTAGATTATCATAAGCAAGTTACTTAATTTCTTTAACCACATTTTTCCTCCTTTTTAATGGTTGAGAATACCCATTTCCCAGAGTTGTTATAAAGATCAAATATGATAATACATTAAAATGCTTAGACAGCAGGAACTCAAAAGATGCTAATATAATGAAGAGAAAGGTTACCATGAGAACCACTGTGCTAGTCAAGACTGATCTAATCTTTCTCAAGATGGAGGGGAGTCACTCTCTACTCATAGTTGTAGTATTTCTGTAAAAGTTCAACATAATCTAATCCCTCAAAGTTTGTGCTGGCCCACTTACCAAACCAGAATACTTTGCCTACTATCCAATGCCTCTTTCTACTTATCCATTCAATCCTCCTCATTGCCCATCTACTTTAGTCAGGCACCTCTCCACAACCCACACATTCTTTATATTTGGTGTTTGCTCATGTTGTTTCATTCATTTGGAAATGTCATTTTCCATTTATACTCTACAGACAAAATTCAACTCAACACACCTGTGCCATCTCTTCCTCCTGAAGTTTTTCCCCTAATTCTAGGTTCCTTCATCATTAAGGATGGGTCTTTAATCTTTGAGCACATAGGTTTAGCACAATTGCCCTCTAAAATCTTAGCAGATATTTCTTATCCTTGTTAGTGCATTTAATTTTTAGTGATTTTTTACTCAATAAGGTTTAATAATCGTAGTAAGACTGTTGGATACTCTGAGAACACTAAAAGAAAAGGGAAATAGAAGTGTTTTAGCTACATTGAAATAATAATTTAAGTAATATTCACTCTTATCTTAAAAGGTTAGCTTATGTTAAATATTTCATGTAAGTTGAAAGATAACTTCTTTCATCCTTTAGATGTGATATATAAAAGATATACTCAAAATAGGTTTTACTTTTTACTCACATTAGGTATTGACCAATTGTTAAATACTAAGTATAACATATGCATATTTTGTATTCAGTAGGTATTTATTGAGTCATTACAATAACAGTTATTCATTTATTTATTTCTCTATTTTTTCAATTAATGAAAATTTATTGAGGGCTTACTTTGGATCACAAACTAAAGATAAAAAAGGATGAGTCATTTTCCCCTTGCTAAGCCCCCATTTTAGAGAAGAAAATGAATATAGACAGGTGAATTGTAAAATGTTTTAAGTGATATGTTAGAGGTATTACACAAAATAGTATTTATAATATCTGAACTCTTCAATGGTTACAAAAATTTTGGATTCAATAATACAGAGTAAAACTGTAACATCTAAACATAAATATTTAAACATCTAAACATATACTGTCATATATGTACCTTCATTAGTTGCTAAGTTTATTATAAAGAAAATAAATGACACTAGAAAATAATTTATAGGTTGAGTGACTCACTGTTTAAAAATTCCTAAATAGTGGATCGTTAGGAAAGTCATGTCACATTTTTGCATAGAAAAACATAGAAAAATACATTTTGACTTCCCCAATGACCTACAGTTGTGAATATTTCTTTTAAAAAGTCAATTACAGTTATAAGTTACTAATAGCCAAATGATTTTAAACCCATGAAAATTAGAAAAAAATGGTGAAGAAAGGACTTCCTATTACAAGTAGCAACCTATAAGAAAAAGGCTGTGAGATAGCACGGCAAGCTTGAGGAATTTGAGTAAAACTGGGATATAGGATGGAGGTGGAGAATTAAGGTTGGAGTCCAAAAAGGCCTTGTAGGCCATTGTAAGTAGCTTGTACCTCATTCTGTACTTGTTTAAATTTATTGAGATGTTCTGTCATACCTGATCTATGTCTTGAAAAACTCAGTCTAATAAAACTGTGGAGGATGGATTATCATGGTAGATACTATAGGCTGAGACCACTGTGGCTTTCCCACATTACTGGCAAAGAAGGCTGTGGGATGAAAAAGGAGCTTGAGGGAGGGTTAGGAGGTGAAAATGCAGAAGTTAGTGATGGGTTGCATATGAGAGACTGAGAGAGATGGAGGAGAATAATCATGGCTCCAGCATTCTGGTTTGGATAATTATGGTGCCACTGAGTGTTCTGGGAAGCATAGCAAAAGGAACTGGCTGGATAATCATTTTGTTCACGTTGATTTTTTTTTTTTTTTTTGGAGAGGTTTTTGCTATAAGGCGTGTGCGCTCACCAGACAGACAGAGAGAGACAGAAAGTGAGAAATCACCCCCCAGGGGGGATGGCCACGCCACAATCCCTTCTCTTCCATTCTCCTCTCGGGATCGTGGGCATGCACGTACACGCGCCTGGCGTGAGTTTAAGCCACCGGGTCCGGGACTCGAACTGTGGTTGACTACGTGGGAGTCCAGCGACATAGCCATTATGCTAACTGCTGGTCCTGGTTCAGGTTGATTTTTGAGGTTACACGTAAAGAGTTGCTTAACAACGTTCAGCTCTCTGGACCTAAAGCTCAAAAGAAAGGATTGACAAGGAATTGAGATAGAAAGCTTTGATTTAAAGGAAGTGAAGCCATGGGCATGGGTATATACCAAGATTTAAAGGAAGAGAAGGAGGAGATAGCCAAAGATTTTATGAAGAAAAAGCATTCATGGAGTTTGTAGGAGAAAAACCAGTCAGATTGCTTTAGAGAATTGGTGTTATGGTAGTCATAGAAGGAGAGATTTTTGCGAAGGGGGACAGCAGAGTGATGGTCTCCAGGCCTGGCATGGGGGCACCAGCAGGTGTGCTTTTTTACAGAAAGCCAGCTGCTCTGGCATCATTACTGACCCAGAGCTGGAAAGGGTGTCAGAGGATCAGCTGGCGTCACTCCCAGCCTTCAGGAAAGGGAATGTCTAAAGTTGCCTCCCTTATTTCTGGAATTTTAAACTGATAACCTAATTCCCACCAGTCTGGCCAGACTATTCCTTAACTCCTATTGCACGTGCAGAATGAATGTTAGATCTAGCTGTGCCTGTTCCTCCCAAACCTCACACCCACTACCTCCTATTTTCCCTTCAGGAATCTGATCATCCTTCTCCCCATGTTCCTTCCTGAAGGTTTTGGGAAGGAACAGATATAAAGACATGGGTTTGCCAGATAGGCAGACTTCTGATTCCAACACACCCCTTGGTGAGAGGGAGGGCATCTAGTGCCTGGTAGTTCCATATTTGACATGGTATGTATATGGCAAAAAAAAGAGATTGAAAGGTGAGCCAAAGGAGGCATCAGATTGAAGAGCCTTGTGCCAGCTGCTGTTTGCTCTCTGCTTGTCACTGCCCCTTGGTCAGGGCTTGACCAGTGAGGTGTGTGGTGGTCACACCCATCTCAGCAGATCTGTCAGCTTTCCCGCTTTTGTTAGAGGGTGATATCATGCTTCCTGGGGGGAGCGCTGGAAGACAATGCTCAGCCACTTTCCTCCAGATACAATAGGCGGAGTCAGGAAGGCAGTATTGACATTGCTGGGGCTGGGGAGGCACTCACTGCTCTGTGGCCCTTAGATGGTGAACCAGCTTAACCTTGGCACACAGGGCCTGGGTTGTGCAAGGCGTCTGGTTGCAGGGCCAAAGGGAACTCCGCCCTGGGGATAGGAGTGCTTTAGACATCTGGAAATCTGGGATGGGCTTCAAATTCCAATCCCTGTGTCAAAAACAATCTCAAAACAATAATAGTACCAGCAATAACAAAAATGACTACCATATATCGAATACTTCTATGTGTCAAATGATTAATAATACTATTTTTAATATCCCACAAAACTCTTGTGCAATAGGTATTATTATTTATATTATTATATTATTAATACATGAGAAAGCCAAGGCTCAGAAAGTGACTTGCCCAAGGTTAAAATGTAGTGGATGTCCATTATTTTGCACTGCCTAACATCTCTCTACCTTTCAAGAACTGCCATGATTTCCCTCCATGTGATTGTGTTAAAATTGCCAATCATGGGGACCAGCAGGTGGCGTGGTGGTTAAGGTGCTGGACACTCCCACATGGCCGACCATGGTTCGAGTCCCGGATCTGGTGGCTTTCTTTCTCACTTTCCCTCTCTCTCTTTCCTCCTCTGTGTCTCTCTCTGGTCAAATTAAAATAAATGAGTGAATAAATAAAATTAAATAAATAATTATTTTAAAAAAATTGCCAATCATGGGATGTCCCAAACATCTTATACTAGTTGGTTCAAATGGAGGGTGTAAGGCCAATCAGACTCTTTCTTTGGAATCTGAGGACTTTTGAAGCAAGATGCTCTTTCCTCGCTGAAGATGCTGCATGCCTGAAGCTATTTGTTTCCCTGGCTACTTGAAGGAAGTTGGTTTTTAGCAGGAGAGAACAAGGCCAATAACACAAACAGAACCAAAACAAGCAATGTGATTGTGTTTGAGCCCTGGGTTCTGTAGATTTGAGATCAGAAATCCACCCTTCCCTTTTCCAGTTATGTGAGCCAGTTTATGTGTTTGAACTATTTTCAGGTGACTTCTGTCTCTTGTGGTTGATCAGAATGATTCATTTTCATTTCAATAGGAAATGCTGGAAACGAGAGTTAAATTGAAATTGACCTGAGCCCAAATCTGGGGCTTCTTAAAGCATGTCTTCCAACTGGTGTTCTATGCTTATATTAGGATAGGGCCTAGAAATTAAGGCTAGCACTACTTAATAATGTTGTTTGGGGAAGATTTTTTTTTTCTTTTTTTGGAGAGGGTTTTTTTTTATTTATTTATTTATTTTTTTTTTGCTATAGGGCACGTGCTCTCGCCAGAAAGACAGAGAGAGACAGAGAGACAGAAAGTGAGAAATCACCCCCCAGGAGGGATGGCCACGCTGCAATCCCTTCTCCTCCATTCTCCTCTCGGGATCTTGGGCACGCATGCACACATGCCCGGCGTGAGTTTAAGCCATCGGGTCCGGGACTCGAACCACGGTCAACTACATGGGAGCCCAGCGACATAGCCATTACGCTAACTGCTGGTCCCTGTTTGGGGAAGATTTTAGAAGCGATACTACTTAAGAGTACTTAGTACCATGTTGATACATGGTAAGCACTTAGTAAAAATTAGATGTTCTAAATCATTTGCTTATAAACAATGCTGGAGCCCCTTATATTGCATTATGCCAGTTCTGTCAAAGCACATCTCCATCCATGAGGGCAGGAATCTCAGGTCATATTCTTTGCAGGCTCCCTAGCTACCCTTGGTGCTCTAAGCCTGGGGCAGAGACAGGTGAAGAAAGGAGAATCTTATTGCTATAGATTCTTGGGCTTCTGCTAAAAATCCGGAGTGTCAGGTAGGGAAATTGCTGACTGTGTCTCACTCTGCTGGCAGGGTTGGGTCTCTACTTTTCTCTTGTTTGTCCCCAGTTTCCTTTCTTTTCTGTCATGATTGGTAGAGGCTCCCAGATTATTTGTCTCCTGTAGGTCTCCATCTCCTTTATCCCAAACATATTGATTCCTAGATCTTAATAATGTATTGAATCCAAGTGGAATCTTCCTCACTTCTAAGATTGTTATTGGATTTTGGACCTTTCTTTAGAGGTAGAGAGGAAGGAAGAAGAAGGGGAAGAGGGGCAAGCAGGCAATAGCTTTACCCTCATTTCACCCTATCCCATCTTTCCTCTAATTCCTCCTTTCATTAGTCTCAATTCTTTGGTTCAAGACCCCTTGCATCTGGAAAGCACTTTGTATTCTTGGGCTGATTTAGGCATCCACTATTTTACTATTTGCTGTCCCCACTTCAGCATCAAAGAGCAGGGTGTTGGTGGTGAGCTGTGGCATCAGCTTTTCAGCAGCCAGTCTTTGTCTATGTCAGCAGCTTCTTGTGATTTCCCTCATGCTCACTAGAGGTGTGCTCCAGGTGTACTAGGCTCTTTGTAGTTTCCACACACTCATCTTCAGATCTTCAGGTCTTGGTATGTTATATTCCTTAACTTCTTAGCATGAGTTAGGGCCCTGCCCTGGGCTGCGGTGTCAACACAACAAAAAACCTGAAGGGAAAAAGCATATTGTTTGGGAAGTGAGCCCAGGGATTGAGAGTAAGAGATGAGGGGGACTAGAACTATAAAAGGATGCACTATCAAAGTGGCTACTGTGACAGAAGCCTGAAGCTCCAGACTTTCTGACGAGCCTTATGAACCACACTCAGAACAATTCACTTGGAAATGAAAAGGGAAGGTACTCATCAATTGCTAACCTACCTCTTTGTTCAAGGGTTATGTAGATGTGAGAACCTAGTGAGTTATTGCCAGTGAGAAAGTGAGATACACTTGAGTGGGTTCTGGGTGAGTAATTTGAGATTACACCTACTCATGGCTTGGACCTGGTGCCTACAGGAGCTGCTGAAGCGAGAGGTAGAAAAAGAGGGCTTGTATTAGTGTTGAGTAAGTGTCAAATACTGGTACCCTTGTGTTTGCTTCTGTTATAGTACTTAGAACACACATTGCAATTTAGTTTACTTGTTGGTTTTTTCCATTGGGCTACGAGGTGTATTGGACATTTCCATTTTTTTAGCACCCAAGTAGTACACTAGCTGGCAGAGAAATGCTTTGATAGTTTTGCTTTGATTAAATATTCTGAGCCAGTGCTTCCCCAAGTATGCTAAATATACTGTTGCTGGCATGCAAAATGACTTTATGTGCTTAGAAGAACATTTTTAATTATAATACTTGTATGTGTGTATATATGTAGATATATATTCCACCTACTTATCTGTAGATATACATGCCATAGATACATGTATCCATAGATATATGTATGCATGTATACATCAAATTAATCATGTGAATTTATGAATATTAATATGTGGCTGGGGCAAAAGTGAATTAAAAAAAATGATTAATTGGGGCCAGTAGGTGGCATAATGGTTAAGGTTCTGGACATTCCCATATGGCTGACCATGGTTAGAGTCCTGGACCTGGTAGCTTGCTTTTTCACTTTTCCTCTCTCTCTCTGGTCAAATTAAATGAATGAATAAATAAATAAAAATTAAATAAATATATTTTTAAATATAAAATGATTAATAGAATAATTGTAGAGATAGGATGTGGTTTCAGTAAGAATCACAAAAGTATACATTGATGAATGTACCCCAGGAGACATAGCTCTGACTGAACATGTTAGCCACTCAAATATTGTTTTTTTTTTTAAAAAAAAAACCAAAGTATATGCACATGTGTTCCAACAAATGACACAGAAATAATTTGGACATGTAATTAATACTATTTTAGTGACATTAACAAAATGAAACAGTCTCATAATCTCTCTTAAAGGACTATCTTGAACTCTAATCTTGAAGGAAAACTGGAATGTGGACATTTGCTTATAAAGTTATAGACAAGATCTAGTCTACCCCTTGAGCATAGTAGTCATCCCTCAGACAAGGTCCAGCAGAGTCAGCAAACCAGTGGACAATGTCCATCCATGAAAGGCTTGTAGGTCAGTTCTATTCAATCACACTAACATCTATTGAGCCCTTTCTACACACTGGGAGTCTGCTGGGCATTGGAGCACCAAAGATAATTAAGAGAGGGTCCTAACTTCAAGCAGCTTACAGTCTGGTGTTTGAGAAGCCCTATGCTAATGGAAGCAGTGAGAAACAGGAAGCTGGAGTGAGTAATCTTAGTAGAGACCAAGAATCTCACCCAGAAGGTAACAGGTAACATTGGAAAGGATGCACTGGGAAAATCCGGAATGTAAATAAGAATTAGAGGCATTCCAGGCAGAGGGAAAAGAATAAAAAGTGTAGAATTAAAAGTTTAAGAAACATTTATGCAGTAGTTTTGTGCAGCTGCACTGTAGGGATCATTGAAGGAGGTGGCAGGGAATAAAACTAGGACAATGGGTTGGGAAGAAGGTAATTTGACTTGAGATTGGCTAATAAGCATGGACAGAGACTCTCACCTTGGGGATGCTTTATGATGTAGGACGAAGCTGTATGAAGGGGTGAAATGGCCCAGGCCTGTCTGAAGAACAAGGACAGCAGAGTGAGTTTGGAAAACCTACGTCAAGGGGTGATATGGATAAAGAAAGAAGAAACTGAAAGGTTGAAAGGACAAGACAAGGAAGGAGGGAGTTTTTGCTATGTCAAACATTGTAGAAGAAGGTAGGGTAGGAAGGGAGCCCAGAAAATGTGACAATTAGGTGACATTGTACAGAATTTATTTTGTGAATGGGCAGGGCTAGGGTTGAGGAATAAATCTGAGGTTAGAAAATGAAGCAGCAGGTAATCCTTGATGCCTTTCTGAGAGATGCCTCATGTCCTGGCTGATTCTTATTTCCATGAGCTCTTCTGCAAGCTTGAACTTAAGGTGACCAATAGGAAAATGGGTGAAGTCCTTTTCTGCCATCATTGGCTCAAGGTGCTAGGAGGATATGCAGGGTTTTTAAGAAAGTAAGAAAAGATCTCATCCACAGGGAAAGACCTTAGTCACCACTGAAACCACTTCCCCTGAGTGTCGTCTCCAAGTTACCTAAATTAGGTAATTATTTTAGCTTCATATGTATACTGTAATGGAGTTAGATGTTTTCATGGAGGGATTACACACTGTTACTTAGATAACAGAATATCAGAACTATCAGAGACTTAAAGATTGTCTATCATAACATAGTATTAAGTTGTCAGAAAAGTCATGACGTGTTTTTCTATGCAAAAATGCATCATGACTTTCCTGACTATCCAATATTTTTGAGGTATCTTCATGGAAAAAACAATTTCAGTAGAATAATACAATTCTTTTTTTTAAATTAAGTATTATATGGAGGTAATTTTCCATGTCTTAAGAAATGCTGATTCAAGTCAATTTGCTCATTTTTTAAATTTAATTTTATTTTAATTTCTCTTATACATTCAATCACATATGTCACTTAGCTTGGAAAGTGACTATTCCAACATGAATACATTTCTCACCAGTCCAGTTGGGAATACTATACACATTATCATCAACAGATAATAACCCATTTCTTTGTCCCATAAATGTCTTGCCTATTTTTCTCCTTAATGTCTTTCCTCAGACTCTCTTCCTTCTCCCATCCTCTTCCCACACTGTATCTGGCATCTATAACCATTTTGTATGTTTCTGTGTCCTCTAGCTGTTCAGTTTCAGCCATAGAGTGTGGACAGTAGTTATATATTGAGTGGAGACTTACAATATCTCTCCTTCGTAGCCTGGCTTGCTTCACTCAGCAGTAAATCTTCCATATTCATCCATTCTCTGTCAAAAGCCAGGTTCTTATTGCTTTTTATGGCTGAGTAGTATTCTATAGAGTATATGTGCCACGCTTTTTCAATCTATTCCTCTGTGGACATTTGGGTTGGTTCCATGTCCTAGCAATTGTGAATAATGCCACAATAAACATAGATGTGCAAGCACTTTTCTGACTAAGTATTCTTTTGTCCTTTGGGTAGATACCAAGGAGTGGGATTGCTGGATCATATGGTAGTTTACTAACACTGAGGCTAGAGAGATCAGTACTTTTCTGAGATTCACTCAGCTTGTTAGAGGATTTATTTCTTCACTTTAATAGAGTGTTGAGTGGCAATGTAAATAAGAGCTTCATGTGTGTGCTTTGTAGCTGAGTTTGCAACCTAGCTCTATTACTGTATTGGTTTGTCATTGCTGTATAACAAACTACTCCCAAAACTCAGTGACTAAATCAACGTCTCTGATTACTGACATGATTTTGGGTCCTTTGAGATCTGTCTGATCTATGCATGGCACAGCTGGATGATTCACTGAAGCTTGCAGCTGCTGTGGAAGCTCTGTTTCTGGCTGTAGGTGTGAGGTCTGTCTGGGTGACTCTGCTCACTTGTCATCCTTCTTGGGTCAATATTACTGAGACATCTTCCTGGTGGTCTTAGAAACACAAGAGAACTAAGTAGAAACTAATAAGTCAGGCTTCTTAAGGCCTGGGCTGAGAACTAACACATTGTCACTTATAAAGTGATATGCCAAACTGAGAGTTAAGGGCTGGAAAGTACACTCTGCCCATGATTAGGTCAAAGCTACTATGTGGATGCAAGGAGGGGCAAAGTGTTAGGACCAACAATTCAATGTACTACAACCACTACTAGCTTTGTACTGTGGTGCAAGTTACTTGGCTTCATCTGTAAAATATGTATCATACCCCATGGGTTTTTGGAGGGAATAAGTGAATTAATGCATGTAAACTATTTAGTACAATGCTCAAAACTATAAAACACAAATTAAATTATAGTGTTCCCACAATTTTATCCATCCGACCATCACTACTCATGCATTGATGGGGTCTTCACCAGTAGAGTAGTTATGGGAAGATTAGAGTTGACTTTTTTACTTGTCCTGTCAGCCTCTTCTCTACCAGTAGGAGGGTTCAAAGGAGTGACCTTCTGAAAAGCTCCCAAACCATTAATTTATATATTCTTTTCTTTTCTTTTTAAAATAAGTGCTTCATATCCACAGCCTTGAGGCTGCCAGAAGCATGGGCTTGCCTGACCTTCTCAGCTTTTTTATGCCCTGTGTCTCACGCCCAGAGTCAATAGTGCTTTTCACATAAACCACTTGCCAAGATGTGTGGAATTGGAGCCAGAAACACACAACAGCTGGAGAAGCTCAGTCACATTCAGAGACCTGTAGTAATCTAACAGGCCTGGACACAGCCTGATCACTGAGTGACTCTAGAGTACATAAGTCATCAGCAAAGTGTGATTCCAACATGAGTAATACATGAGTTCTGCCAGCTGCTTCTGGAATCAGACAAAAGACAGTGTTGTTGTCAGCCAGAGGGGGAAAAATCTCCTTTAACTGCATCACTGTCTTCCCATGAAGACTGAGGAGTCAGTGATTCAGGCTAGGAGTCATTTTACTACGTCTAGAGATCACTCTGATGAAACTCACGGCTTAGAGCCCCTACCACCCACCTCTTCACCTTTTGACCTGGTGGTTAAGAGCACAGACACTGGGGACAGATAAATCTGGGCTAGAGTTCCATCAACAATGGATTAGCTGTGTGACCACAGAGAAGTTGTCTCATCTTTTTGTGCAATGAGAATAATGATGTCACCACACTAAAATGTGAGGATTACCTAAAATGTTGTATGTCAAATGCATAGCAAAATATAGGTTCATAACAAATGCTTAGTAAGTACTATCACTGAAATCAGACCTATAATACAGAGGGGCATTCCTGACAGAGAAGACAGTAGTAATAGAAGCACGAAAGGATGGAAGTCTGTGGTACCTGAAGCCAGGAGCTAGTAGGGGGATGTATTTCTGACTCTATCACTGAACAGTGTAACCCAGATTAGCAAACATACATTTTTCTGATTAAAGTAACTCATGTTCATGTAGAAAAATTTGGATATACAAAAATATTTAAATCCAGTAACCAGAGCTAACTAGATGTGCTTATTAATACAAGAAGATATCTTTATCTATATTCATAGTTATGTATAGAGATGGGGGAAGGAAGAGGAAGAAAAAAATATGAAAAAGTAAAAAAGAATGAGAAATGGAGGCAGGTTCAGTTGTTTTAAACATGTTCATTATTTTCCTTAAACATAAACACACTTGGACATCCTCTGTTGTATGATGGTAGCTGAGACAGAGAAAAATAGAGGTCTCAACCACAGTATTATTGATCATCAACCAGAAAGGACTCAGGAAAAGGGAAGTTGCAGAGCTAATCTAGGTCTCCAGATGCTACCATGCTACTATTGAGTAATGCCTAAAGCATACTCATTCTTCT
This sequence comes from Tupaia tana, assembly GCA_026018925.1. Classification (NCBI taxonomy): domain Eukaryota; kingdom Metazoa; phylum Chordata; class Mammalia; order Scandentia; family Tupaiidae; genus Tupaia; species Tupaia tana. Next base: position 59,763,253 of record JAKSZU010000013.1, read on the forward strand.
TATCTCTGGACTTCCTCTTATCACTTACACTTAATCCTGAATAATGGTGGAGTGAGGAATAGGGAAAGTGTGAGGTTAAATATCAGAAATGGGATTAGAATGTCATATGCACATTATTTGTTTTTCTTTCTTCTTCTTTTATTCTTTCTTTCTTCTTTCTTTCTTTCTTTCTTTCTTTCTTTCCTTTTTTTTTTAAAGCTGGAGCAGTCATGGCTTGTTTTCAGAATCATGGTATAGTTGGGAAGTCCAAGAATTCCTGGCATCTAAAGGGTGTGTGTGTGTTGTTGTTTTTTTTTTTTTTTTTGTCTATTTTTTTTTTTTTTTCAATTTGCTAGAGACTGTGTGTGCTTGTCAGAGACAGAAAGTGAGAAAGTACCCCTTCCCATGGGAGATGGTTATGCCTTAGTCTCTTCTCCCCCACTTCTTTTTCCTTTCGAGATTTTAGAAACCCGTGTATATTAAGCCACCAGGTCACCAGATCTGGGTCTTGAACCATGCAATCAGCTATGTGGGATCCAGCTGCCTTAACCGCCACGCTACCAGCTGGTCTAGGCATCTTTCAAATTATCAAGTACTTCTAACTCTCTCATTTTCTCTTCACTTACTGTCTTCCTTCTAAATCAAAGGAAGGTTAGGTATCAGTCAACTGTCGACCGAGTTTGAGTAAGGTGAGAACTGTAGTGTGTCACTGTCCTCCACAGTCTTCCACCGTGGTCCCCTTTATCATTACACTGGCCTTATGACATATCCAACCCCAAAGCCAGTATCCTCCACTCGTTGCTGCACTTGGTACTTGTATCCAAATCAATTACCAGAGCACGCTTCATCTTCCTGTAAATCTCCCTCATAGACTGTGGGCCAGTGGCTTTCATACTTGCTTTCTAAAGGGTTAGAGGTTGCATGGAGGTGCCTGTAGGACTGCCACAACTAGGGAAGGTGAGGTTAATGGCTGGACATCTTTGGGCCCTTCATTCTCCTTCATCTCAACTTCAACCAGCATAGTTATCCTTTTATTTAGTTAACATATTACCTACTACATAACATTTCATTTGAAAAAAGGATGCCTTTGCTTAAGCTAAAACACACTGGGAAATCACCAATAAAATTTATAGGATGTGCTCTGACAAAGCCCAGAGCGTGGCATTGATAGATGGTATCTTGCATGAGGAACTATGGCTAAGCCAATAGTAATTAGAAGTACAGGTTTGAAATTGCAATACGAAGCATGGAAAGTGGATTTGTATGTTCTGTTTGCTGTAGTCTGGAAACCATATAACCATGTCTGAATGTAAAGGTCAATAGTGCTTTGATTGAAAGTGTGAGTGACTGACTATTCTAGTAGAAGGGATGAATTTTAAGTCACTAATTTGATGAATTTGATTTTTCTCAGCTTTACATAAAAGTGTTTGCTAGAAAGCAGAGTATTAGGGACCAGGAGATGGCATAATGGTTATGTCACTGGACTCCCACATGGCTGACTGCAGTTCAAGTCCTGGACCTGGAGGCTTGAAACTTATGCCAGGTGTATGTGCATTCATGCACAAGATCCCGAGAGGAGAATGGAGGAGAAGGGATTGCAGTGTGATCATCCCCCTAGGAGAAAATTTCTCGCTCTCTGTCTTTCTCTATCTTTCCAGCAAGAGCACATGACCTATAGCAAAAATCTGTCTAAAAAAATGAAAAACAAAGTTTTGGGTGGATGAACTATTATTGTATTGATGTTAACATTACACATTCTTGAATTAGTTAACATCATCTCATTTACTTGAGGAATCTTTCTGCTCACAAACTTGAACTTTTTTTTAATTAGAGAATTGCTTTTTAAAAAACTTTATTTGTTTATTTATTTGAATTTGATCATAGAGGGACAAAGTGAGGGAAAGTAAGAAAGCAAGCCACCAGATCTGGGACTCGAACTGTGGTCAGCCATGTGGGAGTCCAGTGCCCTTAACCACCACACTACCTGCTAGCCCCCAAACTTAAAGCCTTAAAGGAGTTTGGGGACTCTGTTAAATGTGCATACTTATTTTTTTCCAAGTTAAATTTGAATGTTGCTCCCTTTCCAGCATAATTAGCTTCACTGACCTCAGCAGTCAGTTTGTAATACCAATTAAATATGGTAGAGCAAAAGTTGAGCTTTCTTTGAACACATCATGTGCATTATAAAATCTGAGAACCAAAATCAATTTAGCTTAGTTTTTAACTGCTTGGGGAGCCAAAATTGGTAGCATCAAAAATTCTACATGAAACCTAAGGCTCTCTCTAATTAGTAGTATTTTAAAAATCTAAATCCGGAGACTTACTAGAGTACACGGTAAATCTTGTTTTCCAGTTTAACCGTACACTGAAAGTGTGTGTCATCCTCAGTGGAGTAGATTGTATCATTGATAATCTACATATTAAAACTTGTTTTCACAATCCCATCTTTCTTTCTTTTTTTTTTTTTTTTTTTTTTGTAATTTGTCAGAGGGCCTGTGCACTCATAGGGGAGAGAGAGTGAGAAAACACGTCCCACGGGTGACGGTAATGCTACAATCTTTTCTCCTCCATATTTTCCTTCTTTTGGGATTTTGGACATGCATGCACATGTGCCAAGTGTGTTTTTTAAGCCACTGGGTCTGGGATTTGAACCACAGTTTACCACATGGGATCTAACCACCTTTACACCATGCCACCAGCTTCCCACACAACCTAGTCTTTGTCTGCTATTGTGTTGCTGACAGAATTACCTGAGTCTGGGTGATTTGTAAAGAATACAGGTTTATGTGGCTAACAATTCTGGTGGCTAGACATGCCAAAGACATGGGACCAGCATTGGGCTGGCCTTTGCTGCAACATGACAACAGGCAAACAGAAGCAGAAAGTATGGAGGATGTATGCAGAAAGAGACCTGGGGGCAGCATCTTCTTTCTACATATACTCGTGCCTGCAGAAACTAACTGCTGCTTATGGCTACTAGAACATGATTAATCTCACAAGACAGCATTATTCCATTCATAAGGGTGATGCCTCTGTGATTTGGACACTGCCCACTGGACCTCACCTTTTACAGGTCTCATCACCTCTTGATGCCATTACACTGGGACCAAATTCTAAATCATGAACCTTTAGGGGACAAACTGTTATCTAAACCATAGGAATCTATTACTAGAAGTTGAATCTATTTAAAGATTTAATTATAATATTGTTAGAATGGAAACTTCAGCGGTGCAGGTCAGAATGGTCTTAGAAGGTCTTAGAAGGAATACAGGACTGAACTTTCAGAAGCATATGCTAACTGGCTCATTTCTTGCCCATGTTTGAGTTGCTTTTCTGGGCTATTACTACATGAAAAGGCAAAAATGTGAAAAAAATTTAAAAAGGATTCTTGTCTTAGTGTCCCCCTGGATTTTCAGGGAAGTCATGACACATTTTTGCATAGGAAAACATACAAAAATATGTCATGTCCTTTCTGACAATATTATTGAGCAGAATAATATGAATTAATCCTATCTCTGGGCCTAATTTTCTCTGGATATAGGATAAAAATGCTACCACAAACCTTAGCTTTCCCTTGTGATGGTTTCTGCAGGCAGGATGTTACCTTTGGAGGGTCTGGTTCTGATTGTCTTGCAGGGAGTGGACCTCATTTCCTTCTCATTTCCATTGGTCTCACAACTTTAGGGAACCATAAGTCTTCTAACATCTTTAGAATTGTGATTATGAACATTTAATTAATATTCTGCTATTTGTCACACTCTTAATCCATCATTCATAAAGCTGACATGTCTTGCATGTTTATGAACATTTACCCATTCTTAGAGAAATGCTTTAGAGGTAAATATCATCATCTTAAATTAAAAAAAAAAAATTTAGGGAATTTTTTTTTTTTTTTTTTTTTTTTTGCTAAGGAGCATATGCACTTAGAGATACAGAGAGAGACAGAAAGCGAGAAATCACCCCCTACGGTGGATGGCCACGTCCCAATCCCCTCTCCTAAACTGTCCTCTTGGGATTTTGGGTGGCCACACAGGCACATACGCCCCACGCTCCCCCATGCATTTTAAGCTGCTGAGTCCGAGACTCGAACTACAGTCAACTAGTTGGGAGTCCAGTCAGATAACCATTATGCTATCTGCTAGTATTTCATCATCTTAGTTTTACAGGTGTATGGCCAATCTCAGGCTGAGTAACTTGTTTATGGTCCTGTACAATATAAGTAATAAGTGGCAGATCTGGAATTCAGTCTCAGAGTGGCTTACTTCCTTAGCTTCTGACCACATACCACATTGCTATACAATTCGGCAATGCTCAGCTTCCTGACCTTCCAGAGACAGACATCAAGGCAGACAGGGCAGCTGAGATACATCACCTTACAAAAGTGCTAGTAGAAACCCAAGGTGGGGCCAGCAGGAGGAATAGTGATTATGCCACTAGACTCCCACATGGCCAACTGCAGTTTGAGTCTCAGACCCAGTGCCTTGAAACTCACGCTGGTCACATGTGCATGCATGCTCAAGATCCCAGGAGGAGAATGGAAGAGAAGGGATTGTAATGTGGCCATCTCCCTGGGATTTCTCACTGTCTTTCTTTCTTTCTGGCAAGCACACACACCATAAGGCAAAAACCTCTTGAAAAAAAAAAAAAATCCAAGGTTGCACTCCAATAGTTATTCAACAGTATTCACAACAGCCAGGATATGGAAGCAACTTAAGTGCCCATCAAAAGGTGAATGGAAACTACTTGGTAATAACGCCTGCTTTTTTTTTTTTTTTTTTTTTTTTTTTTTTGTGAGAGGTTTTTGCTATAGGGCACGTGTGCTTGCCAGACAGACAGAGAGAGACAGAGAGATAGAAAGCGAGAAATCACCCCCCAGGGGGGATGGCCACGCCGCAATCCCTTCTCCTCCATTCTCCTCTTGGGATCTTGGGCACGCACGCGCACGCGCCCGGCATGAGTTTTAAGCCACCGGGTCCGGGACACGAACCGTGGTTGACTACATGGGAGTCCAGCGACATAGCCATTATGCTAACTGCTGGTCCCATAACGCCTGCTTTTATATGATGAAGAAACTGCATGTATTTTATTGCACCAAAATAAACTTATGCTTTAATTTAAAAAAAAGTGAATAGATAAAGAAAATGTTCTCTCTTCACACACACACACACACACACACATGCACACACAGGAATACTATTCTGCTATTAAAAAGGATGAAATCCTTTCAAGGTTAAATAGGTGAGCCTGAAGGACATTAAGTAAAATAAGGTAGGCACCTGAAGAGAGTTTCTACGTGTTCTCTTCCATATGTGGAAAATGGGGGGAAAAAGAAAGAAAACAACATCACAGAGGTAAAAAAGAATAACTCCTAGAGGCTGGGAAGGAAGTGGGTAGAGTAAAGGGATGCGTAATAATGCAAACAAAATTAGAGAAGGATGAGAGGAACACCTTTAGTGTTATACAGTGAGATGAACATAGTTAACGACAATTAATGACAACGTACTCCGCGACTCAAACTGAAAACAAGGACTTCGAATGTTCTAATCACAAGTAATGACAAGTGGTTGAGATGCTGGATATACTTATACCCAGATTTGAACATTGTCTTCTTGTACTGAAAATCAAGTATCTCAAAAAATATGTGTCATTACTATGTTGATTTAAAAATGTTTAAATGGCCATTAAAAACAGAAACAAAGGCTTAGTGTGCAGAATACAAGTCACTTATTTCATTCCAAAGAATTCAAATTTTTTTAATGTTGAGACGAGCAGTTAGCGTAATGGCTATGTCGCTGGACTCCCACGTAGTCGACCGTGGTTCGAGTCCCGGACCTGGTGGCTTAAACTCACGTTGGGCGCGTGTGCATGCGTGCCCAGGATCCCGAGAGGAGAATGGAGGAAAAAGGATTGTGGCATGGCCATCCCCTCTGGGGGGTGATTTCTCGCTTTCTATCTCTCTGTCTCTCTCTGTCTAGTGAGCACATGCACCCTATAGCAAAAACCTCTCCAAAAAAAAAAAAAAAAAAAATTTTAATGTTTACTTTTTTATTCTGTTTGTCTGATATCACCAGCCCAAGATAGCCACTGTTCACATTTTCTAGATAAGATTGAATTTTATATTCTTTCCTGGGGAATTCAGATGCACTCTGCAAGGTTTCCCCTGTGAATTCCCAGGGTACTTCCATTCTCAGGGTTACCTCTGACACTGAGCTCTGGCTTCAGTGTTGATTTAATCTACACACTCCCTTCCTTTCTCTTCCCCCTGCCTTTCTGTTTAACATGGTGTCTATCCAGACATGAAGTCTAGCCTTTTACCTCAGTTAAAAATGAGAGTAGCAACAATTTCTCCACACACAGACACCATAATAAAAACAGATAGATGGACAATCCATTATGAGTATAACCCACTGAACCGATGATTTGAGACGAAGATGTGGTTTACGGTGGGACAACGCAAACAACTTTACATCAAGTATTAGACACCTTGATTGGTTGAAGTCCTTCAGCTACCCATCATACTGTGTGGTCTTTTTCTTTTCCTTTTGTGCTACCCATTGGAATTTTGATTGAGATTATGTTAAATTTATAACCTTATTTAGGAGGTGGTCGTTATTCCAAAATTCTATTTTCTACTTAAAGTCTAAGACTTTTTCCCATGATTTTAAATCTTATTTATCTTTTGGCCAAGCTGTAGATATTTTCATACAGATCCTATGTATTTCTAAACTGATTTGCTGATATTTCATTTGTGATTTTTACGTTCTCCTAAGATAAGGAATCATTTTCTTTTTTCAGCTATGTATTTTAGGTTAAATAATAGAACCATGCTGGCTTAAAAAATTTCAGTTAATTTCTGTAGTTTGGTGAGATAATTAAGGTTTTTTATATTTTTATTTTAACTTTAGGACTGTATATTTCTTTTTTATTTTAAAATTATTTTATTTAACTTTATTCATTTACTTATTTTAATTTGACCAGAGAGGGACAGATGGAGTGGGGGAAGGGAGGAAGGGAAGAGAGAGAAAGACAGAAAGAGAGAGAGAGAAAGAGAGAGAGAGAGAAAGTTAGAAAGCAAGCTGCCAGGTCTGGGACTCGAACCATGGTTGGCTATGTGAGAGTCTAGCACCCTTGACCACCACACCACCTGCTGGCACCAGGACTGTATATTTCTTAATAAATCAATCTACATTTATCTCAATTGAGAATTTTTCATGGGTTTTCTTGGGATTTAAAACATATTTCCAATAAGAACTATTTTATCTCCTATTTTCCTCTCGACTTTAGTACCAAAGAGATTTCAGAGTCTTTTTATTATGAATTCTACCCACACCAAGAACCATCTCTTAGAATTCTTATTTTTTTCTTTAGCTTTATTACGTTTTTATGTCTGTTTTTCTTGAGTCTTACTAGTTCTTTTAAAATGATTTCCTGAGCAGAGAGCCTGGTTTATTTATATTCATTAAGAAACAAAGTATTTATAACTTTTGCTTTCAGATTCTGAAACAATTTTGAAAGTAAATTTCTTATTTTCTAGAAACCTTGTTTTTATACTTTGATCTTTTATGAGAATTAATCATTGTTTAGAAGGCTGATTTAAGGGATTGTTTTTCTTGTACAACAGTATGCTACACTCGATTTCTTATTTTGTGTAGAGTGGTTTTGTGGTTTGGAAATATTGTGTGGGCAATTTCTCTTTGTGGGACTTCATTGAACTGAGTGTGTGTGGTATGTGTATATGTGTGGTACTGCAGGAATTACAATATGGCTGATATGCCACTGTTATATGCTGGTATACAGCCTGATTTTTATTTTATTGATGGTTACCCTTAAGTTTTTCATTTATTTATTTATTTTAGTGAGTTTTTTGCTACAGGGTGTGTGTGCTCACCAGAGAGACAAAAAGTGAGAAATCACCCCCACCTCATGGGGGATGGCGACATTGCAATCCCTTCTCCAGTCTCCTCTCAGGATTTTGAGCACACAAGCACATGTGCTCAGTGTGAGTTTTAAGACACTGGATCTGAGACTCAAACTGCAGTCCGCTATGTGGGAGTCCAGCGATGTAACCATTGTGCTATCTGCTGGTCCCACCCTTAAGTTTTCAAAAACATTATCTGTACCAGTTGTTGAAATGTAAAATAATTTCGTACCATCTGACAACTAGGGCTTGTGTTCCCCTATACTGCCAACTTGGCTGTTCTGTTCCCTCTTTTTTTGGGGGGGGGAGAGGTTTTTGCTATAGGGCACGTGCACTTGCCAGACAGAGGGAGACAGAGAGACAGAAAGTGAGAAATCACCCCCAAGGGGGATGGCCATGCCGCAGTCCCTTCTCCTCCATTCTCCTCTCGGGATCTTGGGCACGCACACACACGCGCCTGGTGTGAGTTTTAAGCCACCGGGTCCAGGACGCGAACCACGGTTGACTACGTGGGAGTCCAGCGACATAGCCACTACGCTAACTGCTGGTCCCTCTGTTCCCTCTTAGAGACTCTCTAGACCGCTCAATATTTCTGCAGTTAAGGAGTTCATATCCTTTTCCTGGTGCTCAGGCCAGTCTCCATTTTAATTGGTTGATCCATGTTAAATATTTTGATTAGTACCTTTGAACCACACCAAACTTATTTAAGTTAGGGAAATTCAGTTATATATTTTTGATCTAAAAGTTGTACAAAATAAATATAACGTAAATAGGTGATTTCATTTGCCCTTCCATATCATAAACATGCCCTAGACTGAGCTTGGTCTCAACTATTTTGATTTCTTATACTCCCTTTGGGACTATCATGTCAGAAGTACCTATTTTTATAATGCCTTCTGGTTTCTGAACAACAGCCAATTACTTTATCTGTTTCTCACTCAAACAAACAATGATCTATTCCAATACAGAGGAAACCCTAGCTGTTTCATTTGTGGATAAATGATGTTTTTCTATATTATCCTTTAGGGGCTATCTAAAGGATTATCAAGAGTACTTTTGTCTATACACAATTTTTACTTTACCCAGTGTTTTTTAGAACTTTGTCTCTTATAGAATTATTGCTATATTGAATGTAACCAATTTTATTAAGTACTGCATGGATACTTTTGGGGGAAAAAGCTGGATTTCCTGTTTTAAGGAATAGAGTTATATATACCTAAAAGTATGTGAGTATATATCTTTGTAATTATTATTTACATCTTATATTTTATTTTTAGTCTATCGATCAAACTTTGAGAGGCATGATGTTGTTCTCCAAAACAATTGCCCTTTCTTCAGATTCTTTGTGCTTTTGCCTGTTTTTCTTTATGTATTTGATTCTATATGGAGTATGAGATGCATAAACACTATACTCGCTTTGTGGACTTTACACTGTCGATAGAATATGGTAGATTTTGTTCCATTTCATGGTTTCTATCTTGAATTACCTTGTCTGAAACTCATTACCCTTGCTTTCTTCTTTTCTTCATTCTTTTTTGGTTCTTTACTATTTCTTGATAAATTCTTTGCCCATGTCTTTGTTTTTAAGATTTGGCACTAAGAGGGTCTCTTATAAGCATCACTTTTCTTGTGGCCTGTCAGTATTGCTTTCTGCATATCATATTAGATATTTATCTTTAAGTCATAAGTACTATTTAATCTTCTGACATACTGTCCTATGCTTTGACATTTTTTTTTTTTACACCTTGCTGCTGTTTACTTTTAGGGTCCTCCCACCCCCCTCCTTTTGCTTATTTGACTTATATTTTGTTTGCTTTTCTCCTTTCTAGTCATTTTCGGAGTATACATCCTGATTTTATTTTGATTATCCTGAAGTTTTTCGAAAATACATTTTAACCTATGCTTCTCTATTTCCAATAATAGATAGAAAAGCTGTATTTTGAACATCTATATATCATTGAGGACCTCTGTACATTATAACTTTCTCTTGGAATTTGACATACAAGTTACTTTTTATAGTATGTATTTTCAACTGTAAGAGAATTTTTGACATTAAAAATAGTTTAAAGATGTAAACACATTTTTCAATCTAATTCCATTGGTCTTTGTGGTTACTAGAAGTGGCACTAGGTAGTCTTGGTTAGCATTATATTTGCAATTCAGTTTTTTCTTTGTTTTAGTGGGAAGTTGGAAGAGGCTACAAAAGTGCTATCAGGTTACATTTTAAATCTGAGATTCAGACCTCAGTATTAAGTGAATATATTTCAATCACAAAATGTTGTTGAACATAAAATTAAATATAACCTCACACTTGTGTATTTTTAAATTCTTTCTTTTGTTTTTGGAGAGGTTTTTGCTATAAGGGGCTTGTGCTCTCCAGAAAGACAGAGAGAGACAGAAAGCGAGAAATCACCCTCCAGAGGGGGTGGCCATGCCGCAATCCCTTTTCTTCCATTCTCCTCTCAGGATCTTGGGCACACACACACACACACCCAGTATAAGTTTTAGCCACCCGGTCCAGGACTCAAACCGCAGTTGACTACATTGGAGTCCAGCTTCATAGCCATTACACCAACTGCTGGTCCCTAAATTCTTTTTTTAAGAGAGATTTTTGCTACAGAGCACGTGTGCTTACCAGAAAGAAAGAGATAGACAGAGAGCAAGAAATCACCTTCCAGGAACCAGCAGTTGGCGTAATGGCTATGTCACTGGACTCCCACGTAATCGACCGCAGTTTGCGTCCTGGACTCGGTGGCTTAAAACTCACACCGGGCACGTGTGTGTGCGTGCCCAAGATCCTGAGAAGAGAACAGAGGAGAAGGGATTGCAGTGTGGCCATCCTCCCTGGGGGGTGATTTCTTCCTTTCTGTCTCTCTGTCTCTCTCTGTCTGGAGAGCGCACACGCCCTATAGCATAAACCTCTCAAAATAAATAAATAAATAAATAAATAAATAAATAAATAAATAGAAATCACCTTCCAGGGGGATAACCATGCCTGCAATCTCTTCTTCTCCATTCTCCTCTTGGGATTTTGGGCATGCACGCACACGTGCCCGGTGTGAGTTTTAAGCCACTGAATCTGGGACTCAAACTGTGGTTGACTCTATAGGAGTACAGTGACATAACCAATACGCCATCTGCTGGTACCTACAATTTTTTTTTAATCAATTACGACAGTGTAGACATTTGAACTTTATTTTTTTTGTGCAAAATAATGGAATACATTTCTCTCTTATTATTAAGACTGAGCTGCATTTTAGAAGAGATTGGATCTCAGCAAATAAATATATGCAGAGAAGGGCACCCTTGGCAAAAGATACAGTGTCAACAATGGCCAGGAAAAGAAAACTTAGAGAGTTTGTAGCTAAAGAGACAAAGGTACTAAAACTTTTTGATAGTTCAAGTGAGAGAGAAAGAGAGTGTGAAAAGTAACTGAATGTGAGAGAGGACACTGCTATAATGGACAAACTAGGGGACTAAGTATATTAGGAAAAGAAAGTCATTGACAGTAACTCAGAATTTTAGGCTTAGAGATTTATGGTGGGTGCTTTAAGAGAAAATGAGAGGACCAGAGGGGAGGTGTAGAGGTACGGGGACACTGAGTTCATTCTGGACATGCTACACTTGAGATACCTATCTGGGTGTCCAGCAGGCATTCTCATAATGTGTGTCTATAGTTGGGAAGACATGAGAGCTAGGGAACTGGTGGTAACTGAAAGTCTGGAAGGTGGTGAGATCACCATGAAAACAGAAATGGGATCTTCCGTAGCAGTGGTCGGGCCATCATCTTTGAGCTAAGGCCATAGGCACTTGCCGAGTCTTGGCGAGGAGGGTGAATGGGAAATGAGATCTAAAAAAAACCCTGCTATTTTACCTTCGTAGTCTACACACGGTCCATAGAGTGCTAATGTGTTCCTACGCGCGTGATCAAAGTACTAACAGAGATGAGTGTGCAAACTGCATGTGGAGAACTACCGCACCAAACCCTGCCAGGGGCAAGGAAGGGAATGAATTCTGAAACAGTTCTGGATGTCTTCCATTTGCGATCTCATGTAGTCATACCTGTGGCTTATTTTGTCTGAATCAGTTTCCTCACCTTTAGTATCGAGATACAATGTCTAATTCTTGTGGATTAAATTAAAACAGTGCACTAAAAGCACCTAGACTGTCATAGCACATAAGAAGTAATAGCTATTTCACTATTACTAAGAGTAATCTTTGTCATTATTCATGTATAACTGAGTCACAGCTATTGAAAAACAACCAGCAAACACTTGACAGTAATGATTTGCAAACTGTGACTTAAGGAAACAGCAGCTCTAGGGGGGAGCCCAGGGGACTGCTTCAAGGTTGGGAGAGTAGGTAGGAGGCTGGGCTTTTATCTCCTGCCAGCCCACAGGAAGCAGAGTTTTATCTGAGTGTTGCTTGAAATGAGTATAGACTCAAAGGTAGAAGAAGAAATAGCACTTCCTGAGTTCAGAGAGCACACTGGCAAGAGAGGACAGTCTTGGAGAACTGTGACTTCTGTAGATGGTTCAACAGGATGGGAGTTGGGAGATTAAATTCCCTGACCACACTCCCACCCCTCTGTCTCTTGCTGGTGCTGCCCATTAGCTGAACTCAGTGGGTCACAGGAATCCTCCAGAGCAACCTCGCTGGGTAGAGGGAGGCTATAGAGGCACATACCTTATCAAAATGAAGAAAACTGCAGAATAGCATGACTTTAGCAAGTGAGACTCTTACATTATAATGGTTAAATTTGTGTATTAGGTACCGGCAGGTGGCGTAATGTCTACATCGCTGGACTCCCATGTAGTTGACTGTGGTTCGAGTCCTGGACCTGGTGACTTAAACTCACATTGGGCGCATGTGTGCCCAAGATCCTGAAAAGAGAATGGAGGAGAAGGGGTTGCAGTGTGGCCATCCCCCCCTGAGGGGAGATTTTTTGCTTTCTGTCTGTCTCTCTCTGTCTTTTTGGCAAGCACAGGCGCCCTATAGCAAAGACCTCTCAGAAAAAAAAAAAAAGAAAAAGAAAAGAAAAGAAAAGAAAAGAAAAGAAAAGAAAAGAAAAGAAAAAAATTTTGTGTACTAAATGTGATTTTAAAATGGACCAACCGCATGTCCAGAATATCTGGCAGTTCATGATGTCACCTTCCCAGCTTCGTATTTTTGGACTTTTCCTTAAGTACTAACCACAGACAGGCTCTGTCTCCTTGCTGCTGGAACAACCTACATAGATCTGACACTGTCTACTTGAGAAGATAAAGGAGGAGTTGTTCTCCTAAACTGTTAGTGTGATGAAATGCACGACAGCTGCTATACATAATATTGTGATCTGTCACATTGTCACTCTTACCAGGTACCAAATCTGCAGTCGGTAAGATACAGCCCCTGCCCTGTGGCATCTGGCAGGCTTCCCAGGTTAGGTAGGGGCACCAGTCAAGTCTTCAAGAGTTAGCAAGAGTTAGGCAGTTGAGTTGGAGAGAGGAGAGATATTGGAGGACAATGAGGCAGGGAGTAAAGATTCTGGAGATGATTCCTTAAGAAGAGCGCTCAGTATGTTCAGAATGATGTCACTGCCATTGGAATGAATGTGGGGACTGGAAAGGGCCCAAGAGGATTATACTAAGTGTGGTTACACCCAGGTTTTTCAAGAAACCTTAACGAAGACACATATACCAATACTTCCTGAGACATTTATGCCTGCAGTTTGGCAGGGGGAAAACTGACATAAAATTCACTTGGAATTCCACCTGCCAAATCCAAGGGGTCTTCAAACAGTTCGTGGAAAATGCATATTATGAAAAAACTATGCATGGATTTTTAATTTAGGAGGGGGTACAAATAAAATCATTCTTCCATTTTTCCATGAGTTTGTTTGAGTCTCCTTGTATATCTGAGTTTGGAAGTATACAGATCTCATTTTTTTTTCTCTAAAGAGAGAAGAAAATATGATCAGACAAGTTGCTTCCCAAATAGATGGCTCCCAAACAGAGGAATAGTTCACATAAGGTCTGAAGGACAATAGATTTCAGAATTGTAATAAAGGAATTCCTCAAGTAAATGGTATGAAACTGGAGATACACTGAGCCCTCTTCCACCATTGAGCTAAAACCATAACCCCATTAGCGAGCCAGAGAGACTGATGCTTCAGAATGCAGAGTTATTATCCTTTGCCGGAGGAAAGAGAAGCAAAGTATAGGGTGAGGAAGAGAGGGGTCATGAACATAAGATTTGCAGTGTACATCTCACTTTGAGGTTCAAGATTTAACTAGTGAAAAGGTTTGTTTGGGGCAAGAATCAGGGCTAGGAAGACAGGTCTCCATTGTCTCAAAATGCTGGGAAAAATATTATTTTGTTTTTCCTTAGGAAATATTTGGTCATCAGAAAAACATGATGCATTTTTGCATAGAAAAACAGAATATTATGTCATGACTTTTCTGACAACCCAATAGTATAATGCTACCAGGCATTTTTATGTAAAAGATTGCTTTAATCCTCACAGCATTTTTTTCTACAAAGATATGTGGGCCACTATTTTTTGTCTGTTTGTTTAAAAAAGAGAGAAGTCTTAATAGGCAAGCGATGTGGAGGTTTTTTGGTTTTGTTTTTGTTTTGAGAGGTGTTTGCCTTTGGAGCATATGTACTCAGCTAAAAGAGAGAGAGAGACAGAGACAGTTAGAGAGAAAGTGAGAAATCACCGCTAGGGGTGATGGCCACTCCTCACCTTCTCCTCCATTCTCCTCTCGGGATCTTGGGCACGCATGCACATGCACCCGGTGTAAGTTTCAAGCCACTGGGTCTAGGACTCAAACCACGGTCAGCCATGTGGGAGTCAGCTAAGTAACTGTTATGCCATTTGCTAGTCTGAGGATTTTTAATAGAACAGAAATACACCCCCATGCCCAAAAGGTGAAAGCATAGAAGTGGAAGACAGTGTTAGTTTGATGTTAAAGCCATAGAGCATTCCCTAAACCTGTGTTGCCAGAAACAGAATAGTAACTGTGCAGACTCCCTTTTAAAGACAATGAGGAAAATGTAGAAGAGAGCTCTGCAGACCAGAGACACGCTCAGGGCCCAACGGGCTTGGTTGTATGCAAGGTCTCTCCAAGGCTCACCTGGCAAAGGCCCATGGAAAATGTTTACAATCTTCTCCAAGCTGGCCCCCGATCTCTCCTAAGCTGCCACCACCCCACCACGCTGGCAGTAAAACTGCTTTTCCAGAATCACTGGCATGTGCAGAGAGTTGGTCTCCCATTAAGGTCAACTCTGTAAGTAAGGGGGCAAGAATCAATCAATATTATGAAAAAGCTAGGCATGGATTTCAAATTATTTTGCACTAAAACTCACATTAATTTCATTTTTCCATCAACTTTTTTGACAACCTCTCATATGTATGTACCATTATTTATTTAGTCATGCTCCCTGTTCGTGAGCTTTGGGTTATTTCTAATTTGGGGGGGTATTTTTGAAATAAATATCATTGTCAAATCTTTGCATATTTAAAAAAAATTATTCAGAGACAGAAAGAGTGAGAGAGTCCAGGACCAAGGACACATGCCTCTGCGTGTACAGGGAAACCTCAGTACGGGAATCCTGGACCTTCTCATGTCGTCTAAGCATCATGAAGTTTTGTGTTACAGTTGGATCACCATGGCTGGCTATCTTTGCATATTTTTATTGGTAATTATATATATATATATATATATATATATATATATATATATATATATATTTTTTTTTTTTTTTTTTTTTTTTTTTTTTTTAAGCAAGAAATTTTTTTGCTACAGGGCGCATGTGCTTGTCAGAAAGACAGAGACAGAAAGTGAGAAATCAACCCCCTGGAGATGGTCACACCACAATCTCTTCTACTCCAGTCTCTTCTTGGAATTTTGGGCACACATGAACATGCATCTGGCATGAGTTTGAAGATGCCAGATCTGGGACTTGATCTGCAGCTGACCATGTGGGAGTTGAGCAACATAACCATTGTGCCATCTGCTAGTCCCCTCATTATAATTTTTTAAATTATGACTTCTTGGGGCTGGCAGGTGTCATAGTGGTCAAAGCACTGAACTCCTTACATGGTTAACCTCAGTTCAAGTCCTGGACCTGGCAGCTTGAAACTCATACCAGGTATGTTTGTGTGAGGACCCAAAACCCCAGGAGGAGAGTGGAGAAGGGATTGCAACATGGCCATCCCCCTGTAGGAGGTGATTTCTCAATTTCTTTCTCTCCATCTCTCTCTCTGTCTCTCTGGGAAGTACACATATCCTATGGAAAAAAATCTCTCTCTCAAAAAAAAAATTACAACTCTTGTGTGTGTTCAGCTCTCTGAATTTTAAAACCTATTCATGTCATCACTGCCACAATCAAAGAACAGTTCCATCATTCTAAAACCCTTTTTTTTATGCTACCTTACTTGTAGTCAAATTTCTCTGTCCTCATCCTTGGTAACCACTCATCTGTTCTTCACCCCTTATAGACTTGTGATCACATAAATGCAGTATCAGCCTTCTGATACTGGCTTCTTTCTTTTTTCAGAGTCTTGCCACCTTGTCCTGCCTCAGCCCCTCAGCTAAGACTACAGGAGTGCCATGTCTGATCCTATTTTATTCAGGTTCTCATTGTATTACCCATGCCAGTCTCAAGCTTGCAGTTCTCCTACCTCAACCTCCCAAGTCACTGGGATTATAGGTACACACCACTGGTGCTGAGCCTTTAAGTTAGACCAAGAATTGAATCTGGGTCTCCCATGTGGTCCCAGCCTGTGAAATGCATAGCATTTTAGCAGTGTGTGTCATTATAGCTGGGCCCGATACTGACTTCTTTACTCAGTATAATGTAATGTTGATATAATTATCAATAGTTTGTTTCTTTTTACTGTGGAGAAGTATTCCACTCTCTGGAGGTCCCACAACGTGTGTATGCATTTATCCATTGAAGGCTATTTGGGTGCTTCTAGTTGCAGGTGATTAGGAATAAACATTTGTTACATAAACATAAATTTCCTTTTCTATAGGGAAAATGCCTAGGAGTGGGATTTCTGGGTGATATGTAAATTTATGTTAAGCTTTATAAAAACTGTCCATTTTCCAGTGACTGTATCATTCATTTCATGTTGCCACCAAAGATGGATGATATTATAACTGCTATACTTTTAGCTAGCACTTGATATTACCAGCTTTTTGTTTTTTTGAGACATTCTCATAGGTGTGTTTTGGTATTTCACTGTAGTTTTAATTAGTATTTCCCTAATGGCTAATGACATTTAACATCCTTTTGGCTTATTTGCCATCCTTGTATCTTTTTTGGTGAAGTGTTTCAAATCTTTAGCCCATTTTTAAAAAGTTGAGTTTTTTTACCACCGTTGAGTTTGGGGTTTTTTTTATATACACTCTAGATAGAAGCCATTCGTCAGGTATGTGATTCGCAAACATTTTCTCCCAGTCTGTGATTTGTGGTTTTATTTTCTTAACAATATCTTTCATAGACCCAGTTTTAAATTTTGATTAACTTTATCCATTTCTTTTTCGTTATGGGTCACACCTTTGGTATCACTGCTAACAGTTTGCTCCCTGCCTAACTCCCGCATCGAGAAAAATGTCTCCTGTATCCCAATAAGTTTTTATTTCTATATTTTATGTGATCTATTTTTAGTTAACTTTTGTATAAGGTGGGAGGTTTTAGATTAGGGCTTGTTTTTGTTGTTGTTGTTGTTGTTTTTCTTTTTCTTTTTTTTAAATTTTATTATTATTATTATTATTTTTTGCATGTGAATGTCCAATCATTTCAACACTATCTGTTGAAAAGACAAACTTTTCTGGGCTGGCCCCATAGTGCAGCAGTTAAGTACTATGTGGAGAGAACTGGACCCCACATGACCAACTGTAGTTCAAATCCTGGCCCATTGACTTAAAAAACACACAGGTGCATGTGTGTGCTTGCCCCAAATCCTGATGACATGGAGAACTGGAGAAAGAAGGATTATGGCATGACCACACCCCATGGGGGACATAGCTTCTCTCTCTCTCTCTGGTGAGTGCACATTCCCTCTAGCAATACAAGAGAGAAAAGAAGAACAAAAAAGGCTGTTTCCACAGTAAATTGTTTAAAGTTACATTTTAAATGTGAATTGTTATATGTGATTATAGTTAAATTGTTAAAAGAATAGGTTAAAGCCAGTCTGCCTAAATTTAAATCTCTGCTCTAACACTAATTAGTCATATGACAATGACAAATGCTTAATCTCTTTGTCTTGGTCTGCTTTTCTGTAAAGAGAACAGTCATAATATCTAGTCCATAAGATTGCTATGAGGATTAAGTGAGCTATTATGTGTAACACATTTAATATATTTAATGTATGTTATATGACTAACATAATGAGTAATGAATTATGGTTCACTTTTTAATTTTTATATTATTAATTATTATTTTAATGCCAGAAGGTGTGTGTATGCACGAGAGTAAAAGCTCCTCCCAATGGGGGCCTGGTCACCCTGCAATCCTTTTTCCTCAAGCTCTGCATTTCATCAGGATCCTGGGCATTTGCT
The DNA here is from genome assembly GCA_026018925.1 of Tupaia tana. Taxonomy (NCBI): domain Eukaryota; kingdom Metazoa; phylum Chordata; class Mammalia; order Scandentia; family Tupaiidae; genus Tupaia; species Tupaia tana. The sequence continues at coordinate 59,781,703 of JAKSZU010000013.1, forward strand.
CCTGCCATGTAAACTACAATAGCTGAGGCTCAAACCCTGGTCAGCCATGTGGGCTCCGGCTTCCTCTGCAAAGTGCTTAACCACTACATGCAGGGCTGACCCTTTGTAAAGCATCTAGGGTTAATTTTTGTGAAACTTTATGACTACCTATTTCAAGTGTGTCCTGTAAAAATATTTTACCAATTACATTCTCCAACAATAATGTAGACATTCCTGTAAATCAGCATTGAATATTATAGCCCACTGTATTTTTTGTCCATTTAATAGGCAAATAATGAGATGTCCTTGTAGTTTGTGTTTGGGGATTTGTAGTCAGATTAAATGTCTTTTCATATGATTATTGCTATTTTAGTTGGCTTTTGCTGAGTAGCAAGCCATTTATCCCTAAACAAAATAGTAAAACAACAAATACTTATTGTATCTTGGAATTCTGTAGATCAGATGGAAAGTCATTTGGTCTAGACTGGATTGGCTTATCTCTGTAATCAGCTGGGCTGGGCCTGGATGGTCTAGAATGGTTCATTGCATATCTGGCAGTTGGTATATTGGATCTCAGCCCCAGTGGCTCATATCTACTCCATATGGCATCTCATCTTCTAGTCGGTTAGTCTGGGCTTTTCCTACAGTGGTCTCAAGCTTCCATGGAGCAATAGGAGAGTGCAAGCCAGGTGAACAAACTCTATTCAAGTCTCTACTTCTATAATATTTGCTAATGCTCAACTGATTAAGGCAAATCTCATAGTCAAGCCTAGATTAAAGGAACAGGAAGACAGACTCCACATCTTTTTTTTTTAGTAAAAAGAATTATTTTATCCAACTTTGTTCATCATCATTATCATCATTTAAAAAAAAAGAAAGAAAACTGACCAGCGAGAGAAAGGGAAAGTGAGAAAGCAGAGAGAGAGGGAGAGGGAAAGTGAAAAAGCAAGCTGCCAGGTCCAGGACTTGAACAATGGATGGCCATGTGGGAATCCAACACCTTAACCACCCCCATAGACTCCATATCTTGAAGGACATGCAAAGTATTGTGGCCATTTTTTTTTTCTTTTTGCTATAGTTTACATGCACTTACCAGAGAGAGAAATCACTCCCTGAGGGGGATGGTCATGCTGTAGTCCCTTCTCCTCCATTCTCCTCTCAAGATTTTGGGCATGTGCACACTCACACGTCCAGTGTGTTTTTCAAGTTGCTGGGTTCGGCACTGAAATCGCAGTTGATCAGGTGAGATCCAGCTGCCTTAACCTCCATGTCACATGCTGGCCTATGGTTATTCTTTTTGATCTACTGCAGTTGGCTATTTGGGTGTCATCTTCTGTGAATTTCTTTTAATTTATAGAATTTATTTGTGTAGTATATGTATAAACTAAGTTTTACGTGTAACAGTATTTTACCCACTTGATCATTTAACTTCATTTAAGTAATCTTTTGCTGTACAGAAGTGTTTAGCGTTCTCTGTAGTCAAGTTTGTCACATTTTTATTCATGGCTTTGGATATACTCATGCCTGATGACCAGGCAGTAAGCTTATTGAAGGCAGAAATGTTTTATTTTTCTTTTCACCCATAGGGCCTAGCTCATAGTCCTTATTAAATAAAGGAGCACAGTGTTTGTAAAGTATCTAGCACTCCATTTATTATATAGTATATAGTGAAAATATTAGCTTCCATTTCTAATGGTTTAATTTTAGACTTGGTGGGACCAGCAGTTAGCATATTGGCTATGTTGCTAGATTCCCATGTAGTTGACCGCAGTTAGAATCCCGGACCTGGTGGCTTAAACTCATGCCAGGCACATGTGCGTGCGTGCCCAAGATCTTGAGAAGAGAATGGAGGAGAAGGGATTGTGACGTAGCCATCCCTCCTGGGGGGTGATTTCTTACTTTCTGTCTCTCTGTCTCTCGCTTTCTGGTGAGTGCAGGTGCCCTGTAGCAAAAACCGCTCCAAAAAAAATACTAATAATTTTAGACTTGGGAAGGCTAGTCACCTTCCTTTGTCAGTTTCCATTTAGCAACTGTCATAATCCTGAACTTCCCTTATCAACTCATTTCTTTGGTTTGCTCCTTCAGTAGTTTTCAATGTATTGTTGCTTTGAGAGATTCTTGGTTATTCTCTTTTGTTGTGTAAGAAAGTTGACCAAACTGACTTCTCTACTGGGAGCTGGAGAGTAGGGCACTGAGGATATAAAGGGTTTTGTTCATTGCTGTCTTGTAGGATAGAGATGTTTGGTTGTGTGAGTATGTATGCCCAACCAAAGCAAAGGGTAGATAGGAACTTGGCAGGTGTTTGAATAAGAAAAACAGTCCAGAAAGAGAAGTTAGTCTGACTCTAACAATAGATTCCTCCCACCCAGGTACATTACCTGGTTCTGGTTGATCAGGGTTCAACTAGAAAGCATCCCTCTGTCTTAGAGTAAAGTAGATTGGAAAAATTATGATGGTCAGTATTGGAGGTAACTGTAAACTGTGCAAAGGTCATCTCGGTACTCCCAATCCCTTGGTCCTGTGACCTTTTTAGCTTTCTGACTACCTCTCCTCAAAGTCTTTCCTCTCTTGCCTCAGTTTCTACCAAGGAGCTCCAGGATTTCCCAGGTGCCATCCTGCTAGATTTGTAAATGTTTCAAATTCTGTCACACTAAGTATTTAACCACTTACCTGTCACCTAAGGATGACAGAAAGGTCCCTGGAAAGAAATCACTCAAGGGCTGGCTTGGCCATGATCCTCTGTATAACCACCTTTGTAAGCCTCAGATTACCCGTTATAAGGTGTGAGGCTTGTACCAGGCAATCTTTAAAGTCTTTTTCAGTTTAAACAGTCCTCACTTTGGTGGTACCATGCCTCCTCCACCCTTGTCACTTCAGAGGATTGAGTTTGCATATATATGCAAGGTGCTCAATAAAGTCTCACTGTGTAGGATGCTGTCTATTCCCTGGAAACAGCACATTTCCTTCTATCTGACTGACCCTAATTGTAACTCGCACATGTGCTATTTGGTCTATATGGAAAATTCCTGGCATTGAAGGTGGGGTGAGGATGCCATTTCCTCCAGCAGACAAGCACCCCATTTGGCTGGGAAGCAAGCATACCCGTTGGAGAATGCTTCCTTGGCACAACTCCTGGGTGAGAACAGTTTGTTGTTAGAGACTGTCCAGTCAATCCAGAACGCCTGAACTCTAAACTCCCTGCTATACAATCAAATAGTTAGCAACTTCCCTTAATTATTGGGTTGTCTAGAAAGTCATGACACATTTTGCATGGAAAAATAAGTTATGACTTTACCGACAACCTAATATTTCTAGTCTGGTACCTTTTGGTATCTTCTCATTAATTGCCTTATATCTTCTTGGAAGAAACCTTAAGGATGAAGTTTTCATTTAGAGAATTATTACATACCTAAAAGGATCATGAAGAACTAAAAAAAAGATGAAAGTATTGAAAACATTCCTGGCAACTGTACTTCTTCAGAAGAGATGAGCAGACATAAAAAATACTCATAAACTTAGAGAAATGGTACTAGTAGTTCTTGGGACACAAGAAGACGAATGCCAGCATTAGAGTAGATTTAAGAAAAAAACCATTCCAGAAGTGAGTCATATTAAATTTTTACTTATTCATTCATTGGTTCTTTATTTCTTCTTTGAGAGAGAGACACACAGGCATCCCCAACAGGGCTTCTGTGCTGTGATCCGCCTCTGGTGTCAGCTAGCCTAGATCATGGACCTGCATGTGCACACCCAGCATGGTCAAGGAGATTGCAAAACCTTTCCCACATAGATATGGTTGCATTTCTGCTGAGCTACCACCTGACTTCTGTCTTATTTATTCTTTAAAACTCTGCTTAGTAGTTACCCTTGTAAGGAAGATTGTCCTATCTTCCCATAGCTTTCTTGGCTGACTTGGGTGACACCACTCACTAAGTTAAATGCCCCAGCCCCCATCAAGTCTGATTAAATTCACCATTATGCTATCTTACAGCATCTTGTAATTTTGTCATAATATCCCCCATGGTTCCAATGTTGTTTCTACTTATATGATGAATTTTCCATATCTGTCTTTCACAAGTGTCTGTAAGCTACCTGAGCTTAAAATCATATCTGTTTTATTCATTGTTGTACCTCTAGGGCCAGGTGTAGTATCTAGTGAAGAGGAGGTATTCAATAAATTTGTTTTGTGAAATGAATGAATGGACATAAAAATGATTCAATGAGCATTTTTTGAACTAAAAATAATTTTGTCTTTTATGGACATATTTAAAAACAAACAAACAAACAAAAATTAAAACCCAAACAATTTCATCAGCTATACTGGATGGTTCTGGAACTATTTTGTTTCTTCAGCTCGTTGCCAGATTCTTGATTCTAGAGATACTTTCACCTAATTCTTTTAAGCTCATTTCTAATCCTCTAATTTCTGAAATGATTTTGACTAACATAGCAGTCATTGCCATTTTCAAATATTAGAACATTAAGGCATCTACTTCTGTTACAAGGTGATATGCTTATAAACATTCAAAAAATTTAAATGTAGCTGATACCAAATTTACAAGAAACCATTCAGAGGGTTAGTTGTTCCGAAGTCATGATGCATTATTTCAAAACACATTTTAGTGAAACTCCACCCAACACTGCAATTTCAAGGTAATAAGAAGCACAAGGGAACAGGCATACTCACTATGTAATAATTTAACTTGCTTTTTCCTATTAGCTTGCCAAGACCTCGCAGATCAGGGAACTGGCTTAATCAGAACCTATCTGTAGCTGTGCTAAACTTGAATGTGGAAGAAAGGTTAACTAGAGCGAGCATGCTGAACTTGCCAAGCTTTCATTTTCTTCATCTGTTAAAAAAAAAAAAAAGTTAAAACTGATGACTGCTGGGTTTTATATGTTTTTACTTAAGCAAAATTGTTTCTTCCAAAGGAAATAGGGGACCCACAATGTGAAACAAACAAAAGAACCCAAAATTCAAGGAAACAAAGAAACAAAACAGATACAGTTGAGCATCTTGGTGAGAGAAAGAAAAGTGTTGAGGGGAGCAGATCTAGAATCCATTCTGTTTATTTCCGTTTTCTCACTCAGAAACTTCTGGAACATCTTTTCTGAAAATAAGAATGTTGATTCCTTGAGACACAGTTTGATAAAATACGAGCCTTCTATTTTGAAATAGTTCTATTGTATGGGGTCTTCAAAAAAGTTCATGTGACAGTGCTGTTATGATAAAACTGTGCTTGGATTTCAAAATTACTTTGCACCAAAATGAACCCATACTTTAATTCCATTTTTTTCCATGAAATTGTGGAATTCCCCTTATGTGGTGTTGATTCAGACCCACAATCATTTTATTATCTTTCCTTCTTATTTTTTTCAGTGCTAGAGGGTACACGTGCTTGCCAGAGACATACAGAGGGAGAGGGGAAGGGAGCAGGAGAAGGAGAGGGAGAGGGAGAGGGAGAGGGAGAAAGTAACTCCCTGGAAATCACCATTATCCTTTCTCTTCCTCCTTTCAGGATTTGGGGCATACACACACAAACACTCCCAGTGTATTTCTCAAGCCACTAGGCCTGTGACTTGAACCATACAGTTGGCCATGTAGGATCCAGTTGCCCCAACCACCAGGCTGTGGAGACAGCCCCTATTATTTTTAAAGAAAAAAAGTTTTATATTTTAGTTAATGGCTCATTACCCAAATTTATATTGAATATGAGAAAATAAATACAAAAATAAGAGATATGCAACATTTTTAATTCATTATGAGATTTAATGAGAAAAATGTTACTGTGAAAGATTAGATGTTATTCAGTATAGCATACCAAAAATACAATGAGTTAAACATTTTAGAGCACAGTTATGCTTCAATTGTGATGATCAGTTATTTGTTAACTTGGCCAATGCCAGATCACAATGGTGAAGTGTTGCCTTACAAACAAGAACACACTTTTATATAGACATTGAAAAATTTTGTAAGAGATCTTTGCTATGAAAAAATAGTATTAAGTTCTAAAGCACGTAAAATGTGTGATGTTTAATATGCATCTTTCTTACAGTAAACTCTTAGCCTTAGTGATAGAAGTATATATTAAACTCATTAATAAATTTGGACAGAGCCCTTCATGCTATGGTTGTGATGAAATAATTCAACACCAGCCCCCAACATGACTTGGAGAAGATAGTGCTATAATGTAAGAGAAAGTGCTGGGCGTGGGGACTGATACTGCTGTGAACCCAGGTGGATCTGTCCTGTGGTAATTGCTCTTGGGAAAGTATCCCTAATAGATTCCTTGGGTGGCATCAACCATGCAGTTGCAGTCAAGCCTTTCACGGTGTCAGTGGCAGAACTGGTGGAAAAGGGCTTCCTAAACGGGCATCCTGAATATGTTAGCGAAGTCTTGTCAAGTCCAGATTCCCAAAGTATACAATTTCCTTTTCTATCACGGAAAGTTAAGGGGGATCGCTGGGAGGAAAGAGAAAAAGAAACCAAATTTATACATAGAAAAAATTGACAGATGAAGTGTGGCTGTGTTTCCAAATCAACTGCTTTTTCTATTATTTCCTAAAGTCATTAAATAAATCACAGCCAGTTCTGTGAGTTCAGAGCAGACCTCATGGTTTTGGCAAGTCATTCAGCTGGGCCCAGAAATGGGGATGAATTAAACGAGAGATGAAAGAATTACAGTGTTTCCTTCCTCTTGATGACCCTCTCTGGAACATGGCTGGAATGAGCAAGTATAAGAGATGAGGCAAGTTCACTCGGAGGCAGGGCTGGATCTGCATGTGAGAGGGAGGTGTGCACTGCTGTTATTTTTGGAGGCTATAATTCCACTGCTAGTTTTCATAACTCATCCTCTCTCGCAAAGTTTTTATTATCCTAACCCCTGTCCCCTCTCCTGAGATCTTAAAAGTTACTGACAGAGCAAGTATTAAAAAAAGGATGCTTCAAGGTTAGGCTTGAGAAACCCATTCTAGGAAGATTATTTTTCCCCTCAACCCCATGCATGGAGTTAACATTACAATAACATGCAACTGTGACTCCTATTTACATGAAGACCTTGAAATTCTCTTCCCTAATTGAGACAAAGCTATAACTTTTAATAAGATCATCTTTAAAACATCACTGCATGCAGCAAAAATTAGCAATTGTTGCCAGAAGCAAATTGTGTGAGGATCATCATAGTATGAACAATGCTTGGCATAAACAGATGCTCACAGAAAGTTCTGGTAGGCCTAACCACAGTGGCACAGGCAGTAGAGGCACTGGTATGTATGCTGGATACCCCACAGAAGGCTCTGGGTGAGTGTTCTAGTCTATCTCAGCGTGTCAGGCATACCCATGATCCTGGCCATCTGTAGGGCTTGGGAAGGTTCATGATGTGAAGACTCTGCCAAGGTTGCTCCTTCCTCCTCTTTCTCCCCCTCCTAAGGAAAATATAAATAAACTTTTAAAATGTTCTGGTAAATGGACCAGCAGATGGTGTAATCATTACATAGCTGGACTCACACGTAGTTGACCGAGGTTCAAGGCCTGAACGCGTCAGCTTGAAACTCAGGCCGGGTGTGTGTTACGTGTATGCCCAAAGTCCCGAGAGGAGAATGGAGGAGAAGGGATTGTGGCATTGCCATCCTCCCTGGGGGTGATTTTTTGCTTTCTGACTCTCTCTGTCTCTGTCTCTCTGGCGAGCGCATATGCCCTATAGCAAAAATCTCTCTTAAAAAAATGTTTTGGTAAATTAACACCAGTCATCCCCATATGCTTAGCAACCATTGATCACCTTTGACATTTTATAAGAGCTATAACATCTGCTTTTCCCCTTATAAATGCAAGAGCTATTTAAAAAGGTTTTTAAAATAAGGGTAAGGAGGTCAGTTTAGGCGTTGGACCATTTTGATTTTTAATCTCATTATTCTGCAAGTGGGAGCCCAAGAAATGAATGGATTTAAATCAGGTAGATCTGGAATAAAATTTCCTCATCTGTCTTTCTAACAAGTACTTCAGTTCTCTGTATTTCTAGCTAAGGCAGTTTATTCCTATATAAATCAGTCCTAAATTCCTGTTTCTATACAAAATAGATTTAATCCTCATCCTTATGAAATTTGTCATCTAGAGGAAGAGAGACATAATCACGAATTGTGGTCATCTTTATGAAGGAAACAGGATTAGAGAGAATGGATGAGAGTATGCAGTGATTGCAGGTAAAGCCGGCAGAGAAGCCTCCTATGAGAAAGTGGCTTTAGACTGAGACCCAGACGAAGCAGGAGCTAGTCTTGCCAAGAGTGGAAAAAAGCATTCCAGGCAGAGGGAACAGCATGTACAAAGGCTGGGAGGTACAAAAGGGAATGTTGTATCTGAGAACAGAAAGACCAGGGAGAATAAGAATCCCGCTTCTGCTTTCAATAGCTGTAGAAGATTGAAAAAGCTCCTCAGTCTGTTGGGCCTTCATCTCTTCATATTTAAAACTGAGATAGTGACATAAATCTCACAGGGCTGTTGGGGGAAAACCTAATGCTCTAAAAATGAGCATATAAATTACATGAGGTAACATGTAGCTTGCTTGAATCACTTTACACCTATGCACGAGTCCTGAGGCTGTCATTGGGACATCACCTCTTTTTAGTCTCCTGATTATTTTGTGTAGACTTGGGAGTCAACCACCCCTGGAGCTAGAGAACATTTTCTATTTCTGATATTTTCACGTTTCAAGAAAGAAGCGAATAAGCACGGCTTTCATTTGTGCTGGAAACTTTAGAAACAGAAAGAGAAGGGGGGAGGAGAAATATTGAGATAAGTGAAGTATTTTGCTTTCAAATATGCTTTATTATTTACAGAATAATTTACGGAGCAAGTTTGAAAGGTCAGAAGGGGTTTTGTTTATACATTTTACAGTTGAAGTTTGGGACTAGGTGTTCAGGAAATAGAATGAAGATTAATGAAATAATTGTCGATTTTATCCAATATATAACAAATACAGTGCTTGGCATATGATGTACTTTCTCTTATTTAATCTTAACAAGAATCCTGGAAGGCAGGTCTAATTAGCCTTTTTTTCAAAAAGAGGCAAATGAGGCTTAGAGAAATGTAGACTTCACTTAGTCACTGTTCCTCTCTTATTTTGCAAAGTTTAATGTGGACTTGGGCAATTCTTTAAAAATGAGCATATATAGTTGGCCTAAGTGTATGTAGTTCATAGATTCCTCTTTAATATTTTATGTGACAGTGCTACATTAATATCAATTCATAATAACCAATATTATTACCTATAATGAATAATAAATGATAGTGCCATTATCATTACCTTTTCTTTTTGTTTTGGAGAGGTTTTTGCTATAGAGCACATGCACTCACCAGAAAGACAGAGAGACAGAAAGTGAGAAATCACCTCCCCAGGGGGGATGACCATGCCACAATTCCTTCTCCTCCATTCTCCTCTTAGGATCTTGGACATGCATGCACACATGACCAATGTTTAAGCCACTGGGTCCGAGACGCAAGCTGTGGTCGACTACATGGGAGTCCAACGATGTAGCCATTACGCTATCCACTGGTCCCATCATTACTTTTTCTCAACATTTAGTGAATACCTAGCTATGTCTCTGATACTAAAATGGGTAGAGATATAGAATGTCTGCTCGTTTAGGAGAATAATGGACTATCCACCATAGTTAGAGTATGCAGTGGGTCAGGTGGAGTTAACAGGGTCTAGGTGATGAGGTCTTGATGCCTTGGGAACGGTTTTGGATATGTCTAGTGGAAGGCAGGTACAGGATCGGAACAGCATTCTAAAAAGACTACTCTCACAGCTATTTTTTTTAGACAAGGCCTTGTAGACATCAGTTTATCCTAGGGGCCTTGTTAATAACCTTATTCATACATTATGTTCCCTCTTTCCTTTTAGGAGCAGTGGAAGCTGCCATGGACCTGATCCTGATCAATTCCCTACCTCTCGTATCTGATGCTGAAACATCCCTCACCTGCATTGCCTCTGGATGGCGCCCCCATGAGCCCATCACCATAGGAAGAGACTTTGAAGCCTTAATGAATCAGCACCAGGATCCACTGGAAGTTACTCAAGACGCGACCAGAGAAGGGGCTAAAAAAGTTGTCTGGAAGAGAGAAAAAGCTAGTAAGATCAATGGCGCTTATTTCTGTGAAGGCCGAGTTCGAGGAGAGGCAATAAGGATACGGACTATGAAGATGCGTCAACAAGGTAACACATCCCTAAGTTATGGGCAGGTAAGGCCCACTAAGGTGCACACACATACACCTTTTGTTTTGGCAGCTGCTTCTGCAGAAGCTGGACATGAGCCACCTGAGTGCAGACTCGAAAACCTTGGCTCTTTCCAGACATCGCTGTCTCTGGTAGTACAGAGAATATTAGAGACAAGAGACTATCCAGGACACTCCCTTACACACAGTGCCCTCACTGGACATTGTGCCAAGTCTATGAGATGAAATGGAACATATCTTATGTTCTATGAGGGGTTTAAGGCACTTTTAGGGATAGGACTACATAACATGTATGTAATATGAAAATCACAGCAATTAAAAACAACTGTCCATTACCAGTTGATTTGACTTTTTGAACTTTAATGTTTATTCTTTTCACTTGCTACTTTGTTTTCTTTGTCCCTAGGTACTCTTAACAGAAGCTAATATTTTGAGGGGGAAATTGGGGTGAAAATAAAAATTTAAAAAGGGAAACATCTATCAATAACTCAATTTAATTTGTTACTTGGTGTATTAGTTATCTATTGGCACAAAACTGCTGTGTAACAAAACCACAAACCATGATGGAGATGTAATAATAACCATTTATAGCTTGTGAGTTTAAGTGAGTTGGGTTGATTAGATGGCTCTGTTGGTATTGGCTGGGCTTTCTTTTTAAATTTTTTACTTTATTCATGATTGAGTGATATACACGCATGTAAGAGTAGGGAAAGGAAGTAGAGTAGGGGGAAGGAGGGAGAGGGCTGAGTGTCCTCTATAGGCACGCCATGATCCCTTTCCCCCAGCCCTCCAGTCTGTCAGGTATTAGGCTTTAACTTATGTGTCTGGTGTGTTTTAGATCGACCAGGTCAGGAATTTGAACCATGGTTGTCATGTCTGATCCAGCTTCTCTTGAGTAGCACATTACTCCTGTGCCTTTGAGTGAGTCCTGCTGGGCTTTCTTCTATATATGATGTTGGCTGGCTATAAGTTTATTAGACTGGCCTTGACTGGGGCAACTTATCTGTGTTCCATATGTCTATTGTCCTGTGACAAAATAACCTAGGTACAGTCTCGTGAAGATGGCAGAGGTACAACGGAAATGGAAACACATGGGGCTTCTTCACATCTTGGCTCAGAATTGTACACTATCACTTCTGCCTTATTTCATTGCTCAAAGCAAGTCAAATAGCTGAGGCTACAGTCAGATTGAGACAGTACAAACTTAAATGGCTGGGTACCGATACAAGGAGGGATGAAGAATTGGGACCCCCTCTTACAGGTCTCAATTCTTTAAAAAGAATCGTGATTTAAGCAGTTGAATACCCACTCCCAGCTCAGAAAACAATGGAATTGTTGAAAGAGGATTTTTTTAAAGAATTATTTTTTATTTAACTTTATTTAAATATTAATTCATTTTAATTTGACCAGAGAGGGACGGGGTGGGGTGGGGAGAGAGTGAAAAAGCAAACTGCCAGGTCCAGGACTCAAATCACAGTCAGCCATGTGGGAGTCCAGCGCCTTTAACCACCATGCCACCTGCTGGCCCCTTGAAGAAGATTTTAGGAGTCTCATCTCTGGGAGGTTTATTACTCTTTACTACTGTCCTACATGGAGGTGATATGATGGTTCATTTCTGCCAAAATGGATGAGGGTACTAAGCTAAATCTTTAGGCCAGTCCATTCATCTGTTGGCAGTTGGAGGAAATGGTTTTGCTGACATTATTTAATGGTTGTGATCTAAGGGCCTCAGATCTAGACAGGCAGGCACACTTCTGGTGCTCTGGATGCTATCTGCCGAGGTGACCTCTTTCATTCTCCCTGAAATGATCTGGCCCCTCATCCATCCGCACTTCTTTGGGCTACTGAAACCTAAAATGGAGGAGTCCTTTCTGGATTAATATCATTATAACCATAAGGACTGTGGGCCATGAATTTGTCATTTTAGGAAATAATAATATGCTGAGCTCTTTAGGGAGTTGATTTTTAATGATAAAACTGGTCCAGGTAAGTAACACACCTCTACATATTTCTGGGTGGTTACATAAAAATCTGAGAATTTTAGATCAACAAAGTTGAATGTGCTCATATTACCTCCAGATCTTTTTAAAATGCAGACTCTGATTCAGTACATTTTCATGAGAGCTCTGAGATTCTTTTTAAAACACACACAACACACACACACACACATACACACACACACATTTTCTTTCTTTTTTTAAAGAATTATTTTATTTGGGAACCAGCAGTTAGCATAATGGCTATGTCGCTGGACTCCCACGTAGTCGACCGCAGTTCACGTCCTGGACCTAGTGGCTTAAAACTCACGCCGGGCGCGTGTGCGTGCGTGCCCAAGATCCCGAGAGGAGAATGGAGGAGAAGGGATTGAGGCGTGGCCATCCCCCCCGGGGGGGTGATTTCTCGCTTTCTGTCTCTATGTCTCTCTCTGTCTGTCTGTTGAGCGCACGCACCCTATAGCAAAAACCTCTCAAAAAAAAAAAAAAGGAGAATTATTTTATTTAACTTTATTTGTTTGCTTTAATTTGACCAGAGAGGAACAGAGAGAGAAAGAGAGAGAGAGAGAGAGAGAGAGAGAGAGAGAGAGAGAGAGAGAGAGAAGGGGAGAAAGCAAGCTGCCAGGTCTGGGACTCAAACCTAAGTTAACCATGTGGGAGTCCAGTGTCCTTAACCACCACACCACCTGCCGGCCCCAAGAGAGTCCTGAGATTCTGAATTTGTAACAAGGTCCCTGGTAATGAGAATCTGCTGAACCATCAACTGTAGTCTAGGCAGTAAGGGTTTAGAGTCAACTTCTACCTGGGGTCTACCTGAAAACATTTCTTTGGATTTTCTTATGGTAGTAACGAAAAGGTTTGTAGGCAGCAAATTCATTTTAAGTTCAACCTGATAAAATCACTATTCATTACAAATGAAGAAAGTGTTTTCTTAGCAAAACCATAATGTTCACCTTTAAATGACATCGGGGCAAGTGGGAAAAGCACACAACAGACATTCCCAGGAATGTAGCTCCCAGTGAGGGAACAGAGGTTGAACAAAGGGATGTGAGGTGTGCCAAAGCTATCATGGCTGAAAGTCAGCTCTATTATTTTTTACATGTGTCATTTTGGATTTGACTTGTATAGAGTCATGTCTTTCTGCTGATGTTTCCACATTCTGAAAGAAGATGATTTGAAATCTGTGCCCTAATTTTATGGGAATAAAGTGTAAAGGGCTAACTTCTGACTGTCCTAAGATTGTCAATGACAATGAACAAATAAATCCGTAGAGCATACTGAACTAGAACATTAGGAGTTAAAAACCAACTGAATGACTCCTCAAAACTGCAAGTCTGGGTCACCGTAGGTCAAGGATAGCCTAAATTCAGTTGAATGAGGCAAAGACAACGTGGGAGTAGGCAACAGTGGAGGAAAGCTGACTTTTAGACTTATGCTCACCTGAGTTTTAATTCTTTTTTCACTGCTTACCAGCTGTGTAACTTTAGGCAAGTTATTAAACTTATATTGCTCTTTTTTTTATTATCTGTGAAATGGATATAATAATGCCTACAACATTGTTTTAAGTCTTATTTATAAATAGACATATATATGTGTGCCATATTAATTATATATATGTGTGTGTGTGTGTATATATATATACATATATATACATATATACATATATATACATATATACATATACATATATACACACACACACACACACACACACACACACACATATATAGTGTTCTCTCTTATATGTGAATTATAACACTTCAGGCTGCGTGAACTAATTGTTTCCCTTGCTGACTATCCAGGGGGAATATATAATACTAGGAAAATAATATCCATTTTGGTGAATCAGGGAAACCTCCAAAACTATGTCTTCATGCCACCATTAATTCCCCTGTAAAACATCATGGGAACTCAGAAATGCCTGCCCAGGGACACAGCAGGAGGGGCTAACCATCAATATATTCCTGTTTGCTGCTGACTCGTGCATCTGGGGAGGAAGTGGAAAATCCATTTGCGATGTGCCAAAACATGGCTTAAATTGGCTCACACATCCCAAATAGCCAGAGTGTTTTTATCAATGGCTTATCCAAAACAATCAACAGCAGTTTGTTCAACTCTTACTAGGGGTTTCTTTTGAGAGTAGAGAGTTATAAATAAAGTTGCAAATGTTTTCAGATCCGAAGATCTGTTTCAGAACAATCCATCAGAAGAAACCTACATTATTTTTCATCCTATTTTCATTTGATAAATAGCTTTACATTAAGAACATCAAACTTATGATTTATACAGTCAATAGAGAGGAGTCATTTATATCTAAGTAACACATTTATATCTAAATAACACAAGTGAACATGTTAAAAACATAAATTAGAAAAACTAAAGTCAGATGAATTCATAATTCCTTTTCACAATTTTTCTTTTTTTTAAAGTTATTCCTTCCCCATAAGCTAAAGAGACAAAGAGATAGAGACATCATCCCCCAATAGGGTTTTCACATGAAGATCCAGCCCCAGCTTCAGCCAGCCCTGGATCATTGGGCACACGTGCACAGGGCGTGTTTGGGGAGTTCTCCAGACATGAACCCAGAACTGTCCCTGTGGGTGAGGCTTGCAGAGCATTGCATTGCTATCCATCCCCTCCTCACACCAACCATTCTTGATTCCCTGTTTGTGCCAAAAACTGGGGGTGCAATCATGTTAACAACATTTCCTGAATACTTATTATGCACCTTATATTCCCCTAGCAACTTTCTATTTATTACTGTTTAATTTAGTTTTATTTTATTTTATTTTATTTATTATTATTATTTAAAAAGTTTAACCAGAAAGAGAAAGAGGGAGCAAGAGAGACAGAGGGAAAGTGAGAAAGCAAGCAGGACTTGAACATGGTTGGCCATGTGGGAGTCCAGTGCCTTAACCACCACACCACCTGCCGGCCCCTGTTTAATTTAGTTTTTACCAAATCCATGATATTAATGATATTAAGATCTCACTAATAGGTGAGGCTTACAGCTATTGTAACTTAAGTACATGGCTCTAACCATTATCCTGCTCTTTCTTTCAAAATAAATGTGACCCTGTCTTCCTGGAATGCTCACCCAGCGTATGCGTTAACCATGAGTGGGGATATAATGAGGGAACGCAGGATATTTGAACAATAGCTATGTAAGTGCCTAACCTGTATTCCAGGGATTGAGTAAGGTCTTTGGAAACATCTAAATAGAAACAGATAAGTGAGTACAAGCTGGTGAGGCATGGGGGAAAGGAGTGGAAGAGAAGAGAGGAAACTCAGACGTAGATGTGAGTGATCACAAGGTCAATTTGAGGAACTGAATGTAGTTCAGAGAAGCTGGAATTGATAACAAAGAATATGAGCCTGGAGAATAAGTCTGGAGAGCTGGTGTTGTAGAATGATAGTGGAGTTCTTTGAATTTGTACCTCCACTTTTACACTTATTCACCGTTGAGAGGCCTTGAATAAGGGACATAGTCATCCATCCTTTTTTTTTCTTTTTTGGAGAGGTTTTTGCTATAGGGCGCGTGCGCTCGCCAGACAGACAGAGAGAGACATAGAGACAGAAAGCGAGAAATCACCCCCCGGGGGGGGATGGTCACACCGCAATCCCTTCTCCTCCATTCTCCTCTCGGGATCTTGGGCATGCATGCACACGCGCCCGGCGTGAGTTTAAGCCACCGGGTCCGGGACTCGAACCACGGTCGACTACGTGGGAGTTCAGCAACATAGCCATTACGCTAACTGCCGGTCCTGGGACATAGTCATCCTTAATGCCGTCTCCAGCATTGTTAAACTGGATATACAGTCTTCACGGGCTGTTGTGAAATTTGTAAAAAAAATAATTTGTGCAAAATAATAATAAACATAATCTCTACAGTAGTACCTTTAGTGCTTATCTAACATTAAACTGAAAAAAGCGTTGAATTTAGCTTAGCTCTTCTTCATCCACGAGAAACATCTGTGCAACTTTCACCACTTTTACTACTTTTTCTGTAGCCCTTAAGAAGGAAGTGACTTATGCTCTTAAGTTTTATTCATTAATGAGCCCATTCAAATGATCTTTTTCTTTCTAATTTTCCAGAGGATGTATATGCTCACTGGAGAGAGACAGGGAGAGAACAGGAAAGCAAGAAAGCATCCCCAATGGGTATGGTCATGTTGTAGTCCCTTCTCTCCTATTTCTCCATTATTTTCTTCAGGATTTTGGACATACACATACATGTGCCTGGCATGTTTTCCAAGCCTCCAGGTCGGAACTGCCAGGTTGGTCATGTGGGATCCAGTCACCTTAACCATAAGGTCATGGACTGGCCCCATCCAAACCAATTTAAGGAAGTCATTCTTTAGGCCTCAGAGCTCTCATTATAAAATGAGTTGGTTGGATTTTAAAGCTTTTTGAGTGTGAACATTGCCTATTTTATGAGTGCCTCCTGAAGTAGGTACCCTGGTTCAAATCCTGGCTTTTACATGTGCTTGTTGTATGATCTTGGACAGGCTATTTAACATCTCTATACTTTAAGGATCTCATTTTTAAAATTAGGATAATCATGGTACCTATTCATAGGAATATTATGATCCTTAAATTCACGTAAAGTGTTTAGAACAGTGCTTAGTCCATACTAGGCACCACTGAAAGGCGTTCGTTATTTTTCTGATCCAGTCAAGTCCATGACATCAATACCTGTGAACAGAGTTTAAGCCAGGCTCTTGTGTTATCAGGAAGCCTGTCGTAGCCCATGAAGCTTAGCTCTCCTTCCTTAGTACTCAGCAGAGAACACTCAGCTTAGAGACAACACAGGCGGTAACTGCATTAAGTGCAATTCCCCTGCTTTAGTGCAGTGGACCTCTGCTGTGACGGCTCCTCTAAGAAAACAGGAGCTAAAAAGGCACAAAGTCTGAAATAATAAAGAGCGGTAGAGTTGGAGGGAAAAAGTTGCACTGGAGCTGAGCCTACTGGGGAGTCTCAGTTCCTCTTCTGAGTACAATGCGAGAAGTCCCACGGTCAGCTGAACAATCTTCACACAGAAGGACAGAAAATATAAACAAACCGCAGAGACTGGAGCAGCAGAGTGAAGTGGGCAGAAGTTCTCGTAGGAGCCATCAAGGAGCATGTCGTAGCAAGAGCTGCACATGTTCTGATGGCTAGGATGACTAAAGGAAGTACCTCAGTGTGAGAAGAAGCCCCCTGCATGTTCCCTCCTTTCACTGACCAAATCTCTGCCTGCCTTCCCTGTGGGGCTGGTCCATTCAGTACCATCAAGAAAGCTGCCTCTCCTGTCCATGCTGCAAAGGTCAGCACAGCAGGATTTCAGTTTATTTCTGTTTGGAAAGGATACTGACCTCTTTTTTTTTTTTTTTTTTTTTTCTTTCCTTTTTTTTGGAGAGGTTTTTGCTACAGGGCACATGTGCTCGCCAGAGAGACAGAGAGACAAAAAGACAGAAAGAGAGAAATCACTCCCCAGGGGGGATGGCCACACTGCAATCCCTTCTCCTCCATTCTCCTCTCAGGATCTTGGGCATGCACGCACACGTGCCCGGCGTTAGTTTAAGCCGCCAGGTCCAGGACTCGAACCGTGGTTGACTACATGGGAGTCCAGTGACATACCCATTACTCTAACTGCTGGTCCCTGACCTCTTTTAAGCAACTCAGCACGTAGCTTACAAAATGTACTATTCCTAACAACTTTTTAAGGTAGATATTACTACTTCTGAATTATACATGGGGAAACAGATTCACAGAGGTGACATAACTTGTGCAGAAAGGTCCGGTAAGTGGCAGAGGGGAGATTCAAGCCCAGAACTGTGATTTGGCTCTCACACTGCCCTTTAATCTCTGCCATGCTCCATCTAAGTTTGCCCTAGGTCATTAGCTGCACCAAAGACATTCACATATCTGATTACGTGGGGAAGACCTGGCAGGGTACCATGCCTTTGTCAGCAACAATAGTCCACAGACAAGGAAAACAAGCAGACAAACCTAAAAGCCTGGGTCCTTCTGGGCATTGTTCAGAAGCATCTTCTGCCATCAAGGGTAGGAGTCTAAGCCAGTGGTGACACAGTACTAGTTTAGTCTCTCTCAAGCAACTCGTCCACAATCCACAGATGAGGAGGAGGGCACAGCGACCAACTAATTTACTATGAGGTCTGTGGTCCTGGGCAAACTGTACAGTTCATACATTTAAACTAGGGTGTTTTGCTATTCTAATTCAGGGGAATTATGGTCAGGGAATTTGTTATTCACGGAGATGATCCTTTGTTATTCCAACAACAAAGGATCAAGGGACAAGTTACTTGACAAATGTTCTTTTTTTTTTCCTTTCATTTGGAGGAAACTAATATTTCATTCATACTGTTTTTTACTTTGAGGAAACTTGATAGAGATTGGAGAAGTATGGCAGATTTAGTCATTATAGCTTATAGTTAATAGGCGATATGCTTGAAAAATCACACGTATTCAGATAACTAAGAACAGAGTTCAATGAGCTTTTAACGGATCTTCCATCATGTTATTCAAAGCTTCTGTTTTTTTTTCCTTACTAATTTTCAGTCTGTTTGAATCATCAATTTCTGAAAAATTTCACTATGCTTATAGATTTGTCAGTATCTTCCTTTAATTCTGCTTTGTTTCATGTGTTTTTAAGCTCTGTTGTCAGGTGCATATACATTTTCATGTGTGAGAAGAATCTTCTAGTAAGATGTTATTAGATGGTTGATGGCTCTTTTTTTTTTTTTCATCAGGCAAAGACCATCTTTATTCCTAAAAATTTATTTTGGCTTTAAATAATTTTTACCCATATAAATGTTACAATACATCTTCTTTTTGTTAATTTTAGTGTAATATATATTTTCTACCCCTTTATTCTCAGTCTTATCTGTCGTTATCAATGTAGTCCATGAAAGACCACATAGTTATGTATATGTACTTAAGAATCAAAATTCTAAAACCTGAGATTTTTCTGAACTGAATTCATTCTGAGATCCTCTATCTCTTGAAAAACATGAGGAGACTTCAGAAAATTTGAAGAAAAAATTGAATTAAAGGGGGCTGGCAGGTGGCATTGTGATTGGGGGTGCTGAACTCCCCCATGGTCAACTGAGGTTTGAGTCCCGGACCTGGCAGCTTGCTTTCTCACTCTCTCTCTCTCTCTCTCTCTCTCTCTCTCTCATTCTGTCCCTCTCTTTTCAAATTAAAATAAATAAATAAATAAAGTTAAATAATTCTTTAAAAATTGAATTAAGATATGGGTTTATTTTAGTGCAAAAAATGTTGAAATTCACACATAGTTTTCTTATTATACACATTTGCCATGAATTTTTTGAAGACCCTCATATTGGCATGGCTTCTGCCATTTCATTCTGTCTTTTCCATATCATGATTTTCTTTGGGTGTTTTCCCTCCGTTTTTATTCTGTCTTTTGTTTACTTCCATTCTCTTCTGCCTCCATATTGAGAAAAGTTATACATTGTTTCTCCTCTTTTAGTGGTGATTATTTTTAACATTGGCTTTATTTTTTTTTAATTTTTTAAATTATTTTATTTATTCACTCATTTATTTTAATTTGACCAGAAAGAGACAGAGAGAGAGAGAGAGGAAGCCACCAGGTCTGGGACTCGAACCATGGTTGGCCATGTGGGAGTGTCCAGCACCTTAACCACCACGCCACCTGCTGGCCCCATTGGCTTTATTTTTAAAAGCCTAAAGTTAATCCCCCTTATTACACAGAGTGCGATTCTCTGCAGATTATGATATAATTTAAAGCAATTCATAAACTATTGTGAGTGGAAGAATGTTAGAAAATTTTATTCACATTTCTCCAATCAAACAATGGAATCAGGCAATGTTGTATTCAAGTCTGATATATCAGTGGAAGTTTTCAATCAACTGGCTTATGATTTTCTATGCCAAATATAAAATAACTTCCCCAGTTTTCTCCTAGTGCTCTCTAGTCCTATGTCAGTTCATACATATACAATTGAAAGGTAGAAGGAAAGATATTAGATTTCATCTTTAACTTTATTCTTCTTCAGTATGCCAGTATTTTCACCATTAGTAATAAGGGTAGCATTGAGCTCATTCCATTTGAAAAAGTGCAGTATTCTAAAGCAGTTGGAATTATTTAGAGCAAAAACAGTAACAAAAATAATAAAGCAATAACACAAAGGATCAAGGATAGAGGAACAAGCCACTTGACAAATGGTCTGAAGAAACTTGAAGGATGGAGACTTATTATAGTTTATAGTTAATCTCAGGATTAGTTTGACAATAGATACTAATCAACACAGAATACTTACCTCCCCGACCAGCTGCATGGAAAAATTGTGTATGTGAATATTGTGTGCATAAATTTACATTTTTACAGAGGAAATGACCATTTTATTTATTAGATTCTTAAAAGTATATATAAATTTAAGAAAGATTAAAAGTCACTAGACACATGGACTGTGACCTCATATCTAGTGGTTAGAAAGCTGGATCCCACATGGCTGATCATGGTTTGAATCCTGGCCCTGATGGCTTTGAAACATGCCAGATATGTGTATGCATGCCTAAAATCCTGACAGAATTGAGAGATGGCAGTGGGACTAGGCCACATTGTGTGTGGGGATAGTTTCTTCCTGCCTCTGTTTCTTGGTCTCTCTCTGGTGACTGTACACACCTTCTGGTCATTTAAAATAAAAAGTATTTCATTAGCCATCAATATTTTTTACATGATAAAAACATGCTGATTCTTGGCAAGTATCAGCCCTTATTTTATGAAACTCAAAGTTCAGTTGCTCCTGGAGAAAACTCGTGACCTCATTTATGGTATTTGTTTTCTCTCTCTTTTAAAAGCCTCCTTCCTACCAGCTACTTTAACTATGACTGTGGACAGGGGAGATAATGTGAACATATCTTTCAAAAAGGTGTTGATTAAAGAAGAAGATGCAGTGATTTACAAAAATGGTGAGTATGTGTTTTATTTCTTTTCAGGACCATGGTATGAGACATAATATAACAAAGAATGTATTAGATGATTATCTGGTTGTAGTCTCTGAGATATTTGAAGTAAAGATTGTATGATGAAAACTTATCATATTCTGTCTAAGATAGAAGCCCTCTTAGACAATGAGTTTGATTACTTAAATCAAAGTAGATATTCACGTATATAAAAACTATATAAAAACACACACGTATAAACTTACGTATTCGTATAAATTCAAATTGTACTTGTCTATACATATTAATGTACATATATTGTACATTGATGAATATATATGGTGCATGTATATATAATAAATCCTCATTGTAATGTGATAAGTGAAGTCCCAAATTCAGCCATGTAAAATGTGATCTCATTCGATTGTGAGGTTGTTTGATAGCAAGCATAAGGAAATGACTACCGTGTACCTGGGAAACCAAATGTGAGTAGAAGTGCAGCAGTTTAATCCTATCTAGGTTCTACCTATGGTTTAGCATCACCTGGTGGCAGTTGCCCCATCCAGCTATTAGGTCGTTGGGGAAGTCATGATATGTTTTTGCATAAAAAAAAAGAAAAACATGCCATGACTTTTCTGATGACTCAACAGAATATTGATGGGGATCACTTTGAATAGTGTGGTGCACAGGACTTCCAGGATGGAGTAGTATCTTCTTGTTAACTGATTAGTTTACAGGGTTAATATCTGAGAACATATTTTCTTTACCAGGTCAGGGAAAGTTGATTAAGTGGAGGTGCTAGATAAGGAGACAGAATTGAATGAGTACTTTTTTTTTTCTTTTTAGAGTTTTTTTTTTTTTTTTTTTTTTTTTTTTTTTGTTTTTTTTTTTTTTTTTTTTGCTATAGGGCACATGCACTCACCAGAAAGATAGAGAGAGATAGAAAGCGAGAAATTACCCCCCGGGGGGATGGCCATGCCTCAATTCCTTCTCCTCCATTCTCCTTTTGGGATCTTAGGCACGCACGCACACATGCCCGGCGTGAGTTTAAGCCACTGGGTCTGGGACTTGAACCACAGTCAACTCCATGGGAGTCCAGTGACATAGCCATTAGGCCAACTGCTGGTCCCAGAAGTGTTTGAGTATGACCTGTTCTCTATTTTTCTCTCTTGCCAGGTTCCTTTATCCATTCAGTGCCTCGGCACGAAGTACCTGATATTTTAGAAGTGCACCTGCCTCATGCTCAGCCCCAGGATGCTGGAGTGTACTCGGCCAGGTACATAGGAGGAAACCTCTTCACCTCAGCCTTCACCAGGCTGATAGTCCGGAGTAAGTGACTGAGAGGCCATCATTTGTGGTGGTGCAGTTGTTAGAATTTTTAGTTGCAAGCAACAGAAATGATTCTGGCTACTTAAGCTAAAGCTAGGGATTTTTGGAAGAATGCTAAGGACTCTTACGAAGCCAACAGAAAGCTGACCAGCAAGGTCCAGAAAAGATAGGTATCAGAGAAGATCGAGGCTCAGTGATATTGGTTGTGGGGTGTGGGGTGGTTGAACTTTCTCTCTAGGATACTGCTATTACCATAACTCATCTTCAAAATGTTTATTTTACTTTCAGATTTTAAATTTCCAGGATAAAAATTCAGATTGGCTTAGTATCTATCACATGTCTACCAGCCTAGACCAATGAGCTGTAAACAAGTTTGAAGCCACATCTCAATTACAGGCACTACAAGCTCACATTTTTAGAGTAGGATTATCTCTATAAAATGAAACTCAGTGAGCAGGGCAGTCCCATTCAAGATGCCTGCTGTAGGGAGATGAGTTAGACTTCCTGGTTTGGAGGTCTAACCTGGTTAAACATTGTCTCCTATAAATCCCTTACTTTACTCAATCCCTTACATTACTCACATGTAATTTTTATTTACAGGCTTGCAAAATGCAAGAGATAGAACTAGAAAACACTTTTCCCCATTATAACTATCAAAGTGAAGTGTAACCATTGCTTGTAATGTTTACAGGAAATTGATCAATAGAGAACAAAAGATTTGCCCTGAATTTTTCCAACTAGGGTATTTGTGATATTAAATATTCAGGCCTTCAACTATAAATACTTAGGCTACTATGCCATTCCTTTATTATTCATTCAACAAAATATGTTGATCATAATTCTGTCAAGAATTACTGTGGCATTGAGGAACAGGATAATAAGGTAAATCCCTGTTTCTTGGGTAATTATCGGAGCAGGTAACTATGTAATTAAATAGACATGATAGTATGACAATAGAAATATAAAATGTGTGATTTATCTAGTTTATGCCTCATGCTAAGTGCCCTCTATGGGTATAAAATATACAGATGTGTTGCAAGGAAGCAATTTGCATTTATTTCATGTAGATAGTTTCTCTTCAGTATAATGCAACACTATGTACCAGGTCTACTCAGATTCTGGGTAAGTGAGATACATTTTCCAGAACATCAGAAACATTGGATGTTAATATGTGGTGATTTGAGATAGGGAAAAACCTAAGTGTTTTTTCTACTCTATTAACACAACTCGTCTTACACCAGAGATGAGGGCTTTTGTTTGTTGGTTTTTTGTGGTTTTCCCCTCCACAAACCTAGTAGTTCTCCAACTACATGAGCTGGATATCCTACAGTTAACTCAATACTGATCCTGCCTACCTGGACATAGCATCAGGTTAAGGCTTTGGTTCTACAAGACTTCCCCCACTTCAGATGCCAGTTGCAAGCCTCGGGTTGTGACCTGTGCTTTCGACTGATTGGCTAAAAATTGGAGACTCCCTTCCCAGGCTTGACAATTTGCTAGGACAGCTCAAAGAACCCAGGGAAACACATTGACTGGTTTATTATAGATGTCATAAAGGATTCAGATAAACAACCAAGTGGAAGAGATGCATAGGGCAAGGTAGGGTAAGTGGGTGAAGAGCTTCCATGTCCTCTCCGTTGCTCTACCCTCGAGGAACATTTATGTGTTCAGGAATTTGGAAGCTCTCTGAACCCTGCCATTTGGGGTTTTATGGAGGTTTTATCATATAAACAACACAATAGTTTAAAGATTAACTCAACCTTCTCTACTTAACCTCACCCTGGAGATTAGGGAGTGGGGTTGAAAGTCCTAATCCTCTAATCATGCCTTGGTCTTTCTGGTGATAGGTACCATACTTACACTTTCTGAGATTCCTAGCCACCAATCATATCATTAGCATACAAAAGGCACTCTTATTAACTCTGGAGGTAACAGGGGTTTACAATCTTTGTGCTAGGGGGCAGCAGGTAGCATAGTGGTTAAGGTGCTGAACTCCCACATGGCTAACCTCAGTTCACATCATGGACCTGGTGGCTTGAAAATCATGCTGGGGTTCTGTGTGTGTGTGCCAAAAATTCCAAGAGGAGAATAGAGGAGAAAAGACTGTGATGTGGCCATCCTCCTTGGGAGCTGATTTCTTAACTTTCTCACTGTCTCTCTGGCAGACATACCATGCCTAGGGCAAAAACCTTAATTTAAAAAAAAAAAAAAAAAAAAAAAAAAAAAGCTGTTTAAGGAACCAGGGCAAAGACCAAATATATATTTCTTATTTCATAATATCACAGTGATAAAAGGTTAATACTTTTAAGAAATTGTTTCAATGTAAAAGGAAATATGATTTAATATAGACTAGAATTTAAAAATTTTTCCTAAACTTTTAAGATAAATTAAAAGACTTCAGACCATTTTGATCTCCAAATTGTCTATTTTCAGATTGCTAGGATTACACATTCCTTCCTCTTTGCTGTTAGGAGTATTTTAATGAAATAATTTGAGAGGCACTGCTAATAAATTTGTAAAGTACTTCTAAGAAAAGGTTGATTTCGGTCACAATCATCCCACTTAATATATTTCAATCAACCCAAACAACTATGAACAGATGAATGGATTGAAAAAGTGTGGCACACAAACTCTATAATACTCGGCCATAAAAATCAAGACCCTAGCATTTGACAGAAAATGGATGAATATGGAAGATTTGCTGCTGAGTGAAGCAAGCCAGGTTGTGAAAGAGAGACATTGTATGTCTCTACTTAACATATACCGATTTTCTGCACTCTATGGTGGAAACTGAAAGATTAGACTGAAAGATATAGAAGGGTTGAAAATGGTTGTGGATACTGGAGACAATATGGGGAGAAGTGGGGAGAAGGGGGAGGGTGTTAGGAAAGAAATTAAGGAGAAAATATAGAGAGTCAAGACATTTATGGGATACAGAAATGGATTATTATCTGTTGACGATAATGTGTTTTGTATCCTCAACTGAACTGGTGTGAAGTGTATTCAGTTGAATAAATTCAATGTATAAGCTAAGTGATTAAATATATAAGATAAACTAAAATGTAAAAAATAGAGATATTACCATAGTGTACAAGTTGAAAAAAAAAGGGATATATTTCCCAATATGAGTTCTTTGGTGTTTAGTGAGAAATAAGGTCCAGCTGAAAGCATTTCTTGTTTTTTGTTTTGTTTTGTTTTTTATAGATAAAGTGTCTGTCCGGTATGAACTGAAGTCTAGAAATAGTCAGTATTTAAAGATTCTGTATAAAAATCACATTGGTGGGACCAGCAGTTAGCGTAATGGCTATGTCGCTGGACTCCCATGTAGTCAGCCACGGTTCGTGTCCCAGACCCAGCGGCTTGAACTCACGCCGGGCGCGTGTGTATGCGTGTCCAAGATCCTGAGAGGAGAATGGAGGAGAAGGGATTGTGGTGTGGCCATCCCGCCTGGGGGGTGATTTCTCGCTTTCTGTCTGTCTCTCTCTGTTTTTCTGGCAAGTGCACGCGCCCTGTAGCAAAAACCTCTCAAAAAAAAAAAAAAAAAAAAAAATCATGTTGGTTATATTTACAGAATTTCTTTTCAGTATAAATTTGTTCCCTGACAGATTTTTGACTGTGTTAAATTTCTTTGTATGCCATGCATGTATGATTTCTTAAAATACAGAATCACAAAACTGTTGAAGAAAATAACACATGCCTAATTGCAAAATTATTACTTATCAATAAACATTTTTTCTGACTATCCATTCCCAATAGATCACCCCGTGTACTCTAGAACTTTATTTTTTCTCTTCCTTGGGACTAGAGTAAAGCTGGGCTAGATCTACAGGTAGGTACAGGGCCAGAGAATGTAGTTAAATGCAACGGGAAGCTTATTTTCAACTACATTGTCTGCCGTTAATTAGTTTTTTTTTTGTTTTTTGAGAGGTTTTTCGCCATAGGGCGTCTGCGCTCGCCAGACAGACAGAGAGAGACATAGAGACAGAAAGCGAGAAATCACCCCCCAGGGGGGATGGTCACGCCGCAATCCCCTCTCCTCCACTCTCCCCTCGGGATCCTGGGCACGCACGCACACGCGCCCGGCGTGAGTTGTAAGCCACCGCGTCCGAGAGGCGAACCGCGGCAGACTACGTGGGAGTCCAGCGACATGGCCATTACGCCAACTGCTGGTTCCCAAAAAAAAAACACCGTTAATTAGTTTTCAACATGTGCAAAACCTGTGGTCTGGCTCTCAAGAAATCACTAATTGTGCAGAGCCTTTTTTCTCTTTATACTAGGGGACTTCAAAACGTTTAGGGAAAGATGGAATTAGAGTCTGTTTATTTGATGCAAAAAATTTTTTTGAAATACATGCATTGTTTTTTTATAATATGCATTTTCCATGAGCTTTTTGAAGACTTCCTTGTATATCAAGAAATGTAAATATTAGCTTTAAGACATTTTGTTGTTTTAGCTATTAAGTGGAGAAGTATAAAAAATGGTCTGTGTTGACAGACTTCCTGATTATTTTAGAGACAATACTGATAACCAGAATCCTTGCCAAAGAAATTAAAGGTTATATCAGCTATAGGCACAGGTCCAGACTTACTACTGTGAGACTAACATTCGGGGATACTTTGATTCCTTTTAGATGAGAAATGAAACTTAATTCCTGACCACAAAGGGTAATTCTAATCCCTCTGCCTTATATTAGAAGACATCCCTGGATCTAATTAGTAATCTAAAATTACCATATTAGAGAGAAGTAGTCAGAAAATTAATATCTAGAAGGATTTTTACCATCTTTGTACAAAGAGTCTTTAAAAGTCATGGAAAACATGACTATTTAAAAAATTGCACGGATTTCAATTTTTCTTTTAGATCAAAATAAACTTGTATTTTTCCATGAATTTTTCAAAATTGCCTGAGATTTTAAATTTTATATATCCGTTTCACTTATATTCTTTCCATCTATAAAATGGGTTGCTGCTACCAGCTCCTACTTCCCCTTTTATCCTTATTCCCTTTCCACACACTCTAGGCCAGAGGTTCCCAAACTCCAGCATGCATCACAATCACCTGGAGGGCTTGTTAAACTTGTGTTAATAGGCCAAGGCCAGAGTTTCTCATTCGCCAGGTGGTGGTGGATGAGATCTGAGGCTGGCATTTCTAGCAGATTCCCAACCAATGGGGATGCTACTAATCTCGAACTGCACTTTGGAAACCATTGCTCCAATCTCTAACTGTAAATGTAGCTCCCAGAACATGCCATGCTCTTTTTGTGCCTTATCTTTGCCTGAAACACACTCTTTGACTTTATTTTCTTAGTTTACATACCACCTTCTCTGGGAAGTCTTTCTATATGCCATTTTCCATTGCCAAGACAGGATTAAGTATTAATTTCTATGATTGCATCCCATTTACACGTCTGTCTTACTTATTAGACGACTGGTTTTGAGAGCAGAGACTGTATTTTATCTTCATTCACAAGTGTCCACTAAAATGACTGACACAGACTGGATGCTCAGTTAAGATTTGTTGAGAAAAGGTGCTCTACTCACCGCAGCCTTGTTTTCCTTAACACAAGGATGTGAAGCTCAGAAGTGGGGACCTGAATGTAACCGTCTCTGTACTGCATGTAAGAACAATGGTGTCTGCCATGAAGATACTGGAGAATGCATCTGTCCTCCTGGGTTTATGGGGAGAACATGTGAGAAGGGTAAGTCTGGGAGTAATTGATGAATAAGCTGTGGATTTAAAAACCAGAGTCACTGGACCTAGAATTTTAGATCTGGACACAGATGGGAATGGAAGCTAATTGGCCTCTGTTAGGCCACCTAGCTGCTTTCTGTAATTGAGAAAAATTTGCCCTTTCTAAAGGCCTTTGTTGCCAACCACTGGAAGTAATAAACCCACAAATCCATAATGCCTATAATGTGAATTTTATCCCCCAATATTTGTGCGTGCACGGTCTGCATAACTGAGTGGTGGTCATGACATCCACTCAGTTTCCTTATCTATTAAATGGGCCATAAGGGCATATTCATCCTGTCTGTGCTGCAGCTGAGATTAGATAATTTTTCTATGTTCACTAGTCTAGGAGAGGTCCTTTAAAATAAGAATTTTGTATTTCAAGGGGTTACATATTAGACTCTGAATCGGCTCTTTTTCTCTTAAAGCTTGTGAACTGCACACATTTGGCAGAACTTGTAAAGAAAGGTGTAGTGGACCAGAGGGATGCAAGTCTTATGTATTCTGTCTCCCAGACCCATATGGGTGTTCCTGTGCCACAGGCTGGAAAGGACTGCAGTGCAATGAAGGTACGCACCAATCAGATCCTTAAATGGAGAATGTTATAGCTGGTGTAAAAGAGAGACCCAGTTTGCTGGAAATCACAATGTAGGATATATCTGGATTGTTTAATCAATTAACTATTGCTGGGCTACAGTGTTTTGAATCATAGATGTTTTTATCCAATAATTATATTTTCACAGAAAGACCCTAGACCTTGCAGGACATGATTTTCATACATATCACTTGGGGATCTTTTTCAAATAAGATTCTGATTTGGTAGAACTGGACTGGAGCTTGAGAGTCTATATTTCTAACAGGCTCCCAGGTGATTCTGGTGCCATTGGTTTTCAGACCACATTAAGTAGGAGGGTCATCCATAGAAGACGTTTATCCCCAGTGGGCTAAGAAATCAGAAATTTTAGGTCTTATCCAGATAGGATTTGGGGTTTGAAAGTGTAAGAAGTTAAGATCTTACTGACTATGGGCCATACTAAAGCAATACTAACTTTACCTTTTCAGAGATTACCTCTGCCCTTTCTAAAATATGTTTCCATCTGATGAGGCTTAATGGTATGTGTTTGAAATCTATCTTCCAGTATGCATTTTATATCTATGGTTGCACACTAGCTTAACATTAACCTGCAGTCAAAAATGCCAAACCTGGGAACCAGCAGTTAGCGTAATGGCTATGTCGCTGGACTCCCACGTAGTCGACCGTGGTTCAAGTCCCGGACCCGGTGGCTTAAAACTCACACCGGGTGCATGTGCGTGCGTGCCCAAGATCCCGAGAGGAGAACAGATTGCGGCGTGACCATCCCCCCTGGGGGGGTGATTTCTCGCTTTCTGTCTCTATGTCTCTCTCTGTCTGTCTGGTGAGCGCACACGCTCTATAGCAAAAACCTCTCCAAAAAAAAAAAAAAAAAGCCAAACCTAACCTCACGATATTAATGTAGTGACTTAGCCAGAACTCAAAGTCTTTTCAGTATTTACCAGCTTTTTCCTTATCTACACCAATAGGAGCTATGATGAGGTCCCCAGAAACTTGGTAACTGCGTTCTAGGTAGAGCAGTTTAGCAGAAATATAAGGATGTCTTCAAAAGTTCATAGAAAATATGTACTATGAAAAAACTATGCATGGATTTTATTTTTTGTTACCAAAACAAACTCATACCTTAATTCAGTTTTTTTATGAATGTTTTGAAGTTTCCTCATATAAATCATATGCATATATAACTTTTAACATTCTAATTGCCATGTTAAAAAAGTAAAAAGAAACGCATGAAGTTATTTTAACATGTTATTTAAACCAATATATCAACACTTAACACTTCAGTATGTGAACAATAGAAAAAAAGTATTAATGAAGTGCTTTACATTCCTTTTTTCATATTAACTGTTTGAAATATCAATTTGGACTGCCATATTTGAAGAGCTCAATAGCCATACATGGCAGTGGCCACCATGTTAGACAGCACAGCTCTCTCTAGAGGGTTGAATAGTAGTCATTCTAACAGGAGTCAGGTGTTATCTCATTGTAATTTTGGTTTGCATTTCCCTAACGCTTCATGATGTTGAACTTTTTTTTCATATAATTTTTGGCTATTTGCATATCTTCTTTTGAGAAATGTCTATTCAGATTCATTGCCCATTTTAAAATCAGGTTGTTTTCTTGCTGTTTAGTTCCATATATATATATATTTTTTTTTTTGAGAGGTTTTTGCCATAGGGCGCGTGCGCTCGCCAGATAGACAGAGAGAGACAGAAAGACAGAAAGTGAGAAATCACCCCCCGAGGAGGGATGGCCATGCTGCAATCCCTTCTCCTCCATTCTCCTCTCGGGATCTTGGGCACACACGCACATGCGCCCGGAGTGAGTTTTAAGCCACCGGGTCTGGGACGCAAACAGCGGTTGACTACATGGGAGTCCAGTGATATAGCAATTAGGCTAACTGCTGGTTCCAGTTCCTTATATATTTTGATATAACCCCTTATCAGATGTATGGCTTGCAAATATTTTATCCCATTCTATAGGTTGTCTCTTCATTCTGTTTTTTCCTTGGCTGAGCAGAGTTTTGGTTTAATGCAGTCTCATTTGTATATTTTTACTTTTGTTCTCTGTGCTTTTGGAGTAATATCCCAAAATAATTGCCCAGACCAATGTCAATAAACCTTTTTACTGTTTTCTTCTAGAAGTTTTTAAATTTCAGATTTTACATTTAAGTCTTTAATCTATTTTGAGTTAATTTGGTATATGGTGTGAAGTGAAGGTTTAATTTTATTCTTCAGCTTATAGCTATTCAGTTTTACCAACACCATTTATTCAAGATACTTTCCTTTCCCCTACTATGAGAAGATAGGATTAGTAGAAGGTTATTCAGCTCTGCTGAAAGCAGAACTCCTCAACCCTGGTAATCTATATATATCATACTATCTTATATAAATCAGGTAACGTTTGGAGAGAAAGATGAAAGTAGCCATCTACAACCTTAGTTTTCTCTCTTCCCCTTTATTAACACTGCTTTTTTTATGTCTTTGTTTATAGCATGCGACCCTGGGTATTACGGGCCAGACTGTAAGCTTAGGTGCAGTTGCACCAATGGGGAGATGTGTGATCCGTTCAAGGGATGTCTCTGCTCTCCAGGATGGCAAGGGCTCCAGTGTGAGAGAGAAGGTAAAGCAAGGTAACACTGTAGTCAGTGCCATGTTTAGTATGTCTGAACCAAACTTTGCTGGTGTAATCTTCCCGTCATCCCAAGACACTCAAACTACTTTTATTTTCATTCAGAAATTGGGAAGAATTTATCCTAAATTCTGAAGGACAGCATTCCAATTCTTCTCTGTGGACCCTAATTTAACCTTTATTTGCCTTCCCACTAGAAACAAACTATGTACTCTTCGTAGCACGTCAGTGGTAACTGCCTAGAATCATTTTTTCCCCCTGGAAATGTATATTAGAGAGAGAACAACTTTGAAGGAATTTGGATGAATATCTTTTAAAGGAAATAGAGAGAATGAAACAAATAGATTATGCTAAAGTAAAATTTTATTTAACTCTTGTTCAGAAATTACCCTAAGTCAGAGTTTAGCAAACTCTAACTCACCAAATCTGATACAGTATTTTTTGAACAGCTTTATTGAGTTAAAACTTTATATCATAGTGTTCACCCCTCTGAAATGTACAATTCAATGCTTTTTAATGTATTTACAGAGTTGTGCAGTCATCACCATAATCTAGTTTTAGAATGTTTTATGATACCAAAAGAAACCTTGTTCCTGATAGCAATAACTCTCATTTTCTCTGGTAATCATTAATTGACTGTATATTTTTATATGTTTGCCTATTTTTGACATTTTATATACTGTAATAGAATCATATAGTATATGGTTTTTCATGACTACCTTCTTTCACTTACCATGGTTTTTGAGCTTTCTATGTTGTAGCATGTATTAGTACTTCATTCCTTTATGCTGCCAGTAATCTATTATTATAAAGAAAATTTTATTGGAATACAACCATGCTCATAGATTTACAATGTATTTCCAATGGCTGCTTTGTACCACAAGGCAGAATTGCTTAGTTAAACAGAGAACATGGCTTACAAAACTGAAAATATTTTCTCTCCTTAAGGAAGAAGTTTGCTAACACTTGCCGTATAATGTACTTTTTAAAATTAAGAGATGCACACTTTTATTTATTTTTGAAATGAAAAAAATTAAACTCTTTTTTTTAGTCATATAAATGTTCTACAAAGAAACACACATCCAACAAAATCTATACTCAATGATGCAGCTGTACTCTTTCTCTATTAGTTTTTGAAATCAAAACGTGTTGGGGGAGTGAACACTCACACTTGTTTCCTCAAAAGTTTCAAGATTTTCAGCTTTATATTTTTTCTTCTTTCTCTAAATCTTTATACTTTTTCTTCTTTCTTTGCTACTGAGTGAGAATCAGGGAACAGCTAGAAGGGAAAGGAAATGCCTAGGGGCTTCTAGGGAATTGGACTGGAAATGGACAACTAACAAGTTTAAGGATTTGAATTTTATACTTTATTCTTTCCTTTCTGTTCTAATGCACATGCTGCAAAAGATGTGCTTTCTGATTGGGAGAATCAAAGACAGGTTTGCCACAGTTTCCCTAGGCCCTGGGTTTTCTGAGAACAGCTCCCTTTCTACTATTCCACTCTGTACCAGCACATCCATCTTCACCTCCATCGAACTTCAGAAAACACAAGGATTCAGTGAAGGAAGGAAACATCTTTTGATGGTAACATGTATATATCTGCAGTTGGACTGGTGGGTAATAGGTTCATGTTGGGTAACTTTATTTTACAAGCTGTAGTGATGTACAGTGATTGAATGTATAAAATAAAATAATATTTAAAAATTCACCTTTATAAACAATCTGCAAAAGGCAAGAAAGGGACTTTATGTAAGATTTAGCATAGTTGATTGCAGGAGTGTCAGTTTCTAATGTATCCAAGGTCATGGATATACTTGGATATAGCCATCTTTGTACAATATGGAGCTTACTACCTGTAAAATGAAAGAAAGAAAACCAAAATCCAAAACAAAAACAAACAAAAAAAGTATATTTATTAATTTAATGAGAGCAACCCAGACGGAAGCACTCCCAGCAAAGTTCCATGCTATGATTCTCTCCAGTCCTTCCTATCAGCCAGGGCAGACATGTATACCTAGAGTGTACTAGTCAATCCAGGAGCCCAACCCTGATCATCCATGTGGCGTCCATACTACAAAGTGTCATACTATAGCTATGCCACCATGGCTGAGCCAAGGAAAGAAGTGCTTTAAAAATGTCAAAGCAATGTTTCAATTCTGTTTGTTTTAAAGTTTTTGTCATAGAGCATGTGTGCTCAATGGAGAGAGACAGAGACAGTAAGAAAGAAAGTGAAAAATCATTACCCTGGGGGCATGGTCATGCCACCATCCCTTCTCTTCTATATCCTCCTGGGAATTTGGGCATGTACATATACGCACCCAGCATGATTTTCAAGCTGTCAGGTCTGGGACTAGAACCATTGTCAACCATGTGTGAATACAACACCATAACCACCAGGCTACCTGCTGGCTGGCCTCTTTTCAATTCTTATTCGAATACCTGCTTGGGCTGATACATTTGGTAAAATTTCTAATCATAAACTATCCTACTCTATAGATATCAAGGACTGACTTTTTAAATTATAAGACCTCTCTATTTCCTGCTCAGTACCCTTTATCTATTTTATTCTAAGTTTGAGAAATAAGATATCAGTATAAAATATCAATATTGATGTGTTTACCTTGACTCCGCCTTGTCAACACTACAAACACTGAACAGCATATAAGTTATTGCTGCTCTCTTCACAAGTTTGTTATACGATCATAAAACAATAAAATACTGACATTAGATAGAAAGTGGACAAATATGGAAGATTCACTGCTGAGTAAAGCAAGCCAGACTATGAAAGAGAGACATTGTATGTCTCCACTTAACATATACTGACTGTCTACACTCTACAGTGGAAACTGAAAGATTAGAGGACATAGCATTGAAAATGGTTATAGATACTGAAGACAATGTGGGAAGAGGGCGGGATAAGGGGGAGACTGTAAGGAAAGAAATTAAGGAGGAAAATAGAAAGACAAGATATTTATGAGACACAGAAATGGATTATTATCTATTGATGATAATGCGTTTTGTATCCTCAGCTGGATTGGTGTGAAGTGTATTCACGTTGGTAAATTCAACTTACCAGTTAAGTTATGTATAGTGATCAAATGTATAAAATAAAATAATAATTAAAAATTTAAAATATTTGCAATAACCTGCCCAGTACATGACTTGCTAAAGTAGCTATTTTTATTATTATCATTGTTGTTGTGTTAAAGATTAAATTTCACAGTGTTGTTTTCTTCATTCAGGTATGCCAAGGATGACACCAAAGATAGAGGATTTGCCTGATCACATAGAAGTAAACAGTGGTAAATTTAATCCCATCTGCAAAGCCTCTGGCTGGCCACTACCTGCTAATGAAGAAATGACACTGGTGAAGCCTGATGGAACAGTGCTCTATGTAAGAGGCATTCTTTCTTTTTTAAATTTTCTTTTTATTACCGATGGGTACATGTGCTCACCAAAGAGAGAGAAAGCACCCCCTAATGGAGCATGATCATGCCACAATCTCTTTTCCTCCATTTCTTTATCCCATCAGGACTTGGGGCATGCACAGATACATGCCCAATGTGCTTTTCCAGCTGAGAGGCTGGGACTCCAATTGTGGTTGTCCATGTGGGATTCGGCTTGTCATGCACAGGCTCACCTGCTATCCTTCAGGGTAGTAGTACAGCCCTTCTTTTTTTTTTTTTTTTTTTTTTTTTTTGAGAGGTTTTTGCTATAGGGTGCGTGCGCTCGCCAGACAGACAGAGAGAGACATAGAGACAGAAAGCAAGAAATCACCCCCCAGGGGGGATGGTCATGCCGCAATCCCTTCTTCTCCATTCTCCTCTTGGGATCTTGGGCATGCACGTACATGCGTCCGGCGTGAGTTTTAAGCCACAGGGTCCGGGACGCGAACCACGGTCAACTACGTGGGAGTCCAGTGACATAGCCATTACGCTAACTGCTGGTTCCCTGTACAGCCCTTCTTAATCTGTCCTTCTGATACCATGAGATGCTCTTAGTAAATTAATCACCCACCAAAGGCTACATTTCCTTCATGGTCCACATCCTCCTAGGTCAGTGTGTTGTTAGTTTTGATAAAATGCCATATTTCTGGGAAGTTTGAACAGAATCACTGCAGCCTCACTGATTTCCTCAGTCTGAGCAACGCTGCATGCAAGGCTGACAATTTGCCACCACAACTGGAATTCATGGAGCTGAGTGCCAAAGATAGAACTTATCCTGTAGAAATCTCCAGCTGTGTGTGGAAGAGTACATGTCAGCCTGAGCAAAGCTCTGTCCTCACAGTATTCCTACAACTCCTCTTCATCTAGGAAGAGTATGGTGGCACAGTGGTCACAAAAAGGCATTGAAACACCCATGAATCAGCAGGAGATTCGGGACTACAAAGACATTGAGTTTTGATGACTGGTGTACTCCTATCATGCTCTTTGGAACAGCAAGTAGGGGAGTTTTAGCATGATCCATCTGACTCTTGAATCTGTTCCCTACATATCCAGTTCAAAAACTATGATCCCCAGATCTCTTAGGACTGAATACATTCCTTGGGTTTCTCCCTAGCCTTTGCTTTGCCCTCACTGCCTGCTCACCACTGATTAGGGAAGCTTAACAGTTCATTTTTGCTAGGAAAGACTAAGCTACCTTTCCAACATGTTCCTTTCTCTCTTCCAACAATCCCAAATGTAGCAGAGACAGGAGTCACTCCAAATTTCTCTGTGTTACAAGTGAACCTCAGAAAGTTGATTTTCTTAATTAAAGCTTTTGGAATCTTACTTTTCTCTCAAACATGACTGAAAATCAGTTGGATCAGAAGGGCAATGCTAATGACCTCTTGGAGGCAGTATATATAGAATGTACTATTGCTAATGTCAACAAATCAAATGTGCCTAATTTTCCTAAAAATATAACATTAATTAGGTAGAAAAAGTTGATAGCTTCTAAAATCTTGTTGGCTTTTTCATGAGTTAATGGAAGTAATGACTACCATCTAGTAAAGACTACATGGTACATAATGACTTACCATCACCTGTCCTCATTTTTTACCGATGTGAAATCTATGAATAATTACATGAAGTTAAATAAGGAATTGGTCCCCTGGCTTTTCTTACTATATTATATTTGACAGCCCTTCAAACACTTATGAAGCCACTTTGTCCTCCCACCAAGCTATCTCTGTATTAGACCAGAAAGAAACAAATTATTACTAGGAACAGTTTAAAAGGAACTAGACTCCTTGCTTGTGAGTGTTTACCTCACACTCCCAAACATATAAATACCACAGCAGGATCTGAGAGGGCATCAATCCAATATAAACTTTCAGAACTACTACAATAGCTTTGGAAATAAGCCAATAATTATATTAGCATTGTATTTAACTTCTTAATCTCTCCTAGAAAACATCTTATTAAACAATGAGATGGGGTCAGTACTGTGGCCCTTTGTGTTTATGCCTCCCTAGAAGTTTTATTTTTTTGTATTTGACCTTTCCAGCCAAAAGACTTTAACCATACGGATCATTTCTCAGTAGCCATATTCACCATCCACCGGATCCTCCCCCCTGACTCAGGAGTTTGGGTCTGCAGTGTGAACACAGTGGCTGGAATGGTGGAAAAGCCTTTCAACATTTCTGTTAAAGGTAAGCTTCACTTTCCGAGGAAAATGCACTTGATGCACTGTGTTTATGTACTGCTGGGGAAAGGGGCTGCTTATAGACAGAAGTGCTATCTGATCACTAAAACACATTTGAGGTATTTTCCAAAATATTAAGCCTTTTGAAATTATATGCATGAAAATAGAATGGGAAGCTTAAGAGTATAATATTTACAGTCAAAGAGCCTTGGATATAATTTTTGTCCCTAACAGCTCATAATTTTGCACATGGCCTTGAGCAAATGAATTAAATGTCTTCGAGCCTTTTTTTTTTTTTAAGAGTTTTTTCACTATAGGGCGTGTGCACTCACCAGAAGGACAGAGAGAGACAGAGAGACAGAAAGAGAGAAATCACCCCCTCCCTGGGGGTGGGGGGGGATGGCTACGCTGCAATCCCTTCTCCTCCGTTCTCCTCTCGGGATCTTGGGCACGCATGCACACATGCCCGGCATGAGGTTAAGCCACCAGGTCCGGGCCTTGAACCACAGTTGGCTACATGAGTGTCCAGCAACATAGCCATCACGCTAACTGCTGATCCCTCGAGCCTTTCTTTATTTATAAGTGAAGCTTATTTTATGTCTCTCCTAGAGTTGTTGTAAATATCTGTTAAATATATAAAATACATGCAATTTTGTCTGATACAACATATCTAATAGTGACTACATAAGAAGTTGAACATCATTATTGTGACTTTATCATTATTGGTAATTCATCATTATTGATAATTATAAAGAATAATTTGGAGAGTCTCTATTTTGAGAATTACTTATGTAATATGAAGTCTAGACTATACAATATAATTAACATGAATTATTTTTTACATATTTAGTTTTGTGGATATTCTTGTTATGAATTATTGTTTCAAAGTTTTAATCTGAGGGCATTTGAGAGGAAGAAATAAAGTAAACCCAAGTTAACTTGGCTGGTATTCATAGCTATAACAAAGACTTTTAAATCTGGAAGTTACTCATGAACTCATTTAGACAGAAACACCTAGCAGCTCTCTGGTATTCTAGGAAAGGACACTTGGCTAAGTATATCACATATTTCATTGTATTTCATCTTTATAAGAATACTGGATGATAGATACTTTATCTCTATTTTACCAA
This sequence comes from Tupaia tana, assembly GCA_026018925.1. Classification (NCBI taxonomy): domain Eukaryota; kingdom Metazoa; phylum Chordata; class Mammalia; order Scandentia; family Tupaiidae; genus Tupaia; species Tupaia tana. Next base: position 59,819,878 of record JAKSZU010000013.1, read on the forward strand.
TGAAAAAACAAATTTAGAGGATTTTGTTAACTTATGTAAGGTAACACAACTGATTAGCACCAAAACTTAGTTAACTTTTATTTTTATGAGCGACAGAGCAAAGGAGGTAGAGGAATAGGTAGCTTTTTTGACAGGGCTTTGTTGTGATCCTCCTGCCCCAGCCTCCCAGTCAGCCTAACCAGAGGCATGTGCCACCAGGATCAAACTATTTAGGTTGGACCAGAAACAGAACCTGAGCCTCCTGTATTCTCCAGCCAACACACAGAGGTGCCCTCAGGCCTGTACCACTGTGGTCAGGCCTGCAAATCTTAGTTTGGAACCTGGGGTCTCCTGTCTCTAAACCTAGCACTTACTCCACCAGAGCATTTTTCTTTCTGAATCTCCCGTGTTACAGTCGAAGAAGCAAGACGACCAGAGGCAATCTGCATTTGGTCCACTTCACCTCTTGGTTAGCAATCTGTTGGAAGATTCCACTACTTCTGATTTTTATTTTGTACTGGAAGATACAGCACTCAATGTTATCACTGCATGCAAGCTGTCTTTATAAAAGTTCATGGAAAATGTGTATTATGAAACTGATGGGTTTCAATTTGGGGAGGTACCAAAATAAACTTGTACTCCAGTTGCGTTTTCTCACAAACTTTTTGAAGTCCTCTCTTAGAAGAATATCTAGTTCTAAATCACTGATGCCTCTCTGCTGTTCATATTGTCTGATAGCCATAAAGTGAAATAGCTGCTCGTGAAATTAATCAGTCTTTAATTATAGTTAAAAACAGATCTTAGGCTTTACTACCAGAGTAGTGTACCAGCTCATACCATCGCCTTGGGAAACTTTGCAATGTATACTAAAGTTAAACATACTCATATGCCATGACCCACAATTGACAGAAGTTGGAATATAGTTACCTCTGGATGGAGGATATTGAGTGGGAAGAGGCATTAGGGTGCCTTCTGGGGGACAGTAAATGTATTCTATCTTAATCTGGGTGGAGGTTACATGGGTATAGACATAGGTTAAGTACATTGAGCCAAATACATTTAATAATGTTTCATTTTACAATGCATATGTTATGTCTTAATTAAAAGGAGTGAGAAGCAAAATAAGTAAATAATACATTACTGATAGGAAGCTTTGCAACAGTCTTTTACCACTGTAAAAGCATCACAGACTGACATTAATAGCATTTGCTGAGTTAATAGGGGTGGTCTTATTTGTTCATACGAGGCAAGCATGACTTAAGTGAATTTACTCACAGATGTGCCCTCTTTTCTTTTTTTTCTTTAATTTTTTATTTCAATTTCTTTTATACATTCAATCCTACGTTATTTAGCTTGCAAAGTGAATATTCCAACATGTGTACATTTCTCACCTGTCCAGTTAACACTACTAAAAATGTATCTATGTCCCCTCTTTTCTGACCTACATAAAATGTGAACCCAGTCTTACCTAACCTAACACTGGCATGGTCTACCTCCAGACGCAGGGAACTGCTTGATTATGCTTCTTATTGACTTCTCTACCCTAACTTTGTATAACTTTCTCAATCTTTACTAAGTTAGTCAAACAATTTACCAAATGTTATTATATTTCAGCCTTGGTTCTAGGTACTGGGAATATAGTAGTTAACAACATGGGAGGGGAACATCTCTCCCATTATGGCCCTTACATTCCCATAGGGAAATAAGCAATGAGAAAATAAGAAAAACGTACAGTTTGCTAAAATGCTGAGTGCCATGGAGAAAACTAAAGTAGAAATGGGTATAGAGAATGCTGGCGTAGGGCTGGAGGGTGACCATAACTTTAAAGAGGCTAGTCAATGCTCCCTGAAAAGATGATATTTAAGCAAAGACTTGAGGCTCATTTCTAAGAGTAGAGAGTCAAATTTTGGGGTCAGAGAGGAAAAGTAAAATTACTAAACACTGTAATGTCCCCTGAAGTCTGAAGTGTTTTGTATTACATAACACAGTTTTGGGGAAGAAAAACAAAAGTTTTGCATTTCTGGGGAGGCAGGGCTAATGGAGCTACAGAACTCAATGGGAAACATTTATTCAGCATCTGACAGATACTGGTAAATAAACCCACATGATCTTTGCCTTAATGTAGTTTACAGTCTAGTGTAGTGTTGTACAACCTTTTTGTGATTGTAATCCCACTAAGAGACTCTTAAAATTTTTATTTCAAAACTTCCCCCATCACCATAAACATTTAATATCAGAGATGCATATATCTGTATGTCTGTTTATATACTGTGACCTTTTGAAGAGTTACAAACCATTTAATATTAACGATTTGTTTTTGATTCCCTCAGACCAATTTTCACCTTCTTAAGGGTGCTGTCACTCCCAGTGAGTATACCTGGTCTTTCAGAGAGGGAGATTATTCTAGATTAACCAAGTGGAGTCACTTTAAGCACATGAGCTCTTAAAATCAGAGTACCTTCTTTGACTAGATCAGTAAGAGATACCATGGTGGGAGAAAGGAGCAGAGAGACCCGACAATGTTGACTCCAAAGGTGGAAGGAGAGGCCTTGAGTTTCGGAATGAGCTAAGATCTCTAGAAACCGAAATGATCAAAGACACAGGTTCTCCCCTAGAGCCTCCAGAAAGGAACACAGCCTTGTTAACACCTTGACTTTGGCCCACTGAGATCCATGTCTACCTTTTGACATCTAGAACTATGAAATAATGAACGTATATTGAGGAGAGGAAAGAGAGAGAGAGCTACCACCTGTTCTAGTGGAAAGACTATCAAATAATCACACAGATTTACTACGAATACTAAACTCTGAAAATCACAATGAAGGAAATGTAAAGGTTCAGTGAAAGTGTATGACATTTGGGCCTAAGTGAGGTTCTGGGATAGCCTTTTGAAAAGGAGTCATACCAGAGCTAAGAGTAGAATGACAGTAGGGTTAGCAGGGAGAAAAATGGAAGGTAGAATATTCTTTGTGGGAGAACACCAACAACCTAAGACAGAAAGAATCTTGATGCTGTGTTGGCCAGATTAACTCAAAGTCAGTGAAGTGGGAGGATGTTTGGGAAGGCTAAGAGGAGGCTATAGGGTAGGCAGTGGCTCAGTTGTGCAAGGCCTGGCAGGTCATGGGATGAATTTTAGATTTTATCCTAAAATGTAGTGAGAATCCATTGCAGGGTCTTGAGCTGAGGAGTGTTTACATTTTGAGAAAGCACCTTGAGGAGCTGGCAGGTGGCATGGTGGTTAAAGCACTGGACTCTCACATGGCTGATTGTGGTTTGAGTCCCAGACCTGGCAGCTTGCTTTCTTATTTTCCCTCTCTCTGTCTCTATCTCTCTCTGCTCAAATTGAATACTATGACTACTACTAATAATAAATAAAAATTAAATCAAATTTTTAAAAAGAAAGCACCTTAATTATACATAATGGACTGGAGGAGGTAGAGTCAAGTGGAGGGCTCAGAGAGTTGGTGATTGCTTTGAACCTGAGTCGAAAACTCTAAGAGGACTTTGTTGGAAATGTATAGCACTCATCCCCTACCCTCACCGAAGAATGGGAACAAAATCCCTAAGACAAAGTACTACATCGATCACTAAAATTTTATTCAGTTCTTCCAGAACCCCTGAATGCCCCAAATGTGATCAACACTGGACATAACTTTGCTGTCATCAACATCAGTTCTGAGCCTTACTTTGGAGATGGGCCTATCAAATCCAAGAAGCTTCTATATAAACCTGTTAATCATTATGAGGCTTGGCGACATATTCAAGGTAAGATTAGAACACAAGAGGCTCCAGCTATGGATGCAGCGCCAGAAAATCTTTCCACACATACAGAGGTCTCCTTTTCTCTGCCTCAACCATCTTCTACAAGGTGGTGATTGTAGTAAAAGTTCCATTTTAGTGTATTGAGAGAATGCAGGGGCCCTGGACTTTCTGGAAGTCATGGTACACTGAGACCCAGAACTAGCCTGGTTACTGTATATATCATTATTTCCAGGTCTCTCTGGATCTCCAGTTCTTTTTTGGTTACTTTATTTTGCCTGGTCATGGTGAAAGATACTTGTTTATACAATGAATATTGTTCAGGGCCTGCTGTAATGTCAAGAGACTTAATCTACCTAAATCTCAAGAGTGACAGTTGCTGCTGAATTGATTTTTTTTTTTTTTTTTTGGAGAGGTTTTTGCTATAGAGCGCGTGCGCTCGCCAGACAGAGAGAGACATAGGGACAGAAAGCGAGAAATCACCCCCCAGAGGGGATGGTCACGCCGCAATCCCTTCTCCTCCATTCTCCTCTCGGGATCTTGGGCACGCATGCACACGCGCCTGGCGTGAGTTTTAAGTCACTGGGTCCAGGACATGAACCGCGGTCGACTACGTGGGAGTCCAGAGACATAGCCATTATGCTAACTGCTGGTTCCCCTGAATTGAATTTTTAAAATTCATTCTCATTTTGTGTCTTGCCCTGTCCTACAGGATCTTAACACCCGAAGATTTTTAGAATTTGAACCTGAAAAGTTTGGATTGTGGCAAAGTGGACTGGGGTGTGGGAGAAGGAAGTGAGGGCAAAAAGAGCTATGTACCTCCCCTCACCTGCCTGAAAGAAGAAAAATAACTCAATAAAATGTGATAAAATGTCAAAAGTTCATGAAAATTAACTTATTTTGAAACACACATTACAGTTCTATTTGTTTAATAATGATGTAAACACATCTTAAAAATAAGGAAATGAAAACCGACATCATCAATTGACCATATAGCTCTAATCTGTCCATTCTGTAGGGAAACCTATTACTATCAGGCTTGTCGATAATATCTATCTCTTCACCAATGTATTCATCTTACTATGCCTAAGATTTTCTAAAGCCAGCCCTCTACCCACTATATGTAGATAATTGAGAAAGTTACCAAAGCAAAAAAAAAAACAAACCATAAAAATAGCGACTTAATGCTAGGTGACCTGAGTACATTGTGTTTAGTCATGGCATTATTACTGAGTTCTTCACATGCTACTGTAGACTCAAACAGTCAAAGTTCATAATATTAGGAATATAAAACTGATTTGCTGGATTGGAATTTTCTAGATCAATGGCTAGGTGTTTTATTATTATATGGTGCAATAATCTACCAGCTTTTTCTACAAGTGGACAGCCAAAAAGTAGTATGTTTTATTTTGGGGGGAGAGAGATTTTGCTATAGGATGCATGTTCTTACTGAAGACACAGAGAGAGACAGAAAGACAGAAAGCAAGAAAGCACCCCCTAGAAGGGATGGCCATGCCACAATCTCTTCTCCTCCATTCTCCTCTCGGAATTATGGGCATGCACGCACACACACCTGGTGTGAGTTTTAAGCTACCTGGTCTGGGAATTGAACCATGGTCAACTCTGTGGGAGTTCATCAAAGAAATCATTTTGCCATCTGCTGATCCCCCAAAAACAGTATTCTAAGAACAGTTAAATACAACCCAATTCTTCTCTTACTGACTAGGAATTTTGTAGTAAGGCAAAAATTTATCTTTGTAATATTCATGGAGACAGGCTGACTAAAGCAAATAGGTAAGGAGAAAAGCATAGATCACTTGTTTATGGGAATTATTTTCAAGGACTTCAGAATCTCTTGTTGTAATGATATGGTTACAAATCAGTTATCTGGTCACAGCAAACCCTTGGTGAGTCTTTCTACTGATAACTTGATTGCAATCAGTGTATGTATGTGAAAACAGTAGTAATTATGTTATTTCAACTAAGTTTTCCCTCCTAAATTTGATAATCTACACAGCAGATTATTTCTGAGGTTTTGTTCTGCAAATGAAAAGACAAAAGTAGTAGAACTGAAATGTATATGTGGCATAGAAATACCCATATTAATGTATGCATTGTCACCTGGACATATTTTTTCAAAAAGCCTGCTTTTCCTCATATTAGGAAGGATGAGGCCTTGAAGATGAAATTGTTTCTCTGTTTCACTGACTTGTATTCTTAGAAAGCTAAAATCAGTTTACATTGTTATAACAACCCAGGGTAAAGGATGTAGAAGAATGATCACTGAAATTTCCTGTACTTTCCCTCTTCTCAGTGACAAGTGAGATTGTTACACTCAACTATTTGGAGCCTCGAACTGAGTATGAGCTCTGTGTGCAGCTGGTTCGCCGTGGAGAGGGTGGAGAAGGGCATCCTGGACCTGTGAGACGGTTCACAACTGCTTCAATCGGTCAGTTGAAGCCAAGAGGCATTTATTCATGAGCTAAGTGGGAGGGGGAGGAAAGGGAAAAAGGAAGGAAGACCAGGAAGGGTGGTGGTTGGTGAGTGGGTGGGTGGAGATGGAGGTGGAAGGAGTTTGCTTTTGAATGGGTGGGAAAGTGACAGGAAGGGTAGCAACTTCGAGCCAAGCTGTTCCTTTATTCGGGCTGGATTCCTGGTCTACCTCCCTGGGGGAGGGGAGTCTGTAGCAGTCCACAGGGACAGAGGAGGAAGCAGATGAGCCTTCAGGAAGGCAGGGACATCCCTTAGGACTTGGGATTTACTTAGCAGCCACTGTGCTGAGGCTTGACTCCTGCATTCTACCACCATCTTCCTGTTTCCATCTTCAGGGCTCAGGCAGACTCTTGCCACCTATATACTTCAGACGTCCCAGTTTGTTTATTTTTAAAAATAATTTCTGATCTTTCAAAGTTATTCATGCACATAGAACATCAAATAGAATGAAAGGCTTTTATCTAAAGAACAGCATTCCCCTGCTCCACCCTTTCACCTTCCAGTCCTGCTTCCTAGAAGCAGTAACTTTTATCTCCTTAAGCTATTTCTTATAAGATTTACCTCCGTGTTTCTAAATCAATGGCTCACACACATTAATGTCACAGTCACGGGGTGTTTGTGAGAGCTGTCCCTTGATTCCCCATCCCAAGAGTTCCTCATTCAGTAGGTTTGGGGTGCGGCCGGAGATCAATAAATTGTAAATTCTACTAAGTTCTCAAATGATTCTTGTTAGTGCTGGTCCTGGGTTCACATGTTCCAGATAACATGTATAGAAATATTTCTTGACGTGTCACTGCTATCCAATATCTGTTGGCCTTCTATTGTGTTGAGAAACTCTTGAATTCATAGTCTTCATGCTAACCTGGTTTCCAGCTTTCTGCTACCCAAGTACCCTCCTCTGAAACATCAGTGTGACCCTTTGTGAAATTTTCTTTCTGATTTTATTTTTTTTTATTTATTCACTGTGTATCATCTTTTACTGTCTTTTAGTCAATGTGCCTATAATTTCAAGGTCCCATATATTTGATTTGTATTACCTTGAAGGGTAAGAATTACAATTTTCTCATATTAGATATTAAAAACTAAAGTCTCAGAGTGGTTAATAACTTGCCCATAGAGATGTACCTTATGCATAACCACTCTGGATCTTCAGATTCCATCATCTTTGTGTTTCTCTGATTATTATTATTAGTAGTAGTAGTAGTATTTTTACCTAGGAGCCCAAATGTACCATCTCCTTCTCCAAACTCACGTATTTTCTTATTTTTTAGTCCATTTATTAAAGACAGAAAGATATGGAATGATTTAGTTAGAAAACTAGGAAGAACATCTAGCTCTTTTTCGGGGATTGTGCACTCCTAGCAGACACCCTCTCTTTACCACCACCCACATTTTATCTGACACAACATCCATAACGAACCAAATAGGACTCAAGAACTACAATGGAACATGTAGAAGCATTGCATAAGTAAGAAATGACTTCCTGAGTATTCCACCAGGTGGGAACACAAAAAATATACCCCAAAACTGTATCTAACTGGACCTCCATGACCGCAATCAAAGGAACCCATGATAGGTCATCAGGTTGCTTCTAAAAGGCCAATGGTAGTTATTCTCTCTCAGGTCAGTGTTGATGAATTAAGAGGAAGGTCATGTTCTGACTCACATGGAAAGTATTTATGGAACATAACATAAAACACTTCACAGACACACACTGTGCTGTCTTCAGCTTTTAGGATATGGTCCAGCCAGGATGCATGTAGAGGTCTCTTGGAATATTTCAAAGTAGTTATCAGGGGTGGGTGGGAATGGAATTCTTGAAGGTTCTTTTCCCATCATTTGAATTTTGCTGATGTTTGTGTTGTAACTCATCTGGCAGTTGCACTATTTATGTGTGTCGATTGAGGTGCGAAATCCAGAGAGATCAGACAGGGGAAAAGAGTACACGTTCTTGAATACAGTGCAGAAAGAGAGCAGATGGGGAGGAGTGAAGGGTAATCCTGTTCTCAACAGAAAGGAAAATGAGAAATGACCATTTATTGAGTTAATCCTTTGTACAAAACATAGGCTTAGGAGGTTTACATGTGTTTTCCAAAGCATCAACTCTCTGTTCTACTTTGTCATTGTAAAGCTACCTGGCTTATTTTGTAACTCCAATTTTAGAGATTAGCAAAGGGAGTTGATATTATCTCTCTGATTTTGCAAAAGTTAAAGAACCAGTAAGACATTTGGCCTAAAGCGAAGCAAGTATATGCCTGAAGGCAGGCTCTCACTAGTCATAGTTCTGAGACCATTCAGAATGGCTGGTGAGACTGATCTCCAGTAGATAGAAACAGACCCTCTCATCTCTGAGCCAGAGTTAGAACAGTTTCTTAACTTTTTTCAACTCCTTATTTTTTAAAAAATCACTGATTAAGGAGCTGTTAAGACATTTTTGTCTCTATAGATCCTGCCTTCCCTCCACGAAACTTAATGCCATAGATTTACTCTACATCTATGTGTGTATTATAGCTCTTTGTAAACCACTGTAACTATTGTAATGGTCTAAAATTTTCTCATACTTCAAGAACCAATTTTGTCCCCATTGAGAATATATGAATTAGAACATCCCTAGCTATGTTTTAAAATAACTTTATATTTGGAATTTTAAAATAAATGTATTAAAAATATAAATTTACTGTTATTAACTGGAAAAAAACCCCACAGATCTCTCCTTTGTCCATTGGCATGTAGTAATAAGGAAAGAAGGAAGGGTCTCTAATATTTTCACATTCATATGCACAAGCATTTTATATCATTCACCTCATTTATTCTTCCTGAGTCTGGAAAATGGGTATTTTCATCCCATTTTACAAGTGAATTTGGACAGGTTATGAATTTGCCCAAGGCTGTGAAACTCAAGAGGTATACTCCCATCTCTCTGATTTTAAAACCAATATTGTTTCCATTCAGCTACCTCTTTGGCAACCCTAGTTTTTATGGATAATTATAACAGGCAGCATGTGCTTGTAACTGACACCCTGATGTGGTCAGAGCAGGGGCAGTGCTGGCCCTGTCAACAAAGCTGTTGTGATGTCTAAAATTCTTGCTGAGAAGTAACCCTGAAATTACTTTAAAATGTATTGCCCACAATGTTAACAATCATTAAACATTCACTTACAATCCCACAATCTTGGCAAATCCACTGTTTTCATTTTTATCAGTTGTCTTCCTATCCTTCACAATTGCAAATACAACTTTTACAATTTGCAGTCAGAGCTCTTTCTCTATTATACATATGTTATTGAGCTTCCATGCTTTTCCTAATTACCTATTTTAATCTATTAGGTGGCTAAATCAGTTTATTAAAGCATATCTCTATCTTGAGATTTAGATTTCTTCCAATTATTCACCATTATAAATAGTGCTGTAATGAACATCTTTATCCACATAGTGTTTTCTCTCCCTTTGGATTATTTTTTAGGATAAATCCCTGATAGTTCGATGTGAGGGCCAAAGATTTTAGTCATTTTTAGGGTTCCTGAAACATATTCTCAAGTTGCTTTGTAATGGGGTTGTACTAGAATTACTCATACTATGTCACAGAATTATTTTAAAGGTTTTCTATTTTTGTAAAAAAAAAATCACATGGCTATTAGCTTGTGTTTCTTCAACAGGCTGTGAAAGTTTATATTATTCTAGAAGTGAACATTATCCTTCAAAGCTGCCCTTTGAGTGTGTCACTAACTCTACCCTACATAAAAGGAATTGTCCTTCTGTTTTCTCCTAGGACTCCCTCCTCCAAAAGGTCTCAGTCTCCTACCAAAAAGTCAGACCACTCTAAATTTGACCTGGCAACCAATCTTTCCAAGCTCAGAAGATGACTTTTATGTTGAAGTGGAGAGGAGGTCTATGCAAATAAAAAGTGATCAGCAGAATATAAAAGTGCCTGGCAACTTGACTTCAGTTCTACTCAACAACTTGCACCCTAGGGAGCAATATGTAGTCCGAGCCAGAGTCAACACCAAGGCCCAGGGGGAGTGGAGTGAAGATCTCATGGCTTGGACCCTTAGTGACAGTAAGTAACATCTGCCTCTGCCAGTCTCACCTGAATGATATTTCGCTATTGCCATTTGAATTTGGCTACCATCACTTCAGGACTGTTTCTCAGAAATTGTAAAAGGCAATTAGTTGTGAGTGGAGGCTAACTAGCTCACACACACATACACACACACACACTTAATAATTTTCATAACTTGCAATATATAAAAATGCTTCATGTAAATGGATTTTCAATGGTTCAGGTAGGACTTTGGTAAAATTTTTTCTTTCTTTGGTATGGAGTTATTAATTAAATTAATAACATGACTAAGATTTCTTGGAACTTGTCTAATAGTTATAGGACGGTTTTAAAGGATGGTCATGTATCTGTTTTTGTCCACATAGATGCTGATTAATTATAGATGGGTCTTGGGATCAGCAGACGGTGTAATGGCTATATCGCTGGATTCCCATGTGGTTGACCGGAGTTCAAGTCTAGGACCCAATGGCTTAAACTCACACAGAACGTGCGTGCATGTGTGCCCAAGATCCCAAGAGGAGAATGGAGGACCAGGGATTGCAGTGTGGCCATCTCCCTGGGAGATGATTTCTTGCTTTCTGTCTCTCTGTTTCTCTCTGTCTTTCTGGAGAGCAGACGTGCCCTATAGCAAAATGTCTCAAAAAAAGAAAAAAAGAAGGAGAAAGAAAGAAAATTATAGATGGGTCTCTACTAATTTTATTTATTTGTTTGTTTGTTTATTTTGGAGAGGTTTTTGCTATAGGGCGCATGCATTCGCCAGAAAGACAGAGAGAGACAGAGAGAGACAAAGGGACAGAAAGCAAGAAATCATCCCCCCAGGGTATGGCCATGCCACAATCTCTTCTCCTTCATTTCTCCTCTCGGGATCTTGGGCACACATCACACATGCCTGGCATGAGTTTAAGCCACCAGGTCCAGAACCTGAACTGCGATGAACTACATGGGAGTCCAGTGACATAGCCATTACACCAACTGGTGGTCCCAGGTCTCTACTAATTTTACAAGTCAAACAACTTGGCAAGAAACAAATTTTGCAGTTAAACATTGTATATTATGTACCCATTTTCTTTATCCACTCACCTGTTGATGGACAACTTAGGTTGAAATCATGGCTATTGTAGATAGTGTTGTAATAAACACAGGAGTTCAGATATCTCTTCAACAGATTGATTTATTTTCCTTTGGGTATATAATCATGGAATTGTTGGGTCATATAACAATTCTGTGTGTAGTTTTTTTAGGAACCTCAATACTGTTTTCCATAATGGTTGTAATAATTTACAACCCCACCAATAGTGTGTAAGACTTCCCTTTTCTCTGCATTCTTGCCAGTATTTACTATTATGTATATACTTATACACACATATACACATATATACAAATAAATATACATATACATATACACATATATATATGTATATATACATATACACACATATATTTTTTTTTTTGTCTTTTTGATAATATCCATTCTAACTGGGGTGAGATGGTATCTCACTCTGGTTTTGATTTGCATGTCTGATGATTAATGATGCTGAGCATTTTTTCAGATGCTTTTTGGACATTTGTATGTTTTTCTTTTGAAAAATATCTGTTCAGATCATTTACTTATTTTTAAATTGGATTTTTAAATTTTGCCATTGAGTTTTTTGAGCTCCTTGTATATTACAGTTATTAATCAGTAGTCAGATATATAGTTTTCAGATGTATTTTCCACTTTTATTATTATTTACTTTGTTGTGCAGAAGCATTTTAATTTGATTTAGTTTAATTTTTCTATTTTTGTGTTTGTTACCTGTGTTTTTGAGGTCTTATTCATAAGCTTTTTGCCTCCACAAATGTCCTAAAGTGTTTCTCTTATGTTTTCTTCTAGTAGTTTCATATTTTGGGGTCTTGCATTAAGGTGTTTAATTATTTTGAGTTGATTTTTGTGTATGGTAAGAGACAGTGGTCTGGTTTTATTCTTCTGCATATGGTTATCCAGTTTTCCCAGCACTCTTTATTAAAGAGACTATCCTTTGCCCAATACATGTTTTTTGCACTTTTATCAAAAATCAGTTCCCTATCTTTATATAGATTTATTTCTAGGCTCTTTATTCAGGTCTATATGTCTATTTTTATGCCAGTACTATTCTATTTTGGTTACTTAACATTGTTGTATATTTTGAAATCAGGTAGGTAGTTGCTTCCTGCTTTGTTCTTTTTTGCTCAGGATTGCTTTGGCTACTCAAGGTCTTTTCTGGTTCCATATTCATTTAAGATTTGTTTTTCTCTTTCTGTAAAGAATTTGTTGATCTTTTAACTGGGCTTGCATTGAAGCTGTATGCTTCTTTGGGTAGTATGGTCATTTTAGCAATATTCCTCTATCTATGTACATGGGATATCTTTTCATTTTTTGCATTCTCTTCAATTTTTTCATTGACTGTTATAGTCTTCATTGTAGAGTTCTTTCACTTCCTTGGATAAATTTATTACAAGGTATTTCATTTTATTTTTGTTGCTATTATAAATGGGATAGCTTTTTATTTGTTTTAGCCAATTTTTTATTGATATAGAAAAAATGGCGTTTATGGGTTGATTAAAAAAATAAACTTATTACAAGAACAAGAGAGGCAGAGAGGGATAACACCCACAACAAGGTCTTGATGTCATGATCCATTCACTACTTAACTGGCCCTGGATTATGGGCACATGCTGCCCAGTATACTCAGGGAGGGCTTCAGACACAAACCCAGAATCTTCCTGTGTGAGTAAGCCTTACAGAGCATCACATTTTACTGCTGTGCCACCATCATCCTCTTGTATGTTGATTTTGTATTCAGCAACTTGACTGAATTTGTTTAATCAGTTATAAATGGGTGGGTTTTTTTTTGAGAAGTATTTAGATTTTTCTCTATATGAGAGCATGTCAGGTGTCATCTGCTGCAAATGGAGACAATGTGACTTTGTCATTTCTTTTTTTTTTTTTTTTTTTTTTTTTTTTGGTCATTTCTAGTTTGGCTGCTTTTTATTTCTTGTAAAATTGCTCCGGCGAGAGCTTCCAAAACTAAACTTAATAAGAGTAGTAAGAGTGGGCATCCTTGTCTTCTTCCAGTGTTTAGAAGAAAAGCTTTCAACTTTCTCCTATCGACTTGATATTATTTGTGGATTTGTCATATATGGCCTTTATTGTATTTAAGTATCCTCCTTTTACATTTAGCATCTAATTTGTTGAGAATTTTCATCATGTAGGGATGTTGAATTTTATCGAATTTTTTTCTGTATCTATTGAGATCATCATAGTTTTTCTCTTTCATTCTGTTGTAATGTATCACATTGCTTCAAGTATGTTGAACCATCCTTGTATGCTTAAAATCCTACTTGATCATACTGTATAATGTTTTTTATGTGCTGCTGGATTCAGTTTGCTAGTATTTTGTTCAGGGTTTTTACATCTATGTTCATCAGAGATATTGGCCTGTAGTTTTTGTTGTTATTGTTGTTGTATCTTTATCTGGTTTTGGTATGAGGGTAATAGCTTGTAGAATGAGCTGTGGGAGAATTGCCTCTCATTTCAGTTTTAGGAAATGTTTGAGGAAAATTGCTCTTTGTTCTCCTTTAAAAGTTTGTTAGGGCTGGCCTTGTAGTTTAATGGTTAAGAAAATCAGATCCAATATTGCCAATTGTGATTTGAATCCCCAGCCCTGGCAGCTTGAAAAACATGCCAGGTTCATGTGTGTGTAGTCCCAAAATCTTGATAAGATGGAGAAATGGAGGACAAAGAATTGCAGCATGACCATGCCCTACTGGGGAGTGCTTCCCCAACCCCCACCTCAGTAAGGATACACACTCTCTGGCAATTATATAAATAAGTAAATAAATAAATGGGGTGGATGGATGGATGGATGAGTGGTAGATGGATGAATGTTTGGTAAGATTCAGCCATTAAGAAAAGCCTGTGATTCTCTTTATTAGAACCATTTTTGTTATTGATTCAACCTCATTGCTTCAGGTCAGGTCTATTTCTTCCTGGTTCAGTCTTGGTAAGCTGTATGTGTTAAGGAATTTATTCATTTTCTCTAGGGTTTCAAGTTTGTTGATTTATAGTTGTTAATAATAGTCTCTGGGACAACAGGTGGCATGGTGGTTAAGGTGCTGGACTCCCACATGGCCAACTGTGATTTGAGTCCTGGACCCAGCAGCCTGAAAGTCATGCTGGGTGTGTATGCATGTATACCCAAAATCCCAGGAGGAGAATGGAGGGAAAGGGACTACAGCATAGCTATCTCCCCTAGGGGGTGATATCTCATTTCCTCTCTCTCTCTCTCTCTCTCTCTCTCTCTCTCTCTGGTGAATGCATGTGCCCTATGGCAAAAACCTTTTTAAAAAAGCCTCTAATGATATGTTGTATTTCTGTCAGTTCTGTTGTTATGCCTTCTTATAATTTCTGACTATCTTTATTTGGATCCTCTCTCTTCTTAATAAGTCTATATAATGGTTTATCAATTTTGCTTATCTTTTTTTAAAAAAAAAAAAACAACACTTTCTTTTTCTTTGGAGAGGTTTTTGCTATAGGGCGCATGCGCTCGCCAGACAGACAGAGAGAGACAGAGAGACAGAAAGCGAGAAATCACCCCCCAGGGGGATGGCCATGCCGCAATCCCTTCTCCTCCATACTTCTCTCGGGATCTTGGGCATGCACGCACACGCGCCCGGCGTGAGTTTAAGCCGCCGGTTCTGGGACGTGAACCGCGGTCAACTACATGGGAGTCCAGCGACATAGCCATTACCCTAACTGCTGGTCCCCAAAAACAACAATTTCTTTTGTTGCTCTTTTGCAGTCTTCATTTATTTATTTAATCCCATTTGTTATTTTAAAAAATAGTTATTTAACTTTATTCATTTATTTGTTTATTTTAATTTGACCAGAGGTGGAGCGAGAGAGAGAAAGAGTGACAGTTAGAAAACAATTACTTGAGGGACCAGCAGTTAGCGTAATGGCTATGTTGCTGGACTCCCATGTAGTCGACCTCTGTTCGAGTCCCGGACCCGGTGGCTTAAACTCATGCCGGGCGCGTGTGCGTGCGTGCCCAAGATCCCGAGAGGAGTATGGAGGAGAAGGGATTGCGGCGTGGTCATACCCCCTGGGGGGTGATTTCTCGCTTTCTGTCTCTCTGTCTCTCTCTGTCTGTCTGGCGAGCGCAAGCGCCCTATAGCAAAAACCTCTCCAGAAAAAAAAAAAAAAAAAAAGAAAGAAAACAATTACTTGATGCCTGTCTCTTGCTGCTTTTAAAATGTTCTGTCATTGACTTTTGACAGTTTAATTACAAAACACATCTGTAAGGACCACTTTGGGTTGAATCTATTTGAAAATCTTTAAGCTTCTTATATCTGGACATTTATATTTATTTAATAACTGGGAAATTGTCTGCCTTATCTATTAAGTACGTTTTATGTTTCTATATATTTTTTTCTTTTCTTTCTGGAATTCACATGAGGTTTGTTCACTTGAGGATATCCCATAAGTTCTATAGGCTGTCTTCATTATATTTTTATTCCTTTATCCTTTTTTTAAATTTTGTCTGAAAGATTACAAAAGATTTGTCTGTAAATTCAGAGATTATTCTGTATGATATGCCATGAATTACCACCTGACAAAACACCTATTGACCTTTCATGGTTTGAGTTGATAGGAACCATCACTTGAAAGTATAATAATCTAAAAGATGGTAGAATATCTTAAGTGAAATGTTTTTTGTTTAATTTCTAGTTCTTCCTCCTCAACCAGAAAATATCAAGATTTCTAACATCACAGACTCCTCAGCTGTAATTTCTTGGACAATATTGGATGGCTATTCTATTTCTTCTATTATCATCCGTTACAAGGTTAAGGGAAAGAATGAAGACCAGCACATTGATGTGAAGATAAAGAATGTCACCATCACTCAATATCAGCTGAAGGGCCTGGAGCCTGAAACAGCTTATCAGGTGGACATTTTTGCAGAGAACAACATAGGGTCAAGCAACCCAACCTTTTCTCATGACCTGATGACCCTCCCAGAATCCCCAGGTTGGTAGAATGCACAGGTGTTTACATAGGATTATTTCTGGAGAGCATCAGAGAGGCTCTACTATCTTAGGCTATTTACCCCATATATATGCCATATGACATATTCCATTTGTCTTAATAAACTTCACTGTCTCTAGATAGGTCCTTAACATACTCCTGGGAAAGATCCTGTAGATTCATTTTCTGTTATTAAACCTTAAATTAGCCTATGAGCATACCCCATCCAGCAACCTAGGAAAAAAAATCTCAGTGAGAGATCAATAACACTTCCTTCTTTCTCATAACAAACTTCCCTTTAGCTTGAATGACATTATGCTATTCTAGGTTTTCTGCTACTTTTCTGATCCAGGTTATTATGTTTCCATATTCAGGCCCTACTCTGAGAGAGTAAGCTCTTTGAGAAGGGATAGAGATGCCCTTAGAGTTCCAAGCATACAACGCTCACTGTGATGATTAAAGTTGTTGAATGTGAACAAAGGCCATGGTGCAGGCAGTCTGCAGTGTAGGAATGGCTTTCCTTTGAAGTTTTTCAGATGGCATCTCCTAGCCCTCTGCATTCTGCAATGTGTTCAAGGAAATCTACATAGAGGGGCTTTAGAGGGAAAGGCGATTTTTACAAATGTATAATTTGGACTAGAGTATTTTTTTAAAGTCTCCTGCTTTATTTAAATCTTTTTAATCTATTTATTTATTTACATTTTTAATACATTCAATCGCATTATTTAGCTTAGAAAGTAAACATTTCAATATGTGAACATTTCTTCTGTTCCAGTTGATCAAAATATAGCAACACTACCTCCCTGTCCCGACAATGCTCTGTCTCTGTATCCCTCCTCCAGATGTCCTTCCCCAGGCCCCGCTCCTCTACACACACCACATCTGGCATTCACACCCATCTCTTGAGTTTGTACATCCTTTAGCCTGTCAGTTTCAGTCATAGAGTGCGGACACTTGGTTCATATTAAGTGGGGACAATGTCTCTCCTTCATAGCCTGGCTTGCTTCACTCAGCAGTAATTCTTCCATAGTCTTCCACTTTCTGTCAAAAGCCAGGGTTTTGTTATTTTTTATGGACTAGAGTATTTTACAAAAAAAAAAAAAATCTTATAACACTAAAATATTCTTGGTTCTTCTAGAGGGCTAAAAAAAAAATAAATAAAACCAGCTGTGTCTTTCTATCATTTTCAAAACACACTCTAAATAAAAGCATAATTTTTATGATGACTTGAAAAAAATGTATGCAGGCCCTGAATCCAACCTATACATAAAGTACAAAGAGAAAAAAATTAAAAAGCAAGACAAAACAAGACAAAAAAAAAAAAAAAAAACCCTTACACTTTCAAACATCCCTTTATGCACATAAGCATAGATAATAGAAGGAAAAATAGGTAAGCATAAATGAATACTTTTAACAAGATGGGATCAGTCTCCATGTCCTATTTCTCTAGGCCGGCCCCAACCCGCCTCAGTGTCCTGAATTGCTGGGATCATAGTTGTGTGCTTCCATGTCCAGCCTTTAGGTTGCATTGGGAACTGAACCTAGGCTTCTCATATGGAACAGTGTCTTAGCAGTGCATGCTTCCATGACTAGCCTCTATTGTTATTAATAAAAATATACTGAGCTTAATTTTTTATTTGAATTTAAATAAGGGAAAGAAGCAGAAGGATTAGACCATAGTCTTTAATAGTATATTTTGACCAGAACCCTAATTTAATGGATTTTTATTTTTATTTTTATTTTTCTCCCTCCTTCCTTCCTTCTACCTCTCCCCCACTTTACCACTTCTCTGCTTTCTTTTCTTCCTTCCTTCCTTCACCAGATATATCTTGAGGCTTTTCCCCCTAATCTCCTTGTTTTCTTTCCTTTATTGCCAGAGAGCAAGTAAACTTGTGAAATACAGATAAAGAGAGAGAAAAAGCATCCTCCAATGAGGCATGGTCATGCTACAGTCACCTCTCCTTTACTCTCCATCCTGTCAGGATTTTGTGCATGCATGCATATGTGCCTGGAATGTTCCTCAAGCTGCCAGGGCCAGGATTCAAACCTTGGGGGTTGGCCATGTATAGCTCCCTTAACCACTAGGCTGTGGGGCTAGCCCTCAGCTTCTTTGAAACAAGAGAAACAAAACAGAACAAAATATCCCAAGAGTAAACTCTTAGCATCATAACATTTTAAAGCTTTTCTAGGTAGAGGAATTGGAGATAAAAGGAGGTGAAGTAAGTCTCTCCAAGTCACACCTCTGGATACTCATTCTCACTATTACTCAACAATGTTCATTTGCTTGGGCTTATACACTGGCACAAACATTGAACAGATGATAGTAACGAATGATTTGCATATCGCCACTTAAAAAGTGCTTTTACACATATTTTTAAAAGGATGACAATCCTATAAGTGAGATTCATCTCCACTGAGCTTTAGAAAATGAATGAATAGCCCAATGTTGCATAGCAATTAGGTGGCACGTATAGGGCTGTTGTCACATCCCCGTTATACTGCGTCTTCTCCCACAGATGGTCTTGGTCTCTCTCCACCTAAACTAACCCAGCTGCTTCATCTCTGTTCTGCACAGCAGCCACAGACCTTGGAGGCGGGAAGATGCTGTTGATAGCCATCCTTGGTTCTGCTGGAATGACTTGCCTGACGGTGTTGTTGGCCTTTCTGATCATGCTGCAACTGAAGAGGGCAAATGTCCAAAGAAGAATGGCCCAAGCCTTCCAAAATGTGGTAATGTCTCATCTTCCTACTAGCTCATGAGTGGAAGTCCGTTTATTGGGTTGTTGGGAAAGTCATGATGTGTTTTTTCATAGAAAAATGTAGAAAAATGTATCACGATGTTCCTGAAACCCTAATATAAGCAGAACGTTTACTTTAAAGATGTGGACCAAGGGGCAGCATACAGGACAGTGGATGAAGCTCTGTGCATGGGGAGACAGGCCCACTGTGGTTTGAGTTCCAGCTCCATTGGCTTGAAGAACATGTCAGGCACATGTGCATGCATACACCAAATCCTGACAGGATAGAGAAATGAAGGAAAGGGGCCAGCAGATGGCATAATGGTTACGTCACTGGACTCCCACATAGTCTACTGTGGTTTGAGTTCCAGACCCAGTGGCTTAAAACATGCTGGGTGCAAGTGCATGTATACCCAAACTCCAAAGAGGAGAAGGGATTACAGTGTGGCCATACCCTCTCGGGGTGCTTTCTCGCTTTCTGTCCCTCTGTTTCTCTGGTAAGTGTGTGTGCCCTATAGCAAAAATCTCTTAATTAATTAATTAATTAATTAAAATAAAGGAGAAAAGATTGTGAAATGACTACAACCCATTGACCCACTGGAGGTATTTTTCTTTCTCTCTTTCTCTCTGGCAGGTACATGTGCCCTCTGGCAATTAAAAAAATCTATGTGTATGTATACACACACACACACACACACACACACGCACGCATCTCAATCAGAAAATCAACTTGTAAAGCAGATATTTTCTCCTAGACAAGTCTCATCTTCTCTTTGACTTCCATCATGAAATGGGAGATATATACCATATTTTTTAAAAATTCATGATACAATACATGTGCATGTTGAAAAAGGTGGAGGGAAGCACCCTCCCAAGGCTTGGTCACAGGATCCCCTTTCTCCAGTCTACAAACCTGCCAGGATACTAGTCATGTGCTCACACACTGGACATATTTTCAGGCAACTGGCCAAGGGACTCCAACTGTGATTAGCACATGGCTTCTAGCTCTGTAGCTCAGTGTGCTACAGAGGCTGTGACTATGCCAGAGGCTGGGCCACAATTTGTTTTAAAAGTTTATTTATGTCATTAGAGAGAGAGAGAGAGAGAGAGAGAGAGTGTGTGTGTGTGTGTGTGTGTGTGTGTGTGTGTGTGTACCTAAGGGGGAAAAAAAGGAAGAGAGAAAGACGGACGTTCTCCACACGGTCTTGTCACACTATGATTCCCTTCTCCTACCCTCAGCTTGTCAAGATCTTGGGTGCTTGTGTGTGCACCTGGCATAGTCCATGCAACTAAGACTTCTAGCACTATAGTTCTGTATGCTAAATGAGAACAATTTTGAAAATGAAAAGGTTGATCTTAATAATTATGCAGGAACCCAGGCCTAAAACAGAACCACCCTCTTTTCCCCATTAAAATGTGATATATGGTCATATCGTTAAGTTGTTGCAGAGAATAATCTTGACCAGAATGAACTGAACATTTTGGTCAGAGGAGAGACATGAGGGTAACCAGACCTCAGTGTGATAGGTAAGGATGCATTGTACTAGATAACTTCTTCCACATTTTCTTATTTCTAGTTACTATTTCCTAATTCTACTATTTTCCATCCCTCCTCATATAGGTAGATAAGAATTATATATCCATGTGTGTCTGTTCCATTCCTATGTACCTTTCAGTCTACAGTCAGAGTTCGTGGCACTTGGTATTGTCTCATTTTATTTTTAAAGAGTTATTTAATTTTATTGTAATTATTGTTTAATTTTGTCATAGTGCATGTGCACTGACTAGAGAGAGAGAGAGAAAGAAACAAGCTGCCAAGTCTAGTACTCGACCATGCTCGGCCGTGTGGGAGTCCAGCCTGAAAAGTCAGTTTACCCATATGCACCCCGTTTGGTACACTAAAGCATGACTATTCCTCTAGTTTTTGGTTTTAGACACTAAAGGCAGTTTGCACTTGGCTTCATCGATTCTGTATATAAACCACTGAGCACAATGACATAGTTCAAATGAGGTTCACCTTCATGTGCATGAGTCCCCAGATTTTCTCTCAGGACAGGGGGCCTTCACACTCACACTCTTTCCCATACCAGAACTGTCTCAGCTCAGGCTGTGCCTGGAGAGGAAGGAGCTGGAAGGAGTTTGGGGATGCAGGAGCTTGTCAAGATATCAGTGTCATGACACACTGCCATTTGTAGCCACTGCATTCAGGAGAAAAGGAAGATCATGCTGGGTTTTTCTCTAAGCACCGGTCATCCTGTCTAGAGTGGGTCTGAGAGACTAAGCTTTGGGACAAGAAGCAGGAGGAGAAAGAGGAGAAGGAAGAGAGGGAGGAAGAGACAGACAGTGAACTAAGAATAGACCACAGCCAAATTGATCTTATGAAAGCTCTCACTGGGGGACATCCCATGACTGCCCTGGAAGGAGTATCTTCAAAAAGTTCATGGAAATTGTATATTATTTAAAAACACATGGATTTCAAAAATGTTTTCACAGCAAAAATAAACTTACACTTGATTTCATTTCTCCATGAACTTTTTGAAGTACCTTTGTTTAGGATATTCAGGTTATTTTCCAAACCAGATCTGAACACCTGCTCACCCCACAGCAGAGTCGGCAATGGTAACTGTGCGGCGGACCTGCCATTACTCTCTCTCCTCCCTCCCGTTTTGCATTCATTACTAATCTAGACGCTCACTGACTGAGCCCCAGAACGATACCCTTGCAGCTCTATAGGTGGCTAGTTCATCAGAGTGAATGTGTGACAGGAAACCTATTTCCATTCTAGAATTAGATCAACTGTTTTTTTTTTTTTTTTTTTTCATCTATCAAGGATACAAACCAGAAGGTACTATGCCCCTTAGAATAATGAACAATCTTGACACAAAACTATGAAAAAATTGTTTTTCTAGAGGGAAGAACCAGCTGTGCAGTTCAAC
This sequence comes from Tupaia tana, assembly GCA_026018925.1. NCBI lineage: Eukaryota > Metazoa > Chordata > Mammalia > Scandentia > Tupaiidae > Tupaia > Tupaia tana. The sequence goes on from JAKSZU010000013.1 coordinate 59,841,889, forward strand.
TCAGGAACTCTGGCCCTAAACAGGAAGGTCAAAAACAACCCAGATCCTACCATTTATCCAGTGCTTGATTGGAATGACATCAAATTTCAAGATGTGATTGGGGAGGGCAATTTTGGCCAGGTTCTTAAGGCACGCATCAAGAAGGACGGGTTACGGATGGACGCTGCCATCAAGAGAATGAAAGGTCAGTGGCTGGCCAGACCTTTCCCTAGGGTGGGGAGAAAGCTTGGCTTCCTGTTGAATCTTTCCTCTATTGAACATAATTTAAACCCAAAGTAGCATGATGTCAGCCATAGCTATTTTGTACAACTAAAGGCTGTGTTTCCTCTGAGGTGAACCTGTGATAAAGTCAGCATGTAAATACAAAGGCAAGAGCCATTTAAACACCGTTTCTTGATGCCTTGGGATGTGAGAATACAGGGTTTTTTTGGTCATATACTGTTAACTTTGGGGATTCTCATCGTTTCTCTTACTGTGGTTCTCAAACTTGAGCGTGCATCAGAATCTCCTGGAAGGTTTGTTTGAAAACAAATGTTGCGACCCTTGCCTGTTTCTGATTCAGTAAGTCTGCAGAGAGCCAGAGAGTTTTCATTTCTAATTAATTCCCTTGCAATGCTGATCGTATGGGTTTGATCCTTTGTGACTCAGCCTTCATAGGCTGTCGGCATCAAAATTCCTGGGGACATTTCAGAAATGCATCCAGGTGAGATTCTTCCATCCCCCGTTTTACTACATCCACATTTTTGAGATGGCATATGAGAATCTGTCTTCAACAGGCTTTTTAAGTGGTTTTTTTCTATACACGCAAGGTTCAAAACCACTGTTCTAGGGTCAGAGGTACTAAATTTCTTTCAGTTGTTTTTTTTTTTTTTTTTTTTTTTTTTTTTTTTTTTTTTTTTTCTTTTTTTTTGGAGAGGTTTTTTGCTATAGGGCGCGTGCGCTCGCCAGACAGACAGAGAGAGACAGAGAGACAGAAAGCGAGAAATCACCCCCCAGGGGGGATGGTCACGCCGCAATCCCTTCTCCTCCATTCTCCTCTCGGGATCTTGGGCACGCACGCACACGCGCCCGGCGTGAGTTGTAAGCCACCGGGTCCGAGACGCGAACCGCGGTCGACTACGTGGGAGTCCAGCGACATAGCCATTACGCTAACTGCTGGTTCCCTCTTTCAGTTGTTTTAATCTAAAGGCTACTTGGTACCTTCTTATTTACTAAGATTGGATAATAAGCAAATAAGCATCTTCTGATAAAGAAGAGTAACTAGTTCACGGATGATCTAGTTACCTTTCCTTGTGTGGAAAGCAGCAGTTTGTGCGTGACTTGACTTGCGGAGCTGCACTGATGATGTGGAAGCAAACATGCTTGAAAAGTCGTGCAGACGTAGAGAATGTCATTACCACTGCTCTGCTGCTCCATTATGAGGGTTCTCTAGGGTGTTCCTTTCTGACCACACTATTGAACCTCAGAGGAGAATTAACTCTAAATCTTATTGAACCAGCTGTGATTTCTGCATTGTTAAGAAGACTGCATCAGGAAACAAAGCAAATTACCTGTGCTTAGAGATACTTTCTTCTTTTATTGTAATTTCTGGTTTACAACTATTGTACATCTTTGTGAGGGAAAGTATGTTTTTTCAAAGCATATATACGGTGCCATAATCAAATCAAGGATAGAAACATAAATCATCTTCCACATTTAACCTTGTATTATGTTGTGCACATTCTCTATTTATTCTACTTGTTTTTTCAGGCAGGAGGGAATGGTTAATGACATTTTTTACTCTGCCATGCTACATTATTCCATAACCTATCCCACGCATTGACATGCATGCCAGTGAATGTTAATAATATTCTCTCAAAGCCCCCTACCCACTCTCCATGCAGCTTCTAGTATCTATAATTACTGTCTCTACTTTTATGTTATGGAGTCCTTCAGCTTCTGCCAGAGTAAGGATACTCTATATGCAAGCAGAGACATATGGTAGTTTTCTTTCATGTCCTGGCTTATTCCACTTAGCATTATATCTTCTAGGTTCATTCATATCATGTCTAATGACACATTACTGTTTTTTATGGCTAAGTTGTACTCCACTGTGTATATATGCCATATTTTCTTTATCCGTTCATCGGGCACTTACGTTGATTTGTATGTTTCTATTGGGTAGTAGGAAAAGTCATGATGCATTTTTACATAGAAAAACAGAAAACAAAAGTCATGACTTTTCCAACAACCATTATTAATAGAACAATAGAAACAAACCAAAAACTTGCCTAACAGCCAGAAATTCTTTTTCTGTTTTGCTAACTTAGTAATAAAGAGTTTTGGAGAGAAGTGAGGAGAGAATGTTGAGGGTATTGAACCTTATAAAGTAGTTTTTTTTGGATCTGAGATGAGCCCATGAGAAGAAAAATAGCTTCAAAAGGCACCAGAGCAGAACGTTTCAGCAACTGGAGCAATGAATGTATCCAGATGAGGGTAATTACTGAAATAAGGGCCCAACTTCATTATAAACATCTTCATTTTTAATTTTGTAAATGTTCCCAAGGCATTGACCCTCAGAGCCAGAGCCACAGTGAGACCTCTGAGGTATAAACAGGACACTCAACCTGCAGTTTCCTATCAGGCAGTCTTCTGGGTACTGTTACCCTATATGAGACACTATCATAATTTGCAAGCATGTTCAGGCATGTGTGTGGCCATCAGCATGTTATTTTAAAACATAAGAGCGTGCTGTTCTTGACTCATGGCTAACTATTAGCCTCATCCTCCATTTGATGCCTGCTGGTTCTTTTTCTAATCAAAGTACCAGCTCAGAGATAGGACAAAAAGAACAGGGGCAGGTTCACTACAGTTTCCTGACTACTAAGCAACTTACATAAAATGTCACTGGGATTTTGTTTGGCAAGACTGGTTTGTTGAAAAGGAAGATAAAATTATTACATAAAATAAGGCACATGCATTATTGGTGATGTTTACCTGAAACTTTGGTTCTGTTCTTCAGCTATTATTCTCTGGGAGGTAGATTTAGCTTGAAGATCTGGAGTCTAAAAGATGGGGGCAGGTCTATCTCCCCCAGTTATTTCCCTAAGTATTTGAGAACTTAAACAGTAAAACTTTAGAGTAGTGGTTATCATCTGGGGTGATTTTTTCCCTTGGGGTACATTTGGCAATGTCTAGATACATTTTTGGTTGGGCTAGTAATGTCTAGTGGGTTGAGGCCAGGGCTTCACCTCAGCATCTTACAGTGCTTGGGACAGTGCCCCATAACAAAGAATGATCAACCCGAAGTTGGTAGCATCAAGTGGAAGAACTCTTCCTTAGAGCAATCTCTTTGGCTTGTGTACATTTTCCCAGGCCTGATGGTGACGGAGTGCACCTGAAGGTTTTGGGGAGCTAGAAGGGACAGTTGATTCTGCAAAGGTGTAATGAAGAGTCATCACAACCCTTGATTTCCTTCCCAGAATATGCTTCCAAAGACGATCACAGGGACTTTGCGGGAGAGCTGGAGGTCCTTTGTAAACTTGGACACCATCCAAACATCATCAACCTTCTGGGAGCATGTGAACATCGAGGTAAGATATTCTCTTCCTGTATTTCCTGCCACATGTTTTTTTTTTTTTTTTTTCCTTTTTCTTTTTGTTTTTAAATGGCCCATTCTATATTGAAATTAGAAAACAGAATAATCTCAAGAAGATTACCCATTTTTAAGTTGCAGTTTCTATATAAATGTCTGTCTGGTCTGATTTGTAGATTGTGCCATCTATTCAGAGGTAGACAGTGAGGGTGGATCCTTTGGCCTCTGATGAGGTTCAGTCATGACTGCCCAGGAGTATCCACAGCTCCCATGCACCCCATCCTTGCTATGTAAAGGTTTTTCACTGCTGCTGCTGCTACTACGAGGGTGGAATGGAGTGGAGAAGTCCTTACCAGCAGAAAGAATGGGGTGCATTGGTTCCTCTTCATTGCCTGCCTTTTCACATTTTCTCAAAACCCAAGGAATCAGTCTTCTGAAAGTTAAAGCCATAAATCCCAATAATCTATTGCAATGTGAAAGCACTGACAATACTTAGATTAAATAATAATGTTAAGCTTACAGCTAACAGTGCTTTGTTTGTATCTGAAGCACTTTCATGTAATTACATTGAAGTTTTACAACTATCCTATGCCACACATGGTTTAATTTATTTTTTATTTTAAGAGAGAGATTTTTGCTATAGGTTGTGTGCTTGCCAGAGAGACCGAAAGTGAGAAATCATCCCGAGGCAATGGCCACGCCACAATCCCTTATCATCTATTCTCCCCTTGGGATTTTGGGCACACACACACACACACATGCATGTGCGCCTGGCACGAGTTTCAAGCCATAGGGTCTGGGACTGACTTGAGGTTGACTACGTAGGAGTTGAACTATGCAGCCATCACACCATTTGTTGGTCTCTGCCACATGTCACATGTGTTTTTAATGTTAAAATTTGTATTATGGATTCAATTAGTTACTGAGGGTTTCTGTTTTAGTCCATTCTCTGTTGCAGAACGACTGAATATCTGAGTGTGGATGATTTATAAAAAATACATGTTTATTTAGCTCACTATTTTGGAGGTCCAAGGTCAAGGCGCCACATCTAGCAAGGGTCATCTTGTTTGGGACTTGCTACAGAGTTTAGGGCCTCACATGGCAAGAGCTTGTGTGTCCATGTCCATGTGTCTGTCTTACTCTTCCTCCCTACAAACCCACTGGGACTAATCATGGGGGCCCCACCTTGATGACTTCAACAACCACTCAAAGACTCCACTTTTTCATCCCATAGTCAGATTAACGTTTCTCTCTCTTAATCCCATCACAACCAAATTTCATCACGTGAATTTTTGTGGGGCACATTCAAACCATAACAACTTCTTTTGTAATGTGTGGATTTAGTAGTGAATGATTAGGTAGTAATAAAATCTATCAGCATACTTCAACCTCGGCAAAGTCATTAAGTATTTTTTCTGTTTTCTAATGCAAAAGTATGTCATGACTTTTCTGACAATGCAGTACATAGGTTTACAGTTCTAAGTCGATGCTTAAACTTAATTTCTCATGGAAAAGTTTGCTCCCACAAAGAAAGCTCCATGTAGTAATTATTTATAAACTTGATAACCTCTTGTTGACTTTTCAACACAAATACCAACAATAGAATAAACTACTTCCATTTCCTCAATTTATTAAACTAAAAATACTGGTGCTTCAAACAACACATCAATCTATGATCCAGTAAGGGTGTAATTCTGAAAGCCAAAGCATGTCACTTAGCTTAAATAATGAAATTGTGACATTTATTTTTGAGCTGTTTCCTGAAAACAGTAATAAGCATGGGATAGCAGTAAATGAAAGTTAAAGAAAACTACCAACAGAAAAATATCTATCTTAAAATATTGTTCTATCATCACATTAGTATATACTTTTTAGCTCCTAAAATGAATAATTCAGTAAAGATAAGAGAAAACACATTCATACCAAAATTAAGGTCTATCTTTCCATATAGTAGAACAAGATTCAATGCTAGATTTCTTTTTTTTTTTTTTTGAGCAGAATTTTAATGACTACAGAATATCTTTGAGATCCAAATTCATTTGAAATTTTAAAAATGGTTCACACAAACAATTCTCCTTTAAAAAACAATAAAATCACTTTTCACTGACTCTAAAGATCTATGCTGTTATCAAAGTAAATTACTTTTATAAAAAATGTTTTGAATAAAAATAAGACAATGGACCATAATTTTTTCCTAGAAACTTTTATCTATTTTTTTTTTGTCAATGTTTGAGTGTCTTGTCTTCTTTAAGTAAAATGCAGTCTCTAAAACTAGACTGCAAGCCAATAAGCAATATATTGACTTACTATGAGTTTAGGGGAGGAATGGAAGCCAGGAAAGAAAATGATTTATTGTAACTCCTTCCACTAATGATATTTAATCATTTTTTCAAAAGTAACCTCAGGAAAAACCAAAGATAGACTTGAATAAAATGTCTGGCCCATATTAGCTTCTTCATCTGTATTAAATAAAGCATACAAGTGTTTTGAGGGTAGTATCCAAGATTTGGAAGAGAATGCTTTCATTTCAATCTCTCATTTCTGAGCAGGTAGAAGCATTTCAGGAAGCCCTCTGTGTTGGTCTACATTTGGTAGGACTATAAAGGGGAGTGGGAGATGGCTGGACCATAAATTCAAGGCTGGTCCCCTATAAGTATTACAGGAGGATGTCATTTACTGATCTCCTGTCCCTAGTGTTGTGAGGTTGGTAACAATAACTGTGTTTCTGTGAGATAAAATGGAGTTTAGAAGCAATTCCCAGGGACCACAGCACTTCTGAAAAATGCCACAGCTGTGTAGGGACACTGCTAAGGCGATCTTTCTCCCTTTCTCCACAGGTTACCTATACCTGGCCATTGAGTATGCTCCCCACGGAAACCTCCTGGACTTCCTGCGCAAGAGCCGCGTGCTTGAGACTGACCCGGCGTTCGCCATTGCCAACAGCACTGCTTCCACGCTGTCCTCCCAGCAGCTTCTTCATTTTGCTGCAGATGTGGCCCGGGGCATGGACTACTTGAGCCAGAAACAGGTGTGTTCTGAGAACCTTGTTTTCTATATCTTCCCTCTGAAGTCCTCTCTAGAGTCAGGGCTTTGACATGTGTGTGCATTTTTTGGGCAACCTCTCTTTGTTAATTCCTTCTCACAGTTTCCCTAATTGTAATCTCTTTGTTAATATTAAATTTGTTGATATGGAAATTAGTGCCTAGTATGGATAATGTTATTCAGGGAGTTTCATAATATATATTGGGAAAAATGCTGAACCTGTCTTAGCAAATAATATACAACAGCAAATGGGAATTTAATGATGTGGTTTTTTTAATTGTGTCTTAAAATGCTGCTTCCAAGGTGTGGGATCATTTGTCAGAATCCACTAAATGAAAAATTTGGAAAGGAACTATAAGGGAACTGAATTCTGGTGGCCTTTTTAAAAGAATTATTTAATTTTATTTATTCATTCATTTATTTTAATTTGACGAGAGAGAGAGAGAGAGAGAGCAAGAGAGAGAGAGAGAGAGAAAGCAAGCCACCAGGTACAGGACTCAAACCATGGTCGGCTACTTGGGAGTATCCAGCGCCTTAACCCCCACGCTACCTGCTGGTTCGAAGATTCTGGTGACTTTTAAAACTGCTTTTCATACTATCATTTCATCTCTATTTCCTGAAGTTGTTGCTCCTAGAGTTTTTTGCTAATTCAGTGAAGTGAAAAAAACATGTAGTAATGCCAAAAATACATGATGTTTTTTAAATTTCCAGTTTATCCACAGGGATCTGGCTGCCAGGAACATTTTAGTTGGTGAGAACTATGTAGCCAAAATAGCAGATTTTGGATTGTCCAGAGGTCAAGAAGTGTATGTGAAAAAGACTATGGTAAGTTCAGAATGCGGACTCTGATAACATCCTTTCCAAGGCACTCTCTCCCGAAGTCGCATGTCTGATAGTGTCATTGCTGTATGGTGATTGCGGCGTCTGTGTAACCCAGTAAACGTTGCCTGGCCCAATGGCCATTCTTTCTAAGTTTCAGTTCTTAAAATGACTGAAGGGTTCATATTAACCAACAAAGAAGTCACAGTCACGAGTAACTGAACATTTGAGCCTAGAGGTTCAAGTTCGGTTGAACTTGAATCTCAATTTCTAGAGGTTCTAAAAATTGAGAAAATAAATGAACAAAATTCCTAAATCATGAGGTGTTCCTATAGAGAAATTCTATAGGAAGATATGATTTAAGATTTCTTTCTTCATTAGAAGTTCAACATCCCCATGGGACCAGCAGATGTAGCCATTACACTGGTTACATTGCTGGACTCCCACATAATGGACCACAGTTTGAGTCCTGGATCCGGCGGCTTAAAATCATGCCGCGTGCGTGTGCATGTGTACCCAAAATCCCTAGAGGAGAATAAAGGAGAAAGGATTGTGGAATGGCCATCTCTCCTGGGATGGGGGGGGGGGGGGTGGTTTTTCGCTTTCTGTCTGTAGTGAGCACATACACCCTATAGCAAAAATCTCTCTCTAAAAAAAAAAAAATCATTTCCTCTTTAAACCCAAATCAATACCACTTTCACCTAATGATACCCATTCTCCCAAACAGGAATCTTGTAACTTCAAGTGTAGGAGAAACTAATCATATAGTCGTTTAGGAAGACAGAAGCTGGGCTTGTTCTGCTTTTGGTGCTTACCCTGTAATCACAAAGTCCCTGGACATGAGTGCTGTGCTGTCCACGTGCCATTTGGATGGGTGCCACATCGCCTTGGGGATGACGAGCCCATGTCTTCACATGGTCTGGCAGGTCTTCTCTGGTGGGAAGTTCTCCCTCCTCCAGGTCCAGTGAATACTTGGCTCAGCTTTCCAGGGACTGCTTCGGTAGTCATGTGGTGTAGAGTCCTTTGGCTTTTGTAAGCACTGGCTTGCCTCTTAGCTAGACTCAGGTTCCTGCATTTATCCCCAACTGCAGGTTTCCTTTCTTTCAATATACAGTACTTATTTTAGCTACTGACAAGATAAAGTAGGAATGATATTCAAGAATCGTTCAAAAAGGAAATCCCCATAATTTACCACTTTGAAACTCCCCCCCCCCCCATTTCTGGCTTCTTGCCTCCCATAGCATACCTGTTTTTAAATAGTTGCCACCATAGTGAACATAATCATTTTTTACTTTTCCACTCCTTTTTTTTGATGAAGGTTTGAACTGGGGCCCCTTTGGCTCTCAGGACCCCCCCTTCCCCCCCAACACACACAGCCCTGGAGGCTTATCAAACCCATAATCAGAGGTCAAAGTTCCTTCCTGAGGGCTGGCTTCCACTCATCCCTCTCCTTGAGCTCCTTAGGCTTTGAGCCACTCAAGGCAGGTGTTTCTCTGGGATGAGGCAGGGCTCATCTTCTGAAAGAGGCAGGACCCATCCCCTACCAATCCACTCAAGCTCCCAGCTCCACCCCGAGTCACCTGGAATCCTGTAGCTCCTTTACATCAAGGGATGTGGCACCCTGGGTGAGGAGCTGAGGGGTTCATTCAGGTTCCCTCACAGCCTGGCCCTTTTACTGGGCTGTGCTCCTCAGAGCCCCAGGGCATTTCATAAAGGTAAGGATTTATGCAGCTTTGGGGAGTTTAGGAGGGGTACTTATGGGGCAGAGCACTGATCAGGACTCTGTCTCGCAATTTCAGAGAGAAGTGGTTGGTAGCAGCATGGAGCTGGGGAGGAAAGGAGAAGGGAGAAACGCAAGCTCCCTGTGAGAAGGGCGCAGTGTAGCGACCCCCCTGGAGAGTAGAGGGGCTACTTTCTCTGGATTCCTTTTTAAATCAGAGGTTTTCCGCTCTCACTGTAATTCAGAATTATCTGGGGAGCTTTAAAAGATGCAGATGCTGGAGGCAGACAGTGGCACAGTGGTCACACAACTGTCTCTGAAGCTGACCCACATGGCAGAGTCCGAGGTTTTCCGAGGTTTGTGCCCTGAGACCCCCCTGTGCATGTCAGACGCTCATCGGGGTAGATAGTAGCAATGAGGATCCTGGGGGCAATGCTCACCTCTCTTTGCCTCACTTGCTGATGGGAGAAATAAAGTTTTTAAAAAGTAACATAAAGGGTCCCACAGTTGGCAATAATGACTATGTCTCTGGACTCCCATATAGTCAACTGTGGTTTGAGTCCCAGACCTGGTGGCTTAAATTCATGCCGAGTGTGGGTGCGTGCGTACCCAAGATCCTAAGGGGAGAATGGAGGAGAAGGGATTGCAGTGTGGCCACCCCCACCCTGGGGTGTGTGTGGGGGGGGTGATTTCTCGCTTTCTGTCTCTCTGTCTCTATCTTTCTGGCGAGCCCACACATCCTATAGCAAAAACCTCTCAAAAAAAAAAAAGTCACCTTAAAAAAATACAGATGCTGAGTCATACTATCTAGATACTCTGATATACTCTGATCCAGTTGTTAGTACTAGGGCTCCTGCATTAGTTTTTTATGTTGTTTTTTTCTTTTAAGTCTTTCTAGGTGATTCTAATATGGAAGTGTGGCTGCAAACTAACATACTAAGTGATGTGGATTTGTATTATCATTGATTAATACATCATCCCTTATCAACTTATTATAATATTATTCATGCCTGTGCTACATTTGGGATAACAAATTAGACACAGTCTCTATTTTGAAACAGTTCCGATATGTACACGCAGCTAACGATTGTAACAGTTGATCACGCTAAGAGCAAGGGAAGCTTGAGTGCCATGGAAGCTCAGAGCAGGCACACTGAAGCCTGAAGGCAGTCCTGGAGGGCTTCCTGATGAAGGCCAACTCCCAAGTGTCACAGTAAATGTAACAGTAGTTATTGGAGGTGTCACAGTGAGTTGAATGAGCTGGAAGATGAAGTACAGACAAAAACCTAGAGGACAAGAAAGCATGAAATCTTTGAGGGATTTTTAAGAAATTCAGTATGTAGACCAACGGATGGTGTAATGGTTATGTCGCTGAACTCCCACACAGCCAACTGTACTTTAATTCCGGAACCCAGAGGCTTGAAATTTACGCCAGGCATATGTGCGTGCATGCCCAAAATCCTGAGAGGAGAATAAAAAAGAAGGGATTGAGGCATGGCCATCCCTCCTGGAGAGTAGTTTCTCCATTTCTGTCTCTCTCTGTTTTTCTCTCTCTCTCCAGCAAGCACATGTGCCTTATAGCAAAAATCTGTTAAAAAAAAAAAAAAAAAAGTAAAAGAAAATTTGGTATGGCTGGAGTATAGTAGAGAGAGGAGGGAGAATTAAAATTCATAGTTGGAGGAGAAGCAGGAACAAAGACTTGAAGGACCTTGAATTCCAGCTAAGGATTTGTGGACTCAGCTAAGGATTAGGGATTGTGGGACAACAGATTTATAGAAGCATTTTAAAGAAAAGACTGCTCAGAGTTGCTGTTTAGAGTGACAGTCCTGGCTGTGGTGTGAAGGACAGATTGTTAGGAGTGAGGTCAGGCATGACGTGAACCAAAGTGATTCAGCAGGGACAGACAAAAGTGGGCAGATCCAAAAGAAATCAAAGAAGAAAAAAAAAAAAAAACAAAAAAGAAACTTGGAAATAAAAGGTGTGAGGTCAAAATGAGCAGGTTTGGAGTTAATGAGAGGAGAGGCAAAACAGATCATGGAGACTACACTTTTCTTTCCTTATTGTCAAGGGGAAGAGAGACCTAGAATAATAGGTGGGAGTTAAGGGCATGAACACAGAGTGAAGAAGGTGTGACTGGGAGGAAAAAGGGTATTTCCATACTTGAACCTAAAACTACAGAATTACCATTTGAGATTTATAGTCAAAAATGTGTGTTTCAGAATACTGCTACTCCACAAAGAGCTGAGAGAGAACTGAGCTCTGAACCATCCTTCAGTGTGAGGGCAGGGTTGGCCTGTGGCTGGATGGTCTGGGAGCATGCCTGTTTGGGGGTGGGAGGTGCTGATAGAGCCCCACATACTGCCACCTGCCTTACTCACTGGCTGATGCAAGCTAGAATACAACTGTTAAAGGTTAGACAGCTTCCCGGAAGGAGCAGTCTGTTTGCCAATGAAGTTCCTGTGATTCTTGAAAATGGGTAGAAAAGGGGGGGAGTCTAAAATCCTAGATAATTTGAGAAATCTGGGAATAAACTTGGGAGTTAAGCTTCACCATGCCCAGTCCACATCTCATTTTGAAGGAGTCAGGGGTGGGCACCTCTGGGTGATTATGCATCTCTTGTCCTATTTTGAATCTCAGTGTAATTTCACTGGCTATGAGTGATTTTTTTTCTTAATAATTTTTTACATTGACTCATTGTATACTGTTTTAGCATACCAATTGAATTTTCTTCTTTTTTTTTTTTTGGAGAGGTTTTTGCTATAGGGCGCGTGCGCTCGCCAGACAGACAGAGAGAGAGAGGCAGAGAGACAGAAAGCAAGAAATCACCCTCCAGGGGGGATGGCCATGCCACAATCCCTTCTCCTCCATTTTCCTCTCGGGATCTTGGGCACGCACGCACAAGCGCCCGGCGTGAGTTTAAGCCACTGGGTCTGGGACACGAACCGCAGTCGACTACGTGGGAGTCCAGTGACATAGCCATTACGCTAACTGCTGGTCCCCCACTTGAATTTTCTGATCATGAATATACTATATATTAGTCCAGAGATATTACTACTCACATTATCAAGAGATAATTTTCCATTTTTGTGTCACTTAAATGTGTTGCTTCTTTCTTTTTCCTCTTGAGCCCCTCTTCACCATCCTCCACTTCCCGCCCTCCTTCCCCACTGTCTCTAGTATCCGCAGCTGCTCTCCATGTATTTATACCATACGATCTTCCAGTTTCTGCCAGAGTGCAGACGTTCAATGTGTATTGAGTGGGGGCATACAATAACTCTCTTTCATAGTCTGGCTTGCTTTGCTTAGCAGTAACTCTTCATATTCATCTATTTTCTATCAAATGCCAAGGTCTCATTGTGTTTTATGGCTGATTGGTATTATGTAGTCACAATTGATGTCACAATTTTTAAATCCTCTTATCTGTTTCATGAACATTCAGGTTCATTCCACATTTTAGCTATTGTGAATTGTAACAAACATGGATGTGCAAGCACTTTTACAACTTAGAATATTCCTATCCTTTTGGCAGATAGCCAGGAGTAGAATTGCTGGATCATATGGTGGTTCTATTTGCAGTTCTTTGAGGAATCTCCATATTGTTCTCCACCGTGGCTGTACTAATTTACATTCCCTTTTTCCCATAGCCTCATCAGCACTTCTCATTATTTTTTTAATCTTAGCCATTCTGATTGGAGTTAGGTGATATCTCATTGTGGTTTGATTTGTATCTTCCTGTGACAAGGGATGTTGAGCATTTTTTCATATGCCTTTTGGCTATTCATATGTCTTCCTTAGAGAGTTGTCTGTTCGGCTAATTTTCCCATCTTTTAATTGGGTTACATTATTTTATTTAGGTGTGTGTTGGGGCTGGGGGTAAGCTGCTTGAGTTTCCTGTATATTCTGGGTACCAGGCCCTTGTCTGAGACATAGTTTGCAAATATTTTCTCCCATTCCAAGGGTTGTCTATTCACTCTAATTATTGTGGTTTTTTTTTTTTTTTTTGGCTGTGCAGAAGTTTTTTAACCTGATATACCACTTGTCTATATATATATACATATATATATACATATATATATATGTATATATATATATATATTTTTTTTGGAGAGGTTTTTTTGCTATAGGACACGTGCGCTTGCCAGAAAGAGACAGAGAGACAGAAAGTGAGAAATCACCCCTCAGGGGGGATGGCCACCCCACAATTCCTTCTTCTCTATTCTCCTCTCAGGACCCTGGACATGCACACACATGCACCCAGTGTGAGTTTAAGCCACCAGGTCCAGGACTCAAACTGTGGTCGACTACATGGGAGTCCAGCAACATAGCCATTACACTAAGCTGGTCCCATCGCACTTGTCTATTTTTGAGATTATTGCCTATCCTTCAGGGATCTTATTTAAGAAGTCTTTGCCTACTCTGATGTCTCCAAGAGATTCCCCAGTGATTTCCATCAGCAGTTTTATAGTTGCAGGTTTTAGATTTAGATCTTTGATCCATTTTGAAGTGATTTTTGTTAGTGGTGAGAGACAGGAATTCAGTTTCATCTTTCTGAAGGTGCATGTTCTGTTTTTCCAGTATCATTTGCTAAAGAGTTTTCTTTTCTGTACTGGATTATCTGGTGTCCTTTGTAAACAATCAGTTGACTGCATGTTTTGGAGTTTATTTCTGGGGTTTCTATTCTGTTCCATTGGTCTACATGCCTGTTTTTGTGCCTGTACTTATGCTTTGTAACTATATCCATTATCTTCCCTAACCATGATGGAATTAAACTTGAAATTAACTTCACAAAAATCCCTCAAAAATACATAAACATATGGGAAATAGAGTATGAGTGATTTCAACGTCTCTTGATACATAGGCATACTGTTCCCATTAGCCTGAAATGCTCTTTCTGTCCCTATTTGGTGATACCTACACATCTTTTAGAAACTAGTTCAGATGGCCCCTCCCCCCCTCCCCTCCAGGCACAGGCCTCTCCACCTACCATGGTATCCCCACTAGTCTTTCCCACATGACAGCTAACTTCTCAGTTTCTGTGCTTATCTCCTCTTTCAAACCTCTGAGTGCCCTGAGAGTCACAAGACGAGTAACTACCAAATGCACACATGTGAAGGCACACACGCATACATACATCATGGAACTTCAAACAGTCTGAGAAAATGAATTTAAGTATGAATTTATTTTGGTACAAAACTATTTAAATCCACGAGTAGTTTTTTCCTTACGTGTGTTTTCCATGAGTGAGCCTGGGCTGCAGACGAGCTGGGAGCCTTGTGAGGAGTCCTGTCCTGCCTAAGTGGTGTCTCACTGTGTTCTCTCCAGGGAAGGCTCCCTGTGCGCTGGATGGCGATCGAGTCTCTAAATTACAGTGTGTATACGACCAACAGTGACGTGTGAGTAAACCTCCTACTGCCAGGAGTTTGTTTTTGTTTTTACAAAAAATTATACATTTAACACAGGTTTTAAAGTGAAGCAGAAATATCCTATATCTCTGTGGAATAAAGCTAATCAAAAAGCCTAGGAAATAAATTCATAGGATATTTGGAGCCACAGAGTAGACCGTTACCAGAGTATAAAATCCCTGGTAATATGTCAGAAAGAGTCAGTTCTTGACCCTAGAGGAAGAAGTGCCATGCTGGCCTTTCCATGGCTCTGCTTCCTGGACCCAGACCAGAGGAAGCAGCCCAGAATAGTGGCTGGGAACAAAAGGAAAGTGAGACAGTGGGGGGTCATCTACATTTACAACCAGTAGTGACCAGTCTCAGACTGACGGGAAGGAGGAGTTGGGAGTGAGGCTTAGGCCATCTTGTCTTGCACGCCCTGTTTTCAGGAAGAAAAACTGGGGCCCAGAGGGCTAGGTATTTTGCATGAGAGGTTTCGTTTCTGCCTGGGAGTGGAAAGGGGACTGACACTTTCTGTGTCCTCATTGTGCTCCAGGTGCCTTTTATTTGTTACCTCAGGTCATCTCTGTATGACTTTGAGGCAGGAATTGGTGTTCCCACTTTTGGAATACACCAAGAGGCCCCAAGAGGTTCAGTAACTTGTCCCAGGTTGTCTGAGTATCAGGTGGCAGCTCTGTTCTGCTCAGAACTTCACCTGTTTTGCTCAGTACCACCTTGCATTCTCTACTGAAAGTGAGTTGGGGGATCTTTAGCACAGGAAATACTGTTTTGCAGTTGTAACCTTTCCATTGGCCTGGGAGGAGGGGAACTCATGCTGGGTGCAGGTCCAATCTCAGAAAGCAGACTTTAACATTTCCTTTTCTGAGAAAGGGCTCATCAATCTGGCTGTTGGGGCAGGAGTTGAATGGTCAACCTATTTGCTGATTATTGATTTCACATTTGTCCCTCCTGCAGATGGTCCTATGGTGTGTTGTTATGGGAGATTGTTAGCTTAGGTGAGTATGTTTATCCACCAGGTGAGACTCTAAGGCACAGGGTGTGGGCCTCTGGGCATGATTTCAGAGGGCACAATTTATATGTGGTGATAACAGACGTGACTTGAACATAGAAAATTCTCATTTGAAAGCACCATTCCAAAGGTCATAGTTAACACTAATGACCTGCTAGCCATGAACTTCCTTATAGGTTAGTTCTGTCTGCTTATACAAAGATGTCATAGAGATGCCACAAGTTTACTTTTCCAATTTAAAAAGTCATAGTTTTTGAAGGCCATTTAATCACATGTATGTTTTTTGTCAGGTACATTTTTACAAATTTCACATAAAATATCTGGTTTTATAAATATTAAAAATTTTAAAAAAACAAACTAGAGGGTATTATACAGAGGTAATAAAAGCTATTGGGTTATTCAAGTATTTTTTCTTATTCCAACTTTTCTGCAATAAGTATAATTAAAACTAGGCAATATTAGCAATAAATTATGAATTGTATATCATAAATAGACTTCTTATTAGAGAAAAGAAAAATCTCATGGGTACAACAGCCAAGCCATTTGCAGGCAGACATAGGGAAGAGAAATAGCACGTAAGTGGTGAAGCCCATGGCAGAGGTTACACTGTAGAGGGTCTGTAATGTAAGGGGAACTTCGACGTGTGGTGGATTGGCAGAGGGAGGCATGCTGGGTACTCACCCTCTCATGACTGCTCGCTCCCCACCCCCAGCTTCTACCTGGCCTTGTGGTTTTGGATCACTTGGGCAAGAGGCACTGCTTTCTATGCCAGAGGGCACTTAGATGGCACCATTTTCTGTCTTCTAGGTGGCACTCCCTACTGCGGGATGACCTGTGCAGAGCTCTACGAGAAGCTGCCCCAGGGATACAGACTGGAGAAGCCCCTCAACTGTGATGATGAGGTGTAAGTCAGGCTTCACCCGTTTAATCGTAACCTCCCCCCATGCATTTCTTAGACAGGTTGACTCTAATGAAGTCACCTGGTACATGTACACACACACTGGAGGTCCCACACAGCTGGAAAAGAGGGTTTCTTATAGTAAGACTGTTATGCCAGGGGCAAGGAATAGTAGCTTTCCAGACATAGAAATGTAGGAGGAATTTAAGGTGATGACTTTCAGGGAGGTAGAAATCAAGAAGGGTAACACATAGGGGAAAGACCTGAAATAAATTGATAAAGTTATTTGTGAATAAATAAATACGTGAAACCATGAGCTTAACTTTGGGGTAGAGATTTCAGAGCTGTTATAGTAAGATGAATTTTTCTTCATAGACTCATGGTTCTGCTAAAATTATTTTTTGGAAGTAAGAATTATTCTTTGGGAAAGACTGGTTAACATTTGTGATATCACCATTCAGTACTAGCCATGGTGGAACTGCCTACCTGGCATAAGTTGAAGAATACAAGGCATTAGGTTACGTAAATAATTAGTGTTCAAAGAAGAAAAAAAAAATAAAATAAAAAATAATTAGTGTTCAAACTGGGCCACTTCTAGGAGTGAAAGAGTGCTGTGTATTAATAATGTCTCTGGTACAAGAGGCATAAATGAGGACCACCCTGCACAAACCTTCTAGAATCTGGATAGCCTCCATGTACATAAGATCCCACATGCTGAACAATGCCTCAGGGGGAGCTCAACCCATTCTCAGACATTCTGTTTCTGTAAGTGGAGGCAGAACTGGTCCCAGAAACCTGCATTTTAATAACACAAGGAGCTCTGATGTTTGAGAAAGTAGCGCCTTAGGCCCATGTTCCTAGAACTATGTTCACCAGTATCTCCCAAGATGACAGTAAATGATGCGAGGGGAAAGGAGTTCTGCAGCTCTCTAGGGCCTCTCTCTTAAGAGCAACATCCCATTCATGAAGACCCTAACCTTGGGAAGTAGTTTTCAACATATGAATTTTGAAGGGATACATTCAGTCTATAGCACCTGGTTCAAGAGTCTTGCTTCTAAGAGGGAGATGCACTGGGTAGCATTTTGCACATTATTAAAAATTCAACACTAACATGTTAAGAGATCTAGTATTCCAGGGAAAATGCCACATATCCCAGTTCTTCCCAGGTGATCACATACGGAGACTAAGACCCTGGAGGAATGATAGCCAGGGAAGCCACTAAATCTAGAGGAGAAAAGAACCTGGACAGGGAGGTGGGAGGCCTAATAGAAACTTTACCAGCCTTGCCCAGGACAGAAGAATTAAGCCTATATCTTTTTGTTTTCAAAGGTATGATCTAATGAGACAATGCTGGCGGGAGAAGCCTTACGAGAGGCCGTCATTTGCCCAGATATTGGTGTCCTTAAACCGGATGCTAGAAGAACGAAAGGTGAGTATCAAGTTCAAAGTGGGAGCTCTTTAATTAGAATTCCTATGTGCCCAGGGTGGTTAACAGGAATAACTGATACAATTCAACAAGTTATTCCAAGCACAACCCTAAGTATTATAGGAATAAAGAATGTGCTTCCCCCTCAACATGGCATAATAATAAAGAAATCTATAATTTGGAGGGAGAATAAGATTTTTATACAAGACATAGTCACAGAGAACAGAATACAGAATTATCTCCTTAAAACTAGTGAATGTCAGGAAAGTCAAGACACATTTTTGCACAGAAAAACAAAAGTCGGGAAAGTCATGATGTAATTTTCTAATAGAAAGTTTCTTAGTCATATAGTCTGACCTTTTAATTTTATACATGATGAAACAGACTCAGAGAGGTGACAATGACTGGCTTGAGGACATGCAGCAAATAAACTCTAGAGCCTGGTCTATAGGTTCCTATGGGGAAGATTAAGAAGTCTATAAAAATTTCTAGAAGGTAGCTGGCTGAACCGCGACTGGGGTCTAAAAGACAAGTAAATCTAGATTAAGGAAGTAGATTTTGAATATCACTGAAACTCAAGTGGTAATTTAACCAGAAATGTAAAGATGGGACAGGGACAGAGGAAGATGCCCAAGAGATTATGCAGCTTTCAGGGGGGACCAGGAAGAGACCATGAGAAAAAGCTCAGTGATGGAGGACAGGCAGAATATGAAACTTATGTGCAGAAGCCAAGTGGGTTATTACAGGAAGAAAGTCATCAAATACAACAGAGGAATTGAGGACAGAAAAGTGCACCCCCCAAGTTCTCAGTAGTTGAGTTAAAACAAACTAAGAAAGCCAGAGTATTGCTATAACTGGCCCAACAGAGGCAGAATCAAGTAGCTCATGTCTTTGAACCGCTCTTGCTCTTCCAGACCTACGTGAATACCACGCTTTATGAGAAGTTTACCTACGCTGGAATTGACTGCTCTGCTGAAGAAGCAGCCTAAGACGGAACATCTTCATCTCTATAGTGTATCCCCTTCATTGGCATGAGAGACCCTGATACCTAAGAAATCCAGCAAGGCTCTGCCCAGAGATGTGATGTGGACGTGTGAGCATTGCTGGACGTCTGGGACCTTTGCCACACACTGTGTGGATCTGCAGTGCTCTGACTCTAATAGGCCTGTATATACTGTTGTAAGAATGTGTTGGAATCAGAATGCCTGTTTGTCATTTCATATGCAATAATATATTTTTCTAAAAATGTGGACTTCATAGGAAGGTGTGAGTACAAATACTGTAATACACAAGGCATTATTGTCCTACATATTTTTGATACTTACCTTTATATTGAATGCTATCAAATGTTTTTCTGGGTAGAAGTGAACTATTGTTAATAAACCTAACACCACACAGATAAATGAGGGAAATGTATGAATTCTAACAAGATAGGTTAATATTTAAGCATCTGAAAAATCCAAATGACACAAAAGATCCTTTTATCTTGATTTTCTCCTCACCTGTAGAAACAAGTTCAATTTCATTTGGCCATATGACAACTTTGTCATGTGTTTTCATAGCACACAAGGAAGCCAGATGGCTAACTTCTGAAAACTGACTTAAATCTCATTCCATAAAGGCCAAAGGACCTTTAGAAAGCATAAACAAGTTTAACAGATAATTTAATGGGATTTAGTTTTAGTTTCTCTAATAACACTGACTTGTGTGTTTTAAGAAATAATAAAAAGAGAAAGTCTTAAGGTGTACTTGGGAGATGTGACATTTATCATATCAAATTATCCCTACATGTATTACACATTGTAAAACGTTTTAGTTTTATTCAGTTTTGAGTTTATCATTTATACTGTAGGCATACATTGCACTGAGATCGTATTGTAAGTGAATAAAAGTGTTACCTACCCACATTTCATTCAGGAGTATGTCTCATAGGTTTTGCCAAATGGCTTTTGTATACTTTAAAGAAAATGCCTTAAAAATTATTAGCCCCTAACCTGTCAGGAGTTAAGTATGTAGTAGGTGAATATACTAAAGCAGACGAGACTGGAAAGGTTTCCTAGAAGTGTTTATCGTCTAGTACATTTTCTTCATCAGGTTATACACTTCTGGTTGTGTTCCAGTGTGAATGCATGGTTTAGAATTGCAATCCCTTTTAATTAAAAAGTTCCACATAACTGCCATCTTTAACAACCTTATGAATTCAGAAACAATGACCAGGCTACTAATTTTATCCCAGATGCTCTCTCTTAACAGAATATTCAAGTAAAGACACAGTCAAGGAAAGTTACTGGCATACCGTCCATTTAATCAACTAACTGAAAACTGAAGAGTTGTTGAAATATATTGATAGATCCAGAGTGACACTGTCAAGATGGCCGAATACGAGATACCAGCCTTCATCTTCCAACAAAAATTAGACAACTATTCAAAAACCCCGAGAAGACTCAAGGACCCCTTAAGGAATCTGCAGCAACACAGTGGAGCAAAACAAACAATATCCACATAGAAGAGATTGCTGATGAAATCAATATACCTGAGACACCAGAGAAGGGTGAGGAACAAACATGTAAAGTGGTGGAGGATACTGGTATCCACCATGTGTCAGGGACCATTATGGTCCCGAGTGACCTGTTAGAGGTCACCAGCTTGTCTTACCACTGAGGTAACAAAATAGCTAATCCTTCTCAGTGAATTAGTAGAACTCCTTCCCCAGAGAGGAAAACACTGTTGCATGCTTCTAACCTCCCATCTCTCCACCACCACAAAAAGCGGCTGCTGTTGAGGCACTTTGAGAAAAGAGCCACCATGTCATGCTTGCATTGGACCTGCCCACATCTCAGACATGGGAGCTACTGCCATAGCAAATCAGTCAATCCTGGCTCTGGAGTTAAGTCACTGCATGTGCCTGTGCGCCAAACACTGGCTCAGGTGCCATAGAGAACCAGACCTCATCAAGACCCTGGAGCTATTCCAGTTCTCCACATAACTGTGCTACTATTCTCAGCTCGCAACCTATATCATAAACATCTGTACTTCAAAAATTGTTACCTTGAAAAACTGTTATCAACACAGCGACAGGGAGATTTGTGCCTCAAATACCAGCCCAGCTGCTGTAGAGAACTAGGTTCTAGACCCACTCTAACTCTACATGCCTATACTCCCATTCTTAGGTCCCTTGGAGGCTTTACAAGCATCTGTGCCTTGCATAATGTTATCAATGTGGCAGAAGTGATAGGACGGCTGTGCCCTGGTCACCGGGTACTATGCCATTATGCCCCAGATCCCAGAGCTGTGGTCCTTACTCATGCCTATGCGTTGGGCCTCAGCTCAGAGGGTGCTCAAAATCCTGAGAGGAGAATGGAGGAGAAGGGATGTGGTATGGCCATCCCCTCAGAGAGTGTTTTCTCACTTTCCCTGTTTTTCTTTCTATCTCTCTCTCTCTCTGGCAATACATACACTAGAAAGCAAATTAAATAAAGAATCAAAGTATATTGCTGGAGGGAATCATCTAATCACAAAGGAAAACAACAGGACCGAAAGGAGCCGAGAATCCACATGACAATAGAAAATCAGGGAAAAAATGGTAGTAATATGTCCTTAACTATTAATAATTACCTTGAGGGCTGACTAATAATGCAAGGATTAAGTCCTTTGCATAAGGACTGAATCCAACATGGCTGACTACGGTTCAAATTCTGGCCCCAGTGGCTGAAAAACATTCCAGGCATCTCAAAATTCCAATGGGTAGAAAAATGGCATAAAAGGACTGTGGCCCAACCCTGCCCCATTGAAGAGGGCTTGCTTTCTAGGGAGTGCACATACCCTCTGGCAATTAAAAAGAGAGTTCATGGAAAGATGGAATTAAAGTATGAGTTTATTAAGTAAAAATAATTACCTTGAATGTACATGGATTAAATTCTCCAATAATGGGCTAAGTGGAGAGAAAAGACATAATTATATGCTTTCTACGAAAAGCTCACTTCACCTTTAAGGATACACATAGGTTAAAAGTGAAAGAATAGGAAAAAATGTTCCATATAAATGGAACCAAAAGAAAGCACGGTAGTTATCAATACTTACATCAGATAAAATGGACTTTAAATATAAAATAATAAAACAAGACATGAACATTATACAATAATAAAGGATAATTCATCAAGAAGATATAATAATTGTAAATATATATGCACCCAATATTACAACACCTACATATAAAGCAAATAGGAATAGATCAGAAGACAAGAGAAGTGGCACTAATAAAATAATAGTAATGGACTTCAATATCCCATCTCAAAAATGCACAGATTGTTCAGACAGAAAACACTGGACTTAGACTATACTTTAATCCTAGTAGAGCTAACAGACATACACAGAATTTTCCACCCAACAGCAACAAAATATATATACTTCTCAAGTACATGTGGAACATTCTCCAAAATAAATTATATGTTAGGACACAAAACAAATCTTAACAAATTTAGGAAGAATAAAATCATACTAAGTATTTTTTTACATCTACAGTGGTACAAACTAGAAATCAATAACAGGAGGAATGTGGAAAATTCACAAATATGTGGAAATTAAACAACATGCTTCTGAATAACCAATGGGAAAATAAGTAAATTAAAAGAAAAACTTGAAAATATCTTGAGACAAGCAAAAATGGAAACAAAATGTACCAAAAGTTATGGGTTACCTAGCCCAGCCTAGTGACATAGTCAGTAGCAACTGAACTACAGTGCTGGAAGTTGCATGGCCAGCCACTGGGCCAGCCACTGGTTTGAGTCCCTGGGTCTGGTTGAACACACCTGGCATGTGTGCACATGCCCAGGATTCTGACAAGCAGGAGGGAAAGAGGCCCACTGTATGACAAGATCCCGCTAAGGGTCTTGCTCTTTCTTTCCCTGTCTCTTTAGCATGTGTATTCATGCTCTCTATCATAAATGAGATAAACTTAAAACTGTGGGATGCAGCAAAAACAGTTTTAAGGGATGTGTATAGCAGTGAAATACCTATATAAAAAAAATAAGAAAGATCTCGCTAATAATTTAACCTCAGGAAACTAGAAGAAAGAATAAACTAACCCCAAAGTTAGTAAAACAAAGGAAATGATAAAGATCAATGGAAAGATAAATAAAATGGAGACTAGAAAACTAGTATGAAGGATCATCAAAAATAAGATTTGGTTTTCTGAAAAATTACAGAAAAATCTATAAACCTTTAGCTGGACTAAGATAAAAAGAAGATGAAATAAATAAAATCACAAATGAAACATGATATATTACAACTGATACAACGGAAATACAAAGGGTCGCTAGAGTCTATTATAAACAATTGCATATAAACACATTGAATAATCTAAATGCCTAGGGACATACAGCTTACCAAGACTAAAACATGAAGAAATACATAACAGAAGTAGCGAAAGGCAAAGTTTTAAACAGGCCTAGTAAGGACACTGCAACAGGAATAAAAAGTCTCCCATTAAAGAAAAGCCCAGTATCTGATCAGTCTTCACATCTGAATTCTACCAAACATTTTAATTCATACCAATCATTCACAAACTTCCCTCAAAAAAAAAAACAAACAAAACTGAAGAGATGAGAAACTTTCCAACTCATTTTATGAGACCAGCATTACAATTATACCAAACCCAGACAAGAATACTTCAAATGAAGAAAATTACAGGCCAATATCCCTGATGCATATATATGTAAATATACTCAACGATATACTACAAACCAAATTCGAGAGCACCTTAAAGGATCATTCACTATAACAAGTGTAATTTATCTCTGCGGTGTAAAGATGGCTCAACATACACAAATCAATAAATGTGACACCCACATTAACAAATGAAGGATGAAAACTGTAGGATCATCTCAATAGATGTAGAAAAGGTATTTGACAAAATTCAACATCTTTCATGAAAAAACTCTAAATGAATAATACTGAAGGAATATACGTCAATGCAATAAAAGCCATATAAAAATCCACAGCTACCATCATACTCAATGGTGAAAAGCTGAAAGCTTTGTCTCTCAATGAAGAACAAGATAAGCATGCCCACTCTAGTCACTTCTAGTTTACATAGTACTGGAAATTGAATAGAGCTGCTATTGCTAGAGCAATTGGCAAAAGAAAGAAATAAAAGGCATCTGAATTGGAAAGGAAGAAGTTAAACCACGTCTTTTTAGAAAGGCAAAATGACCTTTGCATAGAAAACCCTAAAGAATCCACAGGGGTAGAAAGGACCTAGAACTAATTAATTCAGTAAAGTTGCAGGATGTGAGGTCAGCATACAAAAACCAGTGGCATATATACACACTACCAATGATCTGAGAAAGCCAAGAAAATGATCCTATTTATATATCTACAAAAAATAAAATACTTAGAAATGAATTTCATCAAGGAGATGAAAGATCTGTATACTGAAAACTATAAAACATTGATGAAACACATTAAAGACGACACATAAATAGAAAGGTCTCCTGTGTTCACAGGTTGGAAAAATTAACATTGTTATAATCACAGTACCAAAATGATCTACAAATTCAATGCAATACCCATAGAAATTCCAATGCCATTTTTCACACAAACAGAGGGAAGAATTTGCGTGGAGCCACAAAAGCCCTCAAATAACTAAAGTGATAGTGAACAAGAAAAGCAAACAATGCTAGAGACATCACACTACCTGATTTCAAAATCTACTACAAAGCTCTAATAATCAAAACAGCATGGTTCTGGCATAAAAATAGATACATGGAACAATGGAACAAAGAAATAGCCCAGAAATAAATCCATACATTTATGGTCAACTGATTTTCTATAAACATGCAAAAAATACACAATGCAGAAAGGACAATCTCTTTAATAAATGGTTCTGAGAAAACTACATCTATATGCAAAAGAATGAAACTGGACCTTTATACCATACTATATATAAAAATCAACTCAAAATGGATAAAAGACTTTAACATAATACCTAAAATTTTTAAACTACTAGAAGAAAACATAAGGGGAAAGGTCTATGACATGTCTGGGAAAATTATTATTATTTTTGGATATGACCCTAAAAGAACAGGTAATAAAAGCAAAAGTAGACAAATGGTATTACTTCAAATTAAAAAGATTCTGCATAGTAAAGAAAACAATAAATAAAGAGACAACCTACACAATGAGAGAAATTATTTGCAAATAATACTTCAGATAAGGGCTTGATAACCAGAATACACAAGGAACTCAAACAGCTCACCTGCAAAAACAAAACAAACCAAACAAACAATTGTAATAATCCAATTAAGCACCAAAGGAGGGATTGGGAAAATATGGTACATGTATACAATAGATTACTATTAAGTCATAAAGAACCTTCATATCCTGTAATATGAAACAAAATGAACATTTTATCTTAGAAGATAAAATGCTAAGTGAAATAAGCCAGACTGTATGTCTCCACTTAACATATACCACATGTCTGTAGTTTATGGATATGCACAGAAATAGAAAAAGTAATGGTAGATAACAGAAACTGAAAAAAGATGAAGTGAGGTGGGCGGTTTGAGAGAAAATGATTAACAGACAAAAGAACGCACGTAAACAAGTGGGATAGGTTATGAAAAGGTGTACCGCAGCAGAGTAAAAAATGTCATTGATAATTCGATACATGCTTCCCAAAAAAATCCCACAAACTAGCAGAACTATTACTGGATGTATACAATGTAATATGTTTAATTTTAAAGATGAATATATCTGTATCCTTGATTTGATTATTACACACTGTATGCATGCTTTGAAAAACCATACTATAACTCACTAAGAAGTACAATTATTATATGCAAACCAGAAATCACAATTAAAAGAAAAAAAAGATGAAGGGAATAGAGTACCAACCCATTGAAGAGACTAGACAATGCAGGTATTAGGGATGTGGATTAGAATTTAGTGTGTTTAGAAGGTCCATGACACTGGCTTTACAAAAAAAAAAAAAAAAAAAAAAAAAAAAATCAAGGAGCTGTTGATATGATATAAATTAAAATCAAGTAACAGTACACTAGTGAGAATAAAAACACATCATACAATAGCCGAATGACCAAAACCTTTATGTCAACAGAGTGCACTGAAAAATTTTACACTTACTTTCATACATTTTGTGAGGGAAAAATAATCTAAAGAAAACTATTACAATTTTTTTAGGTAAAAAATGCTTTTAACTTTAGAGCAGTATGATGTTTTAGATAGCTAGAGAAAAAAATAAATGTAGGTAACCCAAGAAATGACCTTCATGAAAGTCATGAACTCAATCATTCAAATCTAAACCGTCTTCCACTACTCACAAAATGAGGCCCAATACTTACAAAAATACTTATAAAGATGTGTTAAAAATTCAAACTAACCTAATTCCTCACCACCCTTTCCCATCTCAGGTCCAACTTTAGAAATCGCTATGGAAATTTAACCTCTAAAAAATAATAAATAAAGCTCAACGGCATGCTTTCTTCTTCTTTTCTCTTTGAAAGTGTGAAGAGAGCCTGATATAGACTCAACTCTACTGCCAGCAGTAGGTGGAGGACGACTCACTGGCTCAGCAGTGAGATTCCAGATGTTCTAGGGCAACGGGATTACTTCTTTTTCAGGTCTTCTTTTACTTTCCAAAGGACCAGGTCCATGCAGGCTTTTGCATTTTCACTAGATCTGTGACCTCCAAATAGTACAGAATATTAAAAACAAATGAACATGTTAGACTAAGATCTACCTGTGATACTGCCCACTCATGTTCTCCAAACAAAGCCTTCAGTTTATGGTGATAACAAAATTAACACTGCCCACTTGCCAAAATACAATCAGCACATAAAATAACTCCCAATGGTTCCTTTATCAATGTTTTACAAATCTACAAGATTAACAAGCATCTCTTTTTCTATTTAGTGTGTCTGTAATGCTGTCACTGTCTTAGTGACTGGATGGCACAGTGGTACCTTGGCTGTGTCCTGCCTTTCAAGGGAGGTGTAATAACCAAGTAGCAGATACTGCAGAAGGACAGAGCTGGAAAGGAGTCAGAAATGTGGAATGCTAGACAAAGTATTTCTCTCTCTAAACAAAAGAATGACCTTAGATACAAGGTTACATGGTTTGAAAAAGTAAGTGGAATTTATCCACAATGTAAAGTTCTGGTGAGAATAATAAATGATAGCTGAGATTAGCTAGGAAGGAAAATCATATGACTGACACTTCTAAAATAGCATAATAGTTTTCATTTCTTTATTTGTATCTTAGTCCAAGAAAAATATGGTATTAAAGGGAACCAGCAGTTAGCGTAATGGCTATGTCGCTGGACTCCCACGTAGTCGACCGCGGTTCGCGTCCCGGACCCGGTGACTTAAAACTCATGCCGGGCGCATGTGCGTGCGTGCCCAAGATCCCGAGAGGAGAATGGAGGAGAGGGGATTGAGGCGTGACCATCACCCCTGGGGGGTGATTTCTCACTTTCTGTCTCTCTGTCTCTCTCTGTCTGTCTGGCGAGCGCACGCGCCCTATGGTGAAAAATCTCTCAAAAAATATATATGGTATTATGTTAACTTTTAAAATATTTAGTTTTAAGGGTTAGCAGGTGGCATGGAGGTTAAGGCACTGGATCCCACATGGCCGACTCTGTGGTTTGAGTCCTGGACTCAGAGACTTGAAAAAATCATGCTGGGTGTGTGTGTGCACCCACCCAAAATCTTGAGAGGAGAGCAAAAGAAGGATTACAACCTTGCCAATCCCCCTCAGGGGTGACTTCTCACTTTCTCTGAATCTGTCTCTGATGAGCATACATGCCCTGTAGCAAAAACTAAAAAAAAACAAAACAAAAAAAACAAAAAAATGTATTAAATAGGTTATTTTTGCTAAGTAAAATATTTTATATCCATGGTTCAAGATCATTTTCAGTAGAATTCATTACAAAATTACAAATTTTATTAAAAATTTTGTGGAAATTCTTTTTAAGGTATGAATATTTTCTTAAAGATTTAATTTATTATTATTTTAAGGAGGCCAGCAGGTGGCATGGAGATTAAGGTGGTGGACACTCCCACATGACCAACCACAGTTCAAGTCCTGGGCCTGGTGGCTTGCTTTCTCACTTTCCCTCTCTCTTTCTCTGTGTCTCTCTCTGGTCAAATAAAAATAACAGAATGAATAAATAAAATTAAATAAATATTTTAAAAAATTTATTGTTATTTTAAAATTTGCTATAGGGCATGTGTGCTCACCGGAGAGGGACAGAGAGAGGGTGGTAAAGGAAGAAAGTAAGCCTGCAGATCTGAGACTTGAATCATGGTCAGCCATGTGGGAGTCCAACACCTTAACCACCACACCATCTGCTGGACCCAAGGCATGAATATTTTTAATAAAGTAGATATAATGTCAATTAAAGACCCTTTAAAAGGCACAATTAATTAGTGCACCACAGAATGAAATCTGCACTTTGCACAACTGACATGATTAGAGAAGCATCCCATATCTTAAGTGTCTTTAGAAACTTATAACATTCTAATATAATTTCAGCATTTTAAAATTAACTTGTTCTACTATCTGCACATAGGAGGAGCCTCTCTAGGATGCAGGAATAGATAGGTATCCGCTATTCTAAGCCAGATACTGGTAACTCATACACATGGCATTGCCACCAAAAGGGAACTAGTGCCTGTACCTGTACTTGATTAAACGCTGGACTTATTTCATCAGAAAAACAAAAAATAGAAAAAAGTTCTGAGAGCAAGATGCACCAATTTGGTATAAACCACGTGCATGCACAAAGCATCTATTTAATCTGAGCTTCACTTCTACAAAACACACACGCACAACACTATTTACCCTGGATGAAATAACCTGGACCCACCCATTGTAGAGGCACATTTGGTTCAATAAAAAGTACATTTAAAAACAGTTCACAGCGGGACCAATAGTTAGCATAATGGCTATGTCGCTGGACTCCCATGTAGTCCACTGCGGTTCTAGTCCCGGACTCGGTGGTTTAAACTCACACCGGGCGTGTGTGTGTGTGTGTCTGTGTGTGTGTGCCCAAGATCCCAAGAGGAGAATGGAGAAGGGATTGTGGTGTGGCCATCCTCCCCGAGGGGTGATTTCTCGCTTTCTGTCTCTGTCTCTCTCTGGCGACCACATGCGCCCTATAGCAAAAACCCTCTCAAAACAAACAAAACAAAAAAACAGTTCACAGCAAAATTTAGAATGGAATTAGATCTCCAAACCCACAAAGGTTTTACTTAGAATTCAGAGGCCAGGTCGAACAATGGCCTGACCACCATCGTTTGTGTAACCGTTACTTTGATTTGTGTGGTACGTCCAGTACTATACGGAGAGTGGGCATTCATTGCTTTCTACGCAAGTAAAGCGGGTGCTTCAGGATTCTCTACCACAGGAGAATCCACAGAAAAACCCAGTATCCTATGCCCTAATAATTTCAGGCAGCAGACCTTCTGGTTTGTTTGGCTAAGTCAAACTGAGGATCCTGATATTAATTACAAAACTCAAAAAAGAAAGAAAGAAAGAAAGAGAGAGAGAGAGAGAGAGAGAGAAAGAGAGAAAGAGAGAAAGAGAGAAAGAAAGAAAGGAAGAAAGGAAGAAAGAGGAAAGAGGAAAGAAACAAACAAACAAAGGAAAAAATGAGCTCTTACCATCATCCCAAAGGCCTCTCTGCAGGTATTCAGCCACCAGGCTCCTAAGGGATCTCTTGTGAGGCAAGCCTAGCCCATGAGGAAACATGACTGATGTGTCCACGACTAAAGTATGAATTAGCTGTCAAATAAAAGAAGAAACATGTTGGAAGGCTTTTGCGAGTAAGGAGATCAATAACAACAAGAGTAGCAACCATAAACGACAGCGATAAAAATAGCAGGTAGCAGGCAGCAGCTAGGAAGCCTCAGAAGCGAAACTAAGCACTTTCCGTAGATTACCTGGCAACACTTTGCAGAGTAACCTGAGGAAATATGTATGTTTATTGTCCCTTTTCCTATCCAAGAATACTGAGGCTTTCCAAGGTAAACATATCCCTAAGCTAGGCCAGCAGAGTAGAAGGAAATCAAATCTAAGCAGAAGGAAGCAAGTCTAAGTAGACTGCTTGGATTTGATGATCAGGATTTACACATTTTAATACCAGGTAAGTACCACCAGGGGGCAGCACGAGTACAGAGCGGTTCCCACAAGGACCTAGGAGCACCGAGAGCCAGGTTCCGCCCACCTTGCTACAGCTGAGACAGCTCGCCCCAATTCAGGGCTTGTCATGTCACATTTTGGTGTTTTTGTCTGCCTGCCTGCAGGGAGGAGGCACAAACTAGAGCTCAGCTCTATCTAGTTTCAAATTCCCTGTGGGAAATACAATTGGAGAGACGCGATGGGGGGGGGGGGGGGGGTCAGATAACCTAAGAACCATTAAGTCAGGTACCAGTTTAGAGTCCTCATTAGAACTAGATTTTTAAAGGAGCATTTGAGGATTCGCCTGAGGACAAGAATAATTTAAAAATTGAGAAGTGAGGAGTCAGAAAGTTAATGTTTAGCCCCTACTTTACCTTGTCTGACATAAGCACCTTAAATTCTCACTGAATGTGTCAGCAGTGAAGCCAGGCGCTGGCTCCCACCTGCAGGGCACCGTGTAAGGAGCACGTGGGAGCAGAAACAACTGGAAGCTGCTCAGTCCTGGGAGCAGGAGAAGGGACAGAGGACTCCCTCGGCAGATGCCAGGGGACACCGGCCTGCATCCTAGACACCAGGGCACAGTGTCCCAGCTGCCAGGGATTTCCAGATAGTGGGGGAAAGTGACATGGCAGTGGGAAATCAGCTCGATAGACAAGGGACACTACCCTGAGAAGGTGACACTAAAAGGTGGTGGAGGTGGTGGAAACAAGAAAAATGGGAAAATCCATGAGCAATCTGGACATAAGAAACAGAATGAAGGCCAGGAATGAAGAAGTGTATGGTCTGGGGGACAGGCGGAATAGAATCGTTACTGAGAGAGCAGATAGAATCGCCATGGTGAGAGGTTCCATTTGGGAAGTGATGTCTCTATGTGACAGGAAGATATCACTGTGAAGAACTTTCTCACAGAAAACTTAAGTGGCCTACTTTTCCCCAAAGTGTGTAAGGTCTGGATAGAAGCCATTCCAGGCCTATTGATAACATGCAGAGACAACACTGAAGATATACTATACTTACGATACCAGCCTTTAAGAGAAAAAAGCGGATATTCTCCTACGACGACGAAATGGCCTTCCTTGTACTCTTGCACAGAAGAAGAGACACCTAGCCCTTCTCTGTGTGGAGGTCAGTCCGAGGGAGTGGCTGAGATAAATGTTCAGCAAGGACCTCAAAGTTCTGAAGCTGTGGTGGGCAATGCGGTAGCCAGAGGTGGCCATTTAAGTAAAATTAAACAAAATTTAACTTTGTTCCCTCTGTCATATTAAATTTCGTTCATGTGTTCAATAGCCACATGGGCCTAGTGTCTGCCATGCTGGACAGTGTAGACAGAACAGAAAGTTCTATTGGATTGCACTGTTCTACAACAGGTATGCAACTTTTTCTTAAAGTGCCAGATTACAAATCTATTTGGCTTGTAGGTTACGTGGTCTGTCACAGCAGGTCTCTTCTGTCACAACTACTCAACGAAGACACTCTAGTGCAAAAGTAGCTACAGCAAATATGTAAATGAGTGGGTAAAGTGGTGTCGTTCCCATAAACATATTTGTGAAAACAAGGGGCCAGTGGGTGGCATGGTGGTTAAGGCGCTGGACTTCCATATGTTAATCATGGTTCACGTCTCAGACCTGGTGGCTTGAGAATCACGCTGGGCACGTGTATGTGTGCCCAAAATCCCAGGAGGAGCAAGTAGGAGAAAGGATTATAGTACAGCCATATTCCCTGGGGAGTGATTTCTCACTTTCCCTCTCACTGTCTCTCTCCAGTGAGTGCACATGCCCTATGATAAAAACAACA
Organism: Tupaia tana; assembly: GCA_026018925.1. Lineage (NCBI taxonomy): Eukaryota > Metazoa > Chordata > Mammalia > Scandentia > Tupaiidae > Tupaia > Tupaia tana. The sequence continues at coordinate 59,873,768 of JAKSZU010000013.1, forward strand.
AACAAAAACAGATGACCAGCTAAGGGGCTACTTAGCTTACTGACTTGTGTTCAAGAATACAGAGCAAAAAATAATTTTAATCTAGGGTATTTTAGGGGAAATTTTCAAGTCTATCACGCCAAACAAATGAATATAATATTTGATTTTGAGCCTACCTATAATCTTTCCTGATCTAATGTGGGAAAGAATCCCCAAGGATGTGACTAAAGTAAACTATTAGATAAGCTTAGCCTTATTCACTTGAATATTAAAGAAAGTTTGTCAACATGCACAGGTTTGGCTTTATCATAATTGATGATGGCCTGATTTTTCAGATTGCCCAAATGACTGAGCTGTCTTACACTGTTTCTGGTTTGTAACAGACTGTATCGTCAACAAAGACGATTCTTACCTTCTTGATTAATAGGGCGAATCAAACATCAACAAAAACACAATGATAATGAGTACTATCTTAACAAATATAGCTTCATAAAAACAAATGCACTTCTTTTTCTTTTTTTGGAGATGTTTTTGCTATAGGGCACATGCGCTCGCCAGAAAGATAGAGAGAGCCAGAGAGACAGAAAGTGAGAAATCACCCCCCAAGGGGGGATGGCTACACTGCAATCCCTTCTCCTCCATTCTCCTCTCGGGATCTTGGGCCCGCACGCACATGAACCCGGTGTGAGTTTAAGCCACCTGGTCCAGGACTTGAACCACAGTCGACTACATGGGAGTTCAGCGACATAGCCATTACGCTAACTGCTGGTCCCAAAACAAATGCACTTCTATAAAAATTATTTTGTTGGGGCCAGCAGGTGGTGCGGTGCTTTAAGTGCTGGACTCCCACATGGCCCATCATAGTTTGAATCCCAAACCTGGTAGCTTGCTTTCTCACTTTCTTTCTCTCTTCGTCTCTCTCTCTCTGGTGAGCACACATGCCCTATAGCAAATAAAAATAAAATAATAATAAGGTTAAATATTTTTAAAAATTATTGTTAAAGAAATATGTTGCCATATCATTCTTTACCTTAAGAGCATATAGACTTTGTCCAAAGCTATGTCCAATCAGTATAGTTTCGGAGCTAAACAGGTTCAGCAAGTTGGCTTGTACATCATGGATTGATGTTTTAGTGTTCTTCAAGTCATCTTCCGTCACACCAGACACCCTACTCCAATGAGACACATATGCATGTAAGTAAAGACTATAACTCAGCGCATTTCATGATTTACTTTTAGAACACATTACGTGACAAACACCTAACTAAAACAAAGATCTTATTTGCATGACTATCAACTACCCCTTTACCAGGTTAACCTAGTAAATTCCACAATGTGGATCAATAACATAAGGCTGAGGGGGAAGTACATTCTTACAAGTTCAGAGAGTTCCCAGTGAACTCTCATCTTTGCATCATCAGAGTTTTATCACATACTAGCTAAGGAGCCCATCTCCTAGGAAAGCAAGCCGAAAATGAAATGTGGATAGCCTGGAAGAGCGGACAGAGCTCCAGACAGAGTCTAGATGACCAGGGCTTGGCCTGTGCCATTTACTTACTGTGTATCAGCAAGTTACTTACCCTCTGGGCTTAGTCTTCTCATCAGCAGTGATAAATACCAACCTTACTGGTGTATGAAGACCCAATGAAAGTGTACATAGGAAACGAACTGCTCTAGTGTTTTCTCAAAGCCGTTGAATAATAATAAATAATCAAGCCACATATTGTGCTAAATAAATGTTCAGAAACATGGCTACCACCAAGGGAGAAAAACGTTGCAAAAGGATGTTAAACTAGATGGTGATATTATCTTCTCTAAGGAACACATGATACCTGGCTCTATCATCTGCATTCGTTAGGGAAAGACAATAAATGGCTAATCAAATGTCTGAATTAAGAGCAAGTGATCATGGGCCCAGCACAGTTGTGGATGCTGCTACTTGGCAGGCCGAGGGAGGCCCAGGCTTGATTCCCAGCCCACCCTAAAAGACCTGCCCAGGGGCAGCCCTGTGCTCTCTGATGCTTGGGAGGCTGAGACAGGAGGATCACAACTCTAAGAAAGTGAGACTTTTTAAAATCACAGAGAGAGAGGGAGAAGGAGAGATTGTGGGTATTATAAGTGGAATGCATGGGTTCATTAAAAATATTTTTAAGGAATATAATACATTGAATGCATTTGAAGTTTAAAGGTTCAAAGATTCTTTTATTTATAATGCAAACCTTTCCGTTTTCAATTTGCCATTATAAATATCAATTATTACCAAAGCATTTCCTGACTTGTTTAAAAAGGAATGAAGGAAAATGCCATTGAACCCATGAAAGAATAAGACCTAATATGAGTACAATCAATGGGGACATTACGCTGTGGCCAAAATGGAGGGGAGGAATGGACAGAGGTTAGGAGAGAGTGTAGTACACAAATGCCTTTTCTGGTAACAGTGACCCTTGCTGAGTTTTTATGAGTATGACCATTTTTTTGAACCGTGAAGGAGTTTATGTTTAAAAAATGCTTAACAGAATTCTCTATAATTATTTTCAACATTTATCATAAAAGTAACTTTTAGGGACCAGCAGATGGCATAATTGTTCTGTCACTGAACTCCCACATAGTTGACTGCAGTTTGATTCCCGGACCCAGCGGCTTAAAACTCACACTGGGTACATGTGCGTGCATGCCCAAAATCCTGAGAGGAGAATGGAGAAGGAGATATTATGGCATTTCATACCCCGAGGGGGTGATTTCTCTCTTTCTCTCTCTCTGGCAAGAGCATGTACCCTAAAGAAAAAAAAATCTATCTACAAAAAAACCTTTCAATTTATTTAATTACCTTGTTTTATTGTGTTCCAGAATTATATGTGCATGTACACAGTCCTATTTACTTAATAAGCAATTCATATTGTAAGTGCCATTAGACTTTGTTATTTAAAAATTATTTTTAAAAATACAATCATACTATTGGGTTGTTGGAAAATGTAACACATTTTTTCTATGCAAAAATGCAATATGACTTTTCTGACAACCCAATAGTAGCAATCGTTTCTAAAGGTTCTAGAATAAGATTAGTGTCTTCCACTTTATATTTAAATAAATAAATGAATATATCAAATCATATGACCTATATGCCTTTACGAAACCCAATTTAAAATTGATCCATGACATTATTGGTGTTTCACATGAGGTTTTATAAATTAAAGGCATATCTATATCGCACTGTTTCAAGTTAGCTTTGAAGTTGACTCAAAAATATGTCGAACATTAATAATGATTAATAAAATTCAGTGTGCGCTGAGTAGTTATCCCACAAGTCACATCAAAGCTATATGTATTTGATGTCGTAGCTTTAAGATTACAGACATTTCTACCTAATGGAAATATGATATTTTGGGAAGGAAATGATGACTAATTGAATGAATGAGTAAAACAGTTCATTCACTGTTTGCCTGTTTGTCTAGACTCCTATATAACACTCCAACATAGGAGCACTGATGGTCCTTCTTTCTTAGTGTTAGAATCAGGGCCAAGCACAGTCTCTGCATAATTTTAGTAGGTACAAAAACATTCATATTTGAATGAATATATTACAGGAAAATGGTGTAACTCATATTCTAAAGCTGATTCCAGTAAGTACCTATGCTAAAAGTTCATATAAACTGTGTTAAAAGTTCAACAATGTTGGGACCAGCAGGTGGTGTGGTGGTTAAGACACGGGATTCCCACGTGGATGACCACAGTTTGAGTCCTGAACTGGCAGTTTGAAAACTACGCTCTGTGTGTGTGTGTGTGTGTGTGTGTGTGTGTGCGTGCCCCAAATCCAGAGAGAATGGAGAAGGGACTGTGGTGTGGCCACCCTCTTTGAGGGTGACTTCTCACTTTCCTTCTGTTTCTCTCTGTCTCTCTAGCAGGTGCATGTGCCCTATGACAAAAAAGCAAAAACCAAAGAACAAATAGAAAAAAATATATATATAAAAGAACAAACCTTAAAAAAAAAAAAAAAGAAAAGAAAAAAACCCTCAACAATGTCAAAACAGAGCCCTTAAAAAATGCATACCTAGTGTTATAATCAATGACTTCTTCTTCTGGTCTCACGAATGTGTCATAGACCACCTGGAGGCTAGAATCAACCACTGACACTTGAGTAAGTTCTAAGCCTTTGGCTGTATAGCACTATTCAGGGAGAAATATTGAATTTAAATATCATATTGAGTAAACATACTTTAACATACATTGTTTCCTGGTAAAGATCTAAGCTCGAAAACTGAATACTGTCCTTCTACCTTTATTGTAAATAAATAATACACATCTGCTTTCTAAATATTCTACCAGGAATAAAAACTTGATTATACATTTTGTTAAAGTTGGCCATTCACACGACCTTCTACACGTATAAAGTACTTCCCCATATTTTACCGTGGAGTTGTGATCAGCCCCTTCATTTACAGTTTAGAGCATCTGGGAGACTTGCTCAGGGGATCAGAGCTGGGAAATGATGACGCTTCCCAGGTCTTGGAATTCCCTATTTTGTTTTGCCCTCCTCATTTTAGTATTGATTCTCATATGATAGAAGATAAATCACTACAAAGATTTTCTTGTATCTATAAATGATAATTTTTTAAAGTATATACTAAAGCTTTTATGCTTTGGGGATAACAAAAGTTTTCATAACGTGCCCACATAATGTCAAGTTGATGAGAAGAACCACCACTGATTATATACAAAGAAAAACTAGTGAATAAAAAGAAAATCATGGGTCAGTCCCTGGCTCCATCACTTACTAGATGCATGAACGTTGCCAAGCCACCTGTTTTATGCTTCGGTTCCTTAATCTGAAAATGTGTGGCTGGACATGGCAGAACCAGGTGTGACTGAGAGATAACGTCCTGGAAAGCGTTATACAAGGTAGGGTGCTCTATAACCATTTGACCATAATTACCACAATATGGTAAATATAGAAAACCAACATACCACCTCACAATTTACTGCATATACACCATGATTTCTTTCAGCAGATGAGACTTTGATGAAAGTCTTCACAAAGCCCTCTAGGTTTTCTTTTTGGTCAGGAACATGAAGCTGAAACAAACATTACCAAATAAATTACTGTTTTCCCAAATGTAATTAAGCTTGTAAAAATTTCATCAACTGAAAATTAATTAATTTTTTCAAATGCTTATTGATCACTAAGGTCTGTGATGAAGGTGGCAACTTGGGTTCTGAAACAGGCAACATTCTTATGACAGGTCCTACCTTGGCAACTTGGCACCCAGTCAATCCAAGGATACCTCCACAACAGCTGTATCGAAGTTCTAAGCCATTGGGGACTGCAAATCAACCAAAACATAAAAATCAAAACAAGCAAGCTTTATAGGGCAGAGTGACTAATGCCCAAGATCACGTGTCTTCTTACCCTCTAAGACCTTTTTTTTTTTTTTTTTTTTTTTTTTTTCTGGAGAGGTTTTTGTTATAGGGCGTGTGCGCTTTGCCAGACAGACAGAGAGAGACAGAGAGACAGAAAGCGAGAAATCACCCCCCAGGGGGGATGGCCACGCCGCAATCCCTTCTCCTCCATTCTCCTCTCGGGATCTTGGGCACGCACGCACACGCGCCCGGCGTGAGTTTTAAGCCACTGGGTCCTGGGGAACCACGGTCGACTACGTGGGAGTCCAGCGACATAGCCATTACGCTAACTGCTGGTTCCCCCTCTAAGACCTTTAAGGACTGACTCTACAGTTCAAGTATTCTAAAACTACCAGACTTCACGGTTACTTTGTTTAGGTAAATAGAAAAAAACCTGCTCCTGTAAGAGAGCTCTCAGGATTGTGCTTTGAATTATAATAGTCAATACAATGGGCAACTTTCTTTCCTCTCCTGTCATTTGTCCTGGTCCATCAGCTCCTCTCTGACTTCACATCTTTATCTTGTGTTGACACCACAGTCAAACCACTTGAACCATATTGTCAGTATCTGCTCCTACTTTCTGATCTTTTCTCTCTGCTGGAACTCTCAAGATGGCTGGCTCCAACTACCACTTCTTCCTATATTCAAATTTTTTTTATCTGATCTGGGAAAAATCATCCAGTTACATAGACTGAAACCACAACACAGACATTGGTGTGGGAACCAAGGTGGGACCTCAAAATTTCCAACATTCTCTTCTTTTGCATCCTTGACCAAGTGCTTTGCATGTTCTTCACAGAATCATGCCAGGCTCTCACAACTCTCTTCTTACTCCATTCCCATCATCTAGCCCATCTATATCCTTCTCCACCATAAACCCTTCTTCCCTCTGGACAAACATTAAGCTCCCCTGACTATTTCTTAACAAATCCCTCTGCCGTCATTGGTTTCTGTACTAACTTTTCTATAAAATGTGGCTAGATTGACCTTCCCAAAGCACACATTCATTATATCACTTTCCTCAAGTACTGCACTTCCTCGAGTTCATTTATTCATTACTGATCAAATGCAAATCATTCAGGCTGGCACTGAAAGCTCTCGCATAAGCAGCCTAACACTACTCATCCAATCGTGGCATCCCCCAGTCTTACTTTACTTTCTCCTCTGATAAGAAAAGAGACAGAGGGACTAGCAAATGGTGTGATGGTTACCTCACTGGACTCTTGCATAGTCGACTACAGTTCAGGTCCCAGAGCTGGTGGCTTAAAGTGCATGTGTGTGCATGCGAGAGAAAGTCACTATTAACAGAGCATTCATTATATGCCAGAGATCTGACACAGGAGACCACTGTACTGCCATAAAAGCCCTAGTACAAATGTGTTAATAAAAGCTCAGGAAGCATAAGTAACGTGGACAAGGGAAATTAGTGGCAAGCAAAACAGCCCTGAATATCAGATCTGCTGCAGGCTCCAAAGTCTTGTCCTGATCATAATGCTGTATAGCCCATCAGTCCATCTGGTCTATCTGCTACACTCACCATTCCTTGGTGTCTTCCTCCTCCTCCTTCTCTGGAACTTATAGCTTCCATTTCCCCAAAATAAATTTTCCAAGCTTTAAAAACAGATCTAACTTGGCTGATTTGCTTCACTACATTATTTTTTCACATATTTGTTCTTCCACTTCCTTTTCCCTGTTTTGTTTTCTTCACAGCACATATTACTATATCCTCCACATGCATGTCTGTCGATATATAAATGACTCATCTGTCTAAATATTTTCTGATGGCCTGTTTGTCAAGTACTATGCTAAATAGACACTGAGGAGAGAAAAAGTTGAAGAGTCCCTCCAAAAGTTTAGTTTCTTGAAAATGGCAGACAATAAATCACAACATCATTACATGATACAGGTGAGAAATATGAAAAGAGAAATGGGTGTTACTATGGAAAAGGGAAGCCCTATTCTAGATAGTGTGGTCAGGGAAGCACCTGCAGAGGTAACATCTGAGAGGAGATCTAAAGGAAAAGAAGGAACCAGCCATGGGAAAAACAGAGGAAACAGCAAGCAAGGAGGCTCTGGAAAGGTGGCCAGGGTGGCATGGAGACACTGAGGGAACCAGCAGGAGAGGGAGCTGCAGGTGCCAAACCTGGCGAGGTTAGCAAAATCAGAGAAGGGTTTTCATTAAAGCAGAGGTGTGATACAAACAGAAATATGATATAAAAGATCAATTCTGGTGGTAGTTGGTGAAAAACAGACTGCAGAGGTGAGGAAAGTTGGAGAGGAAAATGGCACAGTGGAAGCAGTGAGGCTGGGATGAAGCCTAGAGCGGTAGTTTAGGACAGAAATGAGACATATTTCCATTTCCACTGGACTCAAAGCTTGGCTGAATATCCATCTGCCTGTAAATCTTTATATGGATTCCCTACAGGCATTTCAAGAATAATTTGAGGGAACCAGCAGTTAGCGTAATGGCTATGTCGCTGGACTCCCATGTAGTCGACCGCGGTTCGCGTCCCGGACCTGGTGGCTTAAGACTCACGCCGGGCATGTGTGCGTGCGTGCCCAAGATCCCAAGAGGAGAATGGAGGAGAAGGGATTGCGGCGTGACCATCCCCCCTGGGGGGTGATTTCTTGCTTTCTGTCTCTATGTCTCTCTCTCTCTCTGTCTGGCGAGTGCACGCGCCCTATAGCGAAAAACCTCTCCAAAAAAAAATAAAAAAGAATAATTTGAGTGAAGATGAACTCTTGCTCCCTCTGCCCAGGTCTTCTCCAGCTCAGTGAATTTCTTACAGGTGCACATTTCCCCCGGCTCTAACCCCAATCCTGGGCACCGTTCACATCACCTCCTTTCATCCAGGTGGTATGCAGGTCCCAGTTGTGCTGCCTCCGAGGCATCTTCCCCAGCAAATGTTTGCTCTCCACTTTGCTGCCACACCAGAGCAGCAATGGTTCAACTCATTTAGGGTTGGGGTTTTGCCATGAGAGTGTCGTACTGGTGAAACCTGGTTAGAGATTATTGTAATCTGGCATGTGGAAAGGAGGTGAGTTCAGGAGGCAGCTGACTTGACTGGCTTGAGGGCTTAACAAGGCAGAGAAATTCTCATGGTCTGAGAATTCCTGAGCCAATGGAAATGCAATTGTAAGACAAATGGTGACCAAAACTTCAGAGTTGATGTAGTTTTTTGTTTGTTTTGTTTTGGAGAGATTTTTCGCTATAGGGCATGTGTGCTTGCTGGAGAGACAGAGAGAGAGAGAGACAGAGAGACAGACAGTGAGAAATCACCCCTCCAGAGGGGATGGCCACACTGCAATCCCTTCTCCTCCACTCTCCTCTCGGGATTTGGGCACACACGTACATGCACCTGGTATGAGTTTCAAGCCACTGGGGCTGGGATTTGAACTGCAATTAGCCATGTGGGAGTCCATTGGCCATGTGGAAGTCTAGTGCCATCTGCTGGTCCCAAACCTTTTTTTTTATTGGACTGTATTTAACAAGCGTATATTGAACTGAGTGTTCATTCCACTTATCTCAGAAACACTTTACTACTGGCTTCTCAAACAAATGAAGCAAAACTACCAAATACTTGCCTGTAAGACTCAACACTTGCCCAGTGTGGTAGTTACATTCTTCTACCTTACTGTGTTTGCCTGAAGGAGTCATGCTGTACATTTTCTGACATCGACAACAGATCTTCTTAGAAACTAAAACAAACATACAACAGAATTATTCATGATTATGTGGGGGAAGAAAAGAAAAACTGACCTCGATGCAGACACATCTTTGTATTTCTGATCCTGTAGCAAGGACATATGTATGATCACAGAGTAACAGGAAAAGTAACAGGTTTACTCAAGAGTGTTTGCAGGTGACCCCTGATTACACTAAGGCTGCTGCTGTCAAACAGGCAACCCTCAGCCACCTCGAGTCATTCCAGTGCCAGGCAATTGTTGTCTTAGCACATTTGACTAACTTGCTGATAGAGAAACTATGTCTTTGTTCTTTTACCCCTCTTCTCCCACAAGTGTATGGTCTATAAACTTGTTAAGTTACTGAGAGCATATGTACATATATTTTTTAACAAAACTCATTTATCTTATTATTATTATTATCATTAATAACCCTATAGTGGTTCTGGTAATGATGATGACATCTCATATTTAGCATCTATTATGAGATTAGATTATGAAGCAAGCATGGTACCAAGCATTATTTTAACTGACTCTCATAACCTAATGAATAGTTACAATTATACCCATTATTTGAAATAAAGAAATCAAGGGTGAGAGATTAAATGAATTATCCAGCAGCCAAACCAGATTTGCTCGACTTCATCAGAGCTCATGGTTTTTTTTTTTTTTTTTTTTGCTATAGGGCGCGTACGCTCGCCAGACAGAGAGAGAGAGACAGAGAGCGAGAAATCACCACCCAGGGGGGATGGCCATGCCACAATCCCTTCTCCTCCATTCTCCTCTCGGGATCTTGGGCACGCACGCACACGTGTGTTTTAAGCCACCGGGTCCAGGACGCGAACCGCAGTCGACTATGTGGGAGTCCAGCGACATAGCTATTATGCTAACTGCTGGTCCCAGAGCTCATGGTCTTAATGGCTAAATGTACTACCTTCCACTGAGGGAATCTCATAAAATGAAGTAAAATCCATACAGCAAATACTGAATGCAATTCCAAGGAATAAGTATGAAAGGTACAAAACATGAAGATAAATAGTTTTCTAATCACTGAAAAATATTTCCTTTTTTTTTTTGGAGGTTTTTGCTTATAGGGCACATGTGCTCGCCAGACAGACAGACAGAGACAGAGAGACAGAAAGCGAGAAATCACCCCCAGGGGGGATGGCCACGCCGCAATCCCTTCTCTTCCATTCTCCTCTCGGGATCTTGGGCACGCATGCACACGCGCCCAGCGTGAGTTTAAGCCACCGGGTCTGGGACTTGAACCGCAGTTGACTATGTGGGAGTCCAGCGACAAAGCCATTACACTAACTGCTGATCCTGAAAAAGATTTCTATAACTACATTTCAAACTCTGGTCAGCAACCTAAGCCTTGGCATTTGTGATGTTAAGTAGTTTATTCTTTTTCCTCACTCTCTACTTTTTCATAGGGATAGACATACTTACTATGCTTAGTAGTCAGAGAAAATGTAAAATAATAAGACAAATTTTTAATCTTTTTATAAGAATTCACAAGAAAAGCATATGCAGTGCTTAAACCATGCCACAGAGATGTATATGAACGGTGGCTAGGAGGTGTGGAATTGAACTCCTTGAGTTCAAGTTCTGGCTCTCAACTGTGGATACTAGAGAGAGTGTGGGAGGAGGGTAGGAAATGGGGGAGAGGGAGGGAATCAAGGGGAAAAAGAAAGAAGCAACATGTTTAAGGGACACAAAAATGGCAAATTAGCTGTCGATGATAATGTATATAGTAAAATCTTTGACTGGACCAATACACCGTGTATTCATGATGGAAAAATTCATTTGGTATGCTGTAAGGATACACAGCAATTGAATGTAAAAACAAAAGTACATAATTTACAAAAAGGCAAATCCTAGCTCTTCTACTTATGTATGTACTTATGTGCTCAGTGACTTGGATAAGTTATGTCACCTCTACAAGCCTAGTTTCCTCATCTGAGTGATGGGGGTTGCAACACTACAGACCTGAAATGGTTGTTATGAGGATTTAACTAAATAGGTTACTGAAATAAAACACCTAGATGGTAGAATGCTTCTACCAGTGGTCTAATTAGGCTGGTCACAAATCTTATTTCTATTAAGAAATACCAGAACACGGGGTTTCAGTCATAGCATGTAGAAAGAGTAACTTTCGGTTCCACCCACTTACTATCATTTGTAAAAGTCTTCGCCATGCTTGGGTTTAAAAGAACACTTCCTGGTTTGTCAGGGTTTGGTTGAGGGTAGTTATTTTCTTGTAACTGTTCTTCAGTTAGGAGATAGCCTTTAAGGTGTCTGTAGAGTATAATTCCTGTGAGTGCTAAGAAAAAAAAAAGTCATTGAATAAAATTTAGTCATTTTTTTCTTTTTTATATAGTTGTAATGTTAGTCTACTATTTTAAAAGTGAAATGCGAGGATTTGATTAACATTAAGGAAGGTAAGGGTCTAGAAGAATTTCAGGTATTTATTTATTTATTTATTATTTATTTATTTTTTTAATTTCCTAGAGGGCACTAGTATTCTCTAGACAGAGAAAGAGGGAAAGTGGGAAAGCACCCAGGGGGATGGCCCCATAGCAGTCTCTTCTCCAACTCTCCTTTAGGGATTTCGGGGCACGTGTACCTGGTGTGTTTTTCAAGCTGCTGGGTCTGGGACTCAATTCATGTCATGTGGGATCCAGACACCTTAACCACCAATGCCACTGACTGGCCCAAATTCCAGGCTTTTTATTATTATTATTATTATTATTATTATTATTATTATTTTTCAGAGAGAGTTTTACTATAGGGCATGTGTGCTCACTGGAGAGACAGAGAGCGAGGAATCACCCCCCAGGAGTGATGGCCACACTGCAATTCCTTCTACTCTCAGGATTTTAAGCATGCATGCCTGGTATGAGCTTTAAGCCATTGGGTCCGGGACTCGAACTGTGGTTGACTATGTGGGAGTCCAGTGATATAACCATTATGGCATCTGGTGGTCCCAATTCTAGGTCTATATAGTCATCACTCAACAGCAAATTGATTTTGTTTCCTGTACCACCTGACAGATAGGTCACATGAGAGAAGGGAAAGTAATCTTATGAGTAACGGTTGCTGCATATTGACCATAGGACTTTGATTTAAACTTTACATTAACTAGAAAGACAACTACACTTTAATTGTTGTAGATGAGGAGAATGAGGCTCAGAAAAGTGAAGACACAGCCCAGGTATCCTGTTCTAAACCATGCTTAGTGATTCTTAATGTTCACTTAGATAAGGGTGCTACAAAAACTCACTAGCATGAACCATGAAAGGAAATACGAGAATTCTCACACAGCAAGTGAGTTATAGTTCAAGGACCCTTTCCAACCTCGTTAACCCAGACCCAGATTCCCTTTTTCTGATGGATACTTATTTCTGATTTCTTATTAAAAACTCTAGCAGAATTTTCTACCCCTTTTTGAGAAACTCTTTTCTAAAAATAAAAATTGTTGGGCCCAGCAGTTAGCATAATGGCTATGTCGTTGGATTCCCATGTAGTCGACCGCGGTTCAAGTCCCTAACCTGGTGGCTTAAACTTACACTGGGTGCGTGTGCATGTGGGCCCAAGATCCTGAGAGGAGAATGGAAGAGAAGGGATTGCAGCGTGGACATCCCTCCGGGGGGTGATTTCTCACTTTCTGTCTCTCTGTCTCTGTCTTTCTGGCGATTGCATGTGCCTGATAGCAAAAACCTCTCAAAAAACGAAAAATAAATAATAAATAAATAAAAATAAAATCGTTTTGTGTGAGAAGTATTAAGAGATTCTGAAATAATCTACATTATTATTATTATTATTATTATTATTATTATTATTATATAATTAGAGGGAAAGCAATACCATTTGGTTTTATTCAAAATACAACCAAATTCAAATAACATTTTTTCTGCTAGCTTTTTGCTCCTCTAAGTTTGCTATAAAGTCAGGGTCTGAGGCCATTCCCAGACTTACTGAACCCGAATCTACATTTTTAACAAGATTCTCAGGAAGTCAAGTGCACTTAAAGTTTGAAAGTATGAGAAAGGACCAGCAGATGGCGTAATGGTTATTTTGTTGAACTTTCACATACTGACCACAGTTTGAGTTCCAGACCCGGAGGCTTGAAACACTCTGGGCGCATGTCTGCACATGCCCAAGGTCCTGAGAGGAGACTGTAAAGGGATTGTAGTGTGGCCATCCCCCTGGGTGGTGATTTCTCACTTTTTGTTTCTCTGTTTCTCTCTGTCTCTTTGGAGAGAGCGTGCACCTTATAGCAAAAATCTCCCTCCAAAAAAGAAAGAAAGTTTGAGAAGCATTGCCTTTGTGATAGAATATATGTTAACTGTTGGAAAAATAGAAAATAGTTGGGAATTCAATTTAAAATTGCTTAAATAAATGTTCTTTTTTCTATTTTATTATTGTTTAAAAGCATGTCAAATATGCATAATATGCAGCTGACCCCCTTCATAAAAACAACAGTTTAACAATTGCATTATATAAAATTTTCTTCTCTCATAACAATTACAATTAGATTACAATTACAATTACTATTATTGCTATAGTAAGCTTACCATTTATATATACATATATATATATATATATATATATATATATATATATATATATTTAAAGTTTTTGTAACAGTGTATGTGTGCTCACCAGAGAGGAGAGAGACAGAGGGAGACAGAGGGAAAGTGAGAAATAACCCCTCAAAGGGGAAGGCCACACTGCAATCTGTTCTTTTCTGTTCTCCTTCTGGGATTTTGGGCACTCGTGTACATGCACCTAGCGTGATTTTCAAGCCACCAGGACTGGGACTTGAACTGCAATCAGTCATGTGGGAGTCCAGTGACTTAACTACCATGTTATCTGCTAGCCCCATCTTATAATATTTTTAAAATCCAGTTGTCTTGTTACTGCTTCCAGATACAATTAAGAGATACAAGAACTTTTCTCTCAAAATAATAAATCATTTCTGTTTTATAACAACATATTGAACATGAAGAAGTTCTAAGCATGGTAAAATATTTATTTCAGCCTTAAAACAAGTACCTGACATATGCTCACATGAGCTCACATGAGCTCAAACATCTTCATAAGCAATTCCAAGTTGGGAAAAAAGCTAAATCTACTAAACTACAAAAAAGGTAAGGCCATTGTATTTTCTGAAGCTAATATATTTGGTCCATTGGAAACAGTATGTCTAAATGTGAGTCAGTGAGATTTATATCATAAATTCCCATAACAGTAAGAATTTGCAAATACAAACCATTTCTATTTTCATAGAAAATGCTTAAAAGATATACTAACAACTATGTTAAATCTATAGGTGCTGAGTTTAAGGTGAAAAGGATGAGGAACCACTATGTTACTGTAAAAATACTAGCCCGATAAATCTTGCATGCTTTAATACATGCATTTAAATCTATGTAAAGATTTATATTGTATTGTACATTAAAAATATCATAAAGAAACTATACTTTTTATATTATTAAGAATGGAATAGTCTAAGTATTACATAAAACCCAGAAATCAAAAAGCAAGAGATTAATTATACTTCGAAGATAACATCTGTATAATAAAAACTTCATCAGTAAGGCTGAAACACAAATGACAAACTGAGGAAAGTATTTGTAGTGCATTAAAAGGGTGATATGCATGGGTCATCCCAGATGAATAGGCCAATAGAAAGGGGGCAGGGAGGAAAAAACATAAACAGGGAATTAAAAAAGAGAAAGAAAAAATAAAAGGTGTTCAATTTCACTAGTAATAATAAAAAAAGGCTAACTATATTTTTGTTCTACATCTTTGAATCCAGAGAGGATTAAATGATGGTGTTTGACAAGATGTGAGAAAAACACCTGTGAACGGCGACCTCCCTGGAAGGAAATGCCAATGGACCAGCCCTCTGTGGAGGTGATCAGTGATATCTGCCCAGTTTAAACATGGAGACCCCCTTCTCCTGGATCTTCTGTGCACAAGAATTTATGCTAAGGATAGATTTGCTCAGGAACAGGAAAACACTAGAGTTTGCACATTACAGAATTTATGATAGAGAAAAAGAGGAAGCATGCTAAAGATACAAATGGTTTTGGTTCATATGTATTATAAATCTAGAGAATGGAATACATATAATGCAAACTTTATATAACAGAATATCATGCCAGTCATAAAAATAAAATGTAGATCTAGATATTAACATAGATTCTAGCTTAACTGGTAAAAAAGAAATTAAAAAAAAAAATCCTCTAAGATTTCTTAATCAGTGAAAAATGCTAGACAAGTATATAAATAATTATTATATTCATTAGAAATACTAAAACTACATGAGACCAGCAGATGACATAATGGTTATGTCGCTCAACTCCCATGTAGTCAACCATGGTTCAAGTCCTGGATCCAGTAGCTTAAAACTCATGCTGGGCACATGCATGCTCAAGATCCCAAGAGGAGAATGGAGGAGGAGGGATTATAGCATGGCCATCTCCCCTGGGGGGTGATTTCTCGCTTTCTATCTCTCTGTTTCTGCTGTAAGAGTATGCGCCCTATAGCAAAAACCTCTCATAAAAAAAAAAGAGAAATATTAGAATTACATACATTTCTCTAGTCTTATAAAGAAGGGCTTATCTATATAAGACATATGGAGAGAGCTGTCTTTGGTTGTTTTTATTTTTTTTTCTTATGCTTTTCTGTATTATTTGGATTTATATCATGCATTCTTGATAGGGGTGATTTTGTTCGCAAAGGAACAAATTGGAGAAATTGGAGAAATTGAAAAAAAAAAAAAAAAAAAAAAAAAACAACTAGATACTATGATGGTATATATGACTCTCCAGAACTCAAATTTACCTGACAAAATCTTGTCCCTTAGTACCTAGTTTTATTGAGGGAAAAGGAGAAGGGGTTAGAAGAATATAATATTTAAAAAGATTTCTTATGGGTACATTAATGCGAAAAAATTTAAAAATCAAGAAATACTATCCCACACAGAGGCAAGTTATTTTTGTAACTAAAAAATTGCTAATAGTTCAGTGACAATCTCTGTCAATGAGGTTGTATTTCCAATTCAAATCTCACCTGTTATTTTCAGCTAAAAAGTATCACCTCTGCACATTCTACTAAAAAGAATCTTTAAAAAAAAAAAAAAATACATGCCACTGAAAATCTAAATGTGACCCTGCCAATGAAGAAAACACATTCAGTGTCAGATATTAACCACAAGTTTTTATCTTATCATTTAATTATTTGAAAGGAAATTACCTTGGTCTCTTAGCTTCTTAAGAGTATTTACTGCTATGTTCACATACATATCTCTATTGCCACACCTTTCATATATGGCCTTTTCTTCCATTTTAGCCTAGACCACAAAAAGTAATTAAAGTATTAAAATAAAATTCTATGAACAACAAATGTCATTCGCAACATGGTGGTTAAAGATGACAAAATAATTATCTAACTCAAGGAGTGGAGGAAAATGGTGCCATCAATAAAAAGCAGCCTACTTTCCATTTTGTATTTGTTTTTTGAGAAGAAAAAGAATAGTCCCCTGAGTCTAACCCAAGGATCAGGGTTTTGTCCATCTTCATAGACAAAAGGCCACTGCAAATTTGTTAGAGTGACAGTACGAAGCCAGCGCTGAACATAAACTCACCTGATTCTCTAAGCAAAGCTCAAATCTACTGAAGACAGACATTGTTGTTCTCATTTAAAAGATGAGGAAATTAAGGGTCTAAGTAGCTAAATAATCAGCTTAAGACTATACAGCAAAAGATAGACAGGATCTCCTTTTTATTGTCATTTTTGTACAAAACTCTCATTCCTAAAATGATTAAGTAATTACTATTTTAAGTTTTTTGTCGTAGGGCACATGCACTCACTGGAGAGAGATAGTGAGAGGGTAAGTGAGAAATCAACCCCCCAGGGGGGATGGCCACACAATCCCTTCCCCGCTTGAGACTTCGGGCATGCACACATACATGCCCGGGGTGATTATCAAGCTACCAGGTCCAGGACTCAAATTGCAGTTGGCCATGTGGGAAGCCAGTGCCTTAACTACTATGCCACCTGTTGGCCTCAGTAATTACTATTTTTATATCATGGTTTATTAAGATAGATCAGTAAAAGAAAAGGAGTGGTGAAATATGGAAGAAACAAATAAAAGGATTATGAGAAAAATTCAACCGTATATTATTAATTTATTGTGTACCTAGTACATACAGGTTTGGTATAGGTCCATTAAATGTTCCGTCATTTTAATCTTTCTTTCTTTCTTTCTTTCTTTCTTTCTTTCTTTCTTTCTTTCTTTCTTTCTTTCTTTCTTTATTATTTTTGGAGAGTTTTTTTTGCCATAGTGCACGTGTGCTTGCCAGAAAGACAGAGACAGAAAGCAAGAAATCACCCCCCAGGGGGGATGGCCACACCACAATCCCTTCTCCTCCATTCTCCTCTTGAGATCTTGGGCACGCACGCACATGCATTCGGCATGCGTTTAAGCCAACAGGTCCGGGACTCAAACCGTGATCAACTACATAGGAGTCCAGCGACTTAACCATTATGCCAACTGCTGGTCCCTAATTTTCATAACTACACCAGATTGGATGCCATCATCACAATTTATAGGAGAAAGCTAAGACTCAAAGAAAGTAAATACCTGCTTACTGTGTCAAGGCTAGTAATCAATCCAGTTGTGCCCAAATGCCACTGCCCAAATTTCTCATTACATGAGTCATCACAGAGAGAAAGCCATGGTGGGGAGGTGTGAGGAGCTGAATTAGGGGAATAAATACAGATGCTGCGAAAGAGAAAACTAGGAGGAAAAAGGGTAACACATTTCCCTGGAAAAGACTCCTTGTTTTTCTGTTTTGTCATTATCCTTTGCCCCATACAGAATCCCAGAGGAGACAGATTCCCAGAAAGGCAGAGTGAGAACTTCTGTGAACTTACTGATCCACAAATATACTGGCACACAATTTAAAAAACAAAACAAACAAACAAACAAAAAAAAAAAAAACTGACAAAACGATTAAAATCAACCATTTCAAAAATCTGATCATTTACTAAAGTCACAGAAGAGACTGAAAGTTGTCTAAGAGAAATTGCTGAACCTTGGTGAGACAGGGCTCCTGGTGACATTTAGCCTGAGGTCACCCCAGTCCCCCTTCCCTCTGAAGCTCAGTGGCGTCCCAGCTCTGCAATGCTGGAAGCCGGTTGGCCAACAGAGAGGATTTTTACATTTTTTTGGTAATTTTATAAAACTGTAATTTTTTATATTGAAAGCAGCTTTCCTAAAGCACAGTGTTTAAACAAAAATAAACAAGGCAACAGCTCCACGGAAAATCTCTATTCCCAAGGTGCTGTGGATATTTGATTTGACTCAGAGCTCTGATTATTAAGGGGGAAAAAGAGCCCTGTCCCCAGGGTGCTACTGAAACCACAGCAATCTGGTGGCAACATTACAGCTACTTAGGACTACGACTTCAGTTGGACAAACACAAGAGTCTGGCCAGAAATTTAAACTAGATGACCACAGGGAACTTTACAAGGATCTGACATAATCCTAGGCATAAAAGGTGGCCCAGGAAAGACTGGGAAAAGAAAAGTAAGCCTCGTTATCTAGACAGTACACGCCCCATCTGAAGGGGTGCAGCCACCACTCAGATTAAGGGACTACTGGCGTGAAATGTGAGATACTGTGGGATAAGACAGTTGTTTGCTGTTGTTGCTTTTTTTTTCTCTTTCTTTTGGGGGGATGGGGACAGGTTTTGGCTATAGGGCACATGTGCTTGCCAGAAAGAGAAAGACAGAGAGACAGAAAGTGAGAAATCACCCCCCTGGGTGGATGGCCATGCCCCAACCCCTTCTCCTCCATTCTCCTCTTGGGATCTTGGGCACGCACGCACACGTGCCCAGTGTGAGTGTAAGCCACTGGATCTGGGACTCAAACTGTGGTCGACTACATGGGAGTCCAGAGACATAGCCATTACACCAACTGTTGGTCCTGTTGTTGCTTTTTTAATCACTACAGTTACCCAGAAGGCTTTCTTTCACTTAAGAAGACCATCCAAGAAGGAGAAAAGAATTATTCCCATTGTCTGGTTTTGAAAAGCAGTGGAGGGAAAATAAAGCTATTTGCTAATTGTGCTCTGTGAGTGTTTCTATCTGTTGTAATAGTTACTAAGCTTGTGTGAACCTTCAGATAAATTGCATGATGTATTACTGACCTTGCTAAGAGCTTCATCCTCGGTCTTACAAATTTTCAAATACGTCTCAACAAAGAGGTCGATGTGGCGTTGTCTCACTTCATCAGGTATTGTGGATGAGGGTTCTGATGTTTTGAAAGCTTGCCTCTGATGAGTCAGCTTGCATTTTGGCATCTTGTTAAATAAGGAATTATTGATTAGAGAAAAGAACACATGTGTTTCTGGTTGACATTCTTACCAGGAGTATGAACGAAGTAACACTACCTTCGGTAAATTCTGTATCAAAATGAGATTGAAAAATAATTTCATGTTTTCAGTTCAGTAAAAGCAGAACAAACACGAGATATAAAGTTATCTACACTTACGCAAAGGAGAAGCGAGACTGGTGTCTGCACTGTTCCCTGCGTGCACACCACAGAGCTGATTATCATCTAATTACAGTACTGTTTCCACACCTGGATTCCTGCCGCTGTGATAAAGTCCTTTGATCGGCCTATAACAAGCTCTGCAGTTTATCATCCTTAAAACATATGTAGGTCCCAATGTCTTTCAGATACTACAACATCAAGACAAATGCTTTAAAGGAAATATATGGAAGACTTGTATAAACTCAATCTTAAAATGAGCCTGGCTATAAATAAGGTTAGCAATTTTTTTTTCTGGAATGATTTGTAAATACTATGAGCATTCTAGCAGGACTTAATCTGCCCACTTTGGGCGAGGGGTGCAGGGAATAAAACCAATGTTACACTTCTCAGTAGTTTTCCCCTTATGGTACAAAGATATTTTAGGGCGGGAGAAAACCTTAAAATCAGCAGATAGTGGGACCAGCAGGTAGCAAAATGGCTATGTTGCTAAAATCCCATGTAGTCGACTGTGGTTCAAATCCTGGACCCGGTGGCTTAAACTCATGCCTGGCGTGTGTGCATGCGTGCCCAAGATCCCGAGAGAAGAATGGAGAAGAGATTGAGGTGTGGCCATCCCCCCTCGGGGGTGATTTCTCGGTTTCTGTCTCTCTGTCTCTCTCTCTCTCTGGTAAGTGCACGTGCCCTATAGCAAAAACCTCTCCAAAAAAAAAAAAAAATCAGCAGATAGTTTTTTGCTATAGAATACATGGAAAACAGAAAAAAAAGTACTGCCCCAAGTAGAAGGAAAATGGTCTAAATAAGGTTATGTTATCGTCTCACTGAAAGCATCGTTGTCTCTCTGTGTGTCTTTCTCTTACATATACACTCACTTATCCACTCCTCACTGGACACAATCTGAAAGATATATTCCAATGTGAAACTTCCCTTTGGAAAAAAGTTGAGAAGGCTTACATTTAATCATAGTCATAGCTGTTTTAGGCTTAAAAATATGTCTAATAATTCCAAGGATATGATAAAATTTCTAGCAGTGACAAAGACACAAACCATATCATAAAATGAAAATAACTAAAATTAAACAGAAGCCTGTAAAACTGGGTGTAGCATTTATCTGGATTAGGAATCTTAAGAAAGAAAAATATAGGCACTTTTCCAGGAGCTTGATATGGTAAGGAGGACATGGTGGAATGAAATCTTGCTGTTTGGACTTAGTTTACAATACCTTTACAGGAAGATAAGCAATACTTTTCACAGGAATGTGCCATCTGCTTGGTTTTACAGTTGGGTTTTCTCTCGAAAGAGCCAGATGAAGGTTATTTGACGGGGGTGAATTTTCTAAGAAGTTTTAATGAACATGGAGGGAAAAAAAGGGAGGTAAATTTTAATAACATTAACCTCAGATGATTAAATTTAATGTCATCATTAATTCAAAATTTCACAACATCTTTACAGGTTTGGAACATGCATATTTACTTGAAGAAAACAAAATTCAAACAAATGACAAATCCTAGGATAAATTTAGATAATTTATAAAGCCATTGGTTTCACTATAAAAATTGCTTGCAAAAATACAATCACCTATTACATAATATTTAGGGATAAATAAAAAATCGTTATGCTTCTTCATGGAAAGCTCTGTATTGTTGACTCAACTATAATTGGTAATATATAGACTTTATAAGAAATATATATATTTTTTAAAAAAAGTAAGACCCGGGAACCAGCAGTTAGCGTAATGGCTATGTCACTGGACTCCCACGTAGTCGACCGCAGTTCGCGTCCCGGACCTGGTGGCTTAAAACTCACGCCGGGTGCGTGTGTGTGCGTGCCCAAGACCCTGAGAGGAGAATGGAGGAGAAGGGATTACAACGTGACCATCCCCCCTGGGGGGTGATTTCTCGCTTTCTGTCTCTATGTCTCTCTCTGTCTGACGAGCGCACGCGCCCTATAGCAAAAACCTCTCAAAAAAAAAAAAAAAAAAAAGTAAGACCCCATTTCTCACTTAAGTGGCTTTTTATTTAAAAACAAACAAAAACAAAAACAAAAAGACTTTTCCATACCTTCCCTTCGGGTCTGAGAGACTAGCCATGTAAATACGTTTTTCTTCTGTTCTGAACCAGCAGCTGCAAAAGCCTGCCCAGTCTTAGCAGCCTTCACCTGCACCGACTGTTGACAGGCCAGGAGGATTCCCATGTGGTTCATTAATGGTGGGTCTGGCCCCTTGGATGGGCTAATGCCCTCTTTATCAGTTGGAACCTATAGGGCATCAACAAAAATAAAAAGGATGAAATATTGATAAGCTTACCTCCCTTCTGTGATAGAGGTTTTTTGGAGACCTTAGGACTAACCATAACACTAAATCATCTACATTTGAAATACCGCATGTGATCCAACCTATGGATAATCAGAGTGTCCTCAGAAATAGACAAATAAAAGTGAACAACTATTGAAACATACACTTTAAGAAAAGTTTCTTTAAATAAAGGGAAAGCCTAAATTTCACATAAAAAATGCACTTTCTATACAGGCCAAAATGATAATACAATAGCTAACAGTGAGACATATACTACTAAAGCTATTGGGTTTTGGAGTTAAAGAGTCCTTCAGGTAACCAGGTAAGCGTGTCAGCTGACACCTAAAGAGAGAGCTTGTAGGCTGGCATCAGACTTCTCATGGGAGCAGCAATACTAGAGAATGGATTGTACAGAAGACTGTTCAGCTTCTCTAGTAATAAAAGAAATGGTATAAAAATAAGGCAATGCAATTTTGCTGAGATTCACAGCTTCAAAAACAAAACTACTCATTATGGGTAAGAGTTTGTGGGAAGAGAACTCTGAAGCACTGAGTAGGACTGTAAAATGTCAATACCCTTCTGGAAGGCAATGTGCTTTAAAAATTTTAAATTTTTTTTATTTTCTCTTGTCAGTTACTTGCATTTGTGAGAATTAATTCTAAAGAAATAATTTTGGTGAAACCAATAATTATTTATCCATAAGAATTTGGGAGGGAAGTCATGTAAAGGCAACACAATGTAAATTAAAAACACCACAGTATTTATAGCCAAAGGACAAAACCACAAGCCTCCAAAAAACGTTCTTCATAAAGAAGAAAGAAAGAGAAGGCAACTAGTTTATTATGAACCTAGTAAAGATGGTATAGCGGACCAGGAGTTGCCATGATGGACTCCCACATCTGTCAATGGTTCAAGTCCCACACCTGGCTGCTTGAAAATCACACCAGGCACATGTGTGTGCATGCCCAAAATCCCAAGAGGAGAATGAAGGAGAAGGGACTGCAGTGTGGCCATCCCTCTAGGGGGTAATTTCTCACTTTCTCTTTTTTCTGTCTCTCTCTTTGGCAAGTACAGCACCTTATGGCAAAAACTTTTTAAAAAAATGGAGTATTTCAAAAAGTCTGTGAAACAATTAAACTATGAGTTAAGTTTGGTGCAAAAAATTTTGAAGTCATACATAGTTTTTCATAATATACATTTTCTATGAATGTTTTGAAATCCCTTCGTATCTGATTTTGGATAAGTACTCAATCTCTCTCATACATAGATAATAAAAACGAAGCTCAGGAAAAAAAATAGAGAAAGAAAGAAAAAAGGACTTGCCCAAAGACATCCAACTAATTGCTCTGGGGAAAATTGGAATTCAGATTCTTATTGTGACTTGGAAACAAACTCGTCTGATGCCATGCATAAAAAGTTCTATCAATATGTGCCAAGTACAAATAAAACAGACTGAGCAGAGAAATCCTATTTGTGTTAAATGTCACCTTTTAACACAAAAATGTTAAACTATTCCTACTTACTGCCTTGCTTCAACTTCTTTACATGTCATAAAAGACATCAGCATTGATAAATATAAGTTATAAGAGGTTCAAATTACTTCTGACAAACTACACTTAATTGTAACTTGAGAAAGTTATATCCTATAAAGTCACCACCAACAATGAAGTACTTCATAAACCATTGCTTCTAAGACAGAAAAATATATAGGTTTAAGTTCAGGTTAGTCTCTGATCACGTTTTTTGTCCTCTGTTCAATATATTATCTTGTTTTATGTGTGCTTCATGTATAAAGACACCTTATTTTATGTACTCATGGCCAGGAGCACTATAACTCATGTCTGAACGAAGCTTATCTAACATGTATTTTCTTTGCAAGGTATGTCAAACTCTTTTTGTGCTTAGAACATGAGACAGCACTACACCCACGGGCCATTTTTCAGCACAAAATCACAATAAGCACAAAAATATGGCCTAAATGGACTGCCACAGGGCATTTGCTTTTAGTATGAAAGCCGAAACAAGAAGACTGTGTTGCCTTGCTCAGCCTTAACTAGGAATGTGTATGTAGGCAATTCAGATTTTCTGCCACTCTCCATGTCGATGAGAGTTTGAAAGCATGGCAACATTTGATTTTAAGCTTACAAATAAATTTTATTGAGTAGAGGAATTCACAAATAATGAGTATTTACTTTGTTAATTTATGGTAAAAAAAAAAGCTATGCAATGACAACATACATGCTTAATTTTAAAAATTTAAATAATGGTGAAAACATGAAAGATAAAAAATGCTTACAGGTAAGAATCAATTTATGACCGCCCACTTGCGCCCCCTGGTAAAAAAGGTAAGTATTAGACTAATTTAAAGCTGGAAATGACAAGGTATGCACTTTATGCCAAGTAGAGACAGGGAACTCAATGATTTACATCAAATCTTGCAGTGTGTGCAATTCTCTTTTTTAGGCCAGAAGTGTTTTTGTAATATAACATATCTTGCTTTCCTGAAGCCTAGTGGGAAAAAGATACAAATTACCCAATTTCAGCAAAACGATAAATTCGGCATGTTTCTTTAAAAAGCCACATGAATTTAAGCTACAAAATACCAGGCAAATCATGAACAACAAGAACAGGAACACACTGAATTTGGATCATTTGACATGCACAGATTCTTTTAAAAGAATCTTCTAACTTGGGAAACCAACGATGTGTTACTATAGTAACAATCTCTGGTAACTGTCAACTCTGCAAGACACTATGGCTGGCCAGTGATGAAGCCATGCTGATAGACTATTAATCAAAACTATGAGAATACATAGTATGTATTCTATAGAATTTAGAATACATACAGAATATGTATTTAAGGGAAACTCCCTTAGATTTAGGAGCACAAAAGAAAAAAGCAGCACAAAAGAAAAAAAAGAAAACACCAACCTGCTTTGCAATTTCTTCCTTATGAGCTTCACTTTCTGTGAATGTATGAGAAATTGGAAGACATTTCTTCATAGTGTCAGAATCAGAGGAGGTGTCATCTTTAGGAAGTCCCTTACCAGAACTCAATTCGAGTGACTTACAGTCTTCAAAAGTAATGAAGTCCTGACTACCATCATGTTCTCTCAGCACACTGTCTATTGCAAGTTCATTTGAAAAAGAAATTTGGAGTTGGCTTGGTGAATCCCAACATTCAGGGATTTTTTGAGCATCATAAATCATCTTTACATGTTTTTTGTTCTTTGGAAGACTTTCATTTTGACTTTCTTTGTCCCTGAGAGTTGCATGAGATATACTTTCTTCTGAAAAACAGCCATACTTTTTCTCATCCCCTAAACATCCCATCTTAGATAGGTGAGTATTAAGATGATATAAGTTTTTATTATTTTTAATAGTCAGAGGGATTTTCATGAGCAATTTAGGTGGTTCTAATCTGTCATCATCTGTTTGTGAGGTTACTTGGGTTTTATCTATTTTTTCTTCTTTCATGCCACTAGTTTGAAGACCCCTCTCATTCAGGGGTGTACGGAGTATACTCTCACCCCTATTCTGATGTTGGAAGTCCCTAAATAGTTTAAATTTCTTAGAAATAGGCATGCTAGGAGGTACATCTATTGTAAGATCATCTTCATCAGATTCTTGAAGATTTATTTTAATTCTTATAACATATGGTCTTTGGCTCTCCAGGGACTTGCGGTAATTTTTACCCACAGCTTTTTTCAAATGGCAGAAGTGCTGTTGTTGACTGGTCTCATTTTGCTCTGTGTTAGATGCGCCAACGTGCTTTGTAGAATAACTGAGCAAAGATTCATATTCAAGATCAGTTGCTGGACATCTGTGGTCCATCGCATACTTTCTAGGCTGACTGTCTTGGTTTGTTGATGGTCCATTCCACCTTTCCTTTGGGAGCCGTCTCTTTTCAGGAAAGTCTTGTCTCCTGTTTGTATCATTCAAGGAGGCCATTGGGCTCTGGGTTATTTCTTCAAGTGCTAAAGTAAACTTGGAGTGGCTTTTCTGCTTTTTTCCAACATCGGTCTTGATTGACTCCACGTTTTTGTTGACTCTTTCCAAGTCATCCATAGTTGTACCTAGTGTTATCAATGGAGTTTGTTTAAAATCACTTAAAATCAAATGCAGATTCCAGAATTTCCTTTACAGTTAGCTTTCTATCCAAAGGGCAGTAATTTTCCCAAGCCCAGTCTTAAGCACGGGGTGTTGTTTACTAAGTGATCAGTTCTTAGGAGAATGGGAAGCCCAAGACTGTCACTGCTTAAGTCTTTCAAATTCCTTGCTCATTCCCACCCATGTGGTAGGCTAACACATAATCTTTAAATTGTCAAATATGATATGGTGTGGAATATAAACTATGCATCTTATTGTTACTGACCATTCACAATTTGGGCACAGTTCAAATTGGACAACCGCTTACACAGAACTGTATACAATCTCATACACTCACCAATCTCCTCTGTCCCCAAGAAAAAGTTATTTTAATCATCTCTCTTTTCTTCACTTAGTGGGTCTCAACATTCTAAAGATCCCTATAGAATGCTTCAAACAAAATAAACATTCCTCTCTACCAACAACTATAAAAACCTAAACATCGACAACAAACAAGTCTTCAGATCAGCTGGACTTATACTCCTAAGGAAACCCAGGATAGTGACAAGATCTAAAGCTTGAAGTAATGGCTGTCTACAACACTCTGGAACTTCCTTCCTGAATCTTTACTAAGAGAATCACAAGGTCTTCTCTCTTTCCAAGACACATTTTGCTACATGAATTACAGAATAACTTCTCCCTTCTCCCAAACAAGATTTTAGATCTGATATGTGGTACAAATTATGCTTTTTAAAATCGAATTTATTTCAGATAACCTATACGAGTATTTTGTTGTTTAATTGCCAAAGGGTGCACATGCATACTCATGAGAGAGAGCGTGTGTGCACCCTCAGTGGGGTGCGGTCGCACCGCAATGTCCTCTCCTCTATTCCTTCCTCCTGTCAGGACTTTTGGGCACGTATGCAGATGCATCTGGTGTAGGGAGTGACTCAAAACACCATGGCCCACGTGGAATCTGGTTCCCTTAACCACTGTGCTACAGGCCAGTGCAACCTGCCTGTTTTGATAACACATGCTCCCTCTTCATACCACCAACTTTCTCCTGGCTTAACCTTTCAACACTCATTTTCAATTAAAGAATTAATTCAATTAAAATTTCTTAAATGTACTAGCAGGGATTTTTTTTTTCCTGTTGGAAAAATGGGAATAAGCACAAAAATGAGAATTATTCTAGGACCCAAACATAAATACCTGGGTCTAATTTCTTTTTTAAAAAACTTGAAAGGGGCAATTAACTCTGGCTAACTAGCCAAAAAGGCATTTTGGTTATCAGCTGGCATTTATTGGATTGTCGTGATTCCAGAAGGTCAGGAAGGGCATTCATTCATTCATTTGTTTTTTTAACTGCGCCAGAAGCTAGACTTAAGAGAGTTAATTTTGAAGTGTGGAGGCACACTTAGGTCTCTTCCCTGGCTAGAGACGCTTGAGAACAGCTTTTTGATTGGTCCGTATTCCCGGCCCACAGAATGAACAAAGGTCCCGCTGCTGTCCTCAACCTATTCCTTCCATTGGGTCCCACCCTCACTTTTCACAGGAAAACTGGAAAGAGCTCCGCGTCGTGGGTGACGGAGAGCGGATAAGACCCACGAGCCCACCCAGTGCACCTTGCACCCCGCACACCTGCGCACGCGCGGCAGGAGCCCGCCCAGCTGCGCGCTCCCGGAGCCCGCCCGGCGGGTCCCTGCAGCGAGACCCCGCGCCAGCTACAGCCCCTCGCCCCGCCGCGGGTCGTCCTTGGCCCCGCCCCCGGCCCCGGCCCCGGCCCCGGCCCAGCGGCCGGGTCGACCCCGTGGAGCGGGCGGCGGAGGGCGGTGCTCCTGAGACACCGGCGACAGCCTGCTGCTCTGCAGTCGCTGGCCCCGCACGTCCCAGCCCGGGGTTCCAGACTGCGTGGCCGCCGGGAAGGCCGGAGGAAAACGCCTTCGACGGCGCCCCCAGAGCAGCCTCACTCGGGGCTCCTCTCGGGACTTCCCTGCCCAGAAAGGAGACAGGAGGGTTGGCGCTTAGAGCCCTGGATCCGGCGCGTGTGACGCCGGGCAGACTCACTTTGGGGACTTTGGAACGACCTGGTTCCTCCTTCTGCGTTAAGCGTTGTCACCTCCCGTCTCCACTCGGCCCTTAGAATCTTAACTAGGGGGGGAGAATGCGCCCAGCAGCAGAGTGCTGCTGCAGGGGAACAGGAGCTGAAGTCCGCTTTAGGGTGGGAAGAGGCAGATCAGGGAATGGAAGTAATCCAGCGTTTTTATTGAGGAAATGCAGTAAGACTCTGTCCTCACTTTTTTGTTTGTTTTGTTTTGTTTTGTTTTAGAATTTTAAAAAATTAACTATGTATTTTGACCAGAGAGGGACAGAGCGACAGAGCGAGAGCAAGAAAGCAAGCCCCCAGGTCCAGGACTTGAACCGTGGTCACCACCATGCCACCTGCCAGGCCCCTGCCCTCACTTCCAGACTAGGGAGTGGAGACCTAGATACTAGACATGACATTCTTCAGGTACTGCCCCCTGGAAAATGCCTACACTGCACTTTACAGTGGTATCTGAGCCATACCCGCTGAAGATGAGCCTTTAAAATTTTTTTGTTTTTTAACTTGCTGTGGGGCATATAAGCTGGGGGGGGGGGGGTAGCACCCTCAGGGGGAAGGCAGGGGTAGTCCCTTCTCTTGGATTTTGAGCATATGCATAGGTGCTCATGTGTTTTTTAAGCTGCTGGGTCTCGGACTCCAGCCGTGCAGTCAGTCAATGGAATTCAGCCACTTTGATCACCACACCTCCTGCTGGCCCCAGAGAAGACAATTTTTAAGAAATACAGTTTAACACAGCTCCTTTGGTCTTGTAGACATTTTAGAGTAATGTATTTTTCTACAATGCTTTGCGTTTGTACTGGAGCCCTTAGAGGATTCAAAAGCAACTGTTACATCTATTATATTTAAAATCAAGAAAATTCCTGATATCTCCCCTGGATGAGCATAGGGAAAACATGGGACTAGTTGGTAATCAATACTTCCCCAATCCCCCCTGGCATGCCTCTCCAAAGCTCTTCCTCACCTTTGGACTCGGCAGGAATCTCTTTGCACCAGGGGCACCTCCAAGCAGGTGCAGCCAAGTGCCTCATTCAGTCCCCCACACCATCTCTGGGTGCCTGAGCTGGCAGTACAAATGCTGCCGTAGGCGCCTGGAGCTGTCAAAAGGGCATGGAAAATGGCAGAAGTGGTCAGTAGAGGGTAGCTTTTACTGCTGCCTAATGCCACCCCACAGCGCAGAACCGGGGTGCAGTGTTGGCAGATAGCAGCCAAGGGCGAGCGTCTGTCCTGCTTCCTCGTTGCCCTCAGGGTACTACTATCTTACATGCTCCATCACTACTCAAAGGCAGGGCTTGGTGGCATTGCCAACCCATGGTGAGAGAGACTGAGGCTAGAGCCTGGGGAGTTAACAGTGATTGGAGAGCAGGGAGACGGGTGGTAGGGAAGGGGGCAAGTGAGTGGACAGTGTGTGTCTGTCTTCCCTGGGAAAGGAGCACCATAGAGACACAAGTCAAAGATGCAGAAGACAGTTTCCCAAGACCAGAGGAAGGCCTTTGGACATAGCCCTAATTGGCTTCTGAAGTCTTTTGACTTACTGTAAGTTTGACTTTTCACCATATATCATGAAGAAATTTCCAGTTTGGAAGCACATTGTAACTTGGGTCGTCTCTAGCAGGTGATCTTAGGCAAGGTATCTGACTTACCTGGGTTTTCATTTCTTACTCTGCAAAACAAACTCACCTTTTATAAAGTAGTAGAATTCAGTGCTATAATGTACCAACGTGCCTAGTGTAAGCAGGCGCTCAATAAATGAATTATTGTTAGGGTGAGAATTGAGGGCTGTAAACCCCGCCTTGACTTCTTCCCACATCCACAAAGGATCTGATGTTTGTCCCTGAAATCCTTCCACTTGAAGCTAATTCCTAAGAAGGAAACATTATCCCTATTGCATTCATCTTCTTTATAAATGGAAACACTCTGGGTGTGGATAGCCTCATAAGTCACTAATAAGCTTGAATTCGTCTTTGAGATGTTTTGTTTCTCTTCCAAGAGAGCGTAATGGTCCTGGACGCCTGGGGGAAGAAAGAGCAGGGCGCTTCAGTTTTAAAAGAATTGGGGTCAGCACATCCCCCTCTAGGAGACTGCCTGCTGGGATCTCCTGTTTCTTTCTCTTTTTTTTTTGGAACACTGTTATTTCAAATGATTATGGATATTTTATTTTTTTGTTAGTAAAGCTTATTTATTACATGAGTGAGAGAGAGAGAGAGATTACAACACTCCCGATCGTGTCCCCAGTGCTGTGATTCAGCCAGCCAGGTCACTGGCACGTGCATGCCTCCATACCCAGAGAGGTCTCTGGACTCGAACCAGTAACTTTTATGGATATTTTAGAAATGGAGGAAAAATTATCTTTTTTTTCTTACAACATTTGGTATGAGAGCAGCCTGATGATTTTCAGACAATTCAAGAAAGCTAGCAGTTTCTACCCTGATTTAGTTTCATCTCTTGAAGTACAACTGTTTTGCCAATGAAACATGAAAACAGGTGTGTTGCTTTTGCTTTAGTGGTGGGAGGGACATAGTGGTGATTACCTTAGAAGTCCTCAGAATGGGGTCAGGTTAATATTTGAATGTCCTCATTTAAACATTCGAGTGAATAGCTTCCATAAACCGCTCAGGGATCATTTCCATTTGATGAGTTTTCCACACCTTAAATTCTTTGTTTACTTCCCATCAAATACTTGTTATAACCGAGATAATGTTTATTGAATATGTCCTTCTTTTAAGACATCAGAAAATTTAGGTGTCTCAGCAGAGTTTGAAAATAATGACATGAATATGAAACATAAAGAAAGGCCTCTTTTTTTTTTACAACAGAAGAACCGAAGTTGTCTATTCGTCAGTTGGGATTTCACTCGGTTCCTCACTTGGCTCCTCACTATGAAGTAAGTCTGATTCCTCGTTTATGCCCGTATCATCAGAGCCTGTAGAAATCCCATCCGTCATAGTTTTAGATAGTGACCTTCTTATGGTTGGCTTTCTTAGATCTGAAGAAGCAGTGCCCCAAAATGTGCTGCTCTCTGCACTCTTAGAAAAAGATGTGTCTGATATGCCCTCTGATGGATGAAAATAAGAAAGAGTTGCCAGCTCTGGGTTGATGGTGTATTCACTATGACAACTTTTATAACTGTAAAACAAAAGAACATATGCCACGATTATATGCCATGATTCATTTTTAATTTAACACATGAGTACCTCAGAAAAGCATTCATAAAAAGTAATATATATGAGACCAGCAGTTGGTGTAATGGCTATGTCACTGGACTCCCATGTAGTCGACCGCAGCTCGAGTCCCAGACCTGGTGGCTTAAACTCATGTCAGGTGCATGTGTGTGCATATCCAAGATGCCAAGAGGAGAATGGAGGAGAAGGGATTGCATTGTGGCCATCCCCCCTTGGGGCGGGTGAGTTCTCACTTTCTGTCTCTCTGTCTGTCTCTGTCTTTCTGGCAAGCGCATACGCCCTATAGCAAAAACCTTTCCTCCCCCCAAAAAAGTAAAAGTAATATATATGAACTATGAAATGAATGCATTAGTTTCTTAGTAACATGGAAATGATTGTCCTTAATTGTAATTTTGTTATAGTTAATGTTTGTGTGAAGGAAGCGTGTTTCAAACCTCAAGACCAGAATTTAGAAGTCAGTTTATCTAAATAGTAAAAGTAGCCTTGATAAATATTTCATAAGAAACATATACAATAAAATTAAACTATGGGAATAAATACCTATGGGACCAGAGAAATACATCATTCATTTAAAACATCATAGTTGAAAGAATTCATGGTGATTGCGAACATTAAAAAAATTTGCTAGGAGTTTTTAAAGTAATCTGTTACACTGTGTGAAAGTGTTTAAATAATCTTCTCAATGAGGCTTGAGTTTAATTTTTTTTTTAAGGTTTTTGCCACAGTGCCTGTGTGCTCACCAAAGAGAGCCAGTCAGCGAGAGGGAAAGTAAGAAATCACCCCTCATGGGGGTTGGCCAGGTCACAATCAATTTTCCTCCTGGGATTCTGGGAACGTATCACACATGCCTGGTGTGACTTTCAAATTGCCAGGTCTAGGACTTGAACCACAGTTAGTCATGTGGGAGTCTGGCACCTTAACCACTACACCACCTGCTGGCCCCAAGTTTAATATTTTTATAAAAAAGAATAAATGCATGACCTTCAAGGTATAAATTCTATGGAGAAATTTGTTGTTTTTTGATAGCCTCAAGTCTTGCTTGAATGGAAAATATTAGCAGATGTGCTATTTAGAATGAATAGATGTTTTCTTCCAAGGCTGTCTAAAACAGAAGCGTAACTAGAGTCTCTCTAGTCTTTTCAATGAATGGGGTTATTCGATGACTATAATACTGGGGAAAAGTTCAAGTAGAGCATTCCCTATGTTCCTACTGAATAGGGGAGATGGAGTCAAACTGAATACCTTAGAGTCAAGCTTTGTGTTACATTTTCCTCTCAATATACTAAAGAGAGGAGAGAGCGAGCCTGGCATCATGCATGAGTTAGGAGGACTGAGAGGCCTGCACACTCACCTCAGCTGCTTCATTTTGTACAGTGTGATACTGCAGAACGCCAGGAGGGTTGCAAAAAGGATGAGCGTCATCAATGAGATACCCAGCATTAATTTGTACTTAATTTCATCTAGCTCTGATACTTCTTCCTCTTCTTCTTCATTTGTACCATTCACATCAGAGCCTGAGAAGGGAGAAAATGCAATAGAAAATAGTGTGTTCAGTATGTTTCCTTGGAGGAGTAAGGATTTCAGGGCAACTGCAGAAGCCATCCACGGTGGGAGTATTCACTGCGCATTCCCCATTCCCTCCAGGTGATGCAAAGGAGTACTTTCCTCTCTAACTTTCACAGCAATCCTGGGGAAACGTGCTTAGCTCCATTTCACAGGTTCATAGACGTTTATCTATTTGCTCATGGCACATAGCCGGTCAATGGCAAAATCTGGTTTCAAACCAAGATTGCCAGATATCAGAATGTGTATGTTGCAGTCCTCCTCCTTGACCTTACTGGAAGCTAGTTTAATAATCTCTGATGATGTAACAATAATATTTCTTTTTAAAAAAGAATTATTTATTTAATTTTATTTTTTCATTCATTTTTTAATTTTTAATTTGACCAGAAAGACACAGAGAGAGAGAGTGAGAGAGGGAAAGTGAGAAAGCAAGCCACCAGGTCCGAGACTCGAACCGTGGTCGGCCATGTGGGAGTCCAGCACCCCTATCCACCACGCCACCTGCTGGCCCCATGTAACAATAATATTTCTATGAAAAAAGATTAACTTATAAGGGACTGTTCCTTCAAGAGAGCAAGATACATGTTCTGCTGTTGGTAGATGCACTGATTTTTCTTTGTAAAAAAAAAAGCCTTCCTTTTACTGACAGAAGGGGCATGCACTCACCAGAGAGAGAGAGAGAGAGAGAGAGAGCGCACTCAACCAATGGGGAGTCATGCCACAATCCTTTTTCTTCCATTTCTCTCTCTGAGGATTTGCATGCACACATGCCTGTTATATTTTTCAAGCTGCTGGGGCCAGATTTTGAACTTTGGTCAGAAACATAGGATCCTGATCCCTTAACCACTAAGCCATGGACCAGCCCAAACTGATTTTTCTTTTGTGCTAAAAGGATAGTGTACTGGGATGCTGCTTCTATGAGGCTTAAAAGCTAGGTTTGCCTAGTGTACTTGACATAACAACAACAACAAAAAAATGAAAACAATTTTCCTAACTTTCTAAAATAAGGTAAATGATAAAATATGTTTGGGTCCAGAGATAGCAAGTCTTTTTACTAAACCTATTACTGAAAATATATCTTTACTGCCAAATTTTACATTTTCCTGACTATGCATCCAACTTAATAAAATTTATTTACTTGATGACTTTAGATAACCATGTTGTTATTTCTCCCAGTTCTGTATGCCCTAACCCAAAACTTTCAAAGCTTTTCCCTGTTTTCCAGGTAATGATGTTTAGTTAATAAGCAATGACAGGACCAGCAGATGGTGTAATGGTCACATCACTGGACTCCCACATAGTTGACTGCAGTTCGAGTCCTGGACCTGTTGACTTAAAGCTCACATCAGGCACAGGTGCATGTGTCCCAAAATCTTGAGAGGAGGAGGATGGAGGAGAAGGGATTGCAGTGTAGTCATCCCCCTTGGGGGTGATTTATTGCTTTCTGTCTTTCTGTCTCTCTTGAGAGCACATACACCCTATAGCAAAAATCGCTCAGGGGAGGGAGGGAAGAAAAGACAAACCCCATACCTGCATTTTCTTATTTTTAAAAATTATGATTTCCAAAACGTGATCATAGCCCAAAGGGAGTGAAATGTGAAATGTGTATAGCTGTTGTTGTCTATCATCTGGCTTTGAGGTCAATCGTTTTGAAAATAATCAAATTGTGTTAAAATAGGCTGTGCTACTGAATTGTTTTTCTACCTCCTGAAAAAGTCTTTTAAGAGATGTGTTCATAGTACATTTTATTTATCAAGGTGATGGTCAGAACTAGAGAAGGATTTAGAATCTCTAAACACTGTAAGTTACAGAAAAACTAATTAAACTTGGACAGGTTTTCTCTTTAAGCCTCAGTTTCCTCATCCGCGACACAGAGATGATGCCAGCTTTCTGGAATTGTTATGAGGAATGACATAATAATGTATTTAAGGCATCTGGCATGTAATGTGTGCTCAATAAAATAAAAAATTACTCAAGCTCAATCACATAAATAAGAGAAATAACCAAGTATATCTAAAATGATGCAGCATTTGTCATTCCTGTATATAACTTATCTGAACAAAGAAATCACACTAGTTTTTCTTGAAGAACTATGAGACAAATGGCTGCACTTTTCAAATATCCTTTGCAAAACTGAGGTGATGGGTTCTAGCTGTATTATCAGATGCTATTTTTCTTTCTTTTTAAAGAGGGATTGTTTACTTTTATTTATTATCATTATTTTTAAATTTGACCAAAGAGGGAAAGAGAGGGAAAATAAGAAAGCAAGCCACCAAGTCTGGGACTCGAACCACAATTGGCCATGTGGGAGTCCAGTGCCTTAACTACCATGCCATCTGCTGGCCCCCAGATGCTATTTTTCTTTTCCCTTTCTTTCTTTTTTCTTTTCTTTTTTTCCTTAGAGAGGTTTTATTTTTTAATTTTTTTTTTTGAAGAGGTTTTTGCTATAGAGTGCGTGCGTTCGCCAGACAGACTGAGAGAGACAAAGAGACAGAAAGTGAGAAATCACCCCCCCGGGGGGATGGCCACGCCGCAATCCCTTCTCCTCCATTCTCCTCTCAGGATCTTCGGCATGCACGCACACACGCCCGGCATGAGTTTTTAAGCCACCGGGTCCGGGACAAGAACCACAGTCGACTACGTGGGAGTCCAGCGACATAGTCATTATGCTAACTGCTGGTCCCTAGAGAGGTTTTTTATAGGGCACTTGTGCTTGCTGGAGAGACAGAAAGACACAGAGACAGAAAGTGAGAAATCACCCCCCATGAGCGATGGCCATGCCACAATCCCTTCTCCTCCAATCTCCTCTCTGGATTTTGGGCACACACACACACACACACACACACACACATGTCTGGTGTGAGTTTTAAGACACCAGGGCCAGGATTTGGACAACAGTCAACTATGTAGGAGTCTAACAATGTAACCATTATACCATCTGCTGGTCCCCAGATGCTATTTTCAATAATTTATTTGTAGGGCAGATTATGGAGGGACAATTAGCATATTGCCTTGTCATGAAACTTTCCATTTAAACCAGATTTTTTACTCTTACAGTTATCCATTAATAAAATACTGTAAACAGTATCATGAGTTCACATTCACTGCTGGTGGGAATGGAAAATGGTACAACCACTTTGGAAGACCGTTTGGTCGTTTCCTAAAAATCTAAACGTATTCTTACCATATGCTCCAGCAATCATGCTCCTAGGTGCTTACCCAAGTGAGTTGAAAACTTATGTCCACAAAAACCTGCACACAAATGTTTATAGCTGCTTTATTCAAATTTTCCCCAAATTGGAAGCAACTAAGATGTCCCTCAATAGGTGAATACACTGAGTACATCCATATAATGGAATATTAGTGACGAGAAAAATGACCTATGAAGTCGCAAAAAGACATGGAGTAATCTTAACTGCATATTGCTGAGTCAAAGAAGCCAGTCTGAAATGGATCTATCCTACATAATTCTAGCTGTATGGCATTCTGGGAAAAGCAGAACTATAGAGACAGTGAAAAGATCAGTAATTTCCAGGGGTTCAGGGGCTGAGAGGAATGGAGGGATGAATTGATGGTGGCAGCGAGAATTTTAGGGCAGTGAAATTTTTGCATGATGCTGTGATGGTGGATCCATGACATTAGCATTTGTCAAAACCCAGGGAACTCCACAACACAAGAGTGAACCCTACTAATAAGTTTTGGACTTTACTTAGTAATAATGTATCAACATTGGTTCATAAAGTGTAACAAAGATGCCACACGAATGCAAAATGGTGATAATAGAGGAGATGGAGGGAGATACGAGAACTCTCTGTGCTTTCTCCGAAAATGTTCCTTAAACCTAAAGCTGCTCTAAAAATATTAAAAGTAGACTGCATTCTGCATGTTGTTCATTCACTCACTTCTCCATTTGGTTTACCTGTTTCAGTAATTACAGCTACAAAACAGGAAGATGACGGTGGCCATCTGCAACTTGGTAGCTGAAGAAGAATGATTAGGAACTGCAACCCTTCTCAAAGAGCAAATGTCCTCTCTGATAGGATGCCAGCCACCACGGTACCTGCTCGCGTACACTACACTTTACTAGGGAGAATAATATTGCTATGCAGACGTTCAGATCTGTGCACGCTATGTATCTAGTAATTGAAATACTTTGTTCTTACCTGGAACTGGCTGAAATAATTGATCTTTGTCATCCATGCTCTTCTTTGTTCCACTTATAGCTGTTAAGACAATAAGTCACCGTTATGGTAAGCAGCATTCACTTACTAAAATTATAGTTTGCTTATATGTGTGTGTAAGACATACAGTCTGTTCTCGTTATTTATGGTAATGTTCTCCTCTTCTAAAATTTTTATTTATTTATTTATTTATTTATTTATTTATTTATTTATTTTTGCTATAGGGTGCCTACGCTTGCCAGAGACAAAGAGGGAGGGAGAAGAGAAAGCACCTCCCATGGGGAATGGTCATTTTGCAATGCCTTGTCCTCTGTGCTTCCCTCTTTTCAGGATTGTGGGCGCACATGCACACGAGCCCAGCATGTTTCTCAAGCTCCTGGGTCTAGAACTCTAACCACACAGTTGCTCATGTGGGGTCCGGCTGCTTTAACCTGGAGACCACAGAGCCTGCCCAGGTAAATATAGTCTATCTGGCCACTGTGAACCCAGAATTAGAAAATCCTGAACTGCTGCTCCTGGAGTAGATGTAGGATCAGGCTCGCGTGCGTCTCCGATCATAGCCATTCCATGAACCAATCAGTGTGTAACATGTTTTCTGTGTGTCTGTGTAAGAACATCTTATTTAATATGTACGATTGATTAATTAACATCCAACTTAGAGCAAACAGCACTGAAACGTAGAGCTGAACAAAGCTGATCTAATGTGTATTTTCTCCATAAGGCGCAATACAGCCTTCCTGTGCCTAAGCATACTAACCACTACACTTAGGAGCCATTTCAAACAGCGAAATTGTTAACAAAAAGCACAAAAAATGCAAAATCGTGATGCCAAATGGACTGCAAAAATGACACCTATTTACAGTATTAGAGCTGACAAAGGAAGGTAAAGGTGGAATGTTGCCTTGTTCGACCTTATCTGGGAATGTGCATGTCAGGAGACTAAAGCTTTTAGAAGCTTTGCCAGAGTCTCCTGGCATGAAAGTGCTGCAAGTATTGATTTTGGGGTGACAAAAAAATATAAGTGAGTGAGTGATTTAGAATACAAATACAGAATGTAAATAATGAGGACTTGCTGAACATAGTATTATCACATATAGAATGTATGCAGATATATCTGTGATACATTACATCTATAATATGTGTATCCATATATGCACATACATTACATGCATGCATGCTTACTTATTGATAATATAGATGTTACCTTCATGCATGCCTATATTTTTATATATAATTTGCATTTATACGTGTACCACCATGTACACTGCTCCAAGCACACGTAGGAATTGTATTGGACAAAAACCTGATGTATTGAGTAAGAATCTTAAGATTTTCAAATCATAAATAAATTAAATCAAATGACTAGATTTTTAAAATTTTATTTTAGTTTTGCCTTAGGGCACATGTGCTCACTGGAGAGAAACAAAGAGACATAGAGAAAGGGAAAGTGAGAAATCACCTCCTTTGTTGGGGATGACCATGCCACAACCACTTATCCTCCATTCTCTTCTCAGGATTTGGGGCACACACATACATAGGCCCAGTTTTCGAACCGCTGGGTCCAATACTTAGACTGCGTAGTCGGCCAAGTGAGATCCAGACAACTTAACCTCCGAGTTAATGGCTGGCCCCTCTCATGACTAGCTTTTAACATTTGTAGGAGACTAAAACTTTTTTTGGTGGGTGGGAGAGTCAAAAACTGTGTGACCCTTTATCAACTTTCCAGTTTTGTTTTGCATTTGCTATTGTGGGGCAGCAGAATGTTGACTCCTCAGAGGTATTTAGACCGATGTTGGCCTTTCTATGTAAGACTTTAGGAAACCAAAACATTCCCCCAGCTACCTAACTGTATGAATTTACCTTCAGCTAACTTTGTCCAAAATTCAGGAACATTTGGGGTTGATTCTGTTTAAAAAGAAGAACATGATAACAAAATAAGATAATTTGACTTTATTAACTAACATTCACGTGTTTGTTAGTTTATTCATTTACCAGCTATTATACCTTGAGTATCTACCATGTGCCAGACCCTGTGTTTGGCACTAAGTTATAGAAGTGGACAAGACACAGGCCTTATGCTTAAGGCACCTACTCTTAATCTGGAGGCAGACAGAATGAATCGTTGATTATGTTGTAAGAAAATGAGGACATTACTAGAAAGGCACAGGTGGTATGGACGGAGCCTAACTGAACTCTTCAAAAAGGAGACGATGCTCCAGTGCAGGCTTGGAAGACTAGAGTTATACACCAGGCTAACAAAGTGAGGGAGAGCAAATTCCAGCTGTGAGCGAATTCAGTCATGAGTAGGTTCTGTAATGTCTGGGAGCTTCAGGTAGTCTGGAGTGAAGAACGGAAATGGGGAATGTGACCAGAGATGAGACTGGAAAGTTTTCACAGTGGCCAATTTATTTCTGACCAGGATGCATGGTTGAGAAGTTAGAACGTGACCCCAAACCTAGTGGTAAATTACCAAAGACATCAAAGGAAGGTGGTGCCAGGATGATCAACCTTCTATTTTTAAGCACATCCCCCCAAAAAAGGAGTCAAGTTTGTTATTTTTAGTAGTGCTAAAGATGCCATTTAA
Source organism: Tupaia tana (assembly GCA_026018925.1). NCBI lineage: Eukaryota > Metazoa > Chordata > Mammalia > Scandentia > Tupaiidae > Tupaia > Tupaia tana. Next base: position 59,913,388 of record JAKSZU010000013.1, read on the forward strand.
TTTAAAACAATTGTATTAGAAACAGACTCTATGAACTGCATAAAATAGGGTTTCATGTAATGACAGGTCCATTGTCTTCAATTAGACCATTCATTCAAGACCTCAGAGCAGAACCACCCTGCAGTGTTGCTTTTTTATAAATATTTATAAGGAACAATATGCTTGGCAAGAATGTAAAATGGTCATTTTTATTTTACAATCTCTCACTCCCAACCACTTCTCCTCAAATAATCTTGGAGAACACTAATAATTGACTCTAACCGGAGGAAGTATTATTTCTCAGGCAGGTAGAAATTTTTACATTATCATCAAAATAAGTTATATTTAAAATATACTTAATATACTTATATTGCTATATTTGAAACTCATTAAATATTTAGATAGATATGAAGTGAATATCCTTTTAGTATAGATATGAATGCAATACATTTAATTAAGATGAAATTATGCTTCTAAAAAAAGCTCACTTCCTATCTTTTGTCAGGTACATCTGAATATGAACTCTCAGTCAGTCATCATTTAAAAGATTTAGAAGTGAATTCAAAATGTAGCAGTATAAAGCCTTTAAGCCTGCTAGTGCTTTATGTAATGCTCAGAGTAGTGAAACAGATTTTTAAGTCACATAATGATATACTCCAATTATGAATATGGTGTAGTAATTTTAATACTTTGTATATTTTTATGAGAGGATTCTGGAGCAGATTTTTCTTCTTCTTCGGTGGGTTTTTCAGATGTCGTTTTATTGATGATTTTATCTAAGGAAAGGAATAGAGGCTTATCAGCATATAAAATATTGACTAAACATTTGTGGTTAGACATAGCTTTAAGCTAAAAAGATGTTATTAAGCTAAAAACAAAAGGAGAGAGAAAGAAATCAGAGACATTGACCTTTGCCTGAAATAACTTACAAAGGAAAAAGAGGCATTAAAGAAGACTTTTGAGATAAGAGCTCGTCTAAGGTGGGAATTAGTAAGCCCACTATCTGGGAAACGGGAAAAGCAGGGAACACGGGCCATGAACTTCCTCTGTGGGTAAGGAAGAGTCAGGATGAGACCTTTGGCTTCAGACAGTTCCCCACACAGACTTTGAAGTGATAGTCTGGGGCAGGTAGATGGTTGGTCACCAAAAGGGAGACAGTTAGTGTCCTTGTAAATGGGAAATAGAACTACAGATACTAACATTTTGGACTATAAATCAAGGATTTTCGGGCCAAGTTTAGGATATAGCTCAGTCTATAATGTGTTGCTCTGGAGGTTTGTCACTGTAAATATTTGGTACCAAAGGCCAATTTTTCCTTCATGATTGGTCATTTTAGTTAACTTTGCTTAATTCAGGAATCAGTGAAGTTCCACATGCAGTAGAGGCCACCCACGAAAGCAGGAATCTACAGAGAGGCAGAATGAACTCAGACTGAAACCACAAACTCACTGCAGGCCCCTGGCTGCCAAGAATGGATGGAGAGGGAGGGAGAGTCAAAGACTGTGACCCTTTATCACCTTTCCAGTTCTGTGGGGCAGCACAATGTTGACTCCTCAGAGGTATTTAGACCGATGCTGGCCTTTCTACGGAAGACTTTAGGCAACCGAAACATTTCCCCAGCTACCTAACTGTACGAGTTTACCTTCAGCTAACATTGTAACAGTAATAGTCTGTTACTGGAGGTGATATTAATTCAGGCAGGACTTGAAAAATTCCTAAGTAGTTCTTAAACTCTGCCATGCTACACTTGGGGAAAAGTGTCTGGAGCAGTTCAGTTTATTCCCTTTGTCCTCAGTACTAGGAACTCTACTTAAGTAGGTGCTGCTTAGTCAAAATGCTCCTGGAGCCCTCTACTTCCTGAGGGTCTTCGCCTCTGTATCGTCCCCACGTCTCCTCTTGGAGAAGCATTTGAAGTAGCAGGAATTTATCCCAATCCTACTTTCTTTGACTATCCTCTGGGGGCCTGAATTATAGGAATAGAAGTTAGGGTTTTGGAATCTCTTCTGTGGGTCCTGTGGTCCTCAAAAAGCTTTATCCTAAAATGATTTGAGGTGCTAGCTCTGCTTAAGAGCCAGTGTTCTGTTTCTTGTCCCAAACAACACAAGATGTTTGCTGTGCACAAACAGTATTCCCAGGAGTGATTTATGTTTTATCTAATGAATGCATGCCCTGGCAATACCACTGTTACATTTAAATCCCAAGGTTTGAAACTGCTCAAAATACTCTATTATTGTCAAGCAGTTTTATTAATAATCAGACATGACTCAGTCTGGTTTTTCCCAGTACTAAAATTGCCAGGGCCAGAAATAGGAAGGAGTAAGAATATGGGTTTAAGAAAGATGTATAAGTTCCTAAAATTCTAAGTTTAGTTATTAATTTTTCTTTTTACAGAAACCAAAAAAAAAAATATGTAAAAATGTAAGAACGTCCCTATCTTTTTTCTTTTTAAAGAATTATTTAATTTTATCTATTATTGTTATTATTTAATTTGCTATAGTCACCAGAGAGAGACAGAGAGAGAGAGATGAGACAAAGTAAGAAAGCAAGCTGCCAGGTCCAGGACTTGATCTGTAGTCAGCCATTTGGCAGTCCAGTGCCTTAACCAGCACTCCACCTGCAGCACTCCACCTGCTGACCCCCTCCCTGTCTTTTTCCTTTTTTATTTTTTTTAAAGAACTACTTTATTTAACTTTATTTATTATTAGTTTCCAGTTTGATCAGAGAGAGACAGAGAAAGAGACAGAGGGAAAGTGAGAAAGCAAGCCACCAACCAGGTCCAGGATTTGAACTGCCATTGGCCTTGCGGGAGTCCAGCGCCTTTAACCACCACGCCACCTGCCGGCACTGTCTTTTGAAATGATCAGTGCAATGGATATGGAGCCTCAGGTGTGTTGGTGTGGCTGGAAGTGTAGGGAGGAAAAGAAAAACACCCTAGTGGCTGACCAAGAGCTCAGTTGAACCTCAAAATTACAGAATCTACATTGGAGAGAAAGTTTTTGTCTTGTGTAGAAAGTTAGACTTTTTTCCTACCCACTCTCTAATGCTGATTTTTGTTTCTTTTTAAAGTTTATTGAGAGAGAGAAAGGAGAGAGGCCACGGACAGGTTCTTGTTATACCCTGATCCTTCCCCTGGCCTTCCAGCTGGCTAGAATTTCCTTTTGGGGTGGAGATGTGAGGTTGGAGGTGGGCAGGTGGTCCGGGGATCTGAACCTTGGGTCTTCCCATGTGACTTCATTATCATGCAGTGGAACCAATACCACCTGTTTATAAACCCTGCTTTAAGGACTTTTACACATATAGTAGTGCCTTTCAGTACTTACAGTTTTTTAGTGCAAATTTCAGATCAGTTGTCGCTCTCACAGATATTTCAGACTCACTGCCATTTGCGTTTTGCGTTGTGAACACATCTAAAAACATAAAATCAAGTCTTCACCAACTAGCTAACTCACTAGCTAACTAACTCAAATTGGGAAAATAATTCAGTATCTTAATTTGGATAAAGCCTGTCTCAGTGAAGCAAGAGATACAGAAATTATAAAGGAATTAATCAGCAGAATTGATTTTGTAAATCTTAAAATTTGCCCTGTGATTAAATATATTTAAACAGGTTTAAAAATAAGCAACAGCTTAGGAGAAAATATTTATTACTATTACCATAGGAAACACACCCACATATACACACACACACACACACACACACACACACACACATATATATATGTCTTTAGATGTATATGTGTCATATATAGAAAAATTACATTTTACATATTGAAAAAGACTATATATAGAGAAAAATACTTATATATGTATGTATTTTTTTCTCTCTCTCTATATATATATAATAGCCCTTACAAATAAAATATAACCTAAAAGAAAAATGGGCGAGGATATGAACAGTCAAGTGAGAGAAGTAGAAATTTAAAGGATGTCCAATATATACAGGAAAAAGTACTCAATTTCACAAATAATCAGCGTGAATTTAAAAAGCAATGATAATTTCTCACTTTATCACAGTCACAAAATATGATTAACAACAGTCATTGTGGGTGAGGATATACAGCATTCTTGGAGGCTGTAATTTTTACATTTGGAGCACAAACTGGTGGTATCTATCAATACTTTAAAAGATTTACCCTTCATTCAACAATTCCATTGCTAGGGAACCAGCAGTTAGCGTAATGGCTATGTCGCTGGACTCCCACGTAGTCGACCGCGGTTCGCGTCTCGGACCTGGTGGCTTACAACTCACGCCGGGCGCGTGTGCGTGCGTGCCCAAGATCCCGAGAGGAGAATGGAGGAGAAGGGATTGCGGCGTGACCATCCCCCCTGGGGGGTGATTTCTCGCTTTCTGTCTCTATGTCTCTCTCTGTCTGTCTGGCGAGCGCACGCGCCCTATAGCGAAAAACCTCTCCAAAAAAAAAAAAAAAAAAAAAAAAAACAATTCCATTGCTTGGTATCAATCCGAGATAGAAACACTCAAGCATGCATGTGAAAAGAATTTATGAGGAAAAAAATTGCACATAATCTAAATGTACTGTCACCCAAGAATAGCTAATTAAGGAACATCATTTTTTTTGAATACTATATATCCATTAAAAATAATGAGGTAAGCATGAAAAGAACTCCAGAGTTATCAAATGAGACACCAAGTCATAGTACAATTCTTCAGTATGGCCTGTTTACAATGTGTATACGCGTGTGTGCATATAGGTATGTTATGTATAAAATGTGAGAGGTTCTTTAATACGTGTGATTATCAGGCACTTGATGTATTGATCCTGTTTAATTCAGAATAGAGATAAACCCTGAAAAGGACAGGACTTGCATTGTGCCATTTTGCACACACTACAAGTTGTCCAGAAGTAGCTTAGACATCACTCCTGCTTCTGTTTCCTGGTAAGTATGAAAGCTCTCTGAGAATCAGGAATTTTTTCCCCCTCCTACAAAAGGAGAATTTGATTCATCAAAGAAAAAAATAGAACTACAACTTATACTTCAGAGTTTTCAAAACACTTGCATGTACATACATTTTCATTGCTTTTTTTAGATATCTTCTTTGATTAATAGAGATCCCAGGATAATTAAAGTCAATCTTCATAATTCATTTTTCACTAAGAGTTTCTTATGACTTTTTCCCTTTGTAGATGGTACACCATAGAAGGACATGGAAAGGAAGCCCATCCAAGGAATGGTCAACTAGAAACAAAATTTTAATGGGCCTTCCCAAACATCCAGATGTCACTTTGATATAGGTTGAACTGTATCCATCCAAAAAGAACATACCAAAGTCCCAAACCCAAGGACCTCAACTGTGGCCATATCTGGAAATAGGACTGTTGAAGATGTAATTAAGATGAAGTCATACTGGACTGGGGTGGGCTCCTAATCTGATGGGACTGGCGTTCTTCGAAGAGGAAAAGGAAGACACAGAGATACAGGCAGAATGCCATGTGAGGAAGTGACAGAGCCAGGACTGAAGCAGCCACAAGCCAAGAATATAGGGGGATCCTAGAAGCTGGAAGAGGCAAGGACAGGTGCTCGCGTGATGGCTTTGGGGAGAGGCTTTACAGGATTGTCCAGGACTTTGATTTCAGGAAATAAAACATTTCCAGAACTAAGAATAAATTTCTGTGGTTTTGAACCACTCATTTTGTGCTACGTTGTTTCAGCAGCCTTAGGAGGCTGATACACATCTCAAAGTACAGATTAGTTAACCTACTGCACTCATATTAGGTCCCTTACTGATGTGAATAGCCCCAATGGCATGAGGAACTACAGTAATTACCAAGATAACCCTTGTTAAACTTCATACCTCTCAGGAAAAAAAGTTGTAGGAAATGAGGATTTCATTGTACACATGGAAAAATCTACATGGTAAATTAGAATTAAGATGAAGAAAATAAAATGATTACAGGTGTTTAAAAAGGAGAGTTAAGATAGATCAAGTAGTATCAACTTTTGCTCATAGGTATTAACTCTAAAGACTTACATTGTTTTACATCTCTAAAATTCTCATGACTGTTATCATCAGCTGGAGTCCTATGTTGAGTATGTTCTTTCAAATTTTCTTCTTCCTCTTTATTTTCATCTTCATCTAACGATATCACATCGGGTCTCCCTAGAAACAAGTACAGTGTACTGTGGGTCAGAACTATGTTGATTTCTTTCACTGTTTTTGTTTGTCTAAGTGCGTTGTTTTCACAAAGGATTTGAGGCAGACATTTAAATTCAAAATTATACTACCTCTCCAGCAGTAAAGCTTATATCATCCTGTAGAAATGGCCACATATAATTTTCCATGATTATGGGTCATCTTTAACCTACACTTTTTTGGTGAAACTGTTAAATGTTTACTCACCTTCAATAGTGGGCTTCAAATTGCTAACCTCTGAGGAAAACACCCCAGATAAAAAAACAAACAATATAAAATTCATTGTGATTTATGCAGTAATCTACCGTGTCTTCTCCAAGTTTCCTTTCTGTGGCCCCCCAGGGCCTGTGACTTACTGAGACATTATGACATCACTGCCAAAGGAGGCTGGAATGTGGGAGCAGCTCCCAAGGCCTTTGTGACTCAACCTGAGACTAGTCTTTTGGCACTATGATGCATTTAATTAAAGAAATAAATCATAACAAAATTTTTTGAATATTAATAAATATATTTTTGTGAAGGAATGTTAATTGTGAGTTTCTGGATTTAAAAAAGAATATTTTTGATGGTAAAATGAGAACAAACCGTTTTTATATTCAAAGCATTGCAATGTAAAATGTTCTACTGAATAACTACAAGCAAAATATATGTTAAATATTAGTCAGAGGAGCCAGCAGGTGGCATGGTGGTTAAGGCACTGGATCCCACATGACTGACTTTGTAATTCGAGTCCCAGATCTGGCAGCGTGATTCTCCATGCTGTTGGAATGTGGGATTGGTGGGACAATATTAAAAATCTTTTCTTAGAACTATTTTGAAATACCCTGGCTTGATCATCACACATTGTATTCATTTATTTAGAAATCACATTATAGGGCTAGCTAGGTGGTATGGTGTTTAAGGCAGCTGGATCCCATGTGCAGACTATGAGGTTCAAGTCCCAGACCTGGAAGTTTGAAAAGTATACCAGGCTGAAAAGTATACCAGGCATGTGTGCATGCATGCCTAAAATCCTGAGAGGAGAATGAAAGAGAAGGGAGTGGGGTGTGGTCACCTCCCCTGTGGGGTGCTTTCTCACTTTTCCTCTCTCTCTCTGTCTCTCTCTCTGGTGAGCACATGCACACTATAGTAAATTAAGCAAATAAAAACTAACCTACCCTTTATTTTAAAAAATCACATTGTACTTCATGAACTTCTTTCTTATTAATGTCCAGAGAGCTTTTGTTTTTGCCAGAGAGACAGAAAGGGAGAGAAGAAGGAAAGGGAAAAAGCACTGTCTAATGGGACATGGTCATGCCACAATCCCTTTGCCTCCATTTCTCCTTCCTGTTGAGATCTGGGACATACGCACACATGTACCTGTATCTCAAACTGCCAGGCGTGGGATGCAAACTGTGGTTGGCCATGTCGGATCCAGCTTCCTTAACTACTAGGTGATGAGGCCAGCCCCACTCATCTCTCTCTTAATTTGCCAGTGTGATAGATTTGGACTTTAGAAATGAAGTGATAGCTACTGCGTCCCATTATGGAAGAGGATGACCTAGTTATCTTTCTCAAGAACCGTGACCGAGGCCGGCAAGGACCATCCTCATTTTTTACCCTGGGCCCCATCCTAACCACACAATGATATCAGAATTCCGGTAATTGGTTAATGTTCAGAGTTTTGCTTCAGTGCTGTCAATGACTCTTCAAGGTGGTGCCAATCACAGGTTCTGAAAAGAGACCTACAGTAAAAGGGCCAGTGGGATAAACAAGTCGTAGTCCTTAGTGTTGCAGCTGGACCTGAGTCAGCTCTCTGCTATGTCACCTATTCTAGATCCCCTCATGATTTCTGCTGGGTTAGGGGATAGGGCTTTCTGTAGAAAAGTATTCATTCAAAGTGGAGAAAAGGGACCATCATACTGATTACATCACTGGAATCCCATGTAGTCAACCACAGTTTGAGTCCCAGACCCAGGGGCTTAAAACTCAGGCTGGGGCATGTGTGTGTGTGGCCCAAATCCCAAGAGGAGAATGGAGGAGAAGGAATTGCGCCACAGCCATCTCCCTGGGGGGTGATTTTTCGTTTTTTGTCTCTCTCTCTCTGGTAAGTGCAGGCACCCTACAGCAAAAATCTCTAAAAAAAAACGGCGGGGGGGGGGGGGTAGAGTAAAGTTTCTTGGTCGAAGGTCTCTGATAAAGAGACCTCTAAATGTAGTCACCCGGGCTAGGAATGCAGGTATACATCTGCGTGTGGCCAGCCCAGGGAGGAGCTGAATTCTTGACTGCAACTCCCTTGGGAAAACTGCAGTGTACTGCCTTTGAACTAAATTTGGTGTGAGGAGTACAACTTTCCCCCATGAAGTTTGCCAGGAAGAGCCTTATAATTTCCTATAGTAGGGCCCCAAAGATTACACATGAGTCTGGCCTGAAACCAGTCACCCTGGCCCACTTTGCATCCCACACAAAGTTGATGGCAGGAACACTGCTCAAAGACCTGCCCAGTGGCGTGCTCTCCCTTCATCACTGTCTGCCAAGGCCGCCCTAAATGAAGCCATAAGGAAGCTCTGTCTCTCTCTCTCTGGCAAGCACATGCAGTCCTTTTTTTGACTTGCACATTATTGATCTGATCCATCTGTGGACCAGACTTGAATTTTTCCTCCTTAGCTGTTTGTAGACAATGCTAGACAAGGTCCTAAGTATAACCAAGGGAGAGGTGACATGGGCATGGGCTTGGTTTAACTTACTTGTACCATCCAATCCAGACCTGCTTGGTACCAACCCATAATGTATATTTCCATTGTATTATGGTTTCTTCCTGAGCACATTTATGTTTAAGGCTAAAGGGCTCACAGAGGAATGGTAAATGCTAAGAAATATGGCAGGAAGACATAAACAGCATCTACAATTACCTGGCACTTAGAGACGGCAGGTGCTGGCCATGAAGAATGTGTGCACTGGAGTGTCCATTTATCCCAGGTGAATTACTGAAGCTCTTTGGTCTGTAGGAGTAGAACACTGGATGGAACAGAGAGGAGGATCACAACTCCATACATTCTTCTGTGAAAACCCAAGCTATTAGCTCATAGGGGTCTCTAAGATCGAGAGGAGATAATGTATGGAAAGCAGTTATCTCAGGGCCTGGCACTCAATAAGTGTTAGTTCCCATTAAGACTGGGCTGGTGCAGAAAGCCAAACACTGCAGATCTCACTTCTATGTGGAGTCTAAAATGTCAAGCTCGTAGATGCAGAGTAGAATGATGGCTACGAGAGGGTGGGTGCAGGGTAAGTATGAAGAGATGTTGGTCGAGGGACCAGCGGTTAGCGTAATTGTTATGTTGCTGAACTCCCATGTAGTCGACCGCAGTTCACGACCCAGACCCGGTGGCTTAAACTCACGTTGGGCGCGTGTGCGTGCGTGTCCAAGATTCCGAGAGGAGAATGGAAGAGAAGGGATTGTGGCGTGACCATCCCCCCGGGGGGGTGATTTCTCACTTTCTGTCTCTCTGTCTCTCTGCTTTCTGGTGAGCGCACGCGCCCTATAGCAAAAATCTCTCTCAAAAAAAAAGAGAGATGTTGGTCAAAGGATACAAGATTTTGGTTAGATGGGGAAATAAGTTTAAGATATCTGTTGTTTCTCATGGTAACTATAGTTAATAACAATATATTGTATACTCGGAAATTGCTAAGTGAGTAGATTTTAAGTATTAGCACTACAAAAAAAAGAGACACCTATTTGAGGTACTGCATATATTAACTTAATTTAACCATTTACAATGTATGCATATATCAAAACATTATGTTGTGTACCATAAATGCTACAATTTTTGTCAATTGAAAAAAAAAGTTCAGGGCAGCTCCGTGACACAGCAGTAATACATTACTCAAGAGAAGTGGATTTCACATGGTGCTGCAATTCAAATCCTCAGCCTTGTCAGCCTAAAACAAGCTGGGCACACTTGTGAATGCCCAAGATGGCTAAGGGACTGGACGAATGGGGTCACGGTGTGACCAGAGCTGTGGACGGGCTCATCTCTCTCTCTCGTGTGTACATGCTCTCTCACAAACAAAAGGATAATTTTAAAAATTAAAGTAAAGCCAGCTTAACAAAGGAGTATGCCAGTGCATGTTTAACTGAATGTTCTATCCAAAAAGAATAAGAAAGAGAAAAAGAGAAATTGCAGCATTTCCCAGCTTTCATCGTGTAAATACGCCCTCCATACTTGATTTTAACTGTCCACATGAAGTCACTGAATGAGGAGGAGAGAGATGCCCAGCATTTTATACCATGCCACTATGGCGGATGCAGATACCCTGGAGCATAGATCATTACGAAGTAATTTTAAAAAGCTGAGTTTTGAGTATTTATTACTTTTATTTAAAAATATACATAATTTTTTAATAATGGCTGTGTTTAACACTGGGCTTCCAAAATTATTGTGAATGTATCAATATTTTAAAATATTGATATTTGTTTGTTTGTTTGTTATTATTATTAACATGACCAGAGAGAAACATACAAAGAAGGAGAAAGGGAAAGTGAGAAAGCAAGCCATCAGGGCAGCCTTGTGGGAGTCTAGTGCCTGAACTACCATGCCACCTGTCGGCCGCATAAACGTATCAGTATTAATACAGTCAGCTCCATTTCAGCTCTCGCCAACTTCCTCAAACATCTCCTGGCAGGACTTTGAAGGGTTCTCTTCTCAAAGGACTTTCTTTTTTAAAAAATTATTATTTTACTTAACTTTATTTTATTAATTTTAATTTGACCAGAGAGGGAGTGGGGGAGAGAGAGAGAGAGAGAGAGAGAGAGAGAGAAAGTGAGAAAGCAAGCAGCCAGGTCCAAGAACTCAAATGGCGGTTGGTATGTGAGAGTCCAGCGTCTTTAACCACCACGCCACCTGCTGGTCCCAAAGGACCTTGTTCTTTCTTACACTCACCAATGTCTCAAGGCAACCTTTATTTTTTTGTTGTTTATTTTTATTCATCGAGAGAGAGGAAGAGAGAGCAAGAGACACTGAGCACTCTCGGTAGGCTGTTCATGCCATGATCCTCTCCCCAGCCCTACAGCCAGCCTGGCTCGAGTACACTCACAGATGCACCCATGGGTGTGCCCACAGATGCACTTGGCATGTCGAAGGCCTGGCCGTGAACCTGGAGCCTACCATGGTCTCCTGCATTCTGCAGCAGTGCCTGAGCCTCTGTGGCTGGGCCCTGAGGGCATCCTTCTTAGCTCACTTTTGAAAGCTGTATACACTTCCTTATCCTTAGCAAATCCTTTAAAACTAGGACAACACCTTGTTCTGGGTTTAGTCTTCCTATTCCCTGCCTTTTATTCTGGAAAATTCCATTTCTCTGCATTCTAGGAACTCTTGCCAACTTTTGTTTTCTGTGCTAAATTCGAATAGAGAACCCCAGCTTGGGACTAGAATAGTGGAAAGTAGTGCAAATATTTCTCTTGTTGTAGGACCCACCGTCATTGTGGATCAGTTGCCTGGAGGTGCTTCTCAGCAGTGTAAGGCTGTTTAATCATCACTGACTCCAAGGCGGGCTCCTAGATGGCCCCCAATGATCCCTTCCTCTTAGTATTCATGCCTTTATGTAGTTCTTTTCCTTTAGGTGCGAATGGAACCTGTGATTTACATCTAACCAATAGAATATGACAACAGTGATGGCATGTTACTTTCATGATCACATCCCATAAGATTACATGATCACCCTACATACTAAAGTTATTCCAATTTGCTACACAGTAATAGAAAACCAACACTGGCACTCAGAGGGGGGCATAGATGAGGCCTCTATAGAAAGTGCTTCTCAAGATTAAGAGAAAATAAGAATCATTTCATTTTTTAAAAATTGTAAGAGGATATACTTGCACTTGCCAGGGAGAAAGAGAGAGAGAGAGACTCCTTGTAGGGCATGGTCATGTCGCAGTCGCTTTCCTCCATTTCTTTCTCTGGTCAGAATTTTGAGTATGCACACACATGCACCTGATGTGTTTTTCAGACCACCAGGGCTGAAATTCAAACCACAGTTGGCTGTGAGGGTTCCAGCTTGCTACACACAGTTCTTAACCTCTGTGTCATGGGCCTGGCCCAATAAGCATCATTTTATATGCCTAATTAAATACAAATAGCTGGGTCCCACTCTTGGAGATTTTGATTTAATAGTTCTTGGGAAAGGCCCAGCAACCTGCCATTTTAATAGGCATCTCTGTGACTTTGGGAGCCTTCTCACTACATCTTGAGAAAAATTTATGTCATTACAATGGTTGGTATTTGGAATTGGAGCATTTATAAACATATATCCCTAAAACCTAGAACCAATTTTGAGGCCCTTTCATACGTGAGAGTAGGAGTCATCATTTGAGATTTTACCAAGAGCTAATTAAGCTCATATGCCCGAAACATGTTCCATCAAATTGCACAACCGTGAAGTGATCTAAAAAGACCTTCCACAGTCAATGGCATTAGGGAAATGCCTCTTGTTACAACCTTCTTTTAGACAGTCGTAGTGCAAAATAGCCTAAAGTCTGAGTGCTCTAGCAAGAAACTCATTTTAAATGTTTTTAACCAATATTTTCCAAACTTATTTGACGATGAAATTATTAAATCTTTGTAAGGATAATATCTGCAGGTAGATTATTGTGTTGACTAAGAGCTTATGAAGAGTGCTCATAAAGATGCAAATGTTTACCAAATCAGACTGAATTTCTCTACATTTTCCAGTCTTATATATTTCCATTGCCAAATCTGAGGCTTGAAAATATTTGCTTCCTTTCCTGAGTGTATGCTAGTCTTCCATGGACGACAATGAACAGTTTGGTCAAGAATGAGATTGTTCAGTGGGAGAATTGGATGATATGAACTCTCTGACTGGGATGCCAGGGGTGAGAGCTGACCTGGCCTGCTGACTGTTCCTATAAAGCTTACAGAGGCTGAGCTAGTCAGTCTTTCTTCCATTCCTTCCTGCAAGCGAAACACTGATTGGCAGCCTCTGCAGCAGGGCAACAAGCCCATTGGTTCCTCCTCGTTGACTCTCTTACCTTTCATAACATTTTGCTCCAGGCTCACTTCCTATAGGTGAAGAAGATATTAATTTCCCCTTGTGTAGCTTCCTCATTATTGCTTCCCAAGATTCCTTCAGACTTGGGGGTAGCTAATTTTATGATCCCCATGATAAAAAAAAAAAAAAAAGTTTAGTCACCCAGTTAGCAAGTGAACAGTCTAAAAGGAGAAATCATTTTCAAATAAGTTAAGTGTGTGTGTGTGTGTGTGTGTGTGTGTGTGTAGGGGGGTATAACTAGTGCTTAAAAGCAGGACTTTGGCGACAGACTGCTTGGGTTCAAATCCCAGATCCATCACCAAATCACTACATGACCTTGAGTATGACTTCTAGTCCTATGCCTCAATTTCCTCACCTGTAGACGATAGTGCCTGCCTCCTAGCGTTGTGCTGAGGAGTAATTCAGATAATCCAAGTGAAATGCTGGGACAGTGCTGGTGCTGCGTGAAAGCGGGATAATTCTATGCAAACTCACCGTTGCTCCCAGGGTGCCATCAGCACTGTCTCCACCTGTGCAGTGACTGCACACATGCCAACACCCACATATCCCTCAATGACTGGTTGTGCAAATGGGATGGGAGACTGCATGTCGAGTGTCAAGTGTCGTGCTTAGCACAATACAGACCTCCAGCAAATAAATCCTGGGCCTTTCTTTCCCTTTAAAATACCTTCCTAATTCTCTGTAAAGCACTCTGAACACCTGCCTGATATCTTCCTATTCCTTTCATTTTTTTCTTTTAAAGTTGATCTATTTAAAGAAAGAGATCTCACGTCTACAGGTTCCATCAAACCTACTCCTCCCAGAGCCTTCCAGTTAGCCAGGAGCATGGGCATGTCAGCATGTTCAGGCTGAGCTGAGATCTGAACCTGGGGCCTCCCAGGTGGCTCCAGTATTGTGCTGTAGCACCCTACCACCTGCAACACCACCCCTGGGATTTTTTTTCTCCTTCTCCTTTTTTTAAAGATAGGTTATTGCCATGCCATTATCCTTTTGCCTCAACCTTCCACCTGGGGCAATAGTGTATATAATCAAGCTTCACTTCTTGTTAGATAAGGCCTCTTTATGTTGCCCAGCCCAGCCTCGAGTTGGTGATCCTCCTGTCTCAGCTTCTCCGTATCTCTGGGATTACATGCCACCACACGGGCCTTTTAGGTTGGACTCAGGATCAAACCTGGGCCTCCCATATGGCCTCAGCTGTGAGTACAGCATCTTGGTTGCACACATCACCATGGCTGGACCTACCCCAGTCCTTTCTAATATAATTACTTGGGAATCTATAAGCAGCAGAGGATGTTCATTTAAAAATCACCTAACTGAGCTGGCTCCTTAGCCTAATGGTTAAGGAAACTCCATGGCCAAATGTGGTTCTAATCCCAGCCCTGGCAGCTTGAAAAAATATGCCGGGCATGTGTGCCTGTATGCCCAAAATCCCAACAGGATGAAGAAATGGAGGAGAAGGGATTGTGGTATGACCACGCTGCACTGGGGTGTTTTTTCACTTTCCCTCTCCCACTAATGAGTGAATATGCCCTCATTAAAAAAACAATAAACAAATAAAAATCTCCTTATCTTCCCTTCCTTTTTCTTGTCATGTTTTTCTATTCAAGTCACATAGAAGTATTTTTACAGTGACCTGGGGAAGAGAATGCCAATTGCAATGAACTCTCACAAGGCCAAAGGCAGCACACTCTTCCTTCTGAATGCAGATGACATGGCAGGCTAATGACTCTGAGTGCCTCTCTGGACTTGCAATTTCTTATTTATTCAAATATATATGCTCACAGACTTTTGCTGGACTCACTGTCCAGATAATGCCCTGCTAGTTCATAATACTAAAGCTACACTGTACATTATCTGCATAACCTCAGGAAGCTCAATGCTAAGGCAGGGAATGTGCTACAGATTGTTCCTGGAGGCGTGAAATGGGGCTTGCCTTTTGAATACATTTTCTTTAACTTCCATGGTTCAGTAGTTGCTGAATCTAATGACTTCATATAAAAAAGAAATTTACCTCGTACATGCTCAGCTCTTATGAACGCTGTCACCTATGTTCCATAGTTTTGTGGACAATGTCCATGGAGCCCTAAGAACGGGAAGGTACGAGACCTTCATTCCATCACAACACATTATTTCTCCCAGCCTTAAAGTATAGGCTTGCATTACATCTCGACCTATTAAAGATCTCCTGGTGGAACCAGGAACCAGAGAACACTTAAGGTTTGCATAACTTCCAGTGACCTCAGAGGAAGCTGTACTGGTCAAGTGAATTGAACAGATGCTTTTAATATATAATGTGATTCCAATACATTGCCACATTTAGTTCATGGAATACACTCATTAACACATCTTTTGCTATAGGGTTCATGCGCTCGCCAGAAAGACGGAGAGAGACAGAGAGACAGAAAGTGAGACATCACCCCTCGGGGGATGGCCACGCTGCAATTCCTTCTCCTCCATTCTCCTCAGGATCTTGGACAGGCACACACATGTGCCCGGTATGAGTTTAAGCCACCGGGTCCAGGACTCAAACCAAGGTTGACTACATGGGAGTCCAGCAACATAGCCATTATGCCAACTGCTGGTCCTACTCATTAACACATCTTGTAGCCACATATTGTTCTTGCCTCTCAGGTGCACATTTCTAACTCTTCATGGATCCACACATTTTATATGAATGCTGAAGAATTAATGCCAATTCATTTCTTTAGCAGAAAAGGAAAATTAGCAAGAAATTATTTGTGGTAGTTCTACAAACCAGTAGTTGTCAAAAATAAATGTCTTTTGCTTTGGGTGTTTTGTTGATTAATTCTTAAACGTCTCCATGCATTCCTATAAATAAGAATAAAACATATGCTCTGTTTCTATTTCACAGCAGGAAGTAAGACCTAGAAATATATATATTTTTTGGTCTAGATTTTTGCCACAGGGCACAGGCATTTGCCAGAGAGAAAAAGTGAGACATCACCATCCCACCCTACCCCCACACCCCACCCCCACCTCCAGAAGGGATGGCCATGCCACAGTCCCTTCTCCATTCTCCTCTTGGGATTTTGGGCACACATGCAAATGCACTTGGCATATTTTTCAGGCTACTGAGTCAGAGACTTGAAGGGCACAGTTGGCCATGTGAGCTCTATCACCTTAACTACCACACCACCTGCTAGAACTCTAGAAATTTCTTAAGTACCCTTTCAAGTGATTCTTTCTGGACTTTTAGGTAGTCTTCCTGCCTCTTGCCCATTCAGGAACCCCACCTTTGCCTACTGCCTTACCCTCTTCCTACCATGTGGACTGACCATTCTGGCCCTCTTGATGGCTCCCTGGTCCATTTTTCCCACCTAATCTCTGACTCAAGGTCCCCATAGTTATCTTGAATGCACATATAGTGAAAAGAAATACATTATCATTTCAGATGGATTAATTATAGAAACACTAATATAACCCACAGTAACTAATGACTGGGAAAGAAACCGAAGACTTCATTGCTAAACCACAGAGAGTGTGTGTAAATGAGCGAAGCATCCCAGTGCAAGAAAACAAATGGTAACTGACAATCGACCCCAGGTCTGGGAGGCTATAGGGAGTGGTGGGGATGGGGCAAAGAGGAGACTGTCCCATCTCAATGGTTTAATCTCTCAGCCATGAGAACAGAAGCCCAGGATTGTCAAATCTGACTGTGGAAGACAAGCCAACATCCCTGGTTTCTATGTGTCAAACCTCCCAATTTTTAAATGGTTGCTAGTTTTTTTTTAAAAAAGTTTATGTGGGTAAACCCTTTGTGGGTCAAATTCAATTTGTAGTATGCCGGGACCAGCAGTTAGTGTAATGGCTATGTCACTGGACTCCCACGAAGTCGACCGTGGTTCGAGTCCCGGACCCGGTGGCTTAAACTCACGCCGGGCGCGTGTGCGTGCATGCCCAAGATCCCGAGAGGAGAATGGAGGAGAAGGGATTGCAGCGTGGCCATCCCCCTGGGGGGTGATTTCTCACTTTCTGTCTCTCTGTCTCTCTCTGTCTGGCGAGCGCATGCGCCCTATAGCAAAAACCTCTCCAAAAAAAGAAAAAAAATTGTAGTATGCCTATCACATTTTGATGTACATTTCAGACAGTGAAACTGAGAAACAGAGGAATTCTTTATATTTATGATTATGTTCCAAGGGCCTTATTCTTCACTGCCCTATCTCAAGAAATCTCTACATTTTACCTGGTAAAATAGTTTTCATTGTATATAGTATACTGTTACTGTTATTGGTAACATTGGCTGTTATTGGAATCATCTCTAATTATCAGATAGTCACTATACAAATACATACACACACACACACACACACACACACACACACATACATAGAGAACTCATATATATATATTTGTTTGTTGAAATATGTTACTTTATTTTATTCCCTTAACATAATTATAAGTTATATAGGAACAAATGTATAAACCCTTTCTGCAGTTCAGAAATCTGAGGCATGAGAGAATTAAATACAAGGATGGTGGTGACAAATCAGAGATTAAAATCTCAGGTTTGGGAGCCAGCAGGTGGTGTGGTGAAGGTGCTGGATCCCACATGACTGACTTCTCAGAATCCTGAACCCAGGCGCCTGAAAATCTTGCCCAGCATGTGTGTGTATGTGCCCAAAATTCTGAAAGATTGGAAGACAAGGGATTGCAGTGTGGTCATCCCTCCAGGGAATAATTTCTCATTTCCACTCTCTCTCTGTCTGGCAAGTACACACGCCTTATAGCAAAAACTAAAACAAGCAAATAAACCCACCCCCCAGGTTTATTTAATCAGTGAACTTTTTTTATGACCTAGTTTTATCTTTATATATGCCAGATTATCATCAAATTTAATACTGAATCCGACTGTAAGGAAAAAGTATGTACAACATTCATGCACTGAGAAGATAAACTACATGCTTGATGCCTTCCTGGGAAAGTCCAAAATAGGACAAAGGAACTTAAGCTAAAATGCAAATGTGTGTGTGTGTGTGTGTTTGCAAGAGAATTTTGAAATAGTTTTTGTAGAAATAACAGTTTCTCTTTTATTTACCAGTTTAAGGACCACTGTGAAGTGAAGAGCTTATTTGTTAGAGACATAAATCAAGCATTAAAAACACAGACTAGGTGATGGTTATATGTCTTTTATTTGCAACATTTGAATAACTTAGCTCATATAGAACTGATTTCATAAATATCACTTAGATTCACCTTGCTTTTCTAATTTATTTGTATTAGTCTCTTTTTCTTACAGCCAAACCTTTAATCATAAATGGAACTAAAAATGTAGTAAAAATTTGTTTCTGTTGTATGTAAAAAAAGATACAGGAAAACCTTGAGATCAGAATACTAGAAACAAGAAAACAGTTTAATTATTTGGTTAGAAATGGACTCTTCTTCTTTAAGTCATACAAATCCTTATATATTCATTAAAAATCCTTACCTAAAATTACTATCTGATGACAGAAAAAGCCTGTCACAAAAGTTTTTTGTTGATATATTTTTAAAGCAGGAAAACAGGCTAATTCTAGGAGAGAATCACCAATTTCTTCAAGGACCAAAATGATCAGTGTAAGAATGACAATGACATTATCCAAATGATGCCTCCAAGTCCCCTTAGTGATTTTGCCGTTGTGCACATTTCTTAAAGACATGGCCATATTTTTCCTACATGACGTTTCTTTTTTTTGAGAGGTTTTTGCCATAGGGCGCATGCGCTCGCCAGACAGAAAGCGAGAAATCACCCACCAGAGGGGATGGCCACACCGCAATCCCTTCTCCATTCTCCTCTCAGGATCTTGGGCATGCACCCACATGCGCCCGGTGTGAGTTTTAAGCCACCGGGTCCAGGACGCGAACCACAGTCGGCTACATGGGAGTTCAGTGACATAGCCATTATACTAACTGCTGGTCCCATGACGTTTCTCACATTGTGATACCCATGGGGTGTAGAAGGGACTTAAGGCTGGTGACCATAGGAAGTAATGTACTTCCATCAATGACCAGAATGATGGGTTGGCATTAATTACCACAAAATGATGACAGAAACTCTCTTGGAGCCATTTCAGTTTTGTCACTTAAAGAGATGATTAAAAAAATAACAATAACTAAAATTAAAAAAAAAAAACACAGTGTAATTCAATGAGCTATGTTGAAGGAAGGAAAATTTGGAAAGTCAAAAATAAAAACTGAAATGATTAAATATTAGGTTGTTGGAAAGTCATGGTGTATTTTTCTATGCAAAAATGTGGCATGAGTGGCCAGCAGGTGGCGTAATGGTTATGTTGCTGGACTCCCACATGGTCAACCATGGTCGGAGTCCCAGAAACTCATGCCAGGCATCCCAATAGAAGAATGGAGGAGAAGGGATTGCAGCATGGCCATCCAACCAGGGAGGGTGATTTCTCACTTTCTCTGTCTCTCTCTGTTGCCAACGAGTGCACACGCCCTAAACAAAAATCTTTTTTTAAGAAAAAAAAAATGCATCTTGACTTTCCTGATGACCCAATATAATAAAGAATTTTGTACATGCTATTAAAAATAGAAAAGGAATTTATAAATGTATATATATATAAAAGACTTTTTGGAGAAGGCATTTTTTTACAGTGTTCACATCCATAACGCAGAGTGACAAGGATTGCTTTGGGACGCCTTCAAGTTGTCCAGAGATGATTAATGGGCCAGTTGGTGGTGTGGTAGTTAAGGCTGCTGGGTCTCACATGACTGTGCAGCCTGACTTCCTGACTGGGGCTTGAAAAACACTCTGGGCAGGTGTGTGTACATGTCTAAAATCTCAAAAGGGGAGTGGAAGAGGACTGTGGTATGGCTCATTCCTTAAGAGGGGATAATTTCTCACTCTTTCTAGTGATGCACACACTCTATGGCAAATTGAAAAAAAAAAAGAAAGAAATGTTTAACAATGGGGGAAGAAGTCTTCCAACAGGATGCTGTGGTTGTGAAAACTCTATAGAAAGAAGGCTGAAGAACAATTGGTAAATCTTTAAATATCCAACAGTTAAGCAAATAAAGCTCTCATTTACTGTACTTTTACTTATCCTATATGGTCTTAGGACCTTCCTGAAGGTGGGACACTCAAACAAATGTGCTGAAACTAAAAGACGATACTTCAGTTCAAATGGAATACATGATTTCAGATGTTATAAAGTGTTCAATGGATTGTACCACAGGGTACTGCAAAACTTCTATGCTTGAAGATATTTGAGAGGAAGAAAGATTTTTCATCTGGAATGTTACTAATATGGTTTGTAAGGTGGTAGGAATGAAGTAAAATCTCAGAATTTCTGGGGCCAGCAGATGGTGCAATGGTTACTTTGCTGGACTCTCACATAGTTGACCACGGTTCAAATCCCGGACCTGGTCGCTAAACTCATGCTGGGCACATGTGTGTGCTTGCCTAAAATCCTGAGAGGAGAATGGAGAAGGGATTGTGGTATAGCCATTCCCCCTGGCGGGTGGTGGTGGTGGTGATTTCTCACTTTCTCTCTCTGGCGAATGCATGAGCCCTATAGCAAAAATCTCGCTAAAACAAACAAACAAAACCCTCAAAGTTTCTTCTTCTCATCATCGTGACTCTGAGGTCCTTTAGAAAAAACACCTAAGGAAGAAAAAATTAACAACCTATGTAGCAGGAAATGACACTAGATCAATATTTCCATCTATTTTCTTAATTTTCCCCTAGGGAGCTGTTTCAGACATTTTATTCCTAATCATGTCCCCCTGTCCTCCTACCTTCTGTCCCATTCCCTGTGAAATTTTTTTTTAGAATTATTTTATTTAACTTTAGTATTATTTTAATTTGACAAAAGAAAGACAGAGAGAGAGAGAGAGAGAGAGAGAGAGAGAGAGAAAGCAAGCTGCCAGTTCTGAGACTCAAACTGCAGTCAGCCATGTGGGAGTCCAGCATCTTTAACCACCACACCACCTGCTGGCCCCTGCCCTTGAATTTTTTAATACACATAAATACTTTATGTATGGTGGCTCTTTAGAGAGCACAGTAATATCTAAGCTTTGGCCCTGTCACCGCCTGCCTCGCCCCCAAACAACTGGCAATCATCCTCTACAAAAATGCATGCTCTCTATAAATAAGTCATGGATCTGAATAAGAGTTCACTGAAGATGGAAGGGAAGAAAAAAGGTTACAAATATATATGTCAGCTCTGACTATACGGACCATCCAGATTCTCACTAGCCAGAACATTCACCTTTTGTCTGTACATGTTTTCCCGCTTCCCTTCCTTCACTTCAATGAAAAAGTATGAATCCATTTTCACAGCTGTGCCATCTAACTACAATGGTTATAATCTTTGGAAATTCTGGACCTCTCTTGTAATATTAAGGAATAAATGCACAGATGCCTAGCCTCACACTCTATAAGCACCAAATTTCAGAGTTTACGAACGAAATATTGAACTTGAGTGATTGGATCAGGCAGACAAACTTGAACCTACTAATCAAACTGAATATAAAGAGTAGACATTATGTAATACATTAAGAAACAAAATAAGCTTTATCATTATGTAATATTCTTGCCCCCCACAAAAAATTTTGACCTGAATCTAATAATGAGGAAACAGGGTAAAAAAAAAAAATCAGATTGTGGATATTCCACAAATAGTCTGAACTCTAAAAATGTCAGTGCCATGGTATGCCACACACAAGTACCCCCAACACCACATACAAATACACATATCTTCACCCCCCACATACCCACACCACATCTCCCACACACCCCCCACACACCACTGATACACAAAATCGGAACTCAAATCTGTTAAAGAAAACTAACGAGAGTGACAACTAAATGCAACATGTGATTCTTGATTGGATCTTGATTTTTTAAAAAATCAACTCTAAAGAATATTTGGGGGGCAACTGGAGAATTTCGAACATGGATCATGTATTATATATATATCAGTGTTCCACATCTCAAGTGTGATAATGATGTTGTAGACTGACAGGACAATATTATTAATAGGAGAAACATGAAGTACTTTGCGTTTTCATAATGTCTGAAACCTATTCTCAAATAGTTCAGCAATAAGAATGCATATTTACAGTGAGAAAGAAAAGGTGGCAAAATGTTTAAAATGGATGTACTTAAGGGTAGAAGGGTGCTCCATGTACTCTTTCAGCTCTAAAACTTCCACTTTGAAATTTCCAAATTAAAAAATAAATATACAGTAGACAAAGGAGACTGGGCCAGGTTCGTTGGAAGAAGGAGGGTAGTGGGTCTCTGATCCAGTGAGCTGGGGATACCCGAGGGGCTGCAGGAGCTTAGCTCCTCCACTGACAATAAGAAATGCTCCTAAGATGTAGGCAGGCCCTAGAAATAAAATTTGTCTATAAAGAATTTCTTTAGAGTTTGCTAAAACACTGTGGGAATAGGAACACCCGATAATTAAAAAAGAAGAGCAGTTTGCCAAAATTTATCCTAGAAGAGTTGATTAGTGCAATTAGCAATAAAACCAGGAGGAAATTGTTCCAAGAAATGTAAAAAAACATTTAGACTTTTAAATTGAGTGGAAATTTCACACACACAAACAGTTAATAGAACATAATTGAAAACAAATATCTTCATGATTCTAGCTTTCCACTTAATTATTAAAATGAAGGAACATTTTCATCTTTTCTTTTTTAAGGTTTTGGCCAAAGGGTACATGTGCTTACCAGAGAGGAGAGACACAGAGAGGAAAAGTGAGAAATCACCCCACCTCCCCCAACACCAGGTGGGATGGTCACACTCCTCTTTCGATTTTAGGCATGCATGCACATGCACCTGGTGTGAATTTCAGCCACCAGATCCAGGACTCAAACCACAGTTGACTATGAGGGAGTCCAGCACTGCAAACACCATGCCACCTGCTGGCCCCCATTTTCAATTTTCTTTTGAGAGAAAGAGAGATAAGAGAGAGGGAAAATGCAAAATCACCTCCAGGGAGGATGGCCACCCCACAATCCCTTCTCCTCCATTTTCCTCCCAGGATCTTGGGCATACACACACACACACACACACACACACACCTGATTTGATCTTGAAGTCACCAGGTCTGGGACTCAAACCACAGTCGGCCATGTGAGAGTCTGGTGATGTAACCACTATGCCATCTGCTGGTCTTCATTTTCAACTTTTTAATGCAATAATCCTATGGTTTTCCAAGGTGCAGGGTTACAGAACTCTTCCTGGGGCAAGAGCTTTGTATGGGCATTTCTTTGTCACACCCGTCTGCATTCCCAGGTCGTCCTGCATATCGCATAGGTAGGGAATCAGGGACTTCTGTTTCCTTGTTTTCTGGATCCTGACAGATAATCTTTCAGCCAAAAGTGATGCTAAGTAAAAGCTTTGCCTATCTTATCCTTTCAAAGTCAGAAAGAAAAAATAAAATCTGTTTATTGATTAGAGCGCAATGTAGAGAGAGGAGGAGAGGTAGCATATGGATTCCATGAGACAGTCTTTCTAAGACACAGAGCAAAGGTGGGCCTCGTGGTTAGGGCAGCCCACGTCAGCCCATTCTCAGTTTGGACAAAGAGTTCATGCTTTCTTAGGCATCCGTGGCAACCACAAATGGCTTTAACACATTAAATATAATCAAATGAAATCAGAGTTGTTTAGTTATTCTTTAATCATTATTACATTAAAATGCACTAATACATTCTTATCAACTTCCCTCCACCAACTGATATTTTGTTAAATTCAAATGGTCACTGGAAGTCTTACCAACTCCCTAGTCACAGGCTGTCGGGATCACCAGTTTAGGGTCAGAATCAGAGAAGGCAACACTTCATCAATGAAAACTCATTTAGATTTCAAAAGGCAGGATGGAGTCCAGAATGCATTTCCTGTCTACTGGGATAGAAAAACTGGAAAGGCTGGAAGAAAGGAGTCAGTTCCAGCTCCACGGTTACCTTGGCAACTGTGGCGCAATCACAGGGCAGGAATTGATTTTGTACCATAATGTAGCACGGCAGAGGACGAGGAAAACATTGGCCAGGTTTAGAAGCTCAGAGGGCCAGTTTACAAGTCAATGGGCTGGGTGTCTAATCTACATGCCCCACATAACCAATTGTACCTCTGTTCTTGCACTGAAGTGTCCGTGTGATATAGGGACAGTCACGACTCCTGCCCTTTCTAGAGAACAAACACTGCACTCATCTGGCTCAGGGCTCCCACGGACCGGTCTTGTTCATGTATGACTTTCTTTTACTTAGCTCTTTTGGGAAACAGGAAAGAATATTTTCAATGTAAAAGATAAGGAATGATGGTGATTATATATATATATATTAAAAAAATACATTCTGATTAGGGTGAACTGGTAACTTGTTAGCTTTATGCTAGTGACCAGCATCTTCCCTGTAGTTAGAATGCGAAGACCCTGTGAGAGGCAGAGACGGGTCAGCCCACGGAGTGGTCCCTGATAAAACTACTTATTAGAGAAACGGCATGGCAGCTGCCAGGTGGGACTTCAGATCTCTCCCAGCTCCACAGCCCTGCACAATGCTAAACGGCAGGATAGCGCGGGAGTTTTCGGAGACCTGAAAGGAAGGCTTGTTAGAGAAAAACTTGCTGGGTATCCAGAGTTCCAAAACTTACTTGGTACTTAGGAAACAAATGACAGGAAAGTCGGTCAACTGACAAGACAGTATGAGGGAAAGTACAAGTAAGCATCTCAGTCTCAAAACCTGAATTCCAGTAAAGCTTAGGAGGCAGGCCACAGGCTGAACCCGGATGTGTGCAGAAGTGCAGAGGCTTTGTGAGCCAGAAGGCTCCAGGGGCTGCCAGGCCTCTCACGCCGGGGTCTGCCTGGTCCACAGGTCTTGGCTAGCAGCACTCAGACGGTTAAGAGCACATGACGTGAGTGGGCAGGTCTCTCAGGGGTCACCGCTGTCTCCACCTCTCCTGCTCCTGGAAGTAGGTGCACCATGTCATCTCGGGAGGTCTGTCTCCTGCCCACTCGGGACTCCAGGAGGAAACGGCTTTCCTTTCTTCCAAAGGGTGAGCTGGGCACTAGTGACACATCCTGCTCGTCATCTCTTTCTGAAAAGCAAGGGGAGAAAGACAGTTAGGAGAAGCTATAAGCGGAGCAATGATTTGATGACGGGTTCTGAAAATACTCTTGGGACCTCTGGAGTCTTTGTAAAAATGGTTGCAATTGTGGCCATGAGTAAGGCTCGGCATGGGGCCTATAGGTTTCTTTCCCTTTTTCTTTTTCTCTTTATTAAAGCAGAATTTTAAAATTTAATTGTCTTGAAGGAAATCCAGGTTGCTTGCTTTTTATGGAAAATTGGAAGACCTGGAGCCACTGAGCAGTTGGAACTGAAGAATGACTATGCCCTTCACAGGATAATGCTCTCCACTTTGCCCTAGTCACCACCATCCCCAATTGTCTCAACAGGAGTCAAGTATCCATTTGCAAGTGACACAATAACTGATATGATTAGACTGTTTTTCTTACAGTAGAGAATAACTTCTCTTTGGCTAAGCTTCATCACAGACAGGAAAATGAAGGATAACTTACGTGGGTATTACCGAGTCAGAAAAAGCAGGAAGAATATTTCTTCATAAAAATGAAAACTATACCAAAGTATCTGACACGTGATTACCCACTCATATCACCTGCCTGGCTGTCATGGGCACTTACAGACGCCATCCTTCCTCTTCTTTGGGACTCTGCACTAGCTGAGACCCTATCTAATGGTCTGCTCTAATCATATCCTGACACCTTGTCTTTACAAACTAATGGTGAATTGCCATTCATTTTCTTACTCAGGCAAAATGACTTCCACCTGCCTGGGAGACCCTCCGATACCCCACCCTAGCCAGTGTGGAGGCAACCACCCCCTCTACCTGTGCACACTTGATTTGTGCATGGAGTTTACAGGTTTGTACATTTGTGCATATGCATGCGCTCTGGGTATGTCTGCTGGCCCCACTAGACTGACAGCTACTAAGTATCAGGAAAAAGAAACACTCATGTGCCTTCAGCTTTGTATGCCCCTCCCTAGCAAGTGCCAGGTACAGGTAGCTGCTTCTCTTTCATTTCCAAGAATGATCTGGGTACGAGGCTGGTAATTAGTGGGTGCCACTCAGGACTTTGGAAGGAGAAGCTTAATGTCATTTTAATTAGATGAATGAGGTGCTTCCTAGTTCTGCTGCAAAGCTGATTGCTCCTGCTACATCCCTTGCATACTGACCTGGATCACACAGCCTTTAGAGTAGGACACATCTGAGCAAAAGGAGCTTGAGCATGGGAGTGACTCGGAGCTCAGAGAATCTATCCGAAGTCATACAGGGCCCAGCTGTTACAGCAAGCCCAGCTAAGACACCGTGCTCCACCACCAGGGACTACATAGGAGACCCAGTTTGTTGTCAGTCCAGCCTACAGGCTGGATGGAGTGGCATGCGCTTGTAATCTCAGCAGCTGGGCAGGCTGAGGCAGGAGAATCACTGGCTCAAACTGGCCTGGGTAGCAGAGAGATCATGTCGAATAAAGGGCTGAGTGTGATAGCAGGTGCCTCTAGTACCAGCTGAGAGGCTAAGGCAGGAAGATCAAGACACTTAATTTTCAGTATATATATCTGTATGTAATTGTCTATTTAAAAATATTATAGGAATGCAAAAGTGCCTAGATTCTGCCCTCTTTATTGTCTTTTTAATCAATATTTTATGGCTCCACTGTTGTTTAAGAAAAGGTCTCACTGTGTCATACTGTGAGAAAAACTGTTTCCTGGGATGTCTCTTAAATTCCTACAGGGAAAGAATGGTTGAAAGAGCAGATCTGATGCTTGAAGAAGGACAATTTAATCCCATTTACTTTTCAAAAGCATACAGGCCCTCAAAGCTGTATTCTAGTACATTCCCACTAGGTGGTGCCAATAAGCTGCTTAAGAAACAGCTAGTTCCGAGGGGGAATAAAACACAAACGAATGGCCAATACTGGCCTGGGTTCCACCCTTTCCTCATCAGAGCCCTCCCACAGGGATCTAGCAGGGCCAAACACATTCCTTCCTCAAGGGGAGAGTGGCCTAAACAATTCCTCTCACAGGCACGCTGTAGACAAATTTGCCATGGCTAGTTACTGAATGTCGTATTATATTAACGCCATTTAAAATACTCTAAAAAGTGCTTAAAAGGGCTTCTGCTGAGGTGATGAGAATTTTCTGAGAAATGTTGATAGAGACTGTACTTAACTGAACATGAAGATTAAAAGATATGTATATGTACATTTCTAGAAGTGTGTTCTTGAAAAAGTGGTAAACCGGGGTTTTGGCTGTGGTCACTCAGTACCGTTGGCTTTTTTTTTTTTTTTTTTCTTTTTAATTGGCCAGAGGGTGCATATGCCTTCCAGAGAGAGATGAGAGAGGGAAGGAGAGTGAGGAAGCATCTCCCACGGGGAACAGTCAGGCTGCAATCCCTTCCCCTCCATTTCTCCCGTCTTTTGTGATAGGGGGCACACGCACACACATGCCTCTGGCATGTTTCTCCAGCCGCTGGCTCCGGGACTCAAAGTGTGAGATCAGCCACGTGGGATCCAGTCACCTTTTAACTATCACTCCACAGGCTGACCCCATTTGCTTTAATATAAGGTAATGATTGATTCTGTCCAGCTCCTAATTTCCCACTGTCAATGGATCAAATTCCATACTCCACAACTGGCCAACAGCTTTTCATAGCCGGGCCCACCATCTTCCGCTCACCCGCTGAACCCCTGTCCACCACCACACTGCAGGGCAAACTAGATGTCTCCATGTTTCCAGCAGGCTGCTTTCTAGTAATTTCTCACAGCCTGTGTTTTTGATGTGCTAAGTGCTTTCTTCTCTTCTATGCCTGGCATATTTGTCATCCTTCAAGATCCTTTCAGTTCCCAGAAAGCCTTATTAGCTTTCTTCTTGGCGTCCCCTTCTCTTCCTACCAGCTCTGGAATTCATCATTTCACTTTTAAATGTTATTTTATATTTATTTATTTACATTCAATCCCTATGTAGCGTTACAATATACCAAATTAATTTTCCCATTCTGAATACGCTGCATATTGGTTCAGTCAAAGATATTACCATACATATTATTATCAACAAATAATTTTCCATTTTTGTGTTCCTTGAATGTTTTGCTTTTTTTCTTTCTCCATTTGATTTCCTCCCTCTCGCCCTGCTCCGTCTCCTGCTCTCCTCCCGCACTGTCTCTAGTACCCACAGTTGCTCTCCATGCCTTTATAACTTCCCCTCTTTGAGTTTCTGCCAGAGAGCAGACGTTCGGTATACATTGAATGGGGACATACGAAGCCTCTCTTTCATAGTTGGATTGCTTCACTTAGTAGTAAATTTTCCATATTTGTCCTCTATCAAATGCGAGGGTCTAATTGTTTTTTTATGCCTGAGTAACATTCTGTAGTGTATATGTGTCACATTTTTTTAGCCCATTCATTTGTTCATGGACATTTAGGTTTCTTAGCAATTATGTATGAAGGAGACTATCTTGTTAAAGTCACATAATGGCATGTGCAGATGGTTTGACTCAGTTACTTTAGGAAAAAAAAATATGTGGGTCAAACATGATAAGCTTATCTCTGGGTAAGGAAAATTATGTGCCACGTGTTTATGTGCCACATGTGTGCTTCACAGAAAGAGGTGGGGGGAGAGAGAACTCCCCTAAGGGGAATGACTGTGCTGCAATCCCTTCTCTTCCATTCTCCTCTTGAGATTTTTGGTGCGCACACACACACACACACGTCCACAATGGTGTTTTTTCTTTTCTTTTTTTTTTTTGAGAGGTTTTTGCTATAGGGCGCGTGCGCTCACCAGAAAAACAGAGAGGAGAGAGACAGCGAGACAGAAAGCGAGAAATCATCCCCCGGGGGGATGGCCATGCGGCAATCCCTTCTCCTCCATCTCCTCTCGGGATCTTGGGTACGTATGCACACGCATCCAGCGTGATTTTAAGCCACCAGGTCCAGGACTTAAACCACGGTCGACTACATGGGAGTCTAGCGACATAGCCACTACATCAACTGCTGGTCCCTATCCGCAATGTTTTTCAAGCCATCGGGTCTGGGACTCACTGCAAAATCAGTCATGTGGGATCCAGCCATCTTAACCACTACACCACTGGCTGGTCCTGTTTTCTATCTTATTTTCCTTTTTTCTCTTTGATTGCTAGAAGATGTATGTGCTCATCAGAGAAAGAGAGAAAGAGAAAAAAAGAGAAATTCTTCAGCTTCTCTATCCCATCAGGATTTTGGGTACACATGCACATATGCCTGGAGTGTTTTTCAAGCAAAGTCAGGATTTGAACCAACGTCTGGCATATGGGATCTGGCTCCCAATGCACTGTGCTTACCCACTGCACTACAAGGTTGGCTGTATGTCTGATTTTTTTTGTTCTTTGCATAGTCTTCAATTTTTAGGTATTTTAAATGTGTATGTAATTTTTCCTGATTAAATAAATAAGCTCCAGTAATTTCAAAACAACAAAAGAGATGTAGACTGAGACTCTAAACTACAATCATTTAGTTTTGGAAATGAAGCTAGAATGAACTTTGCCTAACTGTTCTGGGGATAGAAGAAATCAGCTTTTCTCTTGCATAAGATACTCAATGTGATCTGTTCTGATCTAAGCACTTTTTAAATACAAAATGTTTTTTATGTATTTATTAGCCACTACAAGAAATTTTTGGATCTACATAGAACAAACTGGTGAAATCTAATAGTCAAAACATACTCCTATCTCTCAGTTTACCCGTTTTCATAACTGGTATTTAGGGGAGGACAGGGAATAAATGTTCTAGAAGTATTAATAAAATGACTAATCCATGGGAACCAGCAGTTAGCGTAATGGCTATGTCGCTGGACTCCCATGTAGTCGACCACGGTTCACGTCCCAGACCTGGTGGCTTAAAACTCACGCCGGGTGCGTGTGCGTGCGTGCCCAAGATCCCGAGAGGAGAATGGAGGAGAAGGGATTGCGGCGTGACCATCCCCCCGGGGGGTGATTTCTCACTTTCTGTCTCTATGTCTCTCTCTCTCTGTCTGGCGAGCGCACACGCCCTATAGCGAAAAAGCTCTCCAAAAAGAAAAAAAAAAAAGACTATTCCAGGGCTTACAAATACTTTCTGACCTCGCCAGGATGACAAAAAAAAAAAAACAAAAAAAAAAACCCGAAACAAAAAAACCCAACTCTGGCTCTTAGAATACTAAATCACACATCACATCACCTAATTTTTACATGGCATTTATAAATAAAAAATAGATATTTACTAGGTTTCAAGCATCATGCTAGCATAACAATTTTTTTAAGAGAGATTTTTACTTTAGAGACAGAGAGAGACAGAAAGCGAGGAATCACCCACCAGGGAGAATGGCCATGTTGCAGTCCCTTCTCCATTCTCCTCTCGGGATCTTGTGTACACAAGCACACGCACCCAGCATGAGTTTAAGCCATGGGGTCCAGTACTCGTACTGCGGTCGGCTACATGGGAGTCAGAGACGTAACCACTACAACATCTGCTGGTCCCACAATTGTAATAGCTTAGGAATTATAAGACATGTTCCAAAAGCAGTGACAACATCACAGAATCACAGACTGCTATTAGACCTGGAAGAAAACCGAGATATTATCCAGTCCAACACCTTCATTTCAAAAACGTGGAAAGTTGGTCTGGAGGACTATTCCCTAAGGTAGCAGAAGCAACTAATGGCAGAACTAGGATTCCTGGACTGTAAGCTCCCTGCCCTTCTTGTTGATCTGAAAGAGACAATTTGTGCAAGGGATTTCTTAGAATTGGCTTGATGTGCTTCAGATAAATCCTTATCACATTACTATACCTCTTCAGCCTGACCACCTTTAATGGCTCTCCATTAAGTCTCAACTGTAGTTATATAATGCTCTTCTTTTCTTTGAAGTATGCTATAAGTTATGTGCACTTGGTTGGAGAAAGAGAGAGAAAGTGAGAAATCACCTCCAGGTGGGATGGCCACACCACAATGCACATTGTCCTCTCAGGATTTGGGGCACATATGCACATGTGTCTGGTGTGACTTTCAAGCTGCTGGATCCAGGTCTCGAACCACATGGTTGGCTACATGGGATCCAGCCACTTTAACCATGGTGCCACCAGCTGGCCCCTATAAAGCTCTTCTTGATCTGGATTCTTTCCAGCAACTCACCATCATGCACTATCATCCCCCCAACACCTTTCTCTCCTGGGGTTTACAGCTATCCCCCTTCATTTGCTCCTCTCTTCCCAGAGTACCCTTCTCTCAACACCAGCACTCTCCAATGCTCTCGATCAGTTGTCACCTCTTCAGGAACATCTCTTCTTCCTATCCCATCTCTAAGAAGTCTTAGGTGCTCTTCCTTCAGTTTCCCTTGTTAATCAATATCAAACTCCGAATCTGTAAGTAACAGAATAAACTTTATTTGGGGTCTTAGAATTGCACAAACTAGGGTTGAACTGAAAATATCTTCCCTGAATTGCAATTCTTAAGATCTCAAATAAGATTTATTCTGTTCTTTATAGATCCAGAGTTTGAAACTGATTGACGTTACATGGTGTCAGAGTGCGATATTAGGGAAGGCAGGGGTTTATAATGGTGAAAAGCTATAAATCATCACAAGGTAATTAAAATCGCTTAAAGTTTCTGCTGAAGTTGGAAGGGTTATGTCATCAATGAAAGAGAAAGGAAGGATGTATATTTCTATTAAACCAGCGTCCCATAACATCTTGACATGCATCTTGAGCTATTCCAGATGTCTAGTCCAAAGTGTAGCATGGACCAAAATTCATGTTTCCAGGCACCTGCAGAAACATGCCTAAATCCTGCTTCTTAATGGCCTCTGACTCCATTTTAAAAAGCCATATTATCTGTTTCTGTCTTTCCCTTTTTAAAAGAATTAATTTAATAATAATTAAATAATGATAATACTAAAATAATAATAATTTATTTATTTATTAATTTGACCAGAGAGGAAGAGAGAGAGAGAGCAAATGAGAAAGCAAACTGCCAGGTCCATGATTCAAATGGTTGTCGGCCATGTGGAGTCCAGCGTCCCTAACCACCATGCCACCTGCCAGCCCCAATGTTACCTGTTTCTTTTTACCCATCATGGCTGTGGCACCTTTCACATTGTTCTGTGATAGTTTATCACTTTCTGTTTCCAGCATGAGACCTCTCGTGAAGAGGTGAACTATATCTTGTTTTTGTTAAGACCTGGCACATACTAGATGCTTGAAAGATATTTGTTAATTAGAATAAAATCCAAGGAGAAAAGGACAAATATTAGATCTATAGTAAAACGAGAGATGGAGAGAAGTTTGCATTGAGTACTATTATGGTAGAGGCATTTATACTAATTTTGTGTACTTTGTCTCAGCTCTGTGAAGTAGGCATTACTCTTTCTAACTTGCAGATGAGGATACACAGGCTCAGAGAATCGAGTGTCAAAGATTACATTGCCATTAAGTAGAAGAATATGGATTTGAACCCAGATTTGGTTGACTAAGAAACAAAACTAAGCAACCAAATAAAAACATGCCATTTCTCTCACTCTGCTCTATGGTAGAGAGCCGGAGAAAGGTGCAGGTAGAGGAATAAGAGGAGTGAGAAATTTTGTTTTGATAAGTAGTTTTTAAATTAGATATAGATGGGGCGGGAGGTGGCGTGGTGGTTAAAGGCACTGGATTCCCACATGGCCAACCATGGTTCAAGTCCCAGACCTGGTAGCTTGTTTTCTCACTTTCTCTCTCTCTATCTTTCTCTGCCTCTCTCTGATCAAACTGGAAAATAATAATAATAAATAAAGTTAAATAAAATGATTCTTTAAAAAAGTTAAATATAGAAGCACTACAATGATAACATTCAAAATCCATGTCCTCTTAATTCACTGATTTTCTTTTCATTCTAAAGAACAGAGAGAAGGGAAAATGAGAAATATTGGAGAAAGCAGCTGAGGACGAAAGGCAGCCTAAGGGGATGAAAGGAAGGTGTGTGAGAAGGCTCAGCTGAGTGGCAAGGAGAAGAGAACAATTTTTGTTGGAACTTGGTGAAAAGGGCTTTGATGTAATAAACTCCTCCCCCCCATTAGCCACTATTAAAAATACAATGCTTGGGACCAGCAGTTAGCGTAATGGCTGTCGCTGGACTCCCATGTAGTCGACCGCGGTTCGCATCCTGGACCCGGTGGCTTAAAACTCACGCCGGGTGTGTGTGCGTGCGTGCCCAAGATCCCGAGAGGAGAATGGAGGAAAAGGGATTGCGGCATGACCATCCCCCCTGGGGGGTGATTTCTCTCTTTCTGTCTCTCTGTCTCTCTCTGTCTGTCTGGCGAGTGCACGTGCCCTATAGCAAAAACCTCTCAAAAAAAAAAAATGCAATGCTTAAACAGGGTAGTAATAAATACACAACATGGGTGA
Organism: Tupaia tana; assembly: GCA_026018925.1. Lineage (NCBI taxonomy): Eukaryota > Metazoa > Chordata > Mammalia > Scandentia > Tupaiidae > Tupaia > Tupaia tana. Next base: position 59,946,991 of record JAKSZU010000013.1, read on the forward strand.
CATGGAGGTGAAGGTGCTGGATCCCACATGGCTGGCTGTGCAGTTCGAGTCTTGGAACAAGCAGCTTGAAAATCACACCAGGCACTTGTGCAAGTGTGCCCAAAATCCTGAGAGGAGACTGGAGGAGAAAGGACTGTAGTGTGGCCAACTCCCCGAGGACAGAGGTGATTTCTCACCTTTTCTCTATCTTTCTCTGACAAGGGCACATGACCTATAGCCGAAAAAAAAAAAAAAAAAAGTACACAATGTTTCGCTAGATTCATCCCTAAGAGAGAAATTGCCTCCCAGCTAACAGCACACACACACACATTCTCTTTATACACAGTGCATGCATGTACACACATGTGCACACACACAAATACTTGCAGTGATAGAAATGAAACAGAACGCAGGAGACACTCATCTCCAATAATGAGCCTGATCAATACATTTTAAAGGCAGTTCGTCGAGATGACGGTTGCTTGCTGAAAGGACCTGGATGAAACTGGCGAGTCCATCGGAAAAGGTCGTCAAAGGGGTGTTGCTCTTCCCACAAGTGCTTCCATGCCTAGCCATCGGCAGCAGAGCCTCAGTGCCTGGTGAGCAGCCACCATGCTGGAGCTTGGTCCCCTTCACCTCTTCTCAGCCCTGAGTTTCCACTCAGATAAAGACAGGCCTGACAAAGTGGGTTGGAACTGCAGTAGTACCGGGACATTTTGGTCTGGGCTGGGGTGGGGTGGGTGTCTGCTCCAAAACTGTAGTAGGGAAAACTTTCATTCCAGATACCAAAGTGAGGCCTATGCGGGGAGAGGCCAGGTCAGAAAGATGGCTTTCTGTGGTGCCTTTCATCTCACAAATTCCGTTTCTTAGAGACTTAACAATCTCCAGATTGCACCCATATTATCTTTTTTTTTTTTCTTTTGTAATGGGCTATTTTTTTCCCTCTCTGAAAGTGTGTGGGTTGAATATGTTGACTGTCTTAAAAATTCCATTTCTTTCATAGGTCTCTCTGTTCTCTTTCCAAATAGCTATTCCGGTGAGGTACCTGCCAAGATTTCACCCAGCACCTTCCGTCCCTCAGTCCAAGAGCCCTTGGCTTCTGCAAACCCCCTTTTCCTGAGGCCATGTTACTCACTGTTACCCCCAAAATCTGCTATTTCCTTACCTCAAAGTTCAAACTACTTTTAGTCAAGTGTTTAACCCATTTAAACATTTAGTAAAAGGTTTAACCCATTTTTAGTAAAAGTATGTTTCTTCAGACTGGGTGAGGATGAGAACCAGAGGAAATATGAGTTGGTGTCTGGAAGGGATGCGGTGGTCCTCAGCTAAACAGCATGGGCCAGTTTGAAGTACTTTCTGACCGCAGAGAGGGACGAGCCTCATGACCCTATGAGAATTATGCGATATTGGTGTAAAAAGAATCTCAGGAGTGGACAGGTGTGGTTTTTGGGGCGGTGGAATTGGAAGAGGTAGTGTTATTGTGCTAAAGCATTTGATCATAAAAACCAAAACCAACTCTCCTCTTGAAGTCATCCTGTTTGAAGGATCCGGAATTCCCCCAATGCCATGCTGCCTTGTAGTCCTGGTAGCAACAGCCGTGATTCCAATGTGCAGCTGAGGTCGAGACGCACCGCTTTCTCTAACCCCTGCTGCTGTCATCTACAGCATGGGCTGGGAGGGTGCTGCGGGAGGCCCAAAGAGGCACAAAGCTGGTTTCTACATGTCCATCTCCTACTGCATCAGGTCCCTGCAACTTCTTGTGACCTGCAAGGACTTCAAGCATAAGGAAAAACAGTGGATCCTAGCAAGGTCACGGAGCTGGTTTTAATAATTTGGCCTGGCAGCAAGCTCTCCCTCAGTTCTGCTTTGGAGGGGAGTGTCTCACTCCAAGGGAGACCAGGAAAGCCAGCAGACTGCTTGCAGCAAGGACATCTCCAGAAACAAAAAAGGGAAAAAAAATAAATAAAAGTAATAAAGCAAATAAGCAAATAAAAAAAGCAGCCCAAACAACTCTTCAGCCAGTTCCCTGTGGGAAAGCTGAAGCCGCTGAAGGTGGAAACAACAGTGGGGCTGCACTGGCCTGGCCTCAGGATGCAGAAGGGCGTCATGCTTGTCCACAGGGAGGCTGGTTCCCACTTCTTTTCATTCAAAGGGTAATTCTCCTCTCGTTCTCTATAACCCAAATAGCAGCATGGATCCGAGAAAATAACATTGGCCTTTTCCCAAATGCCTTGACCATACCAAGGGAAAGGTCCCTCCTACCCAGGTCCCATGGACAGGCAGGTAATGCCACAGGTGGGGTCTCCTAGGGCATGAGTTGAAGGAAACCTGGGTTTAATCCATAGTGCAGAATGAGTGAGAGACCAGGTCACTCGGTGTGTCCTCCTAGCCTATCTCAAGCTGGAATCCCTGGTGCTGAAAATGAAGTGCTAGAAGCTGGAGACTCTGAGCCCACCTGGAAAAACTCCATGTTGTGCCCTTCTTCAGGCTCTAATCACTTCGTTTCTGCCCTCAGAGCCTTTGAAGCAAGGAACATCCAGCTCCTCTGCAGTGGCCAAGCTGGTGGGGCTTCCTGGCTGGAGGCTTCTGCACAGAGGAGGGCGTAAAGAGCAGAGTCCTTAGGCAAGGAGCAGGCATGTGGCTGGGAGCTGGCACTCACATGACCATCCACAATCTAAGTCCTGGGCAACTTAAAAAAAAATAGTGGGCCTGTATGTGTGTGCATGCTCCAAATCCTGTTAGGGTGGAATGTAGGAAAAAGAAAATGCCTTACTGGGGATGTTTTCTCTCTTCCTCTGGTGCAAGTATCCTCTGACAAAAACGAAGGAGCCAGGGACCAGCAGTTAGCATAATGGCTATGTCACTGGACTCCCACGTAGTCGACCGCGTTTCGCGTCCTGGACCCGGTGGCTTAAAACTCACGCCGGGCGCGTGTGCGTGTGTGCCCAAGATCCCGAGAGGAGAAGGGATTGCGGCTTGGCCATCCTCCCGGGGGGTGATTTCTCGCTTTCTGTCTCTCTGTCTCTCTCTGTCTGGCGAGCACACGCGCCCTATAGCAAAAACCTCTCAAAAAAAAAAAATAAAAATTAAAAAAAAAAACGAAGGAGCCATAATGAATCCACAGTGTCTTGTGTTCCTAACAGTGTGTCTATCATTTCCTGTACACTCTCTGTGTCAGGCACTGTGCTCGACGCTATTCTAGTCAGTCCTTACAACAGCCTCATGTGGTGAGTGTTATCTTCATTTTACAGAGCGGGAACTGAGGTTAATTACCTTGGTCAGTGCTACCTAACTAGTAAATAGAGTAGCCAAGGCCGAAACTTGAAAACCTGTCCTCCTAACTGCCTGCTGTCTCCCAAGGCATTGTGTTTTATGCGTCTTCATTCATAAATGCACGTGCTTTTAGCAATGTCTCTGAGTCGGCGGCCACGCAGTGCCAGCGCTGGCCATGGGAGTGTGGATGGAGCAGAAATAGGGGCTTGGCTGACAGACCCTTCACAGGAGGCTCACAGCCAGGGGCAGCTGTCTTTCCTTGCAAGTATCCCAAAGTCCGAGTTCTTATAAGGCAGGCAGGGCAGCCAGACTAGAAGTTAAAAAAAAAAAAATTCTCACAGCTCTTAAGTATTCACAGGACCCAACCAGCACACAGGAATTAGAACTGTTCTTTCTGCTTTCTTTTAGGAATGTGGGTGGCAAATAAGCCAAACAGAGTAAAAATAGAAACATGACAGGCTGGACTTCCCTAAACTGGAAAGAATGGTATTTATTTGATTAATTCTGTTCCTAAACAGCAGTTCACATTACTGACACAGGGCATTCGCACTGCAGAGGGGTGTGTGTGTGTGACTGTGTGCACATATATGCAGGCCTCCCAGCACATGTATACATATGTATAGAGAGAAAAACACACATACCTACCACCCACAGAGAGTATTTATTCATACCAGTACAAGGATCAAACTACTCTTCTTTTTCCAAACCCTACTAACATTGAAAATAAGTCGCTTTATGTAAACATAGTCAGCCTCTTGATTTACGCTGGTTCTTATAAAGGCAGAGTTACACATTTTTGAAGTTCTCTTATTTAACCACAGGAGGCAAGCTATGACCCATTGGGGGCCGCCTCACAATGCCCCATGAAAGCAAGAGCCTGAATCAAAACTGTCCGACATCACTGACTTCTCAAGGTTCCTTCCCCAGCTTCCCCAGCCCCCATCCCATAACTCAGTGCTTTTCAGCATCCCGACTTGCTCTGGAGATCCACTTACCCTGCCCTTTCCACTCATCTGTCTCTCTGGCTAGAGTGACAGTGCAGCGGATCCCACCTGATTTCTGCCCGGTGACACTTCCTGTGACCCAACCCTCAATCTCCCCATATCCCTCATGGAGTCCTGTGCGGCTCTTGGGTGTCTAGTTTCTGCCTCCCACACTCTGCCTTTGCGAGCACAGTTGACTTGGTTTCTCACAGATGCTCCTTAGATCTCTTGTTTGGGAATGAGCAAAGGGTGACTTAAGGCATCCACCTGCCTTGAGGGATAAGACAGATTTCAACCTGGCTCAGTGCCCACCTGTGGGGGCACCCAGCTCCTTGAAGGTTGGGCTAGATGGGGGGAAAGGGGGAGGAATTTTCCCATTTGTTTCTGTCATTTGGCCTTTTCATCTCTTTTGAGGAGTGGGAGGGAGAGCTGACAGTGAAGCAGTGAAGAAATAAGATTTACCATTTAGGGGGTGTTCCAAACTTTCAGGGCATAAGTCCCCTCAGGAAGAATTTACCTCCCCTGGGAAAACAAAGAGTTCCACAGAAACTGCTGGGCCCAGCTGAATTCACAGAGCTGCCATCACTAATAAAACCTCTATTGTGTGTCTGATGAAAATATATGGAGAATTTTCTTCCTCAGTAAGCCTGTAATTTGGGAAGTTTGTAGTTTCTTAGTGGCTTCATTCCTTTGGTAGGGACAAAGGGGCTTTTTTTATTTTATTTTATTTTATTTTATTTATTTTTTTTTTAAAGGAGAAAAAGTGTGCAGGAGGAGAAGGGAGGTAGTGAGGGAACTAGGTATCTTTTGGGCAGATCTCTCTCTCCTTTGCAGCCCTCTGCCACAACCACCCAGTTAGCCAGGACCACAGGCGAATGCTGCCATGCCTCGCCTCTTTTTTTTTTTTTTTTTTAAAGCAAAGCAGAGAAATTATTGAAGGAGAAGGAAAGAAAAAAGAGCTCCCAAGAAGGGAGGGGTCCTGGAAAATGGGTTGTCCATGCCTGGCCTCTTCAGGGCTGTATGGAATCTAAATCTGGACTTCTCCTATGGCCCAGTCTCATACAGCAGCATCCTACTCCTGGTGCCACCACAGCTGGGCCTATAAATAGTGTAAATAGACAGGAAACGAACTGAAAGTTTCATTTCAATAAATAAGATCCATTGCTAAGAAGTGTATCTGCCACCAATTAAGACATTCTGTCAAGCTCCCCCAAGGAGAAATTTAGCCTTCTCAAAGTTTTAGGGGACCGCTCCCCACTTCATCCCCACTTCGCACTGACTCTCACCTCCATGGTCATCCAGTGCGCCCTCTAAAGATACACACTTGGAGAGATGAGTGACTTGCCCAAGGTTACATGGTTAATACTCCACAGAAGAATCTGAACTAAATCTGTCATTTGGATTTTGTCAACAGGTCTTGGAATCCTGTTTTTCCAGTATCTCAGGGACCAGAAAACTACAGCCCATGGGCCAAATCCAGTCCCCACCTGGTTTTACAAGGCCCATAGCTAAACATGAGTTTTACATTTTCAAGTAGCTGGAAGAAATATTACACCATGACACATGAATTTTATATGAGATTTAGATTATTATCATTATTTTGCCAGAGGGCACATGCACATACCAGAGAGAGAGAAGACAGAGAGAGAGGGAGAAAGCATCCCCCTATCGGTCATGGTCACACTGCGATGCTTTCTTCAATTCTCCATCCCATCAAGCACATGTGCCCAGTGTGTTTTTCAAGCTACTGCGGTCAGGACTGGAGCCACATCATCAGTCACATGGGATCTGGCTCCCTTAACAACCCTGACTGGGGCCAGCCCAAAATCCAGATTTTAATGTCCATACAAAAGTTGTATTTGAACACAGGTACAGCCATTTGTTGTCTGTGGCTATTTCCACACTTCAGTGGTAGAGTTGGAGTGGCAGAGACCTTATGGCTCACCATCTATAAACATCAAGTATTATGACCTTTTCAGAAAAAGTTTGCCGATCCAACCCTGCACCATGTTGATACCTTGACCAGTGTGAACCTTCAGTTTTAAAGTTTATATGGTTACAAGTGGGTTCCCAATGTAGAGAAGGAAATAAGAGAGAAAAATAAGTAAATAAGACATTCATGGGACACAGAAATGGTTTATTACCTGTTGATGATAATGTGTATAGTATTCTCAACTGTACTGGTCTGAGGTGTATTTCATGTTGGGTAAATTCTCCCTGTAAGCTAAATGATGTATAACAAGTGAATGTATAAAAAATAATAATAATAATAATAATAATAAAGTAATGTCAAACAAAAAAAAAACAAACCACAAAAAAAGCCCAAACAGGTTCCCATGCTGCCTTTCCAAATTGACCTGGCAATTAAAAGTCTAATATTTCTACTGTCTTGAGAGAACAGTGACATTTCATTAGTAGGAAAATCATCTGAGATGAGAGTGGCATGAATGCTACATGGCTGCAATCTCTTAGAATGGAATCACTTTGGCTTTCAGAGTATGGGAGGAAGCAAGTCCTTTTCTTTTTGTTCTCAGACTACCAATTATTTAACCATGAAAACAATATGGATTTTTCATAAAGGAAATGTGCTTGACAGAGCTAAAGTGATTTTTTACTTGTTAGGAGTCCTGCTTCACTTGTTCTTCTGATACTTTTATTATGATGCTAGAATTTCAAATGTTTTAGCAATGGAGGGCATTGCATGCTTACTGTGTCATTCTGTGTTTTGTTTTCACTATATGAGGGAAATTGCCCAATGCATTCAAAGTTGGTAACAGCATTGCCCCAATTCCAGAAAAATACAAGGATATTCTCTGGTAGCGGTGCTGCTACCAACCTTTCCTTCACATACTTTGTGTTTCCCATTCTAGCCTCAATTGTAAATCCCAAAGACCTGGTTTATACATTTTTAAAAAAACCAGGGCTAGATTGTAGCTCAGTGGTTAAGGGACCTATATCCATATGACTGACCACAGTCCAAGTTCTGGCCCTGGTGGCTTGAAAAACATGCCAGGTGTGTGTGCATGCATGCTTCAACTTCTGAAGGGATGGGGAAATGGAGGAGAAGGGATTATGGCACGACCAAACCCACTGGGCGTGGGGGGGGGGGGGTGCTTTCTCTCTCTCTCTCTTTCTCTCTCTCTCTCTCTCTCAAGCACATTTCTTCTGGCCAAAGAAGGAAAGGAAAGGAAAGGAAAATAACAAAAATAAAAATAAAATCCATAGGTATCAAAATGAAGAATCTGGAGATGAAAGGTAGGGGTGCTTGCACCATAATGTGAGTGTACTTAATGCCACTGAATAGTATGTACACTTAAAAATAGTTCAAACAAGCCCAGATGTCATGGTACAGGAGTAATGTTAATGTCTTGCAGTGCTGGAAGCCATAGGGTGTCTGCGGATCAGATCTTAGATTGGCCTGGTACCATTCTGAGCATGGGTGTGGGTGCTCAGAATCCTGGAGAGCTGGAGGGCTGGCAAGGAAATCGAGGCTTGGTGAGATCCAATTGAGGGTATTTTCTCTCTCCCTCTCTCTCTCTGCTCCAACCCTGTCATGTTTGCTTTCTATCGTGATACATATATATACATATACATATATATATATATATATATATATATATATATATACACATATATATATACACACACACACACATATATATACACACACACACACACACACATATATATTATTAACAAGGGTAATAAATGATATCATATGCGTATTTTGAGAAGGAATTTAGAAAAGTTTTCAGCCTTATCAGGAAGAGATGAACATTAGTCCATGTTAATTTGTCCTTATGCCTATATGTGTTACGTCCTCAAGAAAACAGCTATGCCATCTAATTAAATTCCCTGTTACTGCTGTCAGTATTGGAAATGAAAATGCTCATAAAAATTCTCCCATTTAGAACAATCCATTCAATGCAAAATGCCAAGCACCCTTGAACCAGCAACAGAAACCAAAATAAAAAGTTACTATATCTAGAATCTCTTATAACACCAACAATTTTATACCAGTGACACCAAAGACAAAACAAAACAAAAAAAAATGTGGACCTTTCTCTGTCATGTACACAGAAAGGCTGTTGAAACTGTCAGGGAAAGAATGAGTTCCAAAATGAAGAGCAAACCACAGTACAGACCTTAAATAAAAAATGATATTTAGAGATGGGCAGGAGTGCCGACTTTAATGAAAAGTCTTCTTCAATTGTTAGGCCATTAAACTGAAGCTGGATGTGAATGTGACCAAGCATCTTATTGGACTCCGGTCTATGTGCCAATGTTTTGCAAAGATTCATAAGATAAAAATCCCTTCACTGTGTGCTGTGAGTACTCTGGCATTTTCCACCAGTTTCCCAGAGCAGAGGTGGTGTATGGTGGATTTTCTGAAGGCTCTACTGTTTAGAATAAGCATATACAATAACAACAGCTGCCACAGCCCGGGCCTGGCAGCGACGGGGTCAACAATCTAAGTGCCAACTGGTCGTGTCAAGTGAAGCTGATGACAAAGGAACAGCCGTGCTCTGTGTCTTCTAACGCCTCAGCAACATAGTCACTGTAGACCAGCATGGTGACCCAGTACACAGCAGCATGGTGCGAAGTTTACATCAACTTAATCAAATGGTCATTGTCCTTTCTGCTTCATCCAGCCCTGTACACTCAGCAGCCCTCCCACCTCAACACATGCACACTTGGCTTAATATGCTTGGAAGTTTTGGGCTTTTAAGATAAAGGAAAACTCTAGGACCAGCAGTTGGCATAATGGCTATGTCATTGGACTCCCACGTAGTCAACCATGGTTCGAGTCCTGGACCCGGTGGCTTGAACTCACACTGGGCATGTATGTGTGCATGCCCAAGATCCCAAGAGGAGAATAGAGGAGAAGGGATTGTGGCATAGCCATCCCCCCTGGGGGGGGGGGGGTGATTCCTCGCTTTCTGTCTCTTGGTCTCTTCCTGTCTTTCTGGCAAGCGCATATGCCCTATAGCAAAAACCTCTCAAAAAACAAAAAAGGAAAACTAAAAACAACACTCTAAGTGTGGGCACTGTGGGTGTGGTGCCGGGTTGTAATGGCCCAGAACCTCTCCTGCCCACTGCAGGCTCTATATAAAGCATGAGGGCATACAGATGGCCCCTAAGCAACAATCCTAGAAGAGGGTTGTTGGGCCTATAGATTTAAAAATAAAATAATGAAATAGGGCCAGCTTCATAGTGCAACAGTTAAGCACTGTACATTGGGAGCCAGATCTCACATGGCCAACCATGGTTTAAAGTCCAGCCCTTGTGGCTTGAAAAACATTCTGGGCACATGTACATGTGAGCCCAAAGTTCTGATAGGAAGGAGAAGGGTTTGTGGAGTGACCACACCCCCATTGGAAGGTGCTTTCTCTCTCTCTCGTGTGCAGGTGTGCACCTTTTAGCATAAATAATAATATGAAGCACAAGACTGCTCTAATTAGTTGCTATTATTTAAAATTTTCAAGCATTCAACTAAAATGTTGGAGCTCCAATTTCATTCAGTTTGGAAACGCTGGGCTCCTCTGCCCCACTGAAAGCATTAGCTAGATTGCACAGTAGCTGCCCCCATAGCTTCCTGCTTCTCACTGCTCGCCTGCTAACTCATATTTGCTACCTGCCTATTCTATGTAGGCTTTGGGTTTAGGTCTTCTGATCTAAAGACACTGAACTTCTTGAGGGCAGTGGTCATGCCTTTTGAGTGAATTCAGCACTTAGCACTGGCTCTTTACACATTGATCTCTCCTTTGAGTCACTTGACAATGTTCATTTTAATGGCTCAGAAAGTTGAAGTGACTCAACTGCAGTCTCAAAGCTGGGCACTGCTGAGAGACTTTGGTCCAAGGCTCTAGGAGTTGGAGTCCCTGGCAATCATCTCACTGCTGTGGATCATCATAACCCATTTGAGTAAGGCTGTCCCTTAGTAAAAATCAACTCAAATGAATTTCATCAGCAGAGGTCATGCTATGATCTAAATGTTGGTATCCCTCCAAATTCATATGCTGGAACCTAATACCCAATGTGATATTATTAAGATAGTATTTAGAGATAGAGACATTTGGAAAGTGATTAAGTCATGAAGTTTCTGTTTTCATGAAGGGGATTAGTGCCCTTATGAGAGGCTTGGGAGAGGTCCCTTTCCTTTTACCATGTAAGGATACAGCTAGAAGGCACCATATTAGAAGCAGAGAGTAAGCCCTCACCAGACACTGAATCTGCTAGCACCTTGATCTTGGACTTCCTGGTCTTTAGAATATAAGCAATACATTCTGTTGTGTATAAATTACCCAGTCTAAGGTATTTTTGTTGTAGCAGCTCGAGCAGACTAAGACAGGCTGTGTCTGGGTTTTGAAGTCCAACTGTGTATGTTCAACTCCTAGCTCCATTGAGTTGTGTGATATGAGACAAGTTACTTCATCTCCTTGCCTGACATTTTTTTTACTTCCTCTCTAAAATGGAGGTAAAAACAGTACTTATGTCATAGCATTGTTTGCAGATGAGATGAAGTAATATATAAATTCATTTCCTATAGTACCTGGCTCAAAAAAGCTTCCCTGTTATTATATCATCAAATTCTAAACATTTCAAATGAAAAACACATATACTTATTACAGGCAATTTAAAATTCTTCCATGCTAAAGTATTTTAATAAGACATAGCTATAAATCTCCAATATAAATTCCTGATGTTTCTTTGTTTTGTTTCATTTTTAGATTTTTTTGTTATAGGGTGCGTGTGCTTGCTAGAGAGAGGCAGAAAGAGGGAAAGTGAGAAATCACCCCCCAGGGTGATTTCACATCTCAATTCCTTCGCCTCCATTTTCCTCTAATGGGCTCACACACTCATGCTTCTGGCACGTTTTTCAGTCCACTGGGTTTGGGACTATAATTATGGAGTCAACCATATGAGATACAGGGTCTTAACCACTGTGCCACCTGCTGGCTCTCAATCTCTGTTTCATAATAATTATATTACTAGAAATAAATGAAGTAAACAGAAATGTTGTAACAATCTGTGTCATTCTGGATTCAATAACATGCCAGAACTGGAGCGAATCTAAGCCTTCCCAATTTCAATGGATTTTAAATTTATTCAAGCTATAGAATCCACTTCTTCTAGCATAATCTTACTAAGATGCCCTTAATGAGAATGGCAGCCATGGTTGAAGAAAAAGCGAAGTGACAAAACTGGACTCTGACTTCACCCAGCTTATTTTCAGAACTCGTGTGCTAAGGGCTAGGGTTTGGTAACCACCGATCTTGTCTATGTTCTCTCATTTTACCAGGGGGGAAATTATTACCATTCATATGTCTGTACAGATAAGAAGGCTTAAGCTGAGGACCACCCTGGTATTTTGTCGTGGTTTCCTCATCACCTAGCCATGTGCCTGGATCACAGTGCACATGGCATAGGTGAGGTGCCAGCCTAAGAGGTGAAGATGAGGGGGGATGGGCTTCTAGGGTGTAGTGATCATTGCTGCCAGCAGGGGGTGACAACCAATATGGTCCAGACAGGGTATTGGGAGAAGGGATGAGGTGGGGAAAAGTATGCTTAAATTTAGAGAAACCCAAGAGGTGGGATTAGATGACCTTTAAACATCAAAGTGAAGAGGCCATTCTCAGACCCAGGGATCCTGTTGAACCCCAGTCTTGTCCAGGGATTTGGGAATGGCTGGCATATTTTCAAGCAGTGATGCTGGAACCACCTACGTCAGAATTACCTGGGAATTTCTTAATGCAGATTCATGAGCCCTATCCCAGTCATACTGAATCAGAATTTCCAGTGGTAGCAACCATGCGTCTATGTCCTCACAAGCTTCCCAGATGCTCCTGCACAGAAGTACCATATCACATATATGGGAGAATCTCCCATGGTGCTGCACAAGAACCATCCGGAAAGCTTTACTTAGTCTGGGCCCTGCCTTCGAAGATTCTGATTTAACATGTTTGGGATGGGGCCTGAGAACTGATACACTTTCTGAAATCTCCAGGTAACATGCAGCAGATAGTTTACAACCATTCATAACTGATTGCCAGAGGGGAGGATAGCCCCACCCCAAAACACTTGCTTATGTACCTGGAAGACCTGGGGTGAGGGAGGACTTAGGACACACGCACAAAGATACCATTTTCATTCACGGCATCCATTAGGACTGGGTGGTGGTCAGTGTCTGATAACCCTTCAAAGCATCCTCTGAAGAACCCATGCAGGCCTTTCCATCTGACTGCTATGGGGCCTGCCATTTATTTCTGTTTATATCAGTTCTAAAATACATGTATTCAGGAGAAACTAACACTGCCACACAGAACAATTTCCCTGGCAGTAGTTCCTTCTGTCTTCCTCTGTGACATGAATTACTCGTGTTAATATAACCAACTGAAAATGCAGATATTCGAATTGACCCTTAGAGAGAGATTAAGTTGCTACTTTCCCTTTCAGTGTGTTTTATCAACCACACAGGCTGCGAGGAAGACAAAAACTTTTCAGCAAAGACCTGTCAAAACATTGTTCTTGTGAACACTGAAGCTTGTTTTTAAAATATGCAGGGTACATTTACCACACATCCTTTTAAAATAAAATTTATTGAGGTATATTTTATCTTTAATAATAGCTTCTATTTAAATGTACAGTTTGATGAGTTATGACAAATATCCACTCTCATGTAATTGCCATCACGATTAAGACAGGAAACATTTCTATCTTCCCCCAAAATTCTCTCTTGCCTTTGGCAGGCCATCTCTTTGCCCCATCCCTGGCCCCAGCCAATCACAGATCTGTTTTCTGAAGGTCTGGATTAGTTTAAGCTATTAAAAATTTTGACATAAATAAGATCAAACAGCATTTACTATTTGTCTGGTTTCTTTTGCTCAGCACAATGTTTTTAAGATCTAACCAAAAGCCTGAACCATTAGAGAATACTACTATTAATTGTTTCTTTTTTGCGTGAAAAAATAGGTGCATGGAGACTGCAGGCTATTACTTCTGTAGAAAGAGGTTTCCTGAGTGGCCAGTGGTGGAAGGCAGGTTACTGTGAATTGAAAGGGAAGTGAGAAAGTAGAGACAATTGGCTAAATTGGTTTCATTCAAGGAGGGTGAGGAGGACAAACTCATGCTGAAGTAACATGAGTTTTCACTGAGGCAGGGGATTTCTAGAGCAACAGACTCTCTGGGGAGGCAGTAGACCTGGGGATGTAGAGAAGCAAAATGCAAGGAAATTTTACCAGTTTAAAAATTCTGGGGGGTCAGCTGGTGGCATGGTGGTTGAGTAGGCTGAATCCCACATGGTCAAGTGAGCGGTTCGAGTCCCAGATCTTGCAGTATGAAAAACACCAGGTGCATGTGCATGTGTGCCCAAAATCCTGACAGGAGAATGGAGGAGCGGGAATCGAGGCATGGTTATCCCCATGGGAAGAGGGGGTGTGATTTCTCACTTTCTGTGTCTCTCCCCATCTTGGTCTATCCAGAAAACACATGTGCCCAATAGCAAAAACTGAAAAATTAATTAATTAATTAATTAATTAATTAATTAAAGTAAAGTAAAGTAAAGTAAATTGAAATGTTGGTCTCTGTGTAGTTTAAAACATATCCAAGAATTCTTTGACATAATTTCTTCAAGAGATAGAGGTTAATTCCTCTCCCATAAGTGTGGGCTGGACTGAATAACTCACTTCTAAGGAGAAAATGGCAAACGAGGTGATTTATCACTTCCAATACTGGTCCATAGACAGTATGGTGGCTTCCATCTTGGGGCCCCTCTCTGGGATCAGGGTGTTCTAGGAGGGGTGTTAGAGTTAGCAGGGACCTAACATGTCTAGAGTGAAGGGTTGTCAAATCCGAGGAAGGAAAAATTAAGTCAGGACTTGCAGGATGAACAGGACTCAGGAGGACATGAAGGCCAAGAACCTTCACTTACAATGGCCTGGAGGTGAGAGAATATGGCCCATTCACGAACTCTGGGAAGTTCCCTTTAGAGTAGTTCACGTATCTCCTCTTCATCCAGATCTACCTGTATGCATTGTTTTTAATTATTGGTCCAGTTATGGCTCACAGTATGATAGAAATCTATTAGTATGAACATCCTAGAAGTAATACTAATGAATACTATGTTTGGGTTCTACATAATAGAATTGCTTCACTGATTTGTCAGTGGCTTGAATATCTGATCTTTACAGTATAAAACTATCCATGGAAAGAGGTGCTCCTAAAACCACACAAGTGACCACACAAGTCCCTAGTTTAGGGACTTCCTGTAATGTTATTGTCACACTTTGGTGTGGTGGGATAGGTTAGGTGGAGAGAGAAGAGACAGTACTATATTGCAATAAATAAAATTTTCCTTCATTCAAATCCCAAGTAGTACTCATTTCATGCATTTTGGTGCCAAAGAATCCACTCTTATCTAGTCAGGAAATTTGAACTAGTTTAGAGCACACAGACCAGCCAAAATTTGGCAAGTTTATATATAGATATCAAACTATCCTCACTATACACATTTTTATATAAATGCTCATGAAGATGAATTAACCCCTTTTGTGACTGACATCCTGCAGCAATTTCCAATGCTGCAGAGCATATAAAACAAAAACAAAAACAAAAACAAAACAAGGGGCCAGTGGGTGGTGTGGTGGTTAAGGATGCTGGACTCCCATATGGCTGACTGTGATTTGAGTCCCAGATCTGGTGGCTTGATTTCTCACTTTCCCTCTCTCTTTTGCTCTGTTCCTTTCTGGTCAAATTAAATCAATAAAGTTAAATAAAATAATTCTTTAAAGAAAGAAATAATAAAGTGCCACCAAGATTACACAGCACTATCAAGATAATGAGCAGCTCCCTGAGATGGACGTGCGGAAGTGAGATCTAGGGGGCAGTGGTGAGTGGAAGGTTTGAAGTTTTATCTGCTCTCTATCTCTAAAGGAGACAAGTGGCTTAGCAAAGAATAGCAAGCCATACAGCCATACCATTAGATTAAAAAACTGGATAGAAATGCCTCACTGAGCAGCATGGAGAAAATTTTGATCACATCTGGCAATGTGTGGTGGTGGGAGAGGGATTAATAGCATACTGCAGAAAATAATTCTTGAGGATGGAAACTCTGGCCTCCAGTATGGCATCCAGAATGTTCCATGATGATGAAAATGTTCAGAATCTATGATATCCAATATAATAGCCAGTAGACACACTAACTTTTGAGCACTTGAAATGTGACTAGAGAGATTAAAAGTTAATTTTTGTTTTTTAATATTAATAATTTTTTTATTTGTTAAAATTAATTTGTTTTAATTTAAAATAGCCACAAGTGGCAAGTGACTGCTATATTGGATGGTGGGAGCTCTAAGTAATGGGCTAGATAGTATTATTCTTTGAAATCATTACCCTAGCCCCTTAAAGAATGGAGATATATCTTTGACTATTATTCTGGTGCTCAGCATAGGTTAGGTATTCCAAAAATGCTTATGAACAGGAGATGGACAGTGATGAAACAGTAATAAGTGACTCTGTAAGGCTGACCCACATGATATAGTTCCAGATTCATGTCTAAAGACCTCCCTGAGTTTGCTAGGCATGTGTGTGCCCAAGATCTGGGACTGGCTGAGGCTGAGGTGGACTGCATTGTCAGGATCCCGTTGGATTGTTGTGTCGCTCTCTCATTCTTGGAAGAAATAAAAATATATAAGCCTTAAAAAGTGCTTATTAACAAAAACCCAGCAGCCAGAAGAGCACTAACTTATGATACAGAAGGTAGGTTGTACAAGACTGTGTGGTCAGTTATTTCCCAAAAAGTATATCGAAGAGCCTCAGGTCTACAAAAGCCTCTGTAGAAAAAAGATTCCCTGGGACCAGCAGTTGGCGTAATGATTATGTCGCTGGACTCCCATATAGTCAACTGCGGTTTGAGTCCTGGACCCGGTGGCTTAAACTCACGCTGGGCGCGTGTGCATGTGTGCCCAAGATCCCAAGAGGTGTGGCCATCCCCCCGGGGGGTGATATCTCGCTTTCTGTCTCTCTGTCTCCCTTTGTCTTTCTGGCGAGCGTGCACACCCTATAGAAAAAACCTCTCAAAAAAAGAAAAAAAGAAAGAAAGAAAAAGAAAAAAGATTCCCTGATCAAATACTAAACATTCTATGACTTGCTTAAGAATTAGAATCCATTTAGTGTATTACAGAAAGTTGGATAGTTTTATTAACGTGCTGTTCTCCATAGTTATTTGATTAAGAAATCCCCTCTTCACATAATACTTTCTGACATCTCTTAGAGCTAGTAGACTGTGGGAAAAATACTTTGAGAGATGTTATGGTAATGACAGGGGGGAAAAGGAAAACATCCAGTTTTAATTCTTTGAAGGTAGAGACCTTCAATTTTCAGCAAATAGTCAGCAGGTAATAAATGTTTACTATATGGTCGGTAAGATCATTCTCCCAGCCCAAATCAGAGGCAGTCTTTAAACCATTTCCACCCAGCAAGGTCAACAGAAAAGACAGCAGTGTGGCAGGGTAATTCTAGGCTTCCACAGGCTGCCAAGTGGGCATTCCTCCAGAAATGAAAGATAATCCAACATCGAAGAAGTAGTGCAATAGGAAATTAGGACAAATAATAACAGTATGGAAATATATTAATGGATTTTTCAAATTCAGTACATTAAGATTTAAACCAAATTGCTAAATAATAAAAATTGATTCTAATTAGAATATCACCTGCCTTGTACAAAAGAAGGGCCTCTGTGGATAGCAGAGGAAAATGAAAAAATGAGGATCCAACTGAAACCAGAGCAAATACATCTTCCTTCGTCACTTCTGGTTTTGGGTTCTGCTAATATCGTAGAAAAAGGGGATTAGAATTAACTTGTATCTATGTTATAATTTCAACTAAAGTTATTTGTAGTTATTATATATACATTTATGCATTTATGCTTAAGTTTTTTGTTTTTTGTTTTTGTTTTTTTGCGGGGGAGAGGTTTTTGCTATAGGGTGCGTGCGCTCGCCAGGCAGATAGACAGACAGATAGAAAGCGAGAAATCACCCCCCAGGGGGGATGGCCACGCCACAATCCCTTCTCCTCCATTCTCCTCTTGGGATCTTGGGCACGCATGCACATGTGCCTGGCGTGAGTGTAAGCCACTGGGTCCAGGACTCGAACCTCGGTCGACTACATGGGAGTCCAGCGACATAGCCATTACGTTAACTGCTGGTCCCCTTCAATATAGTTTTGAATTCAGCCTTTATGATTTAAGTATGTGCTGACAATTTTCCCATGGATATCATCTTCAACTGAAATAACTGATCATATTTTAGGCCCTGAGATAAATCATACCATATCTCATTCTTGATCCAATTAAAAACAAAGAAAATAAAAAACTAAACAAAAAGTAAACATCTACCATGCTATAAATCAGAAGCAAAAACTCTCCGGACATCAACAAGAAATGAATAAACAGAATTGACAAAGATGTGTGGCTGATCTTGTCACATTTCCCCCTTACCCAGCTCAGTGCAATTCAATGAAATTGTCACACATTTGTTTGCTATTTTTCAAACTGACACTTTAGAATATGTTTGCCAAAGCTCCTAAAAAGAACTCTGACAAGCTCTCTCAAGGATCCCTGGGCGTTTGGGTTGCCCTGAACAACCACCAATGGCTGATGCTATTATCCTGGATGCACGCACACATGCACACGTGCAGCGCGCGCGCACACACACACGTTATCTGGATTGACAAAGTCTCTTGAATGCAAACTTAAGCTTCTGTCTGTGTCTGGGACACCCTGTCTGCTGCTATGGTGAGCTTTATCCATCCTCTCGAAGCTAAGAGAGAAGGTCCATAGTGAGTCTGCCAACACACCATATCAAAGAACATAATCTCAAGCTGGGAGAGACTCTAAGATGATCTCTTTCACAGAAAGGAAAACTGAGGCCTGGAGACATGAGATGCCTTGCCCTAAGTCAGACAACTAATGTAGTTCACATGATAGTGGAAGCCATTGTATAGGCCCAAACTGCCAGGCTCTCAGGGCCACTTTGCCTTCCACAATGGCCATGTCCAAGCCATTTGGCTGAAAGTTAAGAAATATGCCTGACAAGAAGCAGCTTGGAGGCCTTTGTACAGATGATGTTGCAAAAGAAAAGGTCCTTTCAGAAGTCCCACAATGACTCTTCACTGCCAGCTATTTTGGGGAGCAGTTCTGGCTCATAAAAGAGGCTCTGCTTCTTTTCACAGTCCTGATCATCAATTGCAGGACAACTTTGGCCACGCCCTCACCCAGACAGCTCCACAGGAGGTGTAGGCGAGTCATGGCCACCTTGAAGGGGAACATGAGGTCAGCATGTGCTTGGGCTTAGATGAGCCTTTATGACACAGGCTTTCCAAATCTCTGGTCCTTGAATTATTTTAAAATGTACCCTTTTCTGGGGGGGTTCAGCTGCAGTGGCATTGAGGTAACATAACACTCTGCCGAGACCAAGTGGGAAGGTCCCAGGTTCATGCTCTGAGCTCTTCCATGCATGCCGCAGAGCATGCTGGAATGCTAGCTGGCTGAGGCTGGGGGAAGGTGTGAGACCCTGTCGAAAGTATCTGTCTTTCGCTCTTTCCATGTCTTCCTCTCTCATGGGGAAAAAAATGAAATATATCATCTTTTAAAAAGTACTTTTTTTAAAGAAAGGGTTTTGCTATATACCATTCCACCTGCCTCGGTCTCTCTGCTGAGATTACAGGCATCTGCTACCACGTGAGCTCTATTTCAGACAAGGTCTTCCTATGTGACCCAGGCCATCCTTGAGCTCATGATCCTTCTGCCTCAGCCTCCCAAGTTGCTAGGATTACAGGCAAACACACTGAGCTTAACCTTTAGGTTGGAACAGGAATCAAACCTGGGCCGCCCTGTGGTCTCAGCCTGCAGAGCATAGCCTCTTAGCAGTTCATGCCACCCTGACTGGGCCGGCCAAAAAAGAACTCATTTTTAAAATGATGGTTTTGGCATAAATCTCAATCATTAGCCAGGTGGCATCTAAAAACTGCGGGGGTGTGGTGTGCATTTTGGTATGACAAAGTATCAGTAATTAGAGATAGAGAGGACATTGAGAAATTACCTATGGGGCCTATTCAAAGTGATGGTAACAAGTGAGAGGAGACAAAATCATATATGTAAAGAACTTAATGAATAGCCAGGATTCAGAAATGGAGCTGCTGTGTGAAAATGCTTGCGTGTCTTGCATGTGGTGAGAACTCAGTGATGACGATGAGGAGGAGGACTGAGGAGTAAGACTGAACAGACTGGGCTTCTTTTTCCCTCTGAAACCTTCCTACATGGAGTTTCAGTTCCCTCCCATCTCCCTCTTGGTCTTCTCTCTTCCTCACACCATGAGGCAGTTGTGGGTGTGTGGTTGGGGCCAGAGTGGAGGCCAGAGGAAACATGCAATGTCTAGAGACACGTATCAAAGATGAGCAGTGCAGGCCACATGTGTTCCAGGGATAGTGCTCTCCATAAGATGTAAATGAGTGACAACAAAAGAACAAATAAAATCTAGCAGCCAAATGCAGTTAAAATTGGGAAGGCTGGGATCAGCAGATGGTGTAATGGTTACATTGCTGGACTCCCACATAGTTGACCATAGTTCAAGTCCTCGATCTGGCAGCTTAAAACTCACACTAGGCACATGTGCATACATGCCCAAAATCCTGAGGAGAAAATGGAGAACTGATTGCCGCATGACCATCCCCCTGAGGGGCAATTTCTCTCTTTCTGTTTCCCTGTCAAGCACACGTGTCCTATAGCAAAAAAATCTCTCTTAAAATAAATAGGGATGGCTATGTGAAATAAAACTAGTTTCTTCTCTGTATGACTTTTTGTGGCTTTGAATCTGTTATAGTACGTTGTGAGTCTTCAAAGGTAACAATGATATGGCGTTTGGTAAACCCATTTAATGATGGAAGAAAGTCTGTTTTCTTCTGAATGTAACTAAGGAATGGCATTCCGAGGAACAGTCTTGGTAAATTCTCATCCTTAGGTTTTTCTTCTTTCCTTTACTTCCCCACCCCAATCCTCGAGCAGAAGAGATTATGTGCTAAACATAGTAATTCTCAAATTTGAGGGTAATTGACATCTAGGGTCCTTCCCTTCAAAGTGTGGACTGGAAATCAGCAGGATCAATATTACCTATGAGTAAATGAAACTCTGAGAGTAGCATCCTCTCAGACTTACTGAATCAGAATTTACACCTTAGCAAGATTCCCAGGTGATTGATTTGCACACTAAAGTTTGAGTTGCAAGTTAAGAAAGCTGAATTCCACATATCCAAAAATGGTTCAAATCCTGGCCCTGGCAGCTTAACAAACACATTGGCATGTGTGCATACGTGCCCATAATTGTGAGGAGTGGAGAAATGGAGGAGAAGGGACTGCAATGTGACCAAGCATTAGGGAGTGCTTTCTAACTTTGGCAAGCGGATATGCCCTCTGGCAATTAAAAAACTAAAAATGAAAAGTTTGAGTTGCAGACTGAAGGTGCTTGGTATTTGGCATTAATCTCAATAATTCTGAGACAGTGTATTCAGGGTGAGGCTCAGGTATGTACATTTTACCATACCACCTCCAGGAGATGTTGATGCAGGTGGCATGTGGTCTCCTGTTGAGAAACAGATTTAATTGAAGAGTTCTATAGTCCAAGCACCCTGCTATAAGATAACAGAACAGCCTCCCTCCCCCACCCCCGTGGGAACATTTTTCAGAGCAGCACTTCTACTCGGCCTGGGATGGTATAATCACCTTTATTGTTAGAAATAAGGAAATGGAGCCAGGAAAAGAGAATGGAAGGCCTGGGCCAAGGTCACTCAAGGGTTAGCAGGTGCATTAGAGTGAACAAGTACCCTCCCATCTGGCCTCCCCCCTCAAGATCCTCTCTCCTCCTCCTGCCCTGATAAGCTCTTCATTCACAGCTATGGCATTGGTACCAGCCCTCTCTGAGTCTGCTTTTGATTTTAGTGAAAGGCCAACAAAGCACTGCTGACTATTTGTGCTTGCTAATGAAAATTCTGATTAGCTCAGTTCAGTCAGCTGACTCAGGCAGCCAAGGCCTAGCAGCAGCCTGCTTATTCAATCAGGGCCTGGGCCATTTTCTAATTACCAGCATCACTGGGCACATTTCCTCCAACTATGAACTTGCTGGAGTTCAAGTCATCTTCAGCTGTTGTATTTACATGAGAAAGGAGGATCTGATACATCTGTGTTTGTGTCAGTGTGCCAGCTTCTCCCTCCCTGTTCGAGACCAGGTGGAATGGCATGTGTTTCCCTGGCTTCCCAGGCTGCAGATCCCAACGGGAGCCATAAGGCAAGCCCTGGGAGCGGATGGATGCGCTGGCTTTCATTGGGCTGGCCAGGGTGACCTCTTCCCAGATTCTGAATTTCAAATTACATTTCTGCTCAGAGGCTGGATAGAGTGATCAAGCATCCCATTCTTCCTGGGACAATGAGTTTCTCCAGGACACAGGACTTTCAGAGCTAAGGCTAGAAGGGTTGATCACCTTATGCCTAGAGCACCAGGACACAAATGCAGTGTCACAGCACTGAACATTTCCAGGGTGACCTATTGAATAGTTGGAA
Organism: Tupaia tana; assembly: GCA_026018925.1. NCBI lineage: Eukaryota > Metazoa > Chordata > Mammalia > Scandentia > Tupaiidae > Tupaia > Tupaia tana. The sequence continues at coordinate 59,968,833 of JAKSZU010000013.1, forward strand.
AAGTATTTTTCTATACAAAAATGTGTCATGATTTTTCAATGATCCAATAGCTCGAATTTGGAAGAATGATTGGGAGTTGGGGCCCCATCTTCTTCTGTCAGGCCTGAAGCTTATGATGCATCCCTTTACTACTCTGTGCCTTAACTGTGCTTTTACTCTCTCTTGCTAATCTGATAAGATAAAGCATTATTTTATTACAATAAGAAAATGGTTAAGTGGAGGTCTATAGGCAGGTTCTGAGATGAGGGTGGTGCCAAAGAAAGAATAACGAGTGTGCAATCCCTTTGAATGGAGGTAGCTATGGTTTGAATGTCCCCTAGAAGTTCATGTGTTGAAATTTGCAGAGCCATTGTAATAGTGTTGAGAGTGGACACTTGATCCAATTATGAAAGCAAAAAGTGGGGTCATTGCAAGGTGACTGGGATTGGGTGAGGCCATCAGAGCAGGAACTCCCATGATTGACTTTTAGTGGATTTATAAGTAGAGGAGATACATGGACATATGTGCTCTGCTCCTACTCTGTCTTGCCATGTGATCATGGCCTGTACTACCTTGTAACTCCACAGAGAGCCTCCACAAACAGGAAGACCCTCACCAGATGTAACCCCTTAACCTTGAACCTCCAAGATATGAGCTAAATAAACCCTTATTTTTTTTTATAAATTACCCAGGCTCAGGAAATTCTATTTTTATAACAGAGAATGGATTAACACAGAAGTGTATCATCTTTAAAGTATTTTTTTCTATTCAAAAACATATTAAGCATTTATGTAGTAGGCACATGGCAAGGCAGGTATATGTCCTGTATACTACCAGCCCTTCAAGAGTCAACAATCCCATGTGGGCAACAGATACAAATAAAATTAAGCACATCTACTATGAGCCCTAGGGGATCACTAACCTAAAAAAAAAGGCCATGGGAGCTAGGGAAGGGAGAATTAGGATACTTTTGCTTACTATTTTGCATTCATTGTCTCAGTTAACACATTTCATTTTCATAATAACTTGCTTATTATACCCATCCTAAGGATGAGGGAAATGAAGCTTTGAAAAATCTAATATCTTGCTCAAGGTTTCAAGTTGGTAAATTAAAGTCCAGGGTTAGAAGCTAAGAGCCTGAGCCTTGTCTTACGCACTGCATTGTATACCAAGACTCCTACCCTTGTGGGGTGCTTGCTGGATCCTAAACACAACCTGTGTGTTGAATACTCAGTGAACATCGATAAAAGCAAACCAATTGAGCTCTAGGAACAGAAGAACATAGCTGTGAATGATGGGAGCATGGCAGATGAAAATATGAGGTGGGGGTCACTGAGTTCTACTATGTGGAATCCTAAGGCATGACACCAGGAATGTCCCACTGGTGGTGTGAGAACTCTGAGAATGCTGACATTCTAAAGGGAACTGCCTGGACAAACGCTGCCCTTCTGGCCCCTCAGCCGCATTAGAGTCTAAAGAATGTACAACTAAAATGTGAAGCCAAATGCCTGACTTCTTCATCATTCTTCAGAAGATGGATGATATCCATTAATATCTTTATACCACACTGTCAATTTCTCAAGAGCATATCTTTCTTATGCACATAGACCATCTGAGCATATTGCTCTGCATATTTAGTGTACTTGATAATGCAAATAAAATGAAAATGTATTGATCTGATATGCCATACTTGATGATTTTAGTATATGCATTGCAACAGAGGATCCAGGAGTAGGATCCAGGATCCACCAACTATTCAAATGAAAGCTCTTGCTTTAACAATAACAACCTACAAGGATAACACTCTGCGGACACCAAATATACTAAGTACCCAGAGCCTAACATCATAGAATTATCGTCCTCTGGAATATTCTCGATATCTGTTTCAGCTACTTTATAGGTTTAGGGTTTAGTAAAGCAAATACAGAATTTCAGATGATTAAGAACTTAGAAAATATTTTAATATTTAATATCATGAAAATTAATTTCCCTGTAATTATAATGAACAAAACATAAGTATATAAAGGATACTGTTTAAAGCAAGATTTAAAGAAATACCAGCTTCTGGGGGGGTGGGGAATACCTTTCTTGCTCACTTCCACTGTTAATACAATAGTTCCTGATTAATCTAATCATAGTTCTTTCCCTAGGCTCCCAAAGAGGCTCTTATCTAGAATGCTGGTTTGTTCTGGGCCTTTCTGTGACTCTGAGACTTCAAGTCAGCGCCTGGCACAGCCAGGTGCTAGAATCCGTAGAGCACTTCTTCAGTTATAGAAAATAACTGAGAGTTTTTCAATGCAAAGAAAGGCTTTCTCTACTTGCTTTTTAACACTCAGCTTTATCTTACAATAGCCTTTATGCTTCTGTGCATAAAGGGGAGATTGACGGTCAGTTCCACCCATCTGACGTTTCTGCCCTTGAGCTCAGTGAAACTGAAAGTGTGAGTGCTTAGGGGAATCTCTTCCTGTGGTGGACCTTTGGGGAAGGTACTGTCCTTTTACCTGAGCATGCCAATGAACTAAACTGCTCAGGGGAATGTCTGGGAGACTGCAGTGACTCCTCCCTCCTCTTCATTTACATAGTCCCTATGCACTTTTTCCTTTAACCTTGACATTTTCTGAAATTAGCTTTATCAACTCTTTCCAGTTCTTTTCAGTTGATAATTTCCTTGAGCTGTTTGCACAACCTTTTCTTTTTGTAGTAGCTGTTTATTCACAACAGCCTTTGTAAAGGACAAGCTAGCAAAACTCAAACATCAATGTGTTTTACTTCTGTCCACACTGGTTATCCAATGGTATTTACAGACAACTCAATTCCTGCGCAAGAGCCTTCTAGAAAACTGTAGCGATATAAAATGAAGAAAGTTAGTTCTTTAGCCAGGACATGAAATATGTTTATTATTCCCAAAAACTCTTGCTTTGTTTCCAAAACTATTGAGTGAAGCAAAGGAAAATATTTTTTGCCATGTACTCTCATAGCACTATAACAGACTATAAATTGAGAAATTCTAAAGGTAACATATAAAGTTCACCAAATGCCAGATGCAGACACTTTATTAAATATGTCTTTTGCTATTTATATGTTAATTCTTAAACATCTAGATCTTTGCGGACCCTTGATAGACTGTCCCTCCCAGGGCTAGCCAATTCTGAGAGAGAATCAACAATTTGCTCTCAATCTGTTTATACACCAGCAATCCATAGCCCACACCCCCACTCACCTTCTCCATCAGGATTTCACACTAATGACCCTGGGTCCAGGTACCAGAACCCCAGAGCCTGTTGAGATCATTCAAATCAGTTAACCCTAAGCCTGTTCACCCTGCCTTGTCCATTCCTTCCTCTGGAAACTACAATAAAGGCTTTTGCCCCTATTTCCCCTGTTCCCTCTGTCTCTGAACTGACCCTATGTTTCCCCATGTGGCCCCTCATGGTATGATATGCCTCCTTCTGTTGGAATCTGTGAGTAAAGCAGTCTTTTTCAATGATATCCATCTCCTAATCCGTTGGTTTCACCAGACCTAAATCATAATAATAATAAAAAACCCCCTACATTTTCAAACATGTACATAAAGAGAAAATGATACCAAGTGGCAAAAGAGGACAGTCTGGCCCCAGCACTCTGACCATTATTCGAATGGACTTAGATGAGACGTAGCTACTCTGTTTGCTATATTTAGTAAAACTGCCACTTTAGCCGTTTCAAGGAAAAAAAAAAAAAAACATGATTTTACCATAAAACAGTGTATTTGATTATTGGGAAAGTTATGACACACTTTTCCATAGATAACATAGAAAAACAAGTCATAACTTTCCTGATGACCTAATATTATAAGAAATATAAACATATATCTAATATGATAAGAAAGTACTCAATACAGCCAAGTTGAAGTATCAAGAGGTGTGATGAAAGTGTCCACATTAAGATAACACATATTACAAAGTGTGATGAGTCTTTTCAGGAGTCCTTGACTTCTAAAGCATAGGTTGAGTCCATGGGCAACAATAGCATGAGCAAACAAAAGTAGTCCTCACTCACCTAGGCAATAATACTATAGTTTTGTACCAAATGTTCTGGATTCTAATATACCCATTAAAACCACATCATAAGAGATTCAGTATAAAAAGCTAACTCTCTAGGATCAGCAGGTGGTGTGGTGATTAAGGAGCTGGATTCTCACATGGTTGACCACAGTTCCAGTCCCAGACCCAACCTCCTGAAAAATCACACTAGGTGTGTGTGCATGTGTGCCCAAAATCTCGAGAGGAGAATGGATTGTGGCATGGCCATCCCCTTTGTGGGGGTGAGTTCTCACTTTCCCTCCCTGTTTTTTTTTTTTTTTTTTTTTTTGTCTCTTATAATAAGTGATTTGCCCTTTGGCAAAAACCTAAAAAACAAAACAAACAAAAAACTCCAGCAAAGTTCCCATTATTATTTCTTATTTAGAGCTTGTTTCTGTCTGTCTCTGGAGTAAGAGCTACCCAGAGGCACTTTTACTTGAGTTGGTATGCCTAGCAGGTTGTGGACAGTAGGTACTAAATATTGATTTACAGACTGAAGAAATAAATAGCTTTAATTAACAGTGTGAGAGTTGAGATGAGATCAAAGATACCTATTTATAGGAGTAACTATATAGGTAAATGATTTGGAAATGAGGATTAAGGCCACTTCCTCAGGCTCAAGCCATAGTATTCCCACTACATTTTGTCACCTCTTTGGAAGAAATCTAAGACACTTATTTCATGGCAGTGGACATCTTGGCATCTCTTGGTTACTAGCAGAATGCTAAATCCTGTCTAATTCAGCAATTCTCTGGCTAACAGCTGGTTTCATTGGCATTTTCCATGGGTACTGTAACAAATGGCTGGGAGTAACTCAGTGCCATTATTCTACAGGGACACTTACCAAAGGCTCTAGCTCCTTGCGGTCTATGAGGTTCATCTCTGTGACGAAGTAATAGAAGTGTTTGTAGCAGGTGTTGACGTGGGCCTCTGCACCCATCACAATGACTCGGTCAAAGTGATGGATGTAGACATGGACAAAGACCCGGAAAAGGCGGCACAAGATCTTCTTGCAGATCTGAAGGAAGTTCTTTGGGAAGGGAACACCTAGAAAAGAAAGGAGGGGGAAAAAAAGAAAAAAGAGGAATGAAATCATGATGGGGAAGCACATTTTTCTCATACCTACACTCCATGTCACGGAAACAACAGGGAGAGGTGAGGACTGTAGCAAATTAGAAAATATCTTCCCAAGTCCCCAGTGGCAGTAACCACTGTATGACTGCGACAGTGGCCACAAGGGGATAAAGGCCCTGGATTGTCAGGGCTTCTGATTTCTCCAGATAATTCAGAAGTCTGGAGTTCTATGTGAATGTGCCGCAGTTAAAAAATGTTAGCAATTGGGAACCAGCAGTTAGCGTAATGGCTATGTCACTGGAATCCCACGTAGTCGACCGCGGTTCGCGTCTCGGACCCGGTGGCTTACAACTCACGCCAGGCGCGTGTGCGTGCGTGCCCAAGATCCCGAGAGGAGAATGGAGGAGAAGGGATTGCGGCGTGACCATCCCCCCTGGGGGGTGATTTCTCGCTTTCTGTCTCTATGTCTCTCTCTGTCTGTCTGGCGAGCGCACGCGCCCTATAGCGAAAAACCTCTCCAAAAAAAAAAAAAAAAATGTTAGCAATTAATTTGGTGTTAAAAAAATTCCTGAGTTGAAGGCTTTGCAGACTTGACTCACTTCTAACCCCCCAAGTCTCTGCGTTGTGGAGATGAGACTCTCACATAGGAAGGGTAAGTGACGGGGTGAGGAGCTCCTCAAACTAGGTCTTCCTTCCAGCTGGCACCTGAGCACCTGTGGCCAAGGGCAATCAGCCATCGTGCCAGACTCCCCAAGAGGTACAGACACAATTGTAACAGATGGGAAACTTCTTAGTGGTCATAGATTCAGCGTTGGCTTTTTATAGGACATTGTTTTCTAAAACTAAAATGACTTAATTACTACACAGCATAATCTCAGTTTTTATTAGGCTTTCTATGTTCCCATTGAGCAAGTGTAACAATCTGTGAAATGTGAAAGTCAACAAATGAAATACCAAAGTTAAAACAAAACAGAAATTTAATCTCTAGATTAATCTCTGGATTTAAACTACCAGTCTGCAAATTCTGACCCAAAACTTTCCCTGAGATACACTATTTCTGAGGTGGACAAACTCAACCAACTCCACAGATCCTTGCATCATGTCCCCTCCCCTTCATCTCTGTGAGGAAGGTAGGAGCTGATGGCTATGTTTTCCATAATACAAAGAGGGTAATTAGTTGTCAGAGGAGTTGCTTAGATTTTCTGTTGGAGAACCACACTCCCAGCTTGGTCAAAGCAATGAACAGCAGAATGGCAATTCAACTTCCTTTCTGCCTCTCAAACCCTGCTTAAACACTTGTTATTTACACTGTCCTTAAGTGGTGACAAGTTATACTGGATTTCCAAATTAAACAGACTTCGAATTCATTCTCTCCTCTTTTTCCAGCTGTATGACTGTGGTCGTCCTCAGACTCCTGACTCCTTCATGACCAGGGTTGTCAACATGAGTAAGATCCCCTACTGTGCCAAGAATACAGCAAGAGCTTACTCAATGACAATGTCCCCCACTTTTTCCTGCAAGGTTAGGGTTGGCTAGAGCATCTAGTTGTTGTTTCAAGGAAAATAACTGCTCTTATCATGAAAAGGTAGACACACCCACCAGCCTTTCAGCAGTACCTCAGAGCTGTGCCCAGGGAGCCCTGAGTCAGGTTGTCCTTGCCTCTACAGAGACCCCATGACAACTGTCTGCTGAGAAACACTCCATAATGGGATCACATGGGACCTCCAGGGCAGGATGAGAGAAATGGAACACGTCTGACAGGCTGTCAGCACTGACAGGCTCTGCCTCCTCAAGGTCTGGACACTGATACTGGCTTTCCTTCAAAAACAAAGTGGCAATTTATCAATGAACCAGGGAGAGACTCAAGGCACAGCCTGGGCAGTTGACTGTCTGGGCAACAGATGCTGGGATTTGTGAGTGAGGGAGAGAAAGAGTTGGGGAGAAAGTGGAGAGCAGCCACTCACAGGTGCATGAGCTGTTTTCTGTGCTCAAGTGGGACCAGCAGAACACCGCTCCACTGCTGGGCTTGGGAGCATCAGCAGTCTCTGACAACCCCTGAGTCCTAGGGGTGATGGAATACTCCTCTGAATAGGTGTGTTCCCTTCAAAAGGGCATCTTATAACTCACCTGGCGACATACGTTATCTTCCCAACCTGTGAGAAGGATTATTATTCCTATTGCACAGATAGTAATATTGAGGCTCTGAAGCATTTCACTTGCTAAAGAGTGGCTAGGATTTGTAGCGAGTCAGCCTGACTAAATTCAAAGCCTGGGTGTGATTCTTTCTCTTCCCTAGATTAGAGGCACAGCTTGATTGCTAAGCACAATGAGGCCTCTGAAGGTTATTCTTCAGGGGCACAAAAATATAAATAAGCCGAAGAAAGCGGATGGAGTGAGAAGGGTGGGGAAAACGTCCACAGCATCAGAAGCTACATCCAGAGGTGATAAGAGGCCAATGAGAATACTCTGCTGTCTTCAAGGAGAAACATGCTTCCTGCCCGGGCCTTGAGACCACAGACCTGGGACTAACAATGAAAGCTAATATTTACTGAGCACTTACTATGTTCTAGGAACTGTGCCAAGCACTTTATGTGGATTAGTTGATTGAGTCCTTGATACAGCCCTTCAATTATTCCATTTCACAAATGAAGACACATTCCAAGAAAAATTAAGTAGTTTCCTAAGGTCACCAGGGGGCAAATAGTAGAGAAGAGAGCCAGCTGTGGTAGGGCAGTGATAACGCATGTTCTGCAATGACGAGACCACATAGGAAGGTTCTTGGTTTACGTCTCAAGGCCTCCCTGTGCAAGCCAGGCATGCGTGTATATGCTCGTGATCCTAGCTGGCTGAGGGTGAATCGTAGACAAGGACCCTGTTGGGGGTTCCTCTCTCTCCTTCTCTCATAAACACACACACACACACAGAAGAAGAGGACCCAGATAGTCTAACTCCAAAGCCCATGAGCACCGCTCTGGACCTCTGCACACACCTCCAGCTCCCAGGTCCTTTCTTTGGGTGATCTGAACTCTCCCAGGTATGCTCTCTTTTCACTTCCAGTCTCAGAAACACCTCAACTGAAGGAGACACAGGGAGTTTCAGCTGCACCAGCTTACCTGCCTGGCCCTTTAAACCCGTCCCCACACTCTCCATACCGACCATAGATAAAGCAAACTCTTACCACATCAAAGATGTTCATGGAAATTGCTGGATCCCTTTAGATTCCCCATGCTGCTGTTTCCCCCAAATTGCTGTCTCTGCTCGGTTCTGAACTCTTGGCTCTGCACTCTATTCCATAGTTGCTCTCTGGCCTTGTCTGTGGCCTAGAAGGTATTGTGCCTCCTGCCCCCTTTGGGTTCTGGCTTTACAGAAGTTCAGAGAAGCTGGTTTTAGTGTCTGGAAGACCTAGTTTAAAATCCAAGCCTTACCACTTACTAGCTGTGTAGGCAAGTTCCTTCATTATAAAGTTGGTTAATAGTTACTTTGTAGTGTTCTTAGAATAATACCCATACTACTATGCCTGGCTCTTAGTGGGAACTGTGGGACGCAGTTCTTGCGTCATCTCCTGCTGAATTCCTTGGGTAGATAGGACCTCAGGCTTAGAGTCTCTTTGCTCTGGCAGCTAAGTTGGGCCTGATCCTTCCCCCATTCCCTCCTTTAGATGTCATTCACTCTTCAAAAGTGAAGCTACAAATGATTCAAGTCAAGGCGTGCCCAGCATATACTACAGGCACCCCAGGCCAGCTCTGGAAGCTGAGAGGAGGCTTCTAGGCCAGGGAGCCTAGAAGTACCTAGTATTCTCTGCTGTGCCAGAGACAAAATCCCATCATAGAGTATCTGGTTAAGAATAGGAAAGCTGTGGGACCAGCAGTTAGCGTAATGGCTATGTCGCTGGACTCCCACGTAGTCGACCGCGGTTCGAGTCCCGGACCCGGTGGCTTAAACTCACGCCGGGTGTGTGTGTGTGCGTGCCCAAGATCCCGAGAGGAGAACAGAGGAGAAGGGATTGCGGCGTGGCCATCCCCCCTGGGGGGTGATTTCTCGCTTTCTATCTCTCTGTCTCTCTCTGTCTGGCAAGCGCAAGCGCCCTATAGCAAAAACCTCTCCAAAAAAAAAAAAAAGAATAGGAAAGCTGTAGGCATTTGGGACACTCATTCAATTACTGATGACTCAGGGGCCAATTTTGTATTTCTTGTGTTATTCTAGCCCTTTTTCTCCCTTGTTCTCCTGCCCTCCAGATGTGTAGATGTGCACCTATTTTAAATAAACTTCTTCAGAAGGTGGAACTGGGAGATTGTCCCTCCAGATGTAGAGAACTTGGATGTCCACCCCACAATGGACTTGAACTTTCTCATCCTGTGAACTGGCTCCATAGCAGCATGACAAGGCCAGACGCAGCCTCTGGGTCTGCTCCCTTCACTGACAGACCCCAGTTCATAAAAACTGATCGATCTGAGGTTTGTTTTTCCTTCATGTCTGTACAATAAAGGATTCACTCTCCAATAAACGGTCAACCAAAAGGGAACCCTGCGTGAGGCCATTTAATTCCAGGGACACCCTACGCAGTGGTACTATTGTTTGTTTGTTTATTTATTTATAAGCAACTGAGACTTCGCTCCGTTAAAGCATTTTTCCAGACCACACAACTACAAAGTGGTAGATATGACTGGAAAATTCAGGCTCTTTCAGACTGCATGGTGGCAGGGGCCATGAAGGATGAGACCACCATTTTATTACCTGCATTCAGCTTACTTGTAGAAAGAGCTCACAAAACATTTGTTTTAAATAAATACCATCTAGCAGTGGGAAGAATGAAAGGCTAATGAATCATCTCAAATGGCTGCTTGGTTGACTACATCAGAAGTCTGTATGTGAAGGGACTGTGAGTGGCTGGTCTGGACAAAGGACAGACTATGGTCTACACGGCAGCACTGACACAGCATCAGAACCAGAACCAAACCCCACCCCTTACCCCTTCTTCCTCTCTTGAGTACATAATACTATGGACGGTCCACTTCAGTATTTCCCAATATACATTTTAAAAAATCACTAATCCTGGGAGATCCTTGGCTAAAAAGACAGGTGGGGTCAAATATATTTGCAAAAATTTTGCTTTTACAGAGGTTTACGATACACCCAAGCATACTCATGGTAGACTATAGCAGCAAGTCCTATTTAAGTCTAAATTTGCCTTCTCCCATAATATCTATTAGTTAAAGATAAAGTCTGTAATCAGACACCCCAGGTTTCATTTCTGGCTTTACCATCTCTTAATGATATAGCCATATGCCAATACCTTAGTATCACTAAGCCTCAGTTTTCCCATTTGGAAAGAAATAGTTACATCAATGTTACTGATAGTTCATAAGGTTCTTTATTCCTAGCCTCTAGGCTGGACCAAAATTCACAGGTATCTAAAAGGCTTTTGCTTAATGCCCTGCAGATAGTTAAGCACTCTATTGTGAAGAGTGGGCTTTAGTATGCCAGTGACCAAATGTTCTTCATGACACTTTGGGATTGAATTCCTGTGCATATTTATTTTCAGGAAAGCAGTCTTGGTATTAATACATCAAGTCAGAATTTGCGAAGAACTCCAAATAGCAGGTACTCTGTTAAGCATTGGGCTAGCTTCTATCTTGCATTATTTTCCACAGGTCTCTCGCCGTTAGGTCTTGTATTGCTGTGAATTCTTTGAACAAAGGGACTGTTTTATATTGGGTTGTTGGAAAAGCCATACTGTATCTTTTCTATGCAAAAATGCATCCCATGACTTTTCCAACAACCCAATATTTTGATTCTACTTTTAGGGCCCCTAACACAGGCAAGTCAGGGAATATGTCATCAATCCAAACTGAATCAGAAAAGAGCAGTGGTCTTATTTAGTCGCTATGTGAATATATCATCTTGTATTTAGGTGAGGAGAGGAAGAGTCCACAGCAGAAATGATAGTTCTTTGCTAGATTCTTAATAAAGTTCTGGCATGGAAGGCTGCACAATCCAGCACAGGAGATGGAAACAAAAAATCTTGAAACTCTTCTCTTTTAATTAGGAAGACCTCCCTTCTTTTCCTTTCAATCTAGTTTTCCAGGTGGCGAGAGTTCATTTTCAGTCACTGTACTCAATCAAGAAGTTAATGCTAGAAAATATTAACCAGCAGTCTTAACTGAAATGCACTGTATATTTTAAGGGTTTGGAGTTAAACTTTGACTAGTTCTATAGTAACCCAGACAAATCATCAGCAATAATTCCAGACAGTTAGATAATTATTGATGATAGAACAACCTTTGATCAGGGGTCTCTAAGTAATTAGCAATCACTAATAGAGTCTCAGAGCATGCCCTTCCTCTATCCCACCCTGAAACACATCCTGTAACTCTCAGAATAAAGCTGGGCAATTTTAAGAAGTTGCCCTGAAATGAGAATGTGGCAGATGAGTGTTCCACAAACAGGTGACAAACATCCAGGTGTCAAGGATAACCTTGGCCATGGCTCCATTTCTGCAAACAGGTCAGTACTTGAAATGAGTTAGTGAACCCCAAAAAGGTCTAGGCTGACCTTAGACTTCAGAATGAGCTAAGGCATCATTCCTGGGAATCAGAATCCAAACCAATCGCTCATATGAGGCTCCAGCAGAAATCTGCTCAACAATTAGACTCAAAGTGAGGCTAGAGTTTGCCAGGCTATCAGGGCAAAAAAAGAGGTAGGTCGGAGAGCTGAAGTGAAGGTACAGGGTGAGATTAATCTGCAGGCAGGGCTGGAGTCTCTCTTAAAGGCCTGATGAGGCAGCCCCACAGCTATGTCTTTGCTGCTTGTGAAGCCTTGGTACTCAGTCAGGAACCAGCATCTGACAGAGGCTTGCTGGGTTTATGAATGTGTCTAACCACAACTTTCTGATCTCTAAGCCACATTCAGTGTAAGAGTTAAATCAAGCATGAAATATAAAAATGTCTCTAGGGCTCCATGTGGATTTGCCTTTCATCTCTGACTTAGTACATCTCCCTTCTCCCAAACAAAATTTAATAAAAATTCCAGCAATTTCTGAGCTTTGATCCATTTTTCTTTCTTTCACTTTCCCTCCTGACCCTTCCTTCCAGTAAGCTTTCAAATGTTCCACACAATCCCTACATTTTGGGCACCCCTGAAAGAAAGCAAGTTGTTTACATAGCTTGTGTCATTCCTTTAATTCTGTTATGAAGGCTAAAAAAAGAAGTCCTTTAGAGAATACACAAATGATTTGGATGGCAAAGTCCCCAAAGTCAAACGACATCCAAGGGAGTTTCTGAGCTAGCTGCTGCTCATTTCTGTTTTCATCACTTTCTCTCTTTCTTCTAAAGAAACAGGCTATCGCTTTGGAATAAGCTGGCCTGTGATCAGTGCTGGGTAGGGACATCAGAGAACTGCACTCCAAACCAGCTCCGATTTGGCAAGCAGCTGGCAGATACTCATCCTGTTTGCTAGTTGTTTACAGACACAGCCTCTTCTTTCTCTGAGTTTGGCTAAAGCCTTTCCTCATCCTCAGATTCAGATTCCCTGGCATCTGATATTCTGCCCCCAAAACTTTCCAGTGCTCAGATCACAGCTGGTGGTAAATTTATCTGCGGAAATCCCTGCTTCAGGTCTGCTACCCCCTCTAGACTGCACACTCCTGAGAGCAGGGGCTGTGTTCATTCTCCCCACATATGTCCCTCCTGTGCCCAGCATGGAGCCTGGAGAAAGCAGGCATGAAATAAATACTTGCTGACTGTTGGAATGAGAGTCAAGCTCCTATGCCATCTGCTTAGCCTAAAACCAAAGCTGACTCAGGATTTACAGAGCCAATTTGTCATGAAAGGGACTCTGAATCCATGTCTGTCTGATTCTAGAGTCTATGCTCTTTTTACTCTACCAGGAAGCTTTATAGGGTTCTTCCAGTTCCTTTCATCTTACTCCAACCCAACTGGCAGAATTGGGGAAATAAACTAGTTTAAAGATGAAGGTAGAAAACAGTAGTTTGACTTTTATATCCCCAAAAGTATTTGTCACTGGGGTGTAGGACATGGTTAGGTGTCTGACTCTGGAGTCCATCATACTTAGGTTCAAATTCCAGCTGTGAATTTCTGTGCTGCTTATCTGGAGCAAGTTCGCTGACTTCCAAAAGGTTGTTTCCTTACCTGAGGAATGATGGTGCTATGGTTTGTATGCCCCCCCCCCACACACACACACCAAGTTCCTATGTTGAGATTTGGTTGTGATGGGATTAAGAGGGTGAAAACAATCAGACTATGGTGTTGAAAGATGGGACCTTGGGGGACTGGCAGGTGGTATGGTAGTTAAGGTGCTGATCGTGGTTTGGGTCCTAAATCTGGTGGCTTGCTTTCCTACTTTCCCTCTCTGTCTCTGCCTGTCTCTATCTCTGATCAAATTTAAAAAATACTGACAATAATAATTAATAAAATTAAAAGAGGAAGAAAAATGGGACCTCTAGAAAGACATTAGGATTAAGGTTGTGAGGGCAGAGCCTCGATGACTAACTCCTGGTAGGTGTGTAAAGACAGGAAGTGAGACAGACTCGGTGGACACAGAGCAGACACAGACGGTCTGCTCTGCTCTCTCTTGGTGATCAGTTCCTCAGGACTCTGCAAGACCCCACTAGATCTGGCAGCTGGACCTTGGACCTCTAAACCATGGGCTGAATAAGCTTTTATTTCTATAAATCACCAAGTTTCAGGTATTTTACATTTCAGCAATGGAACAGATTAGATTATGTGATAATACTATTCAGCTCTTCATGAGTCTATGAGACCTAATAAGAAGCCCAGTGCCACAAGGCACTCCAAAGGCATCTATCTAACAAATGGCAACTGATGCTACTAACGTTGCAAAGGTAGCTTTTCGTCATTAATGCCAAGATGAGCTGGGAGGAGGGTAAATGAAACAGGACAGGTGAGGCTAACTTTTCTCCAAAGGATGAACTCTTCCCTGGAAGGTGAATTGGGAAGTTATGTGATATATGGGAATATCATGTGAGCTATCCAAGGAGTTCCACATGGTGGAACTCAATGCCCGGGCCAGTTCTTCAGAGATCTCTCCTGGCATGTCAGTAACAAATGTCCACGTGTCCCTTTAAAACTGTCGTTCATGCCTGAGAGCATCTGTGCTGTCCTTTTTGTCTTTGGAGCCCAGTAATAGGAGTGTGCATGTGAAAATCCCTCTAGAAGACATAAAAATCACTCATTCTCAATAGCTCATGAATAAAAACAACATCCCACACACGTGGGAAAAGAAAACAGACCTCCTTTGGCAGCGCGGCTGAGTATTTCCAAAATACTTGCAAAACAAAGTACAGTTAGATCACAAAGGGGGGGAAAAAAAGAACAACCCAGATGTTTCTTACAAATACACATCCTCCTCCTCTTAGTTTACTCTCCTGCCCCTTCACATCCATCCACATTCTCCCGCCGCCTGCAACATATACATGTTTATCTAAGGGAGCCTCATGCTCCTTCTGATGCTGACGAAAATTCGGCTTCAGAGGACTGATTCCTCCTAGCAGATGTTTTGTGTTATCTCAGTGCGTTCCTCAAGAAAGTGTCTGTTCATGATGCCAAGAAAAACAATCCTGTGTAGCACGGCTCTGTTCCTCTGGAAAAAAAAAAAAAAAAAAAGTCCCCAAACAAGCAGACAGCTGCAAATGGTTAGAAATAAACTGGCTGCTACTCTATTTTCCAACTCCTTTCGTCTGCCCTTCCACAACTCTCTTGTGGTACCTTCCAGTCTGTTATCATGGTGGTTGCACCAAAAGAAAGGAAAATAGCCAAGCATGTGGTTATATGTTCTAAACAGATTGTTAATTCTTTCAGACGTGCCATTTGCTGGGCACAGGAAGCCCTGTTTCAGCCACCCACAGGAGCAACTACAAACACAGAGTGCCTGCTCGTCATACTTCCCCCTTTGTCCCCAGTGCTACTTCTCAGGGACTGGAGGATAGGCCTTAACCACATCTCCACTTCAGGATTGCTGCCTTGCCCTCTGCTGCCAAGGCACCAACATGGAGATAGAAGTAGGTTAAGGAAGAGCCAAGAAAACCTGAGAAAAATATTAACTACAGATTGACGGTTAAGCCAACTTCAGCACCAGCCGTGGTGGCGCAGCAGCTGCAAAACGCTCCACAATGCTGGGAAAGGCTGACGGCGGGGGAAGAGAGAAAGAGAGAGATTGCGGCACGAGACCCTACCGAGGGTTGCTCTCTCTAGCTTATGAAAGAAATAAATCAACATATTTAATAAATAAATTAATTAATAAAATTCTAGCTAGTTCAAACCTGCCCAGTTTGCTAAAAATCAAATGGGCCAAATGAGATGGAGTGAGCTGAGAACAGGATGTTAATGAACTTCATTAGTACAGGAAAGTTAGGCTACACCATGAGCCCCCGTCAGAATGTGAAAATGACCCAGATTTCTTGTCATGAATGTGAGATTGTGCATACCCTCACAAGTAAAACTATTCTTTATTCACCAGCAGAATCTTCGCTCCATTATGTAGGGGGCAATTAGTACCATATCTTATTTGAATAGTTTCTAATTATAAACTTCTCTCCAACCTCACTGCCTCTTCTCTAGTTCAAGCCATAATCACAATCTCCCCCCATTCCCCCCAAAAAAATAACTGAGCTCCAATCCCCACCTGGCAGGTATAGGATCTTCCTAATCTGTTGATCTAACCAGGATGTCTGTCTTTTCACATAAAGCTCTAAAGCAGTTTACTCCTGCTTCCAGGGTGAAATAAAAGCTATTGAACCTGGTAGGGCAGGCCCTTTAGGGTTTCACATAAGTGCATCTGTCCACCATCATATCTGGGTCCTCCTAACTTGCATGTAATAATATTCCAGTATGTGAAAAGAAGATCTTCCCGCTTGCTCACTTCTGAGTGTTGCCACATGTTGGAGAGTTACCAGCTCGGAGCCCTCTTCCCCAGCTTCTCCTTTCTGTTTGGTCAACTCTATTTGTTATTCAAATAAGCAATCACTTCCTCTAGAATATCCTCCTTGCTTACTTCCCTCCCAGTCTAGTAAGGCTTATCTTTTTATTTTTTGCTATAGGGCACATGCACTCACCAGAGAGATAGAGACAGAAAGTGAGAAATCACCCCTAAGGGGGGATGTCCACGTTGCAATCCCTTCTCCTCCATTCTTCTCTCAGGATTTTGGGCATGCATGTACACGTGCCCAGTATGAGTTGGAAGCCGCTGGGTCTGGGACTCGAACTGTGGTCAACTATGTGAGAGTCCAATGCTGTAACCATTATGCCACTTGCTGGTTCCAAGGCTTATATTAATACCCAGTACTTCTCCAGGACAATACTTTCCACATTGTTTTGTAATTGTCCTTTTTGTCTGTCTCCCAATAGATTGACCCTTTCGTAATATCAGGGGATGTTTCTTTTTATTTTGCTTTGTTTTTAGTTTTTTTGCTATGGTATACATTACACTTGCCAGAGAGAGAGAGGGAAAGTGAGAAATCACTTCCCGTGGAGGCAGGGGGATGATCATATTGCAATCCCTTCTCCTCTGTTCTCCCCCTTGGGAATTTGGGCATGCATACACATGTACCCAACATGATTTTTCAAGTCACTGGGCCTGGGACTTGAACTGCAGAGTCAGCCACATGAGATCCAGCTGCCTTGACCTCCACACCACCTGCTGGTCCAGGGAACGCATCTTTCTTGTTTAGTTATCCCTGGCATCTAATACATACCAGACTATAACAGTTCACAATAAATATTTGTTGAATGAATAGAATGGACAGAATATTTATGCTCTTCTTGAATTTATGTATAGAATTCCTAACCCCCAAAGTGATAGTATTAGAATCTGTTGTTTATAAGTGATCCAGTTTGTGACATTGGCGTTATAGCAGCCTGAGTGGACTAAGACAGTGAAGAAGTGAACAAATGATTTCATAAACCAGAGTAACGTCAGGGTGGTCCAAAGCTCCTCTTGTCACATCTAAGGCAGTAAGATTATGGAAAAATTAATATACAATTATCTTTTCACATCCGACAGAACTCAGAAAGAAATGCATTTTTTTCTTTCTTTCTTTTTAATTGCCAGAGGGCAAGTGCACTCACCAGAGAAATAGAAAGGAAAAAAGCACTCCTCCGTAGGACTTGGTCATGCTGCAATCCCTTCCTTTTCATTTCTCCCCATTTCATTGGTATTTTTGGTACACACGCATACACACTTAGTGTAGTTTTTCAAGCCACCTGGACCAGGAATTGAACTGCGGTTGACCATATAGAATCTGACTCCCAACACACAGAACTTAACTACTATGCTACTGGACTGGCCCAAGAAATGCATCTTTCTATCAGTTGTTAACTGATACTGAGGAAGAAGTATCTTCCTCCTCAAATTGTATTATATATGAAATTTTGCAAAGCTTATGGCAAATACATATCATGAAAATACTATGCATGGATTTCTAAATTTTTTGCACCAAAAGAGTACAAATTTCTTGAAACTCCCTTGTATTGTGCTGAAGTGCCTATTTTCACCTAAATGAAAAGGTGTAAAACAGATGGTTTTTCCAGAATTACTGAAGTTTGCAACAATCCAGGATTGATCAACAAACAAATAATCCTGGGCTGTATAATGGAAGGAGGCAGGGGCAAGTGAGATGGTAACAGTAATTGGTCCTCTTTATAAAAGGTGTGTGTGGGGGCGTCCAGAAAGAACAATAAATGAAACCTAAATTGAGAGTACTTTTCAGAGAGAGAAGGAAGAGTGACCAATATGGCAATCGGAGGCTGAAATGTAACTTGTTGGGAGATCTTCTCTAGACAGAAAATGTCTAGAGAGGAAAGCTTGCAAAAGCAGTTCAGGGCAACACTACATGCAAAAATCTTCCAGGCATGGGGCAGAGGGGAATAATGTACATGGACACAGATGTCTCTTTACACCTAGGAGGGAGGAGTGAAGGCAGAGACTGAGCATCTTTCATCTTTCTTCCTCCTCCTCCTACTCCTCTTCCTCCTTCTCTTTCTCCTTTCTCTTTCCCTTCCTCCTCCCTCCTCTCCCTCCTCCTCCTCCTCTTCTCCTCTCTCTCTCTTTACCTCCCTCTCTCTCTCACACACACATGCCCTCTGGCATAAATGAATGAAAAATAAAATCTGTTCATTGGCTCAGAGCTGAGCTAAATTCATGAACTAAGCTGTGTAACTCAAGTAAATGATTTATTAATACTTGGAGTGTTTTAAACCAAGAATCACATATTCAAATGTCTTCAGGGGTTCCAAAGGAACATAAATGAGTAAAGTAGGTTGGGAGTAATATGATAAGGAGTGATGCAGGTAATGACAGCCTGGATAATGGATTATGCAGGAAAGGGAAAAGGCCTCTCAGCCTTAGCTGATTATCGTGCAATAGGAATATGGGCCTAGGACTGCCAGAACGTCTGGTCTTTCAAGGAAATTCAGAAATCTAGGTTCTTAAATGAAATCTCCTCGCAGTTAAATGTCAGTTAGTTCAAAAATTTTAAAAATTAAACTTTGTATTTATTACTATTTTTTAAAGTTTATTTATCTCTTCCATAATTGAGAGAGAGAGACACCTCCAACAGGGTCTTGTTGCCGTGATCCACCCTCAGCTTCAGGCAGTCCCACACCATGGCTATGTGCATGGCTGGCACACTGAAGGGGGTCTCCAGGCATGAACCTGGAATCTTCCCATGTAGGTCATTCTCATACAGTGTGGCTAGGCCATGTCTGGCTCCCCATTATTTATTTTTTATAGGTAGCCTGGGTTCGACTCTCTAAACTAACAGCTTAATTTTTAAAAAATTTAAATCAAAAAGAAAAAAAAGCTACCACTCTGGTAGCTATGAGCACATGCAAAAACCAAATGATAGTTTATATCAGTTTTCAATAAAAAGGAATCAAGGCTTCTTGGGGAAATGACTGATTTTAGGACTGAAGTAGGAAGTTTAAAAAATGGTCTGGGGACCAGCAGTTAGCGTAATGGCTGTGTCACTGGACTCCCACGTAGTTGACCGTGGTTCGTGTCCCGGACCCGGTGACTTAAACTCACGCCGGGCGCGTGTGTGTGCGTGCCCAAGATCCTGAGAGGAGAATGGAGGAGAAGGGATTGCGGCGTAACCATCCCCCTGGGGGGTGATTTCTCGCTTTCTATCTCTCTGTCTCTCTCTGTCTGTCTGGCGAGTGCACGCGCCCTATAGCAAAAACCTCTCAAAAAAAAAAAAAAAAAGGTCTGGAGGCCAGAGTGGTTAAGATGCTAGACTCCCACATGACTGACCATGGTTCAAGTCCCAGACATAGTCGCTTGAAAATCACGCCAGGCACATGTGTGTGCATAGCCAAAAATCCTGAGAAGATTGGAAATGAAGGGATTGTGGCGTGGCCATCTCCCTTAGGGCGTGATTTCTTACTCTTTGTCTCTCTCAGCTCTCCAGCAAGCGCACATGCTCTATAGCAAAAATATCTCTCTGGAAAAAAAAAAAAAGATGGTCTGAAAGAGCTTGTAACACCAGAATGAAAGGAGGTGCTCAATAAAAGCACAATGATGGGTACAGTCAAAGGGACACAGGGCCGACATGGAAGAGCTCCTGAATAGCCAAAGGAGGAATGATCAGAGCAACAAAGTGAACGTACTAGTACTGGATTATAATCCAAAGGATGAACTAAACATCCATGAGTTTGTACTGAAGGGGTAACAGAGAATCTCCTGTGCAATGGGACTCTAAATAATTTATGCAGACACTCCCACTTGTGGAGGTGGAGCCCTTGAGTATGGGCTGTGCTTGGTGACTTGTTTCCAAGGAGTGCAGAATGGAAATAGGGAAGAGGAGTAGCTTTACATTGAAGGAATGTGGTGAGCAGTCTTGGCCAACTAATCAAGGTTAATATCAATAGTCATAAAATTATTTTCTTTTTTTTTTTCTTTTGAGAGGTTTTTGCTATAGGGCGCGTGTGCTCGCCAGACAGACAGAGAGAGACAGAGAGACAGAAAGCGAGAAATCACCCCCTGGGGGGATGGCCACGCCACAATCCCTTCTCCTCCGTTCTCGGGATCTTGGGCACACACGCACACGCGCCTGGCGTGAGTTTAAGCCACCGGGTCCGGGACGCGAACCACGGTCGACTACATGGGAGTCCAGCGACATGCCATTACGCTAACTGCTGGTCCTAGTAACACTGTTTTTAACACCTTGTACTTCAGATTCCTTCTTCCAGGCCTCACTGAGCACTATAGTGGAATGCGCCCTCTTCAGATGCTCCATTTGATACAAATATGCAGAAGGTACCATTTGCTTATTTACTAAAGAAAACCCCAGGGAGAATGCACAGACAGATTTCTGTGAGTGATGAAGGCAAATAGGCTTGGTGTTTTGTAACATAGGCATTTTCTTGCTGCCTTTTCTTTATTTACATCTATAGGTGATCCTTGAGTTACATATGTTTGACTTTTAACTAACTATATATTTGCATAGCATCCATGGACATGGTTAATCCCCCATTAGTATGGCACATTAGGTTCATGATACATTAACTAACTGCAGTGATGTTTTGGTGGTGTCCCATGAAAGACCCGTTGGCCAGCTATATTCATTGGAGGAGAAAACAAAAGCCCCACCCCACCACAGGCCTCCTGGGAGGCCTCTAGGAACCCCTGCTGTCTGTTCCCACCTGGGGACCCACCCTGCAGAGCAAAAGTCCTCTTGCCCAGTATCACTTTCCTAGGCTCCTGTGAAGATTCTCACATTTCCTCGGCCCAAAAGCATTACCACCCTTTGGGACTGTAATTAACAATTTTTAAATGTTTTCTAGTTCCCTGAAAAAAACTTCTAACCTATAAATCTACAGTTTGTATTTCATATGGGTGTTGGGGACTTCAAAAAGTCAGTGGAAAAATGGAATAAATTATGAGTTTATTTTGCCCCCCCAAATGAAATCCATGTATAGTTTGTTCATGATATATATTTTCTATGAACTTTTTGAAGACTCTGTTCATATATTAAAAAAAAAATAGGTGACTATCTAAACTCTTTTGGTCTGATCATAAAAGTAATATCATTGAAAATTAGAAAAAGTTGTCAAGTATAAATATAATTGTCACCCATACCTCCACCAAAAATAACCTCTAGTAATATTTTGGTGTGTTACCTTGCAGTCTTTTCTGTGTGTGTGTGTGTGTGTGTGTGTGTGTGTGTAGTTTTTTTAAAAAGATTATAATCACACTACATAGTTTGTATATTCCTTTTTGCACTTAACATTATATTGTGAATATTAAATATTCTTTGAACAATGAATCATCATATACTCTTCACACAGCTTCAACAATTATTAAGATAAAGTGATGTTTAGAAGACTCTTCTTACGCATATCTTTGGCAGTTGGTCTCAGACAATTTTGCTTGGCTAGATTCTTAGAATTAGGTTAGTCCCATAGTTTATATGAATAGTTTATACGTATCTTGCATTACACTCAATAAATAATGTTTCTTTTATAGAAAATATTAAAATTTCCCCAAATCTATTTATCTTGCAGTGTTGATACTCTCTGGAACACCACTGTATTGTCTGGCAGCGTGCCCACCTCAGTTTGGAAAACACTGACACAGAAATTGAGAACCGAAGCGGTAAAAAACAATTAGTGGTATTCCTTTGAATATGGCAGTAGTTGTTAGCCCTGGCTGTTCATTAAAATTATCTGGGATCATTGGAAAAAAAAAAAAAAAAAAAGATAAAGAAGAAGAAGAAAAGAAGAGCCGAGTCTCACTCTAGGCAACTGAAATCAGAATCCCCAGGTGATTACAATGCGCAGTCCTGGTTGAGAAACACTAGACTAGAGAAGTGATTCTTAGAATGTGAGTCCTGGAGCAGAAGCACCTGCAATGTATGCGAACTTGTTAAAATACAAATCCAAGGTGGGCTCTATGGCCTGGTGGATGGGGCAGGTAGATACCATGTGGCCAATCATGTCATTCAAGTCCTGGACCTGGTAGCTTGAGAAACACTGTGTGTGTGTGTGTGTCATGTGCGCATGTCAAAAATCCCAAAAGAAGGAGAGATGGAGATAGGACTGTGGTATAACCATTTCCCATGGGGAGTGCTTTCTTTCTTTCTCCCCTTCCCCTCCCCCATCTCTCTTTGACAAATGCAAGTACCCTTTAGCTAAATACATATATATATATATATATATATATATATATATATATATATAAATGAAGAAAGAAAGAAATACAAATTCCCAGGCCCCAACTTAGTGGCACTGAATCATAGACTGACATCGATGTCGGTCTATGATTTGCTGGACTAGGGTCCAGCAATCTGTTCAAAGATGTCATCCAATAATCCTGATCCATGCTAAAATTTAGAAACCACAGGCCTAGAATGTTCCTTTATAATATATCTCAAGGATATAGTCAAGCAGGGAAGTTAGGTGGGGAATCAGATCTGGTGTCAGACAGTCTTGAATTCAAGTCTCTTGTCTGCCACTTACTAGGTATACCAGGGAACTTCAAAAGTTCATAGAAAAAATGGAATTAAAGTATAATGAAATATCTGTGAGAAAAAAATGGAAATCCATGCATTTCATAATATGTATTTTCCTTTTTTTTTTTTTTGAGAGGTTTTTTTCGCTATAGGGCGCGTGCGCTCACCAGACAGAGACATAGAGACAGAAAGCGAGAAATCACCCCCCGGGGGGGAATGGTCACGCCGCAATCCCTTCTCCTCCATTCTCCTCTTGGGATCTTGGGCATGCATGCACACACGCCCGGCATGAGTTTTAAGTCACTGGGTCCGGGATGCGAACCGCGGTCGACTACGTGGGAGTCCAACGACATAGCCATTACGGTAATTGCTGGTTCCCCATAATATGTGTTTTCCATAAACTTTTTGAGGACCCCGCGCCCCCATATAATTTTGCAAATGACTTAGCCTCTCTCAGTCTCACTTTCGCCATGCAAAACATGGGGATTTTAATGGTATCTACCTCATTGGATTGCTGTGAGGATTAAACAGAGAATCAGATAATAAAAGATATTTTCCAACATAGGTAGAGCTTGATAAAAATTGCTACAAGCTGAGCATTCTTCCGAAATCTGAAATGCTCCAAAATCCAAAACTCTTTGAGTGCCAACATGATGCCACAAGTAGAAAATTCCACATGTGGCCTCAAGTGATGGGTCACAATCAAAACAGTGCAATACAAAAACATTGTATTAAATTACCTTCAGGCTATATAAAACATATGTATATGAAACATAAAAAAAAAAATCTGTGTTTAGACTCGGGTCCCCCCTCCCAGGTATTTCATTATGTATGCACAAATATTCCAAAGTCTGAAAATATCTGCAATTCAATACTTCCGGTCCCAAGCATTTCAGATAAGGGATACTTGACCTATATATTATTATTACCCACCAGAGAGCCATTTTTAGTGGTTCAGAAATCAGTCAATTGATCTGATAGAACATCCAAAACCCATGTTTGTTTCCTGACTCTTCTTTAGGTCTAAGCTTGGATTTAGATTACACCTGCCCTCAGCATGAATGGATGAGTCTCCTATGAGATGATAAATCATTCTCTACAGAGCTGTCTTCATACTGTGAAAAACATGAAAATATATGGTGAGAGAGCTGGACTTGGTCATCTGGACCTGAAACTGCTAAGGGTGGGGAGAAGGAGGGGGACACCATAATACTAACTGCCTCCCACAGAAGCCAAGGGGAGCACCTGCAGGGCTTGCTAGACCACAGACTTCTGGCCTGCACCAGCAGTTTCAGCATGTCAAGGGTGGGGTTTGAGAACCTTCATTTCTAATAAGTTCCCAGGTGATGCTCATACTGATCTGACCACACTTCCTAGACTAAACTGAAAACATGGGCAGAGTTCGTGAAACTGAAAGGCAGCTGAGCTGTGACTTATAAAAGAGGCAGAGAAATGTTCTCTGAGACTTTCACATTTCCTCCATGAAACTCAAATGTCCTTTGCTGTGCTATTTAGATTTGCCCCAGGAGAACTGGCTGATTTTACAGATGTGAGGATGGCAGCATTCTCATTTCCATGCCAGGGATTGAAGGGCTGGAGCAATGGGGAGGCTCACCAGTGGTGGGGTGAGAATCAATAAGCATTTGTACATACTATGTCATACAATCTCCCCTAAACTTTATTACTTACATTTTAATTTTTGCAGATGAAGGAATGGATACTCAGAAAACTTAGATAACATTTCTGAAGACATATAGCTAGTAATAAGGATCTTTAGATCTGAAACCAGATCTGAAAACCTTCGCATTTCTCTTTCTGATCTACACTATGGCTAGATAAGTCCTTGCCTCCAGACTGAAAAGAACGTGAGCATTGTTGGGAATAAACCAGGCATTTTGGTGGCAGGACTCCCTGTGCAAAGTGGGGATGAAGTAGCAAGGATGGACTTCTCATCTATACATGGGTAACAAGGGGCACAGCTCAAATTCTTATTCTTCTACCATCCAGCGAGCTCTGGTCTCAACATCTGGACAAAGTGAACAGAAGGCAAAGCTGGCCCACACTCCATCTATTTCCCTCAAGGATGTGGTCAGCTCCAGCTTCAAAGGGACACAGCTAGGGTTTAGTCCAAACCATCAGAACCAGAGGTCAGTCTGGCCAAATGACCATGGAGGTGTGGGCGAGGGATGTGGTGTGCCAGAGTTTGTTCCCCTCTGGCTCATTCTTTGGCTTGCTGGTCCAACCTCCCTGCCCTTGCCAGCCCTGATACATTTTCTTGACTGAAGAACCACAACTAGGGGATGGTATGTATCTTTGCATGTCATATGACTGAGCAGGAGCAGCACTAGGGTATGTGACTAACGTGATAGAGGAAACTGAGTTTTACATCATGTAGAGACATTAGGAGAAGACTTTGGAAGGATGGAGTTCAAATATCTGAAAGACCATCATAGGAGATGAAAAGAAGAAAATCACAAGCCATTTGCCTAGTGCCACAAGGCTAGCATGTGCTGGAGTGGAAATACAGCCCATTTCTTCCTGACTTCAAAGTTTACTGTCTCTCCACTGCTTGCTCTATTTGACCCCTTACGGCAGCTCCTGCTTCTTTAGGTCAACATGTACTGCCAGAGTGTCCAAAATGAAATTCATCGCCCAGGTAACAGTGAGCTCCTCATGCCAGGAGGCATTCAAGAATGAGCCTGGAGAGAACCAGCAGTTAGTGCAATAGCTATGTCGCTGGACTCCCACGTAGTCGACCGTGGTTTGCGTCCCGGACCCGGTAGCTTAAAACTCACGCCAGGCGTGTGTGCGTGCATGCCCAAGAACCCGAGAGGAGAATGGAGAAGGGATTGCGGCGTGACCATCCCCCCTGGAGGGTGATTTCTCGCTTTCTGTCTCTATATCTCTCTCTGTCTGTCTGGTGAGTGCACGCACCCTATAGCGAAAACCTCTCCAAAAAAAAAAATAAAAAAAGAATGAGCCTGGAGACTACCTGCTATAGTTGTTGGAAAGGGGATTCAGACAAGAGAAGGTGGTTACCGTCACAAGCTGCATACCATAAATGTTTGCATTGCTTGTTAACAGGATATTCCCAGATCCACTTCTAACTCACTGTGTCTTGGGAATAGCTCAGGAATAGGTCATTTTTTAAAATTTTAAGAGGTTTTTGCCTTAGGGAATGTGCTCTCACCAGAAAGGGAGAGAGACAGAGAGATACAGTGAGAGGGAAATTGAGAAATTACCCCTCTAGGGGGATGGCCACACTGCAACCTCTTCTCCTCCACTCTCCTGGGATCTTAGACACACACTCACACACTTCTGGCATGATTTTCAAGCCACCGGGTCTAGGCCTTGAACTGTGGGTGCCTATGTGGGAGTATAGGGATGTAACCGCTATGCCATCTGCTGGTCCTGGGAATAGGTCATTTTTAAAAGCACCTTCAGGGATTCTAACATATTTTTAGAAATCTCTGGGGTCTCCTTCAAGTCTAAGATCCTAGGACTCTCCAAATCCTTACCCATCATGCTGTCTGGAGGCCTTTCTGGGAGTGCGGCTTTAGCATACACCTGGGCAGGGGAGGGGAGGGTATCCATGCCGTGATGACAGTCACAACATTTACTAATTACTGAGTGTTTGCTCTGGGCCAGGACCAGTAAGTTACTTCACTAAGTCCTCCCATCCACTGCACGAGGTAGGCACTACTATCATGCCATGTCACAGATAAGGAAATGGGCAGAGGAAGGTTGAATTTCCTGCCCAAGGTCACTCTACAGGGTGTTGGAGGAGCCAGGACATGAGTGCAAGTAACCACTAGAGGGAAAGGCACCAAATAGGACCTGACCCAAAGCTATTTAGTTCAAGGCAGGTTCTGAACAAAAGCCACCAACAGTTTATTTCCCAAACAAAAATTGCACAGCACAGGAAGCACCGTGAGGCAGAAACACTTTTAGACCTTGAAATGATAAGAATGGAGAGTTGCAAAGTTCTCAAGGCACAAAGTCTAGACATTTCTTGGTTCTAAGTGTATTAGATTTGTGTTTTTAAAATTTAAACTTTTCAATACTGTCCAAAGTGCACCCAGGTAATTTCTACTGCCATTCCTTCATGTAAAAACAAAATAAAACTTGCTTGTTAAAAGTGGCTTTATTCTGTTGTGGAATGTTCAAACAAAATATAATCAAGTGTATTGACACATGGTTAAAACATTAACCCCAGCGAAACTCCCGATGTGCTAATTCAACAGAATCCACCTATGTTTCCCTGGAAACAACTCGGTCAATCCCTATCCTTTGCTAGTTGTGTTCAAATCCTCACCTACCACATGTGTCTAGAGGCTTCCCCAGGAGTGCAGCTTTAGCATGCAGCCTTTTATCAACCAAATACATTCTTCTTTCCTTTCTTGGGCCCAATCTCAAAGTTCTAGAAGGGGCAAGAGCAAAAACACAGATGGGATTTCTATACTATGAGGGCTGAGACCACACAGCAGAGGACTTTCCAGATTAAACGCTCTACTTAACTAACCTTACCATTGCAGTTGCCTGGGCAATATGGTGGGAAGAGTGGAGGTGATCCCTGAACTGACTCCCCCACCCTCCCAGCACTGCAAATCACCCATTCTTATTTCCAGCCAAGGGCTCTTAAGTTATTTGCTCTATTTAAGGAGTGAATAGTTCCTAATCCCTTGGGAAACTGGTTAAAACTCACAGGTAGAAGTTGAGATAGCCAGAATGGGATCAACCACTCAAAGAAGAAATCTCAGGCTTTTCACCCCATGTAAGGAAGTTCAATTTAACCTGGGGGGTTGGATGAGGCAGAGACAACAACCCCGTTTTAGACCCAGAAATCAACTTGGGGACACCCATTCACTACTTCTCACCGGGCTCATGACCTGGGTGAGCTTTGGAGGAACTCAGTTAACCTCTATAGGTTTCAGGCTCCTCAAATGACAAACAAGGGAGATGGCTGAGATCAGTGAACCTCAAAATTCTTTTTCTAAAGAATTATTTATTTAATTTTATTTATGATTATTATCATTTTTAAAAATGTGTTACGGGGCATGTGTACTCACCAGAGAGAGACAGAGAGAGAAAGAGAGAGTAAGGAAGCAAGTTGGTAGGTCTAGGACTTGAAGTGTGTGTCAGACTTTTGAATGCAGGCGTGGTAGTGTGCTGAGCTGGTGGGAGGGACCAGGGATCTCTTTTTCCTCCTGTCTATCCACGGTGGATGTTCTGCCTGGGATTTCACTTGACAAAAATAAAGTTTGAAAACCTTTGGCTTGGGTGATTTCAGAAGTGCCTTCCGGACTTAACATTCTATGGTTCTGAGGCACTATTTCCAACAGAAATAGACAGCTGTCACTTCTTGTGTTGCCCTCCCAATCCATGCCAATTTGAATACTGCTAAAGGGCTAACACGTCTTCCCTGGGGCTGGAGTCCTGAGGCTACAAATCTGTCTCTGCTAAAAGACTGAGCTGCTGCCTCCAGTTTCTGCATTTCATAAGAGAACCCTCAATGCCCCTGGAATTCTGCCAAATGCCAATACAAACAAGGTCGGATGTGGACAGCAGGGATCTGGCCAATGAACAACACCAGGCATCACACTCCCGGCTGGGCTCCCCATGGCACTGGCTGACGTGCAATGGAATTAAAGAGGTTTTCTTTCCACGTATTGACCTAGAATTTCTAAGTCTGTGGGAAAATAATACTGAATTGGTAAATATTAAATTGGTAAGGGGTGGCCATTACCCTGAAATAGGCATTCTGTAGCCTGGGGCCTTGGAGTCAAAAAGCACTGGGTTCTAAAGTAGACACCCCTCATTCTAGTCATGTGGCCTTGAGCACATTATTAATTTTTTTTAAATTGCCAGAGGGCACATGCGCTCACCAGAGATAGAGAGGACAGTAGAGAGAGTGAGAGGAAGAAAGCACACACTGTCCCAGCGGTGGGATGCGATATGGTCACACTGCAATCACTTCTACATTTCTCCCTTCTGTTGGGATTTTGGGCACATAAGTACATGTGTCTAATGTGTCTTCAAGCTTCTGTGGTGGGATTTGAACCACAGTTGGCCATATGGGATCTAGCTCACTTAATCACTAGGCTACAGAGTTGGTCTTCATTATTAATTTTTGTGAGGCTCAGCTTTTTCATAGTCAAATAGGTGATGGTGTGACGTCATGAAGGCCTGTCCAGTGGCTAATACTATAAATGCTATTATTTGTTATTATTGCTGCCACTTTGTATGAGGCACTCCTAGACTGCTTTAAAATGTGATGAGTAATAAAAGGAACAAAACGAAGGTTAAGGGGCTCAGTCAAAGCCTCTCAGCTGTGTGGGGACCCCATGACTTCAGATGTCAGGCTCAATCTTTCTACACAGGCTTCTCTGCCCAAAGCCCCAGGCTCTCATTAATGCACTGAGTATGGATCAGTAACCAGGGATGATCCCTGGTTATTCCCTGTGCCCTGGCTCACTCTTTCACTCAGAAACTAGAAGGATGTGTGTAGCTTAGATGGGAGCCAACCGTCGTCCCCAGCCCCCCTCAGCCCCATAGCTTAGGGTGAGAAAACCACCTAATAAATCAATGCACAGTAGGAGTTCTTCTGTGCTGACTCAGACAAACAGCTCACTGATTTCTTCCTGGGCTGTGAAAAGACAAGACCAAGAATTCCTTGACCTTGCCCTCCCAAGACATAATAAAAACCTGATAAATGTAAACTGGCAATGAGATCTGGCTCTTAGGTGTGGCATGAGAGACAAGAGATACACTCAGGGCCACCCACGCCTCTCCCTAAAGAGCAGAACCGCTGAAACGGGGTGCTTCCTGCACTCTCAGAGGGTGTGAAACTAGCATGGCCCTCTCCCCTCAGTCCTATCCACGGCCCCACATCAAAATCATGAACTCCCAGGACTTGGCGCTTTTTCTGTGTCAAACACGCAAACAAATAAACCAAGAAAACATTGTTGAGTGAAAAGGTACTCAGAGGGGGTAAAATAAATTGATTAATAAGATAATAAGAGACAACAGTTCTATGGGGGAAAAGATATGGCCCCACATAGCTGATTGTGCAATTCAAGTTCCGGACCAGGTAGTTTGACAAACATGTCAGGTACTTGTGCATGCATGCCTAAGATCCCAAGAGAAGAATGGAGGAGAAAGGAATGCAGCATGGCCGTCCCACCTGGAGAATGATTTCCCACTTTCCCTCTATCTCTCCCTCTCTGGTGAGTTCACGAGCCCTATAGCAAAAATTCAACAAACAAAACACCTATTATGTGCCAGGCACTATTCTGGCCTGAGAGATGAAGTGGCTAAGTGTGGCTGGGACCCCAGCCAGCCTGGGACACGGCCTGGCACGTGGTCACTTAGTTTGTATGATCTCCCTGTGCCTTGGAGGAGTAACCAAACCTCACCCTCAGGGCTGCCATTAAGATGAAATGAATTGTATATGTTGGAGCCCTTACAGCAGAGCCTCTGCACAGAAGTGCTACAGAGGAACTTGCTGTTATTCAAAAGGTCTCTAGTTTTTTTTTTTTTTTTTAATGTGTGTGTATGTGCATGTGTGTAGTGTTTAAGAGACAGTCTTACTGTGTCACAATCCTCCTGCTTTAGCCTCCTGAGTAGCTGAGTTTACAAGTGCGTGCCACTGTGCCTAGTTTTTTTGGGGTGGACCAGGAATTAAAACCATGTGGTCTCACAAGCATCAGCATCCAGTTAATACAATCACGGCTGGGCCAGAGGTTTCTCATTTAATCTCTCCAGCTCAATTTTTTTTTTTAAATTCCAAGAGGTGCACACACTCACCTGAGAGAGAGAGAGAGAGAGAGAGAGAGGGGGGGGGGGGGGGAAGAGGGAGAAAGCACACTCCCCTTCAATGGGGGGGGCATGGTCATGTTGCAATCTCTTCTCCTCCATGTCTCCATCCTGTTATAATTTGGGCGACACATGGGGCACGTATCTGGTATGGTTTTCAAGCCACTGGTGCTGGGATTCAAACAGTGTAGTCAGCCATGTGGGGTCTGGCTCTTTCAACTACTAGGTCACAGGGCTAACCGCCCCCCCCCCCCCCACACCTCATATTGCTCTTTATGAGGTTCAAGTTTTATAGTTGGAGAAACTGAGGCACAAATTACTTATCTAGGGTTACATGAGTAGTAAGTGGATTTTTGGGAATTCGTACTCAGGTTCAAATGATTCCAGGTCAATTAGACAGATAATGCACATTCACTAAGGTTACATGAGAGACGACCAGATACCTTGCTGAAGGAGTTAACAGAATGGAGTTGGGAGAAGCTCCTGAGTCGAGTCCAGAAGGGCAAAAGGGTTGTTTAGACGTGGATGTGGATGTAGAAGGGTACCCATGCCTAGAAGCAGATTACTTTCCCCTTAGAACAGGACAGAGCTATTCTGTGAACCTAGTAAGCCAGTTCCCTTTAAGAGTGGGAGATACATACATAGACATGTTTCCTGAACAGGTGCTGACAGAACGCAGTCTTCATTTGTTATTTATACTGTACTTTACCCGAAACATAGTGTGCCCTCAATAAATGGTTGCAATTATCCTTACCTATCACTGTATTTTGGCATGAGATTAAATTTCCATATATTGTCTAGCATTCTCCAAAGTCTACTCTAATATAGAAAGATGGTCCCTTAAAAAATAATGAATACTAGAGTTGGGACCAGAAGATGGTGTAATGGTTACGTTGCTGGGCTTCCACGTAGTTGACTGCAGTTCGAGTCCCAGACCCAGTGGTTTGAAACATACCAGGTGTGTGAGCATGCGTATGTGCCCAAAATCCTGAGAGGAGAATGGAGAAGAAGGGATTGCAGCTTAGCTATCCCCCCTGGGGGGGGTGATTTCTCACTTTCTGTCTCTATTTCTCTGTGTCTCTGATAAGCACATGTGCTCTATAGCAAAAAATCTCTCTCTCTAAAAAAAAAAAAAAAAAAAAAGGAATTCTAGAGTTAAAAATACTGTTTATTCTAATCCTTTCCAAGACATTTCCCTGGTGTATATAAGCATTATAGAAGTTCTGAGAAATTCTATAGTAAAGAAACCTGCTTACTTTTAATACAGGGTTTTTCTAAACCTATGTGGTCACAGAGCCTTTTTCTATATAATAGACACTTTGGGGAATGCTGAAATCACCTGATAAAACTTTGACAGTCCTGTAAGGGAGGGGTTATTATTTCCCCTTTCCAGGTGAACAGGTCGAAGCTCTGTAGTAGGTGGTGAAGCCATGGTCAAATATCTAAATCTGCTTCCTCTGGAACAAGGACTAGTAGACCAACTTACTTTAAATCTAGAAGCATAAAGAAAAGAAGCTACCGTCTTTTGTCATGAATGGTGTGGGTGCACACCGCGGTGAACCTAAGAAACAGACTGTCAGCTGATCTCTGATAACATGTGGAGTTCGAGGGATGGAAAGGAGAGAACCTGTTATTTCAGAGCTCAATAGCTCAAACAATCTGATTCACTCATCTTGGCAACTAGCAGATACACTCCTCATTGGACGAAGAAACAAATCTGTCCAGTTGGCAGGTAAAAATCACTCTTATTAAAATGATTATCCTACGGCAATACATTCCTCCAAAGAAAATAACAGTAGGGGAAAAAGTGCTTCAGGATTAGAACAAACACACACACACAGCAATGCTCTCTCCATGGCCGACTCCTTCCATATCTCAGTGTCAGACAGAAGCATCCCCCTGGACTACCAAATGCCTCCTAGCCTGGCCCCCGACTGTTCTGCCAGTCACCAAGACAAGTCGTCTGGCTACATAGCACCACCTGTGCCCAGGCAGGAGAGCTCGGGTGAGGCTGAGAAGCTGTGCTTCTGAATGTGTGTGTGCGTGTGTAGTGTTAAGACGGAGTCTTGGCCAGCAGCCCCCAGTCTCCAGCCACTCTGCCAGGTACTCAGATCATGTCTCCCCAGATACTAGTGTACTTGTATTGTCAGGCAGTCCCTGTCAAAAGAACAGGATAAGCATTTGGAACGACTAAGGCATGGAAACAGGCATCTTGCCCTAGAAATTGGCATCAGGTCAAAGCTGTGTACTGGTACACAGTCCTGCTGTGGTCAGGAAAAAGGAGGCAAGGGGATGAGGAGAGAGAAAGAGGAGAGTTTTAGAAGGTGTTTTCTTGCTGAGTTTCCCCCATGGGGTTTAGCATACTCCCCTGAATCCTTCTACTCACATGACAGTTTTTGTTTGCTTTGCTTTGTTTAGGTTTTTGCCATAGGGTGCATGTGCTCACGGGAGAGAGGCAAAGTGAGAAGTCACCCCCCCCCAACCCCCACAGAGGGATGCCCATACTACAATCCCTTCTCCTCTATTCTCCTCTTAGGATTTTTGGCACATATACACACATGCACACACATCCAACCAAAGTGATTTTTAAGCCACAGGGTCAGGACTTGAATCATAGTCAGCCCTATGGGAGTCCAGTGCCTTAACCACCACACCACTTGCTGGCCCCTCACATAACAGTTTTAAAGCAAACAGGACATACCAAAGAACAGTGATGACTTTTTTCCAAGTCCTGTCAACCAAATAAGAAAATGGATTGAGTATTTCCAGATTGTCAGGCCCTGTGCTAGGCACCGGGAGATACCATGACAAATAAGACAAAGGAGAAGGTAAGGCAGGCCTGACTGGTGGTTTTGAAACTGTGCCTCAGGGACCTTGATGGGGTATGGGTGTGGTGAGGAGCTAAGAGTGTGGAGTTCTTTCCAGCTTCCCTTCTCCTCTCATTCTTCTCTATCCATCAATCTATGCAGCACATTTTTATCCGCTCTCTGCATTTCCTTGCAGGAAGAGCTGTTGGGGGACTTAATTTGTTGCTGTCTATAAAACCTTAGGGAATTTTTGAAGGTACTTTCTATAGGACTGGTGCAGGAACAGGACTCTGATTAAGCATGCAAAGACAGAGGCCAATATTGATTGCCCTAATGGGTTCTGGCAGAGGAAGCACACTTAAAGCTAATCGTTTGCTGAGACCTTTTGAGTGAGCACAGGCGCTGGCCAGGCCTGGCACTTTCTCAAGCACCTCCCTCAAGCACCTACTCGTTCGCTTTGACTGTTTACTGTGGCAGCTGCAGGGATAAAGCCCAGAGCGCCTTGAGGTTTGGACGCTCCTCATGCAAATATGTTGATGAAGGGTGCCCCAGGCCTTAGACAGGAGAACAAAGGTTCTCAGACATTCTCCCCTCAGACATGTCTAGGGAAGCTTACAACCTGTGAGCTCTGGACACCTGGTTTACTATAGAGACATAGCAAGAGGCATGTGATTGGATGCTTGTGGGTTTATAAGGAGACACAAATACATATATGTTTGCTTTGTCTTGATATACCCTCTGTCATGTTATCTATCAGCAATACCACCACCACATGTGGTCCCTGGACCTCTAAAACCATGAGTAAAAAACACTCTATTCTTTATAAATTACCCAGACTCGGGTACATCTGTTATTAGCAGCAAAATGGACCAGAACAGAGAGCCATGGATCTTAGCCATTTTAGTATTATCATCATTATTGACATATCTGAGAGGAACAATTCCACAAAGCCAAAGGAAATGTCCAATAACAGAAATAGCTCATTTGATGATCCTGGTTTGGAAGCAATTCTGTTTTCCCCTTCAAAATGAAAACTAAAGCAGATTGAAGGAACGGCTTTGTTGATGGTAATTTTCTATCTTCTCAGCATGAAGACTTTCTATCCTCACAGCATGAAGAATTTCTAGAATGCATAAATCCAAGAAACTTCTCTCCTTACAGAAATTCACCAGAAGGAAGTTCTTTTCAAAAGAATAGCAAAACCTATATATGTACCACAAACAAAGTCCTGTATAACCCTGTACCAGTCCTCACATTACATTCTTGATGGCCCTCAAGGCCGAGTCAGCCTGAGTTCCGCTG
Organism: Tupaia tana; assembly: GCA_026018925.1. NCBI lineage: Eukaryota > Metazoa > Chordata > Mammalia > Scandentia > Tupaiidae > Tupaia > Tupaia tana. Next base: position 60,003,353 of record JAKSZU010000013.1, read on the forward strand.
ACAGTTTATTAGCTACAGGAATTACTTTTCAGGACATGTTTTGAAGGAAAACGTCATAAGCTTATCTTCCCAGGAGCCAAGGTAGCAATCAAAGTATCAGCTCATGGCTTCTGTGTTATATCCTTTATGCAAGCACATTCCTCTACAATCGACTTGCTCCTGGAGGAGTTTCAGGAAAAGTGTGAGCTCTCATCCCTTCAAAACCATGTGAATGCAGCACACCTGTAATTTCACAGCTGCTTGCAATTGCTACAGCCATGCAGATGTTTGTGTTGGCTTCTCCACGCCATCAGGAAATAGCAGCAAAATGTGGCAAAGCTGTTTTGGGGTGCCAAAAATAGTTACAAGCTTGTGAAAATGAATCACTGCAACTTAATGAAATGTGTGGCCTAAATGTGTGCTTCCTAAGAAACCTGACATTGACACTGGATGCTGCTTTAAAATGAATGAGATAAAAAGGGATGAATGGATAATAATTGTTCACTTAAAATATTTTCCATCAGTGAGAAGCATGATTTCTTTTTTCCTTTTTGAGAGGTTTTTGCTACAGGGCACGCATGTTCATCAGAAAGACAGAGAGAAACAGAGACAGAAAGCAAGAAATCACCTCCCTGGGGGGAGATGGCCATGCCGCAATCCCTTCTCCTTTTTCCTCTCAGGATCTTGGGTATGCACACACACTCGCCCAGTGTGAGTTTAAACCACCGGGTCCGGGACTCAAACTGCAGTCGACTACATGGTAGTCCAGCAACATAGCCATTACACCAACTGCTGGTCCCGAGAAGCATGATTTCTAAAATTCTATCAGAATTTTCTTCTGAGAGAACTTTGTAAATTTAGAAGTATGTATGATTAGCGATTAAAAGCACGGTGATTAAGACGGCTAGATTCCACACAGCTGAATGCATGGTTCAAGTCTCAGACCCAGAGGCTTGAAAAACATGCCAGGAATGTGTGTATGTGCCCAAATTCTCAAGAGGAGAATGGAGAGGGACTGCAGTGTGGCCATTCCCTCTTGGAAAGTTTTCTCACTCTTCCTATCCTTCTCTCTTTTTCTGTCATTCTCTGGTGAGTGCATGCGCCCTATGACAAAAATAATAAAAAAAAAGATTTAATAAAAGTGATGAATCTTTTTAAATAATTATTTTATTATTATTATTATTTTATTTTATTTTTCCAAAGTGACAGAGAGAGAGAGGGAAAGTGAGAAAGCAAGCCGCAGGTCCAGGGCTTGAACTGTTGTCAGCCATAGCGAGAGTCCAGCACCTTAAACTGCTACACCACCTGCCAGACCCAAGAGTGAGGAATTTTAACAAGCAGACTCACCTGCCCCCATCATCTCTCCCATACAATGTCTGTCCCTCCTTGGGAAATGAAGTCAAGTTAAGAGCCTAGATCTAGACCCAGTTCTGTTATTAACAGTGATCCTTGATAAATCACTGTACCTTATTTTCTTCATACATAAAATGGGATGATATAGTACGAGAATTAAGGTGTTGGTGTAAGGATAAAATGAGTTAGTACTTTTAAAATATTTAGATCTGAATATGGTACATTCCTATATAATGCAAGATATAAAAGTGCTATTATTGGGACCAGCAGGTGGCATGGTAGTTAAGGCGCTGGACTCCCACATGCCAACTATGGTTGGGTTCTGGACCTGGCAGCTTGCTTTCTCACTTTCTCTTTCATTATCTCTCTCTGGTGAGCCAAATGCCCTATAACAAATTAAAACATATATACATACATATATATATATATATATATATATATATATATATATATAATAGTAATAAATAAAATTAAATAAATAATTTTATTGGGTCATCGGAAAAGACCTGAGGTGTTATGTGCATTGGCAACACTGATCAGAACATTTTAAAGCCAGAGATGTTCTCCCCAGAAGGTCCTGATAGTATCTCCTTAACACTGACTTGAGTTAACATTTCACATGAAATAAAAGTACCCTTGAGAACCAGCCCATGGCATGTTTGTTAAAGTAGCTGGATCCCATATGGCTGACTGCATGCCTTGAGTCCCTTTGACAAAGCAGTTTGAAAAACACATTGAGTGCATGTTTCCCAGAATGGAGGAGAGGATGGAGGAAGGATTATGGGGTGACTATTCCCTATTGAGGGGGTACTCTTTATGGCAAGTGCATGCAATCCCTAGCAAAATTAAAGAAAAAGTTGCCTTGACAGATAGGGAGTATGTGGGCCTGCATGTGGCCAGGATGGGCGAAGCGACCTGGATCCCACATGGCCAACAACACAATTGGAATCCTGGCCCCAGTGGTTTGAAAAACGCACCAGACATGTATGTATATGTATTTGCACCCCAAACCCTGACAGGATGGCAAGATAGAAGGGAAGGGATTGTGGTGTGACCATGCCCTACTTGCCAGGAAGGTAGTGCTTTCTTCGGAGAGAAAGAGCGAGAGACCCCTAACCGGATCGGTCTTTAAGCCATGATCTACTGCCAGCCTCAGCCAGCCAGGATCATGGATACCTGCATGTCCATAGTGTACAAGGAGACCTCAGGAAGCAAACCCAGGACCTTTCCATGTGGCCTCGGCATCGTGGAGCAGTTTGTTACCACTATGCCATCACGCTTGGCTGGGCTTAGCATATTCCCTCAACAGGTGATGCTGCTGCATGCCTCTTACATGAACAAATTTTCAATGATAATCTTCTGTTTTGAATGTTGGCAATGTATCTGATATCTGTAAAGTCTATTCGCATGAATAAATGGCAGGGATAAATGAATGGCACAGTGCCTAAAGAGTCTAATGGAATCAGGGTTTTTCAAGTTTTTCTGGCTTCCTGGACAAACTGATGCCTCTCTGTTGGGTCAGTAATCCCTTTATGTGCAGGCCAGCCGGGCAGTATGGTAGTTAAGGTGGCTAGATCCCACACAGTGGACTGTGAGATTCAAATCCTGGACCCAGTAGCTTAAAACCATATCAGGCACATGTGTGTATGTGCCAAAATCCTGAGAGAAGAATGGAGAAGCTACTGTGGTGTGGCCATCCATTTCTCACTTTCCCTCTCTCTCTCTCTCACTGCTTCTCTCTGGTGAGTGCATGTGCCCTAATGCAAAACTGAAAAAACTAACAAACAAAAGAAAACAAAGACAAAACAGAAAATAATCCCTTCATGTAATTAGTTGTTACTGTTGGAAGTATGCTGTTCATGAGAAAAATGTAATGACAGAAAACATTTGGAAATCATAGACATAAATTATTAAGTATTTTAATGAAAGTAAGTGTTCACATTAATATCCTCTCTGAGTCTGATCCAAAAAAAAATAAATAAAAGAAATAATTCTCAGTTGATTTATAATAAAGGGAAATTTGCATGGAGGTGGAATTTATAACAACCTTCACTGCCATGGCAACCTACTCCTGTCACATACAGGATTAACACTTTCTTGATGGGCCCAAGAGTCAGGTTGGAGGTATCACATGTTTAAGCATTAAAGTGATTTCAAATTTAGGTTTCTTTTTTAAGGTTAATTTTACTTAAATTGAGTTTGGGAGGAGGTGCTTAGAGAAAATCACATGGTTCTGTGCCAATATTTTAACTGGAAATGGATGCAGAAATCTCATAATTGAGCCTAACATGATGCTATGCCTTTATCAGTCTCTTTGGAAAGAAGAGAATTCTCAATGTGGAGGAAAGATCGATTTTCTATCAGATCCAGTGTCTGTATAGGAGTTCCTGAAAATATTATCTAAAGGAACTCTCATATATGCCATATTACCATATAACTCTCGTTACCATAACGAGCAGCTCTAGAGTCCCCTGAGAGTATTTCTAAAAATTCAAATTTAAATCCCACACAAAACTACCAAATCAATTTGAGGATGAGACTCTGGAATCTAACATTTTAGTAAGTTTCCCAAGGGATTCTTATTTGCAACCATTTTTGGTGGAATCTGAGAAAAAAGAAAACATTCCTTTATCGTATGTAGGAACAGGTAATTTTTAAACATCATCAAAGCTTAATGAGAAATAGAGGCTACAGTCACACAGTAGACCCATGACCCATAAGGAGTACCCTAGAATGCAAACAGAGGCATTTAAGACTTTTGTCTATCTTTAGTAAAGTAAAATGGTGTAATAAAGTGCAGGTTGAGTATCCCCTATCTGAAATGCTTGGGATCAGAAGTATTTTGTTTTTGTATTTGTTTTCCAGATTTTTTCAGATTATGGAATATTTGCAAATATAAATGCAATGGGGATGGAACCCAAGTACAAAATGAAATTCAATTATGTTTTATACGCACCTTATATATATAGTCCGAAGGTTATTTTATATAGTATTTTAAATTAATATTGTGCATGAAACCCTTTCTAGGTGTGCTTGTTTCAGGAAATATGGGTGTGCTAGGAGGATCTTTTTTTCCCTTGGGGACACTGATTAAATCATGTGTTGTATGACTGCATTGTGACAAGAACTCATTAAATGATATCACATCTGTAATTTTCTACTTGCCATGTCATGTGGGCTCTCAAAAAATTTTGGATTTTGGAGCATTTCAGATCTTGAACCTTGGATTATGGATGTTCAACCTATAGTACCAGACTTTGGGGTTTCAAAATCCAGCAAAGTTTTAAAAATCAGGTGAAGGGATCAACATAAAATGATTTACCTGGATTGTGCCAACCAGGGTAGTTGGAAAAGCCTTGCCAACTGTCAGTATCATTTCATAAAAGAAAGGATATTTTTACATCAAAAAAGAAAAACACAGAAAAAATAAGCCCAGAAAAAGGACAATCTTTTACATGGAACAACATAAGACTAAAGATGAGGTGTTGGAGGAGATATCTTACTTTCCTCATTTTGTTGTAGGGAGCATGACAACAACAGTATTCGAGAAGCTCTCAGGTAGTAGAGAGAACTGTGTTTTGTAAAGACAAAAGTCAGTTCTAAGCTCTGCTCCTTACAAACTGTGTGACTTGGGCATCGCTTATAAAACCAATTATTTTGATTTCCTTATCTATAAAATAAGGATAACTGTCACAGTAATTATTAATAAACTTACATGGATTGATCAACTAGTATACAAAAGAGACTCTTTTTAGACTTGAGATAGACTTGGGACAAAGAGGATACTTGAGTTAAAAAGGAGGAACAAGAACTGCTTCACTGTCCCCAGCATTTTATTTTTAACTTCTTTACTTTGCTTTAGATTCTGATGGAATTTCACATTAGACAGATCGTTGGTACCTGACTATTATTGATAATTAGAAATAGCAGTTCTTTACCTGGCTTGTCACAAAAATGCAAGAGGTACAAATAAATCCTTAATACACATGTTTAAAGTGCTGTATGGGGGGCTGGCAGTTGGCATGGTGGTTAAGAATGCTGGACTCCCACATAGCTGACCATGGTTCAAGTCCCGGACCTTGTGGCTTGCTTTCTCACTTTCCCTTTCTCTCTCTCACACTCTGTCCCTATCTGGTTAAATTTAAGTAAATAAATAAAGTTAAATAAAATATTTTTTAAAAAATATTTAAAATAATCATAAAATGCTGTCTGGGTCCCTTCTGCTTTTCCTATTGTGTCTATTTATAAGTTATTTCCCCAAAGTAAATATAGACCAGTTGGTAATTTATAGAAGGCATATGTGGGGTGTGTGTGTGTGTTGGAGGGTGAGAGTGAGGATTGTTCTCTGGCACAATTCCAGGGACATCAATCATACTATATTCTATACAGTCCCATTGTTAACCATGACCCAAGGAGCTGTGCAAAATGATGGACCTGGGTGGAGGGAGATACGTAGATAAACGTTATTCCACAAACAGCCCACAACTAGCCCTCCAAGAAATTTAATGAAATAATTTCATAGCTAACATTTTTGAGTGCTACATGTCGAGCATTGTGTTAAGCATTCTATATGCATTGCCCTATTTTATCTATCACAACAACCCTATGATTATTATCCCTACTTTTGATATGATAAAGTCAAGCCCTAAATAATCATTTGCTCAAGATCACAAAACTAGTCAAGAGCTGAGGCAAAATCTGAATCCAGATCTATAGAAATTTAGCACCCAAACTCTATACCACTTCACTAAATCACCTTCCCAAGGGAGAAAAAATAGAGAACAGAGATCTTATTTAGAACTTATAAACGTTCAAGGAAGGTGGTTTTCACTTTTTTTATCCACTTAAAAGATGGTTGTCCAATTTTGACTTGTATTTTACCTCTGTAAAGGTAGCAGATTAAAACTTTGTGGAATAAAGCATTCATCAATCCCTACAGCCATGATGCTTCTGTTTTACTGGACCAGCAGCTCAGAATTGGAGGTTCTCTCAGAAGGTTCTCTCAGTTGGTTATTGTATTCCCAAAGGGATGATTTCCCTTCTTCAAGCAGTAATCACACATGCCTTGCTGAACTGGAGAAAGTGGTAGCCAAATATTCTGTCGTCAAGCCTCCTTCAAGATAACCCTGGTGAGTAGTTATTTTGGAAGTGGTTCTAATCTGTCATGTTATGCGGCTTTGCTAAGACTCACTTTATTAGCTACCACCAAGAGCTAATAAAACATGTCAGGAAGTCTCCGTAAGCTGTAAAAACATTTCCAAAGGTCACTGCCAACACTCCGGACTTCAATGACTTTTTAAAGGAAAAGAAAACAAAAGCAGAGGCCTAGAGTTCCAAAACACAGAACTACCAAAAGAAGCCATCCCAAATGGGCTATATATAAGGCTAACAAATGCATACTACACCAGCCATTGAATAAACTGTGTGCAGAGGTGTCTTGAAAAAAAAGGCCCAAACTCACAAAATGGTGATGGGATAGTGTCAGCAAAGGTAAGCAGGATATCCTGGGCTTGTTGTCATATGAAGATATTTTACTTTTCTTGCTTATTTAGTTTTTTATTTTTAAGAATTATTTATTTATTTAATTCCATTTGTTATTATTATTTTTCAATTTGACCAGAAAGAGACAGGGAGAGAGAAAAAGGGAAAGCGAGAAAGTAAGCTGCCAAGTCCGAGACTCTAACCGCAGTCGGTCTTGCGGGAATCCAGCACCTTTAACCACCATGCCACCTGCTGCCCCCAGCTTACTTAGTTTTTTTGGTGTGTGGGATGTCTGTAGTCACATCTACTTATACTTCCAGCACCTGCAATAATCCTTTATGAGCAATAATGAAGGTGGCAGAGAAATGGTTAACTTTAGATGATCTACAGCATATCAGGCATTCTTCTGCTACATTATTTTTTTTCTATTGTAAAAGTAAACATTCTTTTTAATTAAAAAAATAGTAAAACATGAAAAAGTAGAAAGAATCATGTTGTCTTAGAAGCTGGGAGTACAATTTGATATCCTGGCCATTTGATGTGCCGGAAGTTATGCAGTAGCATTGGGATGTCTCCGGACAAGTGTTCCACTAGATTGGAAATACTAGTAACCACTGATATTTCCATTCTCTGCTGATGAGATTATGGGCACAGAAGAGACAATCACATTGTTATCCTGATTTAGGACAAAAAATTTAGACTTAATCTCTGTACTTCAGTTGGGGTGGGGAAAAGGTCATCCATGGAGTCATTAAATCAGGATGTTATGTCCTGAAGCATCAAAGCATTGAGTGGGGAAGATGTTGGTCAAAGGGAACAAAGATACAGTTAGACAGGAGAAAAAAGTCATGGGATCTACTGTACAGCCTGGTAACTACAGTTCATAATAATGTCACTTGAAAATAATATATACTTAAAAATTGCTAAGAGTATATTTTAAGTATCCTCACCACAAACATAGTCAGTATGAGATCTGATGGACATGTTAGCTTGATTTAGTTGTTCTGCAATGTATGCATATATTAAAATATCACATTGTACAACATAAGCACATACAATTTTTGTCAATTAGGAAATCAAAGGGCCTGTTAATAAGTCAGTATGCTCTAGACAGAGTGGGGCACGTCCTATTCTGCTCTAGAGTAGTTGCTAGCCTGCTCTGGGGCACAGATTGTATGTGGCAGTCATTAATAATTTATTATAGGCTTCAATAGGGAGTGAGCATGATTCAATCCCTAAATATTACAGTGCTCAGTGATTTAGTTAACAACTGGATAAACCATGGAGTTGAGCTGTCCCTTCTATTTTGTGTTTGTGTTCTTTCTCCTGCTAAGAAAGGCAACAGAGAGCAGTAACAAGAACCTAGGCCCTGGAGTCAAACTGACTGGGGCTGAGTCTGTGCTTGGAACTGCCTGCTTTCTAATTTCAGATCCTTCAGTTGCTCCTTTTGTGGCATTCACTCAATGGAGCTAATGGTGGGGTTGGAAGGAACACCTGGAGGATTAAATGAGACCTGCTTTTAAAGTACTCAGCAAGAAGCTTGGCACCTAAGTGGTAGGCATTCAAAAAATAAGAAAGTCACAATTATTGTGTTGCTGGCTGAGAGCTTTGAGGACAGAGGTCCTGTTTCTTTTTTAGATCCTCAATGCAAGAAGCCTGAGTACCTTAGTGGGAGGGAGAAGAGTTCTAAAAATGCTAAAAACTTGAATTTATTTTACTTTCCTTTCCTGGTATATTCTCTGTACACATTTTTTTTCTTCCTCCAAAGTAGCAAACCACATTTCCTTTTGATTCAAACAGACATATCACTGACAGTAGGTTGAAGCTATTCATTTCCTTTCTTATTTTTCTAATTTGTTCTAAAAATATGGCTTTTTTTTTTTCATACTATGTTTGATATTCAGCACTCCTTTCTCCCCTTCATGTTTTCACAGCTTTCCTCTTTGGGAACTACTATTCTGTTACTGGGCTTCTGGCAAATTTGCTAATCTGTTATGCTTCCACCTCACCCCAGTTCTCAAACACTCAGAAACACCTTTTGACTCTGAGGTTATCTACTTTTTAGCAAATTGTTTTTCTCATATTTGTCAGAGTCAGCTTCTGTTGCTTGCAGCCAAAAGTCCCTAATCCTTATACTTCTTGGCTTTTTTCTGTTTTACTCCTGTCTTCTTTCTACTTCATGAATGGTCTCCCATATTTCTTCCTGACCACCTATCACCAAATTTAATCTCCTTCCCCACCAAGTAAGGCAGAATTTATTTCATTCTGTGAATAAGGATGACATCACCTCTATTTTAGTAAGTTCAGCCCTTCTCTTAATTAGCAGGATGGCTCCATGAAATTCAGTTATCCTCAAGGCAGCCTGATTTTTTTTTTCTGAGCAAAATGCAAATGTTAGCATCCTAAGTGCCCTAAAACTTAACTATCGCAAAGGTAAAATGGTAATGCGTGAGGAGACCTCTCTGCTTTGGCTCTCTTCATTTCACAGAGAGGAAAAAAGGAGGAGAGACACAAACAAAGTGTGGAAGGTCAAACCACCAGATAAAGGACAGATTAGAGTACAGTCTCCTGATTCTTGGTAAAGTGCTCTTATCATCTTATTGAGCGACTTCCAAGGAAATAGTATTTTGGACTCAATCCAAATTTTTTTGTGTGTGAAGTAGAAAAGGAATTTGTCATAGACGGGAATATCTATGAAACAGTCTCCTAATAAAGCCATCTAAGAATTGCTCAAAATAGGAGAAAGTTGGGGGAGAAAGAAATGCAGAAAGAAGGGAAAAGAGGTGGTCAGGGAAGAGATTCTCGGTACTATTTCTTCTACAGGGAGGTGCTGAGATTCCCCATAACTGAAACATTCCAAGATATATGGCAGGCAGGTCTGGAATTAAACACTGTAACTCTGAGTCTCAAAAAAGTAGGGGAATAAAAAGTCAAGATTGCCATACTACCAGTCTCTTTTAATTCAAGACTTTTCTCCATTGAACCATAAAATAGATTAAGACATATACTAGAAAGTAATGCTTAAATCCAAATCAAGAGTTTCCACCAATAATTATATAAAGCTAAATATTACAAGGGAGTAAATTTATAATACTACAATATTTTGAAGTTTTCACTAATCCTGAGCATTTGGTCTTGGTAGAAGGAGGAAAGGAGGATGAATGTTCCCCAAGCGTTCATATGTTGGGCTCGATCATATTATAAAGATACTAAACGAAAACTTAATTCCTCCTTGATGTCCCAGGGTGGAACCTTTGGGTGTGATAAAGTTACTGGGGTCGGAGTAGGAGTAACTGTGTCCTGGTATGAATATAAGGAAAGGAAATGAAGCAGGCAGAAGCCACATGGAAACAGACCAGAGCTAGAAAAAAACTCATGAATCCAGACCATGCTCTGCTGTCTTCCTCTATTTTGTAATGCCTTTGGACTTTCCAGCCACCAGAATCCTAAGTTAAAATAAACCTCATCCTTCTTTGTTCTAAAAATTCTTTCCCAAGGGACCTGGGGAGAGGCAAGGCTATATGCCATCAATCTTACTTATCGGGTCACCTTGCCTCAGAAATTGTGGCTTACTTCACTAACCTGACTCAGACATAACATCACATGATAATTAGTAAATTCCCTTATCTGAGTTAAGGGTAAGCTTAAACATTCCTTTCTGCTGACTCCAAGTTTTAACAAAGCCTTCCTGTTTTGACCAATAACAAACTAATCAATCTCTGAATATGCCTATGTTTTATAAGTTCCCCCCAACTCCCACCCCAAGATGTCCCTCCTTTTCAGGCCAAGAAACTATATAACTTCCCTGTATTGATTTACAGCTTCTGCTTTCCTGAAACGTATGAAAGACACACTGTGTATCGCAGCCTCCACAGAGTACTTGCTCAGAGTACTCACTCCTTGAGTTTGTGTTTTCAGATCATAGTCACTCAACTGGATTTAGAATAAATCTTCTTCAATATTTTCGAGTTTGCTTTTTCTGTGGGAAACCTCTGCTCTCTTAAATTCTCCCAGTCTCAGGTATTTCTGTTTGAAATACAATAGAAGACTAAGACAAGTAATATCCATTCACAAGATGCCAGAGGCACCCTCCCAGATGTGCCAACTAAAAACTGTCTCTAGACACTGTCCAATGTCCCCTAGGGGGAAAATCACTCTTGAACTCCTGCTTGAAGCCATTGCTTACTGGTTCTCTCCTCCGATAGAGGACTCAAAGATGAATTTTATGGCATACCTTCTTGCCATTTGTTTTTAAGAGAGATTTTTTGCTGTAGGACCCATGTGCTCACTGGAGAGATAGAGAGACAGCAAGCAAGAAATCACCCCCTCAGAGGGGGGGTCATGTTGCATTCCCCTCTCCTCCATTCTCCTCTCAGTATTTTGGGCATGCACACATATGTGCCTGGTGTGAGTTTAAGCTGCCACGTCTGGGACTTAAACCATGATCGATTATGTGGGAGTCTAACGACGTAATCATTATGCCATCTGCTGGTCTCCCTTCTCACCATCTTAAAGATCACCTCTCTGGGTTATCTAAATAAAAATTAAAACAATTTTACATTTATCACACAGAACTTCCGAGCAGAGCTAATGTGTTATTGTCATTTCAATGTTGAGGAACTGAATCCAAAGTCACAAAGTGAGACAGAAATACACAGTGCCTGCTGAAATGTATGCTCTCTTCCCAATCTGGGCGGAAGGATCATCGCTTCACCTATTATCTTCTTCCTTTGGGGATATGAGGTTTGTATTGAAAGGTTTCGTACTAAGGGCCAGCAGGTGACTGCTGGTTAAAGGCACTGGACTCCTACATGGCTGACCGTGGTTTGAGTCCTGGACCTAGCAACTTGCTTTCTTACTTTCCCTCTCTCTCTCTCTTGACCTTCGCTGGTCAAATTAAAATAAAATTAAAATAAAATAATTCTAAAAAAAAAAAAAAAAAGAAAAAGGAACTAAAGATTTCACAGCAAGTTCTTGCTCAAGGCAAGAACTAATCAACAGCAACCATCTCCCAGGCATTTTGGGATGGGCTATCTAATCTTTTAAAGCCTGCCTCTTTTGGTAGAAGGCCTAATCTTTACATTGGTTGGACATTATCCAGCCTATATATCCTTGGCATTTAACTAAATGAGAATAATACATATGAATGACTTTGTCTCTGGTAGAAAATAATAGTACCTAAAATAATTATTAACTGAATTATTAATCGTAACATAGCTCTTCAAAATCTGGCCTCAACCTAATTTTATACCTGTTCTTCTTTTTATCCCAAGGCATCCACTTTTCCTATTGCATTGATTTTTCTCCCAGTTTCATGAGTTCAACAGGCCATTTTACACAGGCCTGCCTTTATACATTCTGTTTCCTTTCCCTGGACTGTCTCCTCCCTCCTTCCCTCCCAAACTGCCACACAGTTACTCACCTTTGAAGATGAAGCTTGGTGGGGAGGTAGTGGTTAAGGTGTTGGACTCCCCACATGGCTGACTATGGTTGGAGTAATGGCTATATCACTGGACTCCCATGTAGTCGACCGCAGTTTGAGTCCCAGACCCAGTGGCTTAAACTCACACCAGGCGCGTATGCATGTGTGCCCAAAATCCTGTGGTTTACTCTCTAGGGGGGATGGCCACGCCACAATCCCTTCTCCATTCTCCTCTCGGGATCTTGGGCATGCACGCACACGCATTTGGCATGAGTTTAAGCCACTGGGTCCGGGACTCAAACTGTGGTCGGTTACTTGGGAGTCCAACGACATAGCCATTATATCAGCTGCTGGTCCCTGCATTGACAGCTTTCTAGTGTTCCATTTAACACATATAATAATAATTCATTAAAAGACTTTTTCTTATTCGCTTTTTATTCCTCCTTCTTTTAGTGGTTCTTTACAGAGAGAACAGCATGAACTACCTAGCTTAGCCTCGGTGGAGAGGGCAGAAATATCTGAGGACACATGAGTTCCTCTATTCCCTTTAGTTGTGATATAATTTACTTTACCTGCTTGAGAATGCATGTTTTGATCTTCCCATTACAAGGAACAGAAACCTATTCAGACTATTTAAGTAAGCAAGAGATTTATTGTGATCAAACATAAATCGCCCCAGAGCAGGAGATGAAGCACAGAGATGAGACCGGGCCAGGGAACTGAAGAGCGGGGGCTGGGTGCTTTTCTCTCTTTTTCTCTCGGGGGCCTTGTGATCTCATTCCCTGGCTCACTCCAGTCCCTGGAGTCATTCTCTTCTCTTAAGCATCCTGTGAGAATTTACTCTTCCTCATTTCACACGCAGGTAAGCCGCAGCTGGCAGCCTCTGCCTAACCCTCAAGACTGTTCAACCCTCCAGCTCGCCTCTGACTAATGACTTCTGTGAAGATAAAGTTTATCCAGAGAAGAGACTGCTATGCTGAATTAAGACCCAAGATATCACTGAAAGAGAAAAAAAGGTGATGATATTCTGCCTTTTGGGTACTTTCTATTGTCTGTGAGATTGGCCCTCTGGTGAACATTCTTGGTTATTTATTCTTCTAATGATACAAAAACTCGCACCATGCTTCTTTAAAGATGCCCACACACCTCACTGACACAGAAGAACACCAATAAACCACTTCAGAAAAGTTCTAGTAGACTCGTATCCAATCTTGCCCCTCCCTCTATCTCCCCTAGGCCCTCCTCTGTTACCTTTGACCAATGTGAATTCTTGCCAAACAACTTATCTCTTTTATTTTAAAAGAGGCTCATCTCCTCAGATCCAAGGGACATGGTTCTCCCTTCTCTTTGGCCCTGCTGCTGGTGGGATCTGGCTACCTGCCCCTGGGTCTGACTATTACTTTATGCTAACTTTGTAAAATGAATAAATCCTTTTTCTTTAGAACTTTGACTCTGCCGTTGTTCTTTTTGCTCTGGTTCTTAGTACAGAGGTACCAAGAGGTGCTCTCATTGGCCCAGCTCTATGCTGGTTGGTGCACAAGTCACTTGTTGGTGGACAGGTCTCAGAGCAGATGTCCACTCTGACAGTGGGGGTCAGGATCATAGAGAAGATGCCCTCTCATGCGGGGCTGTGAGAGGGTCATAGGCACCTCCAGAGCTATATATTCCTCTCTTCTAAGAAACATGCTCTACACATTTCTGCCTCACCCCTCATCCCTGGCTGCTCCGCCACCACCTTTCACTCTGCTTACATCCGAACAGAGCATCTCTATGTGCCAAAAGTTAAATCCTTTTGAAACAGTAATGAGGAATTAAAACCTTTAAAGGAACTTCAAAGCAAGGAAACCAAAAGGAAAACATACAGGCAAGCCAAAAATTCGAAACACATGGTGAATGGTAGCAATCTATCTCCTATCTGATGGCAGAGTTTGAAACACTAGTGACCACAACAGTTCTGGGCACTAATCTTCGTCTCACCTATTAATCCACATAATAGATGGGCATTATGCCCGGCACAGCACTTGGTAGACAGAAGGTGTTTTATCCATATTTTTTGACTGATCATGATGATTGTGATGAAGACACCTCTTCAGAAATGCCTCTATAGACAACTATAGACAATATAGTCCTTTATCTCACTGCCTGATATACAGTAGGGACACAGTATCTATTAAAGGAATGAAAGAGTGAGTTAATAAATGAATTAATGAATTTTAAGTCCATATATAGAAAATGTGAAGAGACCAAGTCGATAAAAACTTCTATGAGGTTGGGTTTTGGTCATTGCCATTACAAAACATTGAGTAGCCTGTCTTCATTTTCACGTTTCCTTCAGGTTCTTTGATGTGTGGACATAATATGTCAACATTATTATTGTTCATTTGACCCAGAGGGGCTCCCAGGAAAATGATAGGTAAAATGCTGAACTGTAGCTGGACCCATCAGGGAAGTTTAGGGTTGGTGTATGTGACTGCCCAGAGATAGCCGGTAGCTTGCAGTTGTTGGATGAGATTTTGGATGGAAGAGACTCTTCCAAGGTACTTATGCTACTTATGCTACTTAATACAATCTTGTTCAAAGACTCTGCTTAGGTGATTCCCTTCATCTCTCACCAAACATTTAAACTTCTCTAGAAAAAGTTTAGAAGGGAGAACAGTCCTTTAAGAAAAAAAAAAATCCTGATCCTGGATTGAAAAGGAAAACAAAAAAGGGAACTACAGTGAAAAGGGAAGACTTATTTGTCCTACATACATCTTTAACATTTTAAGTAATGGTCAGTTTATGTCTCTGGGTTTTTTAATGAAGTCACATTAAGAGGGATATGGGCCAGCAGGTGGTGTGGTGGTTAGGCTTCTGGATTCCCACATGGCCAACCATGGTTTGAGACCCAGACCTGGTGACTTAAAAATAACAACAAATAAGTAGATGAATAAATAAATAAATGTTTTTTTTTTTGTTTTGTTTTGTTTTGTTTTTTAAAGGAAAAGGGACATGTTCTCTCTGGTTTGGACAATAAAGGAGGAACAAAGGGTAAAAGGTAAGGACATAGTTACATTTAGAGAAAAAAAAAACAGTCACTTTAAATTAAATTTAGAACTTCAGTAGCCACAAATACACTCATAAAGGAGGAAGGGAAGAATTACTGAGGTCTACAAAGAAAAACACACTAATGTTATCTCTAGTTTTGCTTAATGTAAGCTTGGCCCTCTGTGTTAACTGACTGGTGCGGGGAAGACTGGACTAATGTGCATTCTACCATCTGGGTTTAGAACAAACACCAGAGCCCCTCCCAGACAAGACTGAGGATGCAGCCATTTCTCATGATCCTGGAGCTGGTCTTTTCAACTCAAGCTACTGTTTATGGAAGCGTTACCACAGGATTATAATTATGGAGTCTGTTTAGTTATAAAGAGGGTTTGAGTCCTCCATCAAAGGGAGAGAAACAACTTACTCAAAGTGTGGAGAGAATTTCTTACACTCACTGTGCTATGAATTCCAGGAGTCTGTGTGCAGTCAAGCCAAAGTCTGAGGGCCTGAGGCACAGAGGGCCAGAGTTGAAGTGAGGCAGGAGGGCCCAGCTTCCCACCCTGCCTCCCCTCTTCTTGGAGAAGCCCTGGAGGTGGAGGAGCAAGGAAGTCCTAGGCTCCCACCAGACCAGCTCTCTCACCTATGCAGACTTTCCTCTCCTCCAAGAAAATGGTCATTCTCATCTTCCCTGCAGAACATGAAACCAGAAGTTCCCAGAGGCAGGGAGGCAAGGCTGTCTTGACAATGGGAAATGGGGATAGGCTTCAGAGCCTGACTCGGGCAAGACAGTGGGATCCTCAGGAGGTCTGTTTGCTCCCAATACTAATTCCTCTTAACTTCTTTCCTTCACCTTTCTCCCATTTTTCAATCCACATCTCAAAACTTGACCTCTGTATTTTTTGATAACCCACCACATCTCTTGTTCCAATGACTCAAGAACTGGTCCTGACTGCCCTAGCTGGTCCCCTCACTGAGTCCTCACAGGCCTCTCCATCTCTAGAGGCTGTTTCTGGCCACTGAGCCTGGTGCCTGGGACACCAACCCCTCATTGGTGCCCCAGGGCTCCTGTGATCTCTGGCCAGGACTTACACAGCAGGCTTGCAACACTGCCTCAGAAAGAAAATGGTGAGAGAAGAGTAGGTTCTGCTGGCCTTCTATCCCATGAACACTGCACAGATGAATAAAGGTGACTCAGCTGTTGGAATAGTGTATGCATTACTTCTGAAATGACACTGCAGGCTCTGTCAAGCTGATGAGACAAAGGAATTAGGGGGGAAAGCAAAGATTATCCTCCTCCTCAAAGAAATCTGCTTCATGCTATGCAGCATCCACGCATACCGCACGTAACAGATGAAACCAGGACTTTCTAACTTCAGCCTGAGTTCCCAAGAATCTACATTTCTGTATCCAGATGACGGGAGATGCATTTTCTATCAACATCTGAGCAAAAGAGGAAACCCACAGCTTTCCTTCATTTAGTTTACTTCCTCCTGGACCTGGAACATTCACATTCCATTAACATTTGGTTGCAAGAACGGTGCGTTATTATGCACCTTGAAAGAATGTGGTAGCTGCAGCTACAAGACCCATCATCAATTACTGGTCATTAATCCTCTCTGAGTGTTCCACATGCTATAACCTCACTGTGCTTGTTCTGTCTCCAGGTCCTGCTGAGGCCTTAGAGAGCATGTCTCCTGGTTCTCTGCCTCTGGGCCTCCATCTTTACTGCCAAGGAGCACACTTGCTCTGGGGAGCTCTGGGCTTAATGGATTTTGCAGCATTTCCCCTTCTCTCCTGCTACAAAGCTCTGGCTTAGCATGAAAGCTGCCTACACCCCTGACCCTGTGGCACCCTGCCTGCCTCAAGGAACTCATGCCATACTGCAGACCAAGGCTCAGCCTGGCCTATGTAAGAAGCCTCTTGTTGGGAACCAGCAGTTAACGTAATGGCTATGTCACTGGACTCCCACATGGTCGACCGCGGTTCGCGTCCTGGACCTGGTGGCTTAAAACTCACGCCGGGCGCGTGTGCGTGCGTGCCCAAGATCCCATGAGGAGAAGGGATTGCGGCGTGACCATCCCCCCTGGGGGGTGATTTCTCGCTTTCTGTCTCTATGTCTCTCTCTGTCTGTCTGGCGAGCGCACGCGCCCTATAGCGAAAAACCTCTCAAAAAAAAAAAAAAAAAAAAAAAAAGCCTCTTGTTTAGTCAGGACCAGCACACCAACATCATTTACAGAGTGCCCACTATGTGCCAGACAGTGTGCAAGCACTCTGGGGACAGTGTCATCTATAATCCTCACACAGCCCCTGGCAGTGAGACTATCTTTCTTCCCATTTTATGGTTGAAGAAACTGAAACTTAGGTTATTAACTTAAGTCAGATCTCAAAGCTAGTAACACACTAGAATTCGTCCAACAGATATTTTTAACCTTTCACCATGAGCCAGTCACTGTTCTAGGGATTAGTTAATAAAACAGCCTAAAATTCCTTCCCGCAGGAAGCTAACCTCCCATGGGGGTTTGAACCCAAAGCTGCTTGACTGAGGATTAGAGCTCCTAACCATCACCTGGTGCTATTTAACTAAGAGATAGTCACAACCATACAGAAAGCTTCACTTTAAAATGTGTGATTATAACCACAGATGGAATCCACCTCAGGCCCAGTGGGATGGCTACATCCACAAACACAGAATAAATGTTGGCAAAGATGTGTGAAGTTGGGACTCTTGTGTACACTGGTGGTGGGAATGTATAATGGTGTAGTCACTGTGAAAAATAGGTGGGAAATTCCCCAAACAGTTAAACGTAGAATTATCACATGCTCCAGCAATTCCACTTCTGGTTATACCCCAAATAATTGAAAACAGGAACTCAAACAGGTACTTGTACATCAATGTTCATAGCCAGCATTATTCACAACCCAAATGTCCATCAATAGATGGATGGATAAACAAAATATGGCACACATAAACAATGGGATATTACACAGCCTTAAAAAGGAAGGAGTCCCAGCCACAGGGATGCATGCTGCTAAGATACTGTGTTCTATAGGCTGACACCACAAGCAAAGCCTGGATATGATTCTGGAATAAACCTAAAGGCCAGACACAGTGGTGTGTGCCTACAATCCCAGAAATTTGGGGAGGCTGAGGCAGAATGATCTTGACATGGTGAAATCCTATCTTAATAATAATAATAATAATAATAATAATGAAGGAAAGGAATTCTGACTCTTACTACAACAATGGAAAAACCTAGAAAACATTATGCTGAGTAAAATAAGTCTGACACAGAAAGAAAAATATCATATAATTCCACTTATATGGAGGGAGCAGGAGAGAGGGGAGAGAATGAGAAAGTGAAAAAGCGCCCTGCTCCTCCCCACCCCCTGCCCATGGCAAGTGGTGACACTGCAATCCCTTCCCCTCCATTTCTCCCTTCTTCTGGGTTTCTGGGCATACGTGCATATGCACCTGGTGTGCTTCTTAAGTTGCTACATCCAGGACTCGAACCAAACAGTCAGCCATGTGGGATCTGATCTAGCCACCTTAACCACCACACCAGGGGCTGGCCCTATGAAAGTATTCAAAAAGTTTTGTTTGAATTTATAAAAGAGTGTGTAGGCATACATGAAAAAGAGGCAGAAAGAAAGGAGCAGCTTCCACAGGGTCTGGTCACATTGTAAGCCCCTTCCTCTAGACCTCCAGCCCATAAGATTTTGGGTATTTGAGTGCATGTCCAGTGTGCTCCAGGTTGACCTGGCCAGGGATCGGAAACATGGTCAGGTGGGATCTGGCTTCTCCTGAGCAGTACATTATTGATGTGCCATGGAACTGACACATACATGGAATCCTTATTATGCATGTTATAACAAGGTTTGATATTGTTGTATATTACAGATAGGGCCCTGGATCTAGTAGATGGGATGTTTCTTTCCAAGAGCTGTATCTCTTTCTAGGGAAAAGGCCCATTGTTCTCTCATTCTGAAATCTATCTGGGAAAGAAAGTCCTGGGTTAGAGCAAACAGCCCTACTACTACAGTGGAGGAGTCTAGCTCTCTCTTGGTCTCATAGAAGATTCAAATTTTTTAGTAAGGAGCATCTATGTGGTGAATTGATGCTGCCCTTCTAACTTCTCCAGCAAGGCATCAGCAGATTTGCACCAACCTCTGAGAATTACGGTGTGGAGATTAAAAGCCGGCATGAGGTCTTAAATGGGCAAGGGAGTCTAGAGGAGCAGGACGGCCGTCATCAGACACTTGTGATACCTGTTTTTAGATCTTTAAATCATCCTTGTGTATTTCCTTACTGATCTCTTCAGGATTTGGTACAGACTTGAAAATCTTCAGCAGTACCAGATGTACTAAATGAACCAAAAAAGAGATCTTGTTCACACTCGAGGCATGACAGATAAAGAAAGAGATAAACAAATAAATAAAACTAAAAAGGAGAGGGATGCATGTAGGAAGCATAGGGGCCTTCTAGAGATTTTGTATGATACTAAAACAGTGGATCTATTACACCATGCATTGGCAAAACCCTCAGAATTATACAATCTAAATGTATGAACCTAATGTAAACTATGAATGTTAGTTAATAATAAAGGGTCAACTTTGGTTTGTCAATTATAAGAAATGTACTACATTAATGGCAAGACATTAACAAGGAAAATTTTGACAGGGAGGGGCATAATGTAAAATCTTTATACTATTCACTTGACTTTCTCTAAACCTAAAACTCCTCTAAATAATACTCTATTAATTAAGATAAAAAAATTGAGATGCCTGTTAGCCCCAGTCATCTATCAGTGGTATTTTATGCAGTCTAATGAAGTGAGATGAAACAACTTCTTTCCTTCCTTCCCTTTTCTCCCCCTTTTCCCTCCTTACTTATTTCTAAATTAAAGCACCAAACTCCACTTTCCCCAAACCAAGTCTTCTGGAATTACAGCTATAAATAAAAAATTGATCAAACATTCTTTTTTTTTTTGTCCTTCTTATTTTTTCTGGAGAGGTTTTTACTATGGGGTGCGTGTGCTCACCAGAAAGACAGAGAGAGACAGAGAGAAAGAAAGTGAGAAATCACCTCCCAGGGGGCATGGCCACACTGCAATCCCCTTCTCCTTCATTCTCCTCTTGGGATCTTAGGCACGCACACACATGTGCCCAGTGTGAGTTTAAGCCACTGGATCCGGAACTCAAACCACAGTCGATTACATGGGAGTCCAGCAACATAGCCATTACACCAACTGCTGGTCCAAACATTCTTATTTATCTTAGGAAGAGAATGATGACGGGTGCACTGAGGGTTTATGCAGCATCTTTGGCAGGACGAAGACAAAGGCTAAAGCCCATCCTGCTTTAAAAAGAAACACTGACCCTGGGGGTAGCTTAGCTTGTTACAGTTGATCGTAAGTCAATAGCCTATATGAGGGTCTTGAAAAAATTCATGGAAAAAGCGTATTATAAACAATACATGGATTTCAAATTTTTTTACACCAAAATAAACCTATACTTTAATCTGTTTTTCCACAGATTTTTTTGAAGTCCCTTCCTAGCTGTCTATCTTTGTTGAACTGTGATGAGCTATCACATCCTGTTGATGTGTATACTCCATGGCAGCCCTACCTATGGGACATCGCCCCTCCAAGGCACAGCTGATTGGAATGTGGACCAAGCTGGACTTTCCATTCAGATGGATTCGCCTATAAAAGGCTCCCCTCCACTTTTTTTTTTTTTTTGGAGAGGTTTTGCTATAGGGCATGTGTGCTCACCAGAAAGGCAGAGAGACAGAAAGTGAAAAATCATCCCCCCAGGGAAAATGGTCACACCACAGTCCCTTCTCCTCCATTCTTCTCTCGGGATCTTGGGCACTCAGGGACACGAGCCCGGCATGAGTTTAAGTCACTAGGTCCGGGACTCAAACTGCGGTCGACTACATGGGAGTCCAGTAACATGGCCATTACGCCAACTGCTGGTCCCTGAAAGGCTCCCTGTAAAGAATTAGCTTTAGCTGATATAGGCCAGAGAGCACAAAGCCATCCACCAAGTAATCATACTTTTATCCTCTGTCTCCCGTTTCCTCCCCAATGCTTTGACCTATGCAGGGCCCAAAATGGCAGTGAGGAGTGGGAGAAGAAGGAAGTCATGGAACAAGAGTGGAATCCATTGCTCCACTCCCCTGAGACAAAAGGGAATTATCATCTGACCAATTATAAATCTTATCACAGCAGACAAATGGTGGCCTGAGGGAAGAGGGCTTATCTTTGGAATATTATTATCTTAGATTGGACTCATACGCATTAATGAATTGGAATTTTCTGTGTATGACTTAAAGTGACAGAGACTAGAAAAGTAATGACATACAAGTATATTCTCTAGGAACAAAGGGAGTACGACACTAGATAAAGTATATATGTATGTATGTACGTGTGTGTGTGTGTGTGTGTGTGTGTGTATTTACTTTTATAGAGAGCGATTTTTGCTATAGGGTTCTCGTGCTCACCAGAGAGACAGAGACAGAGACAAAGAGACAGAAAGCAAGAAATCATCCCCTGGGGATGGCCATGCTGCAATCCCTTCTCCATTCTCCTCTTGGGATCTCATGCACACATGCACCTGGCATGAAGTTCTAAGTTGCCGCGTCTAAGACTCGAACCGGGGTTGACTATGTGGGAGTCCAGTGACGTAACCATTATACTATCTGCTGGCTCCCACATTGGATAAAATTTTTATGAGGATACTAGAAGACAAAGATTAAAGCTGCATCTTGGTTGCCACACAAGTTATATGCACTAATGAACCAGTTATGTACATGGCTAGATTAGTTTTAAAAGCTTATTCTGGGCTATTTTGAAGATAATGGAATGGAGCTAGAAATCTTAAAATTGGAGGATGGCTGCAATATTCCACCTGAGGGCTGATAGCAGCGAAGAGAGAAATCACACAGATTTAAAAGTACAGGCAATAGGACTTGAGGATGGATGGAAAGTGGGGTGTTGGGGGAAAGGGATATCAAGATTTTTCTAGGTTTCTGACCTGAATGAATGGGTAGAAGATCTCAACAGAACTGTGAGCCAGAGAGCCCTGAAGAAGTAGGTTTGGCCCAGGGAAGAGGGACCCCTAATCAATCCAAGCCTTAACAAGTACTCAAAGCTATTTTAAAGTCTTCCAAATAGCCCTGGTTTCTTTGAGGTGTCTCAATGAACAGAAGGTAATTGCTGGAATCTGAGATGTATTTTAAAAACTGACTTATCTGTTGGCTGGAGTCAAGCTTTCATTTAGCTTGGGAACAACAAACTATCCTATAACATCTCTGCACCATGCCTAGCTCTATAAATCTGGAAGGGGTTCTGACCGAGAAAGACATGTGCTCTTTCTTACTGAAGAGAAAGCCTTGCTTTCCAAAGCAGAAATCATTTGCCTGCTCTTGTCAATAGACCCCAACCTCTACAGATACCCTTAAATGGCTTCAGAGGACCTGGAAGCATGACTGTGAACAGCCAGCATCCCTGGCAAGCGGCAGGGAAACTGCACATTCATTGCTCAGTCTTCAGAGCAGAAACATCTGTCTAAAGCCACAAAGCCTTGGTGAATGCAAACATCTGCGAACTCGTGGGGCTCATTCATCTGAACACCAGATTACCACAGATGTGTGCAGCTGCTGAGAGCCCATTCTGAAACTCATGGCCTCTATTCAACTAGAGCTCCTCAGTGGGAGGACCCTGAGGATTCCCCACATGAGGCAAGACCCATTTCTTGCCTCAGCAAAGCTAATATGGGGATTAGGTTTAAAATGTCAGGGTCTTTCATGAAAGGGAGTTTTTCTTGGCTCTTGCTACTAAGGTTATACGCCCCATGGCCCTGAATTTGGTGATAAAGAACTGGTTACACATGGTGTCGTTTTCAAAGTGCTGCCTCACAACTAAAATCAGCAACGCAAACATGAGGTGGCGTGGGCACACCTCTTTTCCTCTCCAGTAACTCAAATGCGCACAGGTCTTCCAAGCAGCTGTTTGTAGGAACTGACGTTCAGATCTTCAGAATTCTTATCCAAAATGAGGAAGAAATCCCATGAAAGCATTTGGCTGAACTGTACTCTAATAATGGTTTTAAAGTCTTTTAGGAAAAAGAGCTTTTTAGAAGCTGGCTTTAGGTGTGTGTGATTTGTAATGATGAAATGCCAGTTTTCTCTTGAACATAAAAGCAAAGCTTTACTATTTGCTTTTGGGAAGAGAGAGAGAGAGAGAGAGAGAGAGAGAGATAGGAGAGAGAGAGAGAGAGAGAGATGAGTGAGAGAGAGAGAGAGAGAGAGAGAGAGAGAAAGTGATCAGGGTCAGTTTCCTGGGTCTGAAAATGGTTCTAAAGTTATGTAACATGTTAGCTGGGTGAATGGTATATGGAAACTCTATGTACTATTTTTTGCAGCTTATCTATCAATCTAGTTATTTCAAATTATAAAATAAAATTTTAAAATATTAAGAATTGTTTTTGTAGTTTCTGACTGTTTCTATCCGTTATTCCTCTCTGTGAAAGCGACAGTCAATTTTGGGTGGGATCATTAGCAAAATAAATAAGGAAGGCACTTACACTTTCTATCAGTCTAAACTTTACAGTCATTGTCTCAACATGCTAACAGAGCACCATCAGCCAGCTGTGTGAAAAGATCTTATTTTTCACTTCCAGATGGAAAAGGTCCTAGTTGATTCAAATGTATTAGACTTCATATGTAAAAAATGGCGTACTCGAGGAAATGACAAAACAGAAGTGTGTCGGGACCAGCAGTTAGCACAATGGCTATGTCGCTGGACTCCCATGTGGTCGACCGTGGTTCGAGTCCCGGACCCGGCGGCTTAAACTCACGCCGGGCACGTGTGCGTGCGTGCCCAAGATCCCGAGAGGAGAATGGAGGAGAAGGGATTGTGGCGTGGCCATCCCCCCTGGGGGGTGATTTCCTGCTTTCTATCTCTCTGTCTCTCTCTGTCTGTCTGGTGAGCGCACGTGCCCTATAGCAAAAACCTCTCCAAAAAAAGAAAAAAAAAAAAAAACCAAAAAAACAGAAGTGTGTCTACCTAACTGAAGACCTATATTGCTGAGGAAAACACTGTTTCTTCACATCTGTTCTAAACTGTAAGATGAGTGGATCCTATCACTCAGATATTTTTTCTTAAAGAATTACTTATTTAATTATAATTATTATCATTTTTCAATTTGACCAGAGAGAGAGAGAGAGAGAGAGAAAAAAAGAGAGAAAGAGATAAAGAAAGAAGGAAAGGGAGAAAGCAAGCAGCCGGGCCTGGGACTCAAACTATGGTCGGCCATCTGGAAGTCCAGTGCCTTAACCATCATGCCACCCACTTGCTCCCATATAGATTTTAATATGGGGGTTGGGGTTGTACACTTATTTATTTAGCTAATTCATGCAGCCATAGAATAAGATTTATTTTTTGTATTTTCTGTCCACCCATGGGTTATCTATAGACAATCCTAAGGGAAGATACATTTAAGCTCTGTTAATATTTAGACTTGCAATGTTTTTCCTCTTATTTTGACCAAAAATGCATTTGGGGTTACAATGTTCTGATCAATAAAACTATATGTTAGAATTCAATAAACTAGGGACCAGCAGTTAGCGTAATGGCTATGTCGCTGGATTCCCACGTAGTCGACCGCGGTTCGAGTCCCGGACCCGGCGGCTTGAACTCACGCCGGGCGCGTGTGCGTGCGTGCCCAAGATCCCGAGAGGAGAATGGAGGAGAAGGGATTGCGGCGTGGCCATCCCCCCTGGGGGGTGATTTCCTGCTTTCTATCTCTCTGTCTCTCTCTGTCTGTCTGGCGAGCGCACGCGCCCTATAGCAAAAACCTCTCAAAAAAAAAAAAAATAAAATAAAAAAAAAATAAAAATAAAAAAATAAAAAAAATAAAAAAAAAAAGCCTCTTAAAAAAAAAAAAAAAAAAGAATTCAATAAACTACACTCATGGAAAAAAACCATTTCAATTAACATTCACTTAAGATTTCCCTTCATGATTTTGAAGGATCCTTGAGACTTAACTATAGGTATTCTTAAGGATTAGTTAACAAGACAAACACAGTCATATCAGAGAAAGAAGTTTTTTTGGATTTGAATATTGAGCAAATTTGGTCAAATGGCAAGAGAAGAGGGACCTCAGAGAATCTGCTCTAATTCCCAGATTGGAATTTTGAAATGTCTATTTTATTTTGTTTTTGTTTGTTTGCTTGTTTAGGTTTTTGCCATAGGGTGCAGGTGCTCCCTGGAGAGAAACAGAGAGGGAAAATTAGAAATCACCCTGTTGGGGTTTAGCACACTACGATCTTTCTCCCTTGTGGGATTTTGGGCATGCATGCACCTGTGCCCAGTGCAATTTTCAAGCTGCCAGGTCTTGGACTTCAACCGCAGTCAGCCTATTGGGAGCGCAGGGCCTTAACCAACATGCTGCCTCTACCCCCAAAATAGCTGGTTCTTCATTTGGAGGTGAGGTGGAGTGGGGTACTCCTTTAACAATCTGATAAAAGTATAACTATTCCAGGGGCCAGCAGTTAGCATAACAGCTATGTCGCTGGACTCCCATGTAATTGACCGTGGTTCGAGTCCCGGACCCGGTGGCTTAAAACTCATGCCAGGCGCGTGTGCGTGCGTGCCCAAGATCCCAAGAGGAGAATGAAGGAGAAGGGACTGTGGCATGGCCATCCCTCCTGGGGGGTGATTTCTTGCTTTCTGTCTCTCTGTTTCTCTCTTTCTGGCGAGCACATGCGCCCTACAGAAAAAATCTCTCCATATATATATATATATATATATAAAAATATATATATATATAACTATTCCACGTATAAAATGCATTCTTAAACAATTTGGATATAATTTGGAGAGTATTTTGGAATCCCTTAAGTAATTTTTCTCTTCTTGCTGGGTAAAAGAAAACAAAAGATAATCACAACTTAAGTCTATAAGTGTTTATGATTGCTAGAATAAGCAAAGGAAACCTAATAGAATTAAAATACTAAATTGTTAACCTTAGATACATCTGGAGTTTAGAATTGGGGTACAGTTGGGAAAGAAAAAGAAAATTTTACTGAAACTTTAGATACTTGGTATTGCTTAAATTATTACTATAAGGATGGAGGATGTCTGACTTTGAAACACAAATCCTCAAATATAGGATAGAAAGAGAAAGACCTTCTGCTTTCAATGGAAGGTACAGCTTCGTGTGCATTATGTGATTGCAGTTCTTTCCCTCATAGCCTCCCTGCCCCCAGCTTCAGCAACTAGTAATTCCCTTCCTCACAATTTTACCAAACATCCTCTAAGCATCTTCTGCTTAGCGTCCCTGGAGGAGAAGAAAGACACCAGTCCTTTGGACTCTAATAGCAATGAGATGGTGAAGGGAACCGATGCTGACTGAGCACCTGCCAGGCACTTTACATATGTGAGTTCATTGATCCTATACCAACTTTCTGGGGTGAGAAAACAGGAAGGTCATCAGCATACATCCCTGATTCAGAACTTGACAGCAATCCTATCTGTTCCAGGAGATCTTTTCCATATGTGAAGGGTAACCTTGTGCCCAATTCTCCCTGCTGAGAATAGAGGTGTTCTTATCTCTGTTTCATAGGTGAGGATCTGAAGCTTGCAGTCATAGAGCAAGCTAAAATGGTAGCAGAAATCAGTGCAGATCTTTTTGCTCGGTCAGTTCTCCTCTTTAACCATGTTCTTCTCTACATAGTAGCCAGAGCAGTTTTCTTTTTGGAGAGGTTTTCGCTATAGGGCGCGTGCGCTCGCCAAACAGAGAGAGACAGAAAGCAAGAAATCACCGCCCAGGGGGGATGGTCACGCCACAATCCCTTACCCTCCATTCTCCTCTCGGGATCTTGGGCATGCACGCACACATGCCCGGTGTGAGTTTTAAGCCACTGGGTCCGGGATGCGAACCGCAGTCGACTACGTGGGAGTCCAGCGACATAGCCATTACGCTAACTGCTGGTTCCCAGTAGCCAGAGCAGTTTTCATAAAACACAAGGACAATTACTTAACATTACTGCTCAAAACCTCCACTGGCTTCCAGTCAACCTCACAACAAAGTCTCAAACCCTTAACACGGCCTTCTGTGATTTGACTTCCTCCACTCCCACTGCACTGGCCTGACTGCTGTTCCCCCAACATTCCAAACATGGTCCTACCTCAGGGCCTAGAAAATTGTTCTCACTTTTGCCTGGATCAGGGCTCTTCCCCTTATGTCATCCAGGAGATGCTTTAACATCACTTTCTCAGAGTGGCTTTTTTGCCCTCGTATAAAACAGCACACATCATTCTCTTGGTAATTTTCTTCATTGCACTTTGCACCATCTGACATCTATCAGTATATTTGATGATTTCTCTGTCTCCCACCTCCAGCTCAGATACAAATTCAGTGAGCATGAAAACTTAATCTTCATTGCTCTCTTATACGTCCTCAGTAAGTGCCACAGTGTGCCTGAAACTAGATGGGAGCTTTGCCAATATTTGCTGAATGAATGAATAAAAACATGAAGATGTGAATGAATGCTACATTTCTTCATGGCAATAAGTAACAAGTGGAAAATGGTGAGGATCAAAGAATTCAATTCAGCTTATAAATCTAGGGCTGATCAAGCTTTCCAAAGGAGTGGTTAGTTGAGCAATCTATACTTCAGCTTTCATTTCCCAGTGTTCCCTAAGTTCATTCATTTTTGTCTTCCCTACATTAAAATAAATCAAGCACTCAATGCTTCATGCATAAATTAAGTTCAGTCCAACCTAACACCTTTCTTTCAGAGGAGACTTTACAACAGAGCCATTTGTTATTGTGAAATGTGTCATTTCTCTAATTTTGCTGATGGAGTCTGACCTGGGTAAAGATTAGGCACCCTGTAGAAGATAGTTATTGATGGAATGTAACTACAGTGTCATATTTAATCAAGCTGGCTGAAGACAGATTTTATCTGTTCTCATGCATTTGTAATATGTAGTTCCATATCTTGCCAACAATTTCAGGGGAGTGATGCACTTCTTAAGGTTTTTGTATGACAATCTTATGAGATCTGTCTCTGATGAATATTAATGTCTTTGAAAAGATCGTATCTGGAAGAGATCACCTCAGGACTGGTTGAAGCATGTATACCACTAATCCTACTTCTATTTCAGTTACTGAAGCAGTTTGCCAAGAAACCTTGTAGTGTGATTTTTAAAAATTATTAAGTGGGCACATAACAATTTATAAGATAAATATTAAAAATTAGTTTTCTATATACTGAATCTGTGGGCAGAAAAATGATGGTAATACACACACACACACACACACACACACACACACACACATAAAATCTTGCATGTCTTGATAGGGTTTGGAAAAGAGTATTGAACTGTAATCTGGAAAGAAGTGGAATATCAGAAAGAATGCTACATGTGGGGTCAGGGCACCCAGATGCTCCTCATCCCTGGTGCCAATTATGTGTCAGGCACAGGCCCTGTCTGTGACTTGGGGATCAGTCATTTAACCCATCAATCATTTAACCTCTTTGGGCTTCAACTTCCTCCTGTAAACTGATGATAAAAACTGCTCTGCTGACCCTTCTCTATAATTGTAATAATCAAGTGTGAAGAGTAAACTGCAAAGCACTACAAGTCTTCTGGTTATTTCTATCATTCTCATCATAAGACAATACAACAATTGCATGTATTTGGTAACGCATGATCTCTGTGGGGATCGGTCCCCACACATAAGGTTGTAAGGATGATAATTTTTTTTGTTTAACTTAGCTGTTATTTCAATCAGTTCTTGTCCCAAGCAAGCCACTCCTGGAACAGCTGGTATTCTAATACACCTTCATCTTCATTTATGCCTTGATTGTTGGAGAATGTATAAAGTATTTAGTAGTACGGAATATTTAAAGAGCAAAGACAATAAAGTTGGATTTATGATTCTTTGATTTCTGCTCATCTTTTTAGAAAACTTAATGGTTGGCTGTAACTATTCCATGTGTATAATTTGTTTAATATCTGTCTTCACCACAAGACCAGAAGGCGCATGAATTGTTCACCTTTTCAAATGCAATGTCTTCATGTGGCAGACACAAAACAAAAAATAAATATTTGTTTAATGAATAAGACTGACTCAGCGTCTATGCTCATCAGAGGAACATATCCAATATGTAGCTAGAACCTATTATATATCCGGTGCCTTTTAAGAGCTTTTACATATATTAACCCATTGAATCTTCACAAGTATACATGAAGGAAATGCTAGGATTCCCATTTTACAGGGAAAGAAACAAGAACACAGAGAGGTTAAGTTACTTTCTCAAAGTTATATAACTAATAGGTGGTGGAAGAAGGACATGAACCTAGACAGTCTGGCTCCAGAGTCTATACCCTTAGTCATTACATTAATTCAGTGTGAATGTCTACGTATGTATCTCAAAGCTCCAGCTTCCTGGTAGTTAATCATCGCCCACATTGAGTTAGCCTCTGACATTCCCTATGCTTAATACAAAGCTGTTGGGTAAGAGAAGAAACATGGGAAAGGACATTTAGAGATGTTGCAGTGGTACTTAAAGACACTACGCATAAACACAACGTACTCAGAAGAAAATGATTTGGTTGGTTTAGAGGTTCGTCCCAAACATCCCACCAGCAGTGATTGAGTAAAGCCAGGTTCCAAAACCTGCTGGCCAGGGACAGAGAGCTAATGTGGGAGGCTCCAATGAGTGCTTCAAATGAGCGCTTTTTGCTATCTTCCCAGTTTACTTCCTTTGTCATATGTTCTTTGGTGAATCAAATCCCAGAGCTGTGGGGAGAATCAACTTTGACTGATTCCTGCTATTGCCAAACCCAGAGAAGGAATTGCTGGGGGCCAGTCACAGATTGCATGGGGACCTGTGGGTGCTCAGCCGACATGACTGCTGTTCAGCCTAGTGTGAGATCTGCAGAGCCTCCAAAGACACCATCAAGAGATGCTACCAACATCATGTTCTTGTGGTGGGCTTTCTAGGAAGGTGTGATTTATACTAGCCACCCTGCAAAGACTCTACCAGTCTGGAAAGCCAGTTTGCCAACCGACACATACATAGTAAGTTCTACCTCTTGCCATAGATGAGGTCATGGGTGTTAACGCGTGCATTCATGGCAGTCATCATGTGCCACATTCATGTCATGTAAACCAGTGCTCTAAAGAAGGCATCCTAGACCTCTCAGCTCAGGCTGAGGTCTTACAAACGTGACTGTGATCCTTGAAATAAAAATTCCCCCCAACTGCCCTCAATTTATTGTTTGCTTGCTTAACTAACCTCGAGTTAGGTCTTGTTACAGAAAAACCCTCAAAGTCATTGTGGACAGATTTGTTTCTAGAATTCAGGATTTTTCAGAATATAGAATGGTATTATGGTGCATGTACTGCCTGTTACATGATAACCTCAACCGGGTCTGAGGTAGCACTCTAGAAACAAGCACATTAATATCTTTGAAGGCAAACACAAGAATGTGTATAACTAAGTTACATAAAGAATGCAAAATATCTCATGCCTGATTTAAAAAAAAAAACAAAAAACAAGCTATTATGGTATTTAGAACTTTTCTGAATTTAAGAATGGCTGATAATGGATTACGGACTTGTATTTATAACCTGAAGTTCAATAGAGTGGACTTTACAAACCTGAAAGAGGTGAAGTTGCATAGAAAACAAGGTTCAGAGTGTTTGTCAGAAAGCCTGTGGCTCTGGGACCAGTAGATGGCATAATGGTTATGTCGCTGGACTCCCACATGGCTGACTATGGTTCAAGTGCCCAAAATCTCAGAAAGAGAATTAAGGAAAAGGGATTGTAGTGTGGCCGTCCCCCCAGGGAGTGATTTCTCACTTTTCTGCTCACTGTCTCTCTCTCTCTCTCTCTCTCCAGTGAGCCCATGTGCCCTAACAAAAAATACATTAAAAAAAAAAATGATGACAAATAAATAAATAAAAGGTCTCATTTCATTCTATCAGTAAATCTTAGGAAGCAGATGCTATTCTCTCTCTCTCTCTCTTTTTTTTTTTAAGAGATTTTTGCCATAGGGTGTATGCACTCACTGGATAGACAGACAGAGAAAGTGAGAGGCAAAGTGAAAAATCACCCCCTGGGGTGGATGGCCACACCACAATCCTTTCTCCTCCACTGTCCTCTTGGGATCTTGGGTACACATGCACACATGCCTGGTATGATTTTCAAGCCACTGGATCTGGGACTTGAACTGTGGTCAGATATGTGGGAGTCCTGCAACATAACCACTATGCCATCTGCTGGCCATGGCAAGTGCTATTCTTATTTACATTTTGCCTGATACCATAGACTCAGGATAAGCAACCTACCAATAAGTGAATGGATTGGGATTTCAACCTAGTCTATGTAGGTAACTAGAGGCCACACTCTTAATCTGTTTAATTTGGTGTAAATAAAGCCATCTACATTGAGTGTTACTCAAACCTAATTTTCTCACTTACTAGCAACATTTAGGAAGGAAGACCAAATATTTTGCTATTGATTTGCTGGATGTAAGCAGGACAGAAGCACCTATTGGGGAGCAGAGAGAAATAAAGTTTTTCTAGCCCCTATCGGGTGAGATATCACATATATTGGCAGAATTTGGACACCCAGAGGCCAAGTAGGTGACCAAGCTGCTGTGAAGTAAATCTCTCTTTTGAAACATAATTCCACTTCTCTGGAGATTTCTGAAGCTTATTTGACAACATCAATACCATTCCCGGTCACAGAGCTCTAGTTCATGTCTAGGAAGCAACTGCTGTTTCTTCAAAGAGAGCCCAGGCTCAGCAGATCTCTAATCTCAGAGTAACGCATGTCACTCTCCCCACATCCAACTCAGGTACAAGGGGAAAGGAATTCCTCCTGGTTCCCAGGACCTACTGTGTGGCTTGCATTATTGCCTTTCTGCAGCCTCCTACTGCCTAGACCTCAAGGAATGGCTTCAATCAGAATAATCCTTCCTCACCCATGAGTTCTTTGGACGGCCAGCTCTCAGAGTTCATTACAAGCAGAGAGAGAGGTGGGGGAAAAACAGCATGAGTAAGCCATTGGATTTGTCTTGCAGAATCCCACACTTGTATAGGCAAGATGGAATTTGCAAACACACACTGGATCCTAGGTGCCAGCTTTGGCAGACGATGCCCAAATCTGCTACAAGCAGAGCAGAGCGAGGGGTTATAGCTCTCCTGAAAGCAGATCCCAGCACTCCAGGCAAGGAATGCAGAAAGCCCCCAAGGCTTGACCTCGAGCCTATCCACAATAGGATTCAGAGCCCTGGAGGCAGTCGTAAGACAGGCCTGGTTTCATTCTTCTCTCCCAACATAAGTCCAGCACTTCACCTCCTTGGTACAAGCCACAGAGTTTATGTTCAACAAGAAAAGAAATTTCAGTAACTAACATGGCACAAACATGCAAAGACCATCTGGCTATCTCTGAGGGAAAGGCAATGCCAGCAGGCTGAACCACTCCCCCTGCCAGACAACTGCCGTGTCGCCGACACTGAACATTCTTTCAGAGTGACCAATTCAAAGAGAGACATCTTGCACAGACAAGTAAAATCTTTCCATAGCCAGTCGTCTCTGCCCAGGTACTCTAATAGTGCCTTAAGTGAGTCCAGGTAGTCATGTCTTTGGGATAACTAGATGTACAGACTTGAGACATATATTTAATACTTTTTACTTATTTATTTATTTTTGGCTCTTCTCCTGCTACTCACAAGTTCAAATGAATAAAAGGAATGTGATGAAAGAGTATATTCATATGTTTTCCCTTAGCTTTGATCTATTTGGAATCTGTGTTTCAATACTGGGTAGGAAATGAATGCCTTTGGAATTTCGGTCTACCTGTCCAAATTTATTTATCATCATGCCCTTCAAGAACTTTCAAAGAGGTTGCCCTGGCCATTTCTCTGCTTCCTTGCATCCATCTTTTTCCCTTCTCTCCTAGATCAGGCTCTCCAGAAGACTCTCCAGTCAAGCCCATATGGACCTATCTTGACTAATAAGTTGGCTGTTACTTCTGTGGGCCTGGCTACCTAGCCTGAGCCCAGCCCACCATTTCTGATTGCACTGAGTAGTACCCAACTCATTTCCATCCCCAGCTTGGTCTGGTTTAGTGCTTCCTCAGTTATACTTTAGGAACAATTCCTCAGAGCAGCCACTGCAAGCTGGCTACATGGTCAGGGGCATCATTACAGGCTATCTATTCAGTTAGCAGCTATTTACTAGAGGGCTGTCATGGATTAGGCACTGGCAGAAGGGACATGGTGGGATCCTGTGTGATCAAGGAGCTAGGATACATTAGGTTTGTGCTTCTTACACCTAAACACATACATGGCATATATGGCTCCCCTAGGGAAACTGTTAACCCGCAGGTTCTGGTTCATCAATATTATCTCAGGTGGTGCCAGAAATTTTGTGGGTTTCAGAATTTCCCAGGTTATCCCAATGCAAATCATAGTTTTGGCCTGTATGTGGAAATGAGGGATAGCAGAAGCAAAAAGTAAACCAAAGCAAATAATAATAATAATAATAATAATAATAATAAATATATATATTAGATAGATAGATAGATAGATACTTTTTTTTTTTTTTTAGTTTTTACTATAGTGTACATACAGTCAGTCACCAAATGGGACTAGCAGGTGGCTTGGTGGTTAAGGCGTTGGACACTCCCACGTGGCCAACCATGGTTCAAGTCCCAGACCAGGTGGCTTACTTTCTCACTTTCTCTTTCTCTCTCTCTCTCTCTCTTTGGTCAAATTAAAGTAAATGAATAAATAAATAAAATTAATAATTATTTTTGAGAAAAAAAAAAAAAGACAGAGAAAGTGAGAAATCATCCCTCCAAGGAGGATGGCCACAACTCAATCCCTTCTCTTCCAGAGTCTTTTTGGGATTTGGGGCACGCACGCACGTATGCCCAGCATAATTTTCAAACTGCCAGGCCCAGGACTCGAACCGTGCAACTGGCCATATGGGATCCAGCTCCTTAAACTCCATGCCACCTGCTGGTCCCAACAAAGTAAAAATCGTGATTTTCCATTCACTGTAGTTCCAAGGCCTGAACAGAAGAAGTATTTCAAGATAACTTATTGATATGACTTATTGCCAGGGAAGATGGCAACCCATAGGAGGTGACAGCTTCAGGGCACATCTAAAAGTGCTAAATGGCAGGTGCCAGGGCTCCCAACTTTGCTGAAGATTCCTGTGTCCCACAGTTGGCACACACATAGCTTGCACAAGGGGATCATATGGGCTGGATAATGGTAACCAGTGGAGATAAAAGTCAGGGTAGGTTGCCTAGGACTTTGGCACTGTGGCACAAGACATAGAACCTTTGTCAAACTCTGAGAAAGAGTAGAAAACCCAAACTATGGCTGAGGCTAGGTTTCTGCACTACAAGTTACATTAAAGAAAGTAAACACGACATTCTTTTCCCACTCAAATTTGTGTTCTTGACTCATACACTGCAGGAGTACAAAATGGTTGAAGCGGTATGTGACTCCCGTAAGTCTTTACGAGACACTCTGGTTATAGACCCATGCTACAGATGCCACCACACAGAGGAAAGGGCCCAGAGTAATACTTTCAGTGCTACACTCAATTCAACAGACAGGTCTTGGTTGGGTTCATAACTTCAAAATAATGCTCTAAGATGAACCACTTGGAAAGCTCATTAAATGTGGCAGCCAATAAACTGGCCACTGCATAACCCCACATGGAAAAGTGTGACCTTTTTACACACATCTGTGCAGGGAGATGGTAAACACAGAATGACCAATAGTACCCCATATTAATTGAAATCTGATCTCTGAAGTCACAGAAAGGAAAAGAAGAGGACAAAACTGACCTAAAATGATCTAATCACAGTGCAACTCAGGACAAGAAACAGCACAAAGAAAAATAAGATCCTAAAACCATTAACATAAACAGAGGAAATATTCTTGGGAACTGGAACATGATTCCTTTTCTTAGTTTGCTGTGGCAGTTTGTTAGTGACAAGAGAACACTGGACTGGGCACAAGAGAGTTAGGAATCTGGGAAAAGGAACACTAGACAGAGCTGAGGCTGTTGCATGGGTGGGATGTTCAAGCCAGTGCACCAATGGCACTGGTGGAAGGGTACCCAGTTTCAAGGTTTACATTCAAGATCATTACCTTGAAGTTTTATGACACTGAGTCTCAAAGTTATCACTCAAGGAACAAGCACTATTGCCAGTTAAAAGCACAGGTGACATCTCTAACAGTGACTGTGAACCCAGCTCTCAGGGAGGAGCAAGGATGTGTTGAGGTTGGAAGATCTAAGATAGGGTCTAAGGCAGCAAAACCAGTAGTTCCTGCTCAGGAAAGAATGCAGCAAAACTCTTTAGACCCCTTTGTTTCAATGGTTTCCCCTCTAAGGGTTTAGTTGCCTCCTAAGAGTTTTTCAGAGCTGTTGCTTTTTCTACCCTGACTGACTAGCCTCTCTGGATTTAAAGAGATAGCACTATTCCTTGATCAGGTATTGGTTGTCTGGAAAGCCATGTCATATTTTCTGTTTTTCTACGTAAAAAATGTGTCATGACTTTTCCAACGACCAAATATTTTCGTCTACATCCTGTGCCAGGCACATCTTCTCAGGATACAGGGGAATGCTTAGAGGAATTGCAGAGATTATGAGGACTTAACACTTGTGCCTAGCCTCCTCCTATCTGCTGCAGGGGTAGTGGTCTCAAGCAGCCTCTCGAAATCTTCCTTGATTCCCAACATCCAGAAGGAGAGCGGGTCCCTAAATGGTCCCTAAGTGGCAATTGCTATGGTTTTCAAACTGTTCCTTAAAGTTTTAGGGTTCTGCTTCCACAGTGAGGGAAATCTTTCCTTAGAGGAGTAGAAATATGTTGGGTGGGACTGAGGCTTTCACCCACCACTGCAGACAATGTGGATACAATTTTGGCTGTTTTACTTGAGGTCCTGTGTCTTTTTTGCTTTTGTTTAGAATATATAAAAAGGCTTGAAACTTGTCTATCTCCATAACATCACACCGTATTTTTTTACAGTTAAAACAACTGGAGAGTTGAAGCCAAAAGTGCAAGCATAATATGTCCAGGTGGAATTCAAAGGAGACGGAAAATTCCTCAAACACTTCATTATGAAACACAAAAGCTCATTGGGCCATTTATCTTGCCTATTGTGAGCATTTTTGTGGAGGTTGTGTTAAAGTATTTTTTGAAAGTAACCACAACTTCTAGTTCTAATTGCCACCATAAAGTTAACCTTCTGAACTGTCCCTTCAGTCCACTACCACAGGGGATTCTCTCCAGTTTGTTAAACTGCCATTCTGCCTGCCACACACACACACACACACACACACACACACACACATACACACAAATCCCAGTCAAGAGTCAGATTTCACCTGAAACTCTTAAGCACCAAGAATTTGGCAACTGTTAATTGAGCCATTCTGCAAGCAGGTTCTTCCACTAGTAAATCATTGGAATTCTGTACATTTTGTACAGCTAGAAAAGCTGACTTCTGTCAATGAGAAAAATTCCACTTTCTTATTAAAGAAAAAAATTTTATTTTTTAAAAAACTATTTGCCACCTTTGAACGGACATACTCTATATTCTCAAAGAAGTTAGATGGTCCTACAAGTAAAAAAATAAATAAATAAATAAACAACTTCATGCATCGCATCCAACAAATCAAAAGTTAAACATTACTTTCTTCATTTAACTAGAGATGAACATGTGGTTTTATTTTAGTTGTTAAATCTAACTCCTAACTTCCTTCCAAACAGATCAAGTGACTTAATTACCATATTTTAAAGGAGAGCCAAGAAAGAAGACGGAGATAAGGAAGAAAACAGATGAAACTTCTTAGATGTTCCTTCCCTGGTCTTCATGAGATTCAGAGGGATTCCAACCCCATGAAGAGGAGAGCCCTAAGCACTTCCTAGATAGACGAGGCCTCCCTTGGGAAAAAGAGCTTGACCTCAAGCAGCAACAGGAGCTAACTACTGTGGAGAGAACACAAGACCATCAACATAAATCTTTCTTGAAAAACAAACGTCCACCAAGATGATTGACAGCCACAGAACTCTCGCATCTCCACTTTCCTCCTCCATCTTTTTTTCAGGTTCCTTTCTAGTCTGCTTTTAACGTGGGGAATAGTGATTAGGGAGTTGTGAAGCTGGGAATGTGGAGATTCTGTAAGGCAAAACCTTGGAGGCAGCCCCAGAGGACGAAGAGAAAGAACATTCTTTTCCAAATGACACCAAGCAGAGTTAAATAAATTTATTTGTCTAGAAAAGGTCAGTAATGTCGTGCTTTTCCCATGGAGAACTGTACACAACCAATCAACATGAGGGATAAACACAACTCCACGTACCAAGTGACCCAACGCATGCTAAAAACTCCAATCTCTGTCATATCAGGCTGATGTATCACACACAGAAAAGATGAGCTGAGTTTGTGGGCATCACAGTGCAGAGCAGGTTAAAGCCAAGATAAATACACTTTTCTCAAGCATTAGCCTGGAAAAAAGGTAACATTAGAAAGAGTCCAATATCCATTAGGCAGTGTGTTTCAAAATAAACAAAAGACATAAGGCAATCTACTTCCATTTTCAGAAAAATAAAGCAGAAACTAGCACAGTTAAGAGAGAAATAAGGTGGGAGGAAGCATCCTATCATTAAAATGGAAAGAGAAAGGAGTTGTGGATTCAAGGTTACACTTCTAGTCATTTTTCTAAAAGCTATTTTGATCACCCAACCAGATAGGAGCTCTTCTTTTGCATTTCTATAAAATTTCTTTTTTCTCCCCTATGAACTGAATTTCTTCCCCTGTGTAGTAGGAACGCTAACAACTCTATCACAGGATTATTACCCTATGATAAACTGAATTCTATGTAGTATTGACATGCTGGTAAAGCTTTTATTTTGCTCATCTCTTTTCACTTTGAGATGATAAACTCGAGAACAGGGAACACTTTTTGCTGTTCTTTCTAAGCCCTGCAATCCCTTAGCCCAGGGGTCCCCAAGCCCTAGGCCATGGACCAGACCTGGAAGCAGTCTGTGGCCTGTTCGGAACAGGACTGCACTGTGGGCGGTGAGTGGCATGCTAGCAAGCAAGCAAGGAAAGCTTCATCTGTATTTACAGCCACTCCCCATAGCTTGCATTACCATCTGAGCTCTGCCTCCTGTCAGGTAAGCAGTGGCCTTAGATTCTCAGAGGAGCTGCCAGGTAGGACCATCTAGTTGCAGGAAAACAAGCTCAGGGCTCCCACTGATTCTGCATTATGGTGAGTTGTATAATCTTTTCACTATTTATTACAATGTATTGAGTCATCAGAAAAGTCATGACACATTTTTGCACAGAAAAACATAGAAAAATATGTCATGACTTTCTGGGTGACCCAATAGTAACAATAATAATTAGAAATAAAGTACACAATAAATGTAAGAATCACCCCCAAACCACCCCTGCTACCCATTCTCCCTCTCCCCAGTCCATGGAAAAACTGTCTTCCATGAAACCAGTTCCTGGTGCCAAAAAGGCTGGGAACTGCTGCCTTAGTTCATGCTCAGCATATGGCAGGCATTCTATAAGACTCTTCTGAACTGAATCGAATCTTGGTCAGGGTGGCACACCCCATCTCTTGCTTGTCTTCTCTTAGAACAGGTACTATCACTGACAATATTCTTTCTTAATGAAAGATTGCCACTTGAGAAGACGCTGAAGTCTTCGGTCTCATCTCTTGCTATCCAGAAACAGTAGTGGGGAAAAGACAGAGTTTCCAACTTTGAAATAACAGTGGGATTCAATTCTAAGCTACACATTGGTTATAACCAGTGTTTCCGCAGGATATTCTTCCTCTGCCCTCCTGATTCCATACTCTCTTGTACAGGAAAAGGGAATATCAAAGTTAGGCTCCAAGGATGAGGAAAAAAGGATGGGCAGAAAGGGAGCTTGTCTTCCAACCTTTACTAAAAACACAAACGTTCCCCAATTACACAGAATTCTTGATTCTTCTGGGCATTGGAGAATGTTGCCAGAGTTGGATTCAGGGACATTCTTTTCTTGAGAATATTATCTTTCCTTCGAGAAAAATCAGCATCCTCCTTTCAGGAACTTTTTTGCAACTCAGATTTGTTGATTATCAGCCAGGTGACCCCAAAGTTTTAAATCAGAAATTATTCCAGTCCCCATAGTCCTTCTTCTGTAGCTCCAAACACATTTTCCACCTATGTCTGTCCCATGCTATAACTATCACCTTCAGTCACCTTAAGAAACGAGATTGTTTTAAACTGAAAAGCAGACACAGAGAGGTAAAATTATCATCAGATATTGAGGGGATGTAGGAACGCAAACTCTATCTACTGCCACAGAAATAAGGTATACAAAAGTCTCTGAGGTAAACTAATCTTATGTCTTCCACCTTAAAGAGAATTAGTTCTTTATCTTCATAGAACTAAGGATACTAAATGAGCCTACAAAGCCCCATTCCAGCCTTCCAGTTTATCAGATCTGAAAAAAATTCCTGGAAGTAGAATAAGTAAAGGAGGTTACGCTGTGAATTGTCAAGGCTTTTAGAATTCCCATGATTTATAGGTGAGAATAAAGCTTGTCCATGCCATGTTGAAGGTGCATGGGATTCTTAATTTACAACTTATGGGTTGTAGGCAAGATAGCAGTAAACCTGCTAAGCTACTGAATCACTGCCAAGGCTAACCTTTACCAGGCCTGCAGAGGTCAAGTGGTTTTTTTCTCTGTGGGTCAGAGTTCTTGGCTAAACTAAAGCTCTTTCTGTTGAAAAGAGAAAAACCACTTGAGCCAACAAAAATGAATATAATATAAGCAACTGGATGGACGGAAATGAGAGCAGGAAATGTAGCCCAGCATCATGAAGGAGTAGAAATAGAACTTAAAACTCAAGATCCCTGGGGTAAGATTTAGGATTTTATTCTGGTTACAATGGGAAGACAATGTGGATTTTTAAACAGAAGACTATCATGATCCCATTTATATTTTTTAAGAAAGTAATTATTTGCTATGTGGAGAATGGGCTACAGAGTTGTGTTCTTCCTGACATTATGACCTTCTAGAATATCAGCAACAACTGTAGGAAAAAGTAAAACAGGCCTGATGTTCAAAATCTGAGTTCATTTGGGGCTATTATATAATTATAAAGGTATTCATTGATATTAGCCCTTTTTGGTCATTTTCAAGTCCTTAATGATAGTAAGGAATAACTTTTCCATCTTTATTGGACATTAGCTAATTATGGGCCCACAGCTCTGTTTCAGATTTATTTGATAATTATTTATTTACTGATCACTGATGAATGTGATCTATTTGATAATGTTCAAAAAAACCCAAAGAGCTGTCCATCTGGCATGGCGGTTGAG
The DNA here is from genome assembly GCA_026018925.1 of Tupaia tana. Taxonomy (NCBI): domain Eukaryota; kingdom Metazoa; phylum Chordata; class Mammalia; order Scandentia; family Tupaiidae; genus Tupaia; species Tupaia tana. The sequence goes on from JAKSZU010000013.1 coordinate 60,044,047, forward strand.
GCAGCTGGATCCCACATGGCTAGATGCATGATTCAAGTCCTGGACCTGATAGCCTGGGGAAAGGGGTATGCCAGGCACATAGGTGTGTGCATCTAGGATCCTGGGAGGAAAGTGAAAGTGGGGGAACTGCAGTTTGGTCATCCCCCAGGGGGTATGTTCTTGCTTTCTCTCTGTTTCTCTGGAGCACATGTGCCCTATAGCAAATTAAAAACTGCAAACCTTGCAGGTTTTCTGATAAACATCTCCCTTCAACTGCTATAAAGTGTCTAACACTGTCACCAGAGCCCTGCCTTTTGAAGCTCACTGATGCATCTTACATATGTCAAACTCATTATTTATGAGCAGTGAGCTATACAGTAGATGTGAGAATCATCCTTAGGGACACATCTGTCTGTCTTATATGTGAAATGGCTTATCTCCAAGGAAAGAAGAGGGTTTCAGTTTTTTATCATGTTACTTTAAAAATGTACTGAGATGTTTTTAGTCTGGAACATTCTTCTTAAAGCATGAGGTAACGACCTTACTAAATCCTATTGGAAAACAAAACAAAACAAAACAAAACAGTGTTGGCCCTGTAGCACAGTAGTTAAGCACTGTGCATAGAAAGCAGGATTCCACATAGCTGACTGTGGCTTGAATCCCAGCCCTAGTGGCTTGAAATCCACACTGGGTGCATGTTTGAGTGTGCTCAAAAGACAGAATGGAGAAATGGGGAGAAAAGGATTGTAATGCGACCATGCCTCACTGAGGGATGCTTTCTCTATTTCTCTGGTGACATTCATGCCCTCTGGCAATGAAAAAAATCAAGAATGAAAACAAAAATAAATACAGAAGCTATGGAAGCAGAGAAACCACATTGCTATTTCTCAAATTAAAGAGAAAGACTGTTGGACTAGATGAATAGGGGTGTCTTGATGAGCCCCTCTGTGTAATATTGGTACTACAACTAAAGGGAAGACAGAAAAATACAAGGATATGTTGTGATACAAACTGATTTACCTTTTAGAAGCCAGTTTCACAGGCAGCAGTAACAGTAATAGCCAAGGAGATGGAGAGTGCTTTTTTTTTAACAGAAGAAATGTTTTATTACTAAGTTTTCAAGTATTTTGATCATTAGCCTTGACTTTAGGAGTTCATTTTTCCCTCCTTTGGGGAATTCTTTTCCTTAGTCACCCCTCCCCTTTTTTTTTGCTATAGGGCATGTGTGCTCGAGACAGAGAGATAGAAAATAAGAAATCACCCCCCTGGGGATGGCCATGCTGCAAACCTTTCTCTTGGGATTTCGGGCACACACACACACACACACACACATACACACACACACACACACACACCCTGGTGTGATTTTCAAGTCTTCGAGTCCAGGACTCGAACCCCAGTCAGCCATATGGGAGTCTAGCTACGTAACCGCTATGCCATCTGCTGGTCCCAGTCACCCTACCTTAAACAATACTTCATCTCGGGCAAAGGAGCAGAGCACTAACCTTAGAAAAGGCATGAGTAAATTAGGGCATGAGCTGCTAGAAGGGAACTTGATTCAGAGCCCTGTTCCTGCCTGAGCTGGGGACCTTACCTGCTCCTTGTAGAAAGCCTAGGCCCTACCTAGGGTTGTGCTGCTGAATTAGAGGCAATGGGTCAACAGAATGGGTTTCAGGACCCTTGACAGGTCCAAGAGGATGAGGCTAGGACTTGAGGCGATTTCAGTAGGGGGTCTGGAGGGAGCCTAGGAGACAGGTGGATTACTGGGGCAAGAGGACAGGGACTGGCAAAGGACTGATGCTGGCCTCTGGTCAGCATGGGAGGGGCTGGCATTTAGGAGGAAGGACCCTGTCAATAGTCTGAACACCAGCAGTGTGACTCCAATGTGGCAAAACTGGGCAGACTTTCTTTGCAAAGCAAAATTTGGCAAATCTTAAATAGACCTTATTGGGTAATTTTTTTGGAGAAGTTTTTTGCTATAGGGCGCATGTGCTTGCCAAAAAGACAGAGAGAGACAGAAAGTGAGAAATCACCCCCTGGGGGGATGGCCATGCCGCAATCCTTTCTCCTCCATTCTCCTCTCAGGATCTTGGGCAGGCACGCACACACATCTGGCGTGAGTTTAAGCCACCGGGTCCGGGACTCGAACCGCGGTCGGCTACATGGGAGTCCAGCAACGTAGCCATTACACTAACTGCTGGTCACGGTAATTTTAAATATTCATGTTGAAAATGTCTCCCTGTAAAATTGTTCTGGAAAAGGCTACAATATTTTGTCTAGAAAACCTAAGCCCTAGTTTTGGTCATATTTCTCCAGGGCCAACAGTGTGTCCCAGGGATCTTCATCAATGGCCAGCTGCTGGGTAGCACCACAGGGAGGACGAGGAGCTGCAGGAGATGAAATGTACACCTGCGACACCTGAAATAACACCAAGTCCAACCAGTCCTTTGAGTCACTGTAGACTGATAAGGGCAGCTAGATTCCACAGCTATTTAAAGAGTCAACATGGTTTAGGGTTAATAAAACTTCATAGGCCCCAAAGTGTCAACTGTGTAGGAAGTGATTCAGAAACCATAGCCAAAAAGTCCCCTCAGCACCAACATCCAGAAACCCACTACTAACCCTGTCTATTGAGAGGGACTTAGAGCTTCTGGGGTATTTATTCCTGGGAGCCTCAGTGATTTATTTGTATGTGTGGCTTCCAATATAAGAGAACACAGCAACTACTTTTAAGAAATATATATATAACAGTGCCAATATTATTAGTAGTAAGATTAGCTGCTATTTACTGAACATTTTTGACACGCAAAGCCCCATGCATCATCTTATTAAGACCTTACAGCAACCTTAACTGCTAGGGCTACTAGTGTTACAGGGGAGGAAGTGCGGTTAACAAAATGAGGACTAAAAAGGAAATGCAGACAGAGGCAGACTTTACATACTGGGCTGAAAGTTAAAAGTTGCACACAATGAATTATATTTGTCCACTCATTTAAAAAAAAAATTTTCTAGAGTGCATGTGCACTCATGAGCGAATGAAAGATAGAAAAAGTGAGAAAGCACCCCTCATGGGAGATGGTCACCCTACAATCCTTCTCCTTCACTCTCCTCTTGGGATAGTGGGCACACACGCACACGTGCCCAGTGTATTTTTCAAGTCACCAGGTCTGGCCATGTGTCCAGCTGCCTTAACCAGCTGGCCCCTACTCATTTGTTAACCGTGAAACCAGAGCACAATGTGTAGCTAACTGGCATACCCTCATATTCTTCTGTTTGTTTTTCCCCTCCTTTTGTTCCTATCCAGCATAACAGACAGACCGACAGACACACACACAGACAGACACACACACACACACACACACACGTTTACTACACAACACAAAAATTATAAACCATTTGTCTTATTAATTAGAGGTTTGTAATGCTGGCATAAGGCTTCCTGGTTTCAGCAGACTATGAGTCAAAATCCACCTGTTCAAGGCACTATGAGAAAGTAGCAAAGCCATGATGTGAAATCTCTGATATCATCCAAGAAGGATTTCTTCTGCAAGGACCTTATGCTTTGGTGTCATAAAGAAGTTAAATCTTTTTCTACTTCAAATTATCCTTTCATTTTCCTCCCCTCTCATGACATCTCTGAATATATTTGTTTCTATTTTATGCAAAGGCATGCATGTCCATGCCTAGAATGCTCATATTACAGATGTCCCTGGTATAGGGAAAAAACACAGTGATGCCAGAAAGACCTGCTATTGACCTATACAAGCTGTGTGACCTGTGCAATTCTGGTAATCTCTCTGAGCCTCAGTTCCCTCGTTTGAAAGACAGGCAAAGATCACCTTTTTAAAGAGGTTGTTCTAGAAAGTGAGTGAGTGATAAGAAGCACGTAAGCTATAGTAAACACTCAATAAACATTACACATCATTATCACAGTAACTATATAAAATGAAAGCTAGATATGACATCATCTGTTCAGCAAGGCAAGTGTGAGTTGGTCTCTGACACTAGCAATAAAAACACATAAATATGACACGCATTTATTCTTGCACCTGGGCAGACATCACTAATTAATCACAGCATTTCTCCCCTGAGTTCCATATAAGAATTGCATAATATTTTAAGAAAACAAGGCCACTGTAGATCTTTTGCACCTCCTACAATACTGGCACCATTTTCTCTCTGGAAACCTCTGCTTTTGTTGCCCCCATCCTACCAAGGAAAAAAAGAAGAAGAAGAAAAAGAAAGAAACATAAAATACCCCCATATCAATCTTTTTTCTTCTCTCTCTTTAGATGTCACTTATGAATGAAGCTTGGATACTAGGAGAGAAAGAAGCGATCTTTTTTTTTAAAAAAAAAATAATCTTCATACGCACACTTGGCCTTTAGAAACATATATGAAAAAATGGACCTAAAATTTTCAACTTGAAAAGAAATGCCTTATCCCAACTTAATCTTATTCATTTTCACAAAACGGGGGGTTACAGGCACTACTTTCATCTTATTTGTTTTTAAATTATTATGTTTTTAGCTAGAGAAAAGGTTATAATTTCATTGACTGCAGCTTAACAAAAAGCTTTGTAGCTTACAAGTCTGGATGCTAGGTCTGGATCAACCACTCACTATGAAGATGACTTTGGGAAAAGAGACTTATATGTTTCCTCATTTGAGAATAGAGATAATAATAATGGTCAGCCAGGGATGCTTTGAAGATTAAAAAATATATAATAAGGGACTAGAACACTTCTTGGCCCAGAATATATAATAAATACTAGGTTATATAATCATTACTGTATCTTAAACTTTGAAATTACTTCCTTAAATAGAAAATAAAATATATTGCTTTCAACTGCTTTTCAAGTTTTAATTAACTGATATTCTAGTGAATAAAAACAAAAAATTTTCCCCAGATTACTGTAACTATGACAAGATCAATGGCTTTTCTCAACTTTTAATTCAGTTGGAAAATGAACATGTAGCAAGTACTACAGGTAAAATTCTATGTAATCAAGCAGTTCAAACTGCAATAAATCAAGGTTTCCCTTTTTTTTGGGAGAGGATTTTTGCTATAGGGCACGTGTGCTCACCAGAAAGACAGAGGGAGACAGAGAGACAGAAAGCGAGAAATCACCCCTAGGGGGTATGGCCACACCACAAACCCTTCTCCTCTATCGTCCTCTCGGGATCCTGGGCATGCACACACATGTGCCTGGCATGAGTTTAAGCCACCAGTCCTGGACTCAAACAGCAGTGGACTACATGGGAGTCCAGTGACATAGCCATTATGCTAACTGCTGGTCCCCAAGGTTTCCCTTTTTTATATCTTATAAAATATATATTTATATTTGTTTTTCTATGAAAGGAAAACAAAGCTAAAATTTTATTCAGCACTGCCAGGAACATGCTAAATGTTTTATGTGTATTGTCCCTTAAAAAAAAAAAAAAAGAAGAAGAATTAGGTTTGCTCACTGGAGAGAGAGGAAAAAAATGAGAATTCATCCCCCAGGGGATTTGGTCATGCTGCAATCCTGTCTCCTTCAGTCCCTCTTGAGATTTTTGGGGACACATGCGCACACACCCAGAGTGATTTTCAAGCCACAGGGTCCTAGACTCATACCATACAGTCAGCCGTGTGAGATCCAGCCACCTTAACCTCTACACCTCCTGCTGGCCCCATGTCACTTAATTTATAACCCTACGAAGCTAGTATTATTATCCCCCCCCTCCCCCACTTTCCAAATGAAGAGATAGGCTGGAGATTCAGTGCTTGCCAAAGTCACATGGCTCATAAGGAAAGGAACAGATCTGAACCAGAACTGGAGACAATCCCTCAGCCTTTACACTATTTCTGGAAAACAGCAATGAAGGCAGCAGAGATGCGCTTTGACAGCTACAGCCTACAGATAGTTTCCTAGGAACTCTGCTACTTATTATTGACATAGCGACTCACATTTCTCTTCAAAGACAAGGAAAGACAGATGCTCTCAGCTGCAGATCTTTTCTTCCCCATTACCGGATGGCCAAATAAGATTAGTTTATCTGAGGGCTATAACAGGTAAACCTCCAGTACTCAACAACTTCCTTCCCTCTATTCTTGGAGCTGTGTTACAATTCCTTGACTAAGTCAGAAAACCAAGATGATGTTGAAGGAAGTTAGCCATGAGTAATTAATTCCTCCTGATCCCAGGTGCCAAGGCCCCATTCTGCTGTCCTATCAGGCATTCGGTGCCAGCACTTCAACTGGTCAACTGGACCAGAAGCCAGGGAGGAGCTGGCCTCTACAGGCAGACTGCCAAAGGATGTAACACATGGGATGGGCAATAAACCGAACACCTGACTCTTGGCTGCAGCATTTCCCTTAAATCATCATTGGTCTCCAGTCCTGGTGACCTGGGGTGGATGATGCAGAAATACCAAAAGTCTGCTGTTTCCTTTGATGAATGATTTTTTGTTTTCTTTTTTTTTCTTTTTTTTTTTTTTTTTCTTTTTTTTTTTTTTTTTTGGAGAGGTTTTTCGCTATAGGGCGCGTGCGCTCGCCAGACAGACAGAGAGAGACATAGAGACAGAAAGCGAGAAATCACCCCCCAGGGGGGATGGTCACGCCGCAATCCCTTCTCCTCCATTCTCCTCTCGGGATCTTGGGCACGCATGCACACGCGCCCGGCGTGAGTTGTAAGCCACCGGGTTCGAGACGCGAACCGCGGTCGACTACGTGGGAGTCCAGCGACATAGCCATTACGCTAACTGCTGGTTCCCGATTTTTTGTTTTCTTTTCCTGAAAGAGAACTAACAACTCTGGTCTGTCTCTCCATAAGGGCAAACATTTTAACTACCAAAGACATAAACTAATGGTGAATTACACACAACACTAAGGAGGTATTCACATAATTAAAGGCTTTCTTGGCAAACTTTCTTGAAATATGAAACTCTTTCTGATGAATGAAAATATTGGGTCATCAGAAAAGTCATTACACATTTTTCTGTTTTTCTATGCAAAGATGTGTCATGACTTTTCTGATGATGCAGTATATATGAGCCAAGTGATTAAAAAAAAATTTCAACAATTTTCAGGAATCCATCTGTTCTGTAAAGTGAACTCTGTGGCACCAATCAATGTGCACTTGCACAACAGTAATTAGTCCACCATGTGGCTACTTCACGTCGAATGTAGCAGAAATAAGAAGATACGATTGGCTTTAGGCAGGTCACACTATGTATGTGACACATACACTATGTATGTGACACATCTTATGAAGTTCTATTAGGGACCGCTTCCTGCTTCTAGCTCTTGAAGCCTAGCTATGTCAAGACCATCCCATGAATGTTTATCTTTCCTTCCACTGCCTCCATGTCACAAAGCAAAAGATGAAGGGATCACAGATGACCAACTCCACAGTCAAACGCTTGCCATAATTATGGGTTTCCATCCCAGCCCCTTTCTTTCTCACCCCAATTCACTTAACTAATCTATTTTACCACACTGAGGATGTCTGATATTGAGAGAACTAACATTTAAAGCATACCTGCTCTATGTCCCAACACTGTGCTAGGTGCATTACATGTAGCATGTTATTTTATACTCTAAGCAATTCATAAAGGAGGTACTTTTACACGCCTTTTTTAGATGAGAAAACAGGCTCAGAGACACTGAAAATTTGCCAGTAAAGTTGGTAACTAGAATTCAGACCCAGGTCTAACAGAATTAATATGAGGAGACTTGAAAAAGCTCATGGAAAATGCACATTAGGAAAGACTATGCATGAATATTTCAAAAGTTTTGGCACCAAAATAAACTTTTTTTGTTATTTATTTTTCATTTTTCAGGTTTTTCGTTTCTTTGTTTTGTTTTGTTTGCCATAGGGACATGTGTTTGCCATTCGCCAGAGAGAGACAGACAGAGAGAAAGAAAGTGAAAAGTCTCCCCCATCCCCACAGGGGATGGGCCCCCATCCCTTCTCCTCCATTGTCCTCTTGGGATTTGGGGTACACACACATACATGCCTGGTGTGATTTTTTTTAAGCCTCTGGATCTAGGATTTGAACCACAGTCAGTCACGTAGGAGTTCCAGTGCCTTAACCACCATACCACCTACTGGTCCAAATAAACTCATATTTTAATTCCATTTTCCATGAACTTTTTGAAGTCCCAACTACTTCCGCTCTTTTTAGCCATCTCTCTTTCCTTCCTAAACTAGCTCACCTTCCCAGAAAATCCATCTTATTAGAAGAAGACTTAAGAGAAAAATATGATAATGTGAATAAAACATAGATAGAATTATCAATTAGAATATGAAATTAGCATGAGTTTCTGCTTGTTAAGACAAAACATCAGAAAGGTCCTACCTACAGAGGCCTTTGTGGATAACACACATTCCTAGACCTACAAAGCTATCTTAAGGGAAGAGCTTATGAATCACTCTGCATGCATCTCAGGCAGTCTATAATGATAATTTGGCCTTCTGTCAACATGACCGTTTAAATCTCTATATGCTCTCTACCTAGAGGGGAGGCCAAGCACTGGGGAAGGGCACAGGAAGAAGGCCTCTGGTTTCCCTGGGACCTCTGTGCTCAGCTGGCCTGCCTCCCTGAGCACCACTGACCTCCACAATGCAGTCTGCATTGATTAAGGAAGGGTGCCAGGACTGCAACCGCCCAAGAGCCATCAGAGCAAAAGCAGCAGATGCTCTATCCCCACGGCACCATGGCCTTTGTTTTTAATCTCTGGCTTCTACTGAATATCACATATCCCATTTCCCTTCCCAGCTGGTGCTGAGACGTAACAACTTGTCACCTGAGATACGGCCCATTAAAATTACATAGCACAGGTAATGGAGATCTCAGTGCAGGTCAGGACAGCAGGCAATTAGCCATAACTTGCAGGGCAGTCTCCAGGCCCTCTGGGCTCCCCATCTCCACTCCCCTTCCTTTCTTAGTACACTGAAGGCTCTTTTCAGAGGTATCTCTTGGTTGTGTGGTTATTTAACACTGTCCTCATTAACTCAGCTACCAAGCCACTGAGTATTGAGTTCACAAGGTGGAGATCTATCTACAATAGACTATCATTTCTCCAGCGGCCAGTGGGGGCAGAGAAAAGTGGATTCAGCAGCCTTTTCATCTTTACTATAAATGACAATTGAACAAACTTAGATAGATAGAATCTAGAAGAGGAAAGTTATTAAAAGAACCTTAGAATATTAGATACCTACCAGTAAGAATTAAGGATAATTTGCATCAGGTGTAGCTCTGGCTGGTTTTTTTTTTTTTTGGAGAGTTTTTTGCTATACGGCACGTGCGCTCGCCAGAAAGAGAGAGACAGAGAAACAGAAAGCAAGAAATCACCCCATAGGGGGAATGGTCACGCCACAATCCCTTCTCCTTCATTCTCCTCTCGGGATCCTGGGCACACATGCACACACGCCTGGCGTGAGTTTAAGCCACCGGATCCAGGACTCAAGCCATGGTCGACTACATGGGAGTCCAGTGACATAACCATTACGCTAACTGCTGGTCCCGCTCTGGCTGTTTTCAACCCCTCCCTGTGACTAATGGTTTTGTCTTAGGACATCCCTTAGAGAGAATTTAACAACTGATGTAAATGGGCAGGAGTAAACCGAGATATTGATTCTGGGGTAAGAACATCACAGGCATGAGATGTTTGAGTAGTTGAAAGCATGGGCTTTAGCGTTGAACCACATTAGGTATGAATCCCAGTTCTGCCTGTGTGATCCTGGGTAAGTTTCTTAATCTTTTTGTGTCTTAGTTTTCTCATCTGTGAAATGAAAATCATACCTCCTTTCATAGGGTTATTTTACAGATTAAATGACATCATGTAGGTAAAGGCTTAAATGGTATGTGTTCAGAAAATGGCAGCTTTGTCATTATACTCTCCCAACAAGTAAATTCTTAGGGAGCCAAACAGTTGACTAGCTCCAAAGGCAAACTGTATTTCCAGAAGCTTGGAAACACTTGCCAGTTCACAAGACTATTTTAGAAGGATCCATTCCTGCCAGTGCGTAGTCTGAAAATACTTTTCCCATTCTTTGAGAGATCAAATCCAGATAACCCTACCCAATATTTATTTCAATGAGTGGTTCATTCTAGATGTGACAGTAGACCATCTCTTTACCTCTCTAGCCATCCTATACCCACCTTCTGCTACAGTTAGCTGATTTGACTCTGGACATGGGCAGGTTTAGTTCTTAGTCCTCTGAAAACCAAGTAAGAAACTCTCCCCTGTGGCTGTCTCTCTGTAGTATAAGAAGCTCATCCTTGAGCCCAGGAGTTGGTCTAGCTCCTAAAAAAACATTAGCATTTTTCAAAGCCTCTGCAATATGTCAACCTGAAGTAGTCTGACCTTCATCACAGACAGATTCAGCACAGAAGATTGATAATTTTTTGAAATCATGTTAAGTCTCTTAAAATGCATTTTATTTTTCTGAGGATACAGTTGAAAAATTGTCCAGTAGTTTCCATGAGTTTTGGTTAATAGTTATATAGAAACGTATGCAGAGAGAGAGAGATAACTAATAAGCATTTATTTTTCCGCACCTCTTCTATTTCAGGCTCTGGGATGGGTATTTTTACTCACACTACTTCACTTAATCCTTACAACAGCCCTGCGAGGTCAGAATTGTAATCCTTAGTTTACAAATGGAAAAACGAAAATGTAGAGGGAATGTCATACAGTAGTTTATAAATGGCAGAGCCAGTTGATTAAACCCAGTCTCTGTCTACAAGTCCAGTACTAGTTCTACCACACTAAATGTGTTCCACTGATGCACTGTCAAGCAGTGTTATACAGATTTATAACAAAATAAGAACATGAGGGAGACACACAACTGAAAATAAAACTTTAAAATAAAAAGGCTAATTACAAACTGGATTCCTCAACATCCCATGTCTGAGAAGCTCGTTCCTAAGGACACTTTTACATTGTCACATTCTTTGCCACAACATTTTGAGAGAGGATGAAACCCAACTGTGGCTTCATGAGAAGGGATCAACCATTTCCACAACATACTTGACCTCTGAACATACTACTCACTTTAGAAAAATGTGCAGAGCAACTTAGAGCAACTAGACATTTTGGACATTATATAATCTGTTCAAGGACAGTAACTGCATGCTTTGCTCTCTCTGGTACCTAAAACAGGACCTGGTTCTGAGCAGGCGCTCAGCAAACACTCACTAATGAATGAATGGCAGTAACATGTAGCTGTGGCCAACAAAGGGTTTTCATGAGACTAATTCATCCTCTGCCCAATCTTAGAATGGACTTTGGGAACAGTAACAGTGCCTGGACACACTCCCCAGGCATTCCGAGGTGATTTTTTTTTAAGAAGCAAAAACAAGACAAACAATAATTATTTATTTAAAAGTTCTAAAAAAAAAAAAAAAAAAAATGGGACCAGCAGATGGCATAATGGTTATGTTGCTGGACTCCCACATGGCTGACTGCGGTTTGAGTCCCAGACCCAATGGACTCAAACTCCTGCCGGGTGCATACGCATGCATGCCCAAAATCCAGAGAGGAGAATGGAGGAGATTGCGGTATGGCCATACCCTCTTGGGGGTGATTTCTCATTTTCTTTCTCTCTCTTTCTCTGTCTCTCTGGCAAGCGCATGCACCCTATAGCAAAAAATCTCTCTAAAAAAAAAAACAGGGCAGACCTCATAGCATAATGGTTGGCTCGGTGCTCTAGGAGCCAGATCTCACATAGCAAACTTCAATTTGAATCCTGGCCCTGGCATCTGGAAAAACACACTGAGTGTATGTGAGTGCATGCCCCAAATCCTGATGGGATGAAGAACCTGAGGAAAAGGAATTGCAGTGAGATCATACCCCACTGGGAGAGAGTGCTTTCTCTGGTGAATGCATGTGCTCCTCGGTGATAATTAACACTCCTCTTCCCCCTAACTAGGTTGTGTGAAAATGTCTCCATCTTAAACATCCTCCTAAAACCATTCATTCAAAGCCTCCAGCCATGTGAAGGAAAATCTGTGAATAATCATCTCTGGATGGTAGTACATGAATGACGAGGACACAGCTGTGTGACAAGTTACTCTCGAGCTCCAACCCGACTCCTAAATTACCTATTAACTGTACAACCTTGGAAAAGCCCCTTAGCTTATTTAAATGTCAGCCACCTCACTGGTAAAGTGGAATATTAACTTCCTTTTCACTTCATTGTGTTGTTATAAAAATTAAGAAAGATGAACAGTGGCAGGTACTGGGCCTGGCATTTAGCAGCTTAATGGGTGTGAAATCCTCTCCCTCCTAGCTCCCTTTCCTAGCTTTCCCTGATCTTTCCTACTCTAACAACCACGTTTATTCTAAAACCACAGAGATAGGTGAGATTATGTAATTGCTTTCTACATGTTATTTCTCCCTTTGAAAGACCGTTAGAAAGCACAGAGTTGAAGGAGCTCTGTTTTCTACTCTTTTTTTCTGAGTATCATATCTAAACTATTAAATCCTAATATCTGACAGAAACACAAAGCTAGACTAGAATATAAAAATTACTGCAATTGGATAGGCAATAGGATTTTTTTTTAAGTCCATGTCTTTCTATTTTTCTGTATTGGTTCTTCTCTCTAAAGGTGGTTAAAGAGAGATAATCAAAGAGAAGGTGGCTTTTGCTTCTGAAGTTATTGCTGTTTTAAGGGCTTTAACAGAGACATCTGTTGCATTTTTAACAAAAGATGCCAGAGGGGTTCAAGGGAGAGTGAAGGAGACTGGTTTACAAGGGAGCCACATCTGTTTGGTATTCTCCCATCCGAGAAAACTCGACTTCTGAAACAGCACGGGTCTCCTAGTTAAACTTCAATCTAGGAACAGATGAAAGCTTTTCTGTCCTCGGTTTCAATGGTCAAGCTCAACAGCTGTTTATATCCTTCAATACCTAACTAAGGGTGAAGCCTTCACATCTGTCAGTGTTTTCCGGTTCTATTGCCCCGGATCACAGGGGGGAGGAGGTGAAGTTTGTACTCCTCCCAATTCCCAGGCAGGAACACAGAAATATGCCCATGATTCAAGCTGTAATTCTAAGCAGAACTCCCCATTTCTCATCCACCCAGGGTCTGCAGTTTGCCTAGAATTCTTCTTTTACTTTATTCTGACAGACATCTTGATCAATTCCATAATGACTCATAACAGCCCAAAGATCAAAAAGAAGAAAAGTAGGCTGGAACCAGGGAGAGGAAGAAGAGGAGGAAATGGGGTGTATGTAACAGAGAAAGTGGCTCTAAAAATGGGTTATTCTAAAATACACTGATAATAACATCCGAAGGAAAATCACAAAGGTGAGCAGGAAGCTGATAAAGATCCTCATAGTGATGTAGTAGAAGGTGATGATTTTTGCTGATCACTAATATTTTGCCTCGGAAAAGTGAAACAGAGCAAAAAAAAAAAAAAACAAAAACAAAAACAAAAAACAAACAAACAAAAAAAAACATGGAAGCAAGCTGCAGGAAATATCCAGGAACAGGGACAAAGGGATTCAGGGACATGTGTTTAACTTGGCTGTGATTACCAATGCTGTGCACATGTTAAGAATTTCTAAAGATCATCTTTTCATCCATCCATCCATCCATCCATCCAACAATTTACAGGGCAGCCGGACTGGTTTTGGTGCTGGGATATTCAAATGGGAATTCAAAATATATTCCATAGCTTTAAGAAGCTTGAAGTCCAATGGGTATGTAAAGGGTGAAAGTCCTCACTGAGTGAAGGGACACATTCAGTACCTTGCAGGCATTTTAATGGGAGCAGCACATTCAAGGCTCCCCACATGCCTCAGACATTTCCTTTGTTTTAGGGATCAATCACTGGATATTTGTCTTTTGCGCTGGAGGGAAGGACAGGTCTCCCAGCAACCTTGAGTACCCTAGGCAGGGCGAGAGAAAGGCCTAAAGGATCAAACCCAGTCAGGCTAGTCCCAGTGAGTGAGGACATGCCCCCGTGGGGAAATTCCTTGGACCAGAGGAAGATTTCTCTGACTGAAAGGAGGGCTGCTTGATCTTATTGCAGATGCCAGACTCACCTACAGATAACTGAACACCCAGATGTTGTAAAAGATCATCTAGAACCCTGTCTTTATTTATTTTTTTTTAAGAGATTTTTTGCTACAGAGCACATGTACTTACTGGAGAGACAGAGAGACAGAAAGCGGGAATTTCCCCCCACCCCCACCCCAGAGGATGGCCATACCACGATCCCTCCTCCATTCTCTTCTCAGGGTTTTGGGCACACACACACAGGTGCCCGCTGTGAGTTTCAAGCCACTGGGTCTGGTTGACCACGTGGGAGTCCAGAAGCTTAAGCACTATGCCACCTGTTGGCTCCCTGGAATCCTGTCTTAAGACCAACTTAATCACCCCAGACTGAATTCTTTTCCTTTAAAAGTCCATACCCTTACCCTCCAGGACTGTGCAACTCTCTACAACTGCCCCTTTCCTCCCTTGGAAAGTGAATAGTAACCTTTTCTATTCACCTATTCTGAGTGTGAATTCTTTCACAAATCACCATAACAAAGAGGACATGGCATCTGAGCTGGACCTCAAAGGATGTAGGAGAATTCACTAGACAGAGAAGGAAAGTGATTAGAGGAGAGAACAGCATGGATAAAACTAGAAAGGTAAGAAATTATCTGTTTCTGGGGGAAATAAAATGTCTTCTAGGTGGTTACAATAAACAAAGGAATAGTGGGTGCTTATTAACAGTGCAGGTTCAGGGGACAGAAGATGACACAGGGTAAAATGCAACACTCTGTGAGACCGTCTCAAATGGCAAGATTCTCAATTCAAGTACAGAGACCACTGTCAGTATGCAGGATGTTCGCCCATGATCTGGGGCCCTCTGAAGGCTGGGGATGAATTGTGGCATTGGGATCCTACTGTGGGTCTCTCTCTCTCTCTCTCACTCATGTAATAAATAAATAAACTTTCAAAATGAAAGTAAAGATTCATAAGGAAGTGAAATGATTCAATAGTAAGAAAACAAACTAAAAATAGGCAGAAGTGTCTTTAGAAGTGTCTCTAAAGAAGACATAAAAATAGCCAACAGGTATATGAATGGATAAAGCAAATCACAATAGAACTATACTTCAGGATTTTTTTAAAAAAGGAAAGCCTCTCACTTGTAACAATGTGGATGAACCTGGAGGACATTATATTTAGTGAAATGAACCATGCGTGGAAAGATGCATACCACATGATCTTACTTATGTGTAGACTCTTAAAAAGTTGAACTCAAAGAAGCAGAGTAGAAGGGGCTAGGAGTGGGATTTGAGAAGATGTTGGTCAACCGTTACAAAATTTCAGTTACACAGGGAGAGTATGTTTAGGATCAATTATACAACCTGGTGACTAGTTTTTAAAAGGTACGGGTCTTAGGTTTCGTTGAAGACGTCCTGATTTAGTTGTCATGGGAGAGGATCAAGGAATTCACATTTTGAACAGAAGGCCCAAGTAACTCTGATCTGACCAAAAGTTTAACAACTCTGATTTATATAGCTTAATTTAACATTTCCCAAAAGATGCTAATGGTTTGACCAGGGTCAAACTAGAAAATAGCACACATAAAATATTCTTTTCATGGAAATTCATAATACCCACTGGCATATTAAAAGTCCTGTAATAAAGAAATCAATTTACTCAGCATTTCCCAAAGTTATTCTTCCATGGGGAAGAAAATTCCCAGTGCTCTCATTAAGACCTCTCATAATACTAGTGTGCCATAAAGCATGGAATGGGTAGAGCTGAGACAGGATTCTGGTTAGGTGAGCTTATTCCCTAAATAGGTTGAATAACTAACAGAATGTCTAGAAAAAGAAAGCAAAGTCATTTTTGTCTGGAAGATACAGAGACATCCAGTGACTTCCTCCAAACAAAGTCTAAAGCTGCTATTTGCTCTGTTTTCCAAACACACTATCTGTGAGGTGCTTCCTCACTCTTAAGTCTGACTCTGGGCTGTGATTTCTGGTCAGCAATTCTATGTGGTAACCACAGTTGCTAGAGAGGGCAAGAGTGCCCGGAGATCAAAGAATCCAGAAGCAGACCCAAGGACAAGGATGAAGAAGGGATATCCTGGACCATATTTACTTATCTTTATTGCTATCATATGTTCTGCACAAAACATTGGCAGTTGCTTGAAAGGGGGAAAAATTCCTTACAGATCCAAAAGTAGCCTCAGTCAATGAAGTGCAAAAAAAGACACAAACCAAGAATTTCCACCCCTCTGGTTTACTTAATATATGCCCAGAGGAGTTTCTGAAACTTCCTTCTTCCTCCTTCACTGCGAACTGAGGGCACTGCCCTACCACACACCTCACCTCCTTCCTGTTAACAAGGGACCAGAGAGAGCATAAGAAACTGCGCCTGTCACAGCAACACCAGGATTCAGACAAGTGGTTTATGTCCTGAACGTTTCAAGAATGGATACACAGTCCCAATCCATTTATACACTTTTCTTCCATCTGGTATAAACTTAATTACTTCCATACATCCCTTCTCAACTTTCCATCTACGGTGTGGGGACACACCTCCCCATCTAGAGGTGATTTCAACCTTGTGTTTCAAATACTTTCACTGTAACACAACCATCTCAGAGCTTTTAAATAATACTTTCCAATGTCATGAATATTTATTTAACCATTCCACAAGTATTTCCTGAGTGCCTACACAGGTCCCAGGGCACTGTGCGAGATACTGGAGATAGAATTGTGGAAACAGAGATTGCTTACTCGTATTGCACTTAGAGCATTAAACACTGAATTCTAAATTCAGCCCATCAGTGTATAAGAAATCCAATGACAAGCACCATAAAGAAATATAAGATACAGAAAAGGTTTGGTCCTGGGCCAGCTCTGCAGTACAGCAGCTAAGGTTAAGAGAGCTGTAGCCTATTTGGCAGACTGCAGTTCAAATCCTGGCCCTGGCAGCTTAAAAAGCATGACAGGTGCATGTGCATGGGTACTCAAAATCCTGACAGAATGGAGAAAAAAAGATTGTGGTGCAATCATGCCCCATTGGGAGATGCTTTCTTTCTCTTTGGGCTCTTTGGGAGATGCTTTATCTCTCTCTCCCTCTTTGGCAAACATAGGTACTCTCTGGCAAAAAAAAAAAAAAAAAAGAAAGAAAAAAAAAAAAAAAAAAGAAAGAAAGAGAGAGAGAAAGAAAGAAAGAAAGGTCCTTCTTGCATTTTATGGCCTGCAGCACAAAGCAAATAAAATCATTTGCATTTCAAGAGTCCAAGTGAGTCCAGCAGCTATGCAAGGATCCCAGGTGAACAGTACAGCTTGGAATTAATGACCCATGACTAGGAGAACAAGGAGAATGCACGTTTTTATTTTCCCAAAATGCAAACACCTTTTTATTTGATCTTCAAACAAATTCATAGATTCTCACACTGGGTTTTCTTAATCCTGAGAGATGAATACCATCAACTGCATCAGAGTCAAAACTTCAGTCAATTAAGTAAAAATACAAACATTAGTCCAGCCGTAATGGAGCATGCTGCTAAGACATTGTGCTCCAAAGGCTGAGACCACGGGGAGGCCTAGTTTTGACTTTTGGCTGACCTAAGGGTCAGGCACAGTGGCAGATGCCTGTAAGTCCAACAGTTTGGGAGGCTGAAGCAGGAAGACCCTGAGCTTGAGGCTGGCCTGGAAACATAGCAAGATCCTTTCTGAAAAAGACGGACGACATGGTAGCAAATGTATATAGCCCCAGCAAGGTGGCCGAAGCATGTATATTGCCACAGCAAGACCCTGCCTAAAGAAAAAAAAAATCTTACCAGAATCAGTGGGTAGGTTTGGGGTTCTATCCTACAGAAGCCAACAGGATCAAACTAACATTTCACCAAGGCAAGGTTCCTTAGCATGTGGTATGTGTACCACCGGGATCCCTGAAATAGTTTTAAGTGGTCTATAAATGATTTTTTTTTTCCATTTCAATCAAGTTCTTAAATACGGTGAAAGAAACTATTGGTATATAAGTGATGGAGTTTAGGGAAACATTGACATGGTGCTAGCCAGCATTCACAGGTAGTTCTGGAAGAATGAATGCTTTGTAAATTTTCTGAACTTGAGAGTGGGTGTGACAAAATAACAGGAAGCTGGCCATGGACTTACCCACACATGTTGGAAATATGTCCTCATTGTTGATTTGGACCTCAATCCAATCCATAAGAAGGTTCATGTACTGGGGAGCTGGCAGTGCAGTTGGCTTCTTATACTTGAGGTCATCCTGCCACCGATACTCGTATTTAGGGCCCCCTGACATCACAGGGCAGGTCTGCTCAGTGCAGAACTCACAAATGGTGCCGTAGATGAGGTTGATCCGATTGAAGAAGTCCACCACATGCACTGCCACCCAGTCATTCTGGTCTTCTCCGCTGGGCAGCTGCACGGCTGCCTTTAGGTCCACACCCGAGTTGAGGGAGGCCTGAGCCCGTTTGTGCAGCTCAAACCTCTGTGTGCCAGGCTCAAATTTTCTCTTGGGCCTGAAGGTCTTGTCCTTGTTGAACACCTGCTTCAGGGCTATAGACATGGTCTTCTTCTCTTCCTTTCTTTTGCAGGAAGCAAAAAGGCACTTGGAACTTCTTAGTGAGAGATCACAGCCCAACAGGGTTTTCCACTGCCAGCCCTCAGGCCCCAGTGTTGCAGCCTGCAGCTTTAAACCTCTTTTAAATGGTCCCTTCCATCTTCCTCTTAAATGATTTCCAAGGGAACCTCATGTTCTCTCCTAAAGGCAGAAGAGAAAATGGAACTCGTGAGTCCAGTTGCATTTAAAAAATGACAAAGGCTTAGACTTGATTTCATGTTGTGTCCCTGGCTGTGCCCACTTCCACCCAGGTGTATGGATGTGAAGGTTAAGTCACTGCACTGTGAATCTGAAGTGGTGAGGGCAACCATACAAATAACTAAAGAAAAGAAATCCCACTCTTTTCCTTCATGGCCTTTGTCATATCTTTGCTGGCTTTTCTCTGTATAATTGTAAGTCAATGGACCTCTCTAAGGTGTTAAGGACAGGTGCATTAGTCAATGACCTGATTTTATCCCATGGATGCTCCTTTTAGAGCCCCACACTGTACTGTCTAGATTGAGTAAGCATGGAGCCACCAGCCCCATCCTCCCAGACACAGTGGATGGGAGCAGGAGTGGCTATCACAGCATGCTGGCTATCACAGCATGCTGGCCAATAAGAATGTCTCTCCTAGGAATTTGGGATCAGGAGCCAACCTTTGTTGGACATTACCCATGAGAGGTGATAAAAATTGGGGGTCTGGCTGAGCCCTATCTTTTTTTTTTTTTTTTTTTTTTTTGGAGAGGTTTTTGCTATAGGGCGCATGCGCTCGCCAGACAGACAAAGACAGAGAGACAGAAAGCGAGAAATCACCTCCCAGGGGGTATGGCCACGCCGCAATCCCTTCTCCTCCATTTTCCTCACGGGATCTTGGGCACGCACGCACACGGGCCCGACGTGAGTTTTAAGCCACCAGGTCTGGGATGCGAATCACGGTTGACTACATGGGAGTCCAGCGACATAGCCATTACGCTAACTGCTGGTCCCCTGGCTGAGCCCTATCTCGACCACAGGGAGTGTAGTTGAGAAAGCCAATCTGCAGTGCCTGGGGGTGTGCAGGGTGTGGAAAAGAAGAAGAAAAAGGAAAAGGAGGAGGATGTGGTGGAGGAGGCAGCATCTACTGACATACAGAAAAACAAAGACAAAGGCCCAAGTTGCTACAGGGACAGGAAGACAAATGAGACAGAGATATAAGAGATGAGTGGCTTCTTTAGTTCCTGATAATCCTCTAGGCCCCTGTTTCAATTTTTCTAGAAGCCTTCTGGTGCTTCCTGCATTGGGGATCCATTTACTTTTCCTGGATTAGTTAAATCTCATTTAATTTCAGCTAACTCGAGTGGCTTGTTTCTTTCCAATGATCCCTAAGTATGACATCTGCCATCCCTCCAGTGTGCCATTCTTTACATACCTGATAATACCATATCTTAGACGGCACTTTAAAGCAGATCTATCCAATAAAGTGTTCTGTGATAAAGCAAATATTATGTATCTTTGTTGTCCAGTGTGGTACCCACTAGTCATATGTGGCCACTGGGCACTTGAAGTATGGCTAGTATAACTGATGATCTGTGTTTTATATTTTATTTAATTTTAATTAATTCAAACTTAAATGGCCACATGCAGCTAGTAGCTACCATATTGGAAGATGCATCTTTGAAGCCTTTAAGGCTCTTTTCTCCATTATCATTTAATCCTCACAGAAATCCAATGACGCTCATAGATTTACAGTATGCATAATAGATTTATAGCAGGTGTCATTCTCCCTAAATCTCCAAGTACTTGCCTAACAAGGTTCCCCTGCTAGCAGGAGGCATGGTGGAGACTGAAATCCAGTTTGTTGACTCTTAGCAAATGCTCTTTCCATGTGGCCTTATATTCTAAAAAGTGATGCTATTCAGCCTCTTGATAGTTCATGAAGCTTCCTTTACTCAGAGCTTCTATACACATATTACCAAGATTACTAGTATAGATTGATTGAATGTGAAGGCTGAATCTTGTGGCCTTAAATACAGAAGAGATAAAAGATCCACTCAGAGGTTAAGCCCTAACAAAATGAGGCCACAGCTGTGGCCACAGATTCAGAACCACCCATCACAGAATCTGTTAAAATGGACTCAGAGCACAACCCCACTAGACTGCTTTCTCCCTAACTGGAAAGGGTTCTGCCACTCCACAATCAAACATGGCTTGATAATGCACTCACCCTGAAGTTATTAGGGCAAAAAAATTCACTGGAAACATCCTGATTCCCTTTTACAGATTGCTCTTTGTTCGGAACTGCTCAACAAGCGACTGGCTGACTGGCTGCCTCCTCCCCAGACTCCCTGAAGCCTCTGCCTCTGCTCTTCCTGTCTGCCAGCCCCGCCTTCTTCCTAATAGGTTTTCACTGAGATGTCATCCTGTGAGGTATTTTTTTCCCCTCTCTTCTCACATGGCATTGAACATACATACCCCCTACAAAGAGATCCCAATGGAAAAGCAGGCCACATGGCACTATCTGCCCGAGACTATAAAATCACACTCCCGGGTTCCTGGGACTATCACCTGCAAGGATAGCAACACATCAACTCTGCAAACTCTAGGGAAAGAATGGGGCAATCTCTTTTTCAAAAGACTATCTCCCCAAAGACTTTAACTGCCTGAAAAGAAGTTTACAAAACATGGAGGGCCTAAAAATGTCATTTTCAAAATAAAAGTATGAGCTAGACATTGGGAAGATAAAAGATTGTGGAGACTTTTTTGTTCCTCTTTTTTTTTTTTTTTTTTTTCTTTTTTTGGAGAGGTTTTTGCTATAGGGCACGTGCGCTCGCCAGACAGACAGAGAGAGACAGAGAGATAGAAAGCAGGAAATCACCCCCCAGGGGGGATGGCCACGCCGCAATCCCTTCTCCTCCATTCTCCTCTCGGGATCTTGGGCACGCACGCACACGCGCCCGGCGTGAGTTTAAGCCGCCGGGTCCGGGACTCGAACCGCGGTCGACTACGTGGGAGTCCAGCGACATAGCCATTACGCTAACTGCTGGTCCCTGTTCCTCTTTTTTAAGGAGACAATAGACTTTCTATGTCTCAAATGCTTAACTGCTGAGAGTAAAGGACCAACAACCCAACAGCTGCTCCTCGTGTCTTCAGTAAGCCTTGCTGTTCTGCTATTCTAAAATGAGGTGCCATCAGTCTTCAGAGCAACCTTCCTTCTTAACCTTACATGACCCTTAGCACCACTAATTCTGCTATTTCCCCATGGCCTGGAGAGAGTGCTTGCATGGACACCAGTGTGGAAACCTTCCTCTATACCAGTACCAGACTCTTGTGGCCACTATCTACTAGTCTGCCTGGTACCTCTGGTTGGATCATAAAAGTATGTGAATAAAGCAAAATAATTACAGCAAATCCCTTCATCACAAAGTAATACATCTTTTTTTTAATTTTTTTAAAGAGAGATTTTTTGCTATAAGGGGTGTGCATTTGCCAGAGACATAGAGATAGAAAGCAAGAAATAACCCCCTGGGGTGATAGCCACACTGCAATCCCTTCTTCTCTATTCTCCTCTCAGGATTTTGGGCACACATGCACAGGCACCCAATGTGAGTTTCAAGCCACCAGGTCTGGGACTCGAACTGCGGTCGACCATGTGGGAGTACAGCAAGATAATCATTACACCATCTGCTGGTTCCCCAAAGTAATACATCTAAAAACCTTATTTGAAGTTTGAGGATTTTCTTTAGAGATACTTTAAATAATAAACTTAAAGATATCAGACTCTCAAATTGGATGGGCCTTCTTTCAAAAAAAATAACCAGCTTTCTCCTTTCTTTTCTTTCTTTTTCTCTTTCTTTTCTCTCTCTCTCTCTCTCTCCCCCCACCCTCTCTCCTTCCTTCCTGCTTTTTTTTTGGCAGAGGTACATTTGTGCTAACCAGAAAGAAAAACAGCATCCCCCCCATGAAGCATGGTCACATCTCAATCCTTTTTTCTCATTTCTCTCCATCCCATTCAGATTTGAGTCACAAATGCACATGTGTCGTATGTTAAGCTACAGTTCAGGACTTGAACTGTGGTCAGCCATGTGGGATCTGGCTCTCTTAACCATTGTGCTATGGGGCTGGCCTTTACACTCCCTATTTGCCTCAATTTAGGAGGCTTAGCTGAGGGAGAAGGCATCTTTGGAAGGTTATTTCTCGATCTAGCCCCTTAATGCTGCTTCTAGTCCCTTTGTATTAAACTCTACCGTGCACCAGGTCCACAATATATTATTTTAGCATTCTGATCCTTACCACACTTTATATGGTGGAAGTTTTTATGATCGTTTTATATAAAAAGTTTCAACTAGGTGAAACTTTTTGCCAGAAATCATGAAGTTAGTAGGTGGTAAGGCTAAATTTTGAACTCATCTCTCTGGCTCTGAAAAGTATGTGATTTCTTTCTCCCTAAGTCTGTTTTAAAATATCATGAACATCATTATGTTTTTTTTTTTTTTTGAGAGGTTTTCACTATAGGGCACGTGCGCTCGCCAGACAGACAGAGAGAGACATAGAGACAGAAAGTGAGAAATCACCCCCCAGAGGGGATGGTCACGCTGCAATCCCTTCTCCTCCATTCTCCTCTCGGGATCTCGGGCACGCACGCACACACGCCCGGTGTGAGTTTTAAGCCACCGGGTCTGGGACGCGAACCGCGGTAGACTACGTGGGAGTCCAGCAACATAGCCATTACGCTAACTGCTGGTTCCCATGAACATTATTATGTTTTCAAAGCTCCTGCACATGTATAGTTCACAAGACTAGAAAGGAAGCTAGAACAGGTGGTATTACTCTTTCTATTTTACAGATGAGGAACAGAAACTTCAATCTGCTAGTGTTTGGTTCACATTTGTTAATCATTCCGACATGGTTGGAAGTGAGGATGTCTCTTTTCCTGAAACTTTTTGTCTACAATGAAGATCTCTTGAGAAGGGCTAAGTTGTAAGGCGACCCTATGTTTAAAGACAATGACAGTCCAAGAGGGATGATAATAGATTTGTTGTGCCACTGAAAACAAAGATGCATGTGTTTGTGTCTTTTCCTAATGGTCAGATACCCTCTCTCTGTTTATCTATCTATCTATATTTTTTTTTCTTTTCTTTTTGGGTATGTTTGCTATAGGGCATATGCAGTCACCAGAAAAAGAGAAAAAGCACCTCCCTGGGGGAATGGTCATGCTACAATCCCTTCTCCTTCTCCATCATTTTCTCTCCTTTTGGGGTTTTGAGCATGCTCACACATGCACCTGGTGTTTTTTTTTTTTTTTTTTTTTTTTTTTTTCAAGTCATCAGGTCTGGGACTCAAACTATACAGTTGGCCATGTGGGAGCTAACCATCTTAACAACCATGCCATGGGCTGGCCCAAAGTTTATTTATTGCTTTCATTAGCTAGAAAAATAGTGAGAAAGAAATAGGACCCCCAATAAGGTCCTGATGCCATGATTTGCCCCCAGCTTCAGCAAGCTCCAGATCATAGGCTTGCCTGTACCTGGTGTACTCAGGAAGATCTCTGAACACAAAGCTAGAACCTTTCCATGTGGGTCAGCCTTGCCAAGCTTTGCATTTTACCACTGTGCCACTGCTTGCCCCATGTAATATTGCTACAGGTGCTCGAGAATTCTGAAATGAAAAAGAAAATAGGAAATTCACCTAGTCAACCCAGATTCCCACTGGGACTATTGCCCATAATTTATAATATCATCTAATTAAATGGCTAGGGTAGTGCTTTCAAATGTTAATGTGGGGATCTTTTTAAATACAGGTTGTGATTCTACTAGTCTGAGTTGGCATCTAAGAGTCTGCATGTCTAACAACCTCCCACCAGTGCCAAAACTACTGGTCCATAAATGACCAAATATCAAGGGTTAACGTAACTAATGGAGCTTATTAGAAATACAAACTCTCAGACCAGCAGTTACCGTAATGGCTATGTCACTGGACTCCCATGTAGTTGACTGCGGTTTGAGTCCTGGACCTGGTGGCTTAAACTCATGCCAGGCGTGTGTGCGTGTGTGCCCAAGGTACCGAGAGGAGAATG
This sequence comes from Tupaia tana, assembly GCA_026018925.1. Taxonomy (NCBI): domain Eukaryota; kingdom Metazoa; phylum Chordata; class Mammalia; order Scandentia; family Tupaiidae; genus Tupaia; species Tupaia tana. Next base: position 60,068,662 of record JAKSZU010000013.1, read on the forward strand.
GAGGAGAAGGGATTGCGGCGTGGCCATCCCCTCCTAGGGGTGCTGATTTCTCGCTTTCTGTCTCTCTGTTTCTCTGTGTCTTTCTGGCGAGGGCACACACCCTACAGCAAAAACCTCTTCCCCCAAAAAAAGAAATACAAATGCTCAGGCTTCATCCTTGATCTCGCATATCTAAATCTGCATTTTAGCAAAATCTCAGGAGAAGTATATGCTTTGAGAAGCACAGAGTTGAAGGAATGACTTGCTGGTTAAGTAAAGAAAGAAAGAAACTCCATTTGTTGTATTCACTGTATGCTTCATAAACAGAGTCTTGAGATGAGTCTGTGTTTGAGAAAAGAATGAAGAGAGACTCACTGTTTTGAATACAATTACCTTGACAGATGGTGACAGTGACTAGGCCTTTTGATCTGGACTGATTTGGATAGCACAGTAGCCAGTGCTTAGGAGGTCCCCAGTGAATACCTTCTCCTAAATGCCAGATGGAGAGCGGCCGCTGCTGCTATAGCGTCCTGGGGGAAAGCTTTGGCTGAATAAAATGTAGCACTAGCAACACCACAATGTTTTTTTCTCTGTTCTTGTCCAGTCTCCAGAAGAAAAAGAACAAGTCTTAAGTTTCATCCCCTAAACAAAAATTGTAAGCAAATTTTATGTTATGTGTAACACCCATTACAATGCTGGTTCTTAATAAATAGTCGAAGCCAATTGATCATTCAACCCACAAAGCTTTACTAAAAATCTTTTATGTACCAGATACAGAACTAGGCACTAAAGATACATCATTAATTAAAATTTGGTTCCTGTCTATGAAGAATCCACAATTTGGTGTCTAGTTTTGACGTTATTGACTTTTTGCTTTTTAAGCTGCAAAGTCCAATGCACCAGCATGAATTCTCCTATGGTTCTTTCAAAGTATTACAGAGATTAGGAATGAAAATGACAGCAAAGAGAGGTCCTTAGAAAGAGAAAAATGGAAATCCAAATAAACAGCATAAAGCTGACAGGAGCTCCATGTGTTCTCCATATTTTCTGCTTAATAGATCAATTATAGCAATAAAACATGTGCACTATAAAAATATGCAGAGACAATTCGGCTGGGCTGCAAGGGAATGTTGACAAAGTAACTAAGCAACGCTGGCAAGAAAAATTCTTATTTTTCTTTTTCTATTGATGTCTTCTGCCTCATTAATTGAAAAATCAAAGCATCCTTGTCAGGGAGGAAGAAATGAAACAACTCTACCCGACTCTTAAAAAGATCCATCTTCTCTGGCAATGACCACCTCGGAGACCTTAATGGTACAGAGGGTGAAGGGGACAGAAAGAAGAGGGCACAAATTTGATACTAGTGAGGGAGAGGAGAATTTTAAGGGCGATTCACTACAGGAAGGCCATAAGGAAATGCCCCAAAGACACCCCACCTGAAGGAGGTACAGTTTCATTCATTGCTGGGGCCCCAGGGATTATGGTGCCTGGCACAGAGCAGACTTCACTGAATGTGTGAATGGATGAATGACAGTGAATGAAAATGCTCTGCATTAAAGTGAAACCACAAATGTGAAGCCAAATCGAACCTCCTATCTTTAGTTATTTGAGGATTCTACCTCAGCATGTAAGCTCACTGCCGGCTCACTGAGGTTGGGTGTTACCAGCTGCAGGGCTACTCTGAAGTTACATGCCTGCCTCCTAAAAAAGTCCATCCAATTTCGCTTTCAAATGGGATGTCCCTTTTCTTTACGTTATCTAAAATTCTAACCCTTCGGAACTCATCCTCCCACCCTACTTTTCTCTTCATGGCTGGCATAGCCCAGGAGCTCTTGCTGCAGATGAAGTCAGTATGAATAGGTGCAGCTCTGCAGAAATCTGTCACGTGGTTTTACTCCCTTACACCTTCCCTGCTCTTCCATGCTCATTCAAGTTGCATTCTCACACTTTTACTTGCTTACTTATTTAGTCATCATTGTGGACATTCTAGCATTCAGAGTATGAGTAAAGACTCCGAAAATGAAAATATCACATGCAACCTTACATACTGCTGGCGCAGCAGCCACAGCTGCCATGGATCAGTGCACAGGTGTTTTCTGCAAAACACAATGATTCACCATTTCAGAAGCAGAAGAGGACACTCAGTGGTGGCAAAGAATGGGAAGGGCGGAAGAAAAGGAAAGTGTGAAATTTATTTGGTGTGATTGAATATACCACATACAGCCGTGGGGGGGGGGGGGGGGGAAGACTTTTTAAAAAAAAGTTTTATTAAATAAAATGAAAGTTAAATAAAGGCCTCCTGTGCCAGCTCTATGGCAGAATGGAAATGCACTGTTTAAGAGAAGGGAGATCCGACACACTGACTACAGTTCGAGTCACTGGCTGAGCATGCATGTGCGTGTGAGTTTCCAAGATCCGACGGACTGGAGGACGCCATTGCTCTCTTATTCTCACATGTGAATGCACATATTCTAGGAGTAAATAAAGGTCTTCCAGATATCGGTATGAACTGGCTTGGATTTCCAACAATGATAAAGATGGAAAATGGAAAATCTTTGGTTCCATCTTGGATAAGATCAATTTAACTTACCACAGTTTTAAGGATAAACAGAGAAGGTAAGATTATTACAAGATAAAAGATTAATCTTGGAGGCAGTTGGTGGTGTGGTGGTTAAGGCAGCTGGATCCCACATGGCCAATTGCACAGGTCAAACCCCAGACCTGGCTGCTTGAAAAACACGCTAAGCGCATGTGCCTGTGTGCCCAAACTCGCAAGAGGAGAATGGAGAAGGAATTTGTGGTTTGGCCATCCCCACTGAGGGGTGCTTTCTCTCTTTCTCTCTCTCTCTTTGTCTCTTTCTCAAGTGAGTATACGTACTCTATAGCAAATTAAAAACAAATAAAAATCTTTATGAAAGACATCTTAATATTTTGTCTTTTTTTTTTTTTTTTTTTTTTTGGAGAGGTTTTTGCTACAGGGCGTGTGCGCTCACCAGACAGACAGAGAGAGACAGAGAGACAGAAAGCGAGAAATCAACCCCCCAGGGGGATGGCCACGCCGCAATCCCTTTTCCTCCATTCTCCTCTCGGGGTCCTGGGTACACACGCACATGAGCCCGGGAGTGATTTTAAGCCACTGGGTCCAGGACGCGAACCGCGGTAAACTACATGGGAGTCCAGTGACATAGCCATTAAGCTGACTGCTGGTCCCTTGCCTTTTTTTAAAAAAAAGAAAACACAGAGGGGCCGGCAGGTGGCATAGTGGGGCACTGGACTCCCACATGCACGACCACAGTTTGAGTCCCGGACCTGGCCACTTGCTTTCTCACTTTCCTTCTCTCTCTCTTTCTTTCTCTGTGTGCATCTCTCCGGTGAATGCATGTGCACTATAGCAAACTAATAATAATAAATACAATTAAATAAATAATACTTTTTTAAAAAGTTGAAAAAAAGATACTTTACCAAGTCACTTAGCATTGTTATATTATTTCCAAAACTTTCAACAAGCTAGAAAATACTTATTTTTGTGGTTAAAAACAAACCAAAAAGACATGATTTTAGAAGTCAGGTGAAGCTAGGAGAATTGCAGATAGGGAGAGATCTACCAGTATAGCTGATATAATAACTGAAATTTTAAAATGAATATTTTTACTTTTTAAAGCACAGGTATGCTAAACTATTTTGGCCTAAGACAGCCACAGTACTCCACATTTTGATTCCTATGGATAAACTGAAATTGTACATGTTAGGCTGTTGTTTTGAGCTCGTTGCTAGGTTACAACCAATCATAGCAGCTAGGCTTCAGTCAATCACAGGAATCCCATCTTTTAAACCACATTAATGCAGACAAACTTCAGAATGTAACCAATGATTTCTCTACCTCACTCCCTCACTTACGTTTTTTTAGGATACTTTCCTGTTCTGCAGACTTAAATGCCAAGTTAACCATGAGGCTGGCTGGAGTTGTCCAGAAGTCCAAGGACAACTGACTGATTTAAATCTTGTTAAGATTTGCTGTATTAAAACTCTACTCTAGGGAACCAGCAGTTAGCGTAATGGCTATGTCGCTGGACTCCCACGTAGTCGACCGCGGTTCGCGTCTACCCGGTGGCTTAACTCACGCCGGGCGCGTGTGCGTGCGTGCCCAAGATCCCGAGAGGAGAATAGAGGAGAAGGGATTTGACCATTTGATTTCTCGCTTTCTGTCTCTATGTCTCTCTCTGTCTGTCTGGCGAGCGCACGCGCCCTATAGCGAAAAACCTCTCAAAAAAAAAAAAAAAAAAAAAAAAAAAAAAAAAAAAAAAAAAAAACTCTATTAAGTCGGCTGGTTTTATTTACTCTTATCTATGCTAAGTGAATTTTTTAAAAAATGATGTATTTGAGTCTTAGAGCCTGGACAATTTTTAACCCTGGCACTATGGGAGCTTATGTGTGACATCTAGAACTACTTCAAGAGATCTTTGAAGGGGGTGGTAGGGTAGAGAACACAAAACAGGCTAGAAGATTGGAAATTGGAAAATGTCCTTCTAAATTTCCTTATAATTTTCCAAAGAGTACAATTTTAAACTTGGGGCAGGGAAGGGTAAAATTGGTACCAATCACAGGTGAGATTTAGAGGCAGTAAATCTCAGTGGCACAGCTGCTGCAGGGCTGCTTTGAGAATTCAAGACAGTATATGTAAAATGTGCAGCATGTAGTAGATACTGAATAAAGTAGTTGGTGCTATTATCATCTTCATCATTTGAATCATGATATGGAAATTTCAATAGAAAGTCAGGTTCCTGAGAGACCAACCACCTACCCAGAATCTATCTTAGGAGGCTTAACATTCTATTCAGCTTAATTATGTAACAGTAATAATAACAATGAACATTTATTGAGGGCTCACTATTCTAATTTGCACAACTCTGTTCACAGGTATTATTACCCCTATTTTACACTTACAGAAATTGAGACATGGTAAGATTTAACACTTTGTTTCATGTCATACAACCACTAAGTAGCCAAGCTGACTCCTAATCTGTTAACGACTACTTTATATTTCCTCTTTAAACAGTTGGAAGTTTGGGGGGTGGGGGGGAGACTAGAAAAATTCTAGGGCACATCTAATGGAGTTGGGAAAGACATGGGAGAGACATAGAGCTGGCCCTATGTACATTGTCATGTGTCACTCTAGAAGACATAGATCAAAATTTCTCAAACCCTTGTGTTTTGGAGTGAGAAGACCTGGGTTCAAATCCTGACAATGACTTAACTGGCTATATCTTTGGACAAGACATCCTTTATAAACCTCTGTTTTGTGTTCCTTAAAGACATGGTGCTTACTTCTCAAGGTTATTGTGAACACAAAGGCAGAGATACTGCCTTTGAAAATCCTTCATAAATGGAAAACAATTATGTGGTTATTGACATAGTGACTGATAAGAAACTACAACTCTTGACTTAACAATAAGAAATGATATGAGTAATAGAAATGATTCAGTTTAATGCAAACGTGTGTTTATGAGTAAGAGATAGCACAGGGGGTGGGAGGTGGTGCAGAGCAGGGTGCCAGTGGAAGCCCCGCATAGGAGGGAAGAAATAAATCAAATGCTTCCTTCTTGCTTAACTTAGGTGGACTTCTATCAATAATTTCAGGCAAAAGGAAATATTATTAATCTCAGTGATTGGATAATGAGTCAATATCCCTCAACATTTATAACATATGTAGCCTAATATTGTGAGAGGTCCATTTGTTTTGCATATAATAAAATCTTATGAAACATGGTTTATTTCATGAACTTGGATATACCAGGACAAATTATATGCCGCATGTCCTGCCCTAATCCCTCAAATACTTTTTACAATGAAGTATAAAATTTTATCGTATTGGGACCAGTAGGTGGCGTGGTGGTTAAGGTGCTGGACACTCCCACATGGCTGACCACGGTTCAAGTCCTGAATCAGCTGGCTTGCTTTCTCACTTCCTCTCTCTCTCTCTTTCTCTGCCTCTCTCTGGTCAAATTAAAATAACTGAATAAATAAATAAATTTAAAAAAATTTTCTCATATTGAATTTTAAAATACCCTACATTTCACACAATACATTAGTTTATAATCCAGCTATAATCTCTGTATTCTGATAACAGAAATAACTTTCTCAACTGTTTAAAAAGTTATTCCTATTATCAGAATACAACAGGTATTCTGCTGGAGATTTAAGGCTAGAAACTTTCAAAAGAAAACAGACAACCATCTACCTCAGAGCTTTTCAATTTATGTAGATCAAACAGATAACCCTGAGATAGAATTGAGACGAACAATTAATGATGCTATCCACGCTACCCTCCTAAATATGGTCATAACTTAAAAAAAAAAAGTTTGAAGTAACATTGAGTCAAACATGTAACTGCAAACCATATGTTACTTCAAACGTTCTACCCTAAGGACTGGAAAAAGCTCTACCTTTAAAGTCAAGAAGACATAGGTTTGAACCCAGGCTCTGCCCATTGAATAGTTATCTTCTAGGCAAAACACTATCTCTTCGTGCTTCAGTTTCTTCTCTGGTTAAAGGAAGGTGCCAATACCAATATCACAGCATGTTTTAGGGATATGTGAGATAATGCAAGTAAACACAAGCATGTGTCAAGTGTTTAAATTCATTACTCCAAGTTCTCACAGTATCAGGTTTCAGGTGGCTTCATGATCAAAAGGGATCCCAACCATAACCTGGTCTGTTCTTTCCCCATAAGACTTAAGCACCGGACCCCTAGAATGTATAAAATCTTGAAATACTTTAGAGGGAGGCAGCATTTTTCCACTCCTGGCTTTTATGAGGAAGAATATTCCTTAAGCACAGTACTTGTCTCTCTGTTCTTTTACCCATGTTGTCCCATGGAAGTAGAGGGACTAGTTCATTTAATTAGTAAATTTGCGAATAAGCTGGGCCTGCTCAGCAGGCTCAGCTTTATCTTTCTTCCTGCTTGGATGTGCCTGCCCTCAGGAGTGTGCTGCTTCCAGCCTCCCCAGTTTCCAGTCCCAACAGCTGAAGGAGGCCTGCTTTCTCCAGCATTGCATGGGAAAGGGAAGGTAGGTTTGGAGTTGAGCATTAGCAGACCAGTTGGCTAACAGATCTAAAGCTATATCCTCCAGTCTGGCTTTTAGAAGAAATGAAGTTGATAGTTGTTTTTGTCGTGTCAATCAACTTCTTTGAATTCATATAGAGAAGAGGGACTTTTTAAATTTTTTAATTGGGGGGCCCTCATTGAGACCAAATATTAAGTTGTACAGTCTGGCTTGCCTATGCAAAGTTAGCTATTTTTTTGGTGTTTTTGTTTGGTTTTGGTTTTTAGCAGAGACCCACTGTGATGTCAATATTCAAGGAGAACATGTTTAGGACATAAATTCTTTAGTGTAGAAAGTCTATGCCTTCACACCAAGAATGTTCTTAGAGTCTTCCCAGACAAGAGCGACAACTCAGTCACAGGGCCACTGGTCTTAGTTACTGCCCAGTTAAGGCACAAAGACTGAGACTATTCAGAACAAGAGTACCCTTCACCTACTACAAGGTGGGGGTGTTTTCAACACTCCACAACGGAGCATGAGCTCTATTCCTAGCAGCCCCATGCTCCCATATATGGCCACTGTCTAGGAACACGACTGAAGTGTGCTCCATAAACTCCATTCGCCCAAAGAAGGCCTCTCTCTTGCCTAGCCTCAATTTCCTCAAACGTCTTTTTGCATTACCTGGTAAAGTAGGAGTAAGGGAAGGAAGGAAGGAGGAAGAAGGAATGGCTAACCATCCCCGTCCCATGACTTCTGTATCTCATGTGCACCTCTCTTAAAACAGATGACGACTTTACTCTATCCCCTTTCTGTGCTCAAGTGTCTGACCCCCCCCCCCCCCCCCAACAGTCTCTGAGGGCTAGGATCACACTCTAGGTCTCACTGCTGCCCTAGCACCTAACACAAGATCCAGCACAAATAGGAACTCAGTAAGTTTTTGTGATTAAACTGTGTATCTAAAAGACCATCTAAAAGTAGCAGATACTACACAGATAAACAATTCTTTCTCCTGCTGAGATGATCATGTTCCCATAATCATGAAGAGACCAAAGCAAAAGAAATCTTTTCAGAAAACAGAGATACTTCACCCAAAGATCAACAGCAGCTACCGGATCTGCTGTTTTCTAGGCCAATCTAAACAGCTCACATATTTTCATTTTACAGAATTCAGTGAAAAGTCAGCACCTTTGGAAGCATGCCTAGCCTTAAAAGAGTGTCTAGAAACTCACTGCAGATCTTTATAAAGACCTTTGCATTGTGTTCCAAAGACCTGTGCTTTGTTTATTATGTAAGTTTAAAAAATAGACCTTAATTGATCATAGCATAATTGTTAAAGGAACCAGATCTCACCTGGCCAACCACAATTGAAATCCTGGTCCCAGAGGATTGAAAAACTCACTGGGCACATGTGTATGCATGCCCAAAATACTGAAAGGATGAGGGACCAGCAGTTAGCATAATGGCTATGTCGCTGGACTCCCATGTAGTCAACCGCAGTTCACGTCCCGGACCTGGTGGCTTAAAACTCACGCCAGGCGCGTGTGCGTGAGTTCCCAAGATCCCGAGAGGAGAATAGAGGAGAAGGGACTGCAGCGTGGCCATCCCCCCTGGGGGGTGATTTCTAGCTTTCTGTCTCTCTGTCTCTCTCTGTCTGTCTGGCGAGCGCACGCGCCCTATAGCAAAAACCTCTCTTAAAAAAATACTGAGAGGAAGTAGATATGGAGGAGAAGGGATTGTGGTATGACCATGTCCCATGTGGGGTGCTTTCTGCCTCTCTCTCTCTAAAGAGTGACATGCCCTTTGGCAATTAAAAAAAACAAACAAACAAACAAAAAAACCTCAAAGGGAAAAATAATGGGGAAGAGAGGAAATTAATCAGCTGAGAGATTTTCTTTTCTAATGTAAGAAGAAAATGTACCCTATTACCGTCTATGACCTTGTTGCCCATCCCCAAGCTTCCATCTTTGCTGCATCCACATTAATTTTCTTCAAGCTACGATCCTGCTATCCACCTCTATGTGACTGCTTCAGAAGCCTGAGAGCAAAATCACTGCTGATAAGATTTTATAGCAGTGGGGCCAGCAGTGGTGTGGTGGTTAAGGGCACAGGATTTCCACACGGCTGATCGTGGTTCGAATCCTAGACCTGGTAGCTTGCTTCCTCACTATTTTCCCTCTCTCTCTCCCTCACTCTGTCCCTCTCTGGTCAAATTAAGTAAACAAATAAAGTTAAAAAAATAAAGTTAATTAAAATCATTCTTAAAAAAAGATTTTACAGCAGAAAGAACTCTTGAAAAATTGCTTAATTCAACTTCTTTAATTTATTAAAGACAAAAACCTAATTCCCAGAAAAGTAAAATGAACTTTTAAACGTCCACAGTTAGGAGATCTGGAGCTGAAAACAAAGCTTTGACCTTGCTGTCAGGGTTCCTTCTACCTAAGCAGTGGATCTCTTAAATGCTTAAGCAAGCCTGACACTTAGCTGTCATCCAAAACTGCCCCCAACGTAACTAACATATCGTCAGAAAAGTAAGATGTATTTTTCTATGCAAAAATGCATCATGACTCTCTCAACCACCCAGTATCTATCTCTTTAGGCAGACAGATAGACAGAGTTTTTTTAAATACCTGCCATTTTTAAAACTTTTTTTTTTTTTCCAAAATGAGAGAGAAGACAGAGGGAAAGGGAAAGACAGGCGTTTGCGATAGGGTCTCACTGTACTATGATCTTCCTGTCCCAGACTACCAATCAGATCAAATTCAGGTGTATATTGGGACCAGCAGTTAGCGTAATGTCTATGTCACTGGACTCCCATGTAGTCGACCGTGGTTTGCGTCCTGGACCCGGTGGCTTAAACTCATGCCGGGCGTGTGTGCGTGCGTGCCCAAGATCCCGAGAGGAGAATGGAGGAGAAGGGATTGTGGCATGGCCATCCCCCCCCCCCGGGGGGGGGGGGTTGATTTCTTGCTTTGTGTCTCTCTGTCTCTCTCTGTCTGGCGAGCACATGCACCCTATAGCTAAAAACCTCTCCAAAAAAAAAAAAAAATTCAGGTGTATAAAACTGAACCCAACGTATTCAGGTTGGCCAGGAACCACATATATTCGATAATATTTATTAACTCTTCTTTTTAAATTTATTCGTTTGTTCCATGAGTAAGAGAGTTAGAGAGAGACAGAGAGATAAGCAACTCCAATAGAGTCTGGATGCCACAGTCCATCCCCAGCCTTCAGTCAACCCCAGGTTATAGGCACCTGCAAATCTGGCATACTCAGGGAGGTCTCTGGACTGGAACAGGAACCTTCATATGTGGAATTTCCTTGCAGAGCATTGTGTTTTACTGCTGTATCACTGTCTGGCCCATGGGCTGGTTTTTAAGAAATTTTTCTTAGCAGCATTCCTCCTTTCCTTTCCCAAATGAAGTCTTATACCATACTCCAATGATAAAGAAATAGATTAAAACAAACAAACAAACAAACAAACAAACACAAAAAAACCTTCTCTTCTGTGGTTGAAATGGGGGAGTCTGCCCCTTCCCCAGAACCACTGCACCTAAGAACCCTCAGCTTTGGCTTCAGTAATGACAAATCACCAAACCCCTGAAGGAACCTGTACTTGCCAGTGACTGAACCTCTGCTCCTGTCCTTTCCTCTCCCTGTACCCTGCCATGAGTCTCCAGCTCCCAGGCAATCTCTCCTGACCTACTGTCAGGAAGCCATTCTTTGGTCTCTCCTTTATTCCATAGCTCTGCATGTCCCAAAACAGCCTGAATCACTTACTATTCTCATGCTTCATCCCCTTAGGGCCCTCCCATCCATCTGCCAATCCTTGCCGGTCCATCAAAGCAGGCTTCAGACACAAGCTGCCGCTTGGGTGTTCAGTACACCCCTTCCCCTCTCTCCTGACCCTTCTCTAATCTGGCTTTGTTTCTGCTCATCCTTTTATGCTCATTTTGAGCCCTTGCTTCTCAGCAAACATTTATGGATTTGACTTGCTATTCTTGAGTTCTGTGTCCCACCCCCAGCATCCCACTGGTTCTTTTTCTTTTTCACTTTTCTTCCCTTGAGCTCTGGGGTCTCTGATAGAACATGTAGCTTCTGAAGAAAAAAATAGATAGTCCCTACTGACCCTGGACCATATACCCGTCAACTGTTAAGGTCCCTCAGGTCTCCTGGACACCTCCAGAAATAGTAAGAAGACCAAGATCACCTGGAGAGCATGATGAAAATGTAAACTCTTCAGTCCCACCCCTCACTTGGGATGTAAGGACTCTGATACACTGCAAAGTTTAAGAACTCCCAGAGCCAGGAGCCTGACATGCTTGGCTGGGCATATCCAAGGGACCATAGGCCAAAAGTCACTTACTGAGAATAGTCAAGACAGAAATGTGGCTATCTGAAGAGCCAAATTTCTAACCATAGAAAGAACAGAAGACGTCCTGGTGGAGAAGGAGGCCTAATCTCAATCATACTAGAGATGTAGAGCATGGCCTTTCCCCTGATTGGTCCACTAGTTACAATCCATATGGAAGGACTGGCCAATTAGTCACTCCCTTTGTTTTGTGTCTGTTGGTCCCCATAGTGCATAAACTGGTGGTTAAGTAATGAATCTAAGCTCAGAGTTCCTGTGTTTGACTGCCAGGTCTAGCATTTTCAGAGCTTTGGGCTCTTGAATTTATTATATAATGTCACTAAACTTTAGTTTCCTCTTGTTTAAAATGGAGGTAGTACAATTATCTATCTCATAGTATTGTCATGAGAGTTAAATAATTATCCAAGTGTTTTCAGTGTGTCCACTCAAAATTCATCTGGTAAAATCTAGTTATGACAGGATTAACAGGGTTAAAACTTAGTCCAATTTATGGGCTTAAAAGGTGGGGACTCTGAAAGGTAATTAGGATTAAGGTCATCAGGGTAGGACTCCATGATTGAATCTTGATGCATTTATAAGGGCAGGGAATGGGACAGACACATGGACCCAGACATAGAAACACATGTTCTTTCCTTATCTCATCACATGATGTCAAGCGCAACCTCGACTCAGCAGAGAATCCCCACCAGCAAGAAGGCCTCATGTCCCCTCGATCTAAAAACTCCAAATCTGTGAGCTAAATAAATCTCTATTCTTCTTTTTTCTTTTTAGGTTTTTGTCATAGGGTGTTTGTGCTCGGTGGAGAGAAAGAGAGAAATGGAAAGAGTGAAATCACCCCCCAGGAAGGATGGCCACTTCATAGTCCCTTCTCCTCCATTCTCCTTTTGGGATTTTGGGCATGCACACCCATGTGCCTGGTGTGATTTTTTCAAACCACAGGACCTGGAACTCCAACTGTGGTTGACCATGTGGGTGTCTGACACCTTAACCACCATGCCACCAAATTACTCAGACATGATTATTTCTGTTAATAGTAACAGAACGGATTAAAATACCAATTAAAGAATTAGGCAGGACACCAGACAAAAGGTAAGTCTGAAATGAGAATTAGCTTTAATTCTTGCCCTTAACAGAATGCTTTCTTGAACATACTCATACATATATCTGTCACTTCTTCGAGACAGGGAATTCCTTAAAAACAGATCCTGGCCCAGCTCCATGGCACAGTGGTAATATGCTGCTCAAGAGAAGCCAGATCTCACATGGTAGACACAGTTCAAATCCTCAGCCCATTTACTCTGAAACATGCCAAGGACATCCATGAGTGGCCAAGATCAGACAGGCTGCAGAACTGAAGGAAAGGGTCATGGTATGACAAGAACTTGTAAAAGGGTGTTCTTCTCTCTCTCACTTTCTCTTTTTCTCTCTCACATGCACATACTCTATCACGAATAAAAAGGAAAAGAAAGTCAGAATGGTGAAGAGTAAAAAAACAAAAAAATGATAAGTGATGGTGGGGATGTGATGAAAGGGGAACTCTCATACACTGTTGGTGAGAATGTAAATTGGTCCAGCTGCTGTGGAGAACAATATGGAGGTTCCTCAAGGACCTTCAAATAGAACTACCATATGATCCAGCAATTCCACTCGTGGGTATCTACCCAAAGGACAGGAGAGTGTTCAGTTGGAAAAGTGCTTGCACAGCTATATTTATTGTGGCATTATTCATGATTGCTAAGAAATGGAACAAACCCAAATGTCCACAAACAGATGAATGGATTGAAAAAGTGTGGCACATATACTCCATGGAATACTATTCAGCCATAAAAAACAACAAGACCCTGGCATTTAATAGAAAGTGGACAAACATGGAAGATCTATTGCTGAGTGATGCAAGTCAGGCTATGAAACAGAGACATTGTATGTGTCCACTTAACATATACTGACTGTCTACATTCTATGGTAGAGACTGAAAGACTGGAGGACATAAAAGCATTAAAAATTATTATGGGCAATAGGGATAAAGTGGAAGGAGAGTGGGAGAGAGAAGAGTGCAGGAATGGAAATTTGGGAAAATATGGAGAAGTAAGACATTTGTGTTACACAGCTATGGTGTGTTCCCTGTTGGTGATGACGTGTATAGTAGTCTCAACTTGTCTGCTGTGTGGCATGTACCACGTTGGGTAAAATCTCTTTATTAATATATATATATATTTATTAATATATATATATATGTGTGTGTGTGTGTGTGTGTGTGTATACACACATATATATACACACATATATATATACACACACATATATATATATACACACACACATATATATAGATAAACTTACATATATATAGATAAACCAATGCATATATATATATATATATATTACACATATTTTCTCCAGAGAGATTTTAATAAATTTGCTCATTGTTTTATAAACAAAAAAATAATAATAATAAAGGTTAAAAAATTGTATTGTTTTTACCTTTTTTATGACAGAGAGATTTTTACTATAGAGTTCACGCACTCACTGGAGAGACAGAGAGTCAGAAAGTGAGAAATCATCCCCAAGAGGGATGGCCATGCCACAATCCCCTCTCCTCCATTCTCCTCTCAGGATTTTGGGCACGCATACACATTCAGCCAGTGTGAGTTTAAGACACTGGTCTGGGACTCAAACAGCAGTCAACTATATAGGAGTCCAGTGACATAACTGTTATGCCATCTATTGGCCCCTTGTTTTGACTTTCATCAGATTTCCTGGTTATTATGGACTAAGAATTTTATTTTGAGTTCTCTTGAGCCATAATCCCTATGAATGTCTTAGAGAAAAGGATAATAAACTTTTTCTGAGTGTTTAGAAATATACTTCTGGAAGTGTATAATACATACTTTCAAAATCCTTTTATTCCTCATCCTTGATCTCTCCATCGTCCTCACATCCCTACGATGCCATGCATAGGATCCCTAGATCTTTTCCTATTATTTCCAAAATCAATACAGACTATTGATTTCCCCTTTTTATTAATTTGTTCATTACATCATCATCATCATCAAGTTATCAAGTTATTGCTAGGTCCATCTAACGATTAATTAAAATGTACTGGGCCAGCCCAATGGCATATGGTTAAGGGAGCCACATGCCATGTGGCAGGACCCCACGGTTTGAATCCCAACCCTGGTGGCTTGAAAAACACAATGGACACATGTGCGTGCATGCTCCAAATCCTGAAAGGATAGAAAAATGAAAGAGAGGGAATTGCAAAATGGCCATGCCCCACTGGAGAGAGCTTTCTCCTTCACCCTCCACCCCGCCCCCATCTCTCTCTGGTGTCTACAACTTCCCACTGGCAATTTATAAAAAGTATTGGGAGGGAGAGGGGCTTAGAAAAAAACATTTAACAGACACATGAATGTATGTAAATAAGGCAAAAAGGCTATGGAATGGTATACCACAACAGATTAAAAAAAAGATGTTGCCAATCATTCATAAATAAATAAATAAATAAATAAATAAATATATGTGTGTGTATATATATATATATGAGTATATATGTGAGATACATATATGAGATATATATGAATATATATGAGATATATATATATGAATATATATGTGAGATATATATGTAGTAGAAAATCAAAGGTGCACAACATAAAGTTCTTTGTTGACAATGACGATTATGATAATATCCTCAATCACACACTTTATGCACACTTTGAAAAACTGTATTGTACTGCACAAAGATGTACAACAATTAAATTTAAATTATAATTTATAAATAAAAAGCCATTTAATATGAATAAAAAAGGAAAAAAAATTAAATAGATCCCATAAGCTTCTCATTTCCCTCTCTTAAAAACGCTTTGTGGATTACAACTCACAGGATAGTAATGGTGATAAAATAAGGTAGTAGGCAAAAAGGTTAGCGGAAGGTCTGGCACAGTAAAGGCACTCAATAACAGTCAGCGGTGCCTAAAAAGGGTGACCCAGCCTGACCGCATCCTGGGAGCTTTCCCTTGTCAGGTCCAATGTGCTGGCTCCTCCTTCTGCTCCTCCTAAGCAGAGAGCCTCCCAGGGTTTCCCAGGCTTCTTCAGGGACCACACAGAGAAGCTGGCCAGGAAGCTCGTGTTGATTGGACATTTATGTCTATTATTTTATGGCAGAAACTCAAGCTCTGTCACAGCAGTGCCAGAAAAACTCATCCCAAGTCAAGGAGTGCTTTTTTTTTAATACCAAATATCTTAATTCTTATCTTACGTAACCATAGTGTGTACACTTGCCAAAAATGTTAAAAATAGAAGAAACTAAATATCAAAGAGAAAAATCTCATAGTTTCTAAACCGGGTTTAGAACAGTTTCATATGGAAATAGTTATCTCACAAAGGCATGATGGGTGTAAATTTTTTTCATTCATTTTGGGTCATTGTTTCTGGTTTTCCTGTTTTATTCTTTGGATAGTTTTATTTGTTTTTCCCACACTATTTTTTAATGACAAGTAAGGGTGACACCACTATTCTAAAAAACAATAAAAGCTCCAGGGGGGAAAAATACCCTCAAAAGTCTCCAAAAGCTTCAGGAACTTTTGCCCAGAGAAGCAAACTGCTTAACAAAGCCACAGACACTGGCCTGAGCCAAACCCCTGCGGTGAGGATTTTTTTTTTTCCATCCAGAGTCCAGGAAGCCACATCCACTGACTTCTTTTTCATTTTAGATTTTACATTCATCATTTTGTCTTATTGAGTAAACCTCCATTAGAGATTTCTTCTATTTTTTCTAAGAAAGAAGAGGAAAAATGGAAACATGCAGTCACATTCCAAAGAAAACCACACTTCCCCAACAAGAGACCGAAACAGGTGTTTGTAGAAGCTCCTGCTCTATTTTCTTCAAACTGCACATTATTCTTAAAAAGAAAGAAAGAAGGAAGGGAAGAAGGAAGGAAGAAAGAGAGAAAGAAAAAGAAACTCCTTGAATTTAAACATGGATTTTAGATACGCACCAAATAACTCAAATTCCTTTGGGGAAAAAGTGGTATAGGAGCCCATAACAACTCTGATAGCCATAAACATTTCTTCCACCAACTTCGATCAATTTTTTTAAAAAAATTGAAGACAATCTGGGTGGAAACTGAAAACTAAAGACTTCTACAAAGACTATTTAAATTGTCTCTCATATTAAGAAGTAAAAATCAGGGATCAGCAGTTGGTGTAATGGCTATGTCGCTGGACTCCCATATTCCATGGTTCGAGTCCCAGACCTGGTAGCTTAAACTCACACCGGGCACATGTGCGTGCGTGCCCAAGATCCCAAGCGGAGAATGGAGAAGGGATTGTGGCGTAGCCATCCCCCCTGGGCAGTGATTTCTCGCTTTCTGTCTCTCTGTTTCTCTCTGTCTTTCTGGTGAGCACATGCGCCCTACAATAAAAAAAAGAAAGAAAGAAAAAAGTAAAAATCAGAAGCGTCTAAAGCCACTAAGCATATCTCAAATATACATCCTCACATACCTTCACATACAATCCATTCACAAATATTTATGTTTTAAATCCCAGATAACCATTCCCTAGAGATTTTAAGTGATTACACAATGAGCTGGTCTTTGTTGGTCTCCTCTAACTTGCCCTAACCCTGTGTGGCTTCTAAAAAAAGACAAAAAACAACAGATCAGGACACCATGGCCAAGGAACCCTGATTTCCTTTCAGTTTCAAAGGTCACTACACTTGTATTCTCATTTCTGCGGGGAATGCAATCCACACGACTGAACCTGCTGCCCTGAATAACGTACATGTTTTTCTCATCTTGTGGAGTAATCTTGTGAAATGTGAGCACAACCTGCCCAGGCGTGTGAGGGAGGCAAAAAGGGGAGGGTGGGGTCAAGCTGGGACACAGAGGAGTCACTACTGGAGCCTTGCTCCCCAGCACCAGGCTTGGAGGCGTGCACATACATGAGGGAGGCAGGGTCCTGGCCTGGAGAAGCTTTGCAAGCTGGCATCATAGGCAGAGATGGAGCTGCTGCCCTGAGAATCAGATTCCTAAACTAGTCCAAATCAAGGAAGACCTTGTGGCTTCTGGGGACAATACGGGGACCTGAAGTGTGAACAGAGAATGGGGGAATCCCAGCCTCTTCTCCACCAAGGGGTGAGCACAAACAATGAATCTCTTCCTTGTCAGAGGTCATTCTTTCTCCTCAGCTCCACACCCCACCCCACCTTGCTTACAAGGGGAAGGAGGACACAGTATCTTGACACGTACTTGGGAAGCTCTCCAGATAGTCTAGGCTTTCGACTGGGGCACTTAACCTAATTGCAGCCATGGTGCAATGGACTGAATGTTTATTTCTCCCCCAAAATTGATACATTGAAATCCTAATGCCTAGGGGCCTGCCGGTGGTGTGGTGCTTAAAGGTGCTGGGCTCCCATATGGCCGATAGCAGTTTGAGTCCTGGACCTGATGGCTTGCTTTCTCTCTTTCTTTCTTTCTCTTTCTCTCCCCACCTCAGTCAAATTAAAATAAAGAAATAAATGAATAAAATCAAATAAAATAGTTTTTTGATTAAAAAAAAGGAAAAAGGTAAGAAATCTTAATGCCTAAAGTGGTGGTATTTGGAGAAGGGAACGTTGGGAGGTGATTAGGACATGAGGCCTCTACCCTCATCTATGGGATTAGCTCCCCCATAAAAGTGAGCCCAGCAAGCTCTGCTGCTCTCAAAAGAGCCCTCACTAGAACAAACATGCTGGCATCCTTATTTCAGATTTCCAGCCTCCAGAAGTGTGAGAAATAGGTATCTGTTGTTTGTAAGCCAACCAGTCTATGGTATTCCGAACTAAGACACATAGATACTTAGAACACCAATTCTTTAACTTTTAGGATAGTCTAGGCTTAGGGTGTGCTTAACTTTATAAAGCCACCTTGAATTGTATGGGAGGGAGAGCAATGAATTCTAATGATAATTTACAAGTCCTCCAACCAAATCCTAGTAAACCTAAGAGGGTCTCTTAGAAGAAAGATGCTTTCTGACTAATAAGGAAATAAATGTGGACCTATTATTTCACGGCTACCAGGAGCTCCTGAGTTCTGAGGATTTAGAAAAATGAGTCAAGTGGCGTGTTCTTGAACATCGTGGGCCCAACCTAACCCCCTGCTTCAGCTATTTTTCATGCCGCTCATCAGGGCTGACTGAGTAAACCTTACCTAGGCCAGCAAACAGGTGAGGATAATGATACATTTTAAAGGTATAACCCAGGTCATCTTACCCAAGACTAGTTTGGCATGATGACAAGAATGCCATAAGCTGCTGCTTAGAATCTTTGTGTCATTTCCGTTACAAGACACAGCTAGTTCCTGTTCAGGGGAGTTTTGGAGAGGGGAGAAAAAGGAAGACAGGAAGGGCAGACATATTCACAACCAAATTTGGCCAAGGCTCTTCAAGGATCTACAATCTTTCCTTTTCATATAAATTTTCAGTCATACTTTTTAGGCAGTAGCAATGGTCCCATCAAAATAAACTTTGCAATCTGGAGTGAAGTTTTTTAAACAAATCTGGTGTTATATTTGAAATTTTAAAATGTGCTTACCCTTTTTCTCAACAAACTCAGCTTTAACTATCTATGAAAAGACAAATGTACAGGTTGAGTATCCCTTATCCAAAATGCCTGGAACCAGAGGGTTTTGGATTTTGGATTTTTTTCTGATTTGGATAGATTTGCATATACATAATGAGATATCTTGGAATTTGGACCCAAGTCCAAACATGAAGCTCACTTATGTTTCATATATACATTATAAACATCATTTGAAGGTAATTTTATGTAGTATTTTCATATTGGAACATTTTGACTACAACCTGTCATATGAAGTCAGATGTGGAATCTTTCACTTGTGGAATCATGTGGCACTCAAAAAGTTTTCGATTTGGGGCATTATGGATTTATAAATTGGGAATGCTCAACCCATATTGTATTAACTGTTGTGGGCAGATTACTAAAATGACTCCTTTTTTTTCTTTCCTTTTATTTATTTTTTTTGTCTTTTGGAGAGGTTTTTTTGTTACAGGGCATGTGCGCTCGCCAGAAAGACAGAGAGAGAAATCACCCCCCCAGGGGGGATGGTCACGCCGCAATCCCTTCTCCTCCATTCTCCTGTCGGGATCTTGGGCATGCACGCACACGCCCCTGGCATGAGTTTAAGCCACTGGGTCTGGGACTTGAACTGCGGTCGACTACATGGGAGTCCAGCGACACAACCATCACGCCAACTGCTGGTTCCTAAAATGACTCCTAATGACCTCTGCTTCTTGGTATCCATGTCCTTGTGTAATCCTCTCTGCTTGAATGAGGGCTGAACCTAGTGACTTACTTCTGTTTAAAAGTATAGATACTAAATACAGAATAGTAAACACTTTCGAGAGTGTGCCTTTAAAGGACTGTGACTTCTATCTTGCTTGCCTACTTTTTTCACTCTCTCTTCTATTCTATTTCTCTACAAAGTATTTCCAGAGCATTGCTAAAGTTGTACTTTGAAAACACAAGTGAAATCAGATTACCATCCTCTCTCAATCCTATAAAGGCTTCCCATTACACTCAGTATTAAAAAAAAAAAAATGCACAGCCATTCTATGGCCTGGTGATTAAGGCAGGTGGATCCCACATAGCCAACCTCATGGCTCAGACCTGGAAGATTGAAAAACATGTCAGGCATAATGTGTGGATATGCCCAAAATCCTGAAAGGAGGAAGGAATGGAGGAGAAGGAACTATGGAGTGACCATTCCTTATGGAGCTTTCTCACTTCCCCTTCTCTACTTTAGTGCATACATGCTTTCTGGCAAATTTAAAAAAGGGAAAAAAAAAAAAAAAAAGTTACTACATTGCTCACTTAGATGAAGCCAGCCACCAAATATGAACTTTCCTACAGAGAGGCCCTCGTGATAGTGGTTTCCGGTTAGTAGCCAGTGAGGAACAAAGGCCAGTAGACCAACAGTCCCCTAGGAACTAAAACCTCCCAATCATGACTAAGCTCAGAAGCACAGCCTTCCCGGTTGAGCCTTGACATGATGGCAGCCTCATCCTGTGAGAGAGATCCTAAATCAGAGAACCCAGCTAACCTTACCCAAGTAAGCTTAGCTGTCACAGAAACCATGATAGCAAATGTTTTTAAGCCACTGCATTGGGGGGGTGGGGTGGCGTTTTATTATGCAGCAAGAGATAAATCATATCTAAGCATCACTGTTTATAATTACACACATACACACAAAAAAGGGAAACAACACAAAAATCAATTTAAAGGGGATTAGTTCAATCAATATTGGCATACCCAAGGGCTATCCCCATGGCCTAGTGGTTAAGGGAGCCAGATCTCACATGGCTGACCATAAGGTTCGAATGCAGTCCCTGGAGCCTTGTAAAATACACTGAATATGTGTACATGCATGCCCTAAATCTCACCGGGATGGAGAAATGGAGGAAAAGGGATTGCGGCATGATTATGTCCCATTAGGGGGTGCTTTCTTGTCTCCCTTTCCCTGATGAACACACATGCTCTCTGGCCTAAAAAAAAGCCACAGCTAAATAAGAAATGCTGGGCCACCCTGAAAGTACAAGTACAACAAAGTCAATATATCTGTATTGATATGGAAAGAAGTTCATGAAAATAGAAAAACAATTTGAAAAACAATGTAGGACTTCTAAAACATAGCAGATAGCTACATTTAGATTTCCATAAACTCCAGACAAGCTCCTCACCCAGTGATTCTATCTCAGAAAACAACCCTAGTTATTTAGTTGCTCATCCAATCCACCCCTAAATTACATAGTTTACCTTCAAATTGCCACCACATACCATACTTCTCCATGGCTACTACTCTCATCCAATCCACCATCTTTTCAGTCAACACAGCTACCATAGACCTGGCTGATTAGCTTGCTTCTACTCTGCTTCTGTACAATGTATTTCCAGACAGCTGCCAGAACAGAACTTTAAAAACGTAACTGAAATCAAACTACCGTTCTCTCTAAGGTACGTAAGACTTGGCATCACAATCAGTAGAGACTGTGGCATGAGCAAGCTCCACAGGGAGGAGCTTTCTCTCTTCTGTTTCTCTCTGTGTCTCTTGTGAGGGCACGTGCCCTGTGACAATAAACAAATGAATGACTATCAGACTGACATTCATCCGCATCCGCTTCAGTTCTAATCATATATAAAATGTAACCCAGTTGGTCATCATAAGACTGTCACTTTTAGTCCATAAAATATAACTGCGGGGGCCAGCTGGTGGGATGGTAGTTAGGGCAGCTAGATCTTGCATGGGCGAATGCTTGGTTAGAGTCTTGGACCTGGCAGCTTAAAGAGCATACCAAGTGTACGTTCGCTTGTGCCCCAAATCCTGAAAGGCAAATGAAAGAGAATAGATTGCAGCATGGTTATCCCCCATGGGGGATGCTTTCTCATTTCCCCTCTGTCTCTCTCTCTCTCTGGCAAGCAGACATACATATTGTAAGTTTTATTATATATAATATGCATGTAACACTATATATATTATATATATTAAAACTTAACACTATATATAGATACATATATATAGTGTTAAGCTGTATTATTAATATATATATATGTATTATTAGTTAAGTTGTATTATTAGTTACATATTAGATACTGATGAAAAGAGAATTACTATCACAAAAGATAGACCTAAAAAAAGAACTCAAAATATAGCAGAGAGAGATAAAAAGAAATTTGCAAGAGAGAGATTATAAGATATATATAATAAAATGAGAATAAAACACACATTTAACTGGAGTTTCAGCAGTAAGTAGTAGAGATTGAGAGTGAGGGAATATTTAAATGATAAAAACTGAGAATTTAACAGACTTAAAATGATACACATGTTCTTGATTTGGAAAATTTTAGGTTCCAAGCAGGATTCAGAAGAAACACATATAAACACACATATACATTACGATAAACCTCAGAACTCTAGAGCCAAAGAGAAAGTCATGAAAACATCTAGAGAGCAAAAGGTAAATTACTGGCCCAATAATGACAATGAGATTGGCAGTAGACTTTTTAATCAATGATGTAGAGGTCAGAAGATAATGGACTAACATACTTAAAGTGATAAAAGAAAATAACTATTAAACTAATACTCTATATTAACTTAAATTACTACTCAAAATAGGGGTAAAATAGACATATTCATATTTAAAAAGGAAGAATATCCTTCTCACAGACCCTTTGTAAAAGAAATATTAAGCAATATATTTTAATATAAAGTAAACTGAGAAAAGGGTAAGATAAAATAAACAATGATGGCTGAATAAGAAACACATAGTAAAGTTATAAACCTCCTTACAGCTTAAAAAAAATTTTGAGACTAATAGTGAGAGGAATGACAAGCAACTTGGAATTAGGATATTAGCAATAATAGGGAAGGACAATTAAAGTATTCTAAGGTCCTTGCATTATTTGATAGGAGAATAGCAATTCTGAACAACGTTCCATTTTATTTCCTTTCTTCTACCCACTGGATTAGTAGTATCTTCTTTTTTATTTACTTA
Organism: Tupaia tana; assembly: GCA_026018925.1. Classification (NCBI taxonomy): domain Eukaryota; kingdom Metazoa; phylum Chordata; class Mammalia; order Scandentia; family Tupaiidae; genus Tupaia; species Tupaia tana. The sequence goes on from JAKSZU010000013.1 coordinate 60,091,600, forward strand.
TATTTTTTGTTTTCTTTTTTGGTGTTTGCTTTTTAAAAAATTGGTGGTCAATGTTTAAAAATCAGATTTCTCATGAAACTAAATTCCAGCTTTGTTTGAAAGTTGACATATATTACTCTGGCCTTGCATTCCCAGACGGCAACAGTCTGTGAGAACTGTCTTCTTTAGACAGGTATACTCTCATCAGTTTGCCCCAGGCCCCACGACACCCTATTGTCCTCCTGGCCCTGAGAAGATGTCAGTTGTCATTTCATTTGAGCAGTCGGGTAGGGCACCGCTACCCAATGGCTAAAGCCACATGGAAAGACCAATTTCTATTCCCAGCCCAACCTAAACAGGTCTGGTATGGTAGCAATGTGTGTGTGGCCCTAGCTAACTAAGAGGCTGAGGCACAAGGATAGCAACATGGCAAGACTCTGTCAAAAATACTTCTCTCTCTCAAAAACAAAACCAAAACAAAACCAAAACAAAACAAAACAAAAAAGCCAAGGAAATGCAAGGATATAAGAAGATATAAGATACTGAGGTATAAGGAAAAATATCAAGGACAGAAAATGGTAAACATATAGCTAAATCAATAAAAGTACTGACTCTATAAAAGAATAAAAGAAACAGGGGCCAGCATGTGGTGTGGTGGTTAGGATGCTGAACTCCCACAAGGGCAACTGCAGTTCGAGTCCCTGACCTGAAGGCTTGCTTTCTCATTTTCCTCCTCTTTCTCTGATGACTATCGCAAGTTAAATAATAATAATAAATAAAATAATTATTTCAAAAGAAAAATAAACAATACCTATGGGATTTTATAAAGAAAAGAAGTACACAGACTTAGAATATGTAAAAAGACTAGCATGGGCTTTGGAGAGTGTAAATGGGAAGAGTATTATTATTCAGAGGAAGCTAAAGATACTGATCACTTTAGAAGTGAATAAATTAAAGATGCATGCTATAATTACCCGATTAACCAATAAAAGAACAAAACAGTCAGTATAACTTTCAGAGTGATAAAGAAGAAAAGAAATAGAGGCAATGAACCCAACCAATTCATAAGAAGACAAGAAAGGACAGAAGCAGAGTAGGGATAGTGTCATAACAGAAAGCACTAAATACTCCAACAGATGTGATTTAAAATACATCAGTAATGCCAACAAGCATAAAGGAACTAAATGTTCCAGCTAAAAAGATCCACAAACTGAAATGTTTACTGGGGCAGAGAAGGGCTCATAAATGAGTAAACAGCAAAGTACAGGAAAGCAACAGCTCAAATGAAATGACAACTGATATCTCCTCAGGGCCAGGGAGACAATAGAGTGTGGTAGGGCCTGGGGCAAACTGATGAGAGTATATCTGATGAGAGTATATTCTCACAGATTGTTGCCATCTGGGAATGCAAGGCCACAGTAATATACGTCAACTTTCAAACAAAGCTGGAATTCAGAGCTCTAGGAGAAATCTGATTTTTAAACATTGACCACCAATTTTTTTAAAAGCAAACACTGAAAAAGGAAAGGAAAAATATAAATAAATAAAAAAAAAAGAAGATACTACTAATCCAGTGGATAGAAGAAGGGAAATAAAACGGAACAAATGGACAAAAGTATAGTAAGTAAAATGCAAAAACAAAAGAAAAAAGCAACACTTGCAAACCCTTGCAACATGAACGGAAGTGATGGCTTATACTAAAACACCACTGTGGTCCCCACCCTGTAATTTCCACCCTGTTCAACCATATCATTTGGCTGAAGAGACCTAACATTAACGGAGGGGAAAAACACTGAACAGTCCAAACACAAAGCACATGGCTCTCCAATGGTCACTTCAAACTTACAAAAAAAAAAAAAAAAAAAAAACTAGATGTTTGTTCCATCAGTTCTGCTTACACTGAGTCTCTTCTGGGGCTTCCTGGATACCTGGACTTATCTAGCTGTTAAGAAAAACAGTAAAATTCAAAGAAACCCTCCATATCTGAAGAGAGATAGAAGGCATAAGAAGAAAAAACCAACAACATTCACCTTAAGTTACTTTTTGAATCTGTTGTTTGAGCAGTTCCTGGAATGCCATTTCTTCTCCTGGCCTATGAGGTAAGGTCTGAAAAGGTCAGTGTGGCTTCCAAGGCCTCTCAGCCCTGGCCCAGCGGCATCCAGCCCCTGCCTCCATGCTTTTGCTCATGCTGGTATCCCTGCCAGGATGCCTTTGTCTTTTCCTCTGTACTTCAAACCAAATCCACTCCCAAGTGAAGTATTTCTCTAAAGGTTGCTTGAGGTTTCTGATGAAATCCCTGTCCGAGGAATGCATCCCGAGGCTATTTTTAAACTTAGTTATGTTCTGCAAAACTATGTGTAATGGGACAAAGAAAATTGTGTTCATAATTCCAAAAGGCATGAGAGGTAAATGAGTTGGCCCGATGGAGCTGGTCCTAGCAAGGGACACTGGCAGGGTGGGGACTGGACTCTTCCTAGTGGATCTTGCCTGTGGACAGGCCTCCCGCCAGCCTGCCCTATCCAACAGAAGGCACAGCTTCCATGCTTACAGTTTAATCTCTTCTTGGGGTGTACATAAAGATTGCAGGGTTTAACAGAGATTACACTCCATAATACAGAGAGAAAAACATAAAATTTACAAATGTTTAAGTAAATGTCTACAAATACATGATGCTCACTTCTTTAAGTGTCAAGGCTGACATTCAAGAAGATTTGATTACATATGAAAACAAATGAACAATTGGTAAGTTAGATTTTTTCACTTCATTAGAATTCTCAAGGGGTCAGACAATGGTGCAGTGGTAGCATTAACACTTCCCTGTGCTGGACTCACATGGGACAGTCCTGGGTTTGCGTTCACGTTTGTGACCAAGACCTCCCTGAACATACCAAGTTCATGCATGCCTATGATCTGGACTGGCTCGGGCTAAGGTTAGATCAAATCATCCCTGTTAGGGATGCCTTTTTTTCTACCTCTCTCTCTTCCTATCTCTCTTTCTAATGGGAAAAAAAATCAATCAATATATAAATGACAACAACAACGAAAACTCTTGACCACACTACTCTTGAGATATCAGAGCCAATCATAAATTGAATGAGTTATCTATTGTCAAATGATTTCAAAAGCCAAATTATAAGCATTCTTTTCATTGCTAGAAACGATGTGGAGTGTGGGTGCGCATTGATATGTTTGGTATGTGTGTGGGCAGAGAGGACCTAAGGGCTCAGAATAAAAGATCTAGTCCTGTGTAGAGCTGAAGGTGCAGGGAGAGCTGTCAGAACATGCAGTAGTGCAGGGGGAAAGAGCAGAGCATTGGTCACAACCGAGGTGGTTCATTCCCTGCTCCTCAATATTTAATAAAGCTACACACCTGGGAAAATGCTGCTTTCCACTGGATTCCATGTAGGACTGGAAAGAGATCAGGCTATGCATGCAGGTGAGGCTCTGAGTGGAGAGGAGGGGGCTGCATGATTCAGGAGCAGAAGCAGAGAAACAAAGGAGGGCCAAGGCAGAACAAGGGGCAAGGCTGAGCTCACATGCTAAGAACTGGGGTTCGTGCCAAGTTCTACCTGAATCTCTGAGAGGCATGCATGCCCCAAGTGACAGATGTTATCTGCATGTTATGATGTGTACTCTTCTTAAAATGCAGGGCCTATCAAGATTATCTGGAGCTGAGGATGAATTAAAAGTAGAAGTGAGCAGGAGTCCTACTCCAGAGCTTTAAATCAGAGGTTTGCATTAATTTGTAGAGAAGGGGAAATGGCTAGTGCTGTCACAGAAGGCCCTAGTCTAACAAGGTCTCTGAGGATTCCCCTGGCAACCTCCTGTCTACTAGCTGGGCACCAAGAAGGTCTCTTTGCTTCCTTATCATGGACCTATGCTCAAAACAAACAAAACAAAAAACTGGGAAGGCCAGGAAGCCATAGAAAGTGAAGAATTCTCCCCGCGCAAGATGGATGGTAGAAAACCGTAAGCACAGAGCAGACTAAAGTCCATATTTTATGTTTATTGTTTACTTAAAAAAATAATAAGCTTGAAATACATTTGTTCTGAGCCTCTAAACTTGGAGTCACATTAACCTATCCACATAAGAGGGCTACCATGAAAGTTCCATGGCCTGCAGTCCCAGGATGGAGCCCTTCTATTTGCTGTAGTAGACCTTGCTTCTGCTGCATTTCAGGTCTGCCCACCTCCCAAGCCTGCATCTGGCTTGAGGCCTGCACAAATTAACCCTTCTATCCCCAAGCACCAGCCCCTTCCTTTCTCTGTCTCAGAACTCAGGATCCTACTTATCCTTGGACTTTGCAGGCATTCCTATCTAGCCATGGGCTCACCAGAGTACCAGGAGTAAACTATATCCACACAGCCAGGTTGAGGCACCCACCTTGGAAACAGACTCTGAGACATACCATGACAATGACCATTATACTTCAGTTAATGGCACTTGCATTCCCCCAGCCTTTAACCCTAACATGAACACATGAATCACCCTGAAAAACTGGCCTTGCCATTATTTTTAATAGAAATAATGCCACTCATCAAACTGAGACCAGCATTTTCCACTGCCAAGTGGACAGTTTTAATTAGAATTCTCATCAGCATCCAGTCCATGTATTGGTAAAATATTAATACTAAAGATCATAGCAGAGACCAGCAGATGGCATAATGGTTACATCACTGGACTCCCAGATAGTCAACTGCTGTTTGAGTCCCAGAGCCAGTGACTTCAAACTCACGCCAAGTGCATGTGTGTGTGTGTGTGTGTGTGTGTGTGTGTGTACCCAAAATCCCAAGAGGAGACTGGAGAAGGAACTGCAGCATGGCCATCCCCCCACGGGGTGATTTCTCACTTTCTGTCTCTCTCTGTCTCTCCAGTGAGCACAGGTGTCCTACAGCAAAAATCTCTCTCTCAAAAAAAAAGGGAAAATAAAGATCATAGCAAATACTCCTATACATTATTTACTCCACAATATAAACTCATTTAATCATCAAAGCAACCTATGAAATAGGCACCATTATTATTATTCCCGTGTTATTGATAAAGAAACAGAGAAAGTAAACTAACTACCCAGGACTGCAGAGCTAGTAAGTGGCAGAGCTGGGACTCAAACCCAAGCAGTTTGGCTCCATAGTACAAAGTATTAGCTTCTATATTGCACTAAACAAAACAAAACATATCTCTACCACAGAATCAGTCATCCTTCTCTCCTAATAGTAACGACTTCTGTTTTCACACATCCCCTATTGTTTGAGTTGCTTGCTGTTTATTTTCTCTTTATCTCACAACCACCTGGCAAGGTAGGAATTATCAAGCTCATTTTATAGAGAAAGGAAATAGCTACCTGAGGGTAGTCACTTGTTTGCAGAACCATGACTGAGACCTATTTCTGTTGTGCCTAAAGCCTATTTTCTCCTTAGGCCTCAAGGTCTTTCTACCACCACGTCTAAGAGCTACCTCTCTCCTAATCACCCATCTCCTCACTTCTGCACTGCCTCTGACGACCCCTTCTCAGCAGGTCCAATCAGTCAAGTTCCAAGTCCCACTGATTCTCTCCCTAAAATGTCCACACCATTAGCCTATTTCTCTGAATTCCCATGGCTCCTGTCTTTCTTCACACTTTCATATCATTCTTGTGTAGGCTTTCTCAAGTGAATTGTACACCTACATTCTCTTCCCTCTCTACCTTCATGGAAAATACTCTTCTTTAAAATTAGCTCTATAAAATGTCAAGAGCAGAATTATCATGCTACTGGTTTTTTTTCCCCTTGTGCTTTTCTGTGTTTCTGAGTTGGAGGCACTGAGAATATACTGCAGTTTGGGCCAGTTCCTTGGCCTGGTGACTAAGGCAGTTGGATCCCACATGGCTGACCACACAGTATGAGTCCTTGTCCCAGCAGCCTGAGGAACATGCTGGGTGTGTGCACATGTGCCCCAAATCCTGATGGGTGGAGAAATGAGGAGAAGGGATTCCTGCATCATGGCTATGCCTCATGGGGGTGGGGGTGGGGGTGTAACTTCTCTCTCTCAGTCCCCCCCCCCCCCCCCCGCTGGTAAGAGTTGAGATGCATGCACCACTAGCAAAGGCAAATTAAATAAACAAACAAAACTAAATAATTTTAAAATTAAGGGCTAGCACGGGGCGTGGTGGTTAAGGTGCTAGAATTCCCACATGGCTGACTGTGGTTCAAGTCCTAGACCTGGCAGCTTGCTTTCTCATGCTTCCTCTCTCTCTCTTTCTCTGGCAAACTCATGTGAAACAAAAATAATAATAATAATAAATAAAATAATTCCTTTTAAAAAATTTTAAATTAAAATAAAAAGAAGATATTGCTTTTGTAATAGCAAAAAAATGGCAGAAGACACTGTCTGATGATGTAACTCCTCTCTGTATAAAACTCAGTGGCACTGTTGCTAACCATAAAGGTACAAACTTGCCAAGCTGATATTCAAGTCTCTTTGAAAGAGAGTAAGAAAAAAAATCGACATTTAATTTTCCCAATTAATATTTCTCGAGCACCTGCTGTGTCAGGCTGGGTTTGCTGTGATGAACAAAACAGACATAATTCTTAGCTTAATGGAGTTGTAGTCTGGTAATGGAGAAGCCATTAAACACGTATCCGATATACAATTAGGAACTGGGCTGTGTGTTAAGAATGAAAAGAGCAAGTGCTACGAGAGAGAACAATGGAGAAGATGTAGTGCTGATGGTGGCCTGAGAACGCCTGTTTGAAAGGGATACCTGTGCACAGACACTAGAGGGATTCACAGGAGCACTGTTAGAGGCAAGCCAAAGAGGAGGGAGAGCTGCCAATGTAGGAGGACTGGCAGATGAGAAGCCCCGCGCCAAGCACACTGAACACTTCTGTAAGCCTCGAAACACTGCAGGTGTTTGCAGTGTCTAAATCTCTCCTTCACCATCATAATAGTCCTTTCAGACATCGTCATCTTAGGTTCTAAAAATTTATCCATATTTATCCACATAAGTACTTAATTACTACTATTAATATTAACCCAGATACATTAAAAAACTCTTGTGACAAAACAGTGTGGCCCATGTTTTAACCTGACAGTCTTTTTGTTTGTATGTTTGCTTTTTTGAGGTTTTTGCTTTAGGGTACATGCGCTCACTAGAAAGACAGAGCGCAACAGAGAGATAGAAAGCGAGAAATCACCCCCCCCCCCCCCCCCCGGGGGATGGCTATGCCACAATCCCTTCTTCCCCATTCTTCCCCATTCTCCTCTCCGGATCATGGGCACGAACACACACGCACCCAGTGTGAGTTTAAACCACTGGGTCTGGGACTCAAACCGCAGTCGACTACATGGGAGTCCAGCAACATAGCCATTATACTAACTGGTAATGGCTGGTAACTGGTCTTGACAGTCTTTTAAAAAACAGCAGAACACGTGGACCAATTTGTGCTGGTATGTGTGTGCGTGTGTGTGTGTGTGTGTGTTTGTGCACATATGTGCTTGTGTGTATATATATATATGTGTGTGTATTAGTAGCTTCCAATTGTGTTTATAGCTGTTTGTATATAAATCAGCAAACCAAACTATACATTTTCTAAGTATCAAAATTTCATTTAATAAAATGGATCAAAACTTTTAACAAGATCTGGAACAAGAAATCAAAACAGGGAAAAGAAAATGATCACTTTGACTCTGGTTCAAATTCAATCTTCCATTAAAAGCATCACGGAGACGATGGATAAAAATAATTTCCTGTGTCGTAGGCAGTCACATCCCAAGTGAGCACAAGCAGAACTGGATGAAGCATAGTTGAAGCTAGTCAGGTGGCATTCAAGTCTCAGGAGTTTGTATTCAATTCAAATTTTCACCTGGCATTCAAGGTCCCTCACGACCTAATTTGCCAATTTTCTGTTAGTTGTGGTCTTCTAGAGGTGAGGAGCAGAAACCCACCCAAGTTGGTATGATTAAGGAGAGGAATGGTGCTTTTGAGAATGTAGTAGCAATAAAGAAATGCGAGTTTCCCATCAATAGGATAAAATAGGACTTGGCCTTGTATAAACAAGACCCAAGGCAGCTGAAGAGTTCTTAAGTGTTGGGACCAGCAAATGGCATAATGGTCACGTCACTGGACTTCCACATAGTTGATTGCAGTTTGAGTCCTGGACCCAGTGGTTTAAAACTCACACTGGGCACATGTGCATGCATGCCCAAAATCCTGAGAGGAGAATGGAGAAGAAGGGGTTGAGGTGTGTCCATCCCCTCTTCCAGCTGATTTCTTGCTTTCTGTCTTTCTCTGGTGAGAGCACACGCCCTACAGCAAAAATCTCTCTCTTTAAAAAAAAAAAAAAGAAAGGAAAAGAGTTCTTAAGTGTTGGGAGAGATTTTGCATGTTGATTCTACAAGTCTGATGCCAGCCTATTTTTATACGAATGACTGCATAACTAACAGCCTAGGAAGCTAGCCTGGAGTCCCCAATAGATCAGAGGGCACAGTTGTTTCCTGCTCAGCAAAGTAAAGACAGAGAACATCCTCAGTCCAGAGATCTGTTTACATACCAAGGTAATAAAGAGGGCATCATCATCTCCAGAGGGGAGGAAAGGCAGGTCCCCTTATAAAATCAAGGCTTCCAAAAGCAACTTCCAAAGTTGCTCAGCTGTGAAACAAACTTTCATGTGCAAGAGGCCATCACCTGCCATGGGACTTGGGGGGGGGGGGGGGACAAAGAGGAAATGATGCAAGTGTGATACACATGCTACCTGCTGTATCACACATAATAAACAGAACAGATGCATTAGGGATCGTTGTTTCCTCTTTTTATTTATTTATTTATTTATTTTTTTTGAGAGGTTTTTGCTATAGGGTGCATGCACTTGAGGAAAGACAGAGACAGACAGAGAGACAGAAAGTGAGAAATCACCCCCTCTGGGGAGATGGCCACGCATCAATCCCTTCTCCTCCATTTTCCTCTCGGGATCTTGGGCACACATGCCCGGCATGAGTTTAAGCCACCGGATCCAGGACTCGAACCATGGTTGATTACATGGGAGTTCAGCAACATAGCCATTACACCAACTGCTGGTCCGAAGGGATTGTTGTTTCCTTATCAGTTGCTCTATGAACTTCCTCCTCTAAGCCACTATTTAGGGACTACTTGACCACCTCACCCTTAGAAGTATGAGTCTGAAAAGCTACACTTTTGTATCTGCCATTAAAATGATTCAGTCACTTTCATGGATTGTCTGTGTGCGTGTGTGTGTGTGTGTGTGTGTGTGTTAGCAGCTTGTATGTAGGATCTTCGAAAAGTTAATGGAAAATGTTTGTTACCAAAAAAACTATACATGGATTTCAAAAACATTTTTTGCACAAAATTAAACTTGATCAAGGTACATTGGCCCCAATTATGTGTCACATAGGTTTCTTACACATCTGGATTAATATTTTTTTAATAAATTTTTAAAACTTTATTTATTTATTTTAATTTGACCAGAGAGGGATAGAGTGTGTGTGTGTGTGTGTGTGTGTGTGTGTGTGTGAGAGAGAGAGAGAGAGAGAGAAACTGAGAAGGCAAATTGCCAGGACCTAGACTTCGAAAAGTGGTCAGTCATGTGGGAGTCCATGCCATCTGCCAGCCCCAGATTAATATATTTTTAATTACTTATTTTTATTTTATTTGTTGTTATTGTTATTATTATTATTATTTGACCAGAGAGAGACAGAAAGAGAAAGGGAAAGTGAGAAAGCAAGCCCCGAGGTCCAGGACTCGAACTGTGGTTGGCCATGTGTGAGTCCAGCACTTTAACCACCTGCCGGCCTCCCCACCTGGATTAATATTAACAGTGGTAGTTAAGTACTTTTATGGATAAGTACGGCATTCCTTTTAGAATCTAAGACAATGATGTTAAAAATAATCTGAGGGACCAGCAGTTAGCGTAATGGCTATGTCACTGGACTGGCACGTAGTCGACCGCGGTTTGCGTCCTGGACCCGGTGGCTTAAAACTCACGCCGGGCCCGTGTGCGTGCATGCCCAAAATCCTGAGAGGGGAATGGAGAAGGGACTGCGGCATGGCCATCTTCCCTGGGGGGTGATTTCTCGCTTTCTGTCTCTCTGTGTCTGGCAAGCGCACGTGCCCTATAGCAAAAACCTCTTAAAAAAAAACAAAAAAAACAAAAAAACAAAAAACTGAAACAGGTGCTCAACAACATAAATGGAAATAGATCATTTTCCATGAACTTTCTGAAGCTTCTGTATTTACCTTTCTCATATCGATGCTATGTTTCTCTGCCATTGACTTTGCTATTATATTGTGACTTCTGTCATCCCATAACTTGGGTTTGCTCATGGCCGCATCCTTTCAGCTTTCATTGCTGACTGTCTGACCATCTTCATTTGCAACATTAAATACCTGAGAGAAATAACCTATTGAGTCACTGGTCTCTGCTTGGACAGAGATTTCCAAGTCAGGCCAGTCCTTAGGTCTGCCAGTGTGCCCACTGGCTCCCCTTCAGTAAGGTGACCATCCGCGATGATTATTCATCTGCTGTTTTTCAGCCTCCCATCTGCCCTTCTACATTCTGCTCCGTATGGCCCCTTGGGGCTATTCAGTGGCAAACAACTTCTTCCCTGGCTCCCTTACCAACTGGTGGTAATAATTTCCTATTATGGGAGGCAGAGGCAGAGAAGAGACAGCATCGGGCAGAATAGAGAAAGAATTTTCCTGCAGTTAGCTCTAGCAGTGTGGCAGGTGCTACAATCACAGCATCGGTGAGTATGGAGATTCAGAACTTTCATCACATTGCCTAACTCACCAGTCAGACAGGCAGCTACCATGGCACACTGCAAACGGAAGCTCTTATACAGAGGTCCAAGACTGGTGTCCTATATTTTCTTTTGTTTTTAAATAAGCCAGAGTGTGTATGCTTGCCAGAGAGAGAGAGACACACACAGAAAAACAGAGATAGAAAGCACCCGCAACAGGGCATGATCATGGCCCTTCTCCATTTCTCCTTCCTGTTGGGATTTGGGGCACTCACGTACATGTGCCTGGCATGTTTTTCATTATACCTCCTCTCTTCTGTGGATAAATGTGACATCATTTTTAGAACCTAAGATAATGATGTAAAAAGATCATTGGGGTTTGGATTTGAACCATAGTCAGTCATGTGGGATCCAACTCCCTTAACCACTAAGCTACAGTACTGGGCTGGTGTCACATTTTTTTTTTTTTTCTTTTTTTTTGGAGAGGTTTTTGCTATAGGGCGCGTGCGCTCGCCAGACAGACAGAGAGAGACAGAGAGATAGAAAGCAGGAAATCACCCCCCAGGGGGGATGGCCACGCCGCAATCCCTTCTCCTCCATTCTCCTCTCGGGATCTTGGGCACGCACGCACACGCGCCCGGTGTGAGTTTAAGCCGCCGGGTCCGGGACTCGAACCGCAGTCGACTACGTGGGAGTCCAGCGACATAGCCATTACGCTAACTGCTGGTCCCCTGGTGTCACATTTTTAAGGGTCCATGACACACCCGACAAGTAGCACTGACTGAATCACACAGAATCCCCCTTTGCTTACTCAGCAGAACATCATGACATTGTGGCCAGCACACAGAAGCAGAAGTGGCACTTACATAATACACACACTTCAAGGCTGCCTGTGCTCACGTCTCTCACGCCTTAGCTGAGAGAAGGACTGCCAAAGGGTCATAACCATCCCATGGCAGGGGCTTGGACTTGTTCCAGCTTACTTTGGAAGGGCTGGGTAACTTGCACAAACTCAAAGGGTGAGATGAGATGTTTCAAATGATGATGTCTGGTGGGAATTTCAGATAATTACAGTTCCCACCCTCGTTTTAGGAAACGTAGATTTGCTGCCAGGTTTTCCTTCTAGCCATTTTGGGCGCTTATTTTTACTTTCCTCAGCCACTCCATACTCACATGTATCTTTTTGCTGTAGCACAGCCTTTTGTCAATAATATTTCCTTTTACTTCTCCAAGTCTATCTTCCTCTTTCACTTGTGGTTTTCTTCCCTTGTCATTTAAGCGTTTTCAGTTATGCATAGAAATCCAACAGAAGCCTTTTGTATGGGGGATTCTGTCACTCCCAGGCAGTTCTGAAACCAGCAGGTGCCTCTGCAAAGGCTTCCATTAGACCTTAGACCTATCCCCAGCAGCTGCTAATCTTGGACTCTCTCTCTTAAAAGCAGTAAAATAGACTTCGGTCAAAAAAAAGTATAATGGGAGTTAATTCCCTCATCCCGAACTCAAGCCATACTTGCCTTGAAATTTGCCAGAAACACTAAGTTCATTTCTCCGCCCATTGGAGGAGAGAAAGATTATGCTGCTGGTATAGAATGCATCACATATTGGAAGTGTTGGGACATGGGTTTCCCTAATCAGGACATAAAGGTAATCTGTGGGGTGAGATTTGGGGGGTGGCTGGTAGGGAGCTATAGCTATTAGCAGAAGCACAAGTTTCCCTAGCTGGGAGTAGGCCCTGGAAAGGGAAACATCACACCGGATAAGGAATCTTCTTTTTCTTTTTGTTCGGCAAGGCATTAAGGCTCAAAATCCTACAAAGTAGCATACACTTATACAAGATTAGACACAAACCAGATTTTCTACGCTAGCAATGCAGATGTATCTCTAAAACCATCATGTCAGCAGAAAACAAAAACAACTATGAAATTTGGCTTTACCTTGCTTATGGGTTCATTCACATGTATAGAAAATATTCTTTAAGGTGCTGTAACAAGAAGCAGACAAACTTCTTCATCTATCAGCACTCTTCCTGTTTGTACTACCTATATAAAACACTACTTAGCTAGGCCTCTTTTTTGAAGTCTCTGTCCAAACACAAACTCTGGCCCAATCCCTTTACTTCAAGGGAAAACCAAGGCCCATGCTGTCGGTGAGCAAACAGGAGCAGAGGACCTACAATGCATTAGGGGAAGTTCTAGACCCTGGGCAGACAAGATGAAGAAGATGCAGTCCTTGTCCTAAAGGTGCTCATGGTTTAGTGGGAGAGGTGTAGACACACATATGTGCACACTCACATATTCACAATAAAATAGTTAAAGCATTATCCTGTTTGCAGAATTAAGAAGTGGCTCAAAAAGGAAGAAGAAACCAATAGTATTTAAAGGAAGAATCAAGAAGAGTTTCATGGTCATTTAAATGGTCATTTAAAGACAAGTAGGACTTAGACTGGTGGGAGACAAGAAATGGTGCTTGGGGCAGAAGAAACAACATATGCAAAGCCATGTAACATGAAGGTGCCTGATGTACTGGGGAACAAGCTAATATGGCTCAGGGGTTGGGAGTAGGGTTAGGAGAGGAGGTCTAAACAGGTTCATGAGTTGCCCTAACGTTCCCTGGTAAAATGTCTCCATAGTCCACCTAACCAGATTTCTTGGTCTCACTCCAGGGCTCTTTTCATTGACCCTGCTGCCTTGATTACCAGTACGATGTAGCCAGGTGAAACTAAAATTGTTGGGTTTTTTTTGAGAGTTTTTTGCTATAGGGAGAATGCGCTCGCCAGAAAGACAGAAAGAGACAGAGAGACAGAAAGCGAGAAATCACCCCCCAGGGGGGAGGGCCACACTGCAATCCCTTCTCCTACATTCTCCTCTCGGGATCTTGGACACGCACACACACACACCCGGTGTGAGTTTAAGCCCCCGAGTCTGGGACTAGAGCTACGGTCGACTACATGGGAGTCCATCGACACAGCCATTACAACAACTGCTGGTCCCTAAAATTGTTTTTAATAGGTGCCATCAGATGCTTTGGGCACAATGGACGGCTCAAGGGGAGGTCAGATGGAAGCCCAAGAAAGCAAATTAGAAGGACTATTAACAATGACAATAACCAGAACAAAAAGATTATTTAACAAAGCCCCACAGAGCACATCACACATACTTTTTTTTAAAATTTAGAAAATAGAGTATATCAAGGAAGAGGAAAATGGTAATTGTGACAATAAGCACAGCAAGTTCTCCTAGTATGTTACATTTTTTAAAGAATTATTTAATTAGTTAATTGATTTTTAATTTGACCAGAGAGAGACAGACTGAGAGACAGAATGTGTACTTTTAAAACCTTTCATATAGGCCAGCTGGTGGTGTAGAGGTTAAGGCAGCTTGATTCCACATTGGTGACTGTGCGGGTCAAATCCTGGACTTGACAGCTTGGAACACATGCCAGATGTGTGTGTGTGAGCTCCCAAAATCCCAAGAGAAGAATAGAGAAGAGATTATGGCATGGCTATACCCCCCGGCGGGGGGGGGGGGGGGGGGGTGATTTCTGGGTTTCCAACCTAACTTCTCCTCTCTCTCTTTCTCCAAGAAGTACACACACCCCATAGGGAACATTAAAAAAAATTCTTTTTTTTAATTAGAAGAACACACCAGATGGGAGTATGTGTGTGCTCAAAATCCCCAAAAGAGGGAAAGATGGAGGAGAAGGGATTGTAGTATCACCGTTTCCCACTTGGGGAGGGCGGGGGCTGGCTTTCTCACTTTTTTTTTCTCTCTCTGGCTAGTTTATGCACCTTCTTTTTTTTTGGGGGGGTAGGGTTTTTTTGCTATAGGGCACATGTGCTCGCCAGACAGACAGAGAGAGACAGAGAGACAGAAAGCGAGAAATCACCCCCAAAGGGGGATGGCCATGCCGCAATCCCTTCTCCTCCATTCTCCTCCATTCTCCTCTTGGGATCTTGGGCGGGCACGCACGCACACGCGCCCGGCGTGAGTTTAAGCCACCGGGTCCGGGACTCAAACCACAGTTGACTACGTGGGAGTCCAGCGACATAGCCATTACGCTAACTGCTGGTCCCTTCAAGTTCATGCACCTTCTGACAAATTTTTTTTTTAAATCCTATTTTTTTTATATATTATTTCTTCATGACAATGAGATAATGATACAGTGTGGACAAAATTAATATGCACTCCAAAAGAAATCCAAATACATGATCTATACCTGTTGATAGGAGGCTATCACTGCAGAGAGAATATAAAATAGATGCCTTCATGGTAAGGAATTTGGCACCAGTTCCACGTACGGTGGCTTGCTTTCTCACTTTCTCTCTCTCTCTCTTTCTCACTCTGTCCCTCTCTGGTCAAAGTGAAATAAATAAATACATAAATAAAGTTCAATAAGACAATTCTTTAAAAATTAAGAAAGGAAAAAGAAAACTGAAATGTATTCATGCTGGTTAACAGAAGAGAACATTTTCCTCACAAATGATAAGAGGCTTCAAAGTTGTGGAAGAGAGCACAGCAACAGGTAAGAGAAACGAATGCAGCACGCTTTTAAAGTATTAAAGACCCGCTATAATTTCGCTGGAATAAACCACATTTTCTCTCCGAAATGGTCAAACTGCCTATTTATAGAGGGTAGGAGAAAAAAAGTATTGATCACTCTTTTTCAAAATTCTAGATTAGAAAGATAATTTCTTAAAGCTCAATATAAGTATTTTCCTAAGTCCTAAGCTCCTTTTATTTGATATCACCACCCTCATACGCATGCCTTCTTAAAGTCTGGTCTGAGATATCCAAACTGAAAACGGTTTTCTCACTTCCCCTGCTCGAGTTAAGAATACTTGTAGAAAAGAAGAAATAATCTTCTTGGATAGATTGGATAGAGAAATATCTATGACATTTTAAGAGAAAATTACAGCATTTTATTTTTGTAAAATTGAAAACCCTGTATGTGCACATATCTATTCAAGCATGAGAAAAGAGACAAGTCTGGAGTAATACAGGACAGCCTGTGAACACAGGTTGCCAGTGTGGGGTAGAAATGAAAAGGGATCAGAGGAGAGATTGTTCCCTTTTCCTTCATACAAATTTATAATGTGGATATGATCATAAAATGTCACATGTGTCCTTGAATCAAATTTAAAAAGAATGAAAAAAAAAACTTTACAAGAAAAACAAATCCTAAAACTAAAGACTAGAAACACAAAAACAAAAACAAGTTTTTAACAGTGTCAACAAGAATTCCCTCAGTAAAACATTCCACAGCTAAGAAATATGCCCAGGAATCTAACAGGAACTCTGTCAGCCAAACGCTGCCCAAATGACCCCAAAGGTAGAGTGTACCTTAAGGTTTCCAGGGACTAATTCATCTGATATATGGCATCATAAAAACGGACCAATGGGATTTCACCATTTGCCAAAACTGTGTCTGGGAAGTGGCAGCTGCAGGCATCACGCTGGCAGGTTTAGAACAATTATTAATGATATCTGGAGCAGCAGATAATTAACTCCAGTTTAGAGCTGTTTGGGTTTAATTTCCTAAATCTCTATCATGAAACTGACAGATAAAAGAACAGTAAGTATAAAGCAAGCTTTCAGGGTGATCTTCAACATTTGGGAGTCTGTGTGGATACTGTGAAGAGCACAGCTTTGGAACTAAGAGGCCCTGCATTTAAATTCTAGCTCAGCTATTCCTTACCATGAATTTCATTTTCCAATGGCAAAATGGAGATAAATTTATTCCTATCTTGCCAACTGAAGAGATAAAAAAGATCATATATTTAAGCCACTTAGTAGCTGTACCTGGCAATCAACAAAAACACAATAAAGGAAGCTATGATTGCTCAATCATTCCAGGTCTCCCTGATCAAAAAGGAGGCTCTCTTTACTCAGTACAAAATGTTTTTTGTTACTGTTGTATTTAATATTTTTGCCACAGGTTACACGTGCTTGCTATAGAGAAACAGAGAGACACAGGGGAAGTGAGAAATCATGCCCCCAGGGGGTACAGCCACACCATAATCCCTTCTCCTCCATTCTCCTCTCCAGACTCAGGGTACCCATGCACATACACCCAGTGTAATTCTCAAGCCAATAGGACTAGAACTTGAAATTCATGGGGAATCCAGTGCCTCATGACCATGCCACCAGCTGGTCCCCAAAATGAATTTTCTTAAAATTTGTTTGGGGGACAGCAGGTGGCATAGTGGTTAAGGCGCTGGACTCACACATGGTTGACTGCGACTCGGGTGGGGGGGGGGGCGGGACTTGAAACTCAGGCTGGGTCTGTGTGTGAGTGTGCCCAAAATCCCAAGAGGAAAATGGAGAAGGGATTGTGCCATGGCTATCTCCCCTTGGAGGATGAGGTCTAACTTTCTCTCTCTGTCTCTCTGTATCTCTGGCCAATACATGCACTCTATAGGAAAAATCTCTCTGTCTTAAAAAAAAAAAAAAAAAAAAAAGGTTGTTTTATCCACAACAGAGAATGCTTGAATGTGAGGAGAGGGGCATAGGGAAAGAAAAGAACCCTTGACAGAATATCGTCATGCCACAATCCCCTTTCCTTGGCCCTCCAGCTTGTTAGGATTTTGGACATGCACACATGCACCCAGCATATTATCAAGCCACACTGGGGACTCAAATCCTTAGCCAACCCCGTGGCCTCCAGCATTGCAGTTCAGTTTGCTTTTGACTATTCCACCTGGCAGGCCCTGCTCACTCTTTGAACAACATATATCTTAATGGTGCCTTGTGTTCCTCCCACATTCCACATAAGGAGTTTTGATCATGTGACAAAATTTTGATCTTGAAGATCTTGTTAAAAAGTAAATTATGATGCAATAGGTCTGGATGAGACCCGAGATGCCGCACTTCTAACAAATTTCCAGTGGTACTAATGCTGCTTTTCCGTGGGCCACGATCTGAGTGGCACAGTTCTGGAGTAAACAGCTATAAATTAAAATAAAATGAATGAAGCTGAGTGAGCTGAGAAGTCTGAGGCTGGGTTAGTTACTCTATGTTTGTGCCTGAACACCCTGGGTACATGTCCATTGCAGCACTTTACACAGTGTGTTGGAATTCTCCTGTCTACTCCACTGGGCCATGGGCTCCTTGAGGGCAAAGAGCCCATCCTTATGGCCTCAAGTGACTACTGCACTCAATTCAAACACTCAATTACAGGTATAAGTCCATAAGTGAATGTGACAGTGAATGAAATTCAGGAAAATGGACCCAGCCTGATGGCACAATTGTAGAAAACTAAACTGCAGCGCTGGAAGCCACTGGCCAACCATGGGTTCAGAACCTTGGATCAGCCTGAAAACATGGTGGGCACATGCATGAACACCCCTAAGATTCCGATGAGCTGAGGCTGGGGAAAAAAGCTTGTGGCATGATGAGACTGTCAAGAGTGCTTTTCTGTACTTTTCTCTTTATGCCTCTCTCATGCATGTGCATATGCTCTCAATCATGAGTTTTTGAATGTCTAAATGGATTCAAACTTCACTAATTTCTTAATTATTGGGCTCACTTCACATATTACTAATGTTCTTGGTTTAAGTGCTTTATTATGCTTGATATTCAGGTAAAAGAACCATTAGGAGGGCCAACCCCATAGTTTAGTGGTTAAGAAGCTGGATCGTCTAGGCCTACCATGGGTGTTTTTTGCATTGTTTTTGGTTTTTTTTTTTTAGGTGTAAGGCATGTGCGCTCATCAGAGAGTGACAGAGAGGAGGAAGCACCCTCTACGGAAAATGGTCATACTATAATCACTTCTCCTTTTCTCTGTCTTCAGGATTTGGTGGGTTTGGGGCACACACACACACATCCACCAGGTGTATTTTTCAAGCTGTTAGATCTAGAACTTGAAGTGTAGATTAGCCATGTGGGACCTGGCTGCTTTAACCACCAGGCAAAAAAGCCAACCTCTGACTACAGTTTAAATCCTGACCCTCGTTGCTTGAAAAACACACCAAGCATGTGTGTGTGTGTGCCTAAAATCCTGACAGAATGGAGAAATGGAGAAGGATTACAGTATGACTGCATCTCATGGGGGGTTGCTTCTCTGTCTCTCTCTCCCTGTATCTCTCTGTCTCTGGAAAATAAGAGCGCCCAATGACAAAAAGAAAGAAAAAGAAAGAAAAAGAAAAAGGAAAGGAAAAAAAAAGAAAACAGGAAGATTTTTTCTGGACATTCACTTTAGGAATATCAAGTTTTAGGAGTTCCCTTTACTGTAATACAAAAAAAGAAAGACCCAGAGCTCCTCTCTCCTCTCAAGAGAAATCTACTGTCCTCAGGGAATAGCAACTCCAGTTCCTAGCACATCAATATGACAACATCTCTTACAAAACAATCATGCTGGCAACTTATTATAATGAGCACAGATTCTCTTTTAAGGTATGTAACAGCTTTATCCTTCTATGCTATAGCAGTTTATAGGTTTTCTTAGTAATTAAGGATCATTTAAAACAGGCAAAACCACTCATTTCTTTTGTGACAAAACATAGTTAAGTTTTCCAACTGAGTTGTCACATCATTGTCATCATGTACAATTAAGCCATGTTGTTCACACATGGTTAATTCCATTGCAGGGACAAGTAGAGATTAAATTTACCAAGAAAACCACTGTACCCAAATCTAGTTTTATTGCTAAGAGTTAGTTATAAAATGTTAAACTCAGAAGGAATACTAAAAGTATAACTTTCATTACACAACACTAGGGAACACTTATCCAGATTTGACTGTTCACACAGCATGACTCTTCTGTTCTGAGTCTCAGGTCCTACTCCATTGGTTGGTTCCGGGCCTATGCTTTCTTGCAAACTGGGATATTATGCATGTAGACAGTTACAATATCAACTTCTAAATATTGCTGAGTATGTCTAAGCGTTTAGTTCTACAGGCTAAATGTTCAAAAATATGAGTGTGGTTTGTCTTCTCAGTAGATAAATAGGACTCTAATAAATAGAATGCATTCCATTTATAGTAAATAAAACTAGAATTTGGTATGTTTTTAAATGTAGCTCTGATTTAATCAAGTCACCCTACATAGTCAGACATAATGTCTTTGTCAGTAAAGCAATCTATCCATTCTGAACTCTCACTAGGCTTCTGGAGGACTTTAAAATCACTCATTAATTAATGTTCTCAGCACCTCTGTGGCCTCATTCTGCTGTTGTTATTAAGCATTTTACTTTTTTGGTCCCAAGAGTTCCCAAAGCAAATACATGTTCCCCAGTAGACATTTATGCTCTCTTCCAGAGAGCTGGCTTTCCATTCACGATCTAAAACAAGCCTAATTAAAATGATGGTTAAGATGATCTACACTTTTTCCCAACATTTTCAGAGTTGGCAGATCTCCATTTTCTCCTTCCTATATTCCAACAAACTCCAAGCAAGTGATTAGTCTTCTTCCTGGGGTACAAATATACAGACAAAAGCAGCTAGAGAATATTCAGAGTAGTTTCCCAGAAAGATGTTCTCAGAAAAGTTCCCTAGTTGGGAACCCCCATACAATGCCATGGGGGTTTTCAATTGATACATTTGTGGAGGGGTCTCTTTAAAGCCCAACTACCCTTTTATTCAGAAATCACTTGGGCATTTTTCCTAAGGAAATGCCATGGATTTGCACATAGCTTGGATGTGAAAGCTTATGAATGCCTTTATCAATACATTGTTTATTATTGACATTTGGAGAAACCTAATTTTCCAAAAATTACAGAGTATCCATATCATGAAATTCTGGATAGACATTTAAAAAGATTTCATAACTAGAGACAAGTAAATATTTATGATTTAGTATTACAGCCGATAATGATGTACCATATCTAAAATACCATAATTTCCAGAAATAAACATACACATTTGACTGAAAAGAAATAAACTCAAAAGTTAACAATAATGACTTCTAGATATGATGATTTTAAATTTCTTCTGTGTATTTTCTTAAATTCTTGTAGTTTCATATTTTCCACCCTAAATGTGTATTACTTCGTAATTAGGATAAAAATGTTTTCTTCATGTTTCTCTCTTAACAACACAAATAGAGTGGAACTAATTAATCACTAGTTAGTAGGAAATTAATGGAATTAAATAATGATGGGTGAACATAAAGTTAACTTACCATATAGATTTGGCTTTATCCTCTTGTATTTAAATAAATTCCTCCCAGTAGATTCTTTACCAACTAGCTCCAATTTCTACTAGCTTATCCTTTTTCTGAAGCAGTCCGGTGATCCCTTGTAAATCAAAGTGAAACTCCAAGGCAGGCAAGGAAATAAAACGTGCAGAGGAAGCTGGCCTTGGTGCTTTGCAGACTGATGGAAACCATGAATATGAATGGATGGAGCTTTTGGACAGCAGGATAATGGAAGAGGAGAAAGCTATTCAGATGACAGCTGCCAACTCCCTCTGCCTGGACTGTCACTCCTCGACTACCCACCCCCTCCCCCCGGCCTTGATTCCCAGCCCACAGAGCGCTGTGGTGCATGTAGCCTGCATGGTGTTCTCACACTCCAATAGCAAAGAGGATAAAAGGCCACTGTGTTGAAAGCTTGTGCCTCATAGAGTAACAACAGTGCTAAAAGTGCTTAAAAACACGTTGCTACTTTTCATATCAATCACGGCGTTTGCCAAGCTACTCCCCAATCTACTGGGAGGTACAAGGGTGAGCATTGTTTAATTGGCTTTGGGAATCTTATGAGCTGTGCTAGACCTTTAATTAGAGGAGTTGTCGGAATAAGTGTGTGATGTGTGGGTTAGGGAGAGGTAGGCTGGCTTTTTTGGCTTGGTCTTGGTATTCCATTTGCAAATGCACCTTTGGACAAATTTACAGTATTGAATATAAAAAAAAAATTAAAACTCACTTCTTACTAAAAGGAAGTTCAAAGTAGCGTGACCCTAAAATTTTGTTCCCTTTGAATTAAGATACTACTTAATAATGCTTAAATTATTTATTCTTAGTGCCAGAGGCTTCTCATCCAGGCCAACAAAGAAAACCCTGAGTTGTAGTTTTGGGATCTCATATTTAAATGCTTTTGTCTCCTAGATAAAGAGACCAGTGGTGCTGGGGCGCATGCACCATTAAAGGGGGCAGGTAGCACTAGCAGCGGTTGCTATGTGGTGATCTCACAGTGCTGGATCTTCTTCTGATTTTTCAAGAGTACCTAGAAATCCATATTTTTACATGAAATTGTTTATTCTTAAAGATAGACAACTACAAACAAAAATCTAGGCTTCCTATGATCAAATAAAACATCCCTGAGGGCCAAAATAGGCCTGTGGGCTACTGGTTTGACACCACTGATTCACAAAAGACAAGTTCTTTCTTTTTCCTTCTTTTTTTCCTTATCTTTTTTGTTTTAATTGTCAAAAGCCATAGTCTCTCAACAGAGAGAGGGAGGGAGGGAGGGAGGGAGAGAGAGAGAGAGAGAGAGAGAGAGAGAGAGAGAGAGAGAGAGAAATCATTCCCTAATCGGGCATGGTCACTCTGCAATCCTTTTCCTCCATGTCTCCATCCTAACTGGATTTGGGGCATGCATACATACACACCTGGCATGTTTTTCAAGCCACAGGGGCCAGGATTTGAACAACAGTTGGCCATGTGGGACTTGGTTCCTATGTACAGCATTTAACGGCTCTGCTATGGGGCCAGTCCAGAAAAGATAAGATATTTCACACAAGATTTTTAAAGTACATTATAAGGTACTCTAAACTTATCTGTATATTCATATGTTACCATCCTAAACAGATTAGAAAATAATCATAAATTTAAATTCTAGACTGCCTGACCAATTTACTCTAATCAAGTATCAAGTTTCTAAAATCATTTTCGGTCTGCTTTCATCCTTTTATTAAAATAAGAATAATGTACTAGGATTTTACTATTTAAATATTTTACTTCAGGACTTAAAAGGGCAACTGCAGGGGGCAGCTCAGGTGCCATTGTAGTTAAGGCACTGGACTCCCACATGGCCCACCACAGTTCAAGTCCCAGACCTAGGAGCTTGCTTTCTACTACTTCTCCCCTCAACTCTCCACCCTGTCTCTCTCTGGTGAGTGCACCTGCCCTTTAGTAAATTAAAAATAATAACAACAATACGTAAAATTAAATAAGTCATTCTTTTAAAAAGGGGGGCAATTACATTTATTTTTCCACATCAGAACTATTGCTAATTTATTTATTTTATGTCTGAAAAACTGAGGAATAAAGAAAAATCATATATATAGCAGAGGACAAGGCTGGAACCCAAGAGTCTTATTCCTTTATGATTCAACAATCAAGTAAAAACCTTTTTAAAGGATGACCAAGAAAGCGAGCCTATTAATCCTTTCAGTTCAAGCAGCAAGTCATCAGGTAAACAAATCACTTTACAGTAGGTTGTCCCATTAAGAGGAACTCAGGTTTTCATTAAAACTCTTGAAAAGGAAATGTGTCAGATTAAGACATTTTTATCTGTCTTTAACTACTGGAATATTAATCACATCTAATCCAAAGTATATTTTAAGATGAGTAACTCAAATATACACAGGGCTCTCTGACTTAATAAACATTCTCAATTTCCTAGCACTGACACTGAGATTTATTAATTTGCTTTTCACATTTGCCATTCCTGGTTAGAATGGGAACTTCTGGTTTGTGAGGGAAATGAGTCATTCTATGCAACTGTCCCACCTTCTGAAGGACAAGTCAAAGCAGGAAATCAATGCCTTCTTTTTTTAAAATGTCAGTACAGGAAAAATGTAGAATCTCAGCTTTAGGGCATTAATTTCTCTAGATATTGTTTCTACATTCAAAATCTACTTATATACTAATATAAATTATACAGAATTATAAATTTGTCATAAGTTTTATGTCAAAATGATATATAACATAAGAATAACCCTAAATGTTTATAAATTTCTCATTTAAAGTCAACCTTTTGATTACTCTTATAAATTTAAAGTTGATTTCTGTTTTTCACACCTAACTTAATTGCATTTTCATCTTAAATTCTATGATGTGTTTGGCCAGACCTCAAGATTATCAAGAATTTCTAAATAATCATTGAAAATCACCATGTAAGTGAGTATAGAAGAAACCAGAAATCTAGCATTGAGGTGTCAAATTCACATACTTAATTGAGTCAGGTTCACCTTCTTTTGTTTTTCTTTCTACCTCTCAAATCTTCTGTACTGGGGGAAAAAATCTGTGACTTATATAAGATACAGGTTTTATTTTCTAAGAATTGTATGTCTCCCGGGACCAGCAGCTGGCAAAACAGCTATGTCGCTGGACTCCCATGTAGTCAACTGCGGTTCGTGTCCCGGACCTCGTGGCTTGAACTCACGCCGGGCCGGGCGTGTGTGCACACGTGTCCAAGATCCCAAGAGGAGAATGGAGGAGAGGGGACTGTGGCATGGCCATCCCCCCTGGGTGGTGATTTCTCACTTTCTCTCTCTCTGTCTCTCTCCGTTTTTCTGGCAAGGGCACGCGCCCAATAGCAAAAACCTCTCCAAAAAAAAAGAAAAAGAAATGTATGTTTCCCTTGCAAAGCTGCCTTATTGTATTATCCAAATTGCAGAAAGCACAAACAAATGTCCTCACTTAATGAAGAAAACAAGTCATCATTTAAAATTCCTACAATAGTACCAAGACCTTCAACAAAGCGCTATTTCTGAGTCAGGGATCTATGTTGAGCAATATAATGGACTTCTAGCAGGGGAAAGTGTCAGAGAGTTGATGCCCCGAAGGCAGACTTTGGGGGCCAGCTCTGTAGTCCGGTGGTTAGAGTAGCTGGATCCCACGTGGCTAACTGTGCAGTTTAAATCTCAGACCCAGCAGCTTGAGAAATATGCCAGGTGCATGTATGTATGCCCAAAATCATTAAAGGAGGGAGAGAGGGAGTAAGGACTGCAGCATGACCATGCTCAATGGGGGGTACTTTCCCCTTGTCCTCTCACTCTGTCTACTTCTCTTTTGCAAGCATAAGTACCCTTTAGAGAGAGAGAAAAAAAAAAGGCAGACTTCTAATTGTTCATTTGTCAAAAAGAAAACTACTGGGCAAAAGGAAATTAAAAATACAGTTCACGTGGGACCAGCAGTTAGCGTAATGGCTATGTCGCTGGACTCACACGTAGTCGACCGCGGTTCAAGTCCTGGACATGGTGGCTTAAACTCACGTCGGGCGCGTGTGCGTGCGTGCCCAAGATCCCGAGAGGAGAATGGAGGAGAAGGGATTGCGGCGTGGCCATCCCCTCTGGGGGGTGATTTCTCGCTTTCTATCTCTCTGTCTGTCTCTGTCTGGCGAGTGCACGCACCCTATAGCAAAAACCTCTCCAAAACAAACAAACAAACAAAAATACAGTTCACGTTTTATCGATAGTCCTTAATGCTCTTTCAGGGAAAACACAACTAAAAAGTCAAAGGAGACTGGAATCTGACGCTGTTTGTCCTTCATTCTTGTGCCACCAGCTCAACTCTGTTAGTTCTCGCATACACATGCTCGCCCTCTCCCTACCAACTCAGGAGATCTCCGGTTTCCAATCATGATCTGCTAAGCATGGTGTTGCAAGCTCTGCTTTCATACCTCACTGCCTGCTGTCAGAGCACATGAGACAATGAGAGAATTTTCTGTTTCAAACCACAACCATCCAGGTACCAGCAGGTCCAGCCATAAATGACCTAAAGCCATCTTAGTGGAGGCACTTCCTACATAGTGTAAAAACTAAATAATCTTTATACACTAAAATTTCAAATACTTCTTTTAGGATTTAATTTGTCCTTCACCCTTCCCAACAGTCCAGGGACTGGACAATTACCTTTTTAATTTGCCATCCTACATTGAGCATTTTACCTCTGAATAATTCATATATTGCAGTATACCTTACACTGGATTAAAGATGTATATCGGATATATGGTAGCTAAAACAAACAAACAAACAAAAAAACACACTTTTCAGCTAACTGAGGACTGTGATGAGCCATTAGTGCAGAGAGGACCCAAAAGTGTCAGGTGTCCCACTTGTCTGCAGGTGCACAGTCAGGGCAGCTGTCAATCACACAGAGGTTTCTGTTGGCTTCAGAATGTTTTTGAACACAGCCTGTTCAGGCAGCCACTATCAAAGTGCCAGACTTGGTTCTCCAGCTAAAGAGCCTTTTTCATGTGGCCTCCAAATCTTCAATCCACCAAGCAAGATGCCAAACTAAATTCTTACAGGCAGGAATATCTTCAGTCTCTCTAGAGAATATCACACAGAAGTAGGATGAATCGCTTTTTATCTAGCATTTAGCCTAAGCCTCAGATCAACAAGTCTAAAATAGCTATCAGTCCTTTATGACAAAGTCCTCTGTTATCGTGTTCATCTCCTGCTGAATCTTAGCAGCCTCTCAGATCTGTTGACCCTGTTTTTCAGGATCAGGCAGGGGTAGGGGCCTCAAAGTCATAAGCATAAGCCAGTCAGTCACTTCAGAGAATGAGAGGTGCAGATTCCGTTGTCTCCTAATTCAGTGAGGGCTGACCTACTGATATCTAATTCTTTATAAATAAAGAGGCTGGGATGACTACACTGGGAAGAGACCATGAATCACGGGTGGGGGTCTGAGAAAAGGAAAAAGGAGGGCAGGGAAGGGGCAGGAGCTGAAAAAATTTCATCTTGTCCTTATAATTTTCCTAGAGAAAAAAAAATGACCAAATATCAAACCTACCAACTTTTATTTTAAGTTCTTGTCATTTTTCCATCTGCTCCAATTCAGAGCCCAAGTAACCTAAAAGAGTTATAAGATCAAGTAACAAGACCTTCAGCTTCTCTGGAACTAAGAAGTTACTATAAATGAACACCCACACAGAGGCTGATCCAGCACCATGGCTGCCGTTCTTTACTCTGGGCAGGGGAGGGTACCACTCTGGCCACCTCCATCCAGTAGTCTTAACCTTCCCTGGCTGTGCCCAGTCAGCCCTCCTGTGTCCTGGCTCTTCTTCCTGCTCACTCTGCCCCAATTCTGACTTGAACCTTGCTAGAAATACAGAGTAGCCCTCTGTAAATGTCCAGCTGTTTTGTGGCACCACACAAAATAATTGAGTTAGTGGATCCTATAATAGGCCTCTCCAATTCCATAAGGAGTAGGGCACTTAGTCTCCCAATTGTTGGGAATCTTGGAGACTGGCAGCTTTCACCTGAGATGAAAGTATGTTTAGTTAGAGATAGTCATATTGCTGGATGTGGTTTCCTCCCTAGGACTTGGGCAACCCACATGCAATTGGTTGATTGAGGAGCACACACAAAGGCCCTTGCCTTAACGTGGGACAACTCTTCAGGCTGTCCAAGTTCAGAACTGCCCCGTGCATCAAAGCCAATTGATCTCTTTGCCCAATTCTGCTGCTCTCATTTCCCTGCCAGGACTGCTTAGTTGCCATAAGCTGTCCTCATTTAACATCCAATGCAGAAATTTCAGGTTCTCAGAGTATGATCCCTAGAGACCTGAACTGTGACCATCAGCAACAAGGTACAAATAGCGCTTCATTATCCTTTGCTCAACTTTAAGTTCATCCATTGCTTACTGACATCCCTAGTTCTCACATCAACCAAATTTATACTCTGGTGTGCAGCAGATGCATGAGGACACGGCCAGGTGGCCCATCATTCCAGTTGTAACAGCTTTGCTGTAAGATTTGTGGCATAATTTTAATATATCAGTCCTCACTTTGCATGGTTCTGAAATGCACTTCTGTGACCACAGGATACGGTAGTAGTAATTAAACAAAGTGAAACTCAGCAGCTAGCTCTTCAACCCACAGATGATTACATAAATAACAAATGTGCATCATGGCCAGTGACCAGTCACATCGAGTCTTCGAAAATCTATTGATGACTAATCTGTTCACAGCCATCTGAGCAGGATAAGCAACAGCTGAAGTGATACTTGATCCCTAAGATTTGAGGAGGAGGAAACAGGGCAAGAAAGCAGGACCTATTGGCAAGATTGTGGTTATGATGGGTCTTTTCCTCAAGTGTCAGAGTTCTGAACAGGAGAAGGATTTTAGAAAAGTCCCAGGAGTGGGCAGATGGCATAATGGTTATTTTGCTGGACTCTCATGTAGTTGACCACAGTTCGAGTCCTGGACCCAGCGACTTATAAACTCATGCCAGGAGACCAGCAGATGGCATAATGGTTACATCACTGGACTCCCACATGGCCAACCATGGTTTGAGTCCTGGACCCAGTGGCTTGAAACTCATGCCGGGTGAGTGTACTTGTGGGCTCAAAATCCCAAGAGAAGGAAAGAGAAGGGGTTGTGATATTGCCATCCCCCAAGGAGTGATTTCTCTCTTTCTTCTGTCTGTCTGGCAAGCACATGCGCCCTATAGCAAAAATCTCTCTCTCTCTCTCTCTAAAAAGAAAAAAAAAAAAAAATGGGGACCAGCAGGTGGTGTGATGGTTAAGGTGCTAGACATTCCCACATGGCTGACTGTGGTTCGAGTTCTGGACCTGGTGGCTTGCTTTCTCATTTTCTGTGTGTGTGTGTGTGTGTGTGTGTGTGTGTGTGTGTGTCTGGTCAAATTAAAATAAATGAATGAATAAACAAAATAAAATAATGCTAAAACAAAATAAAACAAAACCTCACACCGTGTAAGACATGTGGGTGTGTGTCCAAGATCCCAAGAGGAGAATGGAGGGAAAGGAATTGTGGCGTGGCCAACCCCACTGGAGGTGATTTCTCACTTTCTGTCTCTCTGTCTCTCCAGTGAGCACATGTGCCCTATAGAAAGAAAGAAAAAAAAAAAAAACTCTCTTAAAAAAACCCCAAGAGTCCTAGGAGTGTGTTAATCTATGCACCTTCAAGCACAGGAAAAGTGAGACTAATATCAGACCCCAAGTATTTGTTTCCTATTACAAATTACCACAAACCTAGTGGCTTTAAAACAACATAAATGTATTGTCTTATGGTTTGGAGGCCAGTAGTCTAAATATGAGGCAGGGCTGTGTTCCTTCTGAAGACTCTGGGGAAGAATCCACATCCTTCTCTTTGCTGGCTTTCACAGACTACCCATACTCCCTGACTCAAGGCCCCATGTCACTCCTACCTCTGCTTCTGCATCTATAATAGCATCTCCTCACACTTTCCCCAGCTTGTCTCCCTCCTAGAAGGACCCTCTGATTACATGGGGCTCATCTTGATAACCCAGATTAGTTACCTCCCTCAATATCTTTAAGGTAATCACATATTTAAAATTCCCTTTGACCTGTAAGGAAACATATTGGCACATTTTATGGATTAAAAATGTAGACTTGGTGTGTGTGTGGGGGGGGGCAATATTTTTCCTACCACTTTCCAAATTCCTGGTCTCGCCTAGACAGTACGCTGCATTTGGCTGCTGGAAAGACAGAGCTACCTGCAAATATCTGTGTCTGTGTCTGTACTCCCGAGGAAAGGACAAGAACAATGGAATGATTTAGTCCAGTCTTCCTGATCCTGAATCAGTTTCCCCCAAAAGGACTATACAAGGCTCTCCAGTCCCTAGATAGTTTCTACATTAAAAAGTACCACTTCCCAATGGGCAGGGAAGTACATTTTCTCCTTCTTGGACTCTCATTACTCATATAGCCTATCTAAGGGCCTGAGACGTCCAGCAGTACAGAAGCCTCTTTGACTTGCTTAACCCTGAGTTTTCTAAATTTATTTTCACATGGTATTTCACGGAACACTTTGAGAATGCTGTATTGCAACTCTGCCTATTGCTATGAAAACTGCTCTGCAGAGACGCGCGACCTCTTGGGCTCCTGGTACCAGCCTAAGGCATGAAGGCTCTCCTGCCCGGGCCATCTCTGGTTTCTTCTGCCCCAGCCCTCTGGTGCACTTTGGCAAACCGGGAACCTGCCTATTGACTCATACGTGCAATGCATGTGAAGTGACACATTCTTCAGGTGTTTCAGTTCTGCCTGGAGACTCATTTCCTGGAGAGGTTTTTTTTTTTTCCTCCTTCTCCTTGCCTCTACCTCTCAAAACTAAAGGGAGGGAACCAGCAGTTAGCGTAATGGCTATGTCGCTGGATTCCCACGTAGTCGACCGCAGTTCGCGTCTCGGACCCGGTGGCTTACAACTCACGCCGGGCGCGTGTGCGTGCGTGCCCAGGATCCCGAGAGGAGAATGGAGGAGAAGGGATTGCGGCGTGACCATCCCCCCTGGGGGGTGATTTCTCGCTTTCTGTCTCTATGTCTCTGTCTGTCTGGCGAGCGCTCGCGCCCTATAGCGAAAAAAACCTCTAAAAAAAAAAAAAAAAAAAAAAAAAAAAAAAACTAAAGGGAAAAAGTGACCAGGACATAATGTGATATCAAATACTCATGGGCTTTTCTCCTCCTTCTTTTACCTGTCACATCAAATACTTGGGCAGACTGTCACATGAAAACTAACGTATTTTCTCTGACAGTGGGGGTTGCTATGGTCAAAACCGAGACGAGCTCGCACCGTGCCTTACTGCCACACGGTTCCAGGCTGCGGTGCTGGGTTCTCCTGCATTGGGTGTTGGACGCACCACAGTCTTTCGGAGGAAGCACTAGAAATCTCAGAGGAACCAGAAAATCTGAGTCAGAAAGAGACTTAGATCTAGCTCACTTAATTTTCCTCTGGAATTCTGGGATCTCCCTTTGATAGCCGTAATTGAAGGCTGTTCATTCACGTTTCACACATTTTGCCACCATCATCTATCTTTCAACTTCTACTCCCCTGAAACAAATCCTGTGTCCAAGAGGACCAGGTGACTTGCCAAGGCCTTCCGTGCCTGTTCCCTTCATCTGAAATGACTTCTCTGATCTATCCTTGTTTTTCAACGTAACAATGGCCAATAGGTATTGCACATGTCCATAATCCATATGGAAAGCACTATTCCAGCCCCTTTAATGATATCACCTTATTTAATTTTGACCACAATCCTAAGATGCAGATTTGCCACTTTATAGATAAACAAAGCAATTTACTAGGTTTCACTATACTTAATGATACTCTGCGTGTGCCACTTTTCAGACTCTGTGCTTATAACATTTTTATTACTGTGTCTATAAGAAGATGCTGATTTTTCTTTTGCAGATGAAGAAATGAATGTTTCCATGTGGTAAGAAATTCGTGCATGGTCACAGTGGCAGAGCTGGGATCCAAACCCGCAAGCAACCTCTACTCATCCTTCCCTGCTTCCTTCCCTGTGTTTGTGCTCCAGCCTGTGATGCCCTCTTTTTACCTCTGATTTCGCAAAGCACCAATTCCTCATCCCTCTCCTGTTGCTTGCCATATTCTGCATGTGGTTTACTAAACGAGTTGATCTAGAAAGACTGTCGTTATAGGAGCAAGGACTGGCATGAAAATCTATTTTTGATGAACTAGGACTCGGTTAACTTCTTGGCTATTTCAGGAAGCAGCTATCCAATGGTACTCACCACAGGGAATTATTAATAAACCAAATAATGCCCTTTGCTGCTTGTTTTACAGCTACCCTAGGAGACAGTGACTGTTAGCCTGAGTCCCCTCAGATCTACTGGTGAGAAAAAGGTTGAAAGACTTTGAGTCAAAGTTGTATCTCTGGCTTCTAGCTCAGTGCTCAAAGCCAAGTGCTCAAAAAATATCTTTCTATAAATAAACTGTAACAAAGTCACATCCTACAGACTCAGCATTCTGAAACTATAATTTCCTTTCACCTCTGAAGTCATTCTTTCAAATCATTCACTAGAAGGAGTTTCAAAGTTTAAGCGATTAGAGATGATAATGAAAATAACATTATATTATTTTTTTAGATGAATTTGGCACGCTAAGTTTTTGTTTGTTTTGTTTCTAAAGAATTCACGATCATCTCTTAGGAGATTAAGAAGAAGGTACCTGGCCCAGCTGCGGCTAGGACTACATGAGAGGTTTGGTTTCAAGTCCAGACCCAACCTAAAGGCCAGGTATGTGCCTGCAATCCCAGCAACTCAGGGAGGCTCGGATAGGAAGATTACAAACTTGACCCTGGCCAGGGCAATACAGCAAGCCCCTGTCTAAAACAAATAATAATAAATGAATACATAAAAATTTTTAAAAATAAATAAATAAGAGCCAGGATATTGGTGCACACCTAGTCCACCTAGTCTAAGCTAGGGGGCAGAGGCAGAGGGTTATGACATGGCATGACCCTGTCTTGAAAGAAAAGAGGAAAATACCAATAGAAAGTTATCAGGTAGCTCCAACCAAGAGCCCTGCACCATTTTGGAGAAGCACAGGAGTACTATTAGGAAGTATCAGTCTCTCTGTAATATGTACTTGGGATGTTCAAATCCTGTGAACAAATCCCTGAAGAAACTATTTCACTGATATTATAATAATACCTTTTAGTTAAAGCTGTCTATTTTTTGACTGATTCTCTTGAACTCTCAGTTTTATATGTCGATGTTCTGCAAACAACAAATCATACCAAGACTTGAAACAAAAAGATTTTTTGAAGTATCACACTAAATATATGGAAATACCCTTGATTTGACTATCACACGCTATACACATGCTTTTAAGAACTATACTGCATGCCATTAAGATGTACAATTAAATATAAACAAGAAATTATAAAATGAAACTTTTTAAAAAGTACCACATTGAGAAACACAAGGCTTATTGGGAGTTTCTTATCCATTAAGTCACCAAGGTCTGAGGAATCCACTACCTGAAAAGTCCTGGCAGGACCTGAGGGAGATAGAAGGGGAAGCCTTCCTGGCAACATGGCAAAGGCGCTTCTAGCACAATAAAAAACTCATAGAAGACCCTATATCACCAAATGCAAGTAATCAAACCTTTTACTCTTTGATTTTGAAGTCCATTTTTCTAAAAAAAATACATAAAAACACACATTGAAGCATACTAAAGTATTAAAGCATTCAGAAAATATAAGAGAGATAAGGTATCAGACATACCAATTAAATGCATATAGGATATCAAATGGAGTCCAGATGGGCAAGCTGAAAAAAAAAACTATGCTGAGTTTAGATTAAGTGTGTCACCAAGATAGCTCTCTGCAGACACAGAAATAACATTAATGTGTATGCTTACAATACAGTAAGTCACCTGGTCTCAACATATAAAGAAAATAGAGCCCCCTAAAGCTATTCTCCAAACATCTCATTAAAACAGAATGGAAGTGCATCGATCCAGTTCCAACTGATCTATAGTGGCTGCCTGACTATTACATGGAGAAAGTCAGGTCTGGGCTCAGTAAGAATGAGAGCTGTGATCATTTAGTAATGTCTGCCATGGCATTCTGATAAGAATTGTGGCACAAATGCTACAGTTCTGTAGTTCTCCAATATACCATACCACACAATCTAAGCCTATAGCAAAGCCATTGTAATTGTCTAGTGACTGCTACAAATGTTTTTAGTTTTCTTAATGCTCATTACTCACATAAAAAATCTATTAATCTAATAACAAAATACGTAAGTATACTCACACACATATTAAGAAATACTGTGAGTGCTGCAGCTCTAATGCCAAGCATTGGTATCAACCTAAGGTTGTTACAGGAAGAGAAAGGGAGGGAAAGAGGGAGTGAGGGAAAGAGAGGAAGAGAAAAAAGAAAGGAAGTAAGGAAGGGAGAGAGGGATGAAAGGGCAATGAGAAGAAAGTTCAAGTTGTCCCAATTTAAAGACACACTAAATGAAATTATCAGCACAATAAATTTGTGTAACACGTTTTAGTGACAAGATGCATTCTGTTAACAACCGTATTTTCCCTTCAATAGAATTTTAACACAACTTCTGAAAAGAATAACATTACAATTTCAAGTAACTCATCGAAAGCAAGATGTTTAGGTGGTAGTAGAAAAAGAAAAAGAGGAGCCATCTCATGGCATGGGGGTTATAGCTGGTGGCATGGAGGTGAAAGCAGCTGTATCTGACATGGTTGAGGTTCAAGTCCTAGAGTGATCAGCTTGAGAAATACACCGGGCCTGTCTTAGTTCCATGATGCTCTGGCCCTCCCCATAGCCTGTCTCCACAGTGGGATCCCAAGTTCACATGGTACAACGTCTAGGGTGCTCCTCACATGTGTGTGTGAGCCCCAAATCCTGAAAAGTGGGAGAGATGGAGAAAGGATTGCAGTGTGACCATCCCCCATGAGGGGGTGCTTCTCACTCTCTCTCTCTCTCTGGTATGTGCATGTGTCTTCTGGCAAAATTAAAGAAAAAGAAAAAGGGAAGAAAAGAACAATAAAGATGAGGGGCAAAAGCATTTAACAATGTAAAAGGTATGTTTTAAAAACTTCTCCTGTAGGGACCAGCAGTTAGCATAATGGCCATGTCGCTGGACGCCCATGTAGTTGATCGCGGTTCATGTCCCAGACCCAGTGGCTTAAAACTCACGCCAGGCGCGT
Source organism: Tupaia tana (assembly GCA_026018925.1). Taxonomy (NCBI): domain Eukaryota; kingdom Metazoa; phylum Chordata; class Mammalia; order Scandentia; family Tupaiidae; genus Tupaia; species Tupaia tana. Next base: position 60,125,661 of record JAKSZU010000013.1, read on the forward strand.
GTGTGTGCGTGCCCAAGATCCCGAGAGGAGAATGGAGAAGAAGGGATTGTGACGTGGCCCTCCCCCCTGGGGGGGGTGATTTCTTGCTTTCTTTCTCTCTGTCTCTGTCTGTCTGGCGAGCGCACGTGCCCTATAGCAAAAACCTCTCAAAAAAAAAAAACTTCTCCTGTAGGGACTAGCAGTTAGCGTAATGGCTATGTCGCTGGACTCCCATGTAGTCAACCACGATTCACATCCTGGACCCGGTGGCTTAAAAACTTCTTCTGTTGGGAACCAGCAGTTAGCGTAATGGCTATGTCGCTGGACTCCCACGTAGTCGACTTCGGTTCGAGTCTTGGACCCGGTGGCTTAGAACTCACGCCAGGCGCGTGTGCGTGGTGCCCAAGATCCCAAGAGGAGAATGGAGGAGAAGGGATTGCGGTGTGACCATCGTCCCTGGGGGGTGATTTCTCGCTTTCTGTCTCTATGTCTCTCTCTGTCTGTCTGGCGAGCGCACGCGCCCTTATAGCGAAAACCTCTCAATAAATAAATAAATAAATAAAAACTTCTCCTGTTTAAAACCAAAATAATGCTGAGATTACTATGGGGATGTTGTTGTTACTATGTCGTCTAAGCAAAGGAGCGATTCTCCAAACATATGTTCTATGGAAATTTGGATACTGGATTCCTTTTCTAATATTAACTTCTTTGAATACTCTATTTAGATTAGTGTTTCACAAACTATGTTCCCCAAAACACTAGTTGCACATGTTATTACTAAATGTGACTTTTAAATAAGTAGGTGGGCAGATAAGTTCATTATATTGTGGGTTAAGCAATTTTAACTGCTGTCTTGTTGCAAACTTTTGGAGATGTTAACATGAGGGAGGCTGCAGGTGGCGTGGTGGTTAGAGATGCTGGACTCCCACATAGCCAACAGCGGTTTGAGTCCAGGACCTGGTGGCTTGCTTTCTTGTTTTCCCCCTTTCTCTCTGTGTCTCTCTGATCAAATTCAACAATAATAATAATAATATTATAATAATAATAATGTTAAATAAATAATTCTTTTTTAAAAAGATAATATGCACTATAGGCCTATATTAAACTTCCAAGGTTTGCTAAGTTTCTTTTTTCTTTAATTAAAAAAAAAAAAATTTGCTGTAGGTATGTGTGCTTGTTGGAGAGACAGAGAGAAAGAGAGAGAGAGAGAGAGAGAGAGAGAAAGAAAATGAGAAATTACCCTTTGGAGGTATAGCCACACCATATCCTTCCTTCCATCCTTCTCTTGGGATTTTGAGAACTCACACACACGCACTTGGTGTGTTTTTCAAGCTGTAGGGTCCATGACTTGAACTGAGCAGGCAGACATGTGGGATCCAGTTGCCTTAACCACTGTGCCACCACCTAAGTTTTCTACAGTTCTTTAACCACCAAATCCTTCTTTTGTGAAGCTTCTTGCAAAATCAGTGTTTCATGAATCAAGCTCCAGGAAAATGGCTTTGAATATACCTCAAGATGCTGTGTTGAAAATCTCTTCATCCCTGTTTTAGTTCCATAATGCTCTGGCCCTCCCCACAGCCTGTCTCTGCAGTGGGATTCCAAGTTTGCATAGTGCAACGTCTGGGATGCTCCTCACAGTCTACTGCTGTGCAGACACTGGCAGGCCCCAGCTCTTGAATCTTCTGACAGGGACAGCAGCACTTTTTCCTTTCTTTGTCACAGAAGCCAGAAATGAATTCCAGCCACACCCTGGAATCTTTTTGCCTGGTCCCCTGCGTCAGGTCAAGCTACAGGAACTAATAAACAGCTTCCAGATCTAAACTGACTGCACAGAGAGGGACAGGATGTCACTCTTCACAGGCAGAAAAAGGGACCCAAGTGTGTTTAACTCATTTTATTGAAAGTCAGGAATCTTTAAAAATATTTCTTGACCAAAGCTATTTTTTTGAGAAATTTTGGTCAAAATATTAAGTGACACTTTTTTTCTTTATTAAAAAAAAGAAAGGAAAACATGATATACTCAAGATATCTATTTTATACTTAACAGTTTCACAGAAAATCAGACACATCTCAGTTTTGGGTGACTTTTGCCAAGTTCTATAACTTTCTGTATCATTGGTTCTTCAGGTATAAAATGAGAATAAAAATATCTATTTTGCAGCATTCTTTTGGCCATAAAGTAAAATAATGTCTGCAAACTAGTAACATTATGCTTGATGTAATGGGTAATGCCCAGGGCAGTGTTAGCAGAGGATAAGACTGAAGGACCTTTCTGGTTTGTCCCATGAAAGTAAATGACAGTAACTTTCTATTAAAACAAATTTCTTATAAGGAAATCATGCATTTTTTTTTCAAGTTAGCAAATTAATAATTTATCTTATTTGTATAGTCTTGAAGAAAATTTAAATCTTTTATTTTGATAATACTTCTGCTACCCTTTCATAAAAGAAAACAACCCCACTAGAAAACAGCCCAAGGCTGATACCTCCAACTCCCTCCAAGTGGATTTTTAAAACATCTTTATTGGCCATCAACACTGTGCCCCATGAGGTCAGCCCAACCTTTTGAGCCAACTCATCCCAGTGCCAATGCATGTTGATTGCTAGACCGTCTTTCCAAATGGATCAGGAGCATGGCAGAGATGGGATATTTAACAGACTCTTCTGTTTACTTCCTGGGCATGTGGCTAAATTTCCTGGCATCCCTTACACTTAGCTGTGACTGACTAAGTTCCAGTCAATGGAATGTGACTGGAGGTGATGTATGCCCCTCCAAGTCTGGCCCATAAAGCACTCCCATGAATGTTCCTCCATGCTTCTCCCCCTTGACACCAGCTTGATGAAGATAAGCCCTGCAACCCTGGAAACCACATGCAAGATACCAGGGCTACAACATGGAAGGGGTCTGTGTCCCTGATCACTGCTTAGAGGAGATTGCAACTCTGATACCGCTGTTCTGAACTTTACATCAGTGAGAAATGCTTCTATCAATGTAATTGCCACTCTCCTTTTTCTTTTTCTGGTATTTTTTTCTAGTAGCTAGTATCTGGAACATCTGGAAACCCTGCAATTTTTTTTACAGAACAGAACTCTATAGAATTTTTTATTATGAAATACTGATAGATTATGTGTAAAAATATGGAATCTAATCATTGTATACCAAAATAAATACTAGTTTATAAAATTAGTTTATAAATTCTAAAACTAAGACATCATTCTAGACCAGGTTCTAGTCTAGGTAGCCATCAGAGGAGCCAAAAGTTTAGGAAAAATACTGCTGAAAATCTTCAAATATAGAAAATATATTTCATTTATTTAATTTGTTTGATAAAAAGAAAAGACTGCCATTACTTGCCTTCAGTGACAAGAACATCTTGATTCACTCTAGTAAACACTGGTATTTCATAGAAGTAGAGTTTGTGTCAGAATATTAGTACAGATAGACATTTCTATGAATTAGATATATCTGAGTTTTTTTTTTAATCAAATTACAGAGAATGAGTAGTCAGTGGTAGGCTCTCATCTCTGTTTATTAAATAACAAACTGGTATTGCTTTCGCATTCTTAATCTCATAATTATATAATTACATTCCATTATGATTTGACTATAGTTATCCATGGTTTGAAATCAATCATAAAATGCATTACTTTATTTTTAAAAATGTACAGGGATATGCATTTGTCCTATATTCACATAGGAAGTACCTCAGAGGATACTCTTAGAAATTTAAGGCTCAACCCAAACCTAAAACCAATTAAGTAAATTATATTATTGTCTAAAGTATAAGAAATCTAACCTAACTTAAGGCCAGTAAGTTAACAACTATAATGCTACACAGATTACTTACTGGTTATCAAAACTATCCTGTCTAGTTGGAGCTGGGCAGGGGTAAAACTTGAGGCCCTGTGAGGCTGACCCACATGGGAAAGTTCCAGGTTCACACCCGGAGACTTTCCTGAGTACACTGGGTATGTGTGTGCCCATGAAAAGGGGTTGGATCACAGTACAGAGAACCTGTAAGGAGTGTTCGCTGACTCTCTCTCACTCATGGAAGAAATAAATAAAGTTAATAATAATAATAATAAACTATGCATAAAAAGAAAACCCATCATGTTAATTCAGTAATGACCTTACAATCAAATGAATTATCAATGGCACTGCTGGGTCACTGCCTTTGGTGATCATAGATGTTGGGCTGGACTCAAATACATCATAAGTAAATTACTAAAATCATTATTCTTTCCATCTCCATTGTTCCTACCTTTATGTAAGCCACCACAACTCTCACCTGGACTACTGAAATATCTGCCCTTGACCTGGCCTCACTGCTACCACTCGTGCTGCTATCTCAAACTATTCTCCCAACAGGCCCCTCAAAGTGATTTATCTAAAGCAATGTCACATCATACCATTCTCTACCTTAAAACTCTTTCATGTTTAATTGGTTTTAGAATAAAATTGAAACTCCATCATGGCCTGACATCTCCTACCCAATCCCAATTTATCCTAGTACCAGCCTCTTCATTCTCTTCACTCCGATCTAACTCATCTCCTGTGTGTTCCTTAAATATCATAAACTCAATTCCATTAGGGCCTTTGAACTTGGTGTTTTCTCTGTCCACAATGTTCTTCCTCCAGCTCTTACATGGGTGACTTTTCTTCACCCTCAAGTCTCAGATTACCCATCACCTCCCCTAGTTATCCTCTTGTCGTGTTATTTCCTTCGTAGCATGCATAAAATCTCAATTTTACCTTTATTGTCTGAAAACCTGGACGCTCTGTGAGAACATAAAGTTCAAGTTCCTCTTTTTTTGCCACCTTGTTTTAGGGAACATATCCTCCAAAAAGGATGGATGCACAGGTGGGTGGATGGCTGGATAAACAGGTGGATGGATGGAATGTATATGTAGCACATACTTCTGAATCCAGCAGCTAGGACCATCTGCAAGAAACTGTTTCATGACATTTGTTGGTAAGTATGACTGCTCTGTCCTGGCAGGGATGTGTATAGAAAAACCATAATTTCTATTCCCTTAAATGCATTTCTCCTGGGTATATGAAGAAGCTTTAGCTGTGATGCCATTTATATGGCCCTTTTCACACAGTGAATTTTACTTAAAAACAAGAACAAAACAAAAACAAAGCTTGAGGTTGTGTCACTAATTAATAAGCTATAGTATTTGGGGAAAACAATGCTATCCCAACTTTAAATTTTAAGCCATCCAACTTATAAAGAAGCCCTTTGAGGGGGAAAAAAAAAAAGTCACCTCAAGGTAGAATAAAATCACAGGCTGCTTCCTTAGATTCCACTACCTAGGACTATTCCCCATAGAGGAACACACAGCAAATCAAACCCAGGACTATGTAGAAGTCTTGTATGTACTTCACTTTGGTTTATGACACTGGGTCAATCTGACAGAAGAGCTTGTATTCCCAGTTCTGGCTACATGGAAGAGAGTCCTGTCTATAAATTGTTTTCCCAAAAATCCCTCTGTATGTGGAATAGGAAATGCAGAATTGGATCTGAGCAGGGGCTCTGGAAACATTGGTGTGCTATCTCTAAACTGAATGCCCCTAAGAATGCCAACATGTGTGACCAAACTTTTCCCCAACTTGGGCCATGATGAAGAAATGCCATCCCACTCTAGTGGAACTGCTGGATTCCTTGATGTAGCTCATCATGAGAAAAACCAAGGCCCTGCAGAACACTTGCCAGGAGCTGCATGTTGGCAAGTAGTCACTAGCCTACACAGAGTGGGTGAGAGGAGGGTGTTGGTTACAGGAATCAGCCTTGTAATACATGTGGTGGTGGTTACTCCTTTTAGGAAGTTGCTGGGGTCTTTGCCGAAGATATCCTACAGGAGGCCTATAGGAGAAATACCTTCCTGAACTCAGAACCAAGTAAAGCTTTGCTTCTAATTAGGACTTGGTTTTATTGTTGCTTTGTTTTCTATTTTGGGTGCTGTGAATATTTTAATAGATCATATATCTCCCTGCTTGCAGAAATCCAAGAGACAGATGTGCAACCCAGAGAAACAATGACTCTGGACATTCTGATGTGTATTCAGATATTCTAACTGGAGCCCTGACTTCATCTTATTTCCTTACTCTTGTTTTCCCTCAACTCTGATTTTTTCAAACTAGTCTTTATTCTCTTATACTGTATATATTTCTGTGAGCTGTTTCAAATCCTTTTGGGAATAAAACAGGCTATTAATGCATAGATATACATAGCAGATTTTCCACCAAAACCTTTTCAAACCTAGTCCTACAAAAAGAACACTGTGGTTTGAGACAGACCTGTGTTTGAATCCTGATTCTGTACATTTCTAGGTCTGTGACTTTGGATAAGTTACTTAGTATTTCTAAGCTTTCATTTCTTCCTTTTCAAATTGAGAAGAATGACATCTATGTTGTGTAATGACTATGAGAGATAGAGATAATTTAGAAAAAGGGCCTTTGCAGATGTCATGAAGCGAAGATGAGGTAATACTGGATTAGGGTGAATTCTAAATACAATGAATAGTGACCTTACAAGATGACCATGTGAATGGCCATGTGAAGGGACATATGGACAGTGGAAGAATGTCATGTAACTATGAAAGTAGAGACATCAAGAACATCAGAAATCAAGGAATACCTAGGACTGACAGCAATTACCAGAAACTAGAAGAGGCAAGGAAGAATTCTTGTCTAGTGATTTTGGAGAGAACATGTCTTTGTTGACACCTTAAGTTTGAACTTCTAGACCTCAAAACTATGGATAAATTTCTGTTCTTTTTTTTTTTTTTTTCTTGGAGAGGTTTTGTGTTCCCCCCCACCCCCCACGGGGCATGAGCACTAGCCAGAAAGACAAAGAGAGACAGAGAGACAGAAAGCAAGAAATCACCCCCGAGGGGGGATGGCCATGCCGCAATCTCTTCTCCTCCATTCTCTTCTCAGGATCTTGGGCACACACACACACACGCCCGGCGTGAGTTTAAGCCACCGGGTCCGGGACTTGAACTATGGTCGACTACATGGGAGTCCAGCGACATAGCCATTACACCAACTGCTGGTCCCAAATTTCTGTTCTTTTAAGACTCCCCATTTTTGGTAATTTATTATGGCAGCCTAGGAAAATGACACATCTCGACTCCAATAGCCCCAAGTGAGCTACAGGATGTAACCAAGCCAATTCTCAATCCAATTGACATCTGTCAAGGACTCACAGGAACCCGGCAATAAGATGTTTCATGGAAAGCATATGTCAGAACAGCCTGAAGAGTCTGACTTTGGGCTTCAATGCATTAATTCCCCTCTCTGAGCTTCAAGTATCTCATCTGTTAGATGGAGTTAGGTCTAGATCAATAATGACAAATAGAGCTGAATTGGAAATAGCTGCACTAGAGCACTGTGTTGGGAGAATTCTGAGGAATCATCTGGACAGACAGAAATAGATGAAATAATTAAATTATTCCATCCACATTCTTTTCTTGCCACTGTGACTATCCTCTTCAGTTTTCTCTCTTACTAGCCTTTAATTGCAGGACATTCTTAGAGTTCTGACATTGGCCCACTTCTTTTCCTTCCATGCATATTCTCCAGAGACAGACCCACTGATTCCTGTGGTCTTAGCATGTACAGCTTCTGCCAATACCTTCAAATCTATCTCTCTCAACTGTATCAGTCTCCTGCTGTCTTAGTTCATTACTACATTGCTAACAAAATACCCAAGGCTGGGTGAATTTATAAAAGTAGAAGTTTAATGACTCACAGGTCTAGAAAGTCCAACAGCATCACAAAATCACAGAAGGCAGAGCTTTGAGCAAAGCAAAACATGGCCTGTGTTCATGTGGCCTTCTCTCTACTATTCTGGTCTCATTCTCTCTGCTTATAAACCCACCATAACTCAGTCATGGAGACTCTGCCTAACCACCCAGTCACTAATCTCCTCCAAAAGGTCCTATCTTTTGGTATCCTAACCTAGTAAGTTTCCACCCTCTTAATCCTATTACAATGGCTGAACAGATGACTTTTAGGGGGGCGAGTATTCAAGCTATAGCACCTGTCCTATCTAGACCCATATATACAACTACTGGATAGGATCTCCACTTGGTTCTCTCATAGACAATTCAAAATAAGTCTTCTATAACAGAACTCGCCAGTTGGTCCCCTAAGCCAGCTATTTCTCTCATGTACTCTCTCTCAGATGGTAGCACAAGCATATTCCCAGCTAGAAAACTGGGCTTCTGCTTCCTCTTTCTCAATGTCCCTCCCATTCCAAATCTATCACCATGACTTGCCAATCTTATGTTATAAGTAATTCCTTTTTTCCTATACCTGCTATTACTACCCTAGCTCAAACTCTCTTAAGACTCAGTTCAAGTATCATTGCCTTTAGCAACCTCTGCGAGATACTGTTGTTGTCTGTCTTCATATTCTCTTAATTTAGCATTAGGTCTAATACTGTAGGTAACAGATAATGATAATGATGGTAGTTATCATTTCCTTATCACATACTATACCAGGCACTGACTCAGTACGTCACATCTCCACAATCACCTTTAAGGTTCAGTATTATCCATTATGCATAATCTTGTTATCCATATTTACAGATGATGCATAGAAAGTTTAAGTGCTCAAAGTTACACAGTTCTATCAAGAGGTAAGTTGTTGAACTTATCTGGTATTCAATTAAAACGTATGTATAAGATAAAATATTGAAACATTTATTCATTCAATAAATATTGAGAGCAAGCTATGTGCTAAACACTGTGGATACAATGAAGAACAAAGAAATTAAACAAGTAAATAAATTAATGTCAGACATGGGTGAAAACCTAGCATCTCTCAGGAAGCCTATTGAAGCCACTTCTCAGGATACTTGGGGAAGGGACCTTGGCAGGAAGAAGAGACTCCTCCTCGCATCCCCTGACTCTAGATTATTCCTGGACAGTACTCTCAACACCAGACATTAGTCAGATACTAAAGACATCCTAAAATTTGCAGCATGTGAGTCCTCTGTCAGTCTAAGAAAAGTCCATTTAGATTTTCCATGATAATGCCTTTCTTGTTCTTTATAAATGTCAAGAAACCACATGACCACATGCAAGCTGATAGTAATTAAAAGAAGACACAGTCCTCCTCTCTGCAACAACTCTTTTTTAAATATTTATCCAAGATGAGAGGACATTTCTGTCCATCATCTGCTCTACTCTTATTTCTCCCCAACTGCAGGAACTCTCAGATGTGGTCTGAGAAGAAATCCACATCTACTCAGTGGGCACAGGGACAGATTTTTCTGGTAGATGCCACCCATCTTTCATCTCCACTTTTGAAAAGTGAAGTGAAAGGCCCATACGGTTGAAAAGGACCCAGGGAAACCAGCAGTGGAACAAGGATGTATACAAAGGTTATCTTGGTAATCCCAAAATACAGACAGTAGGTTTTTCTGATGCATATTTATTTACTGAAATATTTACTTTACTATGTTAAACATTTTTTTTATCATAGATCATCTGAGAGTTCAAATTATTGCTGTGTAGGAACTTCTTACGTGCATAATTTTCTATAAAGTAGACCTGGGTATGAGCATACCCAGAAAGCCTCCCTAAGGGTGATGTGATAAAATGACATCTCCTCGAAGCATCTAATACAAAGAACTGGCAATACAGAGGGCAGTGGGGTGTTACAACATCTCAACAGTTTAGCCTATAAAGATTAACACCCAAGCATACTTCAGAATCATAGAAAATCATATGGTAGGGTTTTTTTGAGCGATTTTTTAAAAAGGTTTATTTATTTATTCTTCCCTGAGCAAAAAAGAGAGAGACAGAATCCCCAGTAGGGTCCCAAAGCTGATAACCACCCCCAGACTATGCCATATCGTAGACACACACATGCCTGATAAACTCAGGAAGGTTTCTGGATGCAACCCTGAAATCTTCCCATGTAAATCAGCCCTGCAAAGCATCATGTTTTACTGCTACATCACTGTCTGGCCTCTAAATCACAATTTTTATAATCCTGTTTTGGCAATTTAAAATATATATATACATACATACACACACACACACACACACACACACAAGTCCTCCTACCCCCGACCCAAAGAAGTGATCAGTTTCTGTCTGTCTCTGTGGATTCAGCTAAGCATTTAAGAGAGAGCAGTAAACAAGCCAGTTATTGCACTCACTTGCCCCTGCAGAACTTGGTATTAAGTGGGGAGACAGCTATCAAGTGAGGACACATACCAAACTGATAACTGCACTACCGCAGGGGAGAAGAGTGGCATGACGTGAGGCTGAGCTGTTTAGCAAAGCTTTCACTTTCCCTGAGGTGTTGGAATTTTTACAACACAGATACATTCATGTGTTACATGTGTAGTCATTATAAATTTCTGGATCAGGTATATCATTATGAGAAGAATAGCCAACAAAGAGAACAGAGGACATTGCTAGAGGCTGGCCTCAATGTGGAGGCAGCAAGAATGAGTGAAACACCAAGATAATAGAGTCTACAGAATTAAGTCTGGGGCTAAAATAGCAGCACACAGTTCTGAGGAAACCAGAACTCCATGTCCTGTGGAAAGAACTGTCAGACTTGGACACAAGACTTCCCATCCCTGGACTCTCTACTGGGCTCAATCACCTTCTGACCTCACCAATGGAATGACTTACCTTCACGTACTGAGTAACATGGATGATCAACATGTTACTCTTACCCTGGTTCAAAACTTGCCTTTTCATGGAGAGCAGTAAATCTTACCAGCAGATGCCAAATGCCCCTGAGCTGAATCACAGCGCTCTTGTCTAGACTAAAATGTCTCATCTCCATTTTGTCAAACAAATTGTGCCTTGCCCATTGTTGTTAACCTTATAATGTACATGGACTTCACACACATTCTGTAGACAATAGACTAGCCCTTGCTACTTAGCTTTCCCTCAGAGGGAAGCCTGACCACATGCAAAGGATCCTAGGACATGCTAGAGAAATAAAAGTATTATCATGGAATCAATGCTGGCATCTCAACGCATATCCTATTAATGGCAGACGAGGCAGTTGTGACAAATTTAAGGATAAAATATTTCCTTACACAGGCACTCATTCCAGCTTTCTGATTATATTTTGAGCTATGTATAGACAGCATAGCTTTTACAGAAGAAAGGTATGACCAATGACCAAATCGTTCAATAATGCTCTGATCACAGTAATTATGTGTGAGTGTCCAGGTGCGTATCTTGCTTCAGTATGACAGTGCCCCCCTTGGAGTGTGCACTGCTGCTAGGTATAAGTGCACAATAAAGCCAGCATAGAGAAATACCAGGTTGTCAGGAAGGTCATGATGCACTTTTGCATAGAAAAATATGTCATGACCTTCCTGACAGCCTAATACAAGCAAATGCAATTCTGCAGGAGGGAAGGAGGTAGTAGAGAAAGGACTTCCTGCAGAGGGTGTCATGGCTGAGCTCTGTTGTGAGAGGCTAAGGAGCACTTGAGTAGTTACCAGACAAAATAAAGACATCCAGTTAAATTGGAATTGCAGAAAAACAAGATGAATTTTTTTTTTGTACAGGTATGCCCCAAAATAACATGGGTGTTCTGTATTTTTATGTGCTAAATCAGGCAATTCTAATGTGGAAAAGGGCAGACATGCATGCCAACCATTATTCCTTCTTTGTCATGCAATAGCATCAATGAGTATTTGCAGCGCAAGGAGGATGAGGAGAGAAGCCCTTCTACCTAAAACACTCAGAATGTATCTAGCCCTTCAACCTGGACTCCTTGATCACACATTACACTGTATATTCTCTCTTCTTCAGGATCTAAGCCAGTGACTGCATGTGATAAATGCTACAGACTCATTTTTTAAAATAAATGCGAACATGATATGAAATGATACTGAAGGGACAAATTTGGGATGACAGGGCTAAAATGACAAAATTGTACCCAGAAGAAAATATAGAGAACTTAAAAATGGTTAATGGGGCCAGCAGATGGCATAATGGTTACATCACTGGACTCTGATGTAGTCAACTATGGTTTGAGTCCCAGACCCAGAGGCTTAAAATCACGCTGGGTGCATGTGCATGTGTGCCCCAAATCCCGAGAGATGAATGGAAGAGAAGGGATTGCAGGGTGAGTGGCCATTTTCCCCTTAGGGGTGATTTCTCACTTTTTATCTCTGTCTCTCTGGCGAGTGCACGTGCCCCATAGCAAAAATCTCTCTTTAAAAAAAAAAAAAAAAAAAAGTGGTTAACAACAGCCAGATCTGCAGCCATCTCCATCCCTGATAAGCAGAACTTCCATCCTTGTAAGGCAAGCAAACAATCTTTTAGCTTGGTTAGTATTGAGCTGTCTCAAACAGGAGCAAAGTATACTGAGCACTATTAGGAGAGAGAGCTACTAGATCTGAAGATCAACAGTTATACAATCTATTGTATTATACAATTTATAACTATTATCTATTCTAAAATAGCCCACAGGTACCAGCAGGTGGCAGGGTGGTTAAAGTGCTAGACTCCCACATGCAGACTGAGGTTTGAGTCTTGGTTCTAGTGGCTTGAAAAATCACACTGGGTATGTGTGCGTGTGTGTCCAAAATCCCAGGAGGAAAATGGAGGAGTCGGGATTGCAGCAGTGGCCATTCACCCTGGGGGGTGATTTCTCACTTTCTCATTGTCTGTCTCTCTCCAGTGAGTGCACACACCCTATGGCAAAAACCCTAAAAAATAAAATAAAATAGCCCACAGTTAAGGAAGATAAGGCATGTAAAAGCAAAAAGGAGAACAAACACTTCAAACTGAGACAGTTCAAGAGATTTTAGGGCAGAAGTTCCGTAAGTTAAGCAAAATGGTATGGTCCTTAGAGCTGCTTTGCACTATACAGACCATGTATGTTTGTGTATTTGTGTACAATCATAAACATATACATAATACATGATTTTTTAAAATGAAAAGCTGCAAGAATGTCATTCATTCATTGAACTCCCACATGTTCTATGTTATTCATGCCAACTGAATTAGAACTGAGCCTTAGGGAAAAATATATATTTCTTTTTGAAGTACTCTGGAGTAGTAAGGTTTAAGTAAATGAAGTGTATTGATCTCATTTCAGATGTGTACTCTTTTTTTTGTTAGTGTATCTTTTTAAAAGAATTATTTAATTTTAATTGAATTTGTTATCATTATTCTTCAGTTTTGACCAAAGGGAGACAGAGAGAGAGGGAGAGTGAGAAAGCACACTGCCAGGTCCAGGATTCAAACCATGGTCAACCGTGTGGAACCCAGTGCCTCAACCACCGTGCCACTTGCCAGCCCTGTTAATGTATCTTAACAACAATTTTGCCTTGTTTAAAAAGATAAACTTACCAACCACAGAAAATCTTAAAAATCTACATAAGTAAAAACGTAAAAATAAAAATTACTTGTTACTCTTCCAGTCAGAGATGATGGTTTAAAATTTTTAGTATATATACTTTCTAGGTATTTTTCTTCATATATGCATATGTCTATATTTAACAAAAATGGTATCCGACTCTATATTCTACTATTAAGCTTGTTTTTAAGCTAAAAGTATGTTTGTCTAAGTGAGCAATATATTCCCAATTTTTAGTGCTTGACAGAAGTTTTCTATTGACCACTAACAACCAAGTACCTACTGATGAACATTTAAATTGTTTTCTGGTGTTTTGTTTTGTTTTGTTTTTGTTTTGCTGTTAAGCTTTCTGACAGAAAAGTCTTAAAAGACATCATCTTACTTCTTCGTATAAATCCCAAGAGGAAAAGTACTAAATTAAAGACTACATACATTTTTTAATGTATATAAAGAGCACATGTGCTCACTACAGAGAGACAGAGAGAGAAAGCACCCCCTAATGGAGCATGGTCATGCCTCAATCCCTTCTCCATTCTTCTGTGCTGATGGGATTTGGGGCAGGTACACATGCACCTGTCGTGTTTTCTAAACTGTCAGCAAACAAGGATTTGAATCGCAGTTGGCTATGTGGGATCCAGCATGCCTTAACCACTAGGCAATGGGCCGACCTGGTTACGCACACTTTTTTTTTTTTTTTTTTGAGAGGTTTTCGCTATAGAGCGTGTGCGCTCACCAGACAGAAAGAGACATAGAGACAGAAAGCGAGAAATCACCCCCCAGGGGGGATGGTCACGCTGCAATCCCTTCTCCTCCATTCTCCTCTCAGGATCTTGGGCACGCACGCACACATGCCCGGCATGAGTTTTAAGCCACCGGGTCAGGGACGCGAACCGCGGTCAACTACATGGGAGTCCAGCAACATAGCCATTACACTAACTGCTGGCTCCCTACGCACACTTTTTAAAGAATTATTTTATTTTACTTTACTTATTTTAATTTGACAAGGGACAAAGAAGGAGAAAGTGAGAAAGCAAGTCGCCAGATCTGAGACTCGAACCATGGTCAGCCATATAGGAGTCCAACTCTCCTAACTACCATGCCACCTGCCAGTCCCTAATTATGCACATTTTTAAAGCTTATGATCCATATCACCATTTTGATCTCTAGGAAAATGTCAATTTATAATCCCATATAAGAGGGCCCAGTTTTTCTAATTATTTTTTAAAGTTAGTCACATCAAGAATTCTGTCTGTGAAGTCAAAATTTTTATGTAATAGAACATTAAGAGTAATACGTGGGACCAGCAGGTGGTGTGGTGGTTATGGCACTGGACACTCCCACATGGCCGACCATGGTTCGAGTCCTGGACCTGGTGGCTTACTTTCTCACTTTCTCCCTCTCTCTCTGTGTTTCTCTCTGGTCAAAATAAATGAATGAATAAATAAAATAAAATAATTATTAAAAAAAAAAAAGAGTAACACGTGTACTAAGCTTTCTTTTCACAGAAAATCAGTTCCCAAAACCAAGATTTAAAAAAAAAAAAATCTTACTTATTCAAAATTGGCCTATGGTGCAATCAACTCAGACATTTTTAGGTCAAATTTTCAATCTAGGTCTATTGTGGAACTATTTGCCATTCTAAAATGGCTTTATTGAACATTAATATAGTTCTTTTTGCATTAGGTCACCAGGAAAGTCATGACCTATTTTTGTTCTTGTATGCAAAAATACGTCATGACTTTCCTGACGACTCAATACAATGGTAAAATAAGCTAACCTCATTTAATGGCATCCAATTTTACTTTCCCAGAGAAAGGAATCCAATGCCTTGATCACAACCAGAAGGTTATTTGGGCAAACAAATTAAAAACCATGAATGGTAGATAGCCATAATTACCACAGTAATATTGGTCCAGGTGTAAATTAGCTTGGCTGAAATGGATGACCTCTTATGCACATACCTCCTGATTGAAAAACAAACACAGGAACAAAAAGCCTTTATGGAATCCAGAACCACAAAGCAAGAAAAAAGATAACCATGCAAAAGTTTTCAAACACTGTCTACACTATATCAAAAAGAAAAAATATGTGACTACAAGACAGAAGCTAGTGAAGTAGTACAATATTCTCAAATAACAATTTAATGGATTTGTAAGAAAGATATCAGAGGCATATGAAATGCTAAATAGGGCTGCAAAGTTTAACTACAGGCAAATAGCACATATCAACCTTTTCTAATGACAACAGAAAACCAAGATGGCTCAGGCTTCTATTTGATAAGTACTACGCTCCATTGAGCAACTCTGTTCTTTACCTTTCTTGACACCCACAAAAATCAAAGAGAAAAATATCTAAATATACAAGCTTAATGTAACAAGATAAGAAAAACCTAAACTATGTAATGCTCCGGCAATCTACCGATCATAATCACAGTTGTTTGGTCAATGTCTATGCTTAATTCAGTGAGAAAGGATGTTTGGCAATAGAGCTAGGCATAAAATATTTGCATGAAGGATCTTTCTTATGTATAAAGTTGGGTGAGTGAGTGTATAGAGTCACAGCTTTCAGCTTTCTAAAATCCTATGCATCAGTCTTGCTACGATGATTCTTTAGTGCTGGGAAGGATCATCCAGGAATCTAAGGTAACGCAATGGTAATACTTTGCTCACTTTTTTTTTAAAAAAAAGATAGCACTTCCAAATCAGTGTAGTCACCCAAAGTCAAAAAAGCCTTAAAGGCAAAGGAAAGGGGCCACAGCCCTGAGAACTATAAAATGACGAATGGGGAGACTCCCCCTGCTGAATATATTCAGGTATATAAAGGCACATGGAGGAGTACTTAAAACATCATTGTCAACTCTAAGTCAGGTGCATTTTTTAGCTTGGAAAAGAACTGAGACCCAAGCCTGCCATGATTCAAAAGTGTGTGTGGCTGGTGTTCCTGGTGGTTCTGTTCATTACCAGCATCCTATCTCTGGACTGTAACTTACTGAATGTTCACCTGAGGAGAGTCACCTGGCAAAATCTGAGACTTCTGAGCAGTATGAGCAATTCATTTCCTGTAGAATGCCTAAGAGAAAACAAAGCTTTTGAGTTGCCCCAAGAAATGCTATCATCCACCCAGCCAGTGACAAGGGACATAAAGGAAGCCTTTTATGAAATATCCATGCAAGCCTTCAACATCTTCAGTCAAGACACCTTCAAATCCACTTGGGAACGGAAACACCTGAAGCAAATCCAAATGGGACTGCATCAGCAAGTAGAGTACCTGGAACAATGCTTGGAGGAAGAAGAGAATGAAAACGACTGGAAAAAAATGGAAGAGGATGAGATGGAGCACTCGGGAGCTGTGGTCCCCCAGCTGGGAAACCTAGAATTAAAGAGATATTTCAGCAGGATAAAGAATTTCCTGAAAGATAAGAAATACAGCCGCTGTGCCTGGGAGATCATCCGAATGGAAATCAGGAGATGTTTCCACTACTTTCAGAAATTCACAGAACTACTCAGGAAAAAATAAGGTATATTTTCAGAATTAAAATTTCACTTCCCTCCAAAACCTCCTTATCCTTTTCCTCCTCCTTCATATTCTAAGGATTATTGTACTATGCTGTAAGCCTGTCCTCAACTGGGTTAGTGGTAGATTACATAATTGCTTTTTCTAAAACTTGGTCTTGGGACATCAGTCACCTTCCCCTCTCTAAGGGGAAGTAACTCCAATCATCCCTGGGGTGATCAAAGGAGTCTTGTTAGAAAGTCCCTCAGACAGCTTTAAAGGAGTAATATCTCTCCATCTTCTATTCTCTCTTCCTCTTTTTTTCCGACCATTTTGTGTGAGCTTTGTTCAACTTCTTTGAACTTCACCAAGACAATGACTACAGGATGTGAAGCAAAGAATGGTACAAAATAGAATATGTCAATGACTTAACCCTCTTGCTGCCAAGGTTGTTTATTCTTTGCAAATACGGCACATTAACAGAGCTTATACCATTTCCTTAATACAGTCAAAACCCTTCCTTTTCTCCCCTTCTGCCTGGAGGGAAAAGGCTAACATTTCTGGCCCATTTGCTTCTCAGCTTGTTTTGTTTAAAATGATGTGGTTTGTACAAAGGTACTTCATTACTTTAAGAGAGTAAAGAGTCTTAGTGAAATTGGATGAACAGTTGAATTAGATGACCATTCAGCTCTCTTTTAACCCTTGAGAGCCTCTGATTCTAAAGCAGAGATTCATTCCCAATGTGTACTGTTCGATTCCTACATCTAGAGAATAGAAAATGCTGCAGCAAAGTTAAGAATACCTGTCTTTTATTGTTTATTTGTGTGCCTGAAATAAAAGCGTAGAGTCATTTTATGAAGTAAGTTTACATTGGATTTTCCTTGTTAGAAGACTACTTTCTGTCCATTAATTAAATGAGCCATTCTACTAATATGTGACATTTTCATAATTTTTATCATTTTAATTTTAATTTCTGATTTACATATAACTGTTGTACACCTTTACAGTATGAATTTTTAAAGCACATATTTTTAAAAATATTTTTGAAGGTTATTTTGTACCCAGATTACCTAGATTATCTGCTTAACTCTTTTCTTGCATGGCCCTCCATCTGTATTAATGTGCAGCCTGAGTGAGATGAACTTTCTCTTCTGCTCTTTCCCCTACCCTATTTCAGAACCATCTACCTTCAAGGAAGAATGAACATAGAAATTGTGGCTACATACATGCACAAAAAAGGGTAAAATGCACCTGAGTCATCAGAAGACCTCTCCTGCTAATGCCATTAACAGATTCCAGACTGTTCCAAGAGCAGTGTTCAAATGGCATTGCCAAAGAAAAGAAAGTCTTCTGACAAAAAGGAGGCAAATTTTCAGTCTACCTATTAGAAGTATTTGAAAGAACAAGTTGTGGATCATGGTATATGGATTATCAGCAGAAAAATCAGATGATAAATTTAATTAGTGTAACCCATTTACTAAAAACAACTCATTAACAAATCTGTTCCAAATTAGGAAAAAAAAAAATAAGCACTATAACCTATAGAGGAGTTGGGATATGCATGGCTGACTGCAGTTCGAGCCCTGGACCTGGCAGCTTGCTTTCTCACTTTCCATTTCTCTCTGTGTCCCTCTCCCGTCAAATAAAAATAAATAAAATTAAATAATGTTTTTTTGTAAAAAAAAAGGAAGAAGATAGGGACGTGGTATTTTCTATGAATTTCTCTAATAAGACCTGACCTCCCTAATGTTACTGAGATGATGTCAGCTATTTTAGTAACGCAAGATTGCCGTCTTGCAAAATGTTTGCTGTGCAGGAGGGAAAAGAATTGGCCAAGAGGGGCTGACAAGTGATCTGGTGGCTAAAGAGGCTGGACTTCTACATGGCTGAACATGGTTCAAGTCCAGGACCTGGCAACTTACTTTCTTTTTTTTTGGAGAGGTTTTTGCTATAGGGCGCGTGTGCTTGCCAGAGACAGAGACAGAGAGACAGAAAGCGAGAAATCACCCCCCAGGAGAGATGGCCATGCCGTAATCCCTTCTCCTCCATTCTCCTCTCGGGATCTTGGGCACGCACGCACACGCACCAGGCGTGAGTTTTAAGCCACCAGGTCCGGAACGCGAACCGCGGTCGACTGCGTGGGAGTCCAGCGACATAGCCATTACGCTAACTGCTGGTTCCCTGGCAACTTGCTTTCTCACTTTCCATGTCTCTCTCTGCCTCTCTCTCGTCAATGTCAATAAAATAAAATGACAATGAATAAAATTAAATAAAATAATCTTAAAAAAAAAAAAAAAAAGAATAGGCCAAGAAAGCAACACATTCCCAGTCAGTAAAGATTGTCCTATTTTGCGGCCAGGGCAGCAGTCAGAACAGTGGGCTTTTATGAAGAGCACAGCTAATCAGAAAAAGGAAAACACTTCCAGTGAAAAATAAGTAAGGTCACAAACCAACATCATTACAAGAAAAAATACTAACAGACAATACGAAAAATGTTTCATCTCTTGTGATTATAGAAATGCAAAACAGGACAACTAGATACCTAGCTCTATCAGTATGGCAGAGACATAAAGGAATGACAATATTCAAGTATGAGTGGGGTAGACAGTGTGAGGAAACAGATTCTCTTGTGTATTGCTGGGGAGAGGGTAAGCCAACACATGTTTCAAAGGGCAATATGACAGTCCTAAACATCCTGGGAAGTGCACCAACCCCTTTGACCCAGCTATCATAGCTGCAGAAATTTATTTCAAGGAAATAATTAGATAAGACCATATTCTGGAGCCTTATTTATAATATCCTCCTTGTGTTCTTTCTTTTCTTTTCAAGTCTCTTATTTTCTATTTTGCCTAGAATAGTTTTAGAGGGTTTTTTTAATACTAAAATTAAAGAAACTGTACAAGCTTATCATCACTATAAGGACCTTGTTTTCCTTAGACCAGGACAAATGCTGTCCTTTAACTTTGCTAATGATGCCTTTGGGGACTTCTTGGGCAATTCAAGTCTTTTCGTTGCTTCCCAGCTGCTGCTCCTATATCCCAAAGGAATTCTTCCTTGGGGATCCTTTCATAATGAAATGTTTATAAAGTGCCATTCAGTACTTGAAAGATGTTGCTGTTTTTGTTTTGTTGGACCTGCTGGTAATACTCAGAAATCACCTGAGAAAGTGTTCTGTGTGTTCACATTCCTGACTTAGCAATCTCACTTCTTTGTTAAATGGAAACTCTTCACTCTGTAAAGGGAAAACTCCCAGAATCACGCTGAGCCAAGCACAGTTTCCACTTAAAATGCCTGAGAACGAGATGTTAGAGGACAAAATAAAGAAAGAAAAAGAAAGAAAGAAAGAAAGAAAGAAAGAAAGAAAGAAAGAAAGAAAGAAAGAAAGAAAGAAAGAAAGAAAGAAAGAAAGAAAGAAACTGTAAATGGTTCATTCTCCTTGGGAGAGGGACTGATTGGGCTTTCCACAGAAAAGCTGGTAACACGGGTCAACTTGCGAAGTTATAAAGAGGTAGCGATTCCAACAGGTGCACAATATGTAGGCATCTAACTTGTGCAGCGAACCAGGGTCCCCTAAACCTAAAACGCGCACCCACATGGGAACTCCGGGCAGACTAGGCAACCCGTTTGCTTGGACGTGGAAACGCGAACACCGCTCAGGACGCCTTAGCCGCGGAGTCTGCTTTTTCTACAAGGCAGAAGGGACTTGGATTTCAACCTGGAGCCCCACGCGACGTCACAACTCCAGGTTCCTTCCGGGGTGAGCCACCGCGCCGCTATGTCCAGGCAGCGTCTGGAGGTGTCCCAACTTATGCGCACCTCATTCTCTGTAAGGCTGCCCTCCCGCCCTGGAACGCTCGCAGACCCCAGAACCTTGGCTTTCTGCCCCCAGGAGGTGCGTGCCCTCCTCCTCTGTCCCGGCTGGGCCCAGCCACGAAGCCTTTAGTTAGAGATTCCGCACTGGACTGGGGCGGAACCTCGCTTCCACTCTCGAAAGCAGCACCCTTCTCGGGATTGCGCCCTGTGCGGCGCGCCTGGGCTACGAGTTGAGAAATGCGCCCTGGGCCACTGGCCGCGGAGGGGGCGGGAGGAGCAACTTTCCTCCGCCTCCAGCCGCAAGGCTCGGGTGCGGCTGCCGGGCCGGGCCGGGCTCGTCGGCTTCCCGAGCCGGATCCACGAGCGGGGCTGGTCCGCGGCCGGCGTGGACAGCAGGGAAGGACGAGAGGGGCTTCCTTCTCTCCTCCAGCCCCGCCAAATGTCGGAAAGGCAAACAATGGGGGGACGCGGAGAAACAAAAGGCCATTCGACACGATCTGAGCCGGTCGCGAGGTCCCCACCGGGGACCCCGCCGGATCCCGAGGGGTTTAAGGTCTCTGCCATTTCCCAGGCGCCAGCGCCTGGCCCTTTACCTTCCCGAGGGGGAGTCCAAAGTTTGGGGAGAGCAATAAAGGAAAGCTGAGGGGTTTTCGCCGCCTTCCCCACGGCGGGAGCGGGAGCTGCTAGTGCAGATGTTTGACAGTTGTTGGCCCCAGAGTTGGGCGCTTTCGCACGGCCTGGACGCGCTCCTCTGCGGGAAGCATCCGCTGCCCCGGGGCGACCCGACTGACGGGACCGAGTTCCCCCACGCAGCCCCAAGCCGAGACTCCTCCCTCAAGATCAAGACGCCCAAACGTGGTCCCCTTGCCCGGGCGCACTTTCGTAAAAGTTTGTCTTCCCGCCACCCACAGCTCGACACGCACCCCGCAGGCTTCCGCGATGTGGGACGGGTTCGAGGACAGACTTGCATTCAAAAGGAAGATTTTATTAATTTTCTGTCTCTTAAAATCAAGGCCACGGATCCCGACTGGCGAGCTGGATCCTCATTCCCGCCCGGGAACTACGCACGAGGAGCCGGCCAGAAGCCAAGGCGTGGGCATGGGTCTAAAACCTACTCCAGTCCCGGAAGCCCGCGCGCGGCGGGCGGGGACGCCGGGGCCACTGCCTCCCGCCCCTGCTGCACCCGGTCCCAGGTGCGTCCCGCACCTCTGCCGGCCTCGGCGCGGTCCGGAGCGAGGAGCTGGCTCCTCTCACTTGGAGCGGTTCTCACTCACCGAGGGGGTCGTACCTTCAGCCCAGGGCCCTGTCGGCTCCCTCGGTCTAGTCAGCTGCAGCCCGCGCAAGAGAAAAGGCTGAATTCCGGGCAGCAGCGGCGACGCTTGCTGAAACACACGAGGGGCGCTCCAGCCTGCGCGCGATCCCAGGGAGCCAGCCCGCGCGCCGACAAACGCTGGGCTCCCCCTGCAGCCGCCGCTCCGAAGCAGCCCCCACATGCACCCGGCGCGCTGCGCAGCCGGGTCTCGCCAATCGCGCGGAGGCGCAAAGAGGGGACCCCTGGCGGCCGCCTATGGAATGGCAGCTCGTGAGGGAAAGGAATCAGGTAGCCTTGAGGATCATTTTTCTTCTGGAAAGCAATGGCACGTGGGCAGTTGACCCCGGCTCCCCACCTCGCATAAAAAAGACACTGACACTCAGGCCAGGTTGGTGAGAAAGATGTCGGATGAAGAAGGATGCATTTTGGGCCCACAGGGGCCACTTCCAAGGCACTTAGAAAACTTACCTTCTCCGGGCTTTCCTAACTGTTGAAAAATGCCAGGGACTGCCTGACACAGAGTGGAATATTAATCACTGGCAAACACTTTGAGGTTCTAACAGATTTACTAGAACAAGGTGAGAGTAATGGAATGAACATGGACTTTGAAGTCCAACCCACAGCCTACCACTTTCTACTTGTGTGATCTTGGTCTACCTATCATTTTAAGCCTCTGTAATTGCCTCTATGAATTAGAGAGAGCAATATCTAACTTGCAGGGTGGTTGTTAGGGGTAAACTAAAAATAGGCAGTATTCTTAGTTCATATTGGGAGTCATCAAATATGAGCTCCCTGCCTTCTTTAGAAAAAAGGATTAGTTCTTCCACATCTTGTTATTCTCCATATGATAGCATCTTAATGCATATTGATTGAGAACCACTAAATGACTAACGATGGCATTTTACAATTCTTACTATACTTTAAAGAGGTGTGAAAATGTATGAAATAGAAATTAGGATGCATAGAGAAAATATTCCTCCCTTGAAAGAGGTTTCCACGATGACTAAGAACCTCTAAAATCACACACATCGTTGCAATACCAAGTGAGTGCTGACACTGCAAAAATCATTCAATAAAGAGTTATGATCTAATGATATCAACCCTATCATTACTTCTGTGTCACTTGGGCAGTGCAAAGATATTGGCCATCTTAAATATAAAACTCAAACATAGAGGGACTTCCAGTTACAAAAACATGGCCACAAGCAACGTTTTGTTCCTCACTGAGGAATGTAACCTCATTTCCAACCTGCACTAGTCTTCCGACAGTCAAATCCAGTCACTGCATTTAAAGCTTCTTTGGCCTTTGGCCTCATCAACCGGCACAATTAGGACATAAGTGTTACAAGTTTGCTTTTATTAGTTCTCTCTTATTCACTAGTTCTTAAGTGAGAGAGAACTATTGCCTACCTAAAATTTCTCATTATGTAATTTTCTTTTATTTCTGTCAGGAAGAGGAAAAACAAGGTTTCTTGTCTCAGAACATTGTGATCCAACTTCTACAGAGGTAGTGCTCACCCTCAGGGTGCAACCGAGCAAGTCACTGGCAGGGCTAAAAGTGTGCTACGGATGGAACGTGTACTCCCAAAATTCAGTGTTGAAATACAGTTGTGACAGGATGGAGAGAATGAAAATTGAATCTGACAATGATATTGGAAGGTGGGCCTTTGAAAGGAGATCAGGGTTACATAAGGTCATGAGGGTGGTGCCCCAAGACTGAATTTTGGTGAGAAGGAGAGGAAATGAAATAGAAGGCATACTCTCTGCTCTTGTTCTGTCTTGTGATATGATGCCCCGCACTGCCTTGGGATTTTGCAGGAGTCCCCACCAATGAGAAGACTCTCTCCAGATGCAGGCCCTTGACTGTCAAAATCATGAGCTAGATAAATTTCTATTCTTTGTAAGTTATCCAGCATGGTATTCAGTTGTTAGTGACAGAAAAATGGACTAAAACAGATTGCACTCAGTTTTAACCTACACTAATGAATCGGTCTTGGCCTCTCTGGGCTTCAGCCTTGTCCCTAGGGAAAAGAGAACTTTCATCCTACTTCTACCCCCTTAGTAGCTCCTTCTCTATGGAGGAATGGTAAATCTGGTGATTGAAAGGGAGCCTTAAATATTTCCTAGACTACTTTCACCACGAGTAGGGTTATTTACTCTCTGATCCATCTTTTCTGCCTGTGACAGAGTTACTGGAGAATAACTCGACCTTCAGAATCTATTTGGAGAGGCTGACGTTCAAGCCCTTCTTGGTCCTCATTGACAACTCACTCTCCAGTCCAGCTTATAGAAGTCCTATGTGGAGTTAGGTAGCAGTCCTGACTCAACAGCAAATGGAGCAAGATACTGCTGCTCACTGGCTAGTATTTTTATGTGACTGCTTCTCTACTTCTTCAAGAAAGCAATCCAAAGGGAAAGAATGAAGAAAGAAAAGGATTCAAGTATCAAAAATTCACCTAAAATGAACCAGTCCTTTCTGTCCAACTTGTTTCTGCTGTAGTCTTCCCTGTCTCAATGACTGGCCACACCAGCCTTTCAGGTGCTCAGACCCCAATCTGTGGCATCATCTTTGACTTTTCTCCTCTTCTATTCTACCTCTGATCTCTCAGCAAATCATCTTGCCTTCAAACAATACCCAAAAGCAGATCTCTTTCTATAGTTACTCCCATAGTTACCACCTGGCCTAAACCACTGACCAACACTGATAGCCTGGATTACTGCAATAGCCTCCTAACTTATCCCCTGCCTCCACTCTGCCACTCCCACCACCCACCGTGGTCTACTGTCAATATAACACCCACTGTAATTCTCTTAAACGCACGTCATGTCTTGTCACTCTGCTACTCGAAATCCTCCTTTGGCTTCCTGTGTGCTCAGAATAAAGCCAGTACAAATTGGCACCCCTTTATTTCTGCCCTCATCTAGTACTACCTTTCCCATCATAAACGCATCTCCATCCACCATGCCCTCCTTGGCTCCCCAGAAATGCCAGAGAAATTTCTACTGTTACTGAACATAAGCCGGTTTGTTGCTGGATATACGGTAAACCAGAACACAGAAACACCAGGCTTGTGGAGGAGAAAAAGAAAGGTTCTATTGAAAAATTCCAACAGAAGGTAATTGTCAAATCCACCTTCCTTAACATAAAAAAGATACAGTCTTTTGTACAGGAATATTTTCCTCCCAAGTCTTCAGTCAGGTCCTATATTGAAAAAAGAATTGAAACTGGTTCAGTACTACAGCAGCTCCACTGGTTTCCTCCTTGCAGCTGGAGAAAGCTTAGGCCACTCAGCCCTCTCCAGCACATGTGCCCTGTAGGCAAACTTACACAACCAAGTTAGTACTATGTCTTTCATACAACGGTCATTAAAGAAAAAAAAAGCATCAGGAGTAAACAATCCTGTGACATGGTGTTCTGAGCTATGTGACAAATGGTCAGTTCTTGTTTTGTTTTTCTTAGGGATTTTTTGCTATAGGGCACATGCTCTCACCAGAAAGAGACAGAAAGTGACAAATTACCCCCCTAGGTGGGATAGCCACACCGAAATCCCTTCTCCTCCATTCTCCCATTCTCCTCTCAGGATTTTGGGAATGTATGCACATGCACCTGGTGTGAGTTTAAGGCACCGAGACCAGGACTCGAAATGCAGTCAACTATGCAGGCATCCAGCAACGTGACCATTACACCATCTGCTGGTCCTAGTATTTCTTATCAGAACAATTAGGGTATTTTGTGTGAGCAAAAGGAGATTATAGTTCAACAGGAAAATAAGTGATGTTTTGGAAATCTACTCAAATTTGTTCCCATTTCACCACTGCAGACCCTTGAAGCTTATGCCCTCTGGCAGGAAGAGTCTTCCCCAACCCCAGAGCTCAGAGACTTCATGTCTCACTGCCTCACTTCTTTGGCTTTTAGCTCAGAAGTCACCAGAATCCTCTCCTTTTGCCCTATTTAAAATGACAGTCGACACTTGTCTGACATGTCCTATCCACGTTCCATACTCCATATTTCTCCATGGGATGTACTGCCATCTGATATGCCATATCTTACTTATTCTGTTTACTCTCTATATTACTTTTCTATGGCCAGAGGACAAATTGCCACAAACTTAATAGGTTAGACAAGACGAACTTATTATCTTTTAGTTCTGAAGGTTAGAAGGCCAATAAAGCTCTCATTGGGATAAAATTAAGATGTTAGCAGGGCTACTCTTTTTTTTATTTACATTACTCAGGAAAAAGCTTAAAATAGAGAAGCACCCTTCACAGGGCTCTGACATGCCATGATCCCTCCACACTCTCAGCATGCTTCTCAGGCCAACCAGACTGGGGACTCAGATAGGTCTTCGTAGCTTCCAGCTCCACAGTTCAGCGTGCCAGCTGCACCACAGAGAATGGGCCTGTGTTTCCTTTTTAAGTCTACAGGAGAGAGTCCATTTCCTTGTTTGTACCAGATTCTAGAGACCAACTACATTTTCTGGTTTGCAGCCCCCTTTCTCTTTTTTGCAGACAGAAAGGACAGGTTGAGCCCCTCCCAGATGCATCACTGACCCTTCTGCCTTCCTGTCCCACCTACAAGGACCCTTGTGATCAGTTGGGCCCATCTAGATAATCCAGGATTATCTCTCTGTTAAGGTCAGCTGATTGGCAGCTTTAATTCCATCTGCAACCTAATTCCTCTTTGCGATGTAAAGTATTGGGTAGCCAGGAAAGTCATGATGCATTTTTGCATTAAAAAACAGAAAAGACATCTTGACTTTCCCAATGACCTAATATTTCACAGGTTATGGGGATAGTCACATAATCTCTGAGGGCCATTATTCTGACCACCTGCACTGCCCTAATCTTTCCATGAGAATGAATGGAAGCTCTTTACGATTTTTGGCTGATTGGTTCACTGCTATAGCCTTATATCAGCTCAATAAATGTATGTACTTGATGACTAAATTTGCCCCCCCCCGCAAATTTTACTGTTGGAGTTCTAACTTCCTGTGTGGTAAGTATTTGGAGATGGAGCCCAGAGGTAATTAGGATAGATGAGGTCATTAGGGTGGGGCCCTCATTGTGGCATTAGTGGCAGAAGGAGGAGGAAGAGGAGGAGAGGAAGGAGAAGTGGAAGGAGGAAGAATAGCAGAAGGAAAAGGGGAAGAAGGGTAGAAAAGGGGCAGAGAGGAATAAAAGAGGGAGGGAGAAATAAAAAGGAGAGAAAGAAGGAGAGGAGGAGGAGAAATCGCTCTCTTTCACCATGTAAGGACACAGAAAGAAGGCAGCCATCTGCACAACAGAAAGCAGACCCTTACCCGCCACCCAATCAGCTGTCATATGGACCTTAGACTTCCTAGTCTCCAGACCTGTGAGAAAGAAGTGTTGTTCAAGTCACCTATTCCATGGTATTATGTTATGGCAGCCCGAGCAGATTTGGTAGAATACGTCTTAATACTTACTGACAATTCATCCAAGAGACTTCACCATGAGCAATGCAAATACTTAACATCTACTATGCACTCACACTGTGCCAAAAAGTTGCTCAACACTTTACAGGAAATAGCTCATTTAATTCTCACAAGATCCTTATGCAGTAGGTACAGATGAGAAATCCATAGGCTATTAAAGTAACTTACCAAAGAAATCCATAGGCTGAACAGTTGAAGAAATTTGCTGCTGCTTACATGCAGCTAGTACATGGCATAACCAGGTTTTATTTTTCAATTTTTATTTATTTTTAAACTTTTTTTTGCTGTAGGGTGTGTGTGCTCGCCAGACAGACAGAGAGACAAGGAGACAGAAAGCGAGAAATCACCCCCCGGGGGGATGGCCATGCTGCAATCCCTTCTTCTCCATTCTCCTCTTGGGATCTTGGGCATGCATGCACGCGTGCCCGGCGTGAGTTTAAGCCACAGGGTCAGGGACTTGAACTGCGGTCGACTACATGGGAGTCCAACAACATAGCTATTACACCAGTTGCTGGTCCCAATAGCCAGGTTTTCAACGTGGCCATGTGACTTAAGTCCATGGCTATAACTTCCACACTCCGCTGCCACTATCATGTGGGAGTGGGTATCACTGGATCTTGCCCTCATAATGCTTACAGTCTAATAAGAATGACAATGAAAACACAAAGACTCTCGGGAGTAGGATAGAAAAGGCACACGGAATGGAGCATAGAGACAGGAAAAAGTACTGCTGGATGGAGGCAACTGTGCAGAGTTTCAGGGAAGATGGGGCATTTGAACTGAACCTGAAGATGGTAGGCATTGCTGGAGTGGAAAGATCTTTTCAGGCGGGGAGAATTACAGGAGTAAAGATACAGGAAGGCAGGGAAAATTGAGATGTTTTCTAGAAACCAAGATTAATCCAGTTGGTTTGAGCCCTAGGAGTATAGTTAGAAGACAGGGACTGGGATGCCAAATGCCAGGCTAAAGATCAAAGGAAATGCAATGATTTCTGCTAACAGTTACTAATGGGAAGAAACTGCCTGAAGCAACTGCCAAAGTCATGTCTGTAGCTGTAACTCAGGCAACAGGAAAAAAAGAAAATAAACTTCTTACTGGGTAAGATGTTCTTCAAGACTGTTAACTCTGCTTGCCACATTATAAAAGGGCGATCACAGGCCTGTAATTTTGGGTCCAGAGCATGACCTTATATATTTTAGATTCAAAAGGTTCTAAAAGAGAGTGAAAATAGATAATGAGAGCAAATGGCCCACTCCTGACTTTTGGAGAAGTTCGGTTTTTGCTATTTCCATTTCATGAATAAAATAACAGGATGAAGTGACTTGCCCAAGATTACACAGTCAGTAATTCAGGGACATGGATTCCAGATTTTACGACCATTATTGCTTTGTGTATCTTGATATTTAAGTGGAAAAGGCCACAAGGATGCGTTTAGCTGATGCGGTCATCAGCATTCAGGTTCCTTCCTTCCCTTCACCCTGAGCAACAAGAGTTCACAAAGTTAAATGCAGACCTAACAAATTTCCAACAATAAAGCACACTTTCTACTACTTAGGTTTTGTTTTCAAGACCCTAAGTAGTCCCAGGACTGGAGAAATTGTCACAATGCTCATGGCAGCTTCTGAGATAACAGAATTTGTGAAAGAGCTCTTGGCCCTTGATACAAATGTGCATGGCTTCTGCATGTGAGCATGTGCCCATATATTTATACACAAATATCCTTTTAAGCAATTTTAAAAGGCATGTTTCTGCTAGTGTAATTCTTAACATTTATGTCACTAGATGTCTATAATAATTTCCTCTGCAATTTCTATTACATCGAGCTCATTTTGCAGACGGCATAAAAAGGTCAGAGTTTGGTAGTAGGGAAGAAACTCTGACACTGGTTAAAGCTGCACTAGTGACAACTGAACAAGATGCAGTTTGGAATCGTAATGAACAATTATCTACCTGTCATTCTATAAGAATAGCGGAAAGGGACCAGCAGATGGCGTAATGTTTATATCGCTGGACTCCCATGTAGCCGACTGCAGTTCAAGTCCCACACCCAGCGACTTAAAACTCATGTCAGGTGCGTGTGTATGCATGCCTGAGATCCTGAAAGGGGACTGGAGGAGAAGGGATTGTGGCATGGCCATCCCATCTGGGGGGGGGGGGGGGTGATTTCTCACTTTCTGTCTCTCTCTGTTTCTCCAGAGAGTGCACATACCCTATAGCAAAAATCTCCCTTACAAAAAAAAAAAAAAAAAAAAAGAGGGAACATGGTTATGTCACTGGACATAACCACATGGCTGACCACAGCTCGAGTCCCAGACCTGGTGGCTTGAAAATCATGCTGGGCATGTGTGCATGCATGCTCAAGATCCTGAGAGAATAGAGAAGAAGGGATTTAGTGTGGCTATCCTCCCCCTGGGGGGTGATTTCTCATTTTCCCTATCACTGTGTCTGTCTCTTTCTCTCTGACCAACACATGTGCCCTAAAGTAAAAGCCTCTATAAAATAAATAAATAGAGGGAATGCTCTTTCCCAAGTCATTATTTATATAATTTTATTGAAATGTTTTTATTATTCATAGTGACCTAAGCTCCTTTAGATATCCCTGCCAGACTTATGTTTTTTCTTTTTATAAAAAATGGTGAATCTTTAACAAGTGACTCAAGAGATGAGCCTGATGCCTTTGCTCTGGCTTAACACAAGCCAGGTGTGGTACATTTGTGGTCTACCCCAGCACTATGAATAATAGAGGGGAATTCTCTCATCATTGAACAAGTCATGCCAAGCAGCTGGCATGTTGGTTAAGGCCTTGGAGTCCCACTTCGCTGACTATGGTTCAAATCCTGGACCTGGCAGCTTGAAAATCATACCGGGCACATGCGTGTGCATGCCCAAAATTCCAAGAGGAGAATGGAGAAGAGCAGACTATGGTATGACCATCTCCTCTGGGGGGTGATTTCTCATTCTCTCTCTCTGGTGAGCATACACACTCCACAGTGAAAAATCTTAAAAATGAAACAAAACAAAAACAAGTTGGCTTAGATATAATCCAAGGAGGGTTAGTTTCCAGGAGAACCAGAGTCTAAGTCACATCTAAAGTCAACTTAAGGCTGCTGCATCCCACATGGCTGATTGCATGCTCAAGTCCCTGATCAGAAGCTTGAAAAATACACCTAGTGCATGTGCGTGTGTGTCCAAAATCCCAAGAGGAGAACAAAGGACAATGGATCGTGGTGTGGGTAGCCCCCTTGGGGGTTGCTTTCTCAGTTTCTCTTTCTCCCTCTCTCTGGTCAAGTGCATGTGCCCTATAGCAAAATTTTAAAAAGTAGTAAAATAATAAGGCACCATAGCCTGGATATCCCCATTTGCCCCCGTCCAGCAGGCCAGGTCAATTCCTAGTGAGATTTTAGTACCTTTAAAAAATGGAAAAACCTGGCCACTATGTGCTCAATGGGTTGGGAAAGTTGTATTCTCGAGGCTATTAATCCAGCATGTATAGGAGAATCGAGAAGAGGTCACTGTGTCATGGATGCTTCCAACTCATTTTAACCCCTTTCTCCTCGAAATAAAAAAATAATGAGAGCTCAAGCAGACTTTCTCTATTTGAGAAACACAGCTTTACTGCTTTTGTGATCAATGCTCACTACCATCACCAACAAATCAGTCCTTAGTCCCCAAAGTGCCTCCTTAGTTCTCCTAGAATGTGTGTGAGAAAGAAATGAAGGAAATAAACTTTCCTACTGTGAGACTGAAGGTAGCTTTTGAAAGAACTGGGAACCTCTCCAAACCATCCCCTGCCCTTCAGATATAAAAAATAAACAAGATCTTTCCCTTTCCATCATAATTAAGGCAGGAGACAAAAGTAAGGATATCATTCATCCTGACCTTTAGCCTCCAGCTGTTCTTAGTCAGGACCCTATTTTCTCAAGAATCCAATTAGGTTTGATACACTGCTCAATATTAATTTCCTCTTAAGAAGCTACTTCATCATTTGGAAAGTCCCTCGGGTTGAATAATTATTGAATTTCTAAATGGCTTCTGGCCAGCCTCAATTGTGATAGTGTTTTATGTCCACTAATACGAAAGAGACTTGTCTTAGATATTTAACAGCCCTGATAATGCTTTTCAGAGGGAAAAAAAAAAATCTCTCCTAAATGATTTTTGGAATCGTTTCAGCTAATTTTTTCCCCTAAGTCTTCTTGCATAATGCTCAATGCAGTCTCTGTAGAGATGAGTGACTTCCTTCCTTTCTTCCTTCCTCCTTTTATTCCTTTCTCTTTCTCTCCATTACTCTCTTGACTCCTTTCTTCTTCATCCCTTTGTTATCTTGTTCCATAGAGGATTATAATGGCTAGGTAACTCATTAAGCTTTCTATCCAATGTCCCCAAAGAACAATTTCCTTTTTTTATAAGATTGCATTACAATTTCCATTCCCTTTCCCTGTCCTTTTGTTTTCCTGTGTTCTTTTCGGTTTCTTTCACCAGATGCTAAACCACATATTCATTTAAAGTTGCTCCTCACTGTTGCTCAAACTGTCAACAACCGGAGCCAAAAAAAAAAAAAAAAAAAAAAAAAAAGGAAAAGAAAAAAGTAAAGGCATACAAGTTTATAGGAGAAGAATGGGAGCTGGTGGAAAGGATCCTATGACACCAAGCCCCCAACAAAGAGATGGAGCCCAGACACACCAGTTACCAATTTGTCTTGCAGTTTGTCCATGGCAACACCACTATTAGAACACACATCTCCTAGCTTTCAGTCTAGGGATTTTTTAGGTTTGGGAGTGGTTTTTCATTGTTGCTGTTGGCCACTGAAAGTGGCTTGTGTGAAAGGCCTCTTTATAGGTCAGCGATTTGGAAAGACTGCTCTCCCTTCCCTGGGTACTGAATAGAAGTGCTTGGCTTGTTCATTTGGCAATGCTCTGAGCTCCCCTGCATCCCCAGGTTTTGTTTTTCTTAGAAAAGGTGGGTTTTTTTATTAAGTGTTTTTCCCAAAGCCTTACTCTTGTTGTTTGATTTCTTTTCCTGCCAACCTCTCACTACAATATACACCCAAAGTGACAGGGAGGAGGAAAAGAAAGACAAGAAAAGGGAAAAGGAAACAAGTAGGAAAGGAGGGTGAGGAAGGGAGAAAGGAAGAATGAGGGGAGGGAGGGAGGGAGGAGAGAGGAGGCCAGGAAAGAAGCGATGTTCAAAATTAGCAATAGTTTATACAGGGAAATTAATATGAAATATGCTTTCATTCCATTTTAATACTTACATTCATATTTGTTAGAAAGGAACTCAATGATTTAAGAGCAACCTCCAGTATTGGTCCCCTACCTTCCTTACTCCTACCCACTGTGTCCCCAACACCACCACCACCACCTCCTAGGGTACATTTCACTGAATCTTCTTGATAATGTTGGAGTATAATGTTGATAATGTAGGAGTATAATATTTCTTTAAAGACTCCTTCCTGTTGCGGGGTTTGCTGACCCAGCACCCCTCTTTATCTCACCAGCAATTTCCCCATTCTTTGATTTGTTTTTGGAAGACTATACCTACCCAAATACTCATTTCTTTTGTCTTCTTCCTTTAACTCACAAGTAGTCTAGCCAAAATTTGTTCCATCTCTTATCACTAGAACTGCTCAGTTGATCCATAGACTCTTGAGAAATAATAAATTGTTGTGCTTTTAAGTCACTAAAATGTGCAGTGATTGTTATGCAGCATTATTGTGGAAATAAATAACTGATACAGATAATATGACCTTGATGAGTAAAAGAATGCCTGGCCCATAAATAGATACTCATTAAATGTTTGCCAGACTGAAATGAACTGGAAGATTAATATTCATCAATAAAGGGTTGATTAAATATATTATGGTTAGCCTAATAATAGAACTATGCAAAAAAAGAGTAAAAATTCAATGAGCTGAGGCTTAGAATTTGTGTTTTTCTGCATATACATCAGTAAAGAAAGCATGCATAAAAAGCAGTATGTATCACGTAATCCCATTTTTAATATTTAAAAAATATACGCTGTAGGGGCTGACAGGTGCCATGGTGGTCAAAGGTACTGGATTCCCACTTGGCCAACTGCAGTTCAAGTCCTGGACCAGACAGCTTGGCTAACTGCAGTTCAAGTCCTGGACCTGGCAGCTTGCTTTCTTGCTTTCCCTTTCTCTCTCTGGTCAAATTTAAAAAATAATAATAACAAATGTAAATAAATAAATAAATAAATAAATCTTAAAATTGCATATATTCACAGAAAAGGATCTGGAAATATATATCCGAAAATATTGACAATAGTTCTCTTGATAGGAGCATAATAAGTACTTTCAGTTTTGTTTTTTATAATTTTTTAATCTAAAAATTCTCAATTTTATTTTGTAATAATAAAGAAATAAGGCCACAAGAAATCTTTTTATTGATGAACTACTCTGATATGATATTTGTTTTCTTTCCCTAAAGCATGGCATTTTTACTGAGAACCTTGGAGGGCAGAGAGAGAGAGGGTGATACAGTCAGGCTTTGTTTGACACCAAATGAATGTGCTGAGCACTACCATTGTTTCAAAACAGCTCTGTGTTTTGAAGCCTACCATGGGGCCACAGTCTGCCCCTGGTGGAAATATACATTCTGCTGCATTGGCAGAACCTGGGGAACAGATCCCTCCCAGGGCCACAATATGGTGTGACTATGGGGCCTACCAAGGCCTCCTATCAACCAGGGATAGCAAGCAATGGTGAGTGCCACGGCCTCTTCTGTCCACTTTCTGTACTGTCACCTCACTCATGCTCCTTTTCTGGTCCTGCCTTAGGGAAGAGTGCCTGGTCAGCAGCTTTTCCTCACACTCCCCTACTTCTGGTCCCCACACTCCTCCTCTGGCACTGGACCCTGCCTGCCCCAGCCCATTGATTCGAGGGGCATTCAAGAACTCCACCTTCCAGGCATAAAGTAGATCCAAGCAACACCCAGTGGAGGAGTTCTTCCCTGATCATTTATACACAGACCTGAGGTCACCACACAAGGATTAAGTCAGAACTCTCTGTGGCCCTGTCTAAACCATCCCCTTTCATCTCGCCCAAGTATGTTAGCCTACCTATGAGGTGTGTGTGTGTGTGTGTGTGTGTGTGTGAGAGAGAGAGAGAGAGAGAGAGAGAGAGAGAGAGAGAGAGAGATGCTGGGAAACGTGAGGTGGAGAAACTGGAAGAGAAACATACCTGAGTCACAATGAGAAAGAGTTGATGACATTGTTTAGATTTCACCATCCAGTGCCTGAAGCTAGCACCAACTCTGGAATTTCCAGTTATGAGAGTGAACAGATTCCCTTTACCCTAAGTTAGTTTGAGTTGGGCTTCTATCACTTGCCGCAGCAAGAGTTCCCCCTGCCCCCACAGGGTACATTGCTCACTGGGGTGGGGGAGGGTGGATAGGAGGAGAAAGCATTCCCTATCCCCACAGGTGCATAGTCATGCCACAATTCTTTCTCCTCCATCTCTCCCTCCTTTTGGAATTTTTGAACATCCACACAAAGGCATCTGGCATTTTTCTTAAATTGCTGGGTCCAAGACTCAAACCATGTGGTCAGCCATGTAGGATCCAGTCACCTTAGCCATCTTAACTACCACATTACAAGCTGACCCACCACAGCAAGAGTTCTAACACAGTTAACAACCTGTAGGTAGCTCAGGGGAACTCTCAGAATCAATAAGTATTGGAAGGACCCTCAAGATCATTTCTCTCAATGTCAGTGCAGCTCTAGAGCATTTACAGAAGACAGAGGGCAGAGAACTAATATTTATCAAGCAGCTGTGGCATGGCAGGACCTGTGTTAGACATTTTCACATCTATCATCTCATCTGATCTTCTCAATGACATTGAATGTTACATATTATTATTCTCATTTTAGAAATTAGGAAACTTGGGACTAGCAGTTGGCGTAAGGGCTATGTTGCTGGACTCCCATGTAGTCGACTGCAAGTCGACTGGGACTTCAAGTCCCAGACCTGGTAACTTAAACTCATGCCAGGCATGTGTGCATGTGTGCCCAAGATCCTGAGAGGAGAATGGAGGAGAAGGGATTACAGCGTGGCCATCCTCCCTGAGGAATGATTTCTCGCTTTCTGGCTCTCTGTCTCTCTCTTTCTGGTGAGCATGCATGCCCTATAGCAAAAACCTCTCAAAAAAAAAAAAAAAAAAAAAAATCAGGAAACTTGCCCCAGGTTCACACAAGGCTACCTAAGGCTTTCAATCATAACTTTGTGTTTCCTTACTCATCTGCCCTACAAGAATCAATGTTAGTGTTTGGGGAGTAGAGCTTGCTGTAGTAGACAACCTTAGTGCCCTATGCCATAGCTCTCATCTCTGATTTTTTTTCCTTCTTTTTTAGTTTTTTGCCATAGGTTGTGTGAATTCACAGGGGACAGACAGAGGGAAAGTGAAAAATCATCCCCCAGGGGAGATGGCTACACTGCAATCCCTTCTCCTCCATTCTCCTCCTGGGATCTTGGAATGCACACACATATGCCCAGTGTGATTTTCAAGCCACCAGGTCCAGGACTGCAACTGCAGTCAGCCATGTGGGAGCAGCACTTTAACCAACACGCCACCTGCTGGCCCCTCATTTCTGATTTTAGTGCACGTACAAAGCTGTTGGTTTCCCAGATCTCCAGCACAGGCAGCCTTTTGTTATCTGCCTCACGACTGTTTCCACAAGTGCAGGAAATGTGTTCAGAGGTGAGCCCAGTGTCTGTGCTGCAGTGAGGAAGGGCTACACCCTTCAAGGAAAACCAAAGGGGAGCGAGTTGGTAGATACATACCTGAGGTGGGTGAATATAGGAAGCATTCTTTATGTTTCTCAGAGACCCAAGCAAAATTTAGTCCCAGTGACCTGAAAGAGCCAGTTGCATGTATATCTATCCACATATTGGCTTTTCCTCCTTTATGTTGCAGTCTGCCTCATCTCTCATTCCTGCTTCCCAGAATCACCTCCCCCCAAAAAATCACCTGTTCTTCAGTCCTTATCTCAGGCTGATTTTGGAGAAATTCAAACCAAGATACTTGGGTTCCAGGTAGACTGGAAATGAAGCCAATATTGTGTATTCACTAGTAGAGGAAAAGGTTTATTGTTAAAAGACCTATTAAAAATAAGCTCAGGGGACCAGCAGTTAGCGTAATGGTTATGTCGCTGGACTCCCATGTAGTCGACTGCAGTTTGTGTCTTGGACCTGGTGGCTTAAAACTCACGCTGGGCGCGTGTGCGTGCGTGCCCAAGATCCCAAAAGGAGAATGGAGGAGAAGGGATTGTGGCGTGGCCATCCTCCCTGGGGGGTAATTTCTCTCTTTCTGCCTCTCTGTCTGTCTCTGTCTGCCGAGTGCACGCGCCCTATGACAAAACAAAAACAAAAACAAAACCTCAGATTAGGCCAAAAAGTGGCCCTGAAACAGAATAATTTTAAGCCAGGACATCTGTTAAGAAATATGCCCTTAATCAGAACTCCCTTTGAGGAAGTACAAGGTTTTTTTTTTTTTTTTTTTTTTCTTTTAAAGTTCTTGGAAAATGCTTAAAGTGTAGATTAAACATGCCTACAAGGAAGTACATTTAAAATTTAACCCTTTTTCTCTTCTGAGTAAATCTTCAATGAAAGTTCCCCATATCCTCCTTACTTTTTGTGTTGTCCATAAGTCTTGACCAGCACCCTGGAGAATCTCAATTCCTGTCACTGAACCTTTTTTCCCCCTCAAAATAGGTAGGAGACACTTAGCCATCAGTTTCCACCTGGAGGACAGCATAGTATTTCAGTTCAGAATATGGTGTAGGCAATGGAAGAGGGTCCAGTTCTATTAAGCAGAGGTCTGTAAGCCAAGTTTTGCTACAGAAACAAAGAACCCTTTGTGATGGTTAATTTGATGTGTCAACTGGGCTAAAGGATGCTGAGAGAACTGCCAAAACATTATTTCTGGGTATGTCTATGAAAGTGATTCTAGAAGATATTGGAATTCAAATCAGTAAACTAAGTAAAACAGATCAACTCTCACCAATGTGAGACAGCGTCATCCAACCCAATGAAGCCAGGAGAGAATGAAAAGGTGAAGGAAGAATGAATTTGCTTTTTGGTTGGTGCTGGGACATCTACCTTCTCTTGCCCTCATCCAGCAGGTCTCTTTGTTCTTGACCTTTGGATTGTGAAACTTTATTATATCAGCAGCCCTACTACCACACACACATACACCCATTTCTCAGACCTTTCCCTTTGGACTGAATTATACTGCTAGTTTTCCTGCTTCTCTAGTCTGCAGATGGCAGACTGTGGGACTTCTCAGACTCTGTAATCATGTAAGCCAGTTCCAATAATCAATCAGTCTCTCTGTCTCTCTCTGCCTCTGTCTCTCTCTCTCTCTCTCTATATATATATATATATATATGTATATATATAAAATTTATGCATGGATCTAAAAAAAATTTTGTACCAAAATAAACTCATACTTTAATTACATCTTCCCACGAACTTTCTGAAGTCCCTTTGTATGCTTAAAGTATAGATCAAACATGTCATGATATACATACATATATACACACATACTATGTGTGTGTGTGTATGTGTGTGTGTGTGTGTATATATATATATATATATAAAATATCTTTATTGGCTCTATTTCTCTGGAGAATGATGACTAATTCACCCTCCCTCCCCAATTGCAGTGACTTACAACTGTAAGGTTAACGTCTTGCTTATGCACTGTGCACATCTTGATGGGGAGGGGGAAAAGGCCTCTGCTCTGGTAGCTCCCACCACAGGACCCAGGCCGTAGAGCAGCCACTATCTGAATGTTAATGGTCACGGTGGCCCAGTGAAAAAGAGGCAAAGCTCATATAGGCTCTTTAACCTCCCATTTGAAAGTAATATACGCTGTTTATGTTTCATTGGCCAAAGAGAGTCATATGGTCATGACCGAGTTCCACTAAAATTTCAGATGACAATTGAGAAAAAGAAAAAAAGCAGAATATATGGGAAAAATGTCTACCACACTTGGACAATCATTTAACCTATGCTCCAAAGCTCTCATCCTGTATTATGGGGACACTCATTTTAAGAGGTTATCATGAGAGGGGCCGGCAGATGGCACAGTGGTTAAGGGCACTGGACTTCCACATGGCTGACTGCGGTTCGAGTCCCAGACCTGATGGCTTTCTTTCTTACTTTCTCTCTCGCTCTGTCTTCTCTGGTCAAATTAAAATAATAAATAAAGTTAAATAAAATAATTCTTTTAAAAAAGGGGGTTATTGTGAGAATTAAATGTGAAACTGCCTGTAAAGGACCTGGCAAGCAACCATTACTCAATAAATGTTGCTAATTTGTGATCTACCTGAAATAGAATGTTAAG
Source organism: Tupaia tana (assembly GCA_026018925.1). Classification (NCBI taxonomy): domain Eukaryota; kingdom Metazoa; phylum Chordata; class Mammalia; order Scandentia; family Tupaiidae; genus Tupaia; species Tupaia tana. The sequence continues at coordinate 60,164,432 of JAKSZU010000013.1, forward strand.
GTCTACTCAAACCTTTCCCACATCTCTGGGGTAACTAATAACAAGCTCTTTACCCCTTTTCCATAAGTTGTATTTTCTTCTCTTTAACATGCTTCCTGTTCATTTTCTCTGAATTTCTCTAAGCTCAGTCCATTCTAAGGTAAGGATTCTATCACAATGCTTCCCGCATAGAAATGATCTGACTATAACTACAGACTGAGAAATTATTTTCTATTTCGAAGGAGAATTATACAAATATAAAATGATTGCACTTACTATTTGAGGCAAGTATTATTCTAGTACTCACACAACTTAGGTTTAAGTGCATGAGAGAGTATGGGCCTCGCTAAATAGAACATACTATCATTATGCTCAAAAAACTAGGACTGGGTATAAAGTTATTATAATAGTATGGGCTCTGTTGGCCAAGTATATCGTTATGGTTTCAATGGAACCATTATCTTGTCCAACAGAACACAAGGCAAGGCCTCCAAGGGCTTCTTCTGACTTCATGAGAGTGAGCAGACTCTCCTTTCCCTGGGGAAGACGGGGCCTGGTAAGGTCTGAGCAAGACCCTGAGGCACATGCTTCTTCCCACCTCCTGCCTCTCACCAGCCTAGCTTCTGGTCTGAAAAGCCAGCATTTTGAGTATCTAGTCATGAGACTTTCTGTCTTTGGCTTAGATTGTCCCTCAAGTCCCCGCCTTCTTGTTCCCACATGAAGGGCATGATCCTTAGTTTTATAAGGTGTTCATTATTCCAGAATATGGGCCAATGACTTTCTGTTCAGCAAGTGATTCAGCTCATGTGGACCCTGGGGTTGTTTACATTTTCAGGAACTGCTATTGCAAAATTCTAAAGAAGTTTATTTTATGTAATGAAGTTACTTTTGCCAGATAAATTCATTTGTTCAAGTTATTTTTAAAATGTGATTTTTCTTAGCTCCCTAGAGAAGTTCTTGTATACTCTTGTTTGTGTGGGTCTAGGCCAGGAAAAAAAAAAAAAAAAAAGCCAAGTCTATTGACAGAAGCCAGAAAAAAAGTCTAGCCAAACCAGATCAAAGAACTTTCCCAATTTTGGACAAAATTCTCTCTATTCCCTGAATGCTGAGTTAACACACGATATGGTCCTGTTTCCAGGAGCTTAGATCGTTGATGTTTCTAGAACCAGGACAATCGTGCAATTAAGTCTCAAACTGCTCTTACAGGTGTATGTGTGTGTGGGGGGGGTTGTGGTGGAGGGGACTGCAACTGGATAATCATCCAGAAAAAGCACTCACTACTGCCAACTGAAACCACGCAGTACAGTAGTGAAGAGACTGCCAGAGACGGTCCAGCTATAGAGGCACAAACCCTCCACCTTATCTGGGACAAATGGCCTGAAATGATTTATCAAGCTACTTTGCAAACATTTGACAACTGATTCTTTCTTTTTTTTTTTTTTTTTTTGGAGAGGTTTTTCTGCTATAGGGCACATGCGCTAGCTAGAGAGACAGAAAGTGAGAAATCACCCCCCAGGGGGGATGGCCATGCTGCAATCCCCTCTTCTCCATTCTCCTCTTGGGATCTTGGGCATGCATGCACATGCGCCTGAACTCGAACCACAGTTGACTACATGGGAGTCCAGCGACATAGCCATTACGCCAACTGCTGGTCCCAACAACTGATTCTTAAAAATAACTTTTTAAGACCAGCTGTGGTAGTGCAACAGTAACACAATACTTAACATGTTAAAGCCATATAGGAAGGTCCTAGATTTGTGCCCTGAGGTCTCCCCGTACACAAGGAACACACACATAGGCCCGTGGTCCTGCCTGGCTAAGTCTTTGGGGTGGACTGAGGTATAAAGACTCCATTGGGGTTGCTGTCTCTCTCTCTTTCTCCCTCATGGAAGAAATAAACTTCAAAAAAAATTCTTTAGGACATGTCATATCTTTTGGGGGGTCAGAGAGACCCCTTTGAGGATGTGATGAAGGCTATGTAAAATATCTCATGATCAGGCTATGAAAAAAAACTTATCATCCAGAAAAATGTACATACATAGGAAGTTTGCTTAAAATGTCAGTGTTGTCATCGGGATAACATCCAAGACTGCAGGGTGATGCATAAATTTCCTCGCTTCAAAATTCAGGGAAACTTTAAACTTCAGCATAATGGTCTGTAGTTCCTGTTCATCCAGGACTTGCTGAGACACTGATCCATGGCAGGTACCAAGCTGGATGCTGGGCAGACAGTGCTGTGTAAGACAAGGATCCAGTCTTGTGGCGCTCAGTCTACTGGGAGACAACAGAGCTCCATTAATAATGAGTTAAGTGTAATGCTAGAACCAAAAGCATGGAAATAAGAACCCTGAGTAAAGGATCATTTAACATTTATTTAATAAACATGTGCTAGGCAATTAGGTATAAACTGGTGCACAGTCATGGGGCTTGTTATATGAAATGCTCTAAATCTGAAGTTGGAGGAGAGGCCTGGAAGAGGATGACCCCCACAGTAAATCCTGGTAATTAAAGTTCGTACAGGTGAAAGGGGTGAGTGTATTCCAGGTAGTGAATGTATCAGTGACCTTAGACAAGGTATAGCAGTGCCCCCTTTTCCCAAGTTTTGCTTTCTACCTATGCTCTGGACTCATGCTCCCCATCTACATGCATAGGTTCAGTGGTAAGAGCAAGGTGAACTGGAGGATGCTACCAATAATTTCATCAGAGTTGCAAGTGAGGGCATGAGTGGTGACAGGAAAAAACAGGAGTTCTAGGGTCTGATCCCAAAGACCCTTGTATTTCACCACAGACTGTAACTTTGTCTTAAACTCATTGAAGTGTTTTTTTTAAAAGTGAGAAAATAAAAGTTTCATATTAGATCACTCTGCCATCGGAGGAGAAAATGGATTGGGCGGGAGGGAGAGGACTGATTAATTGGTGAAATCATGGAGACTAGAAGAGAGGAAGCCATTGAATTAATCTGGGTGAGGTCATTAAGAGTGGCAGTGGAGGGTCCAGCAAGTGGCGAGGTGGTTAAGGGTGCTCGATTCCCACATGGCCGACCACAGTTCAAGTCCTGGACCTGGTGGCTTCCTTTCTCACTTTCCTTTTCTCTCTGTCTGGTCAAATGAAAAAATAATAGCAGCAAATGGGAATAAATAAATAAATAAATATAAAAAAGTGGCAGTGGAGATGGAGATTTAAAACAAACAAACAAATAACAGGATGAGGCCTCAGGACAGTGTCTCACTCTCACATGCATGTTCTGTTCTTCATTCCCTAGAAATACTTCTGTCTAAGATAATGAATGCTCTCTGCTCTGTGCAGCAAGGTGGTGATGGTTCAAGCTACGAAAATGATTTTGCTACTAAAATGGTATGATCTGGAAATCATGGTTATAGAATTGGCATGGCTTAATTATCAGGTATGGGAGCTGAACATTTAATCATTAATGATGACAACGACAATAGTTACGACTCAATTTTATTGTGCTCTCACTCAGACACCCTTCTAAGCATTTTGCATGTATTTTAATACATTTCATCTTCAAGCAACCCTATGATGAAGGTTCTGTTCTTACTCCTATTGAATAGATGGAGCTCCCCCTCCACCACCACAAGTGGATCCCTGAGACAGGATAGTATGGAACCCTGTATATACTATGTTTTTCCCTATATGTCGTATCTGTGACAAAGTTTAATTTATAAAGTAAGCACAGTAAAAGAGTAATGAAGTGATTCACAGTAAAAACTGTACTAACAACATAGAACAACTATAATAATATGATGTAATAAAAGTTATGTGACTGTATTCTGTCAAAATACCTTACTGTACTATACTCACTGTTTTCAGAGCATAGGCAGAAGGCAAACTGCAGAAGGCAAAACTTTGAATACGGGAAGACCACTTTACCTTGTCTAAGGTCACATACATGGGAAGTGAAAAAGCAGGAATTTTAGCCTTGGAAGTCTAGCTCCAGGACTCATGGTCCCAGAAATTCTAAAATCCGCTTCCAATGACAAGCAGAAATATGGTCCTCCAAAGAATTTGGAAGGAGCAGTAAAAATGGACTTTCTCCATTTGTTCTGAACAAGCTCAATAAAAAGGTTTCCATATCACTCACATCTCCAGAAAAGGGCTACGAGAGGTCTGTGAAACAAACTTCAGAGTGTGAGTGTTTTTGCCGATTCAGGTTCCAAAGAACAGAAAAGCAGAAAAAACAAACAATGGTGTTTTTAAACAATGAATGTTGTTTTCCTTTAGCCATAAGGGAATTTAAAAACTTGACAAACCCATTCAGCTTTCAAAGCATTCCACATTCCCCACCCACAAGCAAATGCCAGAAGGTGCCAGTTTGAGCCAACTTTGAGCTCAGGAATGATTTTCTAAACATTGGCTCAGATTTCTTGAATGTCCACAGTCCAGTGATAGATACTTACCACTGTCCTAATTGGTCTGATGAAAACTGCTTAGCAATGTATCAAGCAATTAATTTTAAAAAGAACATTTCGGCAAGAGATGACATAGGGAAGCACAAATGCAGAAACAGAAAATTATAGGGTATTACTACTTCAAAAAGACTGAAAACCACAGCCTAAGATCGTAGAAATTTTAGAGCTAGGTTGCACATAGTTTCATTTTAATGAAGGACTTTGTGAAAAAGAGTCTGATTACATAAAGAAATGTCCTCAATTTGCAGGAAATAATTCTTTCTGGAGAAAACAAAGAAAGTAATGTTTAATATACTCATTATTTTCACTCAGCTCGTTTACTGAAAGCATGCCCTGTGCCCAACACCAAGCTAGGGAGTAAAATACAATAATGAAAAACACACATCTTGTTCTCTAGACTAACTAGGGAGATAAACAAGCAAAGGAATAGTGTAACAAATGTTAAAAGAAGTATGCATTAGGCGGGACCAGCAGTTAGCATAATGGCTATGTCACTGGACTCCCATGTAGTCAACCACGGTTTGGGTCCCAGACCTGGTGGCTTAAAACTCACACCAGGCATGTGTACGTGCGTGCCCAAGATCCCAAGAGGAGAATGGAGAAGGGATTGTGGCGTGGCCATCCCCCCTTGGGGGGAGATTTCTCGCTTTCTGTCTCTCTCTCTGTCTGGCGAGCACATGCACCCTATAGCAAAAACCTCTCAAAAAAAAAAAAGTCATGGTTTTTTCGATAACCCAGTATGATAATCTTAGTAGGTATTATCTAGAGAGGATAGTCTCTCTCTCTGTCTTGTGAGCGTACATGCCCTATAAGCAAAAACCTCTAAAAAAAAAAAAAAAAAAAAGAGAAGTATGCATTAGGCAGACCTGTGGGAAATAGGGTAAGAGTGATGTGCACAGAAACTGTTGCTAGGATTTTGGATTTAATTCTGTAAGTCATGGAGACCCATTAAGCAGACGTACTAGAATTTAATTTTAGAAAAATCATGCTGTAGAGCCAGATGGTTATGCCATGGTAATGGTAATGGAACTGAACCCACATGGGAAAGGTCCTAGGTTCATATTCTGAGACCTTCCTGAGCATGTGCTGGGCTAGCAGAGTGAATGTACTGCTGGGAGGGGGTGCTCATTTTTCTATTTTTCTGTCTCTCCTATAGAGAAAATAAATAAGTAACCAATATTTAATTAAAAAGAAAGGATCATGCTATTACTGTGAAGCATGGGTTGTAGAAGGGAAACAGCAGACAGATTGAGTTCCACTCTGCATAAAAATCAATCTACAACTTTCAGACCTCCCTTTTTGCTCTCTAATCCATTTTCCTTTTTTCTTCAAACATACACAATTGAGAAATTTATCTTTTTTTTTTTTTTTTTTTTTTTTTTTGCTATAGGGCGCATGCGCTCGCCAGACATAGAGACATAGAGACAGAAAGTGAGAAATCACCCCCCAGAGGGGATGGCCACACCGCAATCCCTTCTCCTCCATTCTCCTCTCGGGATCTTGGGCATGCAGGCACACGTGCCCAGTGTGTTTAAGCCACCAGGTCCAGGACACGAACCGCGGTCGACTACATGGGAGTCCAGCGACATAGCCATTTACACTAACTCCTGGTCCCTCTGCTCTTTTAATAGTGGTATTTAGCTTCCAAGTTTTTGATGTTTTCTGATATCAATGGTTAGTTTAAAATTTAATTCTTTTGTGGTCAGAATACATACTTTGCATGACTCGAATCTTTTTAAATTTATAGAGACTTGTTTTATGGCTCAGAACCTGGTCTATCTCGGTATATGAACCATGTGTTCTTGAATAGAACTCATAATGTATTGTGGGGTACTGCTACATGCTATAAATGTCACTTGTCATGTTGACTGTTTGGTTCAAGTCATCTATCTATATTCTATTTTGTGTAGTCTACTTCTAGCAAACATTGAGAGATGTATTAAAATCTCCAACTGTAACTGAATTTTTCTCAGTTCTTGCTTGATGTATTTTAAACATTGGGATTTGTATACCCTCTTACTAAACTCACTCTGATCATTATGAAATTATCTTTTTTTTTTTGTTTTACATATTCCTGGCACTATTCTTTGCTCTGAAATCTATCTTGTCTGACGTTATTGCCACTCCAGCTTTTTGAAAGTACTGTGTATCTTTTTTTTTTTCAAGTTAGTGAGTACATATGCACACATACACACGAGACAGAAACAGTGAGAGTGAGAAAGAAAGCATCCTCAACAAGGTCTCTTCCTGCAACCACTCCTTTTCCCCAGCCTTGTAGCTAGTCATGACATATACTGGGATGTTTTCAAGTTGACCCAGGAATCCAAACGCATGGTCAGCCATGTGGCTTCCAGCACTATAATTCAGTTTGCTACTTACTGTGCCACCAGGCTGGGCCAATGTGATATATCTATTTCTATCCTTTTACTTTTACTCTGCTTGCACTTTATTTTTAAGGTTTGTTTCCCATTTGTAGCATACAGTTGGGCCTTTAAAAAAAAAAAAACAAATCTGTTACTAACTTAAAAACTTATTAAATTGATCCAAAAATTGCATATATTTATGATGTTCAACATGTTTTGAAATAAGGATACATAGTAGAATTACTAAACCAAGTTAATTAACTCAGGTCACCTCATCTATTTACAATTTATTTGTAATGACAGCACAACCTACTCTGCTAGCACTTTTCAAATACACAATATATTAACTGTGGCTACTATGTAGACCAACAGACCTCTTGAACTTATTCCTCCTAACATAAACTTTGTAACTTTTTTTGCTTAATTTTGTTTTGATTGTTTTTAAAATATGACCAGAGAGAGAGAGAAAGGAAGAAAAAGTGAGAAAGCAAGCCTCCAGGCCTGGGACTCAAACTGCAGTTGGCCATGTGGGAGTCCAACACCTTAACCACCATGCCATCTGCCAGCCCAAACTTTGTAACTTTGAACCAACTTCTCCCTTCTCTCCTACCTCTTGAGCCCCCCTTGGCAACCACCATTCTACTCTCTGCTTCTATGAGTTTGACCTTTTTTGGATGCTACATATAAGGGAGATTGTATGGTATTAACAATCTCTGATTTTAATCAGTATGGAGGGTATCTGTATGTAAATCTTTAAAAAATAATTTACTATTTAAGTAAACATAATAAAGTATGAAACTTATAACTTAAGTAGAAGTAATATGTGAGGCCACAATAGCACAATAGTAAGAAGAGAAATAAAAAGTGTTCTTTTATTAAAGAACTTATAAGTAAAGTTCTTATAAGTCAAGCAGCATGTCACTTGAAGATAAACTGGTAAGTTAAAAATGTGTATTACAACCCTAGAGACTCAACAGTAGCAATAGCAAAAGTAACACTTGGCAAGGCTGACTCACATGGGGAGGTTTCAGGTTCATGTCCAAAGACTTCCCTGAAAACGCTGAGCACACATGTGCCCATGATCCGGGGCTGGCTGGGGCTGAGAATGGATTGCACTTTTAAAGACATTGTTGGGTGTGCTGGTTCTCTCTCTCACTCATGAAATAAATAAACTTAAACAAAATATGTATATGCTAGGACCAGCAGTTGGCATAATGGCTATGTTGCTGGACTCCCATGTACTTGATGCCGTTCAAGTCCCAGACCTGGTGTCTTAAACTCATGCCGGGCACATGTGCGTTTGTGCCCAAGATCCTGAGAGAAGAATGGAGGAGAAGGGATTGCAGCATGGCCATCCCCACTGGGGTGTGATTTCTCACTTTCTGTCTCTCTTTCTGGCGAGCACACGTGCCCTATAGCAAAAACCTCTCAAAAAAAAAAAAAAGAAAGAAAAAAAATATGTATATACAACCCTAAATCAACCACTTAAGTAATGAAATGAAGAGTTACAGGTACTAAGACAACAAAAAAAAAGTGAAATAAAAAATAATCCAAAAGAATATAGACAAGAAAAATGAACATATGGAATAAACACAAAAGAGCAAGATGAGATTTAACTACTATACCAATAATCACACTAACCGTAATTGTCTTAAATGCCCTAATTATAAATCAGATCGTCAGGTGAGATGAAAAAGCACATATGAAGCACGAACTGGTCAGATACTGAGCTAAGCACCTCATATGGTCTCATTTAATCTTAATATGAATGTGAGGTAGGTATTAGCATATCATTTTAAACACTTTAAAAATAAGCCTTGGAGAGGTTAAGAACCTTCTCCAAGCAGCACAGCAGGCTTTACACTCGGGCACTGCAGAGTGCTTGTAGGCCTGTAACAGGTTTCTTTCCTGTCTTCAATTCAACAACCCTGAGGTTCTGGCTACCTGGGGGAACTGTGCCAGGTGCTGTTCTATGTGGCAACGACTGTCCCCATCTGGCATGAAAGTCAACTTGGCCGGCTGTTTGACCAACGGCTGTGCTATTATAATTCTTGATGCTCTGGCTTCCTTATTTGTAAAACAGAAATATACCAGATTCACAGTGTTATTGTGAGGAAAGGATGAGACAATCCTATAGGTAGTTTATTAACTAGGGGTGGTTAGCTGTTTTTCTTCTGTTAAGCTATACCCTGTGGATCACAGAAACACCAATTTTACAGCTCCAAATCGACTGTAGTATATTACGTAAGATACATATACTATTGTTGTTTTACCTGCAGGATTACAGAAATATACCACAGAAGTTAACTGTCTCATTTTCATTTTATTGTATTATATAAAGTTTTGGATGCTCTGAGAGGCTTCTTTGAAAGAAGACTGATTACATGACTAAGATTCTAAAAGAAGAAACTAAAATTTTATATAATGCAATAAGGTAAATATGAGACAGTTTATATACACATACATACATACATATAAGTATACGTATGATTCCAACATCATACAAAACCTTTAAATATATTCCTTGAAAGAAAAAAAAAAAAATTACAAAACCCAGTTAGATCAAACAAAACTGTCAGCTGAACAGGAAGCTGATTAGTCTTCCAATAAGAGTAATGCTCTTCCTGAACAAATAACTAAAGGAGACAAAATTTCAAAGATATTTTATTCAAAATTCTCCATCTAGGAGAAAAGATATTTAACGATTTTTACACATGCTTTAATAACTTATTTCACTGTACAACTTACATTCTATATAACAGTATAATAAACCAACACAAGTAACTAATCAGCACTTAAATAAGAACCCAACATGTGAAAAGTTCTGAGCGTGGGACACTATGGGAGGTATCTGCCCATTTTTTCATGACTGAGCTACAGTACATCAGTTATCCAGTTCAGTATTTGTCTAAAAATTAATTTGTTTGTCATTTCTGACTCACGATGTAAAAACTATGATGACCTTTCAGAACAAAATATCTTGTTCGTTAAATTTGGTGGGTGAGAGCAGAGGGCTCTATTCCTTTTGTCCCTATCTTATAAAATATATTTTCCCTTTTGTGTTACGTCCACAGTTTTTTAAAAAAAATTTATCTGTGTTTGTGTATACTACTGTGTCTACACTGTTATAGCACACTTATGTTATTCCATTACCATCTAGTCAGCAAAATGGTCCAAACACATTAAGGAAACAAACAAAAACGATCTCTTAGTTTTGCCAAAGAAGCACCCAGAAAAATAGCACTTCAGTAAAGTTTCTCCTGCTATTCTTTATATGATACAGCAATATGGCAACAACTTCAAAAATAATAGGCAGAAATGTAAGAAGGAAGAAAGCAGGAAACTGCTCTCTGTTCCTGAAAAAAAGATAATTTTAGTTAGCATATTCTCTGTTACATTTTATAATTTCAGAGTTACAATGATTGCCAAGTCAGGTATATGGTAAGAATGCAAGAGGAAAACAAGATGGAAATGACTGACCAGTGAAATCTGAACTTCTTCAAGTGATTACATTTTCCATGGAAAAAAAAAAAAGGCACAGGAGGTGCACATTTCAATTTGGCTCAAAAATAATAAAAATTAACTTACAAAGTGGCAAAAACTACTAAAACATAAAATCGAATTTCCTATGTTTTCTTGGACAGAGCTCAACTGTATAGGATATTGACAATAATAATAAAATAAACAAAAAATCCTGACAGCAGTTCACCATAATCAGGGACCATATGTAACTGCCTGTCACTTGTACCCAGGCTGAATCCTAAGGACTAAGTCTACAAAGCAGATCTAATAATTAATTTCAATTAGATGTCTGCTTGATTAATATTTTCTTTCATAAGCTTAACCTATATTCACACTAACTTTCTTTCTGTGGAACTAAAATGATCTAAATGCTAGTCTAATATTCAGTCAATTGAAAAAGTATCACAGTAATCCTACACACCCAGGAACACCAAAGATGGAAAGTCAACTAGTATTCTACCTGTAAAAGCTAACTTAGATTTCACTTTGACATCTGTAAACCATGGATCGTAAGTTTCAAGAAACAGTAGCTGTGGTCAAGTTTATATCCTATTATTCTATCTTTAAAAGATGGCAAGAATATTTATTATAATTGTAAACATAAGTCTGTATTTCAACAGAACACATCTAGGAAAAAAGACATCCAATCTAACGGTGCACCTGACATCCCTTACAGCCTTCTTGTGACAGCTGTAGTGTAACTAACTCTAATTGCAATTGCTGAGTAGGACTCTGGGCGGGGCATGACCTGGGGACGAATGTCTCCCACACCACTGAGCTAAGTTAGCAGCAATCATGATTATGAATGAACAAGTTACACATTTAAAAAGTCATTAGAACATCTCGTTCTTGTACACTAGTGTAGAAAGGTCTTCCAAAGATAAAAGAATGTAGGCCTGGTTTAATTTTCTCAGCTAGAGCCATTATTATGTTAAGATCGCCCTCTGCTGTTAAATCAAGGTCTATCTTCAGGTTCCGAAGAGATTTAAAGGGCTTTTTCCCCTTCTGCCTACAAGTAATGAAACAAAACAAAAACAAAAAAGAAAACAATTTACAATACAGAAAAGGTCCGAAGAGAACAAAACACAAAGTACAAAGATTTTTTTTTTTTTTGTATGGGAGTTTTACTCACGTATCATCTTCTATATATTTTATTAGTGTCAAGGCTTTTCTGTGAAGGACAAGCAGGAACTGTGCAAGGAAAGTACTCCTGAGAGATAAACCAGGTTTCAAATGAAAGACCTGTAGGAAAAGAAACCATTTAAATCCACAGTTTGCTCCCATTCTATGTATAGCATGTTTCCATAACAGTGTTGACAGTGCCTGGCAGACAGGACATAACAGAGGCATCTCCTCAACCATTTCCACTAACAGCAGCATGGTGGCAGCACTGTCTCTGGAAGCAATCCAACAGGTTTTTGAAGTGCTTTTATCTTTAAAAATGTACTCAAATTTTGCATTTCATGTGAGAATATGTCCATGTTCATTCATTATTAAACATCATTATGGGCCCAGCCATGGCAGGGTGTGTAGCTATGATGCTGTGCTCTGCAGGCTGGGAAAACATGGGAGGCCTGGGTTTGATCCCTGGTCCAATCGCAAGGATGGGCACACTGTGTGCACCTGTAATCCCATCAACTAAGGAGACTGCGGGAGGAGGATTGGGAGCTTGAGGCTGGCCTGGGCAACATAGCAGAAGCCTGTCAAAAAAAAAAAAAAAAAAAAAAAAAAAAAAAAAAAAAAAAAAAAGTGGAGTCCTTTCATTCTGTTAGTTATTTTAGTCATATTGCATAATTTTTTCTGCTCAATTCTTCGAAAATTTGAAATTGAAACTCCTGGAAGTTGAGACTACGGTTTTGAGATGTTCACCTAGTGATACTTTCATGGAGGAGGAGAAGGTGTATGTGTGTAATATGTGTCTTGGTTGGGGTGAAGAAAAGGAGGAATTTGCTCTTTGCAGTATGTGACAGATCACACAGACCTGGATCCAAAATCTCCGGTTAACATAAGGATCTCATTATTTCAAGCTATAACTATGACACAGTTTCCTGGCTTGATTCCTAGAATGATATTACCACAAAGCTGTTATATTAAGAAGTCAGTCCCATATGATTTTCTTCAAATGGGTAATTAAGATATTTTTAAAAGAATCAGACAATAAAGATACTATAATTGAGGGACCAGCAGATGGCGTAATGGTTACGTTGCTGGACTCCCACGTAGTCAATTGTGGTTGGAGTCCTGAACTGGGAGACTTAAAACTCACACCAGGCATGTATGCATCTGTGCCCCAAATCCTGAGAGGGATAGAGAGAAGGGATTGTAGTGTAGCCATCCCTCAAGGGGTGATTTCTCTATTTCTGTCCCTCTGGAGAGTAAACGTGCCTTACAGCAAAAATCTCTTTCTCTGAAAAAAAGAGAAAGAAATAATATACCAAATTTTGAAAACATTTTTGGCTTAATTATGGCAAATAACCTCCCAACCCCCACCAAAAAAACGAACCCTTGAATTATAGGTTACTGCCTGAAATGAAGTGAAATTATTTGTTATCTGAACTGGGAAATTCTGCATTCTTAATTGTTAATATATTAGCTACACAGAAAATGATTCACACACTTTAGAAAGACCAGAGACAGTACAAAACTGTAAGAACTTAATTCTAAATGTTATATTCATAGTACAGGCATAGTAGGGTACATTAAAAAAGAGAACGTGCTGTATCATTCACTCTGACAATTGCAGGCTCAATGTTTACCTGATCCAGGAAGGCTTTTACTAGAGTATCTCTGTGTAAGACATCTTGAAAAATATTCCTATGAAGAAAAAAGTCCAAATGTTGAAATGGCTATACAATGCTCCCTTCCCCAAATCTGTAATTCCCTCATTCTAGCCAATAAATTAAATTCTTATGAATGGGATATAATTTATCAACATATTAGTAAGAATATATGTTTCTATTTAGAACTATAAAATATATATTCATTTTAACTCAAGGATATATTTGTATATTACTGGGGTTTGTCAGGCTAATATGTAATTATTTTTTCTAAAGGGTATAATCAGTCCCCAGTAATGATGGTGTATGTATCTATCAATCTATTTTACTATTCTCACCCTACAAAATAAGTTGAGAATTTTAGCAATTAATAAATATAACTACTAATTCTTGCCATCTAACACAGGCATACAAAACCACCAGCAACAAAAATAAACACACCACTACTATCACCAAAACCCAAAACAAACCGAGGACAAATGCTAAGAAACATTTGAGTGGATTAAGGAACAGACCCAGATGATTATCCAAACATCAGGATCTGTGTTAGCACCAAAAGGCCCCTCTCTGCAAGAAAGGGAAACTAGCTATCCAAGAAAGTGCTAATTTGCTTTGGGTAGTTCACTCAAGTGAGAAGTCGAGATACAATGCTCACCTGAAAAAACACTGTATGTTTATAGTAGGGGCTAAAACAAACAAACAAACAAACAAACAAAAACAAATAAAAAACTGTCTCCAGGTCACCCTGTAGCCAGGTGGTTGAGGCAGCTGATCCCTCACCGCAGGCCCCATGGTTTGAGTCCCAGACTCTGCAGCCTGAGAAGTCTCAGTGTGTGCCCAAGTCCTGAAAGTCAGGAGAGATGGAGGAAAAGGGATTGCACTTTTTTTTTTGGAGAGATTTTTGATAGAGGGAGCAAGTACTCTCCAGAAAGAAAGAGACAGAGACAGAAAGTGAGAAATCACCCCCCAGTAGGGACGGCCACGCCACAATCCCTTCTCCTCCATTCTCCTCTTGGGATCTTGGGCACGCAAGCACATGTGCCTGGCGTGAGTTTAAGCTGCTGGGTCCAGGACTTGACTATATGGGAGTTCAGTGATGTAGTCATTTCGCCATCTGCTGGTCCCAGGGAGTGCACTTTCTTGTTTTCTCTTTTTCTCTCTCTTTTCCTGGGAAGTGCACATGCCCTCTAGCAAATTCAAAAAAGAAAAAAAAAAAAGACTGTGACCTCCCTTTCTGGTCCCAAACCCTTTCATTTTTTCTCTTCCATTTTCCCCAGGTTCTACTCAGAACAGAAGGGTAATACATGGGGTCTTCGAAAAGATCAGGGAATGTATGTATTATGAAAAAGCTAGCGTGCCCAAGATCCCGAGAGGAGAATGGAGGAGAAGGGATTGCGGCGTGACCATCCCCCCTGGGGGGTGATTTCTCGCTTTCTGTCTCTATGTCTCTCTCTGTCTGTCTGGCGAGTGCACGCGCCCTATAGCGAAAAACCTCTCAAAAAAAAAAAAAAAAAAGCTACACATGGATTTTAAAATTTTTTGCACCAAAATAAACTCGAATTAATATTGTACAATACATCTGACAGGATCTAGTTTAAGGTACCAAGAAGAATAAGACATTAGTTTGAAAAGAGCCTCTATCAAAGTAATATAAATTCTGCTAAAATTGGAGCAAGATTATACATCACATTTATGGTAAGGCATGGGTGGAAGAATGGTGAAATCACCAATTCTTTGCAAAAAGTTTATGGAGACAATGCCCAAGGAAATCAGCATTTTACAAATGGAAAACTTGTTTTAAGAAGAGATAAGACAATGCTGAAGATGATTCCTGCAATGGTAGACTGTCCACAACAATTTGCAAGGAAAAATTAATCTTGATTAAATAAAATAAAATACAAAGACGATAAAAATAAAAATGAAATAAAAACAAACAAAACCTACAAAAAATTGGAAAAATTAATTATTTGTGCCCTAATTGAAGACCAACAATTAATAGCAGAAACAATAGACAACATCATAGACATCTCAACTAGTTCAGCCTACAAATTTCTGACTTAATAATTAAAATAAATTAAAATAGAGCATATTTTCTGCTTGATGAGTGCCAAAACCTTAGGGCCTAGATCAGCCATAGAATAGAGCTTTTTTTTTTTAAGAGGTTTTTTTTTTTTTTTTTTTTTTTTTTTTTTTTTTTTTTTTTTTTTTTTTTTTTTTGCTATAGAGCACGTGTGCTCACCAGAAAGACAGAGGGACAGAAAGAGAGAAATCACACCCCAGGGGGGATGGCCACGCTGCAATCCCTTCTCCTCCATTTTCCTCTTGGGATCTTGGGCACGCACGCACACATGCCCGGTGTGAGTTTAAGCCACCAGGTCCAGGACTCGAACTGCAGTTGGCTACATGGGAGTTCAGCAACATAGCCATTACGCTAACTGCTGGTCCCAGCTTTCTTTTCTCTTCTTTCTTTCTTCTTTTTGGAGAGGTTTTTGCTATATGGCGCGTGCGCTTGCCAGAAAGAGAGAGACAGAGAGACAGAAAGCGAGAAATCACCCCCCAGGAGGGATGGCCATGCCACGATCCCTTCTCCTCCATTCTCTTCTCAGGATCTTGGGCGCACATGCACATGCGCCCGGCATGAATTTAAGCCACTGGGCCCAGGACTTGAACTGTGGTCGACTACATGGGAGTTCAGTGACATAGCCATTACGCCAACTGCTGGTCCCAGAAGTGAGTAGAGCTTTCAACAGAAATTTTAAATAAGTGGGATTAAGATCCTGAAGCATTTCTTTGAAGAACTATAGCATGAGATGACATGTGACTTCACCAGTACGTTCCTGGAGACAAAACACAATCAAAGCAATATGGCTACAACAGGTGGAAGCAAAGCAAAAGCAGACTAGCCAAAGGCAAAGGTTATGCCAGCCATTTCTGGGGTGCTCAAGGCATTTTATATTTATTAACTTTCTGGAGGGCCAAAGAACAAAACATCTGTTTATTATCAGAATGGTTTGAAAAAGCTGAAGATTTAGAGAAAAATGCCAGAGAGCCCTCCTCAACCACAATACTCCTGCCTTTTCCTCTCATCAAACAAGGGTGATTTTTTTGCATCCAGCTTGGAAATCATTAGCCATTACCTTAGAGTCCTGATTTGGCTTCTTCTGAACTTCTTTTTGTTTCCTAATTTTAAAAAATATTCAAAGGGCATCTATTTTTCTTCTAATAATATTGAAGACTGTATTGACATGGTCGGGTTTCTAGGACCCTGTCCTTTAGGGATGGACTAAACAGTTGATATCGTCACTTAACAAACGTGTTGTGAACTTGATATAGCTTATGTAGAGAAATAAAGTTTGTATTTATTTTTATGTTTTTTTTTTTTTTAGAAAGATTTTTTGCTATAGAGTGCATGCACTTGCCAGAGAGACAGAAAGAAACAGAGAGACAGAAAACAAGAAATACCCCTAGGGGATAATGGCCATGCCACAATCCCTTCTCCTCTCAGGATTTTGGACACACATGCACATGTACCTGACAACCCAGCTAGGTGTGAACCTAGGTGAGTTACGGAAACTCTCAAAGCCTCCTCTTTTCTATTAAAAAAAAAAAACTTGTGGGACCAGTAGATGGCATAATGGTTATGTCACTGGACTCCCATATAGTTGACTACAGTTCGAGTCCTGGACCCAAAAGCTTAAAATTCATACCAGGGGTGTGTGTGTGCATGCTTAAAATCCCAAGAGAACGAAAGAGAAAGGAGTGCAGCGTGGCCATCCCCTAGGGGGATGATTTCTCGTTTTCTGTCTCTCTCTCTCTCTAGTGAGTGCACACACCCTATAGCAAAAATCTTTCTTGCACAAAAAAATGAACATTAAGAAAAAAATGTTTGATTAAATGCTTCTGCAAGCTTAATTCTGCCAGGAATATTGTGGAAGGCTACATATTGGATTTTGCACATGAACAAATGTTTGTCCTTTTTGTACCCTTCCCCTAACATGGCTGTTTGCTTCTGTAAACCTGCTTGCTCTTCCCATGAGAAAATAGCTAGTGCTAAAACCGCATCTGGGACGAAATCCTGTACCTGCTACTGTCTTTGCTAACTAGCCCGAAACCCTTTTGTTTAGCAATGTAACTAACTACATGGAAACCCCACTCCCCTCAGAAATAATTAACCTGCTTGATTCAGCTTCTGTAACTGCTTGCAGAGAAACCCTTGGTAACTGACTGCCTACAAAAAGACTACTCCAACTTCAGTCGGGGCTACATTTCTGACTCTCAGTGCCCCCCTCCCCCCCAGAGCCTCAGACTGTAGTCGCTGGTCAGCTAATAAAGACTCCCTTTAAACTTAATCCGGCTTTGGTGGTCATTCCTTTGGTGGCACTCTACAACAATATCTCTTCTGAAACACAACTTGTTTTGTTGTTATTCAGAAATTATACCGGTCCACATTGCTGCTAGCCAATAATATCAAAAAGCAGAGCTTTACATACAAATCAGGGGTGAAGCTTTCGTCTGTGTAGATGATTGTATCCTGAGCCATGTCTTCTTCTGAAGTGGCTCTCCAGAACGCTGTCAGCTCTGATCTCATATATCTGCGCTGATTATAAATATGTTCGTGGCAAGGTGGCATCTGCTTGACAGTATTGACATCCACGTCTATGTGCGTGGTGGGGTATGGAGCATACATGACTTGTCGGAAGGGTAGCACAAAGCTGCCAGTTGAATCCTGTCAAAATGAAAAGAAAACTTACATACCAAATGATATGAAGAATTATGTATTTTTAAAAAGAATTAATTATTTAATTTTATTTTTTATTATTATCATTATTATTTTAATTCCCCAGAGAGAGACAGAGAGAAAGTGAGAAAGCAAGCTAGCAGGTCCAGGACTTAATGCACGGTCGGCCATGTGGAAGTGATAGTCCAGTGCTTTAATGACCACACCACCTGCTAGCCCAAAAGAATTATGTTTTAGTTGAAGAAACTGGTTTTGATTTAGCAAATCCATTGCTAGACATTTATCCTAAGAAATTAATCATAATTTTCTGCAAAGTTCAGGAGTGTTCACTACAGAGCTGGTTTTAATAGCAAAACATCAGAAACAATACAACCATCTCAAAACAGGACTGACTAAATACAAACAGATTTATTGTTTAGGTACTAAAAAATGAAGTTGCAGAATTTCGTGCTAATATTGAAAGAAGTTTACAATGTACTGCCCCCAAAAATGGATTAAAACACAAGAGTACAATCCAATGATAAGTAATGTTGAGGAGGACTGAAGACAATATATACAGGAAAAAAAGGCTAGAAAGAAATATGCCAAATATTTATAGTAGTTATTCAGTGAATTATGAAACTATAAATGACTTTTTCTTTCTTATTTTATACTCATCTCAATGAATTTTATTTTTCCCATTTGCTATCAGGTGCAATAGCTCTTCAGAGAAAGACAGAGAGGGAAAAAGAGAAAGCCCCGGGGGGATGACCATGACCATGTCGCAATCCCTCCTACAGTCTCCTATTGTGATTCTGGACATATACGTACATGCACCCTGCATGTTTTTCAAGCCACCAGGTTCACTGCGCATTTGGATTCACTCAAAAGCACAACTGGCTCTGTGGAATCCAGTTGCCTTAATCACAATGCCACCTGGCTGGCCTGAATACAAATTTTTATAATAAGTAAAAAATTTATTTCTTTCCAGGTACCGTCATCTGGGTAACCAGTTACCATGTAACAAATACCTATTGAGATACTGTGCTGTGTGCTACGAAAAGAACAGAAGATGGGCTAGTTCCACTTTTTTCACTCTTATAAAGCTGCAATTATTTTGGCATAAGGTAAAGGTATTTTCTGGAAGGCTATATAATTTAGACCTGCATGGAGAACTCGAATACTTTTTTCATTAAATCATAGTTTCTAGTTTGCCTCCACACCTGGTATAGGTGTCTTTCAGGGATAAAATTATATAATTAAGTAAGACAGTGCTGCAAAAATAAAAGTATTGAGCATTTTATTGTATTATGCTTTTAACAGGAAGTTGTTCTTATTTACACACTGGTAAAATTCAAATTAGAAATGTATTTCCTTTAACTAGTTCCTACATTTAAATACTATTATTTTGAATTTACAGCAGGCACAATACTGAAAATGCAAAAGTTGAATTTGTATTTGCAACAATTTTTACAATGTTTTTGTTTTGATATGCCTACATCCTTAAGGAAGTATTCACTGAGAAAAATCACATAATCATTAGGAAAGTTATTTCTTCATGTCATTGACTATAATTGAAATACCAATAATAGATTCAATAAAGTAAACAACTATCTTCCTCTTAATTGTTGAAAACAATTGCTAATTTACACTTATCTGTTTTGCTCCTTGAAAAGTGTATTCGATTAACTAGAAGAAAAACATAAAATTTTTGCCTTATGTATTAAAAACATAAATGTGTGTTTTTTTCCTAATATAGATTGAACATCCCTAACCCCAAAATCTAAAATCCAAAATGCTTCAAAATCCTTAAGATTTTGAGCACCAACATGACATCTTAAGTGGAAAATTCAACACATGACCTCACAGGCAGGCTGTAGTCAAAACACTGCATTACAGTCCAGCCTTGGTGGTGCAGGCAGTGGCAAGCATACTGAGCTGCAGTATAGAAGCCACATGGCTGACTGCAGGTTTGGGTCCCTGGCCTCCTTGACCTGAAACGTACCAGGTGTGTGCCTGTGACCAAGATCCTGAAGACTTACAGTGTTGGAAGGAAGATGGCATAAGGAGACCCTGTTGAGGTGCCTCTCTCTCTCGTGAATACACACATGCGATCCATCATAAATAAAATAAACTTTACCTTTGGTTTGCATGTATAAGGTGTATATTGGGTCATCAAAAAAGTCATGATGCATTTTTGCATAGAAAAACAGAAAAAATATGTCACGACTTTTCCAACAACCCAAATACAAATGAATTTAATATTTAAACTCAGGTTTCATCCCAAGATATTTCGTTATATGCAGACAAATATTACCAAATCAGAAATGTGAAACACTTTAGTCCCAAGCATTTGAATAAGGAATAGCCTCTCATTCTCTCTCTCTCTCTATATATATATATATGTATAGGATTTGAGCAATTCATACACACACACACACACACATGAATTGCTCTCTCTATACATATATTCGTGTGTATATATATATATATATATATATATATATATACATACACACATATGAACTGTTCAAATCCTATACATTTAAGATGCTTGAAGAATTTTTTTATATGAATGAATATGGCAATACAAACACAAAATGGTAAAACAAACTCAATTCTGGTCAGTGAAAAAGAAATGTTCCGGGAACCAGCAGTTAGCGTAATGGCTATGTTGCTGGACTCCCATGTAGTCGACCGCGGTTCGTGTCCAGGAGCCGGTGACTTAAAATTCACGCCGGGCGCTTGTGCGTGCATGCCCAAGATCCCGAGAGGAGAATGGAGGAGAAGGGATTGCGGTGTGACCATCCCCCCGGGGGGGATGATTTCTCACTTTCTGTCTCTATGTCTCTCTCCGTCTGTCTGGCGAGCGCACGCGCCCTATAGTGAAAACCTCTCCACAAAAAAAAAAAAAAAAAAAAAAAAAAAGTTCCAATTTTACATTTGATCTTAGCTAAAAAGCAGAGAGGTGATAAAATATTCACATTTCAGAAGTGAAGCCTGATTCAAGCATGTATTTAAAAACACAAAAAGTCCTACAGTTAGTCTCATAGCTACAGGGAACACTTCTAAAATAAAGATATTCCACAGTGTTTCACTGATGATACTAACCATAAATCCGTAAGACATATAATCTGCTCAGAACTGTGTAAAGGAAGTTAGTCCCTTGGGCATATAAACATGTGATACACTGAATGCAAATATTTAAAATGCGTATAAAGAGTATCAAAAATGATTTAAAAAACTGGTTTATGACAAATGGAAACTATACCTTTAGCAGGCCCTGTACAAAGAGCCCTGACTCATATTTAAATGATGATTCTGTTTCACATAATCTGGAGCATTTTCTCTCTGCTGGAGTCAGAAAAAGGCATAACGTCCTCACTATCTATAAAAGAAAAGATTTTTACATTAAAACATGAAAAAAAAAGACCACTAGTCTGCTTATTAAAGATACTTGAATAAATTTCAACTGTCCATAAAATACATCCTGAGAAGTAAGTATTCTTTAGTTACCCAGAATGGTCCATGGGTCTAAGAGTCATTGCTTAAAGCAGGGGTTCTGTGGTCAAATAAGTTTAGGATATGCTTGATAAATTTACGACATGGTATCTCAAAGCCAGTAACATTTGAATACATTGACTCTCCAGGTGAATGGTAAAATATGCAGATTTTTCTCTAACTTATTTGGCCACGGAACTGTTATTTCAGTAGGAAATAATGACCTAATACAATTTTTGGTAGTATCTCCACCCTGCAGTAACTGCTTTTCAAACAAGTGAACAATTTTGGACAAGGCAACTAAATGCATTTAAATTAGGCAGAATTAGGCTTCTGTTTAATAGCTTACCCTGAGAAATCACATCACAATGAGTATCAAGGAGTGTTCAAATCTTTCAGTTTGATTTACAATAAGCAGCCCATTGGTGGGGATTTAGAAATCCCTGTTTCAAATAGGGTTTGACCTATAGCTCTACTTGAAAAGGCATTGGATTCTCACATGCCAAGTTTGAGTCTCAGACCTGGCAGCTTGCTTTCTCACTCTTGTTCCTTCTCTCTGTCTCTCTTCGGTAAAATTGAATAATAACAATAAATAAGTAAAATTAAAGTAAGTTATTCTTAAAAAAAAAAAAAAAAAAAAAAAAAAAAAAAAAACACGTAACAATGTTGGAATTCAGAGGCATTATGTTAAAGCAGTGGTTTTCAACTGAGAAAGGTCTCAATTTTTTTTCAAATTAGAAAGACAAAAGGGACAGCCCAGGGTCTAGCAGGTTGCACTGTTGTTAAGGTGCTAGACTCTCACATGGCTGACCAGGTTTGAGACCCATACCTTGCAGCTTGAAAATCATACTGGGCATGCATGTATGTGTGTGTGTGTGTGTGTGTGTATGTGTATGTGTGTGCCCAAAATCCCAGGAGAATGGAGGAGACTGGATTGCAGTGTGGTCATCTCCCCTTGAGAGTGACTTCTCATTTTCCTTCTCACTCTCTCTCAAGTGCCCTAAGGCAATAACTTAAAAAAAAAAAAGAAAGGAAAGGGGGCAGCCCAGCTATGGCGGCACAGGCAGTGAGGGTGCTGCCATGTGATGTTGGAAACCATTTGGGAAGGCTTCAGGTTGTGTCCTAGGTCTACCTGAACATGCTGGGCATTTCTTTGATCTTGCCAGGCTGCAGGGATAAGTTTGGACCACGGTGGGGAGACTGTCAAGGGTGCCTCTGCCTTTCTCTCATAAAGGAAATGGGTAAACCTTAAAAAAGGAAAAAGGGGGACCAGCAGATGGCGTAATGGTTACATCGCCGGACTCCCACATAGTCTACTGCAGTTCGAGTCCCAGACCCAACAGCTTGAAACTCACACCAGGTGTGTATGTGTGTGCATGCCCAAACTCCTGAGAGGAGAAAGGAGGTGCAGGGATTGTGGTGTGATTTCTCACTTTCTGTCTGTCTCTCCTGCAAGTGCTCGTGCCCTATAGCAAAGCTCTCTCTAAAAGAAAAAAGGGGGAACCAGCAGTTAGTGTAATGGCTATGTCGCTGGACTCCCACGTAGTCAACCGCGGTTCGCGACCCGGACCCGGTGGCTTAGAACTCACGCCGGGCGCGTGTGCATGCATGCCCAAGATCCCAAGAGGAGAATGGAGGAGAAGGGATTGCGGCGTGACCATCCCCCCTGGGGCTGATTTCTCACTTTCTGTCTCTATGTCTCTCTCTGTCTGTCTGGAGAGCGCATGTGCCCTATAGCAAAATCCTCTCCAAAAAAAAGGGAAGCTATTCTTCCTAAAAAGGATGAGGATGAGGAAATGCTCAAAAAAACACAGCCCTACCCATGGAGTCTTTCTCCTTCCATCTAGCAGACTGAAAAGTCCTTCTGTGGAAACCTAAGGCTCTGAAAATCACAAATGGAAATCCTCCTATTCAGGGTAACTGAAATAACATGTAAATAAGATCACTTACCCCTAGATGTGAAATAATGATTATATGAGAAATATAATTTTAGTCGATTGAAATTCATATGAGTACACAGAGTAGTTCATTAAAGAAAAAAATTTTTTGATAAGAAAGTAATCATTCCCAACATATTTTTCCATAAAACTTTTTAAAAAGATTTAATTTTATTATTATTTGACCAGAGCGAGAGAGAGAGAGAGAGAGAGAGAGAGAGAGAGAGACAGTCACCAGGTCTGGGACTCAAACCATGGTGAACCACATGGGATTTCAACCCCATAATCACTATGCCACCTAATGGTCCTTGAATAAGACTTTTAAAAAATTTTAGTTTTGGGGGCCAGCAGGTAGGATAGTGGTTAAGGCCCAGGACTCCCATGTGGTTGACTGCTGTTCAAGTCTCAAACCTGGTGACTTGAAACTCATGCCAGGCACATGTGTGTGGGTGCCCAAAATCCCAAGAGGAGAATGGAGAAGGGACTGCAGCATGGTCCCACCCTTGGGGGAGTGATTTCTCACCTTTCTGTCTCTCTGGGCACACATATGCACCCTATAAGCAAAACCAAACCAAACCAAAACAAAACAACAACAACAACAACAAAAAACAACTCTGGGGGAAAAAAAGAACTTTAGTTTTGCTTTATAGATATATGCACTTATTGCTACACTCTAATTAATGATCACTGAAGACAAATATGAAATACCTTTTTTTTTTTTTTTAAATTTGATACAGGGTGCATGCGCTTGCTAGAGAGACAGAGAAAAAGAGAGAAAGTGAGAAAACACTCCGTCAGGGGAGATGGCAATGCTGCAATCCCTTCTTAATCCTTCTCTCGAAGTTTTGGGCATGCACGCACACATGCTGGTGTGTTTCCCAAGCCACTCGGTCCAAGACATGAACTGCAGAATCCTCAGCCATGTAGGATTCAGCTGCCTTAACCACCATGCTATGGCCTGGCCTTGAAATCTTTTATTAAAGGGGTTTTATGGCAGCCAGCAGGTGGCATGGTATTTAAGGCACTGGATTCTCACGTGACCGACCACAGTTCGAGTCCCGGACCTAATGGTTGAAAATGACACCAGGCACGTGTCTGTGCATGCCCCAAATCCTAGGAGAATGGAGAAGGAACTGTGTCTTCTCAGGGGTGCTTTCTCACTATCCTTCTTTCTGTCTCTCTCCAGTGAGTGTGCATACTCTATGGCAAAAGCTTTGAAAAAATAAAAAGGGATTTTATGACTGTATTAAGTCCTTTTATTATTTATTGCCTAATACATGGAAACAAAATTGTTCATTAATTTTTCTTTTTAAATTCATCCATCTACTAGGTCATCAACATGCATTTATCTATGCAAAAATGCATCATGACTTTCCAGACAACCCAATATTTCTTCAATGAACAAAAGAGAGATAGACAGACAGAAATAGCACCTCCTACAGGGTCCTGATGCCATGATCCATCCCTAGTTTCGGCCAGCCTCAAATCATGGGCATGCATGTGCCTAGCCACAGTCAGGAACGTCTCTGGACATAGACCTGAAACTTTCATGTGGGTTAGCCTCACACAGTGTCAGTTTACCAATGTGCCCCCATCTGGCCCCTCATTAATTCTTTAATACTTCATATAGCACTAGAGAAAGTGGTCACAAACATTAATAAAACATAACTTCCACTGACCACTGAATAGCAATACCTCCTCGAAAGGGATGAATTCAGGAGGAAAACTGGGACAAGAAAATTAAGAGGAATGAACAAAACACATTCCTCTGGAACTAGTACCAATGTACATGACTATTTTCATACTT
This sequence comes from Tupaia tana, assembly GCA_026018925.1. NCBI lineage: Eukaryota > Metazoa > Chordata > Mammalia > Scandentia > Tupaiidae > Tupaia > Tupaia tana. The sequence continues at coordinate 60,189,465 of JAKSZU010000013.1, forward strand.
ATTAAAAACATCACTGGGAAATAGAAGTATTTTGAAAAATATATTTATACACAACTGAGAGTGGTTCTTTTTTTGGGGGTGGGGGAGAAGGTTTTGCTATAGGGCATGTGCGCTTGCCAGAAAGACAGGGAGAGACAGAGAACAGAAAGTGAGAAATCACACACCCCCACCCCCGGCCACACCACAATCCCTTCTCCTCCATTCTCCACTCAGGATCTTGGGCACACATGCATATGCACCCCATGTAAGTTTAAGCCACCAGGTCTGAGACCACCATAGTCTGTGGTCGACTATGTGGGAGTCCAGCAATGTAACAATTATGCCACCTGCTAGTCCTGAGAGTGGTTCTTATGAGTTATCAAAATGAAACTGATGAATGACTTCCTATTTACTCAGTTTATTTCAAACTAATTTTTTAGATTATTGTCAAAGGTTGCATGCGCTCACTAGAGAGAGACAGAAGGAGAGTGAGAAATAACCCTTCAGGGAATATGGCCACATTACAATCCCTTCTCCATCCTTCTCTCAGGATTTTAGGTGCAAAACAGCACACATACCTGGCATGTTTTTCAAACTGCCAGATCCAAGACTCAAGCTGTGAAATTGACTATGTAGGATCTAGCACCTTAACCACCGTGCCACCTGCTGGCCTCAAACTCATTTTTGCCACAAGTTATCATAGCAAGCTGGTGAGATTATATTGCTTCCTTATACTATTAGATTATTCTAATTGCAACCTAGTGATTAAATAATACTCCATGATGTGTTAGTTTTTAAAAGTCAGATCATCTTTTGCATTGTAAAATAAATTACCTTATTCACTTTCTCAGCACTGCTACCTACTACCACAGAACAGCCACAGGTTTGTAAGTGTGAGCTGATGGCACTGTAAGTTAAAAAAAATAAAGATGAGAAAATATCAGCTATAAAACAATTTCACAAACTAAAAAAAAAAAAAAAAGGAAACGAATTTTGAAGAACTCGGAAAAGCTTATAAACGCTAAAGTTGTATGCATAATGTTATTTGTATAGGACTTTACATTTTCCAGGGGTCTTTCAGAGAAAGTCTCTCAACTGAACCTGAAAACAACCCAGTTAGTAAAAGATCATAATTTCATAGCTGAAAAAATTTGTGTGTCAAGAAGTAAATAATTTAAAGTCAAATGAGATTAAAAATAACATACAAGTGACTGACATTGAGCAGATTCATGACTAAAGTGCTTCTGATTCAAGCTGTTAAGGCTTGTAGGCCAAATTCACTCCTGTCTCTGATATTTGATCATTAGCCTGAGGAAAAGACTGGACACAGAAGCAAATACTTGATCCTTTCACTTCTCATTTTTAAAAATAAAATTTTATGACAATCTGAAATTGTAAATAAACACTAATATAGTAGACGAGATAATACGTGTAGGGAACTTAGCATAGGTACTAAACATAGGCACTCAATAAATATTGGATATGACTCTTATCATTTTCCTTAGAAGAAATATAATTAGAAAATATTAGATATTAGCTATTATTAAGTGTTCTCTGTTCCAAACATTAATTACTTAATTTTATCTGTTAGTATTATTTTTTAATTTGACCAGAGGGAGAGAGAGTGAAAGGGAAAGTGAGAAAACAAGCTGGCAAGTTTGGGATTTGAACCCCGGTCAGCCATGAGGAGTTCAGCACCTCAATCATCAAGCCACCTGCCAGCTCCCCAAACATTGTTTTAAGTGCTTTATATGATTTACTCAATGTTTACAACAATCCTATGACATAGGTATTATTATTATTCCCATTTCACAGATGATGAAGTGGAGTAACAGAATTCAGGTAGTCTGTTCAGGGTTATATAGAAATATCTCAGGCAAATCTGGTTTTGGAATCTACACTCTTAACTAAATTCCATTGTAAGCTAGAACATAACAATACAGATATAAATAATTTTCTATTCTAGGCCTAAATAACTCAAGTCCATTTATAATGCAATTTAATTGGAGTTCTTAGTTTTAATTGTAATAAGATTAATTAGAGTTCTTAGTTTTAGTTGTAATGAGAAGTAAAACAAGAAACTGGAACCAAATAAGGAATCAAGATTTCTGGTCTGGCACTATTGAAACTCAGCTTCTTTAAATAATAAAAATAGTAACATCATAAATATCACAAACGTATAATAAATGAAAAAGAACACACATTTAATCAATGGGTCAAATATACAATTTTGTCCCTAGCAGAATCTGAGTAGATAAGTATTCTATTTTCTTCCTTCCACATCTTGTCATAGGCAGGCATAAGATGTATATCTGCTCTACCCAGCTTATATAAAAAGAGTCAAAATTCTTACTTTAGAAGAAATCCTTCATGACAACTGTCACCAATATCATCATCATTGAGTACTGTATCAGCTATCTAAAGTGCACAAGCAAACAACAACAAAAAATTAGTCTGGCTACAACACAATGTTGAAATAATACTTTTAATACCCATGTTTTCTGAAGTCTAGATTCGCTTTGCCTTCATGTCTTAGAATCAAGACTCCCTATAAAAACAATCTCTGTGCAATACCATAAACTTTCAGAAGAACAAATGCGAAAGCTGCTCAGGCAGGTTAAGCAACAATTTTACAAGAACTTCCTCTTCTGAGCTGTCAGAATCAGGAACCAATCTTAATGACAAAGTCAGAAAGCAACAAGAGCAGTGTCCTAAAGTTATCTTTATATGCACAGTATGTGATTCAAAACTTCCTCAACAAACGATTAAGGAAACCACATTGGCGAAGATAACTAAATTTCCATTAGTAGCCACCAAGTTGCATATTCTGTTTCAAAAATGACTGTATTAAATACTAATTACTTCTATAAGGTCTAGAACTCTTCCTTCATATGAATAATAAAAATACGACTTCATATAAATAATACTGATGACAAATTATATACTACTAAAATTAGAATTAAAAAAATTAGAATAGTACTATATACATAATAGCAATATAACTCAAAGAAATTGATAATGGGTAGAACTGCTCCCATTTAATATTAGAACTTACATCTATTTCTTCAGGAACACTGTGTGATTTCATAGATGAAAGCAGTTCCATTACAGGAATTACTTCCCCAGTAAGCATTGGAATAATACTCTGACCCTGCACAATAAAGTAAAATGAAGTGAAAAAAATTACATCATATGGGATAAGCTGGTCAGTAAAGAAATCGAACATAAGGCCCAGAGTGTCGGTTTGACATTGCTACTTGGCAGGCTGGGACCACATGGGAAGGCCAAGTTTTATTTGTGGTCACCCTAAAAGCTGGGCACTGAGGTGTGTGCCTAGAGAAAGAGAAAGAGGCATACCCTCCACAGGGTCTGGTCACACTGTGATCCCCTTCTTCCAGTCATCCAGCCCAGCTATCATGGATACTCGTGCATGTGCCTGGCATGTTTTAGACTGACCAGACCTGGATTCGAACTACAGTTGTCACAATATGGGATCTGGCTTCTCTTCAACAGCATATTGCTGCTCCCAAACTTGAATATGAGGGATGTTCAAAAATTAATAGAAAATGTGTATTATGAAAAAAAAATCTATTCATATATTTTAAATTTTTTTGCACCAGAATAAAATCATACTTCAATTCCATTTTTCCATGAATTTTTGAAGTCCCCATTGTATATAAACTTTTAAGATACAGCTGAAATTATTTTTAAGTCTTATCAATTTTCACCTAAACATATTTTTAAAATTACTTTTCAGAAACAATTTAATAAATTATTTTCCTCTCACATTTCATGAAATGATTTTTATCCAAACTCTTTACATACATTGGAATTGCTATCATCCCTATAGCCATTTTTGTTTGTTTTTATGTTTTTGCTATGGTACACATGCTTGCCGAGGAGGGAGAGAAAGTGAGGAATCACTCCTAGGAGAGACAGCCATGCATGCCAAATCCCTTCTCCTTCATTCTCCTCTCAGGGTTTTAAGCAGGCAAGCATACACACCTTAAGTGTTTTTCAAGCTCCCAGAGCTGGAACTTGAAACACCTACTCTTGGCTATGTAGGATCTCGTGCCTTAACAACCACACCACTGGCTAGCCAATTTTGAGTAACCTAACCCAGTTTTTTCATAGACCCTTTCCATGGTAAGTAGCTTAAGAATTTAAATGTGATACTATCTCTGGAATTTTATCCTTAGCCATAGGCCCATTTATACAAATAGGAAATTTTAGTTTCAAAAATTCATCTGCTGGAGCAAGCAGATGCTGTAACAGTTACATCACCAGACTCCCACATGGTTGACTGCGGTTCAAATCCTGGAACCGCTAACTTGAAACTCATGCTGGGCGTGTGTGTGTGCATGCCCAAGACCCCAGGAAGAGAATGGAGAAGGGATTGTAGCATGACCAGCTTTGGAGGGGTGGAGAGGCTATTTCTCACTTTTCCTCTCACTGTTGCTATCTCTCTCTCTCCAGTGATTGCATAAACCCTAAGCAAAAAACCTTCACCAAAAAAAAAAAAAAAAAAACTGCTATGATCACAACTCATTGCTTCTGCTTTTTTTTTTTTTTTTTAAGAATTATTTCATTTTAATTTTATTTTTTAATTTGTTCTGGGGCACATACATCCACCGGAGAGAGAGAGACAGAAAAAGAAAAGTGAAAAAGCAAGCCACCAGGTCTGGGAATGGAGCCGTGGCCACCCATCTGGGAATCTAGTGCCTTAGCCACCATGCCACCTGCTAGCCTCGATTTCGCTTTTTAAAGTAATCATAAATGTTTTTATAATTTCAATTATTACATATAATTCAACAATCATGACCGAATTTAAATTCCCTTCCATGTAGAGGAGTTTTATCAGATGACAGCTATAAGCATCCAAAACTAGCACTGACTGAAGCTCTTTCAGACTGATGTACCTTCTCCAGGCAGTATTTATTGTTCAAAACAAAATAGCTGAAGACACATAATGTGAGATTTGGAAGGACTCAATTAAAAAGCAACTCCTTGTTTTTCAGAAAGGATAATTTTGGCACAATACTTCCCCTTAGCTTAAGCATCAACAGTGTTTCATACACACTCTCTCAGACATTTATCACTGTAAATGAATGGGTATCCTCAATAAAGCTCAACAAAAAACCCTACAAGTCTGAATGCAGAAGAGAATCTAAAGAAAATCCCCCAAGTTTCTTTTCCTCTCTGGCTTTCCCTAACTTGAACTTTTCAGCAGCATAAGGTTTCCCCTTTGAAAATTTCGGTTTGTCCCAAATACACTTTCCTTGTAACTTACAGGGATACTATAACGTTTTAAAGAAAAGCCCTTATTTGGTCCTAGATTCCTTATCTTGCAATAACTTAATTAATTACTCTATACCTAGTAGGTTAGAAGTTGGTGAAAGTCCTCCTCTTCTTGGGACCCTATTTATTGACTGCTAATTAAAGACTGGGCTTCTCTGGGTAAAGGAAAACCTTTTCTTGTAAGTCTCAGATCTTTCACAATTACCTCCCCTGACCTGGAAAATTATTTACAGAAGGACAAACATATCTTTCTTTTTAAAGAGAGATTTTTTGCTATAGGGCACGTGCTTGCCTGAGAGACAGAAAGCAAGAAATCACCTCCCCGGAGAGATGACCAAGCTGCAATCCCTTCTCCAATCTCCTCTTGGGATTTTGGGCACGCATGCACATGGGCCTGGTGTGAGTTAACTGCCAGATCCGGGACTCAAACCAAGTTGACTGTGAGAGTCCAGCAATGTAACCATTATGTCATCTGCTGGTCCCCAAACATAATTTTATAAAGGAGGTCATTTATAGGGTTTTGTGTTTTCCTGGTTAATGCATGTTAATAAGAAAAATTACTAATATTTATAAGTTGCTAGAGGACACATGTACTTGCCAGAGGGAGACAGGCAGAAAACACCTCCATTGGGAGGCACCGTTATGCTGCAATCTCTTCTGCATTTTGCCAACCTGTTGAGATTTGGGGCACATATACACATATCTGGTGTGTTTTTCAAGCTGCCAGTGCGAGATTCAAACCATGGTCAACCATGGGGAAGTTGTTTCCTTAGTCACCACTCGTGGGGGGTGCTTTTTCACTTTTCCCATCCTCGTCTCTCTAGTGAGTGTACATGCCATCTATCAAATTAGGGGGAAAAAAGGCATAAACAAACAAAATAGGTATCTCAGGAAATATATAAACAGTGTGTGTGTGTGTGTGTGTGTGTGTGTGTATTTATTTATTTATTTTTAATTTTTTGGAGAGGTTTTTTATGCTATTGGGCGCGTGTGCTCGCCAGAAGGAGGCAGAGAGACAGAAAGCAAGAAACCACTCCCCAGGGGGGATGGCCACGCCACAATCCCTTCTCCTCCATTCTCCTCTTGGGATCTTGGGCATGCATGCACACATACCTGGTGAGTTTAAGCCACCAGGTCCAGGACTCGACCCGTGGTCAACTACATGGAAGTCCAGTGACATAGCCATTACGCCAACTGCTGGTCTCTAAACAGTGTAACTTTTAAAGATATGACGTAAGACTTTAAAGAAATATTGTGCTTAAAGATGTGCCTATACCCGCAGATACCTTAGTAGTAACACTCATTCTCTTCCTGTTGTAATTATTTCTGTGGGACTGTTTGAGAAGCAACACCTTAAAGAAAATCCCATATATATAAAATGTTATATTTTTACTAGGAACAAGTTATCTAAAACTTATTCGGTGAAAACAGAAAAAACAAAAGGGAACAAATATTAATTTGTAGATATAATTACTACTACTCTTTGTTTACTGATTTAACTTTTCAGGTCTGATATTTTCACCCAGTTTATTCTCTATATCTCCAAAAGGCACCGTTCAGTTTTCAGGTTTACTGTGTCAGTCCAGTATGTCTTCAATCTGAGCCTTAACAAAAGTGGTCATGGGCCTTACACAGACATAGGCCATGTGAACAATGGTACTGGTGTGTACGTGTCCTGTACTTTACCTGATCTTCCATTCGCTCCGTGCCTTCTAAGACAATCTTCTGGACACTTTCTTGCCTTTCCTGAGCAAGAGAAAATTTATTAAAAAAAAAAAAAAAAAAAAAAAAAAAAAAAAAAAAAAAAAAAAAAACAAACCTTCATTTTGATATTTGCTTATTTTTCACAACACAGTAAAATGCAGATATATCTTTGTGTAATTTAGTTCACAAGAAAAATATTTTCCATTTTAGGGAAAAAAGGAGGGAGGACAGAAAACACTACAAATCCATGCTCTTACAGATAATTCAAGATAAGTACCTTTTATTTTGCAGTGAAAAAACAGATAATTTAGAAGAAAGTAGCTAATGTAATATCTGTGTAGTTCCAAAAAATAAAATAGTGACCTGCACTTTTCAAATGGAACAAAATCAAGTTGAAACTGGAACACTTTCCTAATTTTAAATAGTTTTCATAAACGTGATAAATAAGGAGGCAAATCTTCAAGCACAGTAAAGACCATTTTCTAAAAGATACTATTTTTCCTTACTAGCAGGTAAAGCCTTATAAAATTAAATGCGTTGATGGATTTCCATATTAGTATCAAACTGAAAAGGACAATTAAATTTGTTCTTTAGATATGACAAAAGTATACTGAAATGTAAATATCACTATATATTAAAACTATGGGACTCAGGGAAAAACAATTTCCTATAGCTTAATCTACAAAATTAAAAGAAACAGGTTCTAGAAACTATTTGGTCCAATCTCCTCACTTAATAAATTTTCAAATTTGCCAGAGGGATTGAAGGGACCAAAGGCTTTATGGCCAAACACTTAGGAAACAATTATCTATAACAGCGTATATCTACACATGGTACTAAGTGAAAGAGAATAAAAGGTTTCAGAGTCAAAGGCTCCAAGCCAAATCCAGACTCTAAAAGTTACTCTAATTCCTAATTTCTCTTAGCTTTAGTAATTTGCAATGTGGAGCATTTATAATGTGGAGCTATCCTCCTACCTTCCAAGGATATTATGATCACAGACAGCAGATTAGATCTATCTGTATTTACATGGCAAATGCCAAGTAATTCACAGCTACTTTTTGACTTGAATTGTACATTATTTTTAAAAATTAGATATACATGGGACCAGCAGTTAGTGTAATGGCTATATCGCTGGATTCCCACGTAGTCGACTGCGGTTCGAGTCCCAGACCCGGTGGCTTAAACTCACGCCGGGCGCGTGTGCGTGCGTGCCCAAGATCCCGAGAGGAGAATGGAGGAGAAGGGATTGTGGTGTGGCCATCCCCCTCTGGGGGGTGATTTCTCGCTTTCTATCTCTCTGTATCTCTCTGTCTGTCTGGCGAGCGCACGCGCCCTATAGCAAAAACCTCTCAAAAAAAAAAAAAATTAGATATACATGTATCAAAGAGCAAACTTTCGAGGCTAGGTTAACATGGTTAAGTTTAAAAGCCACTCACCTTATGCATCCATATCCTTCCTTTCCGGATAATATGTGTTAATCTGTCAACACACACTCTGTGAAGTGGGAGGTAAAAACTAAGCTCTGTCTGGGGAAGTATAATTGACAGTCCATAGGTGCTCCGATCCCCATTCCAATTCCCATCGAAGATTAATGAAACAATAATTACTCCCTTTTCAGACAAGACAAAAAACTTTACATCTATAGCCCCACTCTCTGCATTCCGAAGGATTTCTCCATTAAGGGTGTGGTTGGCAAGAAATGTTATTTCTCCATCGCTGAGAAGTACCTGCTCTGTCTTTGGAGCCCAAATGTGTCTCACTCTAGGACCAAGAATATTGTCCCAGTAAGCAAAGGTAGCTGCTAGTAAAGGAGATTCACCACTTAAAGCGATCTCTGTCTTGGCAACAGCTGGAGATGGTGGTGGGCAGAGTGTCGACATCACTGCATCCCAGTTGTCACATTATTGAAAAGCTCCAGAGACATCTAAACAATGACATACAAAACCATGATTAGACATATTTGGTTCCTCCTCTTAGGAAAGATTTAGAAGCCTGTCATCTCCTACCAGGATAGACACATCAACTGGCATGGGAAGTACTCATTAAAAGTTTGCTGATATAATGATAATTTTATGAGGCATACTAACTTACTGCTTATATTCAGGAGATAATTTAGAAATCTAAAATATTAATGAACTAAAATAAAAAGGCCTTTCTACATTTATGTGAAATGTTATACACTAAAGCTCATAGAACAGACTTTCACAATTCCCAAATATCTGGTTTATGTACAATTTTGATACGACTGAATGTTTGGTCCCTAAACTATTGTTAACTCAAGAGGAGTATAATGAGGTGAATGCTCAGCTAGAGACCTTGATACTTATGCACTGAACTGTGACCCCAAAAAGATGTTCAAATCCTAACCCCTGACGTAAGTGAATGTGACTTTATGCAGAAATAGGTGTAATCAAGTTAAGACAGAGTCATACTGGAACAAGGTGGCCCCTAAACCAATGACTAGTAATGGTTACAAGGTGAGAGAGCAACCTGGAGACACAGTACCCAAGAGAAGATAGCCATGTGAAGACAAAGGGCAGAGACTGGGATGACGCAACCAAAAGCCAAGGAAAGAGTTGTTAGTCACCGTCAGAAGCTAGGAAGAAGAAAGGAGTCTTCACTACATTCTTCAGCTCATCCCTTCCTGGCACCCTGATTATGCATTTCTAGTTTTAGAACTGGGAGAGAATCTATTGTTGTTTTAAGCTGCCCAGTTTGTGATCCTTTGGTATAGTAATCTTAGAAAAGTAATACAACATTTAAGAGTGAAAAAAACCTTAAACCTGCTAACAGAACACCACCACCACCACCACCACCACCACCACCACCACACCACAAAGAACGTAAGACTGAAAAAACACAAATCTGAAACCATAGAAAAGTGGGCAAATATCCGCAACAAACTTTCTGGTTATCAAAATCAAGACACAGATAAATACATTTAACATGCTAGTCAAAAAAGCATCATAGCATTTTATCAATACAAAAAGAGTAATGCCTTTATACTAAATGCCTAAGACTTAAAAAAGCTTCAACTACTTAGAACATGTAAAAAGCAAAAAGACTGGCTGGGCCCTGTTCAAGCCCTTCAATCTACTGAGAAACTAGACATAAAGATGGTGCACAAGCTCAAAGTCAAGCTGGAACCCGGGGCTTTTGGTCTTCTTGCTTAACTTGCATATCTTAATCCACTCAAAGGGTCCACGGGATATTATTAAACTAACCATTTCTGCAAGTATTGAAAATGAACACCTATAATCAAAGAGCAAAAATAAAAAAAAATTATGATAATTTAAGGCAAGTCTAAAATTATGAAATCTATTTATCACAACAGTAATGGAGAACAGCTAGTAAGTGTGATAAACCTATTTCTGCCAGTCTGATTGCTTTGGGAGTTAACATCTATAACTACATTTATGTCAAAGCAAGTAACTTTACTTAAAGAATTTTATCTACATGTTGACAAGAGTGGTCAGTTGGTGAACTCTCTTGAAAAGCAGTGACGTCTATTTTTAGAGCATTAGATGAGGGCTTATATCATATTATGAATAGACTTACAGAGCCTGGCAACACTTAACTGTATGTATGCACAGTAATGGTTTAATATAAAGATAGTTTTTACAAGTGTATTTTTTATTTCAGAAATTCACTTAGATAATATTTACTCATTAATACATTACACCAATTTAATAGTCTTAAGAGATGACATTTGACAGCTGGATATAAGCTATGCAGCTTGTTTAAAATATTCACTGTTTTGGGGTCAGCCAGAGGCATGGTGATTAAAGCAGCTGAATCCCCTGTGGCCAACTGTGAGGTTCAAGTCCTGGACCCAGTAGCTTGAAAAACATGCCAAATGCATGTGCTTGTGTACTCAAATTCCCAAGCAGAAAACGAAGAAGGGATTGTAGCATGACCATTCCTTCTAAGTGTGCTTTCTCACTCTCTTACTCTCTCCCAAGTGAGTGTACGTGCCCTACAGCAAATTTAAAAACAAAATCCATTCTTTTTTACAATTTCAACAGTCAGTTTTTACAATGATGTAAACTGGAATGTAACTTTGAATCAAAACCATAATGTTCCTTAGAATTAACATTAATGCTATTAATCACTGACAACAGAAAACCAAGGCCAAGAAAATGAACTAAGTAAATATACAGTTACAAAATTATATTGTAAATATATTTTTCTTTTTTAATAAAATGTGAATAATCACATATGCATTATTATAACTCTAATATTTCATTACATTGAAAATAAAAGTATTTCCTAAAACAGGATTGAGCCCTAGAGCAAAATATGATTGAATTATGGGAAAATTTTATTTTTTATCTAATTATAAAAATCAATCCATTATAGGCCAATAATTATACAGTTAGTCTCATCCCTAGTATAATTAGAAAAAAAATAATGAATAATGAAAACCCTGTTGAATTATTTAACTTTAAATCCTGCCAAAAGAAACAACCTGTCTTTCTTTGATGAGGAAAATCCATATATATAAATGTGCTTGAAAAAAAATCCATTCAACATCAACAGTTTTTTTTCCTACAAATCTTATATGTAAGTACTGTTGGCTACTCCAGAGGGTTATCAAACATTAGCCATAGTCTTTTGAGGGAAGCCAGGATCCAAACTGGGGGAGATGGTGGCTTGCCACTCCTGTAAACAAAGCACAGGGTTCATAAGCATTTATCCAATACACTTTCTGAAAATAATCCAACATGCGCAGATATATGATTACATTAGTTAATATCTGCTAAAACTGTTACCATAGTGGTAAGTTTGAGATTTTGCCTTTTTTCCCCCTAAACCTTTGTGGAAAATCAGCCCTCTCTTCCCTACTTGGTATTTAGAAAGCTGGTTGGTCCATTATTATTGTAAATCAGATATCTACCACCCTAAGGATTTCACTTCTTGTAACTATGCTTGCTATTTTTCTTCTCACTGCTCTAAGGGAAGCAGCATCCTAAACCAGCCCTCATCCCAAAATGGAGCTGCCTAGGGCCACTTTAGGAACAGTGAACCTGTTTGTAATACCAGGCTACAACACCTTCTAAATTTTCAACAGGAGGCGCGATTCAGAGATGACTTCTGGCCATCTCTCACAGATCCAAGATTCTCAGACTAACCTACCACTTCTTATAACTACATTATTTAATGAACAGACCCCAAGGGCAGGCATAAAAGAAAGATATCTTCATTAGTGTTTTTTTTTTTTAACTTCGTTTAATACACATTTTGGCCTGCTAACATAGCCAAATAAAGACTTTTTAGTAAGTTGTATGTAATTGTTTCCTGGAACAGATAAGTACTGGCTTAGTGCACACTCTGCAATATGGTCTGCAATTTCTTTTTGTTTCATATGTACAAAGAGCACAGTCATCACAAATCAGTTTCCAAGTGATTCAGGGTTTTTCTAGAGTGGCAGGGTTTGGCAGAAGTGCTGGTAATATTTCAAATATTCTGACTCTATATTACGAATAGCCCATGTGTGGCAATCTTGCTTAGGTAATGTTCCCAGATCATGTTATAAAGTTTTCCAAAGTTTGAGAAAGACCATATCTAACAGTATTTTCTACTCCCTTTCTGAACCTTTTGTACACAAGAAATGTTCGAATGTACACCCTTCCTTTGCACCCCCAGTGATGGATGGGAACAGTCTGAGCATGAATCTGTCCACCTGCCACAACCAGACTGTACTCCACTGGAGCCTAATAATCTCTACCGCAGCTAAAAGGGCCATCCCTCCTGAGCAAGTGCACGACCGCCCTACTTTTCCAGAACACAAAGCCCGGTGGAGTTCAGCGTGGCCAGAAAGACTATGTGGACACTGACGTGTAATCAGTGCACTTCTTTCTGCAAATGATTTCCATCAGTGAAATGATACCCAAGTTACAACGCTGACTTCCTTTAAGTAAGACTGTAACCTCAGAGCTGTGAAGCAACTAGGTCATGTTCCACAGAGTACACCCAGTCTAGCACTACCGCCCACACTTAAGACATCAGCACTCTTTACAAACGGAATTCTGTAGGCGTGCAATATGTCCACACCCCCGCCACGTTCTGCGTTATCTCCCCGCCGGCAGGGACCATCTAGCAAACTTCAACCTGGTCCCGAGGAGCTGGGAGCCATCTGCCCTCTGGCCTTCTTCCCGGCCAGGCCTCCCCGGGCCCGAGGTTCCTTTCCGCGGAGCCCACAGGGACAGCGTTCCTGGCGGGTCACCGCTGGGTCCCCAGGAAGGAACCGGTTCTGGGACTGCTGCGGGAAAGCAGGGAAGAGGCCCGAACTCATCCCTCGTCTCTGCACCGCTGCGGTCGGGAAGCCCAGGGCCCGGATGCAGCCGACTCCACTCATCAATCGGCTGGAAAGCCCGATTCCCAGCTTTGGTCAAAGAAGAGAGGAAAAGAAAGGACGAATCCAGCCCCGGGGAGATTCCCCGCGGCCGCCCCTCGCCCTCCTGACATCTTGACCCCACACTGCTATTCGCCCGCCGGCTCTCTACTCACCCACTCGCCACCGCCAGCACCGCCGCCGCCGCCACCGCCGCGGGCGCAGGGACCGCAACCGCAGCCCCGCCCCCGGCCCGGCCACGCCCCCGGCCGGCCTCCGGCCACGCCCACGAGCCCGGCCACGCGGGGGCCCTAGAACACCGAGTCCGCTTGCTGACGCGGTTCCTTCCCGCCTTGTTTTCTTCTAGTTCGGCTTTATCAGATCTTTCCTGGTTCGCTCCCGGCAAATACAGTGAGAGCAAGTGGAAAGAAGAAAGGGCGGGAAACCAAAATCACACCTCCCAAATGCACACCTCCTGCTCTGCCTGGACCCCGCCCCCAGAAGGCTGATGTACCAGGCGCCATCTTTCACGTGGGCGGAACACGACGCTATTTGACACACCTCCATTTCCTAGGGGGACACCGTAGGTTCCGTCTTGCGTTTTCAAACTGCGATGACGTCGACGCAAGAGGCGTGTAGAAGGGGGCAGGGCAGACTGGCTCAGTCGTTTTGCTCAAGACGTGCCATGCGGTGGGTTTGGTGGCGTAAGGTGTTTACCGGAGTGGTTAGTGTGGTCTTTAGTGGAGAGGGCTGCTGGGCCTGGAAAAAGCAAAGCAGAGTTGGAAGTTCTAAATAGTTTTGTTTGTGCTTGGCAGGTAGTGGACATGTAATATTCCGTGAATTTTTTTTTTTAATTTTATAACAATTGGGTACACTTTTAACGCCACTCCAAATCCTGATATGTAATCTGTTATCCTTTACTCCTCTTCCCATATGTGGTCACAACTGCTTTGTTTTAATAATGTAAGCGTTTTCTCAAGCATGATTTTCACAACATCTTTTTGGCAGGTGCTCGCTGTGGATGAGTCGTTTTTTATGTTTTTTTAACCTTTGACGTTACCTTTCTGTTTGATGTTCTTTATTTTTCTGTAACTCAAGCCTCTTGTTTTGCAAGTGTGTATATTCCATTTATTTACTACAGTTAAGTAGCCTTAAGCATTTTTCATCATTAAAAATCACGCAGTACATTGTTATCATCCATCAAGGAAGAAAAGAAGGAATAAATACACAAAATGACTCTCAAGTCTACACCCTCCCCAGCAGTAGATGCCTTATCCACTAATCTAGCTTAGAACACAAGTAGTTACCACTTAGCAAACTCCTACACAGTGTTTAGTACTATGCGCCTAAGTCTACTTGAGGATTACATTTCACATATATGTGGACTCTAAGGGAAAAAATGGAATAAAAGCAAATGTGGTTGGGGGGAATGAAAGCTGTAGGTCAAAGGGCAGAAAGTTGAAGTTTTGTCCAATAAATAAATTCTAATGTATAACTTGAGGGCTGTAGTTAATATTATATACTGGAAATTAGCTAAGAATGTGTTTTATGTATACTTATAACACAAAAGATAACAAATATGTTATTTTGCTTGACTAGAAATATATAGGTTTATAAAAACGTGCACTCTATACAATTAAAAAAGTGACACCTAATCTTTCTTGACATTGCTAGGGTATCAATGAGTGCCATCCCTGTATTACAGGGGAAATAACTGGAATTCAGAGAGATTGAATTATTCACCCGAGGACTCCTATCTAGTTGATTAGGGCCAGTCTTATACAATCCAGAGCACATTGAGTCTTAAGGATGCCTGACTTGTACCTAGTTGATGACAACTCTTCTCAGATGGCATCTAATGTGGCTAACACTAATGGCCAGCTCAAAGTAAGATTGTGACTCAGATTAGATGCCTGCAGGGGAAATACAGCTCCAAAACCAGTTTTTCTCCTAATTTTGTTTAGAGACAAAATAATTTTTTTTGTCTCCAACAGATTTTTAGTATTGTGCAGTATAAACTCTAGAACAATAATGTTTCTAAGAGAAAGTCAAACAGGCCTAAATTCTGCATGACCATGAGAAATAAGATAGCTAATTTAGTAACTATCTATAATGCTTTGTGGCTGGTAAATGTGAATTTTTTCACTACATCTTATTGAACAGTTATTATTGGGTAGCAGTATAATAGCTCATGTCTTTCACTGAACTGGAGCAGAAATTTAAAAATAGGAGTAAAGCAGTAATTATAGTACAGTGGTCCATAATAATTATTGCCTAAAGGTGTGAAATAGGATAAATATTCTAACACACACCTCTTCTTCAGGGAATCAAAGAGAATTATATCAAGTATCTAGCAAAACCTATTTCACATAGAAAAACCTGTTTTGCTAAAGAAATATATCTTCAAGTAAGAGTCCTAGTTCCTTGTTTCCAATAAGAGTGACACTCTTGAGACCATATGTAGAAATTTTTGAACTATCTATATGTAATTAATATGCAATTATATGAAAAGGCTGGGCAACTTAGGGGAGCAGTAAAACACATAGTAAAGAGCTGAAGTTCTGAAATCAGCTGGTTTATGTATTGCCTCTGCTTCTGACTAGTTATGAAACTTTGGGCAGAACTTCTCTGTGCCTTGGTTTCATCTCCTGTAAAATGGCATGCAGAGTAATTTCTCAAAGGGTTGTTGTGAGACTCATGAGTGATCAAGTTAAGAATTTTGAACCATACATTCAAGAAATGGTGATTCTAGTCTCTATGTTAGTCACTCTGCAGGGATAATATTACAGAAGCAATATCAAGTGATTACAAGCCTTTTAAACTATGTATATACTTTTTTTTTTTTTTGCCTCAAAAAGTGACATTTATTCAAAGAAAAAAAAATGACAAGATGTCCATCCCTTGGCTCCCTTCCCTCCCTCCTCCTGCTGTTCCCTCAGCCCTCCCCAGGACTGAACCTTAGCTGGGGCGAGGTTGTAGGACAGCCCCTCTCAGATGAGGTCAGCAACATTGAGAGGCATCTCCTCGATGGAGGTGTTGTAGAAGGTCTCAATGTCTTGAAGAGTCCTCTTGTCTTCTTCTGTTACCATGTTAATAGCCACACCCTTATGGCCAAATCGTCCACCACGGCTGATTCTGTGGATATAGTTTTCCCTGTTGGTGGGAAGGTCATAATTGATGACTAAAGAAACTTATTGCATATCGATGCCTCTGGCCAGCAGGTCAGTAGTGATCAATACTCTGCTGGAGCCAGAATGGAGCTCTCTCATGATTACATCTCGTTCCTTTTGGTCCTTATTTCCATGCATGGCAGACACAGTGAAGTCTCGGGAGTGCATTTTCTCAGTGAGCCAATCCACCTTCCTTCAGGTGTTGATGAAGATGACCGCCTGGGTGATGGTCAGGGTTTCATACAAGTCACAGCGTGTTCAGCTTCCACTCCTCTCGTTCCACATTGATGTAGAACTGATGGATACCCTCCAGGGTCAACTCTTCCTTCTTGACAAGAATCTGAATAGGGTCCCTCATGAACTTCTTGGTCACCTCAAGCACATCAGAAGGCATTGTAGCTGATAGCAAAACCACCTGAGTGTTGCTATTGAGCTTTTGGAATATGTCAGAGATCTGGTCTTTGAATCCATGGCTTAACATCTCATCAGCTTCATCCAATACAAACATCTTGATATATTTGGGAGACAGGTATCTCTGGTTAAGCATATCAAACACGCGGCCAGGGGTACCCACAATGATGTGGGGAGCTTCCATTTGCAGCTTCTGCACCTCAGCACACACGATGGTTCCCCCAATGCAGGCATGACAGGAGGCACCCATGTAATCCCCTAGTGCCATGACCACCTTCTGTATCTGTTGAGCCAATTCTCGAGTGGGTGCCAGGACCAAAGCCTGACTGGCCTTTAGATCTAATTCAATCTGCTGCAAAATTGATATGGCAAATGTGGCCGTTTTCCTAGTCCCAGATTGGGCTTGAGCAATCACATCATAACCCTTGATATAAGGAAGAATGGCTCGCTGCTGGATGGCAGAGGGCTTCTCAAAACCATAGGCATAGACACCACAGAGAAGGGACTCAGAGAGGTTCATGTCATTGAAGCTGTCAACAATCTCGTTCCAGTTACTCTCAACGCCTTCGGGCTCCATTCCATTGGGACCATTGTTTCTGGATCAGGAATCCTAACTCGCAGACATGATCCTTAGAAACTCTGTATATACTTATAATTCAAAAGCTATTACATCAGATCCTAGAGAACCTTCCTGCTCTATTGCAAATGCCAGTTGTCAGGAAGTCTTTCCTCCATCCTCTGCATTAATGTATTTGAGAAATGTAATATGTACTGCTTTGAAGCTGAGAGCTCATTGATTAGCTCTCATTTACCAAGATTACAGCAAGTTAGATTTAACTGTGACTGGCATGTGAACGATCTGATGTTGGACATGGATGAGGAATATTGTTATATAAACCACAGAGCATTTAATTTCTTTTAAGTAATGAGATTTTATGTGGTTGCTGTATTCATTTCAGACTTATCAATATGCACTTTATGGTACATTATCTTTTGGTTGGAATATGAATGAATGAACACCTAACTGAGGTATATCCAGGTAGAATCTTGGTTCCTGAATAAATAAAATTAATTCTGTAAGCCAGCATGATAGAAATAATTTAGAAAGCTCTAGTGGGTCCATAGTTGAAGCTAACATTCTATCATTTTAACTATACACAGATAGGCATTGCCCCTGCAAGAGAATGTCATTAGGATCTAATATATATTTCCTTTTACTCCTCTTGGGACTCATGATTCCTTAAACAATAAGCTAATAAGCTTTTCACTGAGAGGAATCACATTCTCAGTTTGTTAGGGATTCCTGTTCTTACCATGCTAGTGCTCTCTGCACCTTAGCAACAATTACGAGTGGTCTGAGGCCTGGAATAAACAGTCTTGGGTGGGAGCAGCTCATATAAAGCATCATAAAATGCAAAATAAGAAATAATAAGACTACAAGCACTATCTTCTTAAATCATAGACAATACCACTAATTTATAGCTAAAGAGAGAATTTGAAGTTATACCTTGGTAGGTTGGTCATAATTTAATGGAATTTAAATACACTGATGGTGTTGGTCCTGCCCTACTATATGCCAGAGTCATGGAAGACTAGTCATAGATGAACCTCAGCGCTTGCAACAGCAATGACTCCTTTGGAGGAGTCCAACCTGGTGGGGCCCCAGGATCTGTTTTGAGCCTTTGACTTTTGAGCATAGCTTTGGTCGGTTCAGCACATTGGCAAGGCCGCTACTGTACGCCCCCCAACCTATGAGCAAAGCTTGGGTTGACCCAGAATGCTGGCAAGGCCGCTTGTTGTATGTTCCAGAGACTGCGGTAGCCTTGTTGGGAAGCGACCCCCCTCTGACTCCCTGATATATTACTATAAAAGAATTACATAGCTCTCTTGAGTATGTGATAAGATTTCCCAAAAATCCCCCAACCACTCCCCTTTGCCCTGATCACCTACTGTTAATTACAATGCTTCATCCCTGCAGTCACAATAGAGGGTGTGCCGAAGTTCTATCTAGGCAGAAATCTTCTTGACCTTTGGAAGGCCCTTCAAGATACATTTAACATAAGCTTAAAAATAATCTTTTCTTTACATAAAATAGGATTAGGCCGAAACTGGCCCAGGACACCCCCGCCCTCACCAAGTGAAATAGATAAATATATTAGGATTCCTTAAATTAAGTTTTAGATCCCTATAAAACTATATAAGTATCATTCTTTATTGAGATCCATAAGAACTAATATCTATACTTGAGATTTTCTTTCCTCAGCATCGTGCTCAGAAATCACAAGATGGCTGCCGTCGCATCAGCTGATAATTATCTCTGCTTGCTGGAGCTACTTTCCTGAAACTGCATGAAGACCCGCCTACATCAAACGAATAATTGAGGAACCGCAATAGACCCACCCTTAATCCAACCCTGAATGGAACCTATGATCCCTATTGAACTGATAATTAGAACATGTAGCCCCTCACCCATTTACTTGCATGTATCACATTTTCAGTAAAAAGGCACAATAATTCCTGGCAGTTGTCACTCTTCAGAGAGAAATCTCTGGGGGTGTCCGACTGAGGACATGCATGAAAATGGCACTGAGGCCTTAGTCTTCCTTTCCAGCACTGCCTCCGACAAGTCAACCCACCCCTGCCGAGGCTGGACCCCGGCACTCTTCCAGCCGTATGCTTCCCAGGTCCACCTCAGAATGTCTCTCTGAGCACATAGGGCTAGGTTTACCCCTCTACTTTCAAACCTGGGCACTTTTTTTTTTTTTTTTTTACACATTTTATCTGTACTTTATTGCACTTACTAGCATGGGGCTTTGTGATGTGAATATGTTCTTTAGTTATTTTTGTGAAATATGAAATAACTGCCTTTCAACATTGTCACACACTGTGTGAGACCCAAGACTGGTCTTAGGTTTTCAGTTTGATCTGGTGACTCCTTTGTTTTTAGCATATAGCAGATGATTAGCAGATGCCAGGTGGCTGATTAAAACTTCCTTCTACTCAGAATTATTATCCTTAGGCCAGGCTCCTGTGATGCAATTTATTCTTTTGAAAATAGCTTTAGCCTTTATTTAAATTCAGGGTCACTCTATTTAAGGATAATGGTAATTCTTGCTTAAAGTAGGCATGAAGCTGTAGAGTAGCTTATTATCTCTTTTTTTTCCTTGTAAGTATTTTTATAATTAATTAATGAAATTTTCCCAGCATGAATATGTTGCATATCAGTCCAAAGATATTATCATATACATTATCATCAGCAGTTAACTTTCCATTTTCGTGTTTGTTAAATGTTTTTCTCTTTCTCCCCGATTCCTTCCCAGACGGTCTCTAGTATCTATAGTTGCTCTCCGTGCTTTTCTAACTATCAGTCTTTCCATTTCTGCCATACAGTGCAGGCATTCAGTATATATTTGGTTATTGTATTTTTCAAAGTTCATTTATATAAAAAACAAAGTTCAATCAATAATCTATTGGCAACTTTGTTTGATAATCTTTGCATCTTTCAGTGAACTTAATAATTTCTCATTCATAGAAGGACCTGTATTTATTGGTGAAAAACTGAACAAGGTGATGATTTACTACCTCATCTAAGTTGAACACTATACTACACAAGGTGTTTTTGAAGAGAATGAAAGAAGTGGAAGTCTGATGGTAAGGTGAGTCAGGCAAGTATAGTGGGCGTGGCAACACATCATTTTTGGTAATCAGACTTGTGTGTGGTCTTGTGTTGTGATGGAACACAACTCCTTTATGATCAACAAGCTCTGGATGTTTCTGGATGATGGATTCATTCAAACTATCTAGTTGCCAACAGTACACATTTGAATTGATTGTTTGGTTTCTTGGTAGAAGCTCAAAAATACACCTTTAAATCCCTCTACACTGAGAGCACAACCTTCCTCTGATGACTGTCTGCTTTTTATGTAGTTTGAGGCAAATCATCACATTAGGACCAAGACTATTTGCTTACCATATTGTTGTAAAAAATCCACTTCTCATTACTAGTTATGAGTCACTTTAGAAAAGGATTGGTTTCCTCATGTTTAATGAGCATGTCACAAATGTTTATATGTCCCACCAAATGAACTTCTTTGAGTTCACAAGGAACCCAAATATTGAGCTTACTTCCTTATACCAGCTTCTTCAGGTAGTTGTAAATGCTTGCATGATGGATATTCAATATTTCTGCAATCTCTCATATCATTTAACATGACTTGATCAGTACCTTTATTTTTATTTTTCTAAAAAATGTTTGAGAAGTTTTTGTTATAGGGTGTGTGTGCTTGCTGGAAAGACAGAGAGAGAGAGAGAGACAGAAAGCAAGAAATCATCCCCTGTGGGGATGGCCACACCACAATCCCTTCTCCATTCTCCTCTTGGGATCTTGGGCATGCACACACATGCACCCAGCATGAGTTTAAGCTACTGGGCCTGGACTTGAATCATGGTCGACTACATGGAATTCCAGTGACATAGCCATTACACCAACTGCTGGTCCCAATCAATGCCTTTATTTTGTTGTCATCATCCTCCGTGAGCCTCCCTGACCAGGAGTGTCATTGAGATAAAAATCACCAGCATGGAATTTCATGAACTATAGTTGGCATTGATGTTTTTTGTAGACCATTGTCACCATAAACTGTGTGCAACTTTTCACAAGTTTGACATGCATTCTTTCCTTACAAAAGTAAAAACATTAAAATATGGTGGAAATGCACAGTTTAATCTCCCATCTTCAACTTGTTGTAAAATCTCCAGAACTCAACCAATTGCTCAATTTTTTTTTCTGAATGAAGCTAGAACTATGACATGGCAGTAACAGACATGCAGATGACTCTAGTACTTACAAGAATGAATCAACATCATCTATTACAAAAATGCATTACAGCTTTTCTGAAAACCCAGTACTAAGTAGGGACATAAAATGCCTCTCTTTTCTTTTCTTTTCTTTTCTTTTCTTTTTTTAAAATTATTTATTTAATTTTATTTATTCACTCATTTATTTTTAATTTGATCAGAGAGAGACACAGAGAAGGAAAGAGAGAAAGAGGGAAAGTGAGAAAAGAAGTCACCAGGTCCAGGACTTGAACCGTGGTTGGCCATGTGGGAGTGTCCAGCACCTTAGCCACCATGCCACCTGCTGGTCCCAATGCCTCTCTTTCATAGCCTGGTTTGATTTACTCAACATTAAATCTTCCATATTTGTCCACTTTGTACCAAATGTCAAGGTCTCATTGTTTTTTATGGATAAGTAGTAGTCCATAGTGTATATGTGCCACATTTTTTTCAATCTGTTTATCTGCTGTTGAACATTTGAGTTGGTTCCATGTCTTAGTAATTGTAAATAATACTACAGTAAACATGAATGAGCAAGTGTTTTTCCAACTGAGTGTATTCCTATCCTTTTGTCATGGTTTCAACCCTTTCCTATCTCCCTTCTCCCTGCTATTTCTTTAACCCAACAAAGAAAGAGAAAGCCATTACTAATATTTCTTAGCCATGCTAAGGTTGCTTAGTTTTAAATGTTTTGACATCTAGTGGGTTTTGATATCTACTTTTTAAAAAAAATTATCTTGACAAACTTGCTCCTTTCTCTTCCCTATGAGTGTGAGGACAGACTTGTATGTTTCCACCATTAATCTTTGTGAGGTATTTATTGGAGCTGCATCAAATGTATAGATCCATTTGTTTTTCTACTTATGAGCATTGGTATAACTCTCTACTACACATGCTCTTATATTCTTTAATTAGGCTTTACAATTTTCTCTAAAAAGGCACTTTACATCTTTGTGAGAGTTTTCCTCTGTTGTATTTTAATTGTGTTGCTATTGAAAATTGTTTATTCTAAAAATGACATTGTTGTAACCAGCAGATGGTATAATGGTTATGTTGCTGGACTCCCACATGGGAGACTGCGGTTTGAGTCCTGGACCTAGTGGCTTCAGACTCACACTGGGCACATATGCGTGCATGTCCAGTATTCCAGTAGGAGAACAGAGAAAGGATTGCAGTGTAGCCATCCCCCCTGGGGGGTAATTTCTCATTCTCTGTCTCTCTGGTAAGCTCACCCACCCTATAGCAAAAATCTCTCAAAAAAATTAAATAAATAAAAATAAAAATGGCATAGTCTAATTGTTGTTAGCCATTAGCAATACTAATTTGTGTTCATCTTATATTTGGCAACCTTTCTAATTTACAATCAATTCTTATTGGTTGTAAAACAAATGAATAAAAAACACCAATCAACAACTAAAAATAAACAAAACAGGTTCCAAACCCAAAACGTAGTACTCTTCACTCTCCGTTTCTTCAATTTTCAGTTGCTTTCTATCTTCTAAAGTATCCAGGATCCTTTTATTAGTGTAAAGTCCTCTATAATTTGGCTTCAACTGCCATTCCAGTGTCCTTCTTACTGCTCTTTTCTTTTGATCTTATAGATCTATGAGTATTTATTGCTTTGTGACCACTCACAGTTCTCTCAGACTGGAATGCTATTACCCTCAGTTTGGCTAAGAAAATCTATTAATTGCAGCCATATGCTGCCTCCTCTATAATATCTTCCTGGAGTTTCTGAATGGACTCAATGAGTCATTTTATTGTGTACCCTTAATCTTCCTGAGTAATGATAATAATAATAATAATAATGATAATAATAAAAACTCTGTATTTACACTTTCCATTTTGGGATAAAATATTAGTCATATAATATTGATAGACATAATATTAGAATCTATTACAGATAGTGCAGTGATACAATATAGGGTTTAAAGTCATAACCTTAGAGTAAGGTCAACCTAGTCTTGAGTTCTGACTCAACAACTTTGTAACCTTGTGTAAGTTACTTCTTTGAGCCTCAATTTCCTTCTCTTGAAAATGAGATTGCTTTGAGGATTAAATGAAATTATCCTGGTTAAGTGTACCCCGAGACCTGCCACATAGTAATTGTTCAGTCAAGATAGCCACTATTATCACATAGTAGTTGCTCAGTTTGTGTTTGTTAATAAATCTCTTCCCTAGTTTACAAGTAGAGATTGAGAGGGCAATAAAAAGAAATTTGATCAAGGTCATATATTTATTTGGGGGCAGATCTTTAACACCTTTGTATGCTAGCATCTAGGTGAGAGCTCTTTAGTAACATAAGGGCCTATGTCTATCTCCTCACTAAAGCGAAAGCTTCCTGAGAACAAGCACCTTGTCCAATGAACAGTTGTCTGCCCTTGCCTCAAGCATAGTGATTATATGTTAGATGCTCAATAAATGTTGAATGCAATTTAATTTAAAGTTCTCTTCAGAAACAAGAATAAATTAATAAAGCCTTTTTAATATGGGCATAGATTTGACTTTCCACAATTTTACTAAGCTCTAAATACGACATACTCAAGTGGTATTAGTAAGGAAAGAACTTAATTTGAACATTATTACATGTTAGCAGACAAAAACAACAGGCAATTTAATCAAGATTTCTATTACGTCATTGGAAAAGTCATGATGTATTTTTTAATGTTTTTCTATGTAAAAATGCATCATGACTTTTCTGACGACCCAATAGATAGAACAGACCTTCTATACACTGCCAAGCAAAAAGGATAAGAAATTCAGACATTATATATATATGTATATATACATATATATATATAATATATGTATAAGTATATAATTATATATATTTCATACATTAATACATTTTGTGTGTGTGTGTGTGTATATATATATATATATACACACACATACACACACACATGCATGCACGTGTGTATTCCAGAGAACATGAGCACTTGCCAGAGAGAAGCAGAGAGGGAGAAGGAGAAAGCACCTCCCAATGGGACACAGTCATGCCACAATCTCTTCTCCTCCATTTGTCCATGCTGTCAGGATCATGGGCTTGTGTCTTCATGTGCCCAGTACATTTTCCAACACTGGAACCAGACATGAACTGTGTCATTCATTTGTACTATCCAACTTCCACAGCCATCAGGTCACAGATCTGATGTCAGACACATTTTTTTTTTGAGAGGTTTTTGATATAGGGTGTGTGCGCTCGTCAGAAAGACAGAGAGACAGAAAGTGAGAAATCACCCCCCAGGGGGGATGGCCATGCCACAATCCCTTCTCCTCCATTCTCCTCTCAGGATCTTGGGCATGCACGCACACGTGCCTGGCGTGAGTTTAAGCCACCGGGTCTGGAACTTGAACCATGGTCGGCTACATGGGAGTTCAGTGACATAGCCATTACACTAACTGCTGGTCCCTAGACACATGTATTTTTTTTTTTTTTTGAAAGGTTTTTGCTATAGGGCGCGTGCGCTCACCAGACAGCTAGAGAGAGACAGGGAGACAGAAAGCGAGACATCACCCCCCAGGGGGCATGGCCACGCCGCAATCTCTTCTCCTCCATTCTCCTCTAGGGGTCCTGGGCACGCACGCACACGCGCCCAGCGTGAGTTTTAAGCCACCGGGTCCAGGATGCGAACCGCGGTCGACTACGTGGGAGTCCAGCAACATAGCCATTACGCTAACTGCTGGTCCTAGACACATATTTTTAACGTGTAGTTGTACCCATGCCATTTATCATCATATAAAATTTGATTACAAAAGATTACAAAGTATTACCTTTATAAAAGCAATAAAATTTGAGAAGTTGTTTTCATGAAAGATTAATTAGTACTCTTTGTGACAACAAGCACTGAGTCATAGGTACTAGTGCTGTTTTCAAAACATACAAAGGGGGACCAGCAGTTAGCATAATGTCTATGTCTCTGGACTCCCACATGTCGCTGGACTCCCACGTAGTCGACCATGGTTTGAGTCCCAGACCCAACGGCTTAAACTCACGCCAGGCGCGTGTGCATGCTTGCCCAAGATTCCGAGAAGAGAATGGAGGAGAAGGGGTTGCGGCGTGGCCATCCTCCCTGGGGGGTGATTTCTCACTTTCTGTCTCTGTCTCTCTCTGTCTGTCTGGCGAGTGCACGCACCCTATAGCAAAAAAACAAACAAACAAACAAACAAAAACTTAAAAAAAACACACAAAGGGATAGATTGCCATATAATTGTTTTTCATATCAAAATATGTAGAGAAATACTCATCTAAATAGCTTTCTTGGGAAATTACAAAATGTTTTTTGTCATATTTAAGATTGTACAAAATTTTATGTAAATTATAGGGACATGTGTAAATAATTTAGTATAAAACAACAAACTGGTTAGATATGAGGTAAGTTATTACTTTCAAATCATAGTATTCTCTCAAAATGTCTTCTTTTTTTTTTTTTCTTTTTAAAATTTGATATAGGATGCTTATACTCACCAATGGTGGGTGCGGCTGGTGGGGAAGAGAAGAACAGTGAGAAAGCTCCCTGCCCAAGGGGTGGATGACCATGTTGCAATCCTTTCTCTAATCTCTTCAGATTTGGGGCATACATGCACACATGTCTGGCATGTTTTTCAAGTCACTGGGGCCAGAATTCCAGCTGTGCAGTTGGCTATATGGAATTCAGTTGCCTTAACCCCACACCATCTAGCTGGCCCTCAAAATTTATTTTCTGACTCTAAAATGACTCACTGTTTGCTCATATTCTGAGTGCAGGAACATAAAAGAGAAATAGGGCTTCCACATTGTAAATCACATCTCAAGACTATCACGTGCTTTTACCTATAGTGCTGTAAGAAAAGAAAGAAGATACTGCATGAGAAATGACCTAAATATTTAATTCTAAAGGACTTTTTTTTTTATCTAATGAAGTGTATAAGCCAGAAGATGTTCACATTTCCTTTTTGAACACGAGGGAAAAGTTAGGTAAAAAAGTGATCTGTTTGATGAATAGCAAATACCCAACACTATTCTTGCTTTTCTACACCAGATCCAATTATCTCTCACATTTCTTAAGCTTTTACAAACTGCCTGTGTATTCAAGTAGAATTAAAAGAAAAAAAAAATCCAAATGAAGAAAGTTAAAAAAAAGAGAAGAAAGTAGAGTTGTTATCCAGATAGTTTTAAATGCCTAAATAATGTCATTAAAAAATATATATGTAAAGTGCAGTTCAAATTCATACTTGGTCTAGGCCAGCTTGTACACTGTCCAGCTCAGTTTGCCAAGTGCTTGTTAAAATTAATTATCATACAGCAGCTTTCCCTTTCTAAGTAGAACTCTCAGAAAATATGCTTGGAATAGAGAAATGCAAATTGGGTTATGAGGTAATTTTGTACTCTAGGGACAGATTTTTTTTTTTCATTTCACATTACTTCATGTTGGAAAGGTTCATTATTATTTATAAAGCAGAACAAGCCCCAAAGCCAATCCATTTCCAGCATCATTGTCACATTCTGTATTCCAGACACCACTAAGTTCCCAAATGAGTAGGCTAATTCTTTCCTTACAGAGTCATAAAACTTGCTTTGGGTATTACTAACTTAGGTGACAGCACTTTATTCAAAAATAATTCCTCTTCTCCAGAAAAGCATTCAAACTCCTTATTTCAACATGGCCATAACTTTGGTGGAAGAGAAGTAGGCTTATCTCTTGCTTAACACTACTAAATACTGTTTCTTTGAGAACCTTGATTCCATAATAACAGGACTACAGAAGGCATCACGGTAGGAATTTAGAAGACAATTATTATACTATTTTACATATTGAAGATACACTTCTGAAAATGTTAATTTTCTCTTATATTATTTTATTTATTTTAAAAAATTGCCATAGGGATTGTGCACACTAGTGAGTGAGAGAGAGAGTGAGAAAGTAAGCCACCAGGTCTTGGACTCAAACCATGGTCAGTCAGGTGGGAGTTCAGTGCCTTAACCTCTATGCCACCTACTGGTCCCCAAAATGTTGATTTTCAAGTGCATGTAATCAATGAGGTGACTAAACTAATGCATTTTATATAATACAAGAGTTCTTCAAAGACTTCATGGAAAGTGGATATTAAGAAGTTTCCATGCAGGGATTTCAAATTTTTCTTACATCAAAATAAACTTGTATTTTAATTCTTTTTTTTTTGGAGAGGTTTTTGCTGTAGGGCTCGTGTGCTAGCCAGAAAGAAAGAGAGAGACAGAGAGATAGAAAGCGAGAAATCACCCCCCGGGGGGATGGCCATGCTGCAATCCCTTCTCCTCCATTCTCCTCTCGGGATTTTGGGCACACATGCACAAGCGCCAGGCGTGAGTTTAAGCCACCAGGTCTGGGACTCGAACCACGGTCGATTACATGGGAGTTCAGCGACATAGCCGTTACACTAACTGCTGGTCCCAAAACTTGTATTTTAATTCTATTCCTCCACAAACTTCTTGAAGTCTCCTTGTGTGCTGTAATGTATTTTTCAATTAGTCCAAACATTGTTAGTTATTTTAAATACAAAATTGATAAAAGTTTGTTTAGAGCTAAACAACACCGAAAAACCTACTATTCACTTCCCTCCCAGGACACTACCTCTATATCCTGACTCCAGACTAATGTAAGGCAGTGTGAATCTTCTTCTTCTTCTTCTTCTTTTTTTTTTGTCACAAATAGGACTTTTTGTCACTATTAAAAGTCTGAACTTTAAACAGATTCTTGGACTGATGGTTTATATCCGTCAGCTCATTCAACTTTGGAGCCCGTCTCATCCCCAGTAGCTATTAAGGCCCATGAGTTTTCCTGATTCAAACTTGGGCTTCTTCAGCATTTTTGCCTTTTCTATGTCTTTTCCAATACTGTCTGGAATCAGTTTATTGACCACTTCTTTCAAATAATTTGTTTGTACCTCCTGGGTTAAGATTTCCATCATCTTCTTCCGGATTTGGTGCACCTGCTGATGCTGGGTATAAGAGGTCTTTTGTATTTGATCGTTGTGTTTTTTAGTAAACCAACACAGAAGAGACGAAGCAAATAACCATTGGTAGTCTTGACATTGACATGAGCTTCGATCATGGTCTGCCATTGTTTGACCATGGAACACATTTTGTCACGAGTGAGATCCATGCCATGGGAGTTAATCTGGCAGTTTTTGCCCTAAACAGCCTCAGTAATTAGCTTGAATTTCCTAAATGCGACTTCATCATTCTGCAGATCTGCAAGGCTCACTTCAAACACATGGCCCTTAAAGCCATCAGACGCAATTTTGGTTCCTTGAGTCCTGGTGACTAATGTTTTCCCAATTTCTTAGGTTGAACATAGCAGGTGCTTTCATGTCATACCAATCTTTTTTAGAAAATGGATCAACCACTTTCTTCTTGGCTCCCTTTTTGCTGCCTTTCGTAAGGCTCTTATTCTTGCCAACTGTCATGGTACTTCTCAGAGAGCCAAAAGAGAAGGCAAGGTGATTCTTCTGGAATGACTAGTTTAACTCAAATGACATAAACATATCTTGTTTCCAGGGTTCCAAGTTGGTAGAAGAGCCAGTGTGTTGAAGATAGGAGATTTTTCCATCTCAACGTAAGTTCTGACAGGGCTGTATCAAGATGAGAGTGGTAATGAGTTTCTGGCAGGGGAGGTGATCAAAGATGAGCTAACTGTGTCAGAGACCACGCAAGTGTTCAGGGTTCCAATCCTGACAACCATGATGTAATGACTCAGCTAAGGGTGTGTTCCCTCTTTTCATCACTGCTTGGTGCCTGGGGTCCAAAGAACATTTACAAAATGAAGCCCTTTGTAAGTGTAGAACAGGAACAGAAACTTAACAATTCCTCTTCTGACTCTGACCAAGCCAAGCAGAAAAAATGTCTGTGAAAGCTGTCAAAGAGAAGAGCTTCCTGAGATGTTATAAAATTTTAAATTAGAAAGAAATAAAAAGGTGTGACTTTTACATTTGTAAGTTTCAATCCAACTCCTATTTCTATGTATTGCTTTTATTTTAGGGAAGTACTAAAGACAACCAGGAACATCTAATTTTGCAAGGTTTTTCAATTTTTGATAGTTGGATAGAAATGATAGAGCATGTTCTTACTACCTTCCCTCTCCTCCTGTCTTCAACAGGGCAGTTCCAATTGTAGAACAGCCTTTTGTGAAAAAAGTCTAACTTATTATACTCTGAATCCTTTTGGAACTACATTAGCCAACGGGACATTTTCTTCTGATCTAGAGCATGTGTTTTTATTTAGCTTTATTTTGGATGACTGACAATTATCCTTTAATCTATATGTGTTCTGTCTTCCTAAGATTATATTCATGGTAGGCCCTGAGGGAGAGTGGTATCAAGTAAAAGATAGGACTTCTACTCCAATATAATTTGTAAGGCATGAGCTCTCTTCCTCCTCCTCCTCACAGAACTCGGTGTCTAGCACACAGATGCTCACCCATACTGAAAGCAGCTGTTCTGAAAGTATTAAAATCAGACCAAACACAGGGCATTCTGCATAACAGGAAATCCATAAATATATCTTAAGTTTAATTTAATTAATAAATAATACATTCGCATGTTAAAAATCAAAATGATATTAAAATGAATATAATGAAAAGCCTAGCTCCAATTCCCATTCTCATTCAATTTCTCCTATCATTTGTAGGAAACTATTGGGTCATCATGATGCATTTTTTCATAGAAAAACATGTCATGACTTTTCCAATGACCCAACACTTCTATTTAATTTTTGTACATCTCTATTATCTTTTCATATACATGCAAACAAATATAATTTTAAAAAGCATCACATCACCACCTTTCTTAGACAAAAGAGCTCATCCTTTGGGGCTAGTTCTGTACTCTTGTAATTCCACTATCTGTCCTCCTTCCATGTCAGTGCGCAGACAGCTTCTTCATTTCTTTTAAGGGCTGCAGAGTATTGCATTTCTGTTGAATAGTCATGTCTATATTTACATAGATATGTGAGTTGCTTCCAGGTTGTTGCTGTTACAAACCAGCGTGTTTGCATAATCTCACACATAATTTTCTAAATATGCAAGTGTATCTCTAAGGTAAAACCCCAGGAGTAGGATTACTAAGATAAATGCATTTATAGTTTTTAATATAGTTTTTAAAGATATTCCCCAATTTCCCTCTATAAGGATCATATCATTTTCACTCCCTTAAGTAGTGCACAGAGAACACATTTCCTGCCAACCAAGCAAGCATTCAATCAAGCTTTTAGATGTTTATAAATTCAATTGGTGAGAAAGTCTAACAGAACTTTAATTAGGAACAAAATTAAAATCTATTCCTATGCTTAAAGATCATTTATATTTCCTTCCACCCCATTTTTTTGTTATTGGGTTGTCAGGCTGTATTTTTTATATAATTGCAAATTTATTTATTTATTTATTTATTTTGAGAGAGATTTGTGCTATAGGGCACGTGCTCTCACCAGAGAAACAAGGAAAGACAGAAAGACAGAAAATGAGAAATCACCCCCCTAGGTGGGATGGCCACACAGCAATCCTTTCTCCTTTCTTCTTTTGGGATCTTGGGCATGCATGCATACGTGCCTGACATGTTTAAAGCCACTGGGTCTAGGACTTGAACTGCAGTCAGTCATGTAGGAGTCCAGCCTCATAACCACTCTACACTATCTGCTGGTCCCACAAATATAGGTTTTAAAATTTTTACATTTTAATTGCCAGAGGGTATATGCACTCACCAGAGACAGAGAGAGGGAGAAAGAATCCCCCCACCCCCACATGGGGCATGGTGATGTTGCAATCCCTTCTCCTTCATTTGTTAGGATTTTTGGTAAACATGCATAATCATACCTGGCATGTTTTTCAAGCTGTCAGGGCCACGATTTGACCACAGTCACTCATATGGGATCCACCTCCCTTAACTACTAGGTCTTAGGCCTGGCCCCCCCACCCTCCATGTTTTTTAAAGTATTATTTCTATGAAGTTAAGTTGTTTGATTTTTTTAAAAAAAAAACTTCCTGTATAATTTATTTAAATTTAATCATTTTACATCTTTATAGCATGCAATATGGTTTTTCAGAGCATGCAGTACATGTCAATCAAGTCAAAGATATTACCATATATATTATCTTCTACAGATAACTTTGCATTCTTGTGTCTGATCAATGTATTTTTTTCCCTGAGTCCTTCCCACCCACCCCATTGTTTAATTAATTAATTAATTAATTTTTTTTTTTTTTTAGTGAGAAGGAGATAATGAGAAAGGGGAAAGGGAGAGATAATTGAGATACTTTTTTTTTTTTTCTAGGCAAGGACTTTAATGAATCAAACACTACTACTGGCAATGTAAAAAAAAAAGTGTAATATATACAAAATCATCATTTGGTGCCAAGAGAAACTCTCATGATGGCAACAGTATACATCCTCTGTCTTCCAAGTGGCTGGCATACGACATCCACCCGCACTGAGACTCTGGTGAACATGCTTCTCTCCCAGTATAAAGACCCCTTTCCCTGAGTAAAGTACAGAAGGAGAGAAGAGTGTGTATCCAAAAGGAAGGGGGTGAGACTGGGGACCCCTTTCAGAAACATGTCGGGGCCCTTGTGCCAGGGATCAGAACTTCAGGGGAATGACGGGCCAGTACTTGGGCTGCTTTCTGTCACAGTGCTTGTCGAAGCTCAGCTGCACCGCAGCCTCCATGGCCAGGATCTTGGTGGAGCTGTCCCCGTACAAACGCTGCATCTCGGCCTTGCACTGCTTGCTGGTCCTCTCGGCTGGGGGCTCGACTGACCGGCGGGAGTTGTAGTACAGGTCGTGGTCGGCGTTCACGAAGTCGTCCAGGCGCATCACCTCAGCTGCTGCTGCTGCTGTCGTTGTTCTCTGTGCCTCTCGGTTTCTGCAAAGTACTGGCGGAGCTCTTCAGTGATTTCCCTGTTGCTCAGGTCATACTCCACCTCCTCATCTGACTCACTTTCTGCCTCTTCTTCTTTGGACAAACCTTGGTCTTCTACTGTGGATGTCTGGATCCTGCTGCTGTCATATGCGTGCTTCCCAGACCTTCTGAAAGCGAAGTAACTGCAGTGGGAAGATGGTGGGGGCACGTGATGGGCACTGGACCCAGGATACCCAGCCTCCTGACCATAAGTGCTCTGGAGAACTGAAGGAGGGAAGTACCACGGAGAAGAGAAATAGGACTCCATGGCCTTCCTGTAGGCAACTTGGTGGCTTCGCATCCAAGCCATCGCTTGCTGATAAAGTTGCCAGTATCTTGCATATACTGGATGGGAATACCACGTGTGGGGAACTTTCGACATTGACTCCTTTGCTGCCATCATGAATTGCCAAGTCTGAATGGGCACTGGACCTCGTGGGTGCGCAGGCTGCAGATCCTGGGCTGTGGGCGAGCGGGGGCCTACTTTTCAGAGAGATCATTTTTTGGTAGGTTCTTGCTATGTTGCAGTTTTCCTGATCCCAGCCCTCTGTTGGGTAGGATATCAGACATATGCCACTTTGCTGGCCTATTTAGCTTCAGTCAGCAATTGAATCCAGCTTTCCCACATGGCCTCAACCCCTAAGTAGCAAGATTTCAGAAACACACTCCCTTGTGGATGAACCCAACTTTGTTGTTGTTTTATACATTTGAACTATGAGTCATAGTTGGAAAGCCCTTCTCTACTCCAAGGTTTTACAAAATTCTCCATATTTTTTGTAGTTTTTTTATGTTTCATTTAATAATTTTAATCCACATGGACTGTACTGTTGTGTATGGTATGAAGGGGTCCAACTTCATATTTTTCCCATAAGATTACCCTGCGTTAATAAATAAATATGGACTTATGGTAAATAGCTATGACCATATTAATTCTCCAGCTGGAAAATTGATTTTGTTAGTTCAGAGGAACAATTGATCAAACCCACAAAAAAAAATCAAACCTACAAAATTCAACACAACAAATCTTTTGAGTTTAGCCTTCACCTCTATTTGACTTTCTTAAAATAATTTAGAGTTCTCTTAATCCTTGGTCATAACTATGACATGCCTGGCACTGTGCTAGGTGGTTCACATGGGTTACCTCTAATCCTTCCAGTTCCCTGTAACGTGGGTTTTATTAAATTCATTATACCACAGGAACTGGACCTTAGAAAGGTGAAGTGATTTGTATAGAGTCCATCACTGGAAAATGGAGTTTGGAATCCAGGTATGTAGGTTATAAAGTCAAAGATCTTTTTTTTTTTTTTTTGGAGAGGTTTTTTGCTATAGGGCGTGTGTGCTCGCCAGAAAGTCAGAGAGAGACAGACAGAAAGCGAGAAATCATCACCCGGGGGGATGGCCACGCGGCAATCCCTTTTCTTCCTTTCTCCTCTCGGGATCTTGGGCATGCATACACACATGCCCGGCGTGAGTTTTAAGCCACCGGGTCTGGGACTCAAACTGCGGTCAACTACATGGGAGTTCAGCGACACAGTCATTACGCTAACTGCTGGTCCCTAAAATCAAAGATCTTGAAAGGGAAATAAGAATACCTGATAGAAGAACAATTTATTTGTGAGGCACATGCTGTATTTTATTTTATTTTTATTTTTGGAGAGGCTTTTGCTATAGGGTGCTTGTGCTCGCCAGAAATTGAGAAATCACCCCCCAGGGGGGATGGCCACATCTCAATCTCTTCTCCTCCATTCTCTTCTCAGGATTTTGGGCACACACGAACAGGCACCCAGTGTGAATTTAAGCCACCAGGTCCGGGACTTGAACCATGGTCGAATACATGGGAGTCCAGCGACATAGCCATTACACCAACTGCTGGTTCCAGCACATGCTGTATTAATCAAGATTTCAAAAAAAAAAAAAATGGATCTAGTAGGAGATAGATAATGAAGAATTGGTTCACATAATTATGAAGGCTGACAAGTTCCATGATCTGTCAGCTATAAGCTGGCAACCAGGAAAGCTCTTCTGAATCCACAGGTCTGAGAACCAGGGGAAGTGATGGTGTGAATCCTGGTCTAAGCACCAGAGAAGATGAGATGTCCCAGCTCAAGGTAGCAAGCAGGATGAAAAATGGAGTGAATTCCTCTTTCCTATGCCTATTGCTTTATTCAGGCCCCCAAAGGATTGGGTGATGCCCATCCACACTGGGAAAAGGCAATCTACTTACTGAGATCACTGATCCAAATGCTAATCTCATCTGGAAACTCTTATAGACACACCAAGAAATAAATGTTTAATCTGGGCACCTGTGGCCAGTCAGGTTGACACATAAATTCACCACCACATATGCAAAAACATATCAGCCTTGCTTTGGTATACCAATTGTTACCACTTTCTGTTTTTAGACTATAAAATCCAAAATGCCCACACACAGAGTGCACTACAGTCCCTTACAAAGTGAATTTCCCTTATACATAAAGCTAAAGCAAAACCGTTTAAGCTTGTCACATATCTTTCTGGCTTTCTGCTCAATTTTTATTAGTTCCAGATTACTTTTCTGTGATCCCTTCATTAAAACTGAAGATCAAATCTACACAAAACTGAAATGATTTTTTTCCATCACTAGGAGTGAGTGATCCAAGTCACACACAGAGTGACTGATTTGAGAGTGATTTTAAAAAGTAAAATAGTGTTAATATTGACCAGATAACTTGTTTTATTATACTTGAAGTAGAAAAGGAAGGGAAAAGAAATTATATGTAAAATTCTCCTTATATATGATTCAGTTTTCAGGATTTAAATTCAAAGGATAGTATTTATTGGGATTTTTTTCTTGTAGGGTTTCTTGAAATAAAAATGACCCCAAACCTCAGATTTGGATATCAGTTTTATGTCCTTTTCTCTTTGATGGTTGAATTGTTCATGTATTTCAGTAATACATAAAGCTATGTTTTAGCACAAAGCTAAAACAGCCTGGGGCCACGTTTTGACTACCACAGGCTGTCTATGCATGGATAGCTCAGTCCAGGATATGACACCATAACGAGGAGGGGCTGAGGTTTTAGCCAGCCTGAATAAGGGGACATCCAGTGAATGGGACAGTCAAGCAGTGACCATAACAAAAGTAGGAACTTGAGTGAAGCACAGTCACTGAGCAGTGAAGAAGGAGGCAGGTTATTTCAAGATTTTAGGAGGTTAAATCTGAGAACAGCATGTTTTTCAGTCTAGTCTACTGTGGTGGAGACTAGTCATTTCTACTTGAGTTTACTGTGGGATAGTTTGAGTTTACTGTGGGATTGTTTGTGTGTCCGTAAAAATTACATAATAGCAACTCTTTGCAACTTGCTTTCTCATCTGCTGTGATGCAAATGTGTCTTCCTAAAATTCACATGCTGAATTCACTGGTTGCTATTATGATAGTATTACTTTAACTATGGTACTGAGAGGCAGGGATTTGGGGGTGGGGTGTGGATTGGGCTGAGATAAGGAATCAAGATATGTTCCTATGATTGAATACTGGTAGATTTATAAGAAGAGGGGATACCCAGGCACATGTTCTTGCCCTTTTGCCCTGTGGTGTGCTACACTACCTTGGGACTCTGCAGAGAGTCCCAATAAACACAAGTCCCTTACCAGATGTTACCCCTCAACCTTGTACCTCCAGAACCATGAGCTGAATAGACCTTTATTCTTTACAAACTACCCTGTCTGGTTTTTTCATTATAGCAATGGAAAAATGGACCAGAACATCTCTTCCTGCCTCAACATTATGTTTCTGATTTTTTTTTTTTTTTTTTTTGGTGAGGTTTTTGCTATAGGGCGCATGTGCTCGCCAGAAAGACAAAGAGAGACAGAGAGACAGAAAGCGAGAAATCACCGGGGGTGGGGGTGGGGTTGGGGAGGGATGGCCACGCTGCAATCCCTTCTCCTCCATTCTCCTCTCAGAATCTTGGGCATGCACGCACACACGCCTGGCATGAGTTTAAGCCACTGGGTCCAGGACTTGAACCATGGTCGACTACATGGGAGTCTAGCAACACAGCCATTATGCCAACTGCTGGTCCCTTGAGATTTATTCGAATAATATTACACATTGTTTGTGGGTAGACAGAAGCAAACTAAAAGTAGAAAAAATAATATATAAACCAAATATATACCAACTTTGGGACAGAAAGGGAAAAGTATGAAGAAGGTGGGAGTGGAGCTCTAAATCTGGATATATAAAATAGTTATATTAATCTCTATATGTTTTCTGCATTTTAAATATTTTAAATATTTCATATATTTTTAAGTTTTTATTTTTTATGGTAAAATATACATGCCATAAAATTTACCATTGTAAACCTTCAAAAATATATAATCCAGTATAGTTAACTATATTTTCATTGTTGTACAACCAATCTTAAGAACATTTCATCTTGTAAAACTGAAACTCTGTATCCATTCCCTTTTTTTTTTTTTTTTGTATGAATTTGACTGCCCTATAGTTTACATGTAAGTGGAACCATGCAAGGTTAGTCTTTTTATGACTCAATATTTCCATTTAGCACAATGTCCTCAAAGCTCCTTCCTTTCTTTTTTCAGGTTGAATAATACACCATTGTTTGTATATAACACATTTTCTAAAAGGGTTCTCCCCTTTTTAGACAAGTTTATCTTGTCCATGAAAGAGAGAGAGAAAAGGGAGAGAGACTCCCAACAAGGACCAAACCATGCCAGTCTTAGCTGGCTCAGATCATGGGTATATGAGCACATGATTGGTATTCTCAGGAAGTTCCCAGAACACAAACCAGGGTGTTTCCCAGGTGGGTCCAGTTATGTTACTACTGCCACAACCAGGCTCTAATGTGTATATCACATTTTGTTTAGTCATTTATCCACTGTTTAGACTTGGTGTTGCTTCTGCCTTTTAGCTATTAGGAGTAATGCTGCTGTGAACATGGGTGTGCCAACATGGCTTTGAGACCCTACTTTCAAGTATATAACCAGAAATAATATTGCTAGATTATATAGTAATTCAATTTTCTTTTTTTTTTTTTTTTTTTTTTTTTTAGAAACTACCATACTATTTTTTACCACCATAGTTGCACCATTTTACATTCACACCAGCAGTGCACAAGAGTTCCAGTTTTGGTGGTATTTATCCTGATGGACATAAAATGGTAACTGACAACTGACTGAAGCTTTGAGGTGTATTTTACTAACACTTGTATATCTATTTTGAAAAGATTTTGTGTTGTAGACTTGGGAAGGGAGATTACTGAGTTATTGCTGGTATTGAGGAAGGGGTAGATGAGACTGTGGCCCAGTTAAACAGGAAGTAAGACAGACAGGTTGAGCCATTCCAGGTAGCCAGCAGATGCAGTGGTTTCTATGAGTGATCAGGATCAGACTGAGTCAAATGAGCAAGGAAATGGAGCAGAGAATGGAGCTGCGGCCTGAAACAAATGTGAAAGAATGGTGCGCATGCTGGAAAGGTAAAACGCAAACAAAAAACACACCAAGATTTGTGGTCATTAGTTATGTTTTCAGTGAAATTGAGTTCAAGAACTGTCAGGGATGACTAGACTCCTTTCAAAAGTCAGAAAATCAGTTATCATCCAGTCTAGGGTGTCTGATCATCGGTTTTGTATGACGGCTAATTTAATGGGATAGACTGGAGGTTAAGAAAGTTCAGTGTCCTCACATACTCTTCCGAGTGGTCTGCATAGGGAAGCTGGGGCAGTGACTTTGCCCTGGCACAATCTCTTTTCTCCTTATGATGCTACCCAGGGGACAAAATAAATGCCTAGAATTTGCCAAAGTATGAGTATTTTTCAGCCAGGAGGGAATTACCTCTTATTGTTGAGCAGTGTTAAGGGTATACAGTATTAGGAGTTGTATCAGTTCCTAGTGTGCTGTAACGAATGACCACATATCGAGTGCCTTCAAACAACAGACATTTCTTCTTTCATGATTATGGGAATCAGAGCCCTGTATCAAGGTGTCGGCTAGACTGCACTCCTTCTGGAAGCTCTGGGGGAGAATCCTTCCTTGCTTTTTCCAACTTCTGGTGGCTTCCAGCAGTTCTCTGCTTCTTTGGCTTGGGACCACATAACTCCAGGATCTGCCACTCCAATGTAATGTTGCCTTTTCCCCTTCTGAAGGACACTTATCACTGAATTTAGGGCCCATCTAGGTAATCCAGGATGATCTCACCTCAAGATTCTCAGCTAAATGACATGAACAAAGATCCTTTTTCTACATAGAGTAATATGGACAGCTTCTAGGGCTTTAAACATGGACATTTGGGGGAGGTGTCATTATTTGACCCACTATAGGAATACAAAGCCTTGGGGACTACCAACCCTTACTCACTGACATGATCTTCTGTTTGGGAGTGGGGAAGAATATTGGAGCCCACATGCCTTTGTTTCTGTCTTTACAGATGACACCAAAATCAATGGTGGAATAAGGAAATTTAGCACACCAATTTAATGTCCATATATATGCTGGACATTTATGGTGTTGGAATTCCAAACGAATGTCTTTAGTACCCCAATTCTAATTGGTTTCTAGGGTCATAAGTCCTCTTCTTCCCTATTGTCTTTTTTTTTAAGAGATATTTTTATTATAGGGTACATGCACTCACCAGAGAGACAGAGACAGAGAGACAGGAAGTGAGAAATCATCCCCCAGAGAGGATGGCCATGCTGCAATCCCTTCTCCTCCATTCTTCTCCATTCTCCTCTTGGGATTTTGGACACACATGAACACGCACCTGATGTGAGTTTTAAGCCTCTAGTTCCAGGACTCAGACCTCAGTCAACAATGTGGGAGTCCAGGGACATAACCATTACACCACCTGCTGGTCCCATCCCATTGTCTTTTGATCAACCCTACTCAAATTTGTATCCATTTGCTGAATCCTCCTCTGTTCTGTGCTGTGGGTGGAAATAAGGTAGTACCATACTTATTTTCTGATCCTCAGTAACTTGGGTAACCTGAGACAGAAGAATCCAGCATCCATACCCCTAAATTATCCTGCTGAAGTCTGCTTCCTAGAGGGAATTATTACTACTTGTGGGTGTTTTCTGAACAGTACAATTCCAGCACCTGCTATTGTTTTTTTGTTTTTTGAGAAGTTTTTGCTATAGGGCACGTGCACTCGCCAGAAAAAAAGAGAGAGACAGAGAGACA
This sequence comes from Tupaia tana, assembly GCA_026018925.1. Classification (NCBI taxonomy): domain Eukaryota; kingdom Metazoa; phylum Chordata; class Mammalia; order Scandentia; family Tupaiidae; genus Tupaia; species Tupaia tana. The sequence goes on from JAKSZU010000013.1 coordinate 60,229,282, forward strand.
GAAAGTGAGAAATCACCCCCCAACAGGGGATGGCCATGCCACAGTTTCTTCTCCATTCTCCTCCTGGGATCTTGGGCACGCATGAACACACATGCGTCTGGCGTGAGTTTAAGTCACTGGGTTCGGGACTCGAACCACAGTCAACTACATGGGAGTCCAGCGATGTACCCATATGCCATCTGCTGGTCCTGCATCTGCTATTGTTAGGACAACAACTCTACAATTTTGTAGAAACTATTTCACATCAATAGAAATATTATTAGAACACAAGTTCAGTATTTCTGATTTTCATGCTCAGTATTAGTTTTGAGAATGATCAGAAATTGCCATTTACATAGAGAGATGTTCTATTTTGATAATGCTAGAGAACAGTTAATAACTTTCGAGAACATCAAGATTAATGTTCCTAGGGTCAACATTTACTCCCTAGTCAATGTTATATTAAAACCACTAGTACAATTTACCTGCAGGGAGAATGAATCTATTTTTTTGATCAACAAATAATATATTATAGGAAGTCCTATATATGTTGCATTTATTTTGAAGGTTCTTTTTAAATCAAAGAACATAGCACATAGAAAAGTACACAATTTGTAGGTGCACAGTTCAGTGAATTATCCCAAAGTTAATACAACTGTGTAATCATCACCCAGGTCAAGAAAAATAACATTACCAGTCGCTCTCCAGGATGGACCCTGGAACCCATTTTCTAATACTATCCCTTCCTTTCCCACCAAAAGTAGCCACTATCTTGACTGCTAACAGAATTAGTTTGCCTGTGTTGGAATTTTACATTGCATATATCCTCTATGCTTTTTAAATCACAGTATCTGAAGTCCATTCATTTCATGATATCCCATCTTGGAGGTAGAATAATTATATCTTTATAGGTAACTCTCTGTTGGGAAGATGAATAGCTTACTCCATAAATCATTATCATAAAAACTTATTTGTAATTTACATGAGAAGTCAGCTTGAAGACTAATATTATGACCTTGTGATCTAACATACTCATGTAAATGGAATTATTAAAAATAAAGATGAATGAGCAGTGGAATTTTCAGTTTATGAATTATCTGGTTCTCCTTGTTCTAGTCTTTTTGTCTTGAGAATAAGGTGATTTTTACCTTTGAGACACAGAAGCATTCTTTTGATTATTTAAAAATGCTTCTTGTTTGAAATTTAATAGTTAAAGGAATGACTTCAAAGCCAATAACATGTAGAGAGGCTTATATTTGGGGATGTACTTCTAAATTTATGACTGACCCCAATTCTTATTAACACATGTGAGCATTATATTTACTCAATTCCAAGAGGGAAATCAGGTGTGAGATGCAATGAAGGAAAAAGAAAGACCACATAGAATGTTCAGTCAGTTGTAAAGTACAATCCAATTTCAAAAAGTTGAAATGTAGAGGGAAACTGCATATTAGAAGTCAGGAATCATATAAGTGACATTTGCTGATGATATTAGCAGTGATATAGGCCGGGATAACTTGATGTTTGTAGAATTTCCTCAAAAAATAAAACAAAAACGAGTAAAAATATTAGAAGCCACTCTGAAAATTTATATTGGTGTCCATCAGCTGTCAGCAGGAATTGGAATAAATTATCCTTTAGAAGGAAAGAGGACTCTTGTATAGCATGTCATTTCAGGAGTTCTACAGAAACTTCATTTGTCCTCAAATGTTCTTTCTTCCTACCATTTTAAGAATTCCATCACAGCAAACAAAACATGTCTCATGTCTCCATGAGACAATGTAGATATTTTTGCTTTTCTGTAGTAACCCTTTTACTATTTATATGTATTCCATAATGTTATGTGGTGTATCTTAAATATACACAATAAAATTTATTTAAAAAATTTTTAGAGAGATTTTTGCTATAGTGCACATGCACTTGCTAGAGAGACAGAGAGACAGAAAGCAAGAAATCACTCCCCAGGGGGGATGGCCACACCACAATCCTACACTCTCTTCCTGGGATTTTAGGCATGCTTGCACACATGCCTGGCATGAGTTTCAAGCTACTAGGTCTGGGACTTGAACTGGGCCATGTGGGAGAGTCCAGTGATGTAACCATTGTGCCAAATGCTGGTCCCCAGTAAAATAAATTTATTTATTTATTTATTTATTTATTTTGGAGAGTTTTTTTTGCTATAGGGTACGTGCGCTCACCAGACAGACAGAGAGAGACATAGAGACAGAAAGTGAGAAATCACCCCCCAGGGGGGATGGCCACACCGCAATCCCTTCTCCTCCATTCTCCTCTCGGGATCTTGGGCATGCACGCACACGCACACGCACACGCACCCGGCGTGAGTTTTAAGCCACCGGGTCCGGGACGTGAACCGCAGTCGACTACGTGGGAGTCCAGCGACATAGCCATTACGCTAACTAATGGTTCCCAGTAAAATTTATTTTTAAGAAAAGATTTCCATCTTAAATTTGTGTGTGGAGAAGAGAGAGAGAGAGAGAGAAAGAGAGAGAGAGAGAGAGAGAGAGAGAGAGAGAGACACCATCCATGGGCTTGGTTATGCTGTGATCCTCTTCTTGCAGTCCACCAAGATCGTGGGCATGTGCCGGTATGCTTTCAGGCCTACCAGACTGAAGACTCCAAACTGGGTTGGCATGTGGCCTCCAGGTCCTCAGTCCTGCCTACTACCAGCTCTTTCACAGATGCTGAGCCAGATCCCATCTTTTGAAGTTAGTCCTTTGAGTACTATTTCTACAAAATATCTAAGAAAAGAAACTAGCTCCTGGATTTCTCCTTTAGTTTTCTTTTAGTTCATTTGCATGGCTTAATTGTGTATGTTTGCTAATCATCACTATTAAAAGCACAGATCTTGACCTCAAGGGAATGAAATGCAGGACAGATAGCTCTTAATTTCCCAATTGTAATTTCAGTATACCGAGAATAGAACACTTATGAGGCCTGGGAGTGCTTGATTAACTCAGAGGAAGTTTCCCAAGAGCGAAGAATGGGAAATCCAACTGGCTGAGTAAGCTTTTTATCCTCCTTGTATGTATAAGTTTGGGTATTAGTTTTGCATGAGCTTTAAGCAGTGACCAATAAATACCACTTATTTTCTTTTATTTTTCTTTATTTTTCTTTCATTTATTTATTTTTACATTTGTCCACATTTACTTTACATAGCAAAAAAATTTAGCTCATACTCCATAATTCTTTTTTTTTTGGAGAGGTTTTTCGCTATAGGGTGCGTGCGCTCGCCAGACAGACAGAGAGAGACATAGAGACAGAAAGCGAGAAATCACCCCCCAGGGGGGATGGTCACGCCGCAATCCCTTCTCCTCCATTCTCCTCTCGGGATCTTGGGCACGCACGCACACGCGCCCGGCGTGATACTCCATAATTCTTGACAGTTTACAAACAACTTTCAAAATTTCAAAATACTGAATTTTAAAGATAATGTTCAAAATATGTCTTATAATTTTGTATAATTTTATAACTCTATAACAACAGAAGCAGTATAATACCACTTATTTTAAATTATTTCCTTTTGACTTACTAGTAAATGGATGTTTAATGCAATGTCATTTCCCATATCCTTGTAACTCTTTTCTTTAAATCAATCTTAGTTTTTGAACTTTTTTTTTAAAGAGATTTTTGCTATAGGGCATGTGTACTTGCCAGACAGAAAGCAAGAAATCACTTCCCAGGGGGGGATGGCCATGTTGCAAATCCTTCTCCCCCATTCTCCTTTAGGGATTTTGAGCATGCATGCATACACACCTGGCATGAGTTTCAAGACACTGGGCCTGGGACTCAAACCTCAATTGGTCACAAGGGAGCCCAGCACCTTAACCACCATGTTACCTGCTGGCCCCTATTATTTCTTTAAAGGAAGATTTTATATAACTTCTTCAAATAGAAAACCACTATCATGTCCCATAAATATAAGATAAATGTGAATTAAATCTATACCTTTAAAAATCATCCCCCACTTTGGGAAATGGCTTAGAAGAATGCATCTGGGATTTGGAAGACCACCATTGTCATCTCAGGCCTGCTACTTCTTTTTTCATTTTCGTTTTAAAATATTGAGGCCAGCAGATGGTGTGGTGGTTAGGGCATTGGATTCCCATATGGCCAACTGTGGTTCAAGTCCAGACCTTGTGGCTTGCTTTCTCACTTTCCCTCTCTCTGTTTCTATCGGATGAATAAATATGTCCCATAGCAAGTGAAAAAATAATAAATAAAATTATTCTTTTAAAAAATTACTTATTTCCCAGAGGTCATGGGTACTTGAGAGAGAGAGAGAGAGAAAGAGAGAGAGAGAGAGAGAGAGAGAGAGAGAGAGAGAGAGAGAGAGAGAGAGAGAAAGCACTCTCTAATGGGGTGTGGTCATGCTGCAATCCTTTTTTTTTTTTTCCATTTGTCCTTCTGTCAGGATTTGGGTATCCACACACGTGTACCTGGCATGTTTTTCAAGACACAGGTGGCTGTGTGGGATCTGGCTCACAACACACAGTGTTTACTGCACAATATAGCTGACCCAAATTTTTATTTATTTTTTAAAGACAAGGTCTTTCAGATGGGGTCTTGCCTCGCTGTGTTGCTTAGGCAATCTTGACCTTGCAAACTTCCTGTCTTAGTCTTTCTAAGTCACTGAAATCTCAGACCCATACCACCATGCCCAGCTTTTAGATTAGACTAGGATCAAACTTGGACCTCCTACATGGTGCATGAGGCTGAGTCTCAACTCTGCTATTTTTGACTTTTCTGGTTTTCTGGTTTGGCAAAATCATTTAGCTCTGAGTCCCTGTCTTATCATCCATTAAAAAAAAAAAAAAAAAAAAAAGGAGGATATGTGGAAATGATGATAATGTCCACTGAGAATTAGAAATGACATGATTTATATTTCTAGCACAATGTATGTGTGTAGGGACTCAGGGATTGATTGACAGCTCTTTTTTATAATTATGACCTTGGTATTCGTGTATCAACTTGATCATCTTCACTTTTCTCTGATTTTTGCCTCTTTTCTCCCTCCAAGCAACACAGAATAAGTCAAGCTATGAAGGAAAATGGGTGGTTCCTTTTTTTTTTTGGAGAGGTTTTTGCTATAGGGCATGTGCGCTTGCCAGAAAGACAGAGAGAGACAGAGAGACAGAAAGTGAGAAATCACCCCCCAGGGGGGATGGTCACGCCGCAATCCCTTCTCCTCCATTCTCCTCTTGGGATCTTGGGCACGCATGCACATGCGCCTGGCGTGAGTTTAAGCCACCGGGTCCAAGACTCGAACCGTGGTTGACTACATGGGAGTCCAGCGACATAGCCATTACACTAACTGCTGGTCCCATGGGTGGTTCCTTTTAAGCATAAAGACAAGGCAGGTAGGACAAGTAGAATGTACCTCAGGTACAATGCCCATTCATTGGTTATGGTTTCTGGATCCCTTTATTGAGAAGGGTTGTCATGACAATATGATTGATTAATGATATCTGTTCCAAGCATAGGCAGGAAAAAGGCTGGTACTGCATATTTGATACCACTTAACTCCTTTATCTTCTTCTTCAAGACTTCTTAGTGTGTCAGACTCTGTAATGGAAATTATCTTTCATTCAGCATGTACTTCCTCCTCAAAAGAGACCCCCAAAGTCACCTCAAGAAAATCACTCATGTAGTCTCTTTTTTTGGTTTGTTTTTTAGATTATTTTTGGGGGATGTTTTTGTTATAGGGCATGTGCGCTCGCCAGAAAGACAGAGATAGAAAGCGAGAAATCATCCCCCGGGGGGATGGCCATGCTGTAATCCCTTCTCCTCCACTCTCCTCTCGGAATCTTGGGCACGCACGCACACGCACCCTGTGCGAGTTTGAGCTACCAGGTCTGGGACTTGAACCGCAGTTGACTACATGGGAGTTCAGTGACATAGCCATTACGCTAACTGCTGGTCCCTCATGCAGTCTCTTTTTAATCCTAAAATGGCCTCCTAAAATTAAGCTCTCTCAGGATCTTCTCATTCTATCACCACTTTTTCACTCTCCCAAAAGGATGCACCTTTCAATGCGATGAATTCTTCTTTAGAGGGTAAAAAGAAGATCTGCCTGTGTAATGAGGTCTATTGTTCTATTACTTTCCTTGCAGTATTATGTGTTACAAAGGTTTAACTGTACCCTCTGGAGGAGGCTGGGGTGAAGGAAAAATGTGTGAGGCCTGTGCTCCAGTTAGCATTGAAGTCTTCATAACAATTTGCTGAATGCTAATTTATTAGGCTCAGCAAACAGTTTTGGCAATGGTAAATGCTACCAAAAGTGACATACTAGAAAAATCATGAGACATAAAAGACTATTTATGACACTTCCTTTTTTTTTTTCTGCTCACACTCAGGAATGCACCAGTAAACAAATCATTAACACAAAAGCAAAATTATTCTTCTGGGGTTTAAGGCTCTGTCCTAGTAGAAAAAGTGTGTTATAGAATGAAACTTGACAAAGAATACTTTGGAGAACTTAACTTTTAAAAGATATTTTGATGCCAACATATTCTAAAAGCTGACATCAACATTTCTAATATTTGTCCATTACTGTTTAATACCATAGGTTAAGTGTTGCTTCAGGGATTTTGGAATTGTTCACTTCCAAGAAGTGAGGAGGATGCTTATTATTTCTCTTATTACTTCTCGTTAGAATTTGCATTGCTCTTATCATCCACAAATGCTCCTCGGTAATTTTTATTACTAACAAACCCATAACTTGATTGGCTTCTCTTGAAATAGAGGGTATTATAAAGTCACTCAGGATACACATATTGTGCTGATGGGATCAATTAAAATGAATCGTAGCTGAGGGAAAGGTGCTCTGTGAAGCATTACAATGTGACAAAGACAAGTTTAGAAATAATTATTTATTTTATGACCTCATTCCATAATCTTTCTCACCTAGATATTTGTGGCAATCACATTCTGGCCAATATAAAGGGTGAGAGAGGAAGACAAACTGACAAATGTTATGATTGAAAAGAAATTTCTGTTTATCAATGAGCACTTCAGCATTTCAGAGGACTTTTTAAGAAAAGACATCTTCTTTACAGACAGCTAAAGGGGACTACTACTTCAGATGGCATCCTGAAAGCTTTCCACCTCTCCTGTTTTTCATTCTCTTATGTCCTTCCCTTTTAGAAATCACAGAATCTCTGGGAAATACCATTTGAAAATGACAAATAGGGCCCAGTCCTTGGCCTGGTGGGTAAGGCACCTAGATCACACATGGTTGACTACATGGTTTGTGTCCTGGAACTCTTGGTATGTGTGCATGTATGCTCAAAGTCCTCAAAGGAGGAAGAAATGAAACAGGAGGGATTGCAGCATGACCATGACACATAGGGAGAGCTTTCTCATTTTCTCTCTTTTTCTTTCTCCTTCACCTGCATGTGTCCTCTGACAAAATTTAAAAAAGAAAATGATAACAATAAACAAATAAAAAACCCACAAACTTTGACTAAAGGCCAAAGTTAATTGGATATATGTGATACTGTAATTTTTTTTAATTGTTGAATTGAGCGATTGAGCTATGTAGTTCTCATGTTATTTTTTTTAGTCAGAATTTAGTGATCATGTAAGAGCCTTCTAACATGATGAGGGATTTAAATATCTTATTTTTAGACTTTTCTTTTATTAAACTTTGTTTTTCCTCCAAAATCTCTTTTAATCAACTCTTTCTTGAGAGGTTTTTGGTATAGGGTGTGTGCGCTCACCAGAGAGAGAGAGAGAGACAGAGAGACAGAAAGTGAGGGATCACGCCCCCAGTGGGGATGGTCATGCCACAATTCCTTCTTGTTCATTCTCCTCTCAGGATTTTGCACATGCCTGGCATAAATTTTAAGACGCCAGGTCTAGGACTTCAACCGTGGTCAACTACGTGGGAGTCTAGCAACATAACCATTATGCCATCTGGTGGTCCCAATCAAACCTTTTCAAGGACTGCCTTTCTGGCTACTGAGGAACTTCAGAACTTCTCCTGCAATAAAGGTTCCTCCTTCCTTCACCATTCTCATCATGCTGTGTTGTTCTTTGTAATCACCTCAAACTGCATCTTCTCCGTGTGTTCCCTCTCTTACTTTCTCTTCTGACCTTTATTTCATCAATCCATTGCCCATATTTGACTTTCTTTATTCTCTTTCCAAGTTAGCAAGACCCGTTCAAGGTCCATTTCTTCCAGGAGACCCAGATTACTCCATTCTCTACTAAGCTCCCCCTCCCTTTAAAACAACAACAACAACAACAAAAAAACCCCCCCAAAACAAAAAACAGCTTTTCAGGCCATATTATCCAATAGAAACAAAATACAAACCGTATATGTAATTTTACATTTTCTAAAAATAAGCAAAATGAATTTTTTTGTGATAATATGTGCATATGTGTGTGCAAGACAGAAGCACCTTCAACAGAGTCTTGTCACACCATGATCCCTTTTCCTAGCCTTCCCTAAGGATCCTGGGACCTGTGCACATATTTGATGTGTTTGCAGGTCAATCTAGGGTTCCCAACCAGTGACTGACCATATGGTTTCCAGTCTTTCAGGGCACTTGCATTACTGCTGCACCACAGCAGTTGAGCACTAAGTAAATCTTGATAACATAGTTTATTTACTCCAGTTCAGTATATCCAAAATATTATTATTTTTACATGTAGTCAATTTTAAATTATTAATCAGACATTTCCTTTTCTTCCCTCCCACCCCAGTCTTAAAAATCTTGTTTATGGTCAGTCCCATAGGGTAGTGATTAAGGAAACTAAATCCCACATGACCAGCCATGAGGTCTGAGCCCCAGACAAGGTGGCTTGAAAAACATGCCAGGTACATGTGTGTGCTTGCCCAAAGTCCCGATGGGATGGAGAAATGGAGGAGAAGGGAGTACAGGGTGTCCATAACCTGTTGGAGGGTGCTTTCTTCCTCTCCATCCCTGTCTGTCTCTGGTAAGAATGTACATTGTTCGGCAAACAAAAAATAATTTGGTTTACTTATACCAATCCCAATTTGAACTAGGCACATTCCAAGTGTTCAGGATGGTTGGCGACTACTGTACTTGCTTAAAATTATACCACATTTCTAGTTTTTGAACATGTACTTTCTTTTTTCATCTTTTTGCCTGAACCAAATCAGAAACAAATCCTTGGATTTGGTGGCCATGTTTTATATTTCCTCTGTCTTCCCAGTTCATTCCTGAGTGTGTAGTAAGGTCTTAGTAATTGCCAATTTATGTATTAGTAATATTAATCTTACCCACTCTTAAACACAGCACATTTACTCCCACTACAATGTCCTCCTACTTGAAATTTCCTGCCTCTTCCCCATATGTACATTGTGATTCAATAACCCTATTACCTCTGCTTTGTTAGAATTGAACCTTTGTGGGTATGTGGATGGGATTATAAGAAATTGCTGTGCATTACTTGCAGTTCTATTTCACTAGAGAGCAGCATTTTCACAGAATACTCATCATTCAGACAACCCAGGAAAAATAGGATTTATAGCTGAAATCAACAGAATAATTACCTCCATTGTTCTTTCTTACTTTCCTAACAGACCTGTACAAAGACTCTCAAGACTGTCCAGGTCGTAGTACTCAACCATGAAGCAGAGGCTCTCCAATTTGATTATAATGGCAAAGACAATTTTACAAGCTAAAACCAAATCACTGGGATAGGAATAGCTTATAAAATTGTAAGGAATGAAGGCGTGGGGAATGGAAGGAAACCCTAGAGCAGGGATCCCAAACCCTGAACTGTGGACTAGTGCCAGGTTGGCCCCTTCTCCTCCTGATGCACGACAGGGCAGCAGGCAAGCGAGGAAGGCTTCATCTGTGTTTACAGCAGCTTCCCATTACTGGCATTGCTGCCTAGGCTCTGCCTCATGTCTGATCAGCAGCAGTATTGAATTCTCATGGTAGTATCATCCCTATTATGTGATTGCTTTATTGTAAATTGCTATGTAGTAGTGGTAGAAATGGGGTGCACAGTAGATGTAGTGCACTTGGGTCATCCCAGGACAAACCCCTCAACTTCCATCCATGGTGGAATTGTCTTCCATGAGGCTGGTCCATGGTGCTGGGAAGGTCAAAGAACATTGCCCTAGAGAGTACAGGAACAGGTGGAGGACTTGAAGTGGAGGATAAAATGAGGAGATTACTAAATTCTGTAGGGGCACTAAAAGGGAAGGCAGCAGGAGGAACATACAAATCTTACTTATTCCACAATTATATGAACAAAATACTGATGTGTACTTTTTCTAGCCCTCTCACCAGTGTACTTCAAGCAATGGTCTCCACAATGGGATACTGAGAATATAATTCTACAACTGTGCTAATAAACAATAGATCAAAGTCCATGACTTTTCTCATCACATAAATTCTTATTAAAGTTACAAATATTACTTCCATACAGTCTAGTATTTTAAAGATATCTTACTGTCTTTATTAAGAATCTTTCAACTGGTACCAATGACTAACTCATTTGCCGTAGCAGTTCTGTTGCTGACTCCCACATGGCCAACTGTGGTTCAAGTTCTGGACCTGGTGGCTAGAAACTCAGGCTGGGCATGTGTGCATGTATACATGCATGCCCAAGATCCCAGTAGGAAAATGGAGAAGAAAGGATTGCAGTGTGGCCATCCCCTGGGGAGAGATTTCTCACTTACCCTCTCATTATCTCTGTCTCTGTATCTCTCTCTCTTGCGTGAGTGCACACACCCTTAAGGCAAAAACTTCTAAAAGAAAAAACTAAAAAAAAATGTCTTGTTTTTATTTTATTTCTTATTGGCAATATCCAGCTCAGTTTTCTTTTGGCTTTCTCCCTATACAATAGCAAATATATCAGCAACTGAACAGAATGGCTTAACTTGGCTTAATTTTACATTAAAAAATGTCTACCTTTTTATAAGTGTGGTACCTTCAAATTCTAGTAGAATTTTGACAGCAGGATCTTATTATCACAGCCAATTCTATGAAAGCAATGTGAAGAACACATTGCTTCAAATGGGCTTGGGAGTTTACTGTGACATAGGTGTGAAAATTGTGCCACACTTCTGCTGCTGCTTTTTTTTTTTTTTGAGAATGTATGCAGGTCATCCATGCCCTGGATAATCCTTTAGTCCTGAACGCAGGCCTGGACATGTACATGCTGACTTCTGAGAGGCCTGGGAGGTTCCTGTTTCAAAATGTACTTATCATTTTCTAGCTGATAGCCGACATTCCTTTTTCGCTTACATATTTTGTCAATGAAAATGTTCACAGTTGGAATATTTTACTTCTTAATAATTCATGCAAAATATTAGGTCATCAGGAAAGTCATGATGTATTTTCGTATGTTTTTCTATGCAAAAATGCACCACGGCTTTCCCAATGACCCAATATATATGGTCTTCAGACTAAGTAAATCAAGGATGCTTATTTTTTCCTTTGTTATATTTGCTTTATTTACTGAAATGTAATTTTAAAGCTCTTGAATCTTTCATACAAAAATGGGGGCTTGTGTTTTGTTTGCATTTTATTTTGAAATTTAATTTACTAGCAAATAATTTTTATTGCATTTTATAGAAGAACTGGCCTTCAATTGGTCTTTTGTAATAGGTGGTTTGAGAAAAACTAATTTTATTTTTTACTATATAGTCTAGGAAAGAGATACCCTTGCCCCAAGAATAAATTTTGACAGGAGGAAGGAAACACAGACCTGGCCACCAAAAGGAATAAAGGAGGAAGAATAAATGTTCTAAAAACAATGAAAAACTATCCTCATTATTTTCCCTAAGGCTTGTTCCTTTACCTATTAACAGGTTGAATGTTCTACAAGCTTTTATTGAATGAATTCTATGTTCAAGGCATTGTCTTTGGTGCTTAAAGGGAAAGCCTTTATTTTTCTTTTGTTAAAGCCTTAACCTGGGCATTCTCAAACTTTGCTCCTGTCCCACAGAATCACTGAGGAAGCCTTATAAAAAGTAGATTCCTGAGTTTTATCTAAAAACCTACTGTGTGTGTGTGTGTGTGTGTGTGTGTGTGTATGTGTATATATGCGAATATATATGTGTGTACGTGTGTGTGTGTGACCTCTAAAGCTGTATTTAAAGAGGTTTTGAGTGATTTTTTTTTGTTTATTTATTTCTTCTATGAGAGACAGAAATAGAGAGAGAGTCACTTTCAACAGTGTCCTCTACCACAGTCGCCCCCAGCCTCAGCTAATAAGGATCAATGGCATGCACACACACATGGTATATTTAGGGAGACCTCAGGCCATGAACTCGAGACCTCCTCATGTTCCAGCCCCTGGAGCACTGCATTACCACTGCCAAGTGGCCAAATATTGGGTGATTTTGATACCTGGCTGGTTTGGGTAGTACTATTTTAGTCCTTAGTAACTCCTTCAATTTAGATAAAGTAGAATTTGCAATTGTTAGAAAATGAAGAATGTAATCAGGTTAACAGGCATGTATTAAGTGCTTTTCTTTTTCACATGGCATAAAGAAATACAAAATGTTGTACTAGTCAGCGTAATTAATAACACAACACTCACACTTAATGGCTCAATACATATCATAGCACTTTATTTCTTGCTCACAGGGTTCAATGCAGGCTTTTCTGGGTCAGACTATTTTTGTGGTGAACTGATCTCAAAACAGTGAATTAGAAGTCCAAGTTATTTCAAAGATGATGACACCACATCATCCTTACCACATGGCCTCTAAGTCACCCATGGAGAGGAAGAAAGACTATCACGCTTGAGGAATTTTTTAAAGACCAGGCTTACAAGTGTTGTGCATGATTTCTTTTCACGTTGCTTATTTAGAAGTAGTCACTGGGCCTCAATTAAATAAAAGAAGGTAAGGAAGTGAGATCATCCTGAGTATCTAAGAAGGAGAGTTAATGGTGTGGTGAATACCTAGCTTTATCTCTGCTACAAAAATGTATAGTGTAGTCTCTGTTAATCTTTTAAGGAGCCTCATTTTTCCCAAAGGTAGTGAGAAATAAGAACACTTTAGAGACACAAGTTTATTTCAGCATCTATGAAGGGATTTGCATAATGTGTCCTGTCCCTAATTTGTCATTTTGAAGAATACATGGTAATGGAGGCCACTTGATTTCCTATTATTATATATATCATCAGCACTTTTAAGAATTAGGTACATACTGATTGTCCCTTATGAGGTCCCCACATACCACTGTGGCCATTCTACCTTCCAGGTATGTCCAAGTCAAGTTTTCTTCTGCTCTACTGCATACTATCTTTGATGGAAAAAGATTCCATAAGATACAAAAAAACAAGATATATTAAAGAGATCAGGGAATCTGACTTTAAAATATGACTAAGCCATGTAAAAAATAAAATTCCAAACCTCAACTCAGAAATTTTACAGAATTTTTGAAAAATGAATCATCCACACTTAAAACATTGAGTATAATATTGTATATGATAAAATACTAGTATAAAGTATAGTGAGAAATTATATGTAGTAAATGCCAAGAGTTTAGGATCCTTGGATATACTAGAGATGGCAGAGGTCTGTTTACCTTGTAGAGTCTTTGGTGGAAGTTTTATTGATTTTTATGGTGCCTGTTGACAGTGAAAGAACAAGCTATATTTTACTTTAAGCCTGAACAAAAATAATATACGCAAAGATTTTCCAATATTACTATGTATTATCTTCCCCAACCTCCAAAAAATTCTATCCATCCTCATTACTATTACATTCTATGTCCTATAATAAGATCTTTACAAAAGCTTGTCTGAGGGAGGGAAGGGATCCTTGTTTTTATATTTCATGATACACATTACTGCCAGTATATGCATTTGAATTTGAGTATTTTCAACTATTGTAGTGTTTTAGATACTCCATATTTTGAGACTAACATTGAACTTGAAGAACCCTAAGAACCAAAAAAAAAAGGAAGGAAGGAGACAGAAAAGACCAGCATGTTTTGCCTTACAAGTGTGATGTCCTTAAATTTGGCATAAATATTAGTCTTCTGTAAAGCTTCTTGAATATTAATTTTCCTCAGACCTATAAAATATTAATTTTCACCAATCCCTCACATTTATTCTTTTTTCCTATTTTTAAAATTATAAATAACTTTGGGGACCAGGAGTTAGCATAATGGCTATGTTACTGGACTCCCACGTAGTCGACCGTGGTTCACATCCCAGACCTGGTGGCTTAAAACTCACGCCGGGCACGTGTGCGTGCATGGCCAAGATCCCGAGAGGAGAATGGAGGAGAAGGGATTGCGGCATGGCCATGCCCCCTGGCGGGTGATTTCTCGCTTTCTGTCTCTCTGTCTCTGTCTGTCTGGTGAGCACATGTGCCCTATAGCAAAAAAAAAAAAAAAAAAAAAAAGAATAAAAAATTATAAATAACTTTTAGTTGATATATACTAATTGTACATATTAATGGAATATAGAGTGATTTTTTAAAAAAATAATTATTTAATTTTTATTTATTTATTCATTTATTTTAATTTGACCAGAGAGAGACAGAGAGAGAGAGGGGGAAAGTGAGAAAGCAAGCCACCAGGTCCAGGACTTGAACCGTGGTCAGCCATGTGGGAATGTCCAGCGCTTTAACCACCACGCCACCCGCTGGTCCCTAGAGTGATTTTTTGATGCATGCATACAATGTGTAAATGTCAAATCAATAAACATATTCATCACCTCAAACATTTATCATTATTTGTGTCATGAACAGTCAAAGTCCTGAGGGACTAGGACAACTGAAGGTTTTCTACCCAGACTTCACCTTCCTGTCCCCCAGATTTAGCCAGGACGAAGCATTCACCAGCCATATATATCTGAGTTTTGAATGGCCCCTCTCAGGGACTGGGACAACTGAAGATTTTCTGCCCAGATTTCACCCTCCTGCCCCCGAGGTCCTTCCAGAATAAGCCAATCACCAGCCATATACATTTGAGTTCTGAGTGGTCACTTTCAGGGACTAGGACAACTGAAGGTTTTCTATCCAGACTTAACCCTCCTGGCCCTTAAATCTAGCCAGGTACAGCACCCTCTTTATTCTCTCTCTCTCTCTCTCTCTTTTAATTTTTAAATTTCTTAGCTCTCTGACACTCTATTTACTTTTACTTCCTCCCACATAGGACAAGCTAATCACTAGCCATAAACATTTGAGTTCTGAGCTGCACACCCCTCTTCCTTTTATTGCTTTAAGTATTTTTTTTCTTTTCTTTTTTCTTTTTTTAAAAATAATTTTTTGGTCTCTTTTTTAAATTTTTCTTTATTTTCTTTTTCTTTTTCTTTTACCTTTCTCACTTTCTGTTCAACCTCCACACTTGAGTTTCTAGAAAGGTCTAGGTGCATACTAGCCAAATATCTGAATACTTTTAGAGTCAGAAGAATCCTCATATTTTGCGGATTTGCTGCACAAAGGGAGAAAAATTGTACTGCTTAGAGATTGCAGATCACCTCTTCCTGTAAGTCTCTGAACTCTCAGATTTAACTTCAAAAATTAGGGAAAACGTATAATCCATCAGATGACCAGAAACCACCACAGAGGCATAATAAATAAGGGAAGCCAAGAAAATATCTCTCCTCCAAGGAGAAAGAATAATTCTTCACCCTCCACACACAATACAAGGGAACTCCTGGAAATGTCAGATAAAGAATTTAGAATATTCACAGTGACAAAGGTAACAGAGATGCAAGAGAAGAGAGACAATGAACTCTAGAGATGTAGGAAAAAAGAGTCAATGAGTTCCAGTAGGTGAGGAAGTTCCCTCATAATTTGAAAGAGGAAATCTATATCATAAAAAAGAATCAAACATAATTGTTAGAGATGAGGCTGTAATACAGGAAATCGAAACATCCTTTGAAAGTATTAAAAGCAGATTAGATCAAGCAGAAGATTGAATCTCAGATGTAGAAGATAGAACCTCTGACCTAGAAAAATTCACCATAAAGACTGAGAAAATAACCCCCCCAAAATGAGAAAAACACATAAAAAATACTAGATACCATTAAATACCCAAACATCTGGATAATAATATCTCAGGAGGTGAAGAAAATAATAAGGGCATTGATCATCTATTCATGAAATACTGTAAGAAAACTTTCCAAACCTAGAGAGGCATTCAAATATTCAAACCCAAGAAATGAAAAAGATCCCACATAGAATCAACCCAAGAAGACCTTCTCCAAGACACATCATAGACAGATTGACCAAAACCACAGACAGAGACAAGATTCTAAAATTGGCAAGAGAGAAATGTCAAGTTACTTTCAAAGGATATCCTATCAGGCTAACATTGGACCACTCATTGGAAACAATGCAAACAAGGAAAGAATGGGAAAATAAATTCAAAGTGTTAAGTGAAAAACAATTTCAGCCAAGAATACTAAACCTGGCAAGATTATACTTCATGTGGGAAGAAAAGACAAAAACATTCTCAGATAAATAAAACCTGAAAGAATTTACCAATGCCAGATGAGCTCTCCAAGAAGTGCTGAAGGGAGTGCTATTAAAAAACTAAAGTCAGACACACAGAAATAAGAATACAAAAAGCAACCAAGCAAATGATCAACTTAATGGTAGGGATAAATCTGGAAAGATCAATAATAACTTTGAATGTTAACTTCTAGAACTTAAACAGAAAGATCAGACCACAGTAACATTGTAAATTTAATAGAAGAGAGATTAATTACAGGAGACTGAACTGGTGAAATAGAATTTTATGACTTTTGACTAAAACATTACTGATTTTCTTCTATGCTTTGTTGTCCAGATTTAAGGATTTTTGTCTTCTCTTAAACTGTTGATAGGTTCATCTACCTACTGTTTTAACTGAATCCTAACCTTTTTCCTGGCTTAAGTCTTAAGCACATTTCTCTTAATATTTTTTGATTTTGATCTATTAAAACTAAAACTATTTTTCTTGAAATTAAAAAATGTGTTAAAAAATACTTATTTAATGACTGAAGTAAGCTATATAGTCCCAGCTAGGCACTACTTTATAGGATGTACTCACTGAGGTTTATGCCTAAAGTCAGACATGTTTTCAAGGATATTTAGATATTAGCTACACTTAGTATTGAAAGTATTTAGATTAATTAAGATCTTTAGGGAATCAATAAAATGTGAAAAAAAAAAAAGGCATGGAATGCAGGTATAGATACCAGAGGAGAGTGTGGGAGGAGGGTGGGAAATGGCAGAGGGTGAGAGATAGGAAATCAGGGGAGGAAAAAAAAGAAGCAAAGTATATAAGAAATAAGAAATGGAAAATCATTTGTTGATGATAACATGCATGGTAATATCCTTGATTGAGACAATGTACAGTTTATTCTGGATGAAAAATCTCAGTTTGTATACTGTAATGATATAAAGTGAATGCATGTAAATAAATAAATTTTTAAAAATTCTAAGTCCTTTCTTCTAGTTCTTTTGAAATATACATTATATGGCTATTGACTATAGTTACTTTGTTGTGCTTTAGTATGATATAATGCATTCCTTTATTAAATTTTTTTTTAAAATTCTAGAGAATGTATATGTATATGTAAGAGAGAGAGAGAGATCTCTTGATAGGGCTTGGTCATACTACAACTGCGTTTCTTCCAGTTCTCCATCCTGTCATATGTAGGGTGTATGTAGGAGTACCTAAATATCTGTGTGTTTTTCTAGCCTCCAGGGCTAGGACTCCAACCCTGCTCAGCCATGTGCCATCTAGTTTCCTCTGTGAGTTCTTGACCAGTAGGTCTGAGGACTGGCCCCTCCATTTCTTTATCTAACTGCAATTGTACATCTGTTAAACAAATTCTTCTCATCCCCCCTCAGCTTCTGGTGTCCCCCATTCCACTTCACTCTTGGTGTCCTTTGTTCCATTGTTGACTCCCATGCAATCAAATCTTTTAGCTCTCCAAAGAAGTGAAAACGTGCAGTATTTGTCTTTTAGTGCTTGGCTTATTTCACTAAGTATGATTTTCTCTAGGCTCATCTATGTTGTCTCAAATAACAAGATTTAACCTTTAAAAATTTTTTTTGAGTGGTTTTTGCTATAGGATGCATACGTTCACCCAAAAGACAGAGAGACAGAAAGCGAGAAATCACCCCCCACCGGGGGATGGCCATGTCACAATCCCTTCTCTTCTATTCTCCTCTCAGTATCTTGGGCATGCACACACATGCGCCTGGTGTGAGTTTAAGCTACCGGGTCCAGGACTTGAACCATGGTTGACTATGTGGGAGTCCAGCAACATAGCCATTATGCCAACTGCTGGTCCCAAGATTTAATCTTTTTCATGGTTGAATAATATTTCATCGTGTTAAATATGTACCATGTTTCTTTATTCATATTTTGATGGATACTTAGGTTGAGTCCATATTTTGGCTATTGTGAATAGAGCTACAATAAACATGAGAGTACAGATATCTCTGAAACATGTCGATTTCTTTTTCTTTGGATATTATTCCTGTGAGTTACGGTTTTACTTTTGGATCCAAAATATGGATTTTTAAAATATACTTTAAAAATTATTTGTTTATTTAATTACATTTTGTTATTATTATTTTTTAATTTGACCAGAGAGAGAGAGAGAGAGAGAGAGAGAGAAAGGGAAAGTAAGAAAGCAAATTGTCAGGTCCGGGACTTGAACTGTGGTCAGCCATATGCGAATCCAGTGCCTTTAACCACCCTGCTATCTGCCAGCCCCCAAGATATGGATCTTGGCTGCATCCTACTGAAGGACTCTGGGTTGAGCTTATTTGCTTCTAACCTTTAAGAAGTCCAGTAGGGTAGCCTTCCCAAAACCATCAACTCTTATAAATCTTGACTGTTAACTGATCTATCTCACTGATTCCTTATTTAAGCAGACACCAGGTAATTGGGTGCTTTAATATGCTCTTTCATTAAACTTTTTTCCTCATTAATATTTTTATCTAGCACCAGATGATCCTGGTATTTTAACGGTATTTCCAGCATGTGCTGTACTTTTCCCACTAATTAGTCAAATTACCCACCAAAGCTGGTCTCTGACCACTGTATGCATGAGGACACTTGAAGGGAGATTGACCTTCTAGATGTAATAATAATAGGCTTCACTGAACTTACTTTTCTAGAATGGTGGTTAGTGTCTAAGTCTGAGGAGCTGGAACACACAATCCAGTCTTGTCTAAGAAAAAGAAACTTAAAACTGAACCCCTGAAGTATGTAAAATTATTATGTGTTAATTATAAATAAAACAAAACTTAGAAAAAAGGAACTTAAGGCTCAGTAAAATTAGGTGACTTAATCAGTCACTCAGTTAGTTCAAAATAGAATCTATAAAAGTTAGGTAAAGCTGTAACCGTCAAATGGTCTCAAAATCCAAACACAAATACATTATGTTTTATTGGGGCAAGATATTAATGACTTAAAATTATTTTTTCTTATTATGATTTTATACCAAGAAATTGCCCTTCTGAGTAATTACACTTCTGGATATTTCCCCAGGAAATGACAGAAAAAAATTGTATGTAGAAAAGTTTTCATTGAACCAGTATTTAAAAGAGCAACACCTTTTAGACAATTCAATGGCCGATAAGAGAAGAATAGTTAATAATTGATGATGTAGCTAAATGACAGTAACAATAACCTAATAGTTAAAAATGGTAATTGATGGGGAACCAGCAGTTAGCGTAATGGCTATGTCGCTGGACTCCCATGTAGTCGACCGCGGTTCGCGTCCCGGACCCGGTGGCTTAAAACTCACGCCGGGTGCGTGTGCGTGCATGCCCAAGATCCCGAGAGGAGAATGGAGAAGGGATTGCGGCGTGACCATCCCCCCTGGGGGGTGATTTCTCGCTTTCTGTCTCTATGTCTCTCTCTGTCTGCCTGGCGAGCGCATGCGCCCTATAGCGAAAACCTCTTAAAAAAAAAAAAAAAGGTAATTGATGACTTTATAGCAAATTGAAATAAAGAAAGTGAAATAACATGAAATTAAAGTAGCCAGAATACAAAGATGTGGATTTTTCCACCAATAAAACAAAGATTCAGTATGAAAAGGAAGAACCAAGAGAAGCAAACAGGACAATGAGGTAAAGCATAAAATCTGGCATTTCAGTGAAGCTTGAAATATGCCAAATGAAAGGCAAGAAATGTGAGAAAAGCTGCAATGCAATCCACTCATTAGGTTTAATGCACTAGCATTGTTGTTGATCCCGTGAGAAAATTAAAAGAGAGATGGTTTTAAATTATTCCTTCATAACTCCTTGGCTATAAAAGGTCACAATTTCACTGAGAAGTTTTTGTAAACTTGGGAGCATTTCAATTATTAATATATTCAGATGATATTTGAAATTCCTCAATGAGGTGCAATTTATCTTTTAAAATAATAGCCCTTTCTAGAACGTATATGCTGTGCATATAGTTACCAAATATCTGAATTTCTGCTCTCTACTTTTGAATTGAGTCTTGTTTAGAATAGACTGAATATCTCTTCTCTAATAGCAAAGCATAGGATAAGTATACACCAAGGTCTCATTATTTTGCTACTAAACAAGTTGCAACAATAATTTATTAAACTCCTGAGACTATGTGTTAAGAACAAAACAAGTTACTCAAAAGATGCTGTGATTTTGCAAGGATCATAACTTGACTCTGGAAGTGAACTGGCAAGGTTATAGTACCGAATCAAAAGGCCAAAGGGGGCTTGAGAAATCATATTTTCCTTTACTTGCTTTCATGCAGAACTTCAGCTAACACATTCTAGAAAAATGAGACCTTGGTTTTTAATGACATTCAGAGTGGCATATTGTAATCATATTGAGGAATGGTTTTGTGAGTGGACAATAAATATGTCTGCATATCAGTGTTATTGCATTTGAAAAAACATTGCTTAGCTACAGAAAAAACTTCAAGGATTAAAAATGCCTGTGTTAGGCACTAGCTCTAGGGGTGGCAGTTTGTTTCTCAGGATTTCCACGGTCTATGCTTAGAGAAGCAAAACAGACTCATGTTACAAACTGTGTATACTGATAAAACCCATGCATGCTTGTATTTATAAACACAACCAACCACAACCACCTCGACATAAGAGTCCATAATTAATTGTATTAATCGTTTTGTCATCAACTATGTTAAATATCACCATTTCAGCTATAACTCTTAGAAAATCTAGTTATTTGTTTATTTAATAAAGATTTATTTAGCCTCTATTATGTGCAATGTATCATCTCAAATATATGAAGATATACAGACACACAGAAAAGGATCCTGCACTCCAACAAACTTTGGAGAGTTTCACACAAGTAGCACAAAACAAGGAAACATGCAATAGAGGACTGAAAGAAGGATCTCTTGTAGCTGAAGTTATTAGAGAGCTTGAATTTGGTCCTAGAGGTAAAGTATTTCCTGGTAAGCACATTCATTCTCTGAACAAATATTTATTCAGTAACCATGGTAGGCACTGTGTAATGAGTAAACAACAGAGAAGGTGGATTCAGGTCTTTTCCAACTCCTAGGCTGATGGAGCATAAAGCAAGTAACCACCAAATAAAGCCAAAATAAAGCTGAGTGTTAAAAAGGAAAAAAACATGCATTTCCTAGGGCCGCCATAACAAAAATACCCAAAATGAATTGATTTAAAGCCACAGAAATTTGTCCTCTCACAGGTCAGAAAAGCAGAAGTTTGAACTCAAGGTATTGATACGGTTGGCTCCAGTCTTTAGGCTCAGAGAAAGTATGGGTTCCATGCCTGTCACCTCAGTTCTGGGGGCTGCTGTGGTAATCCTTGGTGCTCCTTGGCTTGTCGCAATACAACTACAATCTCTGTCCCCATCGTCACATGGTGTTCTTCCTGTCTGTCTCTGCATTCAAATCCACCAGTGATACTGGATTTAGGGTCCACCCTAACTTCACATAACCCCATCATAACTTGATTATGTCTGCAAAGAGCCTCTGTCCAAGTCAGGTCTTTCTATATTTAAAGAACCTGGGATCAAGTCTTGATTTTACCTTTTTGTGGGACACAATTCAACCCGTAACAGAAAAGAACAGGACTGGGGACCAGCAGTTAGTATAATGGCTATGTTGCTGGACTCCCATGTAGTCGACTGCAGTTTGAGTCCTGGACCCGGTGGCTTAAACTCACGTCAGGCGCATGTGCATGCGTGCCCAAGACCTGAGAGGAGAACAGAGGAGAAGGGATTGCAGTGTGGCCATCCCCCCTGGGGGGGTGATTTCTCACTTTCTGTCTCTCTGTCTGTCTGGCGACTGCTCACGTACTATAGCAAAAACCTCAAAAAAAAAAAAAAAAAAAAAAAAAAAAAAAAAGAAAAGAACAGGATTAAATGGGTAAAAGTAGTGTGGGGGACTTAATGTACTATAGATTTGGGGCCTCCTCTAAGAGAAACTGACGTTGAAGCTGATTTATAAAAAGAAGAAACTGGTTGCTCCATTCTCCAAACCTTTTGCTCCATTACAAGATGTACCCAAAAGAAGGGGAGCAAATGCTTCCTATTTCTCTAAAAGTGCTTTCTCTATCCCCTTTACACATTTCCTCAATGGGAGACAAGTGGACATGGTCCAGGAGTCCCCATTTTGATGTCACCTGGGATAGGTTATCATCTAGAGATGTAACCCCAGTACCTGCAACCTGTCATCATGGGGAAGCCTTGAGATAGACCTCATTATCACAGTTTTTGGCTAGCCACAATAAATGTGATTCTTTAGGTCTTTGCCTTCAACAAATGTTAGGACTTGAAAAGACATTGGATACAAAGTATGGACTCAAAATCTTAAAAATGAAGTTGGTGTCATTTTTATAAAATATCTCAGCAGCACTCGTGATTCTGAGAATAAGAACTTGGCTTATTGTTGTCATTGGAGCAGAGCCTGAATCAACTTTCTCCCAGAAGGTGGCAAAGACGTAGGTCTGCTCTGAAATAAATTTTAAATGAAAAATGATATCTCAGGAAAACCTCAGAAACACTAATATTTTGCTAAAAGTTACTATTATTTAGGCTGTTCTACTACAGGAAATACAGGGAAAAACTCCCTCAAGGTTGACCTTTGTTATTACTGTACTTTGATGATTTTACTGTTAGAACCTGCCCTTTGTTTGACATTATGGCTGATTTCCAAGTAAGTCTGAAAAACATTCAATAATTTTCATTGCTCTAATATATTATGCCATCCATTATTGATCCCTTTTTTTTCTTTTTTCTTTTTTTGAGAAGTTTTTCTTATTGGGCGCGTATGCTTGCCAGAAAGACAGAGAGAAACAGAGAGACAGAAAGCGAGAAATTACCCCCCAGGGGGGATGGCCACGCCACAATCCCTTCTCCTCCATTCTCCTCTTGGGATCTTGGGCACGCACGCACATGCGTGCCTGTCCACTGAGTTTAAGCCACCGGGTCCAGGACTCAAACCGCGTCAACTACATGGGAGTCCAGCGACATAGCCATTACACTAACTACTGGTGCCTTGATCCCTTTTTAAAAACAATAAGACTTGAAAGTCTATGTCATTACCCACAATGTCTTATTATCTATAGCATTTTTTTTTTTTTTTGGAGAGGTTTTTGCTATAGGGCGCGTGCGCTCGCCAGACAGACAGAGAGAGACAGAGAGATAGAAAGTGAGAAATCACCCGCTAGGGGGGATGGCCACGCCGCAATCCCTTCTCCTCCACTCTCCTCTCAGGATCTTGGGCACGCACGCACACGCGCCCGGCGTGAGTTTTTAAGCCACCGGGTCTGAGACGCGAACCGCGGTCGACTACATGGGAGTCCAGCGACATAGCCATTATGCTAACTGCTGGTCCCTATCTATAGCATTTTATTCTTACTATAGAATCACTTCATACTCCTGAATGCTGATTTATAGATACCGTGCAATGAAATTGTATTTAAAAACAACGATCAAAGCCAGGAGTGTTACACTTGAATGCCTAACCTCTCAGAATACCTGGAACTTTCCTTTCAAGATGCTTCATTACTGTGGATTTATTAGTCACAATTATACTGCTGTCAGCATTTATGAATCAATTTTTGATCCAAGTAATTTGCAGTACAAGTTTTATCTTGTAAAGGAATTTGAAAATACTCTCTCTGTAAACTTAGTTAACTCTATATTATCTATATCTATGGGTGATGGCATAGTGTGAATAAGTCAAATTCAGAAATAATACATGGAAATTTAACTCTGAATTAGTGATTCTCAAACTGTTTTAGCCCTGGAAGCTTTTCTTTAGGCCCAATGTCATGCAGTAGCCTGATACAGACAGTAGATAAAAGTGGAGCTGCTTTGATTGAATAAGGGTTGCAGGCTAGAATCTTGAAGGAACCTCAAGGCTTTTCAGAAGAAAATTCTGAAGTCTCTACCTCAGCACACTGATCTTTTCTGTTTTTGTTTTTGTTTTTGTTATTGGGTGCGTGTGCTCGCCAACCAGAGAAAGAGAGACAGAAAGCGAGAAATCACCCCCCAGGGGGGACGGCCACACCGCAATCCCTTCTCCTCCATTCTCCTCCATTCTCCATCTTGGGCACGCACATACACGCCCGGCTGTGTTTTAAGCCACCGGGTCCGGGATGTGAACCACGGTCGACTACATGGGAGTCCAGCGACATAGCCATTACGCAGCACACTGATCTTGAAGACATGTGATTGAGAATCCCTGTGAGCCACTGGCTTCCTCCTGATGGGCTGTGGAATGATCACTTCATAAGAAAACATTGCAAATTTCTGTAGATTTTTCACCTTTCTGTTATGTCACTAGAAGCTACTTAATAGTAATTCTACTTGTGTGTTATTATAGGATACACAAATTTGGTAACATGTACCGTCTTTGTTATTTATATCTTTGCTTTTTATTTTTAACTTTAATATAATTTATGTTTTTTGAGTACTGAGTTCTTTCTCTGTTGAAAAGTGGGAACCCAATTTGTAGGTGGGCCTTAGATTATTTTAGCTTACCAAATTAGCCACAGGGGAAAATAGTTTGCAAATCTTTTAAAAAATATGTTCAATTTCCTCCCTGTCCAGTCTTGGCAATGAGTAGACAAATGAGCAAGTTTTCATTCGGGCTTATTTTATTTCTTCTGGTCAACTTCTGATGGAGGTGTGAAAAGTCAAATCGTGGATTGCTGAAGGGAAAAGTAGAAATAGCAGCAAAGGGCCCCATAAATGGAAGTAGCAATATGTGAAAGGGCTTCAAGATGCTGAGAACACAGATATTCAGTAGCAGGTTATTGCTTTCCTTATTCTACAGAATGTGCAAATTCTGCAGCAGGAGGATATCACTGCTCTGTCTCCCAGTGGCTTCTGTCCTACCCCTTCTGTAGCCTCAGCCTCCTCCACTCATGTGCAGAATCTTCCCTATCCACATCTTAGGAAACCATTCTCAATGGCTGCCTCACACTCTGATGTTTGCATTACTTGACTCTTCAAATTCTTAGCCTGATTGCCACAGATTTGATAAAACACACACCTTCTAGAATCCTGCTACTCACAGTATGGTTCAGGGACTGGCAGTGTCCGTGTCAGCAGGGCTCTTGTTAGGAATGTAGAATCTTAAGCCCCACTTGAGACTCACTGAAGCAGAATTTGCATTTTTACAAGATTGCCAAATGATTTGTATGCATATTAACTTTTAGGAAGCCCTTATACAGACCCCCGTTTCTGCTCATCTTCCCTAGAATACTAATCTAAAACCCACCCCTGGGATTCGTGTTGCCCCAGTGGTGGCTGCCTGCCCTCAGTCCACCTCCTTGTTTGGTGTGGTCAGTCCTGAGCTCCCAGATTGGACCATCACTGACTGGGGATCAACTCATTCCCTAACTTTGCCATTTCATCCTAGAGGGCCCCAAACTGGCCTTTCTCCTGGTTTGCCTTCAGTTGTCTACATTGATGATCTCTGCAAACTGTATCCGGCTGAACTCTCCTCCAGTACCTGTGGCCCTGCAGTCTTCCAATGCCTGCTTACACAGTCTACAGATCCTGAATATGTTAACCAATACGCTGACCAGAAATTCCTTAAAAATGATTATCTGAAACTCCTCAATAATTATCACCTAAAAAAGATTAAATAATGTTTTAGTTTTAAAATTTTTCTGAGGGGCGTTATTGAGAACACAAATTAAATATATGTGTAGTACTTGGCTTTAAAAATAATAAAGTAACTTAGAAATGATTGAGACGCACACAATTAGGGGCAGGTGGTGGCACAGTGGTGTACAACTGGACCCACATGGCTAAGGTCCTGGGTTTGCATCCCAGGAGCTCCCTGAGCATGCCGGGCACATGCACACGCTTGTGATTCAGCTGGCTGAGAGCATGGTAGACTGTGGCATAAGGGCCGTGTTGGGGCTATCTCTCTATATCTCTTTCTCTTTTTTCTTTTATGAAAGAAATAAACTTAAAAAAAATAAGTACACAATTAAAAAGTTAAATAACATAAAAAAATCCATAGAGTGGAAAATAACAAAAACAAAAAACAAAAAGATAAGCATTGGTCTGGGAGAAAATATTTGTTACATATATAAATGACAGATGATTACTATCCTGAATATATAAAGAGCTTATATAAGTTATTATGCAAAAGGTAGCAATTCAAGAACAGAAAACCAGAGAAAATGAACAGAGAAGAAAAGTCAATGACCCATAAAACAAAACTGAAAGTTCAAACTCACTAATAGTTGAGAAAATACAAATAAAAACAATGTGATATTATCCTTGATCCATAATACTGACATTAACTAAAAGTGCTGATTACATGCAGTGAGAGTAAGGGTGCAACAAGACAGATATGCTCTTACACTGTTGATGTGAATGTAAACTGTTAACAGTCTCTTGGTAGGTTATTAAATTATAACTATACTTTTCAAAATAAAAATACTTATACCCTGACTCCTTTGCAGTTCCACTTCTAGAAACACAAGTTGAAGAAATATGCATATTGCACAAAGATGAACAAGATTGTATGTGTGTTAATTGCAGTACAGTTTTTTTTTTAGAGGTTTTTGCTATAGGGCGCGTGTGCGCTCGCCAGACAGAGAGAGACAGAGAGATAAAAAGTGAGAAATCACCCCCCAGGGGGTGCACGCTGCAATCCTTTCTCCTCCATTCTCCTCTCAGGATCTTGGGCACACACGCACATGCGCCCAGTGTGAGTTTTAAGCCACCGGGTCTGGGACTCGAATCACGGTCGACTACATGGGAGTCTAGTGACATAGCCATTACGCTAACTGCTGGTCCCAATTGCAGTACAGTTTTTAATTATGAAAAATTAGAAAGAAACCTCAAACACCAAAATCTATTAGTGGAAGAATGAGAAAATAGGTTTGGCCTATCTGTATTCTGGAATACTATGCAACTTTGAAAAAGAATGAGTTATATATATATATATATATATATATATATATATATGTATGTGTGTGTATGTGTGTGTGTGTATAGAGAGAGAGAGAGAGAGAGAGAAAGAGAAAAAATGAGTGCACACATGAGAGGTATGTGTTAGAGGTTGCAATTTCTCCATAGGTCTCATTATACATATATGTAAAACAAACAATGTATTTAATATACACTATATTCCTAGTGCTTATATATGTGATATGTGATATATAATATATATGTGTGTATATGTGTGTGTGTGTGTGTATGTATATGTGTGTGTGTGTATATATATATATATATATACACACACACACACACACACACACACACATAAAAATATAATTTGGTTGGAAAGCAAGTAACAGATTAAGACCCACGCAATTTTGTTTATGTTAAAAATTACACATCTAGGGTTGGCAGGTAGTATTGTGGTTAAGGGTGTTGGACTCCCACATAGTCTACCGTGGTTTGAGTCCTGGACCTGGTGTCTTGCTTTCTCACTTTGTCTCTCTCTCACTCTGTCCCTCTCCAGAAAAATGAAAATAAATACATAAATAAAGTTAAATAAAATAATTCTTAAAAAAATTATACATCTAGAGTGGCCTCATAGTACAGTGGTTAAGTACTGTGTATAGGTAGCTGGATCCCATATGGCAGATCATGGTATCAATCCTAGCCCTCAGAAGCATGGGAAACACTGTAGGTACATGTGTCTGCATGCCCCAAATCCTGAAAAGATGGAGAAATGGAGGAAAAAGGATTCTGGCATGACTCAACACATTGTGCTTTCTCCCACTCTTGTAGTGAGCATATATGCCCTCTAGCAATGTAAAAAAGTCATATATATATGTGTGTGTGTGTATGGATACATATAGGTTAAATATTGAAAAAGAGCTAGAAGAACATTTACCAATGTAAATGCTGAATTATTCTTGCAAAGAGATTAGATTTAGGGTAAGGATGAAGAAATATTTTCATGATTTGTTCTATAATTTTTATGTTGTTTAAATATTTATAGTAAGACTATATCCATGTAATAATATAAGGGGGTCTTTAAAGAGTTCATGGAAAACATATATGATGAAAAAAGCTATGCATAGTTTTATCAATAAAATAAACTTGTACCCTAATTTCATTTCCCACAAAATAAACTTGGTCATCAATTCCACTTTTCACAAACTTTTGAAGTCCCCTTATAATAAAAAAAAGAAGTAAAAAAGGAATAAAACAAACATGAAAGTAATAAAGAGTGATCAAATTTTATCACTCAACAATTGATAAGAAGCCATTATCAATCAGCACAACCACTAGGCACAGGAGGTAGGACGCTGCTGTGAGATCCTGGAGACATGTGAAAGGGCCCGGGGCTTGGTTCCCAGGTCAACTTGAACATGCTAGGAATGTCGTAAGTGTGCCCTTGATACTGGCTGGCTAGAAGGCTGAGTGGAGGATCATGGCATGATGAGACACTGTCAGGAATCCCTTCTCCTTCTCGTTCTCTCTCAGAAAACATGTTTTAAAAAAGGCTGGTATTACCAAGATAATCATTATCATGAGAAAACTTTAAGAGGATACAGACACGTTCCTCCGTGAGCCACATTTTCCTCATCTGACAGCAGCCACAGTAGTAAGAATGGAAGAGGGTATGAAATATATTTTTCCAGTTTAAAATTCTATTTCAGTACAACTGCTCCCAAAGTGTTTTCCAAAGCACTTTTGTCAATTTGCACTTCCACCAGCACCATATAAGGTTTCAGTTGCTCTAATCCCTATTCATATGTATCTAGAGACATTTCCTTATGCTTTTAAGATGCGTTTCTCTTATGACTAAATATAATAAACATCTTTTTATGTGCTTATTTGCCATCTGAAGTGAACTGGAGATTTAAATTCAAAACCTAAAACCATGAAACTCATAGAATAAAATATAAAATCCCTGAGCTAAGCAAAGATGTCTTAGGACGAAAAAGCCCTACATATGAAAGCATTGTTAATTGGACTTCCTAAGAATTACAGAATGTCTGCTCTTTGAAAGATAATAAAACAAAAAGATAAATCCGAGACTAGGAGAAAATATTTGTAAAAAGTCTAATAAAGATTTTGTATTCAGAATATATGAAGAGCTTTCACAACTCAATAAAAGAAAACAACCCAATAGAAAATGATCAAAAGATTTGAACAGGCACTTCAGCTGCCTCTTTTAATGATGACTGAAATTAAAGACGAAATTAAGAGATTTTTGTCTGGGCATTTATTTAGTAAATAGCTGGTGGTTAGAATTCCTTCCAGATGTGGTTATGTTTGTTATAATAAATGTCCTTTTTATGGTTCTTCTTCAGGATTTGGATTAAAAGATGATTTGCTTGGGAATGACTCACTGTTCACTACAAGTCAATGATTAAATGAGTTCATAAACACTTATATTTCAAATATAACTAATCAGAAACATTCTATACAAAGTGTGAGCTAGTTTTGTCAGTACTTCCTTGAGAATGAGTTTTAGCAAACATCTGTGGACAGGAATGGTCATAAGAATCTTTGCTCTTTTCTTTGCTTAGCTTTCCACTTCCCCTGTTTTTAGTACATAGGAAATTTAAATAATAAACCCACCATTTTTCACTTTATTTTGGAATAGTCTAAGACAAAATGGTGTTGCTATTTACTGATTCATCATCTACGGGTAAAAAACGGAGGATGTTTCAGGGGAACTTCCTGTGGGATATTTCTTTTTAGAGAAATTTTTGCTATAGGGTGCATGCGCTCACCTGCAAAACAGACAGACAGCGAGAAATAATCCCTGGGGAGAGGGGATGCCCACACCACAATCCCTTCTCTTTCATTCTCCTCTCAGGGTTTTGGGTATGCACGCACACATGCCTGGAATGAGTTTTAAGCTGCCAAGTTAGGGACTTGAAAACCATGGTTGACGTATGACTGCAACTGTATAACCATTATGCCATCTGCTAGTCCCACAGTGAGATATTTCTTAACTAACGCAGAATCAACGGAGTATCAGTGATTCAGCATGGCTTCTCTGGTTTCTTTAGCTTGTTCTAGACTCTTAGAACGCATATAACCTGTGGCCACTCTTCCAAGTACAGACTTACTTCTGAGGCCCTTTCTCTTGTATACTTTTTTTCTTTCTCCCACAGTCCCTTTGTTGTTCAACTGTTTACCATTTCCTTTAAGCTTTGCTGTCTTTTGGTTCCAATTCTGTTTTTTTAAAAAAATATTTGTTTATTTAATTGTATTATTATTTCAAATTTGCTGTAGGGCACATGTACTCACAAGAGAAAAAGATAGAGAGTGAGAAAGAGAGACAGAGAGACAGAGAGAGAGAGAGAGAGAGAGAGAGAAAGTGAACTGTCAGGTCTGGGACTTGAACTGCTATATGAGAGTCCAACGCCCCAACCACCATGTCACCTACTGGCCCCATGGATCCTGTTCTGATGCTGGAAAAGTTGGTGGCCTAGGACTTTTGCATAGAAAAGGGAGGGAGAAATTATCCCTAGATATAACTTATATTCTCCAGAGTGAAGCCAATCTAGCCCTAACACTTTCAGATCCCTGGCAAGAGTGCAAGAGGTTCTCATATATTTTTATTGTTGTGATCAACGATTATATAGTACCCATTTAGTTAGGAATATGAAGTTGTTGAAATCTCATCTGACCTTTACATGTTGTAGTTTTAAAAAAAAAATTTTTATTTTACATTCTTTCACTGAATATCACCACAGCATACAAAATGAAGAATAATCTTGCTGGCTATAGAATTCTTGGTTGAAACTGTGTTTTTTTTTTTTTTTTTTTTTTTTTTTTTTTTGAGAGGTTTTCGCTATAGGGCGCGTGCGCTCGCCAGCCAGACAGAGAGAGACATAGAAACAGAAAGCGAGAAATCACCCCCCCAGGAGGGATGGTCACGCCGCAATCCCTTCTCCTCCATTCTCCTCTTGGGATCGTGGGCATGCACGCACACATGCCTGACGTGAGTTCTAAGCCACCGGGTCCGGGACGTGAACCGCGGTCGACTACATGGGAGTCCAGTGACATAGCCATTACGCTAACTGCTGGTTCCCAGTTGAAATTGTTGTTCACTCAAAATTTGGAGTATATCTTCCCATTCTCTCCTTGCTTGTATTATTTCTGATGAGAGGTCCACTGTTAGCCTGATGGGTTATCCTTTGTAGGTAATTTGTCATTTCTCTTTGGCCAGTCTGAGTATCTTGTCTTTGTCTGTGGCTTTGGACAATCTGGCTATAATATGTCTTGGAGAAGATCTTGGGTTGATCCTATTTGGGGTCCTTTGTATTTCTTGGGTCTGGATCTTTGAATGCCTTTCTAGGCTTAGAAAGTTTTCTTCCAGGAATTCATGGAATAGATTATCAATGCCCTTATGAGTCTCTTCACTTTCTGGGATATTGATTATCCGGATGTCTGGACGGTTAATAGTATCTAGTATTTCTTGTATAACATCCTCATTTTGGGGGGATATTTTCTCAGTCTTTGTGGTTAATTTTACTAGTCCACTGATTCTGTTGCCTACATCTGAGATTAAATTTTCTGTATGATCTAGTCTGCTTTTAATACTTTCAAGGGAGGTTTTGACTTCCTATATTATAGCCTTCATCCCCAACAGTTCCATTTGATATTTTTTTTAATGGTGTCTATTTCCTCTTTCAGCTCTCTCAAAAACTTCTTCACCTCCTGGAACTCATCAGCTCTTTTCTTCTGGAGTTCATTGTCTCTCTTCTCTTCCATCTCTATTAGCTTTGTCAGTAGGAATTTTCTAAATTCTTTATCAGACATTTCTGTGAATTCCACCGTGCTGTCTGTGGATGAAGAGGAGTTATTCATTTCCCTTGGAGAGAGGTATTTTCTTGGTTTCTCATACTTCTTGTGTTTCTGCAGTGATTTCTAGTCATTTAATGTGTTATTTGTTTCTTCCTAATTTCTAGAAGTTCAATCTGAGCAATCAGAGTCATGCTGGAGGAGGTGATCTGCAAACTCTTTGCTGTTCCATTTTTCTCTCTTTGTGCTGCAGATACAGTGGGAATTGAGTAATATGTTGACCCTAACAGTATTTGGATCCTTGACTATGTTTCACTTAGATCTGTCTGCACACTCAGTTCGTAGAGGCTGAGCTGCAAAGTGATGAGGTAAAAGAAAAAGGATACAAAAACAGAGAGAGAAAAAAGAGAAAAAAAGAAAAGAAATAACAAAAAATTAATTAGTTTAATTTTTTTTTTTTTTTTTTTAGAGATTTTTGCTATAGCCTGTGTGCACTCGCCACAAAGACAGAGAGAGACAGAAAGCAAGAAATCATCCCCCAGGGGGAATGGCCACGCTGCAGTCTCTCCTCCTCCATTCTCCTCTTGGGATCTTGGGCACGCACACACACATATGCTCGGTGTGAGTTTAAGCAACTGGATCTGGGACTTGAACCACGGTTGACTACATGGGAGTCCAGCAATATAGCCATTACGCCAACTGCTGGTCCCTAATTTATTTATTTAAAAAAAACGATAAATTGAAAACCGCAACAAAGCACTAGATCTCAGCTTCTATGAAGGACTCAGTCTTCTTCTAAAGGCCTGCTCTTTTTGCCTCTACTAAATGGGAGGAAGGAAAGGGGATTATTAGCAAGATAAAGGAGGATTTCAGAGCCACGAAAGTACTTTACCTTAAAAATTTTTTTAAATGAGAAGAGACAGAGAGAGACAGAGAAAAGGATAGAGAGGGCTCTTCCAGGGTGACTTCTCAGCAGAAAGTCTTCATTTCTATTATTCCCTGAAAGTACTAGATCTCAACTCACATGGAAGACTCAGTCTTCTCTACATGTTGTAGTTTTTTTTTTTTTTTTCTTTTTTTGGAGAGGTTTTTGCTATAGGGCGCGTGCGCTCGCCAGACAGACAGAGACAGAGAGATAGAAAGCAAGAAATCACCCCCCAGGGGGGATGGCCACGCTGCAATCCCTTCTCCTCAATTCTCCTCTCGGGATCTTGGGCACGCATGCACACACGCCCGGCGTGAGTTTAAGCCGCCGGGTCCAGGACTCGAACCGCGGTCGACTATGTGGGAGTCCAGCGACATAGCCATTACGCTAACTGCTGGTCCCATGTTGTAGTTTTAATGAGAAAAATTGTTCTGCTAATTTTTGTTTTGATCAGTAATTAAATTCCTATTATGTAAAGAATTCATAGTGTCTTGTTCAGAAAATTTAAGTGCAACACAATTAACAGATATTTGTTCATTTCCACTTTTAAAAGCCTTTTTTTTAACTGCCAGAGGGGCATGTGCTGACCAAAGAAAGAGAGAGAGAGAGAGAAAGAGAGAGAGAGAGAGCAACCCCAGTAGGGCATGGTATGGCTGCAATCCCTTCATCTCCCCCATTCTGTTACAATTTGGGGCACACATGCATATGTGCCTGGTGTATTTTTCAAGCTGCTAGGGCTGGGATTTAGACCATGGTCTGCCATGTGGAGTCTGGCTCCTTAAACCACTAGGCCACAGGTCTGAGTCTCCAGTTTTTCACAACTCTAAGCAGACTCTCTTCCTTAAATATTTTCAGTTTATTTTTTTCTCCTCACTTTTTTCTTTTTGAGCTTCATGTTCATATATTCCATTGTAACTATAATCATGATTTGTAGTTATTCTCAATGATTATGCTATGTAGATTAATAATCCCCTGTGGTTCTCCATGTCCTAAACCTTGAACTCTTTTACAAGGCAAAGGGATATTGCAGATATGATTAAGGTTAAAGATCTTGACATTAGGAGATTATTTTATATTGTCCTAGTGAACACAATCTAATCATATGAATCCTTAAACATGGAGAATTTCCCTACCACAGTGAGAGAGGTGAGATCACAGAGGAATGGTCAGAAAGCCATGATATGAAAACTCAACCTGTTGTTGCTGGCTTTGAAGATGGCAGAATGTTGGCATGAGCCAAGGAATGTAGACAGCCTCTAGAAGCTGGAAATGACAAGGAGTGGATGTTCCTCCTAGGACCTCCAGAAAGAAATGCAGTTCTTGAGACCCATTCTGGGTCCCAGTGAGATGTGCTTAAGATTTTGTTTGTTTTAATTTAAGGTTTTGGCCATAGGGCACTTGTGCTTGCAGGAGAGAAACAGAGAGAGGAAAAGTGAGAGAACACCTTCTCAAGAGGGGATGGCCACGTCATGATCTCTCCTTCTTCATTCTCTCAGGATTTGGGGATTGTATGCATCTATGCCTGATGTTCTTCTCAAGCCACCAGGTCTGGGATTCAAACTGGGGTTGACCATGTGGGAATCTAGCACCTTAATCACCATGCGACCTGCTGGCATTTAGGATTTTTTTCTTTTTCTTTTTTTTTTTAGAGAGGTTTTTTTTTTTTTTTTTACTATAGGGTGTGTGTGCTCGCCAGACAGACAGAGAGAGACAGAGAGACAGAAAGCGAGAAATCTCCCCCCGGGGGGGGATGGTCACGCAGCAATCCCTTCTCCTCCATTCTCCTCTCGGGATCTTGGGCTTGCACGCACATGCGCCCGGCATGAGTTTAAGCCACGGGGTCCGGGACGTGAACCGCGGTCGACTACATGGGAGTCCAGTGACATAGCCATTACACCAACTGCTGGTCCTGCATTTAGGACTTTTGATCTACAGAATAAGATAATAAATTTGTGTTGTAAGTCTCTAAACTGTGGCAATTTGTAATTGCAGCAATAGAAAACTATACTAAAGGATTAAATAATCAAATATAACTATAAAAGTGAACAAAATTTAGAAACCTTTTTATAAAATATTTAAATTAAAATGCATATAAAATTTGTTAATTAAAATTAGTTTTCATTTATCTTTTCAAAATTTTCTTTTAAATTTATATTTATCAAATTTTTGATAATATTATCAAATTTATCCAATATAATTAAAAGAAAATAAACAAATTACAATAAATAAATGTGAAATTTTAAATAAAATTATTTAAATGAGCTAAACTTTAAAGTTTTGAACTTTAATTAAACTTTATTAAATATTTTCATGGTAATAAAGTTATTTGTACCTGTACCTCTTATGTCTGATGTTCCTCTAATTGCCAATGTTTCAAACATCTTATATCTAAACCTACATACATTCAAATTTGTGGCTAAATGAGATACTTATTTTGCATAATGTTCTTAAGCAACAATTTTTAATTTAAAAATGGATTTAATTTAGAAGTACCTCTGGAACTATGAACTAGAACAAGAAGAGACGCAAGAAGTAGATGCATGGCATTCCTGGGAAACTGTACTTTATCATGCAAGGACATACGACATTCATGTTATCAGAAGGAAAGATCTGACAATTAATTTGTCTTTTCTCTTACCTAAGTGCTTCGGCCACTCAAGTACCCCCCACCACCTAAAGTAGTGACATTTCTGACTTCAGCAGTGACACAACCCACAAACTGTCACAGAATTCAGATGTGTCTGCCTTTTGTTTTAGAGTCATAGTGTAAGCGATGTGGGCAGCATTTCCCTGGGGCCTGAATACCGCGAGTCATGAAAACAGAAGTTTACTGTTGTGGTTCATGTGGTGCCAGGGCTCAGCATTGGATCCCAAGGGACAAAGGCACTGCCTACTGCTTAATATATTTATTTGTGTGAGTCTGTTATATGGCAGGGTAAAGATAAGTGCTCTTTTGCCTGGGTTGCAGGGTAGTACTGAAATATCTCACATACCATGAGATCTTCCAGGTTGTGGAGAGTAATCTCCAATCTATT
Source organism: Tupaia tana (assembly GCA_026018925.1). Classification (NCBI taxonomy): domain Eukaryota; kingdom Metazoa; phylum Chordata; class Mammalia; order Scandentia; family Tupaiidae; genus Tupaia; species Tupaia tana. Next base: position 60,265,355 of record JAKSZU010000013.1, read on the forward strand.
GTGCTAAAAGAAGGTTTGTTTTTTTCAGAGTTGAGTTATAACTGACCTTCATTTAATTACTTTAGTACCAGAAACTCTGGCTCCAAAAAAGTGTGAGAAGCAGCAAGTACCTACCAGAGAGAGAGAGAGAGAGAGGGGAAAGACGGTGAGGGAAAGGGAGACAGCACCTGCCATGGGGAATGGTCACACTACAATTCCTTCTCCTGCATTTCTCCCTCTTTTTGGAAATTTGGGCATGCACTCACATGCGCCCAGTGTGTTTTTCAAGCTGTTGGGGTCAAGACTGAACTACATGGTTGGCCATGTGGGATCTGGTTCTTTTAATCACTAGGCCACAGGGTATGGAGGGTAGAGGGGGAAAGAGTGCTTTTTCTCTCTCTCTTTCTCCCTCCTTTATGAAAAGTATACATGCTCACTGGCAACTGAAAAAGAAAGAAAATAGTGGTGCTAAATGCTTATGCCTAGATTTTCTTTTCCTGTAACTTTCAGAATACACTTCTTTCTCCTCTCTGGTTTCTCTTTCTTACCCAGATGCTCTTGCCTGCAGCTGCCTTACTTGGGCATTTGCAGTGGTTTTGCCACTGCCGCAGCTGCATCCCTGCTGCCCACAAGTCATCCAGCACTTCTCACTGCCCCCATTGACCTCACTTCTTGTTAGATGGCTCATACTTCTCCAGATTTACTTCCTTTTTGTGTTGTACATATTTTCATTGAATTGAAAAGTGCCAAGAAGCTCCCTGAGATCTAAGTTTTCATTCTAGGGTTCTTTCCCAATAGTTGAACAGAAGTGGATGTTAAAGGTTTCTATAGCAGAAGTGAAAGCAGAGCATTGGTCCCTATGTAAGATGCATAGTATCCATCTGAGAGTCTTGGCATAATCACTAACTCTGTTCTTGAAAAACACTGAACAGATTACCTATTGCTCATTATAAAGTCATACTTTATTATCTAGCATTTACTTAAACAGAACTGAGTGACATTATAAAAATAAAATATGAGGATTGTGAAGTATTGTAGGATAGACTGTGGCTCCAGCTCAGCCATTAGCAAGCATCACAAATTTTAAAGGCCCTCTTGGTGCCACCTGTCTCTCTACTAAATTTGCAGTCTCTAGCCACAGATGCCCCCTGAACTGTAAGAGGGACATTTTATGCCTTGCAGAATGTTTCTAGAAGGGCCATTCTCAGTAAGCAGCATAAATCTTTTCTCTAGAATACCCCTGGTTCTTCTTAGAAAAGTCCTGCATTAGCAAAGGCTGCCTGCCTTGGAAATGCAGAGCTGAGCAGCAGCCTGTCTTTGATACTTTATGGCCTGCTGTATGCAGAATTTAGGAAAGGCCTTCATGCTAACTATCTTCAAATATTTGGAAAGCACAGCAAAGGTCCTCCTAATATCCTCAAGTGATGAGTGGTAATCTCATAAGTAAACTTAATGAAAGGCTTTTAAAAATTAAATTTAAAAAAGGAGACCAGCAGGTGATATGGAGGTTAAGGTGCTGGATCCCATATGACTGACTGAGTGGTTTGAGTCTTGGACTCAGTGGCTTGAAAAATATATTGTGCATGTGTGCATGCATGCCCAAAATCCCAAGAGGAGAATGGAGGAGAAGGGATTGTGGTGTGGCCAACCCCCTGGGCGGGTGATTTCTTTCATTCTCTTCCTGTCTCTCTCTAGTGAGTGCATGCGCCCTAAGCAAAAAATTAAAATAAGAGAACTAAAGTTTTTCTTTTAATCGAAAAAGGAACAGCAAATTAAAACTTCTTTTTTCCATAACATATGTATATTTGAATCAGACTTCTGTAATTTTTCAATTCTTCATTTTTCTTTTCATTTTTGTGTCTTACAACCTTATTAATACAACCACAATCTAAAATGATAAGATTGTTAAAAAAAAAAATACTGCCGTTTAAAACAAGTGAAAGTAGGGTAAGTGGATGTGATCCAATAGGCCCTGGTTTTATCCAGTTTTGCCTTGGTGACTCTACCAGCAGAGGCCATTTGATCTACACCCAGCACTTTGGTCTACACCCAGGACTTAACTCTGCCCCAGTGTCCAAGAATGAGGCTTTTGAGCACAAAATTATTTTTTTAGATCTAGTTCAATGGATCTCAACACTAGCAGCATAAAAGAAATACTGAAGGAGCTTTTACAAAATACCTAAGTTTGACCTCAGACCAATCAAATGAGAGTCTTTGTGGAAGAAGACAGGGAATCCTCATTCTCCCAGGTTCCCCTACTGTTTCGCCAGGACTAAACATCACTCTTTTATTCCAGAGGAGCCACTCTCAATTAGGAGTCTTCTTTCATTCTGACTACTCTGATTCTAAAAGCAATCTGCTCAGAGAAGATCTTCTATAGCAATAGCATGTTTTTCTTATTCATTCACAAATTTCTTGTTCATTTATGTTGCTGAAAAAGTTCTGTTTTCTTGCAAATGGTAGCAATGTCTGGAGACATTTTTGGTTGTCACAGCTCAGAGGCTGCTACTAGCATCTAGTGAATGGAGGCTGGGGCTCTTGCTAAACATCCTGGAGCACACAATTCAGCCCCCTAAAACAGAATTATTATTTAGCCCCAAATGTCAATAATGCAAGGTTTAGAAATCAATTTAGACTACTAACACCAAGATTCTGTGTCAAGTTACACTAGAGCTGATGCTATTGAGATTTTTAAAATTTATTATTATTTGTCCATTGAATCACTATACATTATTTAGCTTGTAGAGGGAATTTACCCAACATGAAATACACCTCAGACTTGTCCAGTTGAGAATACTATACACATTATTATCAACAAGAAATAAACCATTTCCGTCCCACAAATGACTTACTTCTCTATTTTTCTAATTTCCTTCCCTACACTCTTCCCCTCTCTCTCTCTCCTTCCACACTGTCTCCAGTGTCTATAACTATTTTCAATGCTTTTATGCCCTCCACTCTTTCAGTCTCTACCACAGAGTGCAGAGACCCACTATATTTTTTCTTATTTTTAAAATTTATTTATTTACATTCATTCACTGTACATCATTATAGCACACAAAGTGAGATTTTTCATCCAAAGTACACTGTATATTGGCTCAGTCAAGCGCATCAACATACATGTTATTGTAAACAAATAATTTTCCATTTCTTGTTTCCTGTAATGTTTTGTGTTTTTTTCCATTAATTATTTTTATTTATTTTTTTACATTTTTTAATACATTCAATCACATTATTTAGCTTACAAGGTGATCATTTAAATATGTGAACATTTCTTCCCGATCTAGTTGATCAAAATATAACAATACTACCTTCCTGTCTCAACAATGCTGTCTCCGTATCCCTCCTCCAAATGTTTTTCCCCAGGCCCCACTCCTCCACACACACCACATCTGGCATTCACATCCATCTCTTGTGTTTGTACATCGTTTAGCCCGTCAGTTTCAGTTATAGAGTACGAACACTCGGTATATATTAAGTGGGGACATACAGTGTCTCTCCTTCATAAGAGACCCACTATATGTTAAAAGAAGACATACAATGTCTCTCTTTTATGATGCTATTAAGATTCTAGCAGCATATTCCAAGGTGTGTGATTTGGATTCTTCATAAGCCTCAATTTCTACAACTCTTACCTCAAAACTTTAACACTTATTAGAAAAATGAAAAATTGCCAGAAGTCTTACATGCTTTCTCATTGTTTGGATAGCGTAAGAATTATTGCTTCAAATTCACATTACTGTTCTCTGCTTATCCGTTGGGACACAAATGTTACTATCTCTCAGACTTAACTTTGCCAACCATTTTATTTTCTTCTTTTTTACAGAGTTCTCAATCCTGGAATTTTTATTCTGGTGCTTTGTTTTTCCTTCTGTACAGTTAGTAACTAATGATAAAAAAAATGGTAAAAAAAAACAAATAAACCTCAGAATGACTTTATTTATAAATAACAAGTCTTCTACAATTTAGGGAAAAATTGGCCAGCATTTTCAAGAAAACAGAACTTTTTCAGCAACATGAATGAACAGGAAATTTGTGAACGAGTAAGAAAAACATGCTATTGCTATAGAAGATCTTCTCTGAGCAGATTGCTTTTAGAATTGGAATAGTCAGAATAAGAGAAGACTCTGGGAAGAATGAATGAATAGCAGTTTCTTATAGCTTAGAGACAGATGGGCAAATCTGAATATAAGAAGGCACATAAACTGGAGGCACCCAGCCTTCAGTGTGGTGAAAAAGGCAGGGAGAGCCAGCTAAGCTGTGAATTTCTAATTTTTCTGAATCCTACCCCAGGCACCAGAAAAGCCAAAATCCATTATTTCTTAGTTTTAGGCCCCTGATGTAGAGTAGGGTTGTCATATTTAACAAAGAAAACTACAGGGAACCCAGTTAAGAAAAAAAAACCCAAACACTCTTTTTAGTATCAGTAGATTTCACATATTGCCAGGATGAACTTTTGTGAAAAATTGTTGTTGATCTAAAATTCAAATTTAATTGGGAATATTGACTTTTATCTGGTAACCCTCATGTGGGATTTTATTTAAAGCAGAAATGATGAGCACATTAAATAGGATAACATGAAACTGCAACTAGGTAATTTATTACCTAACACTGACTTAAACATAGCTGATGGAAGAAGCAATGGATGAGCAGCACCCAGAGACTTTCAGATCTGATACTCAAAGTCATTTGATGACATTTATATCCTTTCTCCTCATGACACCATTCTTCACAGTTCAAATCTCTTCAAAATGTCTGTCTAGACAGCTCCAACCCTTGACCATTAAAGTTAACCAGACCTAAAATGTTCTTGCCATTAATAACTATTTACTTTATTTGGATGAGTTTTTATTTTATTCTCTCTCATTAAAATTCCATTTTCATAAGGTGAAGAACTGTTGTAAGGTTATCCAGGAATAAGTACATGTGGGAGAGATGTAAGGGTGTCTGTGTGTGTGTGCAGTGTTTTAGACAGGGTCTTGTTGTGTCTCTGTTCTCCTGCTTCCAAGTGGCTGGGATAATAGGCATATGCTTGACTTTCAGAGTGAGCTGGAAACCGAACCCAGGTCTTCCATGAGGTCTCAGATTGCTGAATAGCAGCACTACCATGGCTGGGCTCAGAGTTTTGACAACTATATACATATATCTATTTTTAGATTTTTGCCATATGCATGTGTATTTGGTGGAGAAAGACAGAGAGAGGGAAAATGAGAAATCACCCCCCCCCCCCCCCAGGAGAGATGGCCATGTTGCAATCTCTTCTCTTCCATTCTCCTGTCTAGATTTTGGGTACATACTCACATGCACCTGGTGGGATTTTCCGGCTACCAGTTGGGGATTCAAACCAGTTTGCCATATGGAAATCCAGCGCCTTAACCACTACACCACCTGTTGGCCCTATTGACAAAGATTTTTAAGTGTATTTACTAAGATTCCTCTTGTGTTCTTGGCTACTCTGATTCTCATCATCAAAAGAATGGAAAGCAGGCCCAACCTCCATGGTACAGCCTGTGGTTTTCTGGACTATAGAATTGGACACCACATACTGACTAATTTGAGTGTGAATGTGCTCTATCATGAGGAAAAAAAGAAGAAAGATATTCTACAGTCCTATTTCTTTTTACTTTCTATCAAGTTTGACTTTTTCTCAAGTTTTGCTTCTTTTTAATTTATTCATCTTTTTCTCTTCCTGTTTCATGGGTCTTTTCCTTATCTGGGGATTTCTACTCAACAATTCCATCCATGGACACATGAAGCAGAAGACACATCTGCATCAGTGTGAAATGGGTGACATTCTCTAGGACAAAGATTAATTTTAACGGGCTTTTCTAATTTGAGGGTTATGATTTTATCTATTTTGTGTGACCCTAGAGTTCTTGTGCAAGCAGTTATTTTCCCAAACAGGAACTTCAGTCATAAGGATTGTGAGGCCTATAGACAAAGAGATGTAGTTAGTGAGTAAGCCAAGATAGCTTTCCAGCACCTGAATATCGATATTGCTCTGCTCACTCATTCAACATGCAACATTTTCATCTTGGAGATGGCAGAAATTAACATACCTTTCCCTCATAGAGGAGACAGATAATAAGTGAGCAAATAAACAACTTATTCTCAGGTGATGATAAACACCATGAAGAAAATTAAGGAGGGGGGGATAAACATATATTATGATGAGAAGGAGGATAGATTTTAAATATGATTGCCAGAAAAGCATTCTCTAAGGAGACGACATTGATGGGAAGGATAAAGCCACATTGCTGTCTGGGGAAAACCTAAACAGAGGGAAGAGCAAGTGCAAACACTCGAACTCGAGTAGCAGCAAGAAGGCTATCAAGGACTGAAGGGGAGTGATGAAGGAAGGTGGGAGGAGGTGAGTCCAAGAGGTAAGTAGGGGATGGATCAAGAAGCAGCTAATATTCACTGGAAAGCAGTGCCATTGGAGATTTTGATCAGGAGTATGACTGGTTCCAAATTAATATTTAGAACATGACTCTGGCTACTGTGTAGAGAATTGACTGGAAGGAAAGAGTTATAGAACAGAAGCAAAGCAGGGAGACCAGTAGGAGTCTATTGAAATAGACAGGCAAACAAGATGTAGGCTTGAACTAAGATGATATGGTGGAAATGGTGCTAAGTGTGTGGATCATATGGTGACCGGGTGAATAATGTTAAGGAAAGAGGGATCAAAGATGATGTTGAAGTTTGTACCTGAGCAATTGGGTTAATAGGGGTGCCATTCATTGAGCTCAAAAGATTAGTTTTTTTAAATGTATTTTTCAAAACAATCTCAAATCTACAAAATAGCTGTGTATAATACAACTAACTTTTTTTTTTTCTTTTCAGAACCATTTGAGAGTTTCCGACCTGATGCCCCATTATCTTCGAACACTTTGTTGTTTATTTCTTACTATCAAGGGTAGTCTCCTACATCATTGTAAAGCAGCATCAAAATTAGGAAAATAACACAGATATGTTTTTACCTTCTAATTCTCAGAACATGTTTAAGTTTTTTTTAATGAAAAAATAGTATTAAATATTTAGCTTTGGGAATATAGAAACATCTCAGAGAAACTGTAACACTAGTGTCTTCATATTTGAGGTAGTATCTGTATAATCAATAATTCTCACAACCATAAGTAACACTGTTTTTTGGATATGTTATAAATAAACTTTTTAAAGAATTCCACTTTGTTGTAAAATAAGTTCATTGCAGTATGCACATTGATGTAAACTCCATTACCAGATGAACATCAAAAGGCAGAATGCTCACTGTGTTATTAACATAATTGTCAACAAAAAACTAGCTCAATAGGTGGAGAAGCACAGCAACAAAAATATAATTATCTATATAGCTATCTTATTGAAGTAAAGACCAAGGTCATCGTTTTCATTCTTAGTTCTTTCTGACTCTTTCGTATAAATATAGTGGTTAGTTCTGATAATTTATCTCTATTTAATCTCCCCATGAACAAATACTATACTGATATTCAAATACATCATCATTATCATCTCATTAAGTAGATTATTATTATTACTGAAAACTCATCAAAGCTTTCAAGGCTATTAATGGTTTCATGCAATCTGAAAAATCTAATTTCAAAAGTAACTGGCTAATGAATTTTTCCTTTTATTTGTAAACAGCCACAACACACCAGTGTTGTTACTGGTGTGTAAATATGGTATTTAACATGCTTATATGTTTTGTAAGAGCTGCAATACAGACTTTATAATATACCTGAAACATCAGCAAATATTTTAATTATGTCATTAAGATGCAACCAATGTATATGTGGCATTAAAAAAAATTCTTGGCCAGTCATAGTCTATTTTTCTGAACTGAATTTAAAATTTTCCAAAGGCAAACACAATAACACATTTGTCATCTTGACATGGTGTATTGCAATCTTCTTTTATAAAGCTCACAAGTCTTTCTTCCTTTTCTTTCTTTTCTATTTTTTTTTTTTTTTTTTTTTTTTTTTTTTACTTTTTAAGAGAGATTTTTGCTATAGGGCACAAGCACTCACCAGAGAGATAGAGAGACAGAAAGCAAAAATATCACCTCCCGGGGGGATGACCATACCACAGTCTCTTCTCCTCCATTCTCCTTTCAGGATTTTGAGCACACATGGACACACACTGGCATGAGTTTTAAGCCACCAGGTCCGGGACTTGAACCGTGGTTGCCTACATGCGAGTCCAGCGATGTAACCATTACACCATCTGCTGGTCCCAACTTTTCTTAAACAATCCTGAAGTTCTGAAAGCTCTCTCAGGAGCTGATAATACTCTGAAAGTCTCTCTGACTGCATCATCATTGCCATCGCAACATTTTGTGCCTTAGAAAGGGCGTCTGAAGTCTTCCTTCATTCAGTTCTCAGTTTTTCCTGGTCTTCTACTAGTTTTTTATGTTCTGCTTCCCAAATGTGTTCATCATCTTTCCCATAGTTTCTCAAGATCTGTTTTAGTTTTTCATTCTCTTCCATGAATTTTTTTGGCAGCCTTATTAGTATTTTCTGCATGAGATTTAAGTATTCCTTTGTTTGATGATTCTTTTTCCAGCTGAGTAATAAGTGTAACCAGATGTCTCAACACTAGCCAAAAAAATAATGAAAATCCAGAAATGTAAAGATTTCTTTGAGATCTAAAAAGTTTCATCTATGGGGAACCAGCAGTTAGCATAATGGCTATGTTGCTGGACTCCCATGTAGACAACCGCGTTTCATGTCCTGGACCGGTAGCTTAAAACTCACGCCGGGCGCGTGTGCGTGCGTGCCCAAGATCCCGAGAGGAGAATGGAGGAGAAGGGATTGTGGCATGACCATCCCCCACGGGGGGGGGGGGCGGGGGGGGTGTGATTTCTCGCTTTCTGTCTCTATGTCTCTCTCTGTCTGTCTGGCGAGCGCACGCGCCCTATAGTGAAAACCTCTCAAAAAAAAAAAAAAGTTTCATCTGTGTATGTTCATAGGCATCAGGTTGGCTGGTTGACCTCTTCTCAGTGGTATGAGTAGGGATTATTTTCTTCTTTCACAGCATCTAGAAACAGAACAATCGACAGGACTAAAATAGTAAGGAAAGTCTTATTCCAAAAAGTATTTTACCTCAGACACTAAATGAAAAAAATCTTCTGCCATCTCTGAGAAGGTATGAAAGACCACCAGAAAATTGAAATGGGTCCTATTTTGGCATAATGAAAGGTTGCAACTGCTGTCCACTGGAGTCTACAGTCAAGTTTTTAAAATTGTCCAGATAAGATTCGAAAGGGTCCAGTTCAGAATCATGTTTTAGATTTGGTTGTCATATTTCTTTAGTGTCCTTTAGCCTGGAACAGTTTCTCAATTTTTTATTGACATTCATGACTATATTCCTTTTCTATGCTGTATAAAAATTACCACAAACATAACAGCTTGAAACAACACACATTTGTATGTCAATTTCTGGGGATCAGGAGTTCAAGTATGGTTTAGCTGAATTCTCTGATTAAGGGTCTCACCAAGATGCAATCCACTTGCTGGCCAGTGCTGCAGTCTCGTCAGAGGTTTGACTGAAGAAAGATTGACTCATGAGCTCCTCATGTTGTTGTTGAAATTAATTTCCCTGCTATTACAGGACTGAGGCTTCCCTTTCTTGTTGGAGATCACCTTTAGTCATTACAGGCTGCCTGCATTTTCTTGTCACATTGTGGGCTTCTCCTACATGATCTCTTTATGGCAGCTTAGTTCCTCAAGCACTGTGAAGTGGAGTCTTTCTAGCATCCCTGTTAGCAACATGGAATCATACCTACCATTACTATAATGTTACGGGGCTGATGCTCTAGCAGTCAAATCTTATGAGTTAAAAGCAAGTTGCAAATTGTGCCCAACTCAAAGAGAGGAGGATGTCAGTGTTAACTTCAGATCTGTTTACCACAAACACCTTGCTGCTTTGGAAGATGACTCTGACAAATGTTCCTTAGAGTTTGAAGTTTCCTGATGATTGTAATCAAGTTAAGAATCTCTTTCCATGGGTCCACAGGTGGTGTGGTGGTTAAGGTGCTGAACATTCCCATATGGACAACCATAGTTTGTGAGTCCTGGACCTGGTGTCTTGCTTTCTCATTCTCTCTCTCTGGTCAAATTAAAATAAGTGAATGAATAAAGAAAATAAAATGAATAATTCTTAAAAAAAAAAAGAAGTCGCTTTCCAAAATATGAAGGAACTTCAAAAATATTCATCAAACAACAGAAGTACAAGTTTATTTTGGTGCATAAGTCCCCCCCCCCCCTCAATTTATACAGTTTTTGCGTAATGGACATTTTCCATGAAGTTTTTGAAGAACCCTGTATTACAGAAACATGTTGAATTGTTCTTATTGTATTATATTTGTTGGTATGTGATTTAGTTTATTTTGCTAGAAAGCATATGCACTTACGAGAGAGAAACAGAGAAAGGGAGAGAGAGGGATAAAGCACTTCCCAATGGGGCATGGTCACATGGTAACTCTTCTCCATCTCTCTATCCTGTTGGGATTTGGGGCATGCAAACATACTTGCCTGGTGTGTATTTTAGGCCACCGGAGTCAGGATTTGAACTGTATAGTTGGGATCCGGCTCCCTTAACCACTAGGTCATGGGATCAGCCTATGGTGGCATAGATTTACAATTTCCATTTTATATTCATATTGATCATTTTTAGGAAATTAAGTGGAGTTTAATTGAGCAAATATTAACACCATTCAAATCAGACAGCTGTCCCAGAGTAGCCTTGTGGTCACATAGTATTTATGTGGTAGCCTTGTGGTCACATAGTATTTATGCTCTGGAAAAGGAAAATGATGTGTACAGGAATGGAAAAATGACATGTATCTGTTTTTGTTTTGTTTTTAGGTTTTTGCCATAGAATGTGTGTACTTGCTTGAGAGAGACAAAGAGAAGGAACAGAGAGAAGGAACGTGAGAAATCACTCTCCAGGGGGGATGGCTATATAACAATCCCTTCTTCTCCAATCTCCTTTCAGGGTTTTGGGCACACACATGTGCACCTGGAATGATTTTCAAGTTGCCAGGTCCAGGACTCTAACTATGATGGGCCATGTGCAAATCCACTGTCTTTACCATCACACCACCTGTTGGTCCCATTTTTATTCTTTGAATTAAGTTGTATGTGCTAGGACTTTTCCAACATAAAGTTTAATTTATATGTGTTTATAAGCATTTTGTGAAGGGGTACTTTTTTTTAGAGAGAGATTTTTGCTGTAGGGTGTGTGTGCTCACCAGAGGGACAGAAAGAGACAGAAAGTGGGAAATCGCCCCCCCATGGGGATGGCCATGCCACAATCCCTTCTCCTCTATTTTCTTCTTGGGATCTGGGCATGCAAGCACACACTCCTAGGATGAGTTTTAAGCCTCTGGTTTTGGGACTCAAACTGCAGTCAACTACGTGGGAGTCCAGTGACATAACCATTATGCCATCTGCTCGCTCTGTGAAGGGGTACTTTTAAAGTAATGACTCATTCCTCATCTTGTTTTCTATCTACTTACCTACTTTCCTATCTACTTAACATTTATTTAGTATGGACTCATGGTTTCTTATTTAATTCAGGATAATATATTGTCTGATGCTCTAATTATCCCAAATTTATTCAGGTAAAGTCCTTTTTTTTTGGGAGAGGTTTTTGCTATAGGGCACAGACGCTCACCAGAAAGACAGAAAGAGACAGAGAGACAGAAAGTGAGAAATCACCCCCCCCCCCCCCATGGGGGATGGCCATGCCGCAATCCCTTCTCCTCCATTCGCCTCTTGGGATCTTGGGCATGCACGCACATGCACCTGGTGTGAGTTTAAGCCACCAGGTCCGGGACCCAAACCACGGTTGACTACATGGGAGTCCAGCGACATAGCCATCACGCTAACTGCTGGTCCCAGGTAAAGTCCTTTTGAGATGGCTCTTCTGCGTTCTTATACGGCTCAATCATTCTTAGAGCATCCCTGTACTTTCTGGAGCAATAAGATAAATCAGGTTCATGTACTTTCTTTGTCCAATGCTGATATCACTCTCTACTCTAAACCAGTGTAGAAATGTTCTTAAGAACCAACATCTGGGGACCAGAAGATGGTGTAATGATTACAGTCTCTGGACTCCCATGTGGTTAACTGTGGTTCAAGTTCTAGAGTCAGTGGCTTAAAGCTCACATCAGGTGCGTGGGTGTGAGTGCCAAAAGTCCCAAGAAGAGAATGGAAGAGAAGGAATTGCAGAGTGGTCATTCCCCCTGGGAGTAATTTCTCACTTACTGTCTCTCTGTCTTGCTTTGTCTCTCCAGTAAGTGCAACACCCTGTAGCAAAAAATCTTTCTTAAGACAAAAAAAAAAAAAAAAAAAAAAAAAGCCAACATCAAAAGACTAGTTTTCTCATTTATATTGACAGACGGCTGCTCTGAAGCCCTCCCAGAGGGCAGAGCTAGGAAATAGCTCTGTCTGCCCATTCTCATATTTACAACTGTATTTCATAGCTACTTACATCAAAACCCATGAATTCATACCTATACCTCTAATTTCAATTCAATCCCACAAAGTTTGTTTGTTTATTTATTTTGTATTGGTGACTCCTTTCTCCAACAGTATAAATCTTGGCTCCCATTGGTTTTATGTATTATTCAATTAGTCATCCTCCATGTGATCAATCTCTTTCTGGTTCTGCAACCTCTCATGAGGATACCTTCTTTATCCACACAGGCTCCAACAACCCTTGCTGAGCTGCCTTTGTCCTCCCCAATCTTCACCTGTAACTTCTCTCTCCTAATCAAGGGCACTCTCTTCAACTTCCCGAGCTTCAACAATCTGAGCTGAAACATGTCGCTGTACTAGTCTTTCTTACTTTGCTTGGGCTGACACCTTGAAGTGAGTGTTTTTCAATCAAGTTTTTATCCTCTACTAAGTTTCACAGCTTTCACAAAATGACACATTATTTGTCTTTGTATAAAAACAGCCATTAATTTTAGCATCCTTGAATATTAAAGATCTGCTATATTTGTTGATTAATGGTATAAATAAATGCTGCAAGAAAAATCATGAGCGGCAACTACCCCATGACTGTACTGAAATGCACATTCTATAGCTTAGAATTGCTTTTCAATACCATGATACTAAAGACTCTGGAAAATATCTGGAGAAGAGAACAAAAATGACAAAAGATAAAAAGCATCCTCATACAGCACCTGGCTCTAAGAGGAAAAGATACAGGGAATGATACAATAACATGAAGTTTGGATTGAAGCTCTATTTGTGAAATGGTAACATAATTTTCACTAGAAAGCAATGAAACTCTTGAAGAAAATTAGTAATTGTGATCTTTATGTTTTCAAGAGTGTGGGAACTATGATACTTGATGGTGCTGAATCACGTAGCATTCTCTGTGGGTTATAAAGCTAATTTCTTCAAGAGTTTCTGCAGCCGAATATGATAATTTTACTAAATAGCTCGGGGGGGGGGGAAATACATTTGAGATTCAAGGTGAATTTTGTGCTGAAAAGTACAAAAGAAGTTTAAAATTTGAGAAACAAGGCAAATTTCTCTGTCAGCCGTTTTAGGCTTCTGTTCATCTTTTGTAGCCGAATTCTAAAGGCATAAATTAAGGGAAACAGGCTCTCTATTTACTTGGACAAAAACAATATGCAAGTTTAAGACTTCATAGTACGAAAGTATTTTCAGTTGTTAAAAGATCACTTCTTGGGACCAGCAGTTAGCGTAATGGTTATGTCGCTGGATTCACATGTAGTCGACTGCAGTTCTAGTCCCGGACCCGGTGGCTTAAACTCATGCTGGGCGCGTGTACGTGTGTGCCCAAGATCCCGAGAGGAGAATGGAGGAGAAGGGATTGTGGCGTGGCCATCCCCCCGGGGGGTGATTTCTCGCTTTCTGTCTCTCTGTCTCTCTCTGTCTGTCTGGTGAGCACACGCGCCCTATAGCAAAAACCTCTAAAAAAAAAAAAAGATCACTTCTCTTTTCCAAATTTTATAACTTGTGTAAATATACTTAAAAATAAGAATTCTTCCCTATTTTATCAAAAACTACTGCAGAACCAGAGAGACTTTTGAGTACTAGATCCAGGATGCTTCTGGCCTTATGCTAAGGATTACACCTTCTGCAGAATCGGGACAAGGTTACAGGATCAGCTCCAGCTTGGGAAATGAAACTATTAGTATTAAGACAACTGGTACTCAAATCGCTATCCCTAGACATCAGTACCAGCACCAACTGGGAACACAGAAGTGCAAATTCTCTATCCCTATTCAGATCTACAGGAGTAGGAATTCCAAAAATGGAAGCCTATGATTACATTTTACTAAGCCCTCTGAGGATTCCAATGATGCCACTCAGCTCTGTAAGCCACTGACTAAGCTACTACTGACGAATGTGGGATTTAATACATTGTCCCTCCTGCACTCTACCCCTTGTTTGCTCTTATGAACATGAATGATTTCTGTAACTTCTCAACTCGGTGGGGACTACCAAATTCTGAAAGCTCAACTTTTTCTAGTATATTATAAATGACTTTTTACACTTGCTTCTCTTAGATATAGCATTTATGTTGCTTATTACAAAAATTGGTGTGGGACCAGCAGTTAGCGTAATGGCTATGTCGCTGGACTCCCACGTAGTCGACCGCGGTTCGAGCCCCGGACCCGGCGGCTTAAACTCACGCTGGGCGCGTGTGCGTGTGTGCCCAAGATCCCGAGAGGAGAATGGAGGAGAAGGGATTGCGGCGTGGCCATCCCCCCTGGGGGGTGATTTCCTGCTTTCTGTCTCTCTGTCTCTCTCTGTCTGGCGAGCGCATGTGCCCTATAGCAAAAAAAAAACCTCTCCAAAAAAAGAAAAAAAAAAATTGGTGTGTAGTGACTACTTAGTAAATAGCAGTTCTTCTATTGTCTCAGATATTACTTACTATTCATTAACTGAAAGAGATGGAAATAAGATACTAATATCCTTAAAACATCTACAGGTAAATTTATTGAGTAAGTTGGTATTTATTCTTTACACAAACTATACCCTTAAACTTAGCAACGTCATCTATGATAATTCTTTTTATAAAAAAAGATTTATTTATTTAATTCCATTTGTTATTATTTTAAAAATTTCATCAGAAAGAGACAGAGAGAGAAAGAAAAGGAAAGTAAGAAAGCAAGCCACCAGGTCTGGGACTCAAACTGTGGTTGGCCATGTGGGAATCCAGTGCCTTTAACCACCACACCACCTGTCGACCCCATCTACTGTGATTCTATGAGCAAAGCAAATTAAATATATATTTTTGTCTTCCAAAACAAACGACTTTTTATATCAATAAAGAGTGGTTAAAAATCAGAATTACAACTATATCTAATTTTTTCCCTGATATTTCTATACTTTTCCCTTAAGAGTAAAAATTAAATATCCACTGTCCTTACCGTTAGATCAAAATTTCCAGCAGTTCCACTTATTTCATTAGGAATACCCATGCGAAGGTTATGAATATCCAGTGTTTCTCACTGACTCTGTTGTTTTAGGGCCTGTGTTCTATTAATGACTCGTCTTAACCAAATGTTGGTAATATAATTTAGTGGCATTCTATTTGCTGGGAAAAGACCTTGTTGGTAAGCAAGAATACCCATATTTTACCTATCAGCAAATTTGAATTGTACAGTGTTTGTCTCAAACTACCCAGGAATGACTTTCAGACTTAAGTCTGTGCAAAAATCATCTTATGTTCATGTTTTAAAATTCAGAATCTGTTCACCTATTCAGATTACTGACTTCGTAGTCTAGGGTGGAATCCAAGGGAAAAAACTAGTGTACAACATTCTGTGCAGATTGTCAGGGGACCAGAGACAGATAGGCTAGGTTTCTCCCTTGGTTCTGTGCCCACTAACATAGGCTGGTATAACAGAGCTGTTACCAGTGTAGACACATTGCTCATCCCTACCATGATTCAGATATCACCTGAGTAGCAGTGGGGTGGAGGTGGGGGTAAAGAGGATCATGAGGATGAATGACACTTTCCAGGACCAAGTTCTTGAACCCCATTTGAAATGCTATAGTAGGAAGTAAAATTAGAAACTCAGTCTGTGAGACTTCCAGTACAAGTCCTTCAGAGCCCAGTAATAAAATGTGTCCCAGAGGAGGAAGAAAACTTCCTCCTCTTCATTCTGGCTACCTTAAGCTAGGAACTCTGGGAGTGTCCAGAGACATCATCCTTTGTGTGTGGACAGTGCTGTTCGGATGGTGGATAGTGGATGAAGGTGATGAGGTTTTCCCAACTGACTCTGGAAAGTTAATGTGCCCAATAGGGACTGGATCAAGGGGGAAAAAAGGCAGTTTGGCCTTGTTTGGAGATTGTCCTTATTTGGATATTTTTATGTTTTTATATAGTATATTTGAGGGACCTCTTCAGAGACTCCTGACATGGGATGGCTTAATGGGAAGGCTGAGTTATTTTAATTGTACTAGCCAGACTTATGAAGACAAGTGACATTTGAGCTATTTTATGTACACGAGTCATGTGCTTTAATCTCTCTTAGGGGAAGCTACTGTGGTGGAAAGCAGTACTTACTCAACTAGACATTCACTTAGAACAATTAAAAATTGTCAAGGAGCTTTATGAAATCTGGGCAACGTTATTTCACTGCAAGAGCATTTATCACATCTGGATCCTTATAGATGTGTACCAATGGCTGACATTCTGACCCCGCGGCTGACAGGTGCATTCAGCCAACCAGAAACCAGCAGTGGTCTGGCTGCAGGTGGCATATAGGCATTCTTTACATCAGCTACCAAAATTCTTTTTAAAAATAATTAATTTTATTTATTATTATTTTTAAATTTGTTATAGGGCACGAGAGAGAGAGAGAGAGAGAGCGAGCGAGCAAGCCACCAGGTCCAGGACTTGAACTGCAGTTAGCCATGTGGAAATCCAGTGCCTTAACCACCACACCACCTGCTAGCCCCTTTTGTTACTTTCTTTTTTTCCTAGAGTCTCTTTCACTGGAGCTACCTTGGATCATTTTGTCTCTCAGTTCACTAAAGTACTGGGCGGCATGAGTACGTGGGTGGAATTGGGAATCTATAGACAACAACCTGTTATCTTCAGTATAGTTGTTATAATTTACTGGGCCATTATGGATTCTTGGAGGTTTTATGAACATCAGGAGAAGATTCCCAAGATGGAATATGAGATTTCTTCCACCATTATGTGCATCACTGACTTTTGTCTCATAGAGAGGATGGTCTGATGTAGCCATAGGGATGGACATTCCTTATCTACTTTTAAAAAAATGACATAGCACTTTTAAAGTAGGAAAACGAGGTTTATCTTCCAGAAAAGCTAAATAATAATCAACAAAAAATATCCTAGAGTGCATACACATACAAAATGCTTAATGTTTTAGTTTAAAAAGAAAAATGACTAGTGGTTTATGTCTTTGTTTTTTCTTCCAAGTCTCCCAAATGTTTATTCTTCTTGCCTGAGAACTATGTAAAAATTATCAATTTATTTTTTAAAAATTAAAGATTAGAGGGTCCATCAGATGGCATAATGGTTATGTTGCTGGACTCCTACATGGCCAACCACAGTTTGAGTGTCAGATCCGGCGGTTTAATATTCATGCTGAGCATGTGTGTGTGTGTGTGTGTGTGTGTGTGCGCCAAAATTCCAAGAGGAGAAAGGAAAAGGGATTGCAACATGGCCATCCCCCTGGGGAGGGATGATATCTCCCTTTCTGTCTCTCTGTCTCCTTCTCTTTTGTGAGTGCACATGCCCTATAGCAAAAATCTCTCTCAAAAAAAAAAAAAAAAAAAAAAAAAACAGAGGTAAGGATAGTGTTTCCGTAATACAGCTATGACATATGAATGTCATTAATTACTAGATTCTATTAAATTATGAGTAAGTTTAGGTAGCTGTAGGGAGAATCTAGGTTAAACAATGTTAAATAAAAATAGTTTGAACATTTATGTAAATAATGATTTTACTTAAGGTCAATTATGTTTCCTTATCTCTCTGGATTTTCTGTCACTGACTCTTTCTCCTTCATGTGTCTCTTTTGTACAGTATGTTCTTTCAACTCTGTAATTCTTCTTCATTCTTCTCTCTACAGTGTGATTTAACCTGCTAATCTACACCCTCTGCTTCTTATTCACACAGTTTACCTTGATGCTAACACTTGTTGCTATGTGGCCTTCCAGCTTTTCCTGCCATCTATGTGGATAGAGGTTAAAATTCTCAAGAGAGAGATTGCAATTGGCCACTTTATTGATAGGCATAGGGGCATCTGTTCATCTTTTGTTCAGTAGTTGTGACTAGGACGGGTTCAGGGTCATAGTTCTAATCTGGTCACCAAGCTGTTCCTCCCTCACATAAATTGATACTGTAAGTGGGGCAGTTTAAGGGAAAATTGGTATGGTAGACAAATTAAATGACATATCCACTATCAATGATCTTCAGTCTACTGGAATTGTTAAAAAAATCCTGCCCCATTAGGCAACCATCATCTAATACTTCTCTAATATTAGCTAGATGGACAGGCCGGCAGGCAGATAGGACAGTTATCTAAGTAGGCAGCTAGTAGAACTTAAAACTTCACAATCATTTTGAAAGAACATTCTTTCCTTAAGTCTAATTAAAATGGACTAGCTTTCCAATGGCCTATTAACCAATTTGTTTTGAAACAGCTATTTTTAATACTTATTGAACAAAACAAGAAGAATAAGTAAAGAAATGAGTCCATTTAAGGAGCAATGTCTCAAGATCTGCAGTAGCGTTGAAGAATATATCTGAATTTGACCATGTCTGCTGAGCTTTGATCATCCTATCTGACATTTTAGGAACTAAGGCATGAACCCAAAACCTATATTTTGACTAGTCTAATATGTCATAATAGTTGGATTTAATGGAACCTTTGAGTTACTTTGTCTTTAACTCATCAGGGTGTAAATGGGTTTCAAGGTAATTTTTAATCTATATGTAAATTAGCTATTTCTGTAACAGCCGTAGTATGAATTTGAGTATGTGCAGAAAAGAAAGATTGGATACAAGCAATATTTTGAAAATAATGTCAAGAAAGAGGCTGTACAAGTGATACATGACTTTCGATGAATTTGAATATGGGTTATATTAAGACACTTTGAATAAAATTATTGTCATTGAAAATTTTCTGGGACTGATAATGCATGAAATAATATGTAGACTAAAGAATGAAAATAAGATTTCATTGTAGGTTGTTAAACTATGTTAATGGTCACACCATTTTCCATTAAAGAGCTTCCATTTGGCAGATTTTACATGAAAGTTGATAGTATCTTTACTAAATTCATTTTCTATTTAGATAATAAAGTGACTTACATTTAGAGTGATTAAACTAACTTTTTGATAAAAAATGATATGCTTTTCTGTTTTTTAAATCTATGCTTGTAAGAAAATATAATAGGTCATCAACTTTATAGAAAATGTGTCTTATGAAAAAAATGCATGAATTTCAAAAAATGTTTGTACCAAAATAAATTTGGACTCTATTTCCATTTTCCATGAACTTTTTGAAGTCTCCTGGTATGCTGCATATTTATAATGGAAAGGGACATGCTAGAAAAATCATTGAAAACTTCAAGTATTCCTAATTTCAAGCAGAGTGAAAGCTGCATTAATATATGACCTCCTGAATCTTCTAATCAATGATTTATTTTTTAAAAGACAGTAATACAAATTCCAGGTATTTAAAATTTGTTCTAACCTCAGTGAATATTAGTTGACAATAGCAGTTGTTAACCACAAGAAACAGAACAGAAAGCATAGAAAGATACAGAGTGAGTTATTTTGACTACCATTTTTTTCCCATAATAGTTTAATTAAAAGGAAAATGGGGCTATTTTGGTATAGTATCACCTTGAGGGTGGTGGCTATGCCAACATTAAATGGTAGATTCAGAATAGAACCGAGGCCATGTCACCTGAGCTTTTTTAGTTACAATTGGCTTTAACTCAAGGGAAATACATATTATTTGTTAATGATCTGAATCATTGTCCTTACTGTTGATCTAAACTACAAATTATGTGACGAGCAAATGGCATAATGGTTACATCGCTGAACTCCGACGTAGTTGACCATGGTTCAAGTCCTGGACCCAGCAGCTTAAAACTCATGCTTGGTGATGTGCATATTGCCCAAAATCCAAGAGGAGAATGGAGAAGGGATTGCAGCATGGCCATTCTTCCCGAGAGGTGAATTTTTGCTTTCTCTCTCTCTGTCTCTCTGGGTCTGTCTAGTGAGCGCATGTGCCCTATAGCAAAAAATCTCTCTCTCAAAATAAATAAATAAATGAATAAATGCAAATCATTAAGATCAATGTTGAATACTCTTAGAAGTAAAGAACTTCTGAATATATAGTTATTATTTTTTAAGAGAGATTTTTGCCATAAGGTGCATACACTCACCAGAGAGAGACAGAAAATGAGAAATCACCCACTGGTGGGGGGATGGCCATGTCACAATCCCTCCTCCTCCATTTTCCTCTTGGGATTCTGGGCATGTAAACACATTCACCCACAGTGAGTTTAAGTTGCTGAGTCTGGGACTTAAACCAGGGTCGCTTCTGGTCGACCATTACACCATCTGCTGGTCCCTCAAGTATTATTTTGATTGTCCAGAGATATTAAACACTTTAGTCCTTTAAATATCAACTCAAAGAATTAAAAAAAAAACCCTGGCTTTATTTGTATCTATATAACCCCCTGGAGTTTAACTGCTGTGCTGGATGGTTCTCACTATGAAGCAACTCTCATGCAATTGTATTCTTGCTGGGAAATGATTTTATTGCATAAGAAAATGAATGAGCAGAGACCAGTGAGCTGTGTCTGCTGATAGACTATAATTTGCAGACTGTGATGTCAAAGCAGATTTGAGATTTGTGACAACGGTCGTTGATTGCACTACCCAACAATTCGGTAGTGGCAACGATCCATGTCGCGCACAATCATCCCCTCATGTTGTGTATGTGTAATTTCGGTTTATATAGTCATAGATGTAGTCATATAGTCACAACCACCTATATTAAAGACTATGTAATATCTGGCACAAAGTAAGAAAATGATAAATGATAGCTACTCATGTTACTAACCTTACTTCCAATGTTTTCTGATAACATCTTAACGGTAAGGCAGATGTGTTTTCTGCTAATTTGTACATTTATTGAAAATACTCTGTCTTTCAGAACTCAGAACAACTTTGTGTAAACTGAGTTGATTAGGTTACCTTCTAAACAAGCAGCCACTTCTGCATAAGATTTCCCCCATACAACTTTTGAAAGGTAGTCTAAAGGTTTGGGAAGCCACATTCTTTGAGAGAGCATATGAGCACCAGGTGCTCTGGGAAAACTGGTGCCAGTGGTAAGCAGAATTACAACCCTCATGAGCTTTGCCTCTGGTGACACGTTGTTGCTAAGTATTTGGCAAATGGGACATTGTAGATGTGGTTAAGATTAGGACTTTATAATAGGGAAGCTATCCTGGATTATCCAGTCTAATCACAGCAGCCCTGACAAGTAGAGAACTTTCTGGGGAATTTGCTTGAGTCAGAGATATATGGAAGAAGCTGGACATATTTAAGGCACAAAAGGGACTCCATGTGTTAAAGGAGGTCATGTGGGCAGCTGGTAG
Organism: Tupaia tana; assembly: GCA_026018925.1. Classification (NCBI taxonomy): domain Eukaryota; kingdom Metazoa; phylum Chordata; class Mammalia; order Scandentia; family Tupaiidae; genus Tupaia; species Tupaia tana. The sequence continues at coordinate 60,286,981 of JAKSZU010000013.1, forward strand.
GAGCAAAAATTGCTTCTTAGTTTATAGCTGCAAGAAACTGAGGATCACACTTTTACAACTACAGGAACTGAATTGTCCAAGACTTGAATGAGTTGGGAAGTGGATTCTTTCCCAGCACCTTAAGTAAAGAATGAAACTCTGTCAAGACCTTGATTTTAGCACTGTGAGACCAAGCAGAGTACCTAGCTTGGCCCACTCATACTTTTGACCCTTATAAACTGTGAGATGATACATTTGTATGGTTTTAAGTTATAAAACTTGTGGAAATTTTTATAGCAGCCAAAGGAAACTGATACCATGCTCATCCCTGAAAGATCCCTAGATGTAGTTCTGGTATTTCTACTGGTCAAATTCTACCTACCACTCTGTCTCTTACATTTTCGCCCATCTAAACCAATTCTCCTAACTCTTGGCCCATCCTATGACTTCCTATCCAACCTGTATCTCACTGTAACACTAATATCCCATAACTGCCATAGAAGGACAAGATTCCTGTAACATCTTTCTATAATATCCCAGGTCTTTTATAATAGTAAGTCTAAGAAATCAGTAGCTGGGGAAAATTATTCATCTGATCAAAAGTCATGCTTATCTCTGGAAAATGACTAGATTGTATCAAAATCCATTTTACAAATATACTAACCATCTCTTTCCCACCTTCATACTTTTTCTGACAACCTCTTTACCCCTAAGCAATTGATTTTTAGTAGTCTGCAATTTAGATTCAGAAAACTGAAATTTATCATATGAGACCACAGTGTTCAGCTACTTCAAGGTTGTCATTAACAAACTCTAACACTATTTGCTCAATAGAGAATTGCCTCTCCTTGGTCCACTTTAGCTCAGAGAGTAAATTAACTCATTTGTTTACTCAGAAATTTGCTTCTGGAGTTAGATGGGAAGAATATGAGCTTACAAGCTGAGTTAACTATGGCTATGAGAGCCCTTTACATTAATTGCAGGCTATTGGAAGAAGCATGTTATGTCTATTATTTCTGTTTCTTTTGCCAATTTGTAAAAACACCCGGAGGTTTAATAATCGAGCCTTTGCATTCTGAAATAAATAAGCAGGACAGCCAATTAAGGATACGTGCATATAAATCAAAATAATTTCTACATTTGAGCTGATGAAAAAAGATCTAGAGGACATGTATTGGGTTTTTTGGAAAGTCATGATTCATTTTTGCATAGAAAAACACATCATGACTTTCCTGACAACATAATATAAATTGTCCCCAAAATGATTGGCGATTCACTGGAATTAGGGACTGCTATTTACATATTCCTTCAGCTTTGGAATCACAGAAGTGGGTTTAAATCCCCATTCTATCACTTAGTGGTTGTGTAACATTGAGCAAGTTACTTAGCTTCTCTTTCAGTTTTCTTATCTTTACCAAGGGGTAATAAAATGTATCTTGAATCTTTGAATAAATCAGTACGATTCTCCCAAATGACCATTATTGAGGATGATTTCATTATGATAGCTCAAGGTCCTAACTGCTTTTCCTTGACAGTTTTCTGCACATAGCAACATACTTTATGTAAAACATTAAATTAACCGAACTTTCAGATCATTTCTCACACAAGTGTGGCTAAGGGTTTTATCCACCTCTCCTAAAGAATGACAAAACGCAATGGACAGGAGAGAGGATGTGGAGGAGAAAACTGACGTGGTGAGGGTAGGATATATTTGGAACTTGTCTCATATAAGCCCTTGGAACAATTAGTGTATAAATACCACTGGTATTTGTCCCCTTGAGCCAAGTTATTTTGAAAGATCTTTAAATATAATTTTGAAATGTTTTGCTTTCTAGGCACTATCTATGGGATGTTAATATTATTTCTTTCAAGTCAGTTCTCAGACTTGCATCGGAAGTTATTTCTTGAGCATCTGAGAATGGAAATTGAACTTCTGCATGCTATGTTTATGATGGCAGCAGGGCATGTCAAGACAGGCTTGAACATAAAAAGAATTATTATTTCACATTTTCTGAGGGTCCCAGAGAGAGAACTATCTTCTTAAATAGAGTACTAATATTTTTCCTTTGATAGAAGCTTAAATTGCAGGAAAATTCAGTTTGCTTAAACCTACCTTCTTTCTCTGCTTAGATACTAGTTCTGCCAGTGGCAATGTGGAAATTTGCTCTTCATCTCAGTAGAGGACATTATGCTGATCATTTTATGTAAGAGAGTTTTATTGTCTTCTAAATAATAGTTAGTCAGAGAAAAGTATATTATATTCTCTTTAAAAATAATTTAAAATGGGGATAATCTCAGGTGAGATTTTCTTAACTAGCAGAAAAGACACGTTAAACTATATACAACAAGTAAAAGATTTCTTTTCATATAAGGTAGAACAACTTTCTATCTTTTTTTTTTTTTTGGAGTGGTTTTTGCTATAGCGTGTGTGCGCTCGCCAGGAAGACAGAGAGAGACAGAGAGACAGAAAGCGAGAAATCACCCCCCCCCCCCCAGGGGGAATGGCCACACCACAATCCCTTCACCTCCATTCTCCTCTTGGGATCTTGGGCACACACGCACATGTGCCTGGCGTGGGTCCGGGACTCGAATCGCGATCTGCTACATGGGAGTTCAGTGACATAGCCATTATGCTAACTGCTGGTCCCCAACTTTCTCTCTTGTAAGTATTGAGCTGAGAGTCAAAAACCATAGAAATCCACCCATAATTTGCCTTAAATCTCCTCTCTCCCTCTCACCCAAACCACCCAGCGGCCTAAGTTCTGCATCTTCTTTCTCCTTACCATCTGTTCATACTGTCCTTAGCTATCCAACTCATACTCAGACTCTTACACTTAGCCTCTATTTCCTCTTACTCAGAACTTGCAAGTCTCCCTGTTTCCAGCATGGCCACTGCCACTGCCACAATTCACCTGTACGATTCTATTGATGTAAACTATCTGAAACAAATTCACTTATGTCATTTCCCTGCCTCAAAGCTGTCATTAGCTTCCTTTGTTTAGAGAATGAAGTCCCAACTTCTTACTTTGCCAAGCCAGGGGCTCATGATCTGGCCTTTGGCCATTTCTATTTATTCAGCCCTACCTTAATGCTTCTAATTATCACCAATCACGCCATACCAAAATAGCTTGCTATTCTCAAAATCTACCAGCACATGTTATTCTCTCTTTTTTTTTGCTCAGTTTATCCTCTTCCACCCCAATTTTTCCGATAAACATTCATCCTCTATATTGAATGCTAAATCTCAGATTCTGCCCACTTTACCCATACAGAACTGTTTCTCCTTCCCTAGGGACTCTTACATACTGTAAAAAGTTCTGGAGTAAAGAGTACCTGTTATGTTTTACTGCATTTGTACATATCATCATTTTCACCTCCACACTTAATCTAATTGAGATTAAGACTATTTAATCTAGCAAATAGCGACATGCTTGGCACTCAGCATGCACTTACCACATAGTTGCAGCAAGGAGGAGGAAATGGAGAGGCCAGGGGTGGAGTCAAATGACTGCCAATTGTCAGTACATGGACAAAACCATGGACTCTCTCAGAGTTTAAGTTTAGCCATCTGCAAAATGATAGCAGCATTTTTAACTCTTCCCATTGCACTAGAATAAAACTCTTTATACTTCAACAGCACCAGTCTTAAATATTGTATGTCTTCTGCTTTCCTCTGTGACCTCATTTCAGGCCTCTGTCCCACTCCTTCTTAATTCACCAGAAGAATTTGACTTCTGATAGTTTTTAGAATGTGCCAAGCTATTTTAATCACTTCCCCACTGCCATTTCCCTACATACCACTTTTCTGATTCCTGTGAATGGGAAGATCTACCAAAACTTTTCAAGGCTGCCTGCTTAGAGAGGACTTGGCTGGCAAGTCTTTAAAGTAGGCCTCCTTGTGTTTCACCCAGTTATTGTTTTACTTCATAATGTTTTTGTTTCTAATTCCATACATTGTACCTGTTTTGTGTATTTGTTTACTTTTGGTGGTGGTGGTGGGGTGTTATATTCCTCACTGATGTCAACTCTAGAAGGACAAAGACCACATTGGTTTTGTTTCCTGTTTCATTCCTAGGGCTTGACACATTATAGGCTCTTAATAAACAAGTGTTCATTGATATTAGAACTAATCTCAAAGGGAAGTTGGAAGAGTTGATCAGGTGCAGTATGTGAATGAAATTCATAAACCCAAAACACCATCTAAATGTAAAGCACAGTTATTATAACCAGAGCAAGCAGAGAGGGACATAGAAAAATATGTTCTAGCTTAATTTCTCTTGGAAAATGAATATGTGACTTGACAACAAGTAACTTCATGTTCTAAGCATGAAATCTCAGTCTGGGTGAGTAGCCCCACAAGAGAGACCACCTCCACATCAAGGGGAGGTATTTCTTAGATGTTTTCTGCCAAATCCGACTTGAATACATGTGATAAAGAGGGTGACACTCTAATTTTCAAGGAGGAGGCAGGGAGTTTGGGCTCTACTCATAGAGTCATCCATGAGTCACCCAGAAGGAATATTTCCCTGCATATATATTTCCTATCCTTGCTCTATTTTCAGTATGTAAAGACTGTTCAGTCTGGCAGTTAGTTAAACTAGGATATATCTAAGTTATGCAGCGAAAACACACCAATGCAGGATGGGTAAATCGACAACCAGAAAGGGAGAGATGGGTCACAATTTTCTCCAGTTTTCCCAGTAACATACCTTTTCTGTGCCTCTTTGCATCTCAGTTTCCTTACCTGTAAAATGGGGATAGCATTTGCTTAACAGGGTTGTTGTGAAAGCATTCAATATGTATAAAGAGTTTGGAATAGTGCCTAGCATGTAGTACTCTAATAAGGGTTCCTTCTATCATTCCAACCCGCTTATTTCTTATAAACACAGGTCAGGTTCGTAGGTCTCAATTTTCTCTGCTAGAGAAGGTATGGTAGATTCTCAGGATATTACCTCAATGCCAAACACATTAGCTTCAGATTATGACCAGGACTCAGACATTTCAGAGTGTTTAGAACTATAAGATTAAAGCCATTTTCCCCTAATCCTTCTCCTTCCGGCTATTGGATCAAAAACAGGAAGATGATATATCTTTAGGGTACTTACCCTAAGACACAGAGGGCTCTAATGAGAATTAACTCACTATTTTGTATGACCTGGAAGTAAAGTTTTGTAAATCATGATCTTTTTCTGATTAGAAAAAATGTGATCAGTTTACAATTATTTTTAATTTTAGACTTCAGAAAAGTTGCAAAAATAGTAGTTATTTCTTGTATATCCTTCACCTAGTTTCCCCTAAGGTTAACATTCTAGGCAATCATAGTAAAATGATCATAACTAAGAAATCAGCATCAACACAATATAGACTTTATTCAGATTTCATCAATTTTCCTACTAATGTTCTTTTTCTTTTCAGGGATCTGATCCAGGTCCCACATTGTGTTTAATTGTCCTATCTCCTTATTATCTTCTAATTTGTAACAGTTCTTCAGTCTTTGTCTTTCATGACATTCATACTTTTGAAGAGTACTGTTCAGTTATTTTGCTCAATATTCTTCACTTTGGCTTGGTCAAATAATTTCTCATGATTAAATTGAGGTTATGTATTTATTTATTTTTTAAAGAACTACTTACTTAATTTTATTTATCATTATTATTTTTTAATTTGCTACGAGAGAGAGAGAAAGAGAGAGGGGAGGTGAGAAAGCAAACCACAAGGTTCAGGACTCGAACCATGGTCAGCCATGTAAGTGTCCAGTACCTTAACCACCATCTCACCTGCTGGCCCTATTTATTTATTTTTTTAAAAAACTTATTTCTTTCATGAATGTGAGAGAGGGAGAGAGAGAGAGTACCCCCAACACGGCCTTGATGCCACAGTCTACTCCCAGCCTCAGCCAGTACTGGTTATGGGTATAAATGTCTGGTGTACTTGGAGAAGGCTCTGAATACAAACCAGGAACCTTCCCATATGAGTAATCCTTGCAGAACTTCATGTTCTACCACTGCATCACCATGTGATTCCATGTTATGCATTCCGTGAGAAGAATAATAGAAATTGTGAACCTTTCTTAGGGTAAGATATCAAAGGATATGTAATGTCAATACGTCTTGTAGTTGGTGGTGTGGACCTTATTACTTGCTAAGGTAGTGGCTGCCAGGTGTTTCTGCTATTGTTTCCTTTCATAATCAATAAATATCTTAGGGAGAGATACTTTGATTCTATATAAATGATTATTTTGTCTTAAACTTTGCCCATTAGTTTTAGCATTCATCTGTGGATCATTCCTGCAACAACTTGGGGTGTTCTAACAGTAATTTTACATTACTATCATTTTCCCCACACTTCTCTGTTGGAATGCATCTAATGGAAAAGTTCTCTCTTCTCCAAATGTTTATTTACTCAGTTATTTGCTTCTACTAGTATAGGCTCATAGATATTTATTTACTTTATTCTCTGGGTTATAATGAAATGTTATCATTGTTTACTTTGTTGCTCAACTTATTCCACCTTTATATTTGGCCATTATGAGTTCTTTTACTCTTAGGTCAGTCCCATGCCCTTCTATATGCTGCCTCCCCCGTTTTTTTTTGAGTAGTTCTTTACCACTCAGAATTATAAGATCCAACTTGTCTTGTATATTTTCAGCCCCAGCTTTGAACTTGACCACCACCAAGATCTGGGCAATAGATGTGCTCATTGCTACTAGGGTACCATCACTCTTCCTGATTTCATTTGTAACTTCTTTCCTGGATGCAAGAAACTTCTCCTTCATTATTACCTACAATATATTTACTAATTCTGTTCAATCTAGTATAAAGTAAGGTGGTTGCAGAATTGCTAGCCCATACCTGGAACAGAATATTAGTTCACAATTTTCATAATTCTTAATACATTTTATGTTAAATCGCATGCATTATCTGAATGATTATTGTCATGATTTTTGGCTTCTGAGGGAAGAAAACCTTTGTGAAAATTATTCCTATGCTGGAAGGTGCTTTACCTTTTCAATTCTTTTCCCCAAGAACGTCACATAAGATTTCCTTATCTAGTAAGTATTGTTAGAGGGTAAGCTCAAAGATATTGTATTCAATACATATTTTATTATATATGTAATCATGCTTTACTATTTTGGAAAATGTGTAGCTCTAATTAAAGCAGAGGTTGTTCCATAATTCCTTTTTTTGGGTTTGTTTCTTCTTTAAAATCAGAAAAGGGACCAGCAGATGGCATAATGATTATGTCACTGGACTCCCATGTAGTTGACTGTGGTTTTGAGTCATGCTTAAAACTCACAGTGGACACATGTGCATGCTTGCTCAAAATTCCAAGAGGAAAATGGAGGAGAAGGGATTACACATGGCCATCCCCCATGGAGGGGGTAGTAATTTCTTGCTTTCTATTACTCTGGCAAGCGCGTGTACCTTATAGCAAAAAATCTCTCTAAGGAAAAAAAATCAGGAAAAATTACATTTTCCTAGAATGCAAAGTTATAAACCTGCTCTCAGGAGATATGGCAGCTGTCCTCAAGGTTCAGGTGCCCAGATGAATACAGTAGTTAAGTGATATCTTACAGAATGATGCCCAAATGAGGGCAATTCCCATTTGTGGGTGACACACATGCACTCCCACACATGTGCAGACACACAAGTTGCCCAGGCCAATGGTTCACTTTTCAAATAAGTTTCCTTATCTATTTAATGAAGGAAATGTGTTCATAAAATTTCTTCTATTTTAAACATTTTGGGGACTGAGCCTTGTGAATGGATGTGTGAAGTTTCTTAAAATGTCCTAGAATTATCTTCTGCAATTGTCTTACCATCTTACAAGTTATTCAAGATAATAACCATCTTACAAGTTATTCAAGATAATAAGTAACATCACTTTATTGTCACATCCTCTATGTTGATAAAAATTGATAATGTTCGTTTAATACCTGCCTTTATTACTCTTGGTTCTGAATAACTTTTGGCTATTTCAAATATGATTTTAGTGGGTAAAAATGTGCCATCTCTTAAGGGATGGCAATTTGATGATGTTAAGAATATGTTTCAGGAATGATGACAATTCCAAAGAGGCCTCTCCCTGTCCAGACTGTTCCTCTACCCAACACTGTTAAAATAACTAGTTGTCAAAAGCTTGTCTGTTGTCCAAGGACACACAATTCATTTGATGGTTTGTTTAGCTTAGAGTTACAACTTGAATATAAAGAAAATCTCAAGGGAGTACAAAGTACTTATGATCCTTGACAACATTTTTGTGAGTTGATTAAAGGTATTGTATTCCTGCTTCAGTTTCACATTTAGAGAAATATTATAGAAGTCCCCAAAGGATAAAGACACATGCCTCTAATAGCAAGCCAGTGACATACCAAAAATGGACACAACCGTGTTGATCTCATCATCTAGCACATCATTCCACATTACCAATGAGACTGTGCCACTCTATTCCCACCCCCTGTTAAAATGACTCAAAGACTTGATGACAAGGCAGCAATAGAAGGCTGTGATGTGGTGAGATGCATCCTACATTGAAATCAGAGAGCTGGTTAGAAATCTGTGTTGATCAAACACGGCAGAGTCTGAAAGCGCTTGCACAGTACCTGGCATCCAACTGGTACACAGAGGCTGATTTTGAAGCTGGAATTTAAGTTAAGGCTACAAAAGTCAAGGCCTACTGAATTTTATATACATAGTTTAATAATGGGATAAAAATGCATGCTAAAAGAGGTCAGGCTTTTAACAACCCAACACAATGAATCTCTTAATTCTTAATAAGAAAAGTACGAGAAAAGATGAAAGAATCTAGTCTATAATTATGCTGCCAGGTCATGAGGTGTAAGCAGGTAATTTTAGAATGTTCTATAACTACACTTTAAATCGTAGACTGTATTAAGTCAGGGTAGTAATTTTTCAGGTTTCCCATGGCAGGGTTTATTTTCTCAATAGAGATTTGTTCAATTCATCATGCAGAAAATTTTATGTAGGTTTGACTCTTCCCCATACTAAGTTCTCTATTTCCATCTACTTGCACTAATCTAGAGCATACATGCAATGCACGTATGCATTCATGCATGTGTGCACATACACACATACACTTATTCCTCAGTACATGAAAATCCAAGCTAAGTAGGCATAATTGGCTATTTTTTGCTTTATAATTTAAATTTTAGGAAAAAGAAAACCTCTCTCCTATTTTTTTCTTCCTGAGAAAACTACGGAGAACTTTATTAGTATTCGTGAATGTGCTAATCTCACACATTCCCTTTCTTTCCTTGCATGTAAACCTTGTAGTCTTGCCAAGGTTTCTAATATCTGCATGACAAATGCAGATTACAAGCCCCCTGGGTTAGATTCACACTGGCCTCTTGACTTTTTACAGAACCTTACATAGCCTTGTCACTAGCTTGATGTTAAAGCAAATAATGCTAGCATCCTTAGTAAGGCCTTTGCACTGGAAATGGAAGAAATTTGACCACAATAAACACGCTGAGAATAAAATCAGGCACTGCTGTAATTAGTAGGTCAGAGGCAGGTAAGCACAATTATTTCTGTACTGATCAAAGACAGCTGGGGAGTAGCTGGCTTGGCAATGATGGAGCAAGGTGTTTGAGGGCTGGGGAATGCTCAATCTAAAGCCTACGTGCGTCCAACACCCACATATTACCTCCTATATGTTATTTTTCTCTATGCTAGTCTTTCTCTTTGTTTTTAAAAGTAGTCTTAAATTGGTTGTCATATTTTCTTCTTCTCATACTTCTTTCTGTGCTTACAGGCAAAGATAGTAAATTAAGCATATCTGAAGATTTAATGCTCAAAATCACCTTGGATAATTGGCTTAAGGGGCTGAAGCATGCTTTTCCCTTGGTCTCTTGGTCTTAATGTTATTTCTTCTCAGAGGGTACATCTGTCAATAATTGATGGAGCTTTCTTGGGTAAATGAGCTGTTTCTTGGGACATTATAAATCATATCTGGAATCAAGTTTATTTTCAAGCTGCTTTTAAAGTCTTGATGCTGTGCTAACTGAATAGAAAATGTTAAATGTTTGAGGGAGTAGTGCAAGCTCTCAGTTGCTAATGGCATGAGCTGGACTTAAGAAAACAAATGGAATTTATACCCTCTGAGGAAATAAGAACACATCTGGTTTGTCAGAAAGTATGTGGGTTTGGCAGGAGCCTTCAGAAGGAAACTACCTGAGTACTGACTACATGCTGAGCACTGTGATCATGATTCACTTGCAGTATCTGAGTTAATTCTCATAACAGACTCACCAGGCAGGCATTACTATGACTAATACAGGGGAAGAAACTGAGGCTCTGAAAGGTTGAAAACCTCCTTGATGCACCAAGTAAGCAAGTGGTAGAATTGAAAATGGAATCATTGGATTGTAAAGTCATTGCTATTCTCATTCCACATGATGTTCTTCATGTGTCTGGTGTTGAGACTGAGCCCAACAATCTCTTATCACCAAACCTTTCTAATCAGGGTGGCTCCACTTTTATCTCTGTTATATAGAAGGCTTTGGCATGAAATTTAATAGTAATGTTCTGCCTACTAAGAGAACTTTGAAAACCACAGCTGTGTGAGAATAACAATCTGTCTTATAAAGTTATAGCATACGTAAGAATATGACAGATTCATCAAAAATTGGGAAACACTTTGCTCCTTTCTCTGCTTCAGAATAGTCAAAAATCATTCTAGAATGACCCTATTTTCAGCATGGCTGCAGGGCAAGAGCTGAGTTCACACAGTAGGTTTCATTTTTGCTCAGGCTTCAAGCTACTGTGCTGTTATTTTTCCCCTTCCTTGGTGACTATGTGTATAAGGTGGAGAAAATAGTACTTGCTCTACCAACCCTATACCCTTGTTGTGATGATCAAAGAAGACAAAGAAAAAAAACTAGTTTGATAAAGGAAGAACATGGCTAGATTATAACGTGCTGCTACTGCTGCATTTTCTATTTTTTAGGAAGTGGAAAATTACCAGTAATTGATGTGAATATCATAGTTAAGATTTCAAAGGCAAAATGTTAAGAGTTGAGGGTATTTTAGTACGGGACAGATGGGAATGTAAAAGGCATAAAATCATTTTTAAAAGCTCATTCAGAACAATTATTTTAGAGATAATGGTTTATTAAGTTCATAATATCTGCCCTTGAGTTTTCGTTATTCACAATATTGGCTGATGCTCATTTTCAAACTTTCAAACAAAAAGATATAATATGAATCACTTTGTCCCCGCCCTCCTAATTGTCAGGGCAAATATAGGCTAGATTTTAAAGAATAAAATAACTGACACAGACCAAAATTACCATTTGACTCGCTGATTGAAATAAGGAGTTGTTCCCTGAACGTCTCTCTGGCTGTCATTGTTCCTTTACTCCTAATTTTCTTACCTCCCATCCAGCAAACATTATTAAACACCAACTGTGTGCATATATGAATCAAATTTCGTGTTTGCTCCAAAGGGCACTCTATCCAGCCTCTAAATAAACACAGTTCACTGTGGCATGAACTATGCCCAAAGTCTGCCTTCACCCTGCAGACACCATTGTAAAAACCATGGGAGCCCAGAGGAGGAAATTTGCAGTGGTGCCTGGGGAAGTTCAAAATGGTTTCATTGTAAATTTTGACTTCATCCTTTCTAATCGGTTCCATTTTGACTACTTAAAATCTACTCATGCTCTTGGGCCTTGTCAATATAGGGGTATTCCTTTAATGAAATTCTGACAACTTTGTCTCTTGCTCTCTTGGTCCTTTATCCTAGCTATGGTTACATCTGTTGTTGTTTGTTTGTTTTTGATCTCACTAACACTTTCAATCTGTAGACATCTACTTCCTGGATTCACAGATTCCCTTTGCTCCTCTTGCCTTCCTGCTCAATCCCAGCCCCCACTTTCTTTTATATTTTTCTCACACCATGCCATCTCCCTCTACACCCTTTAAGAAATTAGGGACAAGAAGGTTACATTGAACATAGAAAACCTGAGGAGAATTGATAAGAAAAAAAAGAAAACCAAGAGTTTAATTTTCCCCCCTTTTACTGATCCTTTTCAGATTTTCCATAACATCATCTAATATGATTTTCAGTGATTTCTGGCTGAGAGAAGGAACAGTTTCTAAGTAGTACCTATGAGGGTGAGTGTTTCTTTCAGACAAGGGTGCCATTAATAATGCTAGTATGATGGTGCAATTGATGTTCCTTGGCAAAACTGGACCTATTTCTTAAGGATTTTTGTTGTTTGGAGATATTCTATCTCTGTCATAATAGGACAAGAGAGTCAACAAGCACTTTGCCCTACAGCAGAGGCCATATCGGCAGCCCACTAAAGTGTGAGGGCTCAAACACTATGAATTAAAATAAGAATTAAATTACAGAGAAAGAGTGAAATGAAAATTGCAGGTGATTCTGTCAGCTAGCTCTCTATCCAGCTAACTAGCTAACTGTGTCCATTCTCTTCTGCTGGGCTGTTACTCCATCTTGAATCCAGTTAGTGGGTCCACACTGCTTCAGAAGACTTGGATCAGCAGGAGCATGTCTAAAAGTCTCAGTTATCTCCTGTCAATCCACAGAGGTACACAAGCAAACACTCTTTGGAGCCAGACCTCCCTGGTTCAAATTCTGGTTCTACCACTTATTTTCTGTGTGAACTTTAACAAGTGATTAAACTCACTAAACTTTTTTTTTTTTTTAACAGGACAAATAAAATTATCTTTGTTCCAAGGTTCTGTGAAGTTTAAATGGAGAAACAAGCTCTATCTAATCCATGATGACGACAATACCTTGCATTTATAGAACACTGGACTCTTAGGATACTGGATGAAGGTAAACCTTCTGTTTCCTCTGTAGGCAGGCAACTCTATCCTGCTGTTTGTCCAGGTGCAATTATATAATTCCTTCTAGTGTTTGCTTTTCTTAGGATATCACCAGATAATCATACTAACATAGAGTCAGACTTGAGATGATGGTTTTATCTTCAATAGCTCATTTAATCCACCTCAGAATTTTGTAAAGTAGGCAAAAAAATAACCCCGTATTGAAGATACAACAAAAGGCTTAAAAATGTTAGATAATTTGTCTGAAGAATACTAGGATGTTCCACTGCTAAACTTTTGCTCACCTACCACACCATGTTTTTTGATCAGCATTTTTACCACTTGGTAGCTTGCTTTTTTTCTCTGAGATTGCAGGACACTTTAACTCTAGACTTTGAAATGTACCCTTTTAGCCTCTTGAGCAATTATTCAAACTTCCATTCATTTGGTCTTCTGCATACGCAGGGGTCTTTCTCTCCTGGCTCATTTGTCCATAGGAAGAGCCCTTTGCAAATCAAAACATATTTATTCTCTAATGTCCAACTTGAAACCTATCTTGTTTATGAAATATCTACCTGGTTAAGTGCTGTGATGATCTTTACCTTTATAATTTCCTGTTTGTGCTTTTTAAGACAATAAAACATTATGAAACAGTCATTTTTACATTAAAATAATAACATTTATTGAACATTTTCTTTGTGGTGGTTTTATTTTATTTTTTTTTTGGCCATAGGGTGTATGTGCTTGCCATCTAGAGAGAGAGAGAGAGAGGGAGAGAAGGAGGGGAAGTGAGAAATCACCTCCCAAAAGGCATGATCATGCTGCCATCCCTTCTCCTTCAGTCTCCTCTCAGGATTTTGGACTTGCACACACATGTGTGTGTGATTTCAAGCTGCCATGTCTAGGACTTGACCCACACAGTTGGCCACATAAGATCCAGTGCCTTAACTTCCACTCTACCTGCAGGACCAGTCTTAACTCTTTATAGGCATTATATCACTCAATTTCATGAGGTCCCTACCATTTTGGTACATCTATTATCCTTCCCACTTTATAGATATGAAAATTAAGACTTAGGCAAGTTAAGTGACATGCCTAAAGCTACCAATATGGTGGAGCCAGGATCCAAGTGGTTTTACTCTATTCACTACTTTTTGCTACCTGCATTAGTCCTGTGTTATTAAATGTGATGTTAAAATGACTCCTAGAATTAATCATGGACTACCTAGGCACTCAGTGGAGAGAGTTTTATGAATTGTTCATTTGTGGTATTTTTTGAATACCTATACTGTGTGGGACATTGAGGATGATACAAATAGAGGCCAATTCTAATTCTCACCTATCTCTCTTTGCACAAGCATAAGAATTCCTCAATCCATGGAAAGTTGTTCTACAACCACTCTGGCCTGTCAAATGAGGGACGAGGAGCTAGTGATTGCTAGTCAAAGACGGGGAACAAATCAATGGGTGTGTGTCTAATATCATGAACTGATGATATTAAGGGCTCCAGTACTTCATTTCTGGCAGTCCATTGATCACATGTACCCTAACTATTTAGCTTTTCTATTTCTTCCATGTCTATAGAGAAATGCAGGCAACATTTTTTTTGAAAAGATAAAAAATTGCATGAAAGAAGAAACATTAACCAAGAGGATGAGGAGATAAGGGGAATTACAATGTTACCTGCCTCTCTCTCCACATGTAAAATCAACATGATTGCCATAATAGCTCAAGTATTTACCCTGTGTTAGGTACTGCCCGAAACACCTTTTATGCACTTGGCTCATTTAATCCTTACAACAACCCAGTGAAGTTGGAATAGGTGTCTTCAGATTGTCAAAGGTGTATAAACAGTCTCAGAGAAGTTAAAGAATGTGTCTATGTTTATACAAGGCCAAGTCATCACTGTGTCTGCCTGACACCAGAGGCCAAACTCAGATCACTTTTCTATTCTGTCTTCAGTAGGATGGAAAAGATAGTGGGTAACTTCTCCTTATAGATCTTGATAGGGAGAAAATAGGAGGAAACAGGAAGAGATACGACCTTCTTAAAAGTTACTTAAGAAAGCAACTGACCTTGGTAATAAACTATATATATATATATATATATGATAAGTACATATATATATAATTAACATATAATTAACATTACAAATATAATAAAAATGATGAGTATATAACAATAATGGAAAGATCTTGCATTATTTTATGAATCTTTTACAAGAACACTGAAAGGCAGAAAGGTACTGATGTTATTATCTCTTTTACACATGAAAGAACTCAAGTGGAGAGAGGTTATGTTACTTTTTCGAAGTCATAAGAATGTGAGTGACAGAGACATGATGGATTCTTTTTTTGTGGAGTGGTTTTTGCTATAGGGTGTGTACACTTGCCAGAAAGACAAAGAGAGAGACAGAGAGATAGAAGGCGAGAAATCACTCCCCAGGGGGAATGGCCACACTGCAGTCCCTTCTCCTCCATTCTCCTCTTAGGATCTTGGGCACGCACGCACATGTGCTCTGCATGAGTTTAAGCCACCGGGTCTGGGACTCGAACTGCAGTTGGCTACATGGGAGTCCAGTGATATAGCCATTACGCCAACTGCTGGTCTCAACATGATGGATTCTTAACTGACCATAGACTTTAATTTTTTTTTTTTTTTCTAATTTTGTCAGAGGGCACATGCTCATGGTGGTGGGGGGGAACAAGAAAGCTTTCTCCATGGTTTATAGTCATGCTGCAATCCCTTTTCCTTCATTTCTCACCCCCTTTGGGACTTTGGGAACACACACATTCACCTGGGATGTTTATCAAGCTGCCAGGTCTGGGACTCAAGTCACACAGTTGGCCATGTGGGATTCAGCCGTTCTAACCACCATGCCACCAGCAGGAACAATGTAGATAATTTTTAATCTTTTGGGTCTTCTACATATTTTGGATTGTCAGGAAAGTCATGATGTATTTTTGCATAAAAACATAGAAAAATATGTCATGATTTCCTGATAATATTTTATTATTTTTGATTTTCCTCTTTGGAAAAAAGTGGTATTTTATTATATTAATTTAAATTTTTTAAAAATTTTTTATTGCTGGAGGGTACATACTCTTGCCAGAGAAACAGAGAAAGTAAGAGAGAAAGAAAAAGCACCCCCAATGGGGTATACTCACAGTGTAATCTTTTCCCTCCATCCTGTCAGGATTTGGGGCATGTACATGTAACTGATATGTTTTTCAATACTCTGGGACTGGGATTCAAATTACAATGACCAAGTGGGATCCAGCTCCTTATTCATAGGGCTTAATCTCTGCAATGGGTCCAGCTCTGATATTTAATTTATTAATAATTTATAACTTTTACCTCATTTTTTTTCTTTTATTTTGGAGAGGTTTTCACTATAGGGTGCATGCACTCGCCAGAAAGACAGAGAGAGACAGAGAGACAGAAAGTGAGAAATCACCCCCCAGGGGGGATGGCCACGCCGCAATCCCTTCTCCTCCATTCTCCTCTCGGAATCTTAGCAACGCACGCACACACGCTTGGCGTGAGTTTAAGCCACCGGGTCCGGGACTTGAACCGCAGTCGACTACGTGGGAGTCCAGTGATATAGCCATTACTCTAACTGCTGGTCCCACTTTTACCTCATTTTTCAACATGACCATTTCCCATCAAAGGCTCCATCTACTAATTGATTCTCATTCCCCTGTGGAAACTTACTATTCTCTAATAGCATCTTGAATAAATTTTTTCCAGTTCTATGCAAACCATGTCATGTTTTTGTCATTACTTAGAAAATATGTAAGCACTGGCTTATGTTTCCCTTTAACTAATAGCCTTCAGTGTCAACCCCAACTTCACAAGCAAGAAAGTGCTAAAGTAGCTCCATAGCAACCACCAATTCACTTATTGCTTTCTAAGCTAGATGACACTTGGCACCTTGGCCTTTATGTCGGGGAGTTATAAGAGGGATATTTTAAATGTTACTGTTTCTAAGTATTTTTTTTTTAATTTTTCATTGTATAGTGGATAAAAAGAACTAGGCTTAGGTTTGAATTTCAGTTGGATCACTGACTAGTTGTTTCTCAGGATACCTCGATTTATTTCTGCCATCCTACAGTATCCTCAGTTTGTACTGAGGTAGCAATGCCTAGCATGGCACTGCATAGGGACTGCTGTCAGGAGCAATGGGGGGTGAACTGTGCAGAGTGCTTTGTAATTACATAGAAATCTGAATGAAACGGAGGGTACTGTGTATTCAGGGGATATGTAGATACAGGTTGTATGCCCTGGTCATTCACAGTCATCCTTAACATTTAAAGCAATTTTCTCTAATTAAAAGGCTTTTATATTCTTGATTCTGCTTGTCTCAGTGCATGTCCACTTCCTTTTCTCAGTCCTCTGAGCACTCAGAAACTGGTCCTTATTTTCAGTTTCAGCACTTTGAAGTTGCCTCTGCTAGTCAGTGCTCCAGTTCTGCCTAAGCTCTCATGGTGGACAGAACCCAAAATGGTAAATAGTAGGATTTGGCCTCCATTCTTCACCTCTCCTTGTGCTCAGTCTTCGCCCTAACTCTGAGTGAAGGTGTGTGACTTGCATTGGCCCGTGGGATATTAAGAGATGTGATAGAAACAGAACCTTGAAACCTTGGTTTTCGACTGGGTTTGCTCTCCATTATGCTTTTTTTTTTCCCCGTTATGCTTTTGATAATGCCATATGAATATGTCCAGGTTATTGGGTTGTTGGGAAAGTCATGATGTATTTATGATTCCTGAATTTTCCATCAACCCAATAGATGCCTGGTCCCATGAGGAAAAATAAGGACACACAGACCAGAGGAAGGAGTTCTTGTCACCCTAATTGAGGTCTACTTAAGTTAGTCAATAACCAGCAGATTCTGTATATATACACAGCCCCTGCCAAGATCAGAAAGAGACACCTAGCTAATACCCAGCTGGTTTCCAACACATAAAGCATACACATTTGTTGTTGTATGGCTTTGAAACTGTGGTTTTACACATTGTGACTGTAGCAATAGAACAGAAATACACTTGATGTCAGAACCATCTTAGTTCCTGACTTTAAGAATAGTAGTCTTGGGACCAGCAGATGATATAATAGTTACATCGCTGGATTCCCATGTGCCCACCATGGTTTGAGTTCCGGATGTAGTGGCTTAAAACTCATGCTGGGGGACCAGCAGATGGTATAATGGCTATGTCGCTGGACTCCCATGTAGTTGACTGCGGTTTGAGTCCTGGACCCGGTGGCTTAAACTCATGCTCGGCGCGTGTGCGTGTGTACCCAAGATCCTGAGAGGAGACTGGAGGAGAAGGGATTGTGGTGTGGTCATTCCCCCCAGGGGCTGATTTTTCACTTTCTGTCTCTCTGTCTCTCTCCAGAGAGCACACATGCCCTATAGCAAAAATCTAAAAACAAACAAAAACAGTGGTTTCAGAGGTTAAGATCCTGAAAAGTACCATAAAGAGGCAAAACTAAAATTTTGTGACTAATGAATGTTTAGGTAATTAATAACTAAAATTCTAAAACTGTGTTTTAAAATGCACAGACTCTTCAGCATGAAAAGTCTCTCCGGTGGGTAACACACTTCTTGAATCACCTTCAATGGTTAAGGAGAAATGATTGTGGCACTGTGGTTTGCTGTGGCAGGTCTTCATACAAATGTGGTGCTATTCAGTAGGTATCACTTTAACAGTTTGTTTGAGTTTCTTAATCTAAAATTTAGTCTTTTTTTAAACTTCCATTATCTTCCCTTTCATTTTCAGCAAGTGCCAGAAAAAGTGCTTGTGTAACTGACCTCTTCACAACTGATCACAACACTTAAGTACACATTTTCCCAGACCAGTTCTCTGATCTATATACATATCGAACACTTAAACACATTGGATTTCTCTATCCAGACTTCACAGACCCAATCACATGGTCTACAAAAGGGGAAAGCAATACATGATTGTTGGTAGAAAGATAATATGTGAAGTATCACTACCCACCCAGCTCTAGTGAATTTTAATCCCATGACCTTGTCTCATTGCATCAGAAGACATGCAAGACTGCTATTCCACATGGGGGCTTGTGTGGTGGAGTCACGGGACAGTGGAAGTTGTCAGGACAGAGAAACAAATGTCAAATTCCTGACTTTTGAGGTTAAAATTTTATCTTTGCTAAGTATTTCTTGATCTCTCCTCTCTGCTCATTTTCCTTCTCTGGATAAAGGTGTTCCTAACTGAAGAGAGGAAGAAAGTGGGAAACTAATAAAGAGAAATACACACTGGTTTTAGGACTCAGTCCCCATTTGGGGTCAACTCCCAAGTGATGAGACAGAGACTACGAGACCCCCAATTAAGTGTCTGAGTAGAGGGAACCAGTGGTATATTAGACATTGCTAGTGTACTAATATTCATGGCCACTCTTCTGCTGAGCCTATGGGGCACTGTACTTCCTTTCCTCCTTAAAGATAGGTATGACCTTGTTATTTGCTTTAGCCAACAAATTATGAATGAAAGTGACATGGGTAATTTCTTTCTTTCTTTTCTTTTCTTTTTTCTTTTTTTTTTTTTTTTGAAGTGGTTTTTGCTATAGGACATGTGCACTTGCCAGAGAGACAGAAAGCAAGAAATCACCTCCTGGGGGGATGGCCACACTTCAATCTCCTCTCCTCCATTATCCTCTTGGGATCTTGGGCGTGCATGTGCACACACACACGCGGCTGGCATAAGTTTAAGCCACCAGTTCCGGGACTCGAACTGCAGTAAACTACATGGGAGTCCAACAACATAGCCATATGCCAACTGCTGGTCCTGACATGGGTCATTTCTATATCAAAGCTTATAATTTCTGGTGCTAGACTTTTCAGTCTGCTTTTCTTACTAGTCTAGAAGATTGAGCCAACACACAAGACAGATGTTATGGAGAACTTTCCAAAATTGTGATGGATCTTCTATGAGTAAGGAATAAAATTTTGTTATTCTTTTGAACATTTGTTTATTACTATGTTGTAAACATATATTTTGACCAGGATTTGTTTTGTTTCACAGCTGGATATCTGGAACAGAGAAATATCACAAAGTTCTCATGAACTCTGCATGGGCACTATTGTTTGGTATGTTGAATTTTTTGCTGGTTAATATTTCCTTGATGATGTAGAGATCTTGAAAGTAAAAGTATTTAAGATACACCCATGAGATTACCACAAAGGTAAAGAATAATACACACATTCATATCATACTAAACATTTGGTAAGTACTCATTAGAAAAGCACAATTAAGTTGCAAATGCTTTTTGATTAACTGGTTAAAATTATCCTTCACATGCTGGGAATGTGGCAGAAAAGAAAATGAGCTTTTCTGGAGTGATGTAAAAATCTCAAAATGAATTGAAACGTGAGCAAACCATTTCCCAGCTATGTTAATATCAGGCCTTCATGGATCCTATTTATCAACTTCATGAGGAAGATTTTGGCACACTTGGCAGATGAGAAAACAGAGAAGCACAGAATAACTTCTCCAATAATACATTACCACTAAAATGATAGAGACTTTAAAAAAATATTTTAGCTGTCAAATCTAGGCTCTAGGCTCTTTCTACTTTAGGACATTCATGTATACTACTCCATGTTTGGTGGTTTGAATTCCTTCCTTATCCTTATTGGTGTTCCTGATAGCTAAGATTTCTTTAGGAAGACATATATGAAATTATAGAGGCTTTCATTTACCTTTTTCTTGGGTAGACTGTAGTGTGATAGAGGCAGCTTCAGATGCAGAGTCAGGAAAACAAAATCTCCACTTAGGTTTGTTTCACCTTGGGAGCTTTTAAACCATACTGATAATTAGGACCCACCTTGGTCGAATTAAATTAGAATCCCTGGGGGTGGAGCCTGAGCATTGTGCTTTTAGAAAAGATCCTAGGTGATTCTAATGTGTAGCCAGTGAGAACCATTGACTTAAGCTAATGTTTTAACATACTGAAAATCAGGTTCTAACAGGATAAAGCAATTAGCACAGGTGCCAAGTCAACACACTAAGCATCTTATTAAAACAAGTAATCATCAGTAGGAGGTAAATAAAAGAACTCTAATCAACCATAAAGAGGGACCACTGGGATTCATAACTTAAGATGTTATTCCGGAACTCAAATGAATGAGGTCTCAGTTACAGTACTGGCATTGAAATATTATTTCAGATTTTAGAAATGAGAAGAGGGAAAATAAATGATGAAACTGTTGGGATTGATGTTTTTGTATTTCCCCATGCTTTCATATTTGTGAAGCAAAGTGATCAAGAATGGGATGTCTGCATATTAATAAAACTATAATCAGGGAGGAAGATTCATGAACCAGGCACATACTCAGTACTGTGGGACATGAAGATGCCAATTCCTGCCCAAGAGGAATTTAAACTCTATCTGGAAAGTCAGGACGTATATCAGGAATAACTTTAAAGTAATATGACTGAATCTACAATATATTGAAATACACTTAAAATTCAACTCATCATTTTAAGGCCATATCTTATAGGTAAAAGAATGTCACAATTAATCATAGTATGACATCCAAAATGCTAAATAAGTACAATGCACTTCAAATCATATCATATAACTGTGAAAAAAATTACCTTAGTAATTACCTAGGAGACTATTATCTCCTGTGTTTCCCTTATTTCTGCCTTCATCAAATACCAAATCAGGTTAATTTTACCTTTTCAATATTACTAAATTCATCCTCTTCTCATTATCTTCAATGTTTTCAGTTTAGCTACCTACCATTTCTTTCCTGGACCATAGAAGTAATCTTGTGCCTACTTCTACATTTTTGAATTCTAGTCACTCTCAGGCTAGAAAAATCACAAGATGACTTCTCATCACCACAGGAAAAATTTCAAAACCCAAACACAGTATGCCATATAGCCTTCCTCAGAGCACGGCATATAGCTTTCCTACTCCAAGATGATTCTCAAACCAGTAGCATTTGCATCACCTGGCAACTTGTTAGAAATGCAGTATCTCAGAGGCTCTACCTCCAGTCTATGAATCAGAACCTCAGGTTAGAAGATCTCCAGGTTATTTGTGTTTATAATAAAGTTTGAGAAGCGCTTGTGTGTCATAAGTCTTTTATGATCTGGTTTCAATCCACTTCTCTTCTTTTGGGCATTGTGTGTTCCAAAAATATCAAACACACCTCGAAGGGATTATTCATCTCAACACTGTCCTTGTAGCAAATGCCAGATTGTCCTTTTAAGGCCTTTCTCTGGAACAATTTCCTTTGTAAAGTTTTCCCTGTCACTTCCTAGACAGTTACTCCTGTCCTCCTCTGACCACTCAAATTGAGCACAGAAAACTCTCTGCTTGTTTTCCTGTTGCTTTTATCCACTAGACTTCAAGTGCCTAAAGGGCAGGGATTGTGGCTTTCTCATTTCACATCATTGCTTTTTTGTACAGGGCAGGGTACTTGCCATTCAATTAGCCCTTTGAATTTATTGTTCAGAAATTGATCTCATAATTGCCTCTTCGTGCATTTGTTCTGTTTTAGCTTATGGGATGGGCATGCCTAAAGATTCTTAAACTTTCCTAGACCTAATAAATTGAAGTTTAGTGTTAATCTTGGAGAGATTAATACTGAAAACTAGAGAGTATTTATGTTTTTCTTATATAATAGCTTTTCTCTTTGGCTTCAACTTTTTTTTTTTTTTTTTTTTTTTTTTTTTTTTTTTTTTTGAGAGATTTTTGCTATAGGGTGCATGCGCTCACCAAAAAGACACAGAGAGACAGAAAGTGAGAAATTACCCCTCAGGGAAGATGGCCACGTCGCAATCCCTTCTCTTCCATTCTCCTCACAGGATCTTGGGCACACACATACACATGCCCAGCGTGAGTTTAAGCCACTGGTCTGGGACTCAAACCACAGTCAACTACATGAGAATCCAGTGACATAGCCATTGTGTCAACTGCTGGTCTCATTTTTTTTTTTTTTTTGTCTCAGCCTTCTGAATTGGGCTTCTCAGTTGTGTCTTTTATACCTTGTTGTTATAGCATGGCAATGATACCAACAGGAGGCTGGAAAAAAATAACCAAGGTCCATTTATCCTCACTGTGCTTCAGGGCTGACAGTTCTTTGCTCCTTCCTTGTCATCTTTGGGCACTGGAAGCCTTTTCTAGACTGCTTCTGGGCTCATCTATTTAGATACTTTCCCTCCTGCTTTTTCTAATATATTCTGCCTGTTGTGCTAATTTTCTTTCATTTACTTCCTCCATAAACTATGTAAATATAAATTGTCTCAATGATAAAGTTGCTAGGTTTAGTAAATAAAAATAGAGGATACTTAGTTTTCAAAATTCAGATAAAAAACAAATCTTTCTATGCTTTTTAGTTTTGGTATAGGGTGTGGGTACTTACCAAAGAGAGAAAGTGAGAAGTCAGCCACCCAATGGGGGGGATGGTCAGGTTGAAATCCTGTCTTCTTCATTTCTCCTCTTTGAATTTTGGGAATGCATGCACAATCACCTGGCATGTTTTCAAACCACAGGATCTACGGCTGACACCACACAGTTGGCCATGTGGGATCCAGCTGCCTTAATCTTTATGCCACCTGCTGGCACAAAAATAGTAGTTTTTTTAATAGAAATTTCCAAATATTGCTTAAGATATATCATACCAAAAAATGATTTGGTGTTTACTTGAAATTAAAGTATAACTGGGTATCTGGTATTTTGTTTTACAACTCCCCCAAGGGCTTAAGTCTTTGATAACCTCTAAAGCAATGGAATAGACAAGCTAACAATTTTTAAGAGAAAGGGAAATATCCAGGGAGGAGCATTCACCTGTTAAAATTTCATGGTATGTCTCTGTTAAAATAACTATGGTGAGTATATGAAGCACTTCCTGTCTAAGCAAAGTCATTAGTACTGTGTAGAAACATTGTTAATCTTTCATACATAATTTATATTTTCAATGAAACTGGTTTCAGTAAAGTTGGGAGGCAGTAGAGAGTAGCAGATAAGAGTTCAAATTATGGAGTCAGTCCTTACATTCTAATCTTGATTCCTGCACAAACTTATTGTATAATACTGGGCAGAACACTGCCTTTTCTGTGCCTTAGTTTTTCTCATCTGGATGTAGAAATAATAATTGCTATTACTAAACAGGGATTTTTTTTTGAGGATTAAATGAACTAGTACATACCTCTTGAAGATGGTAAGTACCCAATGAAAGGTTATCGACCAACACTACCCTTATTCCTTCTAAATGGTTATTTATATTGACTAGTTAATGAATCAAGCACCTTCCAAGAAACCCTGGCTATCACTTTTACATCAGTACACTTGAGAGGAATAATATGGTTGGGTGGGACTCAAATCGCATGTGTGATATGAGCATTATTCCAGGTGATTTTGATGAAAATCTGGTCTTTCCTAGTCCTGCTAATTACCAGACTGAGGGGTAAAACAAAGTCACAGAGAGGAAGTCCTACAATCCTAAGATCTAAGTGAGTAAGGACCCTTTTCATGTGTACACAGTCTTCATCAAAATGAATTTTTGTTGTTGTTAGAAATAGATTTTTCTATAGGGCACAAGTGCTTGCTGGAAAAACAGAGAGAGAGAGACAGAGTGGCAGAAAGTGAGAAATCACCCTCCAGGGGAATGGCCATGCCACAATCGCTTCTCCTCCATTCTCATCTTGGGATCTTGGGCATGCATGCACACATGCCCGGCATGAGTTTTAAGCCACTGGGTCCGGGACTTGAACCACAGTCAACTATATGGTAATCCAGTGATGTAACCATTACTCCATCTGCTAGTCCTGAAATTATGTTTTTAAGTGGAAATGTTTTTGCTTTTTATGAAGTATTTGAGAATATGGCGGAAAAAATAATGACATCTCCAAGGTCTTAAGGTTGTATTTGTCCCGACCGGCAGGACAGTCGAACAGGTTCCCTGGGGGAGGGAGTGAGAGATGGGACAAACACATGCACACACACTACGAGATGCTGATCATGTCGTCTTCTTCCGTCTACTTCCGTTTATTGAGGAAAAATGGCGAGTTATATATAGCTGGTGGGCACCAATTGGTTGCCTGAAATGCAAATGAGATAGAACAGCATGAACCAGTCATTGATGTGGGCAGATCTCTCCTGTTGCCTAGAAACTCAACCACTTCCAGAGAGAACGGTTGGTCACATAATTTCTGAGAAACGGTTTGCTCAGTGAGGAAGTGAAGCCTAATGGTTTCCAAGATGGTGGATAGCTCAAGATGGCGGATAGCTCAAGATGGCTCCCGTATGCAGTGCCCTCCACAGTATTAACCTTCTTTTCTAAATAAATGGAAAGAAAGGCATATAACTCTGACAAAAAAGTATTTTATAAATTTTAAATGCATGCTAAAATAGATACATTTAAATAATTTTAAATTAACATGTGCCTTTAGATTAAAAATTTAAAATATATAAGTAATTTCTGATATTTATAGAAAAAGAGGCAATAAAAATAAACCAATGAAAAATACCCAAAGATTATTATAAATACTACATATAGAGACAACCACTGTAAGTATTTTGTTATGAACATGTAATATTTGAACTTGATCTTCATGTTACAAATGATATGCCTAATATTTTAGCTAATAATCAAACCACTGAAATTTTCATGGATGGTATGTCAAATGGCCAAGATTTTGTAATAATAAAATAATAGAAATCGTTATCATTACTTAATGTTTGTATTGTTATAACCTTAAATCATTTATTCTTTATTCAGTTATTCTATCAGTCATTAAAGTATCATTGAGGATATTATAGGTTCTAGGTCTATAGTTTTAACAAAACAGGCATGGTGTTTGCCCTGATAGAACTCAAAATCTACTAGGATGGATGGTAGGTAATGAACAATTAATAAGAAATTAATATATATTTATAAATAGTATGTTTCATTACACCTAATAATCTAGTCTAGAGATTAGCGATTGGGGCAGGCTTTGACATAATACAGAAGTGGTAATACTAATTTTACAATATTCTAATTACCATCAAAAACAAATGAGGAAGGTCTTATCTCTATTTTATACATGTAGAATATGAGACTGAGAGGTTAAACATACTTTTTTCTATGTTACCATACGACATCTAATGTTACCATAAAATCCATTTGTGATACACGAGAACATCTGGAAATTTATGTTTCGGTTGTTTTTACTGTTTACTCATCTAGGGTTGTTCCTGTCAATTGGAGTTTGTGTAATTCTATAGTAGCCTGGAGCTATCCATGGAGATTAAAGTTACCAGATGTCCATAATTAATAGTGACAGGCTATATTCAATTTGCCTTTTCCAACTTTTATTTACTTATTTTGGAAACAACTCTGATTCGCATTTTAGTATGATAGAGAACTACTGACTTTAACACATATTTTAGAATATTTAGAGCAATAGATATATGAATATGCTTTAAGATCTTTCATAAACATTAATTTGGTCAAGTGAACTTTTGTAAATCATTGAAAAGGAGAGAGCTGAGGGTTACCAGTGCTGCCAAGCACTTTGACAAGGCAATTACTATGTAGGGCAGATCCATGTGCTTGACAGTTGACGGGACAGCAGACTGAATCAAGATTGTGTTAAAGAAAAGAAGAATCTAAGTAAGACACATATCTGATCTGGCTCTCACATCCCTTAGACTTAGAGGGATGGGGTACCTATCATTAGGAACAGAATCTTCCTCAGACAACCATGCAAGGAGACTCTTCAAAAAAATTATGGAAAAATGCATACTGTGACAAAACTATATGGATTTTAAATGTTTTCCTTTTAAATAAAAGTACTTTAATTCAATTTTACATGAACTTTTTGAAGTCTTATTCTTGTGTCTTTTTTAATACAGAAGATTAAGTGATGAAGTTCCAATGTTTTACTCTATTACAGCATGATGATGGTGTACTTATATAAATTCAAAAGATGTATTTTAAATTTTCTGCCATGATTATGAACAAAGAGAAAACCCGGCCAATACTATGTTTAGTTGAGAAGTATATCTTATTGAATTCTAAGGAAGTGAAATGATTGGCTGTTAGGGGACTGCTTCAATATAAACCATTGGAATGTTGGAGGAGATATTTTCTACCTGGAGAGGTCTTGGAAATGGTGGCTGTGAAAGACGTGAGGGGACTTTGATCTCCTCCCTTCTTATAGTTGGGGATATTGAGAAGGAGCCCCTGAAGCTCACTTTGGTCAAAAGTCTCATCACCTACATGATAGACTTGTGGCAAGTCCTGCTGCCATCTTGAGAAATATAGTGATAAAATTATTGGACATCTGTCCCAATGCATTAATATCTATACAACAGAGATACCTTCATGTGAACTCTGACATGGTTACCTAAATCCTTAAAATCTGGGGAGTATGACTTAGGAACCCTCTAAACCTTCTGTTAGTCAAAAACAGCGGACAATGTGATTTTGACTAAAACTGGCCTTGAGAACTGAAAGACCGTTTACTTGCTGCAGCTTGAAAGGCAATTTAAGATAAGCTGGTAGAATCCATTGTGTCACAATGATTACGGATCTAGAGAAGTTGGATGTTAAAAGTAGCAAATTTTATCCCAGGTCACCTTCAAGTAGACATTATAAATCTTTGATTATGAGTTATTTTTTTCTCAGTGGTAGGCTGGTGAAGATTGCTAAGGTGACTCCCATTTATAAGGAACTGGTGTGAAAGATCCTGGCAGCTATTGTTCCTGGTAATCGGTTCCTTCTCTGCTATCCTGAAATTACTTTCAAGGTAGTTCATAAACAGGTTTATAGTTATTTTATGGCTTGCTGTTTAATAGTGCCTCCCTAGTCTAAATTTTGCTCAAGATATTTTACCTTACCAACTGGGCTTAAATTATTGGCTCTATTACACATGGATACAAAGAGAAAAGATTGAAGTAGGTTTTTTTCTTATTGTATAAAGGAGATAGATGTAAGACCACACTTACTGGATAATAAAGCTCAAGTCTGTTATTTTGTATTTGGCAATAACCAATTCTATATTTTTTCTAAGAAAAAATATAATGTGATATAATCTAGTCCCAATCCAGTGCCTAGTACATAGTTGACACTAAATGAATATTTGTTTATGGGTCTTTCATTTCAACGTTCACAGTTGCCTACTCTGTACTGGGCTCCATATCTTGCACACAGTGCTTTGTATGTTTTTTTCAATTGTTTAATTTCAATTTCTTTTATACATTCAATCACATGTTACTTAGCTTGCAAAGTGAGTATTCCAACATGTGTACATTTTCCACCAGTACAGTTAACAATACTGTAGAATTATCTCCAGTAAATAATAACCCATTTCTTTGTCCCAAATAACTTGCCTTTGTATTTTTTTCCTTAATGTCCTTCCTTATTCTCTACTCCTTCACCCTCTCTCTTCCTACACTGTATCTGTATTTATAGCCATTTAATATGTTTCTATATCCTTTAGTCATTGAGTTTCGGTCACAGAGTGCAGACACTTGGTATATATTAAGTGGGAACATACAAGGTCTCTCCTTCATAGGCTGGCTTGCTTCACTCAGCAGTAAATCTTCCATATTCATCCACTTTTTGTCAAAAGCTAGGGTCTTGTTTTTTATTGCTGAGTAGTATTCCATAGAGTATATATGCCACACTTTTTCAATCCATTAATCTGTTAATGGGCATTTGGGTTGGTTCCATGTCCTAGCAATTGTGAATAATGCCATAATAAACATCAATGTGCAAGCACTTTTCCAATTAAGAATTCTACTGTTTTTTGGGTAGATACCAAGGAGTGGGATTGCTGCGTCATATGGTAGTTCTAGTTGTAGATCTTTGAGGAATTTCCAAATTGTTCTCCACAGTGGCTGGACCAATTTACATTCCCACCAGCAGTGTAGGAGAGTTCCCCTTTCACCACACCCCCTTATCTTAATCATTCTGACTGGAGTTAGGTAGTATCTCATATGGTTTGGATCTGCATCTCCCTTACAATGAGGGATGTTGAGCATTTTTTCATATCCCTTTTGGCTATTTGTATGTCTTCCTTAGAGAGTGTTTTTTTTTGTTTTGTTTTGTTTTGTTTTGTTTGTTTTTTCCAACTCATTCTCCCATCTTCTAATAGGGTTGATCATCCTTTTTCAGGACAGCTGCTTGAGTTCCTTCTGTATTCTGGTTATCAGTGACTTATCTGATGCATGGTTTACAAAGATATTTTCCCATTCAGAGGGCTGTTGATTCACATTAATTATTGTGTCTTTTGCCAGGCAGAAACTTCTTACTCTGATGTAATCCCACCTGTCTATTTTTGGGATTATTGACTGTGCTTTGGGGGTTTTATTTAAAAAGTTTTTACCTACCCCAGTGTCTCCCAGAGTTTCCCTAGTGTTGTCCAGCAGCAGTTTTATAGTTTTATAGGTTTAGATCTTTGATTCACTTTGAGTTCATTTTGTCAATGGTGAGAGGAAGGCATTTAGATTCATCTTTCTGCAAGTGGATACCCAGTTTCTCCAGTGCCATTTGCTAAAGAGGTTTTCCTTTTCCCACTTGATTGAATGGTACCCTTTGTCAAAACTCAATTGGCTGTACGTTTGGGAGTTTATTTCTGGGGACTCTATTCTGTTCCATTGGTCCACCTGTCTTTTTTTGGTGCCAATACCATGCTGTTTTGATTACCACAGCTTTGTAGTATATTTTTGTGTTAGAGAGTCAGAATCTGCCCACTCCACTCTTCTTGTGCAGGATTGCTTTGGCAATACAAGGTATTTTATGATTCCT
Source organism: Tupaia tana (assembly GCA_026018925.1). Taxonomy (NCBI): domain Eukaryota; kingdom Metazoa; phylum Chordata; class Mammalia; order Scandentia; family Tupaiidae; genus Tupaia; species Tupaia tana. Next base: position 60,316,552 of record JAKSZU010000013.1, read on the forward strand.
GACAAATTGCATGATTGTCTTTTCTAGGTCTGTGAAAAATGTCTCTGGCACTTCGATTGGGATTGCATTAAATATGTTGATTAATTTGGGTAGAATTGCCATTTTGATTATATTAATTCTTCCAATCCAGGAATATGGAATGTCCTTCCACTTTTTTGTGTCATTTTCAATTTCTTTTTTTAGCTTCTCGTAGTTTTCCTTGTGGAGATCTTTAACTTCCTTTGTTCTTAGGTATCTTATACTTTTGGTGTCTATGGTAAATAGAATTACTTTTTTCAGTTCTATCTCTTTCTGCCTGCTGTTCATATACAAAAATTCTATAGATTTCTATATGTTGATTTTGTATCCTACAACTTTACTGTATTTATATATTACTTCCAGGAATTTTTTTCATGGATACCATTGGATCTTCTATGTATACAATCATGTCATCTGCAAAAAGAGATAGTTTCACCTCTTCTTTTCCCATTTGAATGCCTTTTATTTTATTCTCTTTTCTGATTGCGTTGGCAAGGACTTCCAGTACTATATTGAAAAGGTGTGGAGAAAATGGGCATCCTTGTCTTGTACCTGTTTTTAGTGGGAAAACTTTCATCTTTTCTCCATTCAGGATGATGTTCGCTATGGGTTTTTCATAGATAGCTTTTATTGTGTTGAGGAATGACCCTTCTATGTCAATTTTGCTGAAAGTCTTGATCATGTAGGGATGTTGTATCTTATTAATACTTTTTCTGCATCAATTGATATGATCATATTGTTTTTCTCTTTCTTTCTTTTAATATGGTGTATTACATTTGTGGTTTTACATATTGAACCACCCTTGCATCCCTGGGATAAAGCCTACCTGGTTCTGATGTATAATATTTTTTATATGTTGTTGGATACAATTTGCTAGTATCTTGTTGAGAACTTTTGCATCTATATTCATCAGAGATATTGGTTTATAGTTTTCCTTCCTTGTCCTGTCCTTATCTATTTTAAGGATAAGGCAGATGGAGGCTTCTGAATTTGGGAGAGTTTCACCCTTTTGAACCTTTTGAAATAACTTGAGTAGAATGGGGGTTAATTCTTCTTTAAAAGTTTTGTAGAATTCAGAGGTGAAGTCATCAGGACGAGGGCTTTTCTTTGTTGGGAGGTTATTTATTACTGATTCAATCTTCTGGCTTGTTATGGGCCTATCCTGACTTTCTGTATCCTCCTGGCTCAATCTTGGTAGATTATATGTGTCTAGAAATTTGTCCATCTCATCTAGATTTTCTTGTTTGTTAGCATATAGCTGTTCATAGAGTCCTTTCATGATGTTTTGTATTTCTATTATGTCTGTTGTTATATTGCCAGCTTCATTGCAAATTTGATTTACCTGGTTCCTTTCTCTCTTCTTCTAAATAAGTCTCACTAGTGGTGTATCGATTTTGTTTATCTTTTCAAAGAACCAGCTTTTACTTTCACTTATTTTATGTATAGTTTGTTTATTTTCTATTTTGTTTATTTCTGCTTGGATCTTTATTATTTCCTTTCTCCTGGAGTTTTTTTGGATTTTTTTGCTGTTGCTTTTCCAATTCTCTGAGGCACAATGTTAGGTGATCCATTTGTCTTCTTTCCATTTTCTTATATGCACTAGTTTCTATGAACTTCTCTCTTATGACTGCTTTTGCAATGTCCCAAAGATTATGGAAACTCATGTCCTCATTGTCATTGGCTTCCATGAATCTTTTTATTTCAGTCTTTATTTCTTCAGTAGTTGTGAAGTCATTCAGGAGTAGGTTATTTAGTTTCCATGTATTTGTGTATTTTTGAGGAGTTCTCTTGAAATTAAAATCAAGTTTAATTCCATCATGATCAAGGATTCTGGATACAGTTTCTATGCCTTTGAATCTGTAGAGGCTTACTTTGTGCCCTGTCATATGGTCAGTCTTTGAAAAGGTTCCATGTGGGGGAAGAAAAAGTATATCTCATGGTTTTTGGGTAGAAAGTTCTATAGATATCTGTTACATCCACTTGATTTATGGTATCATTTAGATCATTTATCTCTTTACTTATTTTTTGTCTAAATAATCTGTCCAGAGGAGATAGTGGGGTGTTGAGGTCTCCGACAATTAATGTGTTGTAGTCTATCTCTCCTTTTAGATCTAACAGTCTTTCCTTCACATATTTGGGTGCTTCTGTGTTAGGTGTATAGATATTTATGAGTATTATATCTTCTTGATGGATTAGCCCTTTTACTATAATATAGTGACCTTGTCTCTTCAAACAGTTTTTGTTTTAAACCCTGTTTTGTCAGAAATTAGTATCGTGACTCCAGCTCTTTTTTGGTTCCCATATGTATTGAATACTTTTTTCCAGCCCTTCACTTTTAGTCTATGTTTGTCTTTATCCATGAGATATGTTTCTTTTAGGCAACAGATAGAGGGTTTCTGTTTTTTATTTTTAATTTATTTTTTATCCATTCAGTCAGTCTGTGTCTCTTGATTGGATAATTTAATCCATTAACATTCAATATTATTACAGATATTTCTGGACTTGTCTCTACCTTTAAGTTGGCCATTGTCATGGTTGTCTTTTATTCCTTATTTCTGGCCGTTCATTTTTTTAGTTTTCCTGGAACAGGACTCTTTTCAGAGTTTCTTCTTCTTCCTCCTCTTCTTCTTCTCCTTTTTTTTTTTTGAGAGGTTTTTGCTATAGGGTGTGAGTGCTCACCAGAAAGACAGAGAGACATAGAGACTGAAAGTGATAAACGCCCAGCTCCCGTGGGGGGATGGTCACACCGCAATCCCTTCTTCTCCATTCTCCTCTCGGGATCTTGGGTATGCATGCCCACATGCCTGGCGTGAGTTTAAGTCACTGGGTCCGGGACTGGAACTGCAGTCGACTACATGGGAGTCCAGCGACATAGCCATTATACCAACTCTTGGTCCCTCTCCACAGTGTCTTGAAGAGCTCATTTGGTGTTGGCAAATTCTTTCAGGTTTTGTTTGAGAAGATTTTAACCGTTTTTTCCCATATGAAGGATAATCTTTCTGGATATAATAGTCTTGGTTGAAATTGTTTCTTTCTTAACACTTTCAGTATGTCTTTCTTCCCATTCTTTCCTTGCTTGCATTGTTTCCATTGAAAGGACCAGTGTTAGCCTGATGTGATGACCTTTGTAAGTAACTTGTCGTTTCTCTCTTGCCAATTTTAGTATCTTGTCTTTATCTGTGGTCTTGGCCAGTCTGGCTAAGATGTGCCTTGGGGAAGATCTTCTTGGATTGATTCTATATGGGGTCCTTTGTATTTCTTGGGTCTGGATGTGTGAGTGTCTCTCAAGACTTGGGAAGTTTTCTTCCAAGATTTCATGGAATAGATTTTCCATGTCCTTATTAGTTTCTTCACCTTCTGCTATACCAATTATGTGGATGTTTGGGCGTTTAATCAAATCCAGTATTTCTCGTATATTTTCCTTGTGGTTTGTTTTGTTTTGTTTTGTTTTCTCTATCTTTCTGTTTTTTTTTTTTTTTTTTTTTTTTTTCCCTAGGTTCGAGGTTTTATCTTCTGTGTTGGAGATTCGATCTTCAGCATGACTTTTAATACTTTCAAGAAAGTTTTTGATTTCCTGTATTACAGACTTTACCTCTAATAGTTCCATCTGATTCTTTCTTATAGTGTCCATTTCTTCTTTCATATTGTGGAAGGACTTCCTAATCTGCTGTAGTTCGTTGTCTCTTTTCTGTTCCAACTCATAGAGTTTTGTCACCATGAATGTTCTAAATTTTTTCTCTGACATTTTGGTAACTTTTTATGATTTTTTTTAAGAGATGGAGGAGAGTTATTGTGTTCTGTTGATGGAGATATATTTTCTGGTTTATTCAGACCTGAGGCTCTTCTACTTCTAGCCATTGGGTGATGTATTCACTTTTGGATACCTTTTTGGAGGATGTTTCTTTGACTGGGAACAAGTGTTCTTCCCTTTTGCTGTGGACTGATGTGTGACCAAGTCTCTCTTCTGCTGTGTTTAGCTATGTGGTCTCCACAGGAGGAGTCTTCTATTTAAGTGTCTGAAGAGCAGTTTCTCCTTTCTTGCAGGTGCTTCAGTAAAAGAGAGGATCCCAGGGGGCCTCACAATACTTTCTGACAGAGGGGGACTCTGAGGTGAGGGAGCTGGGCTGGGGCCAGTGACTGGCCCTGCCTCAGTGTCCCTTATAGGTCAGGGGATTGAAGATGGAACTGGGCTCTGATAGAGAGCTGGGGGCTGTCCTTTCTGACAGAGGGGGGCTCTTGGGTGGGGATGCTGGGCTGGGGCTGGAGGTGGAGCTGGGGCTGGGGCCAGTGACTAGCCCTGCCTCAGTATCCCTTACAGGCCATGGGACTGGAGAAGGAACTGGTATTTTTTTAAAGTGGATTCAAAGTTATTTCCCCCATTGTTTTATTTTATTTTATAATTTCTTATTTATATTTAACTATTGTACATCTTATGGGGCACAGCATGGATTTTCAGCATGCACAGAGTGTGTGACAATCAAATCAAGAATAATACCATATACATCATTTTAAACAAGTATATGACTATGTGTGTGTATGTGTGTGTGTGTGTGTATATATATATATATACATATATGTGTATATGTGTGTGTGTATACATATATATATATATATATATAGAGAGAGAGAGAGAGAGAGAGAGAGAGAGAGAGAGAGAATCTGTTTTTCTCATTCAGTGTGGTATATTGTTGCTCAACCCATTTATCCTGTCTTGCTCCATATTTTTACGAATGGATGAATCACTCTACTTGGGTCATTAATATCTATGGAGGAGCCATCTATAAACAAATAATGATAGAATTGAGGAGCTAAATCCAAAGTTTAGTTAAAACACTCAGGAGGAAAAGATGAATTCTCTCTTTAAGAATGATAAACTTCATGGTGAGGCTTAATTCTGTGTCCTCAACTGTGGAGTACTGAATTGAGTATAAATGTCATTTGTCACCTCACTGTGGCACCAAGGCTGGAGGAAATATTTAATATTTTGGGTTATCCAAGTTTATTTCCCCAACCTCATGAAAGACTGAAATGTTTTTATGTTTTCAATTACAAATCTCTGTAGTCTTGAGACTGAGCTTCAGTTGAGCTGTTCCAATGGTGGTCACTTTTCCCACAGAAAAATGTAAATTGTAAAAAGTAAGAGAAGAAAGAAGGGATTAATAGAGGAAAAAAAAGGTAGGGGCAGAGGACTGATACTGAAAGAACAGTAAAAATAACACCATCATAAAACACTAGACACATGTAACAGAAAATTAATTCCTAATGATATTCCCACATAGCCATTTAATATTTAGATTTGGAATTTTCTAAATGGAAAACAGCAATGGAATATTTTGCAAGATATGAAAAAGTGATACAAATTAAGATTATGTGAAAATAGGGTCAATTATTTTTGCTCTAATGTGAAGTCAATGAAACCAGATTCTAAAAATATACATGAAGGGAGCCATCAGGTGGCATGGCGGTTAAGGCGCTGGACTCCCACATTGCTGACAGTGGTTCAAGTCCCAGACCTGGTGACTTTCTTTCTTACTTTCTCTCTCTCAGTCTCTTTCTCTTTCTCGGTCTCTTTCTCTCTCTCTCTCTCTGGTGAGCACATAAGCCCTATAACAATTAAAAAATATTTTAAAAATATATGTGAAAATAGTAACTATGGTAAAACACACACAACAAATTTCATGTGGTAATATGCTGGAACAAAATATATACATTTACTGAGAATAATTTTTTTAGGCTGTAGAGAGAATTGTCTTTGTTTTTTTGACAGAGGGTACCTGTACTCACCACAGAAAGAAAGAGAGGGAGGAATCAGCAGATGGTTTAATGGTTACATCACTGGTCTTCCATGCAGTTGACCACGATTTGAGTCCTGGACCTGGTGTCTTAAAATTCATGCTGGGTATGTGTGTGCACATTCCCAAAATCCTAAGAGGAGAATTGAACAAAAGGGATTTCAGCATGATCATCCCCCCTGAAAGGGTGGTCTCTCGCTTTGTTTCTCTCCTTCTCTCTCTGTCTCTCTGGTGAGCACATGTGCCCTATAGAAAAAATATCTGTTAAAAAAAAAGAAAGAAAGGGAAATCAAGAAAGCACCCCTGATATAGAGTCTGGCCACACCACAATCTCTTCTTTTCCATTTCTTCCTCCTTTCACGATTTTAGGCATGCATGTACATACACCTGAGGTGTTTTTCAAATGGCTGAGACTCTAACTATGAGGTAGGCCATGTGGGATCCAGGTGATGGGCTGGCTCAAAAATCAACTTTTTAAATAACATTTTAAAAAATGATTATATTTTAACTATTAAAATATGAAGTTTATTTATTATTTTTTAAAAATAGAATGGATGGGGCCAGCAGATGGTGTGGTGGTTAAGGGCACTGGATTCTCACATCGCTGACCATGGTTCGAGTCCTGGACCTGGCAGCCTGCTTTCTCAGTTTCTCTCTCTCTCACTGTATCCCTCTCTGGTCAAATTAAAGTAAAATAATGAATAAATAAAGTTAAATAAAATAATTCTTTTTTTAAAAAAATAGAATGGACATGTAGCAAAGAAATCTTTCAGAAGGTCCTGTTCAAGGTTATAAGGAGGTGGGAGAGGGTTTGTTTGTTGAGCAGTGTGTGTTTTGTCATAGAGTGTGGAGAGATACTTTTGTCACTAGACATGCTACAGTGCTGTGTTTCCAATTGACCTGCAAATGTAACATCAAAGTGTTTTCTGAGTGTTCTGAAACTGTTCTGGTCCTGGCTGTTCAGGGTCACACAGTTAAAGCCAGGATTCATGTCTTAGTAGAGGAAACTGAAGGTGAACTCACACAAAGCTGATTGCTCATGGAAGCATCACATTTTTGAGGCAGATAGCTCAATCCAATGCTGTGACTGGATGGCTGATATAAATTGCTGAGAAAGTTTCTGGAGAAAATTCCTTTCCAACTAGGGTATAAATCAACTTTGGAGATCCTCAGGGATACAGATCTACCTAAAGCCAGCCACCTGGAAGAGCTAGAGTAAAATTTTGTGCTAGAAATTGCATATTTACTAAAATTTCTGTTTGTGCTTTCAGATCTAAATTAGCCCTTTTATGTCATATAAGACTCTAAAATCTCTGTTTTTTACTAGAATGCATTCAAGTTATCTTTTTTGAGTGAAAGTTTGACCTTTATTTTGAATCCCTTGAGACTTATTTCTATATGGGAGTCTTAATCATGATGGTCCTAACAAGGCTGAATGTGGTGCTTTGCACATAGTTAGACCCTAGTACCTGTTTGCTGAATGAGGTAATTCCCTAATTTATTTCATCCTATCTTCACTGCAGCAGCGTATTGTACTCCTCTCCCCAGAGTGTGTCTGGAGTGGCTTGGTGGCTTTACCACGTTACGCGGTAAGAGACTCCTTCCTCTCAGGGGAACACAGACTTTAATCTCTGCTTACCTTCTCACTCTGTGTTCTGCACCTTTCTCTTCATATTGGATTTCTGCTTACTGCATGACCTTCAGATATGTGCTATGGAGTGTCTCTGTGGTTCAAGCACCTGCTTCTCCTTCTTTCCCTGGTGGGGACATTGGCACAATTTCATTTCCTAAGCAACTAGCATCTCAAATTCTGTCTTAAGTCACCTTAACCCAATTTAAAGCTTTCTTGTCCTGATAGCTTTTATAGATCAGCAGCATATGTCTTGCCTAGCCATCAAATCTAATAAGAGCAGACAGTCTTGTCTCTCTGATGGTTCCTGTGTAATCATCCCACATCCATGTGTCATCCAATACAGAACCTTTTGTCAGGCTAGGAAAGTGAAATTCATGAGTTTAAAAATAGAGGATATCCTCCGTGGAGTTGCAGCCCTGCCAGGATAACACTTTCTTCAAAAGGAACTGCACAAACACTACCTCACTGGTTAGAGTAACACAGGGTGTGTTGTTAACTCCCTTGGAGGCAATGTCTGAAACTACTGGTCCATCTGGCACAAACAACAAAGTCTTGACCACCCATTAGCACATTTCTGGGTTGAACATTGCCCTTTGGCTGAACCCTCCTAATGCTGTGCTTGTTGCTGTTGCTTCACACTCCAGATTGTCATATAAGCACTTTTTGCTATTATTTCTTTGGCCTCCTTTCCTTGGCCTCAGATGCCACAATGCAGTCCTGATAATGTGAAAAATTAAGGAAGAACAGCAAAAAGATAAAACACTTGTTAGAAGTCATAGTACAGCATAATTACCATTTCATCTTAACTTTCTAAATGAGGCCTTTTTTTTTTTTTTAAGAGAGATTTTTGCTATAGGGTGTTTGTGCTTGCCAGAGAGACAGAGATAGACAAAGAGATAGAAGTGAGAAATCACCTCCTAGAGGGGATGGGCACTCCATAATCCCTTCTCCTTCATTCTCCTCTCAGGATTTTGGGCTCGCATGCACACGGGCCTGTTGTGAGTTATAAGCTGCCAGGTCTGGGACTCGAACTGTGGTTGACTATGTGGGAGTCCAGCAACATAATCATTGCACCATCTGCTGGTCTTTAAAATGAGGTCTTTCTAAGTGTTAAAAAGCTACTATGTTGGAGGGCTGGCAGGTGGTGTGGTGGTTAAAAGTGCTGGACTCCCACATGGCTGACCACGGTTTGAGTCTCAGACCTGGCAGCTTGCTTTCACACTTTTCCTTTCTCTCTTTCTCTCTGGTAAAATAAAAATAAATAAATAAATAAAGTTAAATAAAATAATTTTTTTTTAAAAAAGTTACTATGTTGGGATGTTGTATCACTTGCCAGGATATAGCTGACTCTGAATTAAGATAAAGCAAAAACAATAGCACCTAAGTTCTATTTCCTAATGAATCTTCCAGAAGAACATGCCAACAGTTATAACTTCTCATTAATAACTTCATCTTGTAGCATATGGTATATTTAAAATATAGGTTTATTTGAATAAAAGAAATGGTGATGATGACAATGATGATAAAGGTACAATGTTATAAGCTACACATTTTACATATATCCCTTTTTTTAGTCCATCCTTCAATATATTTCTCCTTCGAAAAGATCTATAATGTGGAAATTATTATCCCCATTCACAAATGACAAAATTTAAGCTTAAATAAGTGACTTTCTCGAGGTCACACAGCTAGTAAATGCAGGAAACACATGGTCTAATAGCAGGTCCTTCATGTACTAATTGGTGTTCTATTAGGGAAGCAGAGTCACTGTGAGAGATATGGAGTAAAAAATTTAATGTAGGGATTAGATTTTTCTTGCCCCTACTTCTGGCTCCAGGGTCCTGCATAAGTATCTGCACAAGGGAAGAACAACATGGCGGACTCCACTTCCACCTCAGCGGCCACTTTGGCAGGGCTGCAGCCTCCCCCTCAACTCCTATGGTCCCCACCTCACCGAAACAGTTCTTTGAAGGGCAGATAAGAAAGGCAGTGGGGGTCCAGCAGATGGCATAATGGTTACATTGCTGGACACCCATGGAGTCGACCGAGGTTCCAGTCCCGGGCCTGGTGGTTTAAAATTCATGCCAGGAATATGTGCAAGTGTGCCCAAAATCCTGAGTGGAGACTGGAGGAGAAGGGATTGCGGTATGGACAAAATTCCTAGTAAAGAACTGAAAGTCCGATTGCCCTTGCCTGATGGTATTCGAACAGATTTAGCAGAATTTTTTTTTTAAATTTTATTTATTTATTGAGAGGTTTTTGCTGTAGGGCACATGTGCTCACCAGACAGACAGACAGAGACAGAGAGATAGAAAGCAAGAAATCACCCTCCAGGGGGATGGCCACGCTGCAATCCCTTCTCCTCCATTCTCCTCTAGGTATCTTGGGCACACACGCACACGCGCCTGGCGTGAGTTTAAGCCACCGGGTCCAGGACTCGAACTGCGGTCAACTAAGTGGGAGTCCAGCGACATAGTGATTATGCTAATTGCTGGTCCCAGCAGAAATTTTTTATTTACCCATTTTATTTACCAATGCACCCAGTTCAACTCCTGAAAAGATGTAACGTTTCTATAGAAGGCTTTTGAACAAGCATGGAATTAAAATCATCTCTCAGATTATTCCTTTTCAGATTTAAAAAGGAACATAAAGCCGATGCAGCCAAGCTTCACTTCCTAAGTAGTTTTGACTTCTTCCTTACTGATGAAAGGTTTAGGTAGCTTTTACCATCACATATTGGGAGACATTTCTATCAAAGAATGTTCCAGTAAGTGTGAGCCTTCTGGCCAATAAGTTATCAAAAGAGATCAGCAATTCTATAGGCAGAACCATCTTAAACATCTCAAAAAGTGGTTCTTGCAGTACTCGACACATTTGTCACATTAGAATGCAGGTCCAGCACATGGTTGAAAATGTTGTTCTTGTCACAAAAAGACTTTCAGGAAAATTGCCAGAGAAAAGGGAGAGAGTGAAACTCTTGTTCGTGAAAACTGAGAAACCTGTTGCCCTTCCAATCTTCTCCTCGTTTGTCAGCAGTCAGGGTGGAGCCAAGAGAAGATCCACTCCTACTCAGAAGACAAAGAAAAAGATGGCAAAGGAGAAACACAAAGGAAAAGAATATGAAAAATGGAGGAGGGAAAGGAGGGGGAGGAAAAAAAATAGAGGAAGAGGAGGAAGGGGAGGAGAAGAAAAACAGAAAAGATAATCCAAGAGGGTAGCAGGCTCCATCAGTCCTAACTAAAGATGGCTGTAGCAACTAAAATTGGCGGTGCTCCTCCAGTACGTAATTCTAGATCCCAGAAAGGAGCGAATGCAAGCAGGAGAAGAAAAAGACCGGCCAAATGAAAGTCCAGTTTAAAGTGAAAGATGAATCTGAAGGTGAAATCCCACAAGTAGTACCTACAGAAGAAACTTGAGCTAATGGAAATGTAGAGATGCCAAAACATGACACAGAAAAGACAACTCCAAAATAGAGTTCTTGTCCCAACACACCTTGTGGAAAGAAAAGAAAGATTTTGCCAACTTTAGAGACCTTATAAACTGCGGAGGCCAAGACTCCAAATAAAGGCCTAGGGAAGAAGCCAAACAGCGAAGAAATGGAGGGAATAAAAAGAAATCCTTCACTGGGGAAAAATGACCCAAGACAGACTCCAAAAAAGCCCAGGGCCAAGTTCTTTGCTATTTCTAGTAAATCTGCAAAGAAAGCTCCCCACATCCCCAAACGGTGGCCCAAAAAAAACACCATGTGCCTCAATCAACCTAAAGTCAATGAGTAAATCAGAAGGAGGAAGCGTCAGTGCTTTTTGAAATACTTGGTCCCGGCTCCACTGTAGTCTTACCCAGGCCTGGAGGTTAATATGCTTACAAACCTCCTCAGGTGATTCTGATGTATGTTCCTGGGCATAAGTGGTTTAAACTAAATCCTATTTTTTAAATTGGTCTTTGTGCTTGATTATATAACAGAAGGAAAGTGAAAAACTCTTTCTCAATTATGGGACCTGATAAAGTCCAAGGAATGCTGTTGCCTCTGCATCTCTAATAATGGCTTCAAGTTGCTCTTGGTTAGCAAAGATAATATGGGGACACAGTATCTAATGGAACAATGGATCACAAGGCATGCCTGGAAGAAGTAACTGGCAAGTCATCAGAAACCAAGGTGCTAGTTTGTTCTCTTGCTTGCTCTCTTTCAGCATCACCTGCTGAATCTTCTCCATCTGGATATTGGTCTTTTTTTTTTTTTTTGCTTCTTTATGCATGTAATAGAAGGTGGCTACTTGTATAAATAATAAATATATAGGTCTTATATCAAGTGACAAGTAGAGAATAATTTGGAGCTATGAATTCTACTTTCAGACTTCAGAGATGCAGGCTCTTATTGACTCAACTTGAATCAAGTGTCCAATAAACTCTGACTAGGGAGGAGTTGAATGAAGATAAGGAGGGGACTCATGAATGGGTAGCCATTTCCAAAAGTATGTTTCAACCAGGATTGTTCTGGTACTATATAAAGAGTGAGTTGCAGGAAGTGATAATGGAAACTGGACAGTTTTGAAAGTTGATTTGACAGGCTTTGCTGCTTGCTTTTGTAGCAGAGTTTCCTGAAATTAATTGGACAAAGGACTGAGACTTTGCTTTTTAAACCAATTTTTTCATTTCCAACTAGATTTGTAAACTACCCTGGAAGGATTATGTTCTGTTTGGCTATTTATGGTTTTCAGATAATTGTAGAATTGTTATAGAGATATAATCCAACTTCTACTTCCTCAATTCATTAAAAAAGAAACTGAAGATCAGAGAGATTAAGGTATTACTAAATCTTTCTTTTTAACTTAATTATATCTTTAACCATAATCCCTTACCCAAATTACACAGATCCTTTTGGAATGAGTTTAGAAAAGAAACTTGGTGATTAGAACTGTACTTGACAGTTTGGATTAATCTTCAGTTTTTCAAGTGAATTGGGATTAAGCTGAATTATTCTCACTATATTTTAAAATAGCTACTTCCCTCACCAAAAAGAACATGCATTTAAGTTGGCAATCTTTTGGTTCTGATTCTGCAAATGTCTCCAGCTTGAACATATGACGATTGTACTTACCACCTGTGCTGAAATTCTTGCAAAGACTGGGGATTTGAGACCAAATGTCAGCCCATAGTTTGATATTTATTGGCTCTGGTAACTCATTCTCATAACCTTCTCTCAACCTTAAAATAGTTTGAGATTATTATATTTGCCTGGATGTTAGTAAAAATGTCATTACATTATGGGAGAGAACAGTATTTGAGCAGTCGTGATGACTTGTTTCAATTCTAGACTCATCTTTGTCATCCTGGGACTTTCTAGGCTGCTAACTCTTCTTAGTATATTGTAATAAATTTTTTTTGTATTTTGTTATTTTCATTTTTATCATTTCATCATCTTCTAGGAGTTTAGTCATTTACAAAAAGAAAAAGTAAAAAATTCTCCTCAGGCTCCAACACATTTAACTTTTAGTACTAAAATACTTTAATGCTGTTCTTATTTTATTGCACCTATTAATATTTATGTATAGTTAAATTCCCTTATAATATTTTACGAGAGACCGAACTTTAATAGTATAGGCAGAACAATGTGAAATGTATAATACAGTGGAGGCTAAAGCAATTTACAATAGTTAGCTTGCAGGTAAGACACTTCTTAGCATAATATATTGAAAAAAAAGTACAACTTCTCTTATTCAACTGACTCAGAATGGCCACTGTAGCCAAGCTGGTTTGAAGAAAAAAAAAAGTGATTATAAAGCTTTAAAGGAGAGGATAGAATTAATAGAATTAGGGCTCAAACAAAATACAAGTACTTGATATTTATGGACTGATTTTGGTTAAATGTTTAACTGATCAAAGAGGTATGTGTAATACATGGGACTTAGTTGATTTTTGTGAACATGAGTCACATATTTACTATCTTGTCCAAGGCCATTTAATAGTAAACCATTCAAGGAACTAATGAAAGAACAAAGCATCATGCCCTAATTCTTAGCTCTGCCTTACATATTTGTACCATGGAAAGCAGATGACTCGTTTAAGGTGGTCTCATACTAGGAATTCAGTTGCTGAATGAAAAACAGAGCCTCAGTTTTCTCATCTCTGAAACTGAAATGATTACATCTACCCATATAATGAAGAAAATTTACCACTTACATGAAGAAACTTGAAAAAGTTTAATGAGACGGTAAACAATAGCTCTTTAGGGATTTAGAATTCTGCTTCTAGAGCATTTGCCATGTTCTTTTAAAGAAAAATATAAAGCAAGAGAAAGTATGTTCACCTGTGGCTGATTAATATGTGATTGTAAAGGAAGAATATTGAAAGCATCATAAAAGTTATGGGAAAGGAAAAAGACCATGTAGAAAAAGCCAACCTCGGGAACAGAGAGCGATGATGTGAGCTAAGACTGTCAAGAAGCTAGAGCCCTGCCCTCTGCAGTGGGAACCAGGGGATAATGTTGCGCTTTTGCTTATAGTTCTGGAGTGCTCTACATCAGCCTTTGCCTTCAACCTGGACTTTTTTTCCAAAGCAAGTCAGACATCATCACAGTGAGGTTGTGGGTTCACTGGTTGGTTCGGGTGGTGCCTTCATATCTCATTGCCAGCATATGGTCTATGTAGAATAACCCTTCTATTATTTGCACAGCTGCTGAGCAATATTACGTTAAAACATTACATGCACAATTATGTTCAATTATATAAAATGAATCTATTTCACCTAATGCTTATTCTCCAGGGTTTATGCATCTTTAGTTACAGGAAGTTTAGTACAGAGTGGCAGATGGTACAACACGATGTTTGTCAGTTAATAAATTTAAATGTCATAACATGTTTCATTTTTTAGCATATATATCTATATATTTTTGTCAAATGCCTGAGCTCACTTTTGAAGTAGAGGAACAACTGTGCTAAACTTTATGCATCTATAATCCTCCTTAGGTGTGATGGTGTGACTTTTGGTCTGGAGGGTGAATAGCATTAAGTCATAACATTTTCTCCTTTGTACTTTGGCCTGTCGCTCTTCCCCAAGGACACCACCTGTCAGAGGCACTTCCGTGACTTTGCTCCCTGGCTTTCTCTAATATGGTTTCTCCAGTTCCTTGTTGTTGCCAGATGATAGTGACACTGCTGTCACATCTCTCCTTCTGCCTGCTCTCCTTTTTCTGCTTGGGCTGGCTGTGAGGTGCCCCTCTTGCAACGATTCCAGCGAACTCTTTAGTGGAGCTCTATTATCACTGCATATTTAATTTGCATCTTTTCTTTTTTGAAATAGTCTTCCCTTTCTCTTGTTTCTGACTTTGGTTGGGGGAGGCAGGTATTTGTATTCAACATGCAGACTATGGAACAGGTATAATTGATCTCTGTCTCACTGACAATGCAGGACACCTCTCCTCCGGTTTCTCCCTCCTGCCTTCTTGCCTGAGTGGAAATATTTCTCTCTTTCAGGCTGTCTTGGTGGAAACTTGGTCTTTGCTTTTAATGCCATCTCTTCTAAAACTCTGTGACCAGTGGGATTCATACTTTATTTCTTTGAGTAAACTAAGGGTCCACCTTTTACCTAGGTCTGAGGACTCCCATGGGACCATCATGCTTTGAAATCATTCTGCTTCTTGCTTTCAGATTTGGCGAATTTCTGTCTACTTCTCACACTTGGGCTACAAGCTCTGTAAAATCATGTTGCCTTTGAAGTATACCAGAGGGTCCCAGAATAGTTCAGGTTTGCACTGTAATCAATAATAACATGCCTAAATCCTCAACTGTGCCAAGTAGCCTCCTGCCCTGGAAGTCTTTGTTCTCTCTCCACCTCTAAGATCCTCCACTGAGCAACTTCATCACTTTATGTGAAGAAGTTCACCCATCCATCCTTTGCTCTTTTAAACTACACCACATGCTCTGATAGGTGGATTAAAAACAAAATTCCATTGATGGGAGGCAGAGAAATTGAATGGTTGAAAGCCCAGGCCCTGGGGGTAGAGGTCTGGGTGTAAAACTTAGTTCTGTCACACATGAGTTGTCTAAACTTGGCCAAGTTTTTCCCCTTTTCAACCCATTTCCTCACTTGCAAAATGAAGATAATAAATTCTACCTCAGAGAAATGTGGAAATTAAATGAGATAAATCATTTTTTTCCTTTTCTTTTTCTTTATTCTTTTTTCTCTTTCTTTCTTCTTTAATTTTCTTTTCAGTTTTCGCCATCAGGCACATGCACTCACCAGAGAGACAGAAAGAGGGAAAGTGAGAAATTACTCCCCCACTTCCCCCCGCCAGAAGATGGCCAGATTTCAATCCCTTCTCCTCCACTTTCCTCTTGGGATTTTGAGCACACATGCACATGTGACCAACATGTTTTTCAAGTTGCCAGGTCTGGGACCCAAATCTGGAGTCGGCCATGTGGGATGCATTACTTTAACCACCATGGCACTTGTTAGCCCCTCTTATTTTTTGAAATTAATACAGTCTCTCGCCATTTTGATACTCCTTCCTCAGCCTTCCAGCTGAGACTAGAGGTATGCTCCACTGCACTCAGCTTTTTTTGGACAGGGTCTTGCTGTATTGTCCAAGTTAGACTTGAGCTCACCATCCTTCTGCCTCAGTATCCCCTTATCACCAGGACTATAAGTGCACACCATTGTGCCCAGCCTTTAAGACGAGTCAGAAATCAAACCTGGGCTAGGCCTTTCATGTGGCCCCAATCTCCCAAGTACTGGCACATGGCACTATCTGTGCACTACTGCAGCTGGGCCAATAGGGTTTTTTTTTTTTTTTTTTTTTTTTCCCAATAATATGAGAAGAACATTATTGCCATTATTTTATTTTACTTTATTTTATTTTGCCATAAGGTGTGTGTATGCTTGCCAGAGAGAGATAGAGAGAGGGAGAGGGAAAATGAGAAAGAACCTCCACCCCCCCATGGAGAAAGGTCATGCCACAATTCCTTCTCCTCTACCTCTCTGTCCTTTTGGGATTTGGGGCGTGCACACACTTGTGCCCAGCATGTTTTTCAAGCCACCTGATCTAAGGCTGGAACTGCATGCAGTTAATCATGAAGGATCCAGTTGCCTTAACCACCATGCCATGGTTCCAAGAGCTTATTATTTTATTTTTTTTGGAGAGGTTTTTTTTTTATTTTTGCTATAGGATGCGTGCGCTCGCCAGACAGACAGAGAGAGACAGAGAGATAGAAAGCGAGAAATCACCCCCCAGGGGGGATGGCCACGCCACAATCCCTTCTCCTCCATTCTCCTCTCGGGATCTTGGACACGCACGCACATGCGCCCGGCGTGAGTTTAAGCCACTGGGTCCGGGACTCGAACCGCGGTCGACTATGTGGGAGTCCAGCGACATAGCCATTACACTAACTGCTGGTCCCCAAGAGCTTATTATTTTTAAAAATATATTTTTTATTTAACTTTATATATTTATTTAAATTTATTTTAATTTGACCAGAGAGGGACAGAGTGTGTGTGTGTGTGTGTGTGTGTGTGTGTGTGAGAGAGAGAGAGAGAGAAAGGGGCCTGCCAGGTCTGGGACTCAAATGGTGGTCGGCCACGTCTGAGTCCAGTGCCCTTAACCACCATGCCACTGCCGGCCTCTCCAAGAGTTAATTTTTAATATGGATGGGTTGAACAGAAAACTTAAACACACAAATAACCATCAAAGATTCTCTCCCTCTTAGCTTGGATAGCTGCAGTATAGCAATTTGAAGGTTTGGTGCTATGTTGTCCATGAAATGGAATCATCTACTTGACTTTTGCCTCATCCCATGTACTGCCCGAGCACTGCCTAATAGTTAGAGAAGACAACTCTACTCCTATACTGCTAAACTCTTGACTTTATGAGTGTTCTTCAATTAAGAAATGATGGTAAAATATTTGTGGAGATCTTCATTCAGGTGATCATGACTCTTTCATGTTCTCTAGGGCTGTCCAATTTCCAGAACTGTCCATTTCCAGGATTCTGGAATGTGGAGAGCATCACTAGCTGATGGTTGTTGCCTCACCGGCATGTGACTTCACATTGAACAAAAGCAATATAATCTTCAAACTTACTAATTTTCCTGAAGGAAAGCAGCTCATTAATTTTCTTGGCTGGGAGCTTGGGAAGGTATCAGTCTTGTTTGTTGTGAATGTCCTTCTCAGTCCTCTCTTGCTTTTACTGTTAGTTTGAATAATACTTCTAAGTGTCCTGTTTTTGTTTTACTGTTTTGCAAAAGGCTCATTTGGGGGTGGTGGGGTGGGAAAACAATGACATAATGGTAATGGGGGAAGACAATAGGATTTGAAGAAGGTGGAGAAGCCAAAAAAGAGCAGTTCTATTTTACAACATCAGAGATGAAATTGCCAGGACAATTGAAAAGAAAATCTTAGCCTTATTGGATTCTATGCATGCTAGTGGTAGGGAAGCACTGGCATAGTGAAAAGTCAGGACAGAAAGACCCAGAATCAGAAAATGAACCCTTCAAGTGCTAATCAGAGCTACCTAGCCTGAGGGAAGGATAACTGGGTGCCACCTTCCTAATGCTGGTCATGGTGGGGGTCCATGAAGTGTAAGATTAGAACAGCATCATTTGGCATCAGTGAGGGTGGGGAGGAAGCAGAGAGAAATGGATGGAACCTGCCTTGGCAGGTTTGAATCTTTCATCATTATTTTGGAGAAACGGGTTTTCCATCTGTTTTAAGAGAGTTCACATGTGTAGATGTTTCCTCAGTTCCATGCTTACAAATTGCATTGGCAGGAGACAAGATACCACCTGTTTGGAAAGGAGTAGGAGGAAATATTCTGAGAACCATAAAAGGTTTATACTTTGATGCAGGATTTTCCTCCTGGGAATTGCTCTTAAAGAAATAATCCGATAAAACCATGATATTCTTTGCAGCATTGTCTGCTTTGGAGAAAATCTGAAAAGTGCCTAAAAGTTCAATATTAGGGAAGCATGAACTAAGTTAAGCTTCTCAAATCAATGGACTGGTCTGTAACCATCAGGAGTTATAATTGAAGACTTTGTAGTAATAGTGGAAAAATATTTGGAATATAAAATGAAAGAAAACTTACAGATATTGTATTAAATCTACATCCAACTGCATAGCATTCATTTTCATATAGAGATAAGGATTAGGATTAGAAAAATGAAAGTAAAAACCTTACAAGAGTGAAGAGAATGTAGGTAAATTTCTATTTCATTGTTTTACTGTTCCTTAATATAACACCTGTGCAACCAGAGATGGATTTTTTTTTGGACAATGCTTAAAAGGAAATGGTAATTGAATATGTGAATAATGGCTCTTTGTGCTTCTTATTCCCTGACTAGGGCAAACTAAATGAGATTTTGCTTACTCTGTTCAGTAACTCCTTGTTCTTTTCTTATGCAGGAGACTGGGGTCAATTTTTAAG
Organism: Tupaia tana; assembly: GCA_026018925.1. Lineage (NCBI taxonomy): Eukaryota > Metazoa > Chordata > Mammalia > Scandentia > Tupaiidae > Tupaia > Tupaia tana. The sequence continues at coordinate 60,335,411 of JAKSZU010000013.1, forward strand.
GAATTGCAGAGAGAGACACAAATCCCGTGGAAATCCAGGAAAATATTTGTGCTTAAATGCAATTGCAGTAAAAAAGACACCCAGTGTAGGTTAACGAGCAATTTTACAGCAGGAAATTTGGCAATGCCAATGAGAATAACAAGTCTGCTGGGTGTCAGCTTTATCTAAGGATGGTGCCATAGATGAGGTTGGAGTCTTTGACCTTGTGGTCCTCAGAATGCACTGTGACTGCAGGTGTCACTGGTTTGATGTAAGCAGAAATTCTTCGAGAGATAATTGCAAATTCTAATGCTCGCAGTTAGAGGAGGGCCATGGTCAGATATATCTGTGAGTTAAAAGAATGTATCAGCTCAAGGTTCTCTGGGTCTTAAGGTTTAGTCCTTAAATAATTTTTTAAAGAATGATTGGTTTCCAGTTCAACCAGGAAGTGTCGTCAAAAGTGGAAGTAACTGAAAGGAGAGGAGATGAGAGAAGCTGCCCTGGAGTCCGGAGGTCAGCACTGGTCACTTTCACTAAAGCAGGTAGGAGGGTGGATTGCATTGATGCATGATTGGGAAGTCATGGATCTCATGCTCCTGGGAGTGAAGTAAAGGGAAGCATGAAGCGGCATGGTGGTGGGGGTCCTGTTACTGTACTTCTCAAGGGGACAAAATATGCTGAAGGCAGCACAGGACCTACTGAGTATCCACGGTTTGATGTATTCCAGCTGTTCCTTCAGGGTCCTTGTGTCAGACGTCTTCACCTGTACATAGTTGTCTGTACTTAGAGTGCTTAAAACGGAAACAGGGACATGTTTATTTATTTATTTTTTTGGAAAGTTTTTTTTTTTTTTTTTTTTTTTTTTTTTTTGCTATAGGGTGCGTGTGCTCACCAGAAAGACAGAGAGAAACAGAGAAACAGAAAGCGAGAAATCACCCCCCCTCCCCCCCCAGAGGGGATGGCCATGCCACAATCCCTTCTCCTCTATTCTCCTCTCGGGATCTTGGGCATGCACACACACGCACCTGGCTTGAGTTTAAGTCACTGGGTCCAGGACTTGAACTGTGGCCGACCTCATGGGAGTCCAGCGGCATAGCCATTACACCAATTGCTGGTCCCAGGACATGTTTATTTAAATGGCTTCCTTCCCCTTTAGTTTATATGCTTCACGGTGTGTGCCCATCAGAAGAACAAGAAGAAGAAATTAGAGATCATCTAGTTTAACACCTTTACTTTTTAGAAGAATCACTTTGAGGGGCTAGAGAGTGGTTAATGGGTAAAATGGACTCTTGAGAGTGGCTCACATGAGTTGGTTCTGGGTTCATAGCCAGAGACCTCCCTGAGTACACAGACCATGTGTGTGTCTATAATCTGGGGCTGGCTGGATTACAGTGTCAAGATTCTGTTGTGAGGGACCAATAGATGGCATAGTGGTTATATAGCTAAACTCCCACGTAGTAGCCTGTGGTTCAAGTCCCAGACCTAGCAGCTTAAAACTCATGCCGTGTGCATGCGTGTGTGTGTGTGTGTGTGTGTGTGTGTGTGTGTATGCCCAAAATCCCGAGAGGAGAATGGAGGAGAAGGGATTGTGGCGTGGCCGTCTCTCAGGGGGAGGTGATTTCTCGCTTTCTGTCTCTCTGTCTCTCTGGTGAGTGCACGTGCCTTATAGCAAAAATCTCTCTCTCTAAAAAAAAGACCCAAGGAGGTGCTGTCTCTCTGTCTCTCATTCATGGAATAAATAAATAAATATAGAAAAATAAATAGCAATTTTAAAAAAATGTCTTTCTCCCCTTTTCTTCAGATCCTCTTCTCACCCCTTTTCTCTTCTCTTTTTATTCTTTCTTTGTACACCAGAAAAAAAAGCCTTTCTGAGGAAAAAATAAAAACCAAAAAAAAAAAAAAAAAAACCAAAACAAACAAAACAAAAATAGAGTGTTTCTTTCTTGCTTTGGAAACAGAGGACTGGTCTCAGGCCAATTCCCAGCTCCTGGTCCTGTGGCAACTTGCCTCTAGGCAGGCTTTGGAGCCAGCCTGACAGTCACCAGCAGGGACTGGCAACTCTAGTTATGTGATAAAAATTTGATTTAGGGAAGACTGGCAGAGATTTAACATAGTGGGATACAGTTCAGGAAGGGTTTTGGACAGAATGAGATAGTGGAGATCTGTATTATCCCAGGATGAAGGATAACAGAGACATGAGAGGCAGTTGAATGACCCAGGGAGAAGAAGTGGGGGGGGGGCACAGAGAGAGAGAGATAAGAGGATGGAGAATAGGGCTGAGGGTGCCAAGGAGTCAGGCCTTGCAGGAAGCATGAAAGACTGAAAGACTGATTGCTCAGGTTCAGGGAAAATGGAAAGGAAAATAATAAACAAGTATCCCTATCTTGTAGTGGTCAGGCAATCTGGTATATAATTTCATAGAATTTCTCTTGATCTGAGGTCCTGAATTCTGGTTTCCTTTAGGACCCTAGGCAATGTATAGTGGTTTTCAATGTAGGAAACATTTCAGAAAGGACCAGGTATCCTTTAAGGAAAATCAATTTCCCTTCCCTTCCTTTTTCTTTTTCTTTTTTCTTTCTTTCTTTCTTTCTTTTTTTTTTCCTTAGTCTTGCCTCATTTATTCTCCTTATAGAGACAATCACAGATGGGATCAAGATTGGGCCAGCAGGTGGCTAAAGGCACTGGCCTCCCGCATGGACCAAGATCAACTGTAGATAGGAGGCCAGAGTGAATGCTGGAGAGATGAGTGGATCTTCTGTTGGAAATCTAGGTGCAGGACACAAAGGCCATATGTGGTAGACTTGTATCTTGAGTAAGGCCATTGAATCACATCATGTAAAGGTTGTGAAAAATCTGGAGAAATGAAAGGAATCGAAAGGCAAGTCCTTTTGGACTGAGATGGCTATTGGCAGAGTGGAGTGGCAGGCTCTGGGAAGCCAATTTTTATAGCGGAAGAAAGCAACATGCATTCGGGAAATGAGTACAGCTCATGTTGCTTTGCACAAAGGGCCTCATATGCCTTGAGAAAGCACTAGACTTTTTCTAGGAGTTCATGTGGACAAGTCCAGCATCAGTCTGCTCATTGGCTACAGGCAATGGACTGGGATGCCGTGGGACAGTCGCAGAGAAAATCTAGAGGCAGAGGGACACTGTTAGGAGGGTTAGCAGGAAACCAACTGAGAAATGCAAAGGCATGTATCTGAAGCAAGGGCAGAGAGAATGGACAGGCAGGTGGCTCAGGGTTTGAAACAGGTAAAGAAAGGAAAATTTAGTGATTATAATCTCCTTGATGGGAAAATTTCTTTCAAAATTATTTATCCGTAAGAAACCAAAAGATATTGCATGAGTCAGTGTTATTTCTTTTCCAAACTAAAGTTCTAGACAACTTGAATAGATGAGGAAGGAAGGCAGAATCAGCAAGAGGAAGGGCTGTCACTTCTAAACAAAAGTCCCTGGTGATGACACCCTCCTCTATTATAGCCACTGCCAGCAGGTTCCAAAGCAGTGGAATGGCACCAATACCCTTTCCTTTGATATTCCAGGTGAGATCTAATATGGAAGCCTCAGGATAAGTTTTAATGAAGTTTAGGGGAACATAAGAGGGAAATAAGATATGGTAAGATGTAGAACCATCTCTAGTTTACAAGAGATGGCTGCCTGCCAAGTTACAGAATGAGTCACCTCAACTCCACAGTGTCCATATTTGAAGAAGGAGACCCAGAGGAAGGAGTGGTCAGTCCTTCTGAGGACAACCAGTGACCTCTTCTGTAGCACCTACTTCATCTCCAGTGACTGACATGCAGAATTTGCTGACAGGAGAGATGATAGATAGATATTGATAGATAGAGATAGATAGATAGATAGATAGATAGATAGATAGATATAGATAGATAGATAGATGATAGATACAAAGGGCCTTCAGGAGTTCCTTTTGTTTCTTGGTACTTTTGCATCTTGCTCCAAATTCAAGGGAGTCCTGAGTCCCAGAAAATGGGTCACTTCAAACAAGGCAGACACCTGGATGTATTATTTTCCAGTGTCTCAGTGACTGCCACCAGCTCTTGGAAATTACATTTTGATGATACTTATTATATTTTAACTGACATAACAATTATATATATTTATGGGTACAGTGTGACTTTCACTACATGAATACAATGTGATGATCAGGTCAGGGTAATTAGCATATCCATCATCACAAATATTTATAATTACTATGTGTTGGGAACATTCAAAATCCCCTCTTTATTTTATTTTTTTAAACATTTTTGCCATAGGGTGTGCGCACTCACTAGAGAGAGACAGAGAGAGAGGGCAAGTGAGAAATCGTCTCCCACAGGCGATGACCATGCTACAACTCCTTCTCCTCTTATCTTGTAGCTATTTTGAAATATACAATAAATAGTTAACTATTGTCACTGTACTGTACTATGGAATACTAGAATTTATTCCTCCTATCTGACTATAGTGGTGTACCCATTAACCAATATCTCCCTCCTTCCCCTTCAGAGACTCCAGTAGCCACTATTCTAGTTTCTACTTCTATGAGGTCAATTTTTAAAAATCTAGCATCACTTTGATATTTTAGTGTTTATAGAGGCTTGTGGACTAGAGGTAGGTGACTAAATGGAGTAGAGGGAATTCTCCTGGCACCAGTGGGCTAAGCTGTGGTGTGAACCCATCTAGCCTAGGCCATATGGGACTATGACGACGTGGATATGGAGCAGCAGGAGGTGGCCTTCCTACTTTCTGAGTCACGTCCACCTCAGTCCTTTAAGTGAGTGCAGCTGGGATCTTGGGAGAGACAGAGAGGGTCTCTGACTTGCAGAGAGGCAAGACCATTCTTGGCAGGGATTGAGCTCTCTGAAGAATTTAAACCTAACATGCACAAGGAATGGTGTTTTTTTTTCCTTCTCACCAGCAGGGGAACCATGAGCCCAGCTTTAAATCCAGATGGCTAGGACTTTTCTGGAAAACAAGGACCAATGGAAAGCTATAAAAAGCAATACAGGCTGTGGATTTTTTTTTTTTTTTTCTATTTTAAATTTTTTTTTAATCAGTCCAATCTGGCCTTTAGACACTTGTGTAGTACTAACAACAATTATAACTCCCAATAATTGTTCCCTTAATTTGTAGAATGCTTTTCACATATTGTATTGTACGTAATTTTTACAATAATCTGATAAAGAAGGCAATACCATCCCAAGTTCATATGGAAAGTAGTAGAGAGGCTCAGTGAATTGTTCAGGTCACATAGCTAATAACCACCAATGCTATAAGAACCCCTGGCCACTCTGACGCCAGAGTCCATGTTGTCTGATCTGTAATAATACACTGCCCTGCTTCTTTTAGCCATTTATGTCCCTGCCTGTCTTAGCATTTTCATCTCTGGAGGACCCAAAGACCACAGGAAAAGAAACACGGCAGCAACAAAAGCCCGTCAGTGCCTAGGGTGATCATGTATCTGACTTCTTGGACATCATCTACGGACCTACCCATCCCATGTCTGGCAGGACCCCAAGACTCCTAAACATATCACCAGCATTGCAGTTGGGATAGGAAAGAACCCAGAATGAGTTCTTAGTAAGAAACAAGGGGATCAAGTATTGATATTGCCTCTGAAAACAGTTAGGAAAAAAATGTGCAAATATTTGAAGGACTTACATGGAGAATAGGGATTTATCTCTAGTCATTAGAAATAGACTGACATATGGGCAGATTTTGTCTTGCTGTAGAAAAATAATTTCTAAGAACTGGAGTTATCCTTGAGTTCGATCGGTAGCGGGAGCGGAGAGCAGACCCCAGAGAGCCCTGAGCAGCCCCACCGCCGCCAGCGGCCTAGTTACCATCACACCCCGGGAGGAGCCGCAGCTGCCGCAGCCGGCCCCAGTCAACACCACTGCAACCATGAGAGCGAGGCCGAGGCCCAGCAGCCGCCCGCCGCCCCCCCCCCCCCCCCCCCCCGCCCCCCCCAGCGCTGCCGAGGGCAGCGGCGCAGGGAGCAGCGGCCCCTGGCGGCCTCACATCCGGGGCGCCTGCCAGTGGGGACAAGAAGGTCATCCCAACGAAGGTTTTGGGAACAGTAAAATGGTTCAATGTAAGAAATGGATATGGTTTCATCAACAGGAATGACACCAAGGAAGATGGATTTGTACACCAGACTGCCATAAAGAAGAATAACCCCAGGAAGTACCTTCGCGGTGTAGGAGAGGGAGAGACTGTGGAGTTGGATGTTGTTGAAGGAGAAAAGGGTGCAGAGGCAGCAAATGTTACAGGCCCTGGTGGAGTTCCAGTTCAAGGCAGTAAATATGCAGCAGACCGTAACCATTATAGACCCTATCCATGTCGTAGGGGTCCTCCACACAATTACCAGCCAAATTACCAGAATAGTGAGAGTGAGGAAAGAACGAGGGATCGGAGAGCGCTCCCGAAGGCCAGGCCCAACAACTCCGGCCCTACCCCAGGCGAAGGTTCCCCCCTTAATACATGCGGAGACCCTATGGGCTTCGACCACAGTATTCCAACCCTCCTGTGCAGGGAGAAGTGATGGAGGGTGCTGGTAACCAGGGTGCAGGAGAACAAGGTAGACCAGTGAGGCAGAATATGTATGGGGTTATAGACCACGATTTCACAGGGCCCTCCTCGCCAAAGACAGCCCAGAGGACGGCAATGAAGAGGGTAAGGAAAATCAGGGAGATGAGACCCAAGGTCAGCAGCCACCTCAACGTCGGTACCGATGCAACTTCCATTACCGATGCAGACGCCCAGAGAACCCTAAACCAAAAGGTGGCAAAGAGACAAAAGCAGCCGATCCACCAGCTGAGAATTCGTCTGCTCCTGAGGCTGAGCAGGGCGGGGCTGAGTAATGCCAGCTTACCATCTCTACCATCATCCGGTTTAGTCATCCAAGAAGTGAGTATGAAATTCCAGCAATAAGAAATGAACAAAAGATTGGAGCTGAAGACCTTAAGTGCTTGCTTTTTGCCCGTTGACCAGATAACTAGAACTATCTGCATTATCTATGCAGCATGGGGTTTTTATTATTTTTACCTAAAGATGTCTCTTTTTGGTAATGACAAATGTGTTTTTTTTAAAAAAAGCCTAGTTTTTCTCAATATACCTTTAAAGGTTTTTAAATTGTTTCATATCTGGTCAAGTTGAGATTTTTAAGAACTTCATTTTTAATTTGTAATAAAAGTTTACAACTTGATTTTTTTCAAAAAAGTCAACAAACTGCAAGCACCTGTTAATAAAGGTCTTAAAAAAAAAAAAGAACTGGAGTTATCCTTGAGGGAAATGGGCTGCCCATATTCCAGTTCCTGTCAGGCATATCGAAAAGATGATTCCCATTTTAGATAGGAATTTGGGCAGATGGCCTCCAAGATCCCTCCTAATATTAAAATTCTAGTATTTAAAACTCTTAGATGTTTTATACCTGTCTTGCTAAGTGCTCTGCTACATTTGCCAATTGAATAAGTGAGTGACAAGCTGGCCTTTGGGGGTTCTTCACTGTATCCAAGAGTATGTGTGTAGACAGCGTTCTCCTCATTTTCCCCATGCTCCATGGTATCACTTCTAACAGACAAGGTTGAGAAACTCTATCGCTCAGTACAGCCCCGTAGGCCTGCAGTGAGAGATGTCCTTGGCATTCACAAAGGCTGTGAGGGAAAGATGTAAGCAAAAGGGTCAGGAAATCCTTGTAGCTCTGGTGGGATGCAGTTTTCCACATCAGAGGCAGGCATTCCTGTCCTGAGACAGAAGAGAGAAATGCAGCCTCAGCATGACATAGCCAGACTTGTGCCTGGGAGGAACAGGAGCAGTGAGACCTTAAGCAAGACAGAGAGAAGTGGAGGCTAGAGATAGGGTGAGGAATGTATTATCCTTGGCAATGTCTGTGGTTCTGGAAAGCTCCTTGCTGATTTCTTTTCTCCCTAGTTTCCCAGAGGCTCAAATGTTTTTCCATGGGGAAAAAGCCTTTCATTGAACATTGAGAGCGCATAAGCAAATGACCCTTAATCATCATCTAAGTTGGAGAGAAGTCAAACTTCTTTGTGGTAGGTAATGAAGGGGAGAAGTGGGAAAGGTTGGGAGGTTCTGAAAGGCGGCATTGTGGGTATGGGAAAAGGCTGCTGCTGACAGAAACAATCTTCTGAGGACTCATTTTTCTCTTAGTTTTGCCTCAACTAAAGGGAGAGGGTATTGATACTTCAATTTGAAAAAGGTCCCATATGCCTGACTGTAAAAGGTAGAATTTAAGTAATGCTTGATGCCTCAGGATGTTCTCTAAAATTTCTGCCCAGTGAGTTGTGCCTGTGAGATTTTGGCTACCTTTAAGCATTCCTGAGGGATTCTTGAGAGCCCATTATCCAGAGAGCAGCTTGCATGGTCCTAGCAGATAGCTCTCTCTACTCTCTCTCTCTTCTTCAGAGCCACTCTAGATACAAGGCCAGGAGGACCTTCCTCGAGGGTGCCCTTCAGTGGGCATGGAGAACCTACTGAGAGGAGACAGTGGCCCACCAGAGCAATTCTAAAAGCTTTGTCCTTTTAGATTTTAATTTCTTTGGAAAATAAAAATACAACATATGTTTTTCTTAACAATATTTTGCTTTTTACATGTAGTAGAGTTACAATTTTGATTTGTGTGGATGTGAAAACGCTATTCATCATAAAAATATGTATATATTTAACCAAATATTTTAAATAGTTGTAATTTTGGTTTCCAAATGCATTCACACCAGCGTAAGCCTATTACTTCATGTTGCTTCCTGCATTAAGCCTGACTCTGATTGGCAGAAGTGTTAATGCCTGATTGGCAGAAGCTTTAGTTGCACTGATTGGTGGACATCTTATACCCTGCTCAAATTGTCACCTGTCTGGGCACAAGCTCAGCACTCCTTCACACTGCACTTCTCCATTCGTGTTGGCTTTTTCTTTTACCAGGTATATTACCCATTCTTCTTCTTCTTTTTTTTCCTCTATACAAATTATTTTCTCCCCTCTTATTCTGCTTGAGATCGCCTATGTCTCAGAAACCTGCTGAGTACTTACTATCCTTTCTCCATTTTTTTCTACCTCTTCTTAGAGCACTTAATGGTTTTTACTACCCAATTTAGTATGACTTTTTTTCTTTGGATCTTTTCTTCTGGTACACACTGAAAATCCTGAATCCTGATTAGTGTTCTTACTTTGGTGAAGCCAGTGCACTTCTTACCTAGAGCTGGAAGTAGTAATCATACATGACATTTTCTTCAAATGAATAGGAAAGTCAATTGGTCTAACTCCTCCTTATTATCTTCAGTCCGTTTTTTCATATAGATGTGGGAAGAGAGTGATTTCTCTGATTGGTCAGTTAGAGAAGAACACACTGGGTATAAGCAGTGAGGTATTTTCCTCCTCTCTTTGGGAGACTCGCTGCAGAGAATATTAATTCTCTGTGGTCCTCCAGAGGGAAAACTTCTCTAGTTCTCTTGGGAGAAGTGTGCAAATCTACATAAGGTGGTGTCTCACTTTCAGGCATAGTTGGCTCTCTCACTAAGCTATATTTTCCAATTTAAACTTTATGGATAACAAAAGTAATATTTTGGGGCCTTCAGCTACTCTGTTGATTTCTTGGTTTATTGAGTGCTTAAGTGAGGAAAAGGGGAGGTATTTATTGGGGGTGTTTAAGTCATAAGTGATGGCCTTGGCAAAGGTGAGTTGAGGCAGGAGGCAACTTTCACCTACTGGCATGGCAGTGACCCTCTGTGGCTGCTGTGTCTCATTTCATTTTGAATACATTAAGTCTCAGGATAAGACTTTAGAATGTACTCTGTTCCCAGCTAGGGTCATTTGGTAAACAGAGCTTTTAGTTATCAACCATTTGGATGTCTAGTCATCCAGGCCAAAAGAAAACTACCTTAGTCTGGCACTGTGGATATAACACTTCTGATAAAAAGCGTTAAAGAGGTTGAACTTCTTACGTAGCTGCTCTTCAAATATGACATGGGCCTGGATCAGTGGGAAAGGCTGCTTTGCAGTTCTCCATGACCAAAGACTCCACTGCCTAGCCCATCTGAACGTTATAGTCAATTCTGAGCTTAAAGTAGATACTGGGATCAAGTGTCACATGATTAAAAATATAAATTTTAGATTAAAATATATTCCCTCAGTTAACAGCCTTCTCTTCCTATGTTTTTATTTTTTTAATTCCAAGCATATAAAAATTATAAAGTTACAAAAGAAGTCCAAGAGCCATGTATCAGACTTAGGTCAATAAGAGATTTACTGGGTTTGGAATGAGAGGCTGATAACAGAACAACAACACCTCTATGAACAGTTTTAAGTTGTTCTCAGAGGATTTAGATGTTACAGATCAAGAGCAACAATGGCTAAAGGGAAAGTAGTTAAGCTTCAAACCCTCTGTACTTCAGGCACAGTATATTAGATTGAGTGACTCAGGCCTGCAGATGACTGAGAAAACCGGGGACTCAGGGTTTTGGAAGACTTCTCTGTAGACAGCTGCGCCTGTAATTTAGAGTCTCAGGTATGATTTTCTTTTAAGAGGTTACATGGATAAACTATATTTGAGATTGGGCACATTTAAGAGAAGACACACAAGATAGTATTCAAGAAGTGAAATAAAGTATCTGACTCTTGGAGAAAATTTTGAATTTAGAATTTTATTTCATAACTTCACATGAACCTCCAACTCCCATGCTATATCCCAAACCCTCAGGTTTCTTAGCATTACCAACTTACCCTATTTTGTTAGATTTTTTTTCCCCAGTTTTAGCACTGAAAGTCCCGGGTTTGAGGAAACATCTCAGTACTGTATAAACAGGAATAGTTGGTCACTTTATGGTATAACATGAATGGGTGGTCTTGAAATGGTTATTGAATTATATGAGGGTATGTGAGCAAGTTTCATGACACCAGGAGAAGCGTGACACAGAGGAAAAAACATAGGCTTTAACTTGAAATAGACTTGGGTTAAAAGTGTCACCCCCAGAGCCAGCAGGTGGTATAGTGGTTAAGACTCCCGTATGGTTGACTGCGGCTCAAGTCTCAGACCCAGTGGCTTGAAACTCGCAGTGGGGGCATGTGAGTGCATGCCTAAGATCCTGAGAGGAGACTGGAGGAGAAATGACTGCAGCGTGATTTAACCATTTGGATGTTGAAATCCACTTGGATGTTGAAATCCAGGGGGAGGTGATTTCTCACTTTCCATCTCTCTGATGAGTGCACATGCCCTATAACAAAACTCTCTCTCAGAACAAAAAGGGTCAACCCCAGTAATCTTCAATGAATTATTGATTCTTCCAGAGATATAATGTACATAAGTAACCTGATATAATGCTTCAATATCAGGTACCCAATAAATGGTTTCTAGGGAACCAGCAGTTAGCGTAATGGCTATGTCGCTGGACTCCACTTGGTCGACCGCGATTCACGTCTCGGACCCGGTGGCTTAAAACTCACACTGGGCGCGTGTGCGTGCGTGCCCAGGATCCCGAGAGGAGAATGGAGGAGAAGGGATTGTGGTGTGACCATCCCCCCGGGGGGTGATTTCTCACTTTCTGTCTCTCTGTCTCTCTCTGTCTGGCGAGTGCACTCACCCTATAGCGAAAACCTCTCCAAAAAAAAAAAAAATGGTTTCTATTATTGCACAATTTGAAACATAAAAGTGTTATAATTGCAAGAAGATTTTAATTTAGTTGCTTCTAATTTCTCCAGAGATACACAGAGGTCTATATATCATAGAGATCTAAAGAGATCTCTATGAGACTAGGGATCCTTTTATGCCTTGCGTAGTTTCATGACCTGAGTCTCACTAGGCTATGTAGATCTGGAAATATCTCTGAATTGTTCTTCATGCACTGTGAAGACAGTTATGAACAAAGAAAGCGGGTATCCTTCTACTCTTCCAAAGTGTATGCTTCATGAGTTCCTAATTTACAGAAGCTCAGGGGAGCTGACAGCTACAATTTGGTGTAGTGTGGATGGAAGATGTGTGGACCATGCTACAGAGGACATCGTTTCATAGACTTGGTGAATGTTGGAGATTGAAGGGGTCTTGGAATTTATCTCATTCAATTTCTTCATTTTCTGTGAGTAAACTGGGTAGGACTCACAGAGGTAAAGTGACTTGCCAAACATCACTCACTGAATTAGTGAGAAGCCAGAACTGAAGTGTCTCTTTAACTAGTGAGAAATTACTCCATGATGTATTTTTCCGTGTACCTTGGTCATGTCTTCCTTCACCTTTGTTTTTGTTCATAGCAGCATTTAGACTAAAATTAGAGGTTAAAATTCACTACAAATTTAGCTTAAAACTACTCATATTTATTATCTCACAGATTGAGTGGGTCAAGAGACTCAGCATGGTTTAGTTAGATCCTCTGCCTAGGATCTTGCAATGCTACAATGAAGACATTGTAAAGACTGTGTTTCTGAAGCTGAGGATCCTCTTACAAGTTCACAAGTTTGTTGGTATAGTTGAGTTACTTATGGTTGTAGGACTAAGGTCTAGCTGGTTGCCAACCAGGAACTTTCTCAAAGGTTAGAGGCTGCTCAGAATTCCCTCCATGTGGCTCTCTAAGAGCATGGTAGCTTGCTTCTGCAAGGCAGTAGGAAATCTCTTCTTTCAGGTAGGAACAGCCTCTATTTCTAAGGGATTTCCCTTGATTAAGTAAGGTATACCCAAGAAAATCTCCCTTTTTATTCACAGTCAGCTGATTTGGAGGCTTAATTTTATTTTAAAAATCTCTTTGCCTTTCGAAATTATATAGCCTAATTATGAGGGTGATATCCCATCATATTAATGGGATCTGGTCACATTCAAAGGTAAGAGATTATACATGGCTATACCACAGGGGGAAAATATCTTGGAGGCCATCTAGAATTCTGTTTGCCACAGGAATATTAATTAAGGAAGACCTGTCATAGGAAGGGAGGCCTGAACTGAGCACTGGGGATGACAGAAATTTCTAGTTTCCCACTAAACTGTGAGGTTACATTATTCATGCTTCTTTTATTTAAATCTCTGTGCTTGGTACATTATAGATAATAAAATTTTGTTATAGAATTAAGTATAGGTGTCAAAAAAAAAAAAAAAGAATGAGCTCTTGCAAGTCTTAAAGACTTGATAAAACATTTTGAATTCTTGGAACCATAATAGGGTTGACGCTATGGAGAAAAAAAGAGAGAGATTTTGAGCCTCTATGATAATTTAACCCATTTTTTTTTTTTTGAGAGGTTTTTGCTATAGGGTGTGTACGCTGGCCAGAAAGAGACAGACAGAGAGACAGAAAGTGAGAAATCACCCCCTAGGGGGAATGTCCACGCCGCAATCCCTTCTCCTCCATTCTCCTCTTGGGATCTTGGGCACGCACGTACACGTGCCCGGCGTGAGTTTAAGCCACCAGGTCCAGGACTCAAACCACGGTTGACTACATGGGAGTCCAGCGACATAGACATTATGCTAACTGCTGGTCCCCCGTATTTTTGTCAGTGGATTAACAGATTCAAATCTCCATATCTGGATTCTGCTGCTTATATTATCACTATCCAGAATTATATCATAGATATAATTTCCCCACAATATTTTGATATAAGATGCTAGGGTTTCTAATGCTAATCCAGTTGCTGCACAATCACTGGTTTTCTTGGCTCCCAGACACCCTGTATCTACCCTGTATCACAGTCATGTGATGCTGTTTTTATCATTTCTAGAATCCTTGAAGGGGAATTGAGATTATAGTTACTGTTTTTGGACTTTAAAATGAGCTTCAATCAAGAGAAGGAAGGATAATTGCTTAAGTCAGACCCCACAGCTAAAGGTAAAAAATGCCTCAGTTTTTTGAAAACTTCAGTTTGAAAGCACTTCTAGTGTTCAGCTCAGCTAAAGGGAAGGGTGCTTTGTTATCGAATACAATGACAGCTCTGGAAAATAGCAGCTTCTATGGCTTTCTGACACTGGGAACATAGATGTAGGAGGGGAAACAGTTTTGTAAAAAGCACTCTTATTTGGAAAAAGTCTTGTTCAAGGGAGGGGGATAAAAGGCCCTTAGTTTTTTAAGTTTGGAAATTCATAGGGACAGATATCCCTTGACAGCTCTATCTAATCTATGTATGAGGGGGACCAGGGTAAGAAGACTACATTGAACTTCTTTTTTCTTTCCCAGACAGGACTGAAACTGTCTAATTCCATTAGATTTTTAGCTTAACTGTTAAGCTTCCTTTTCTTCCATGTTCCTTGCTTCAAATTATCTCCTTTTTCTCCCCGCCTTTTTTTCCAGTAACTAGTATAAAAATAAAATCATAAGTATTGTACCTTATTAAAAAGAGCAATAAACACACACACACACACACACACACACACACCCCACAACCACCACCACCACTACCACCATCATTTAGGGAGCTAACCAAATGTAGTGTCTTTGTTCTGTGCACACGTGCACATGCATGCACTCATTTAGTGGAAATAGCATCAATTATTTCTAGAATTCATCGGTGGGTCACTCTGACAAACTGAGAAAAAATACAGAATTTTCCTAGACCTAAGATTGTGTCCATTCAATCTAAGAAACATAATTTAATGATTTTTCTCTATTCCTATAAGCTTTATAGAGTAACTAATATTTATTATGCTGGTGTGAGCAAAAGCACTAGGGGAAACTGGATTTCCCTTGAAATATCTGATGCTCAGATCTCTGGAAGGCCAGAATTTTCCTTCACATAATGTTTCTGAAACTTGAATATGCAAAGGGATCCCCTGAGTTGCTTGTTGAAAACATATAATGAGTAGATCTCTCTGTGGTGCAAGAATCTACACTTTAAATAAGGTTTCCAGGGATTCTGATATCTCCAAGTGTGGATTCTAGAGATCCACACTTGGAGAAATATGACTGGTACCATAATTTAGGGGTGTAGAGACTGTTTTATAAAGGAGAAAAAGCTCAGGAAGGGCACTAGTACTTATCAACTTTTAGAAAATGCAGTACACTCATTGTGAGAATATTGATACACTTGATTATTGGATCAATGGTGGAGTCAGTCACTATTGCCCATGCTGTTATTTTCAAATATGTTTTTTTTCTTCCATAAATTCCAAATGCAAACACTGAATTTATGCACTCAGTGGCTTTTGTAACTTTGCTCCAATAACATTTGGCCTTCATTTCCATCTCTGCTGTTCCTTTCACTTACCTTTCTTTTTTAGTCAGTGAGAGATGACTCTTGGGTTTGGAAAGGTCCACCTGTTTAAAAAGGCACTTCCTTCCAGCATTCTAAACATTTTCTTTCTTTAGGTTAGGGTCAGAAGCAAGGGCACGAAGTAGCCTTTTTAGTTGCCAGAGGGCACATTATTTATTTTATTGGTAGCTTTAAAGCAAGCCCAAAGCTCCACATTTAAAGATCTCTTCTTATGTTCTCCTGCAATTTTGATCAGATTGTCTGAATTCCCAAATCAAGTGCTCTAGAAATCCAAGAACTAAAGTTACACGCTTTCCTGTAAAAATCCCCTAAGACCCTCCATGCCTTCTGCTGACAACTTCTTTTGCAAAGAAAAGAATTAATTCTTCAAGTTAATGAAATGATGTGTTATAAAGCATATTGACTTTACAGTCCCTTTTTGGAGGTCTTACCCATGCTGTTGACTTCAGTTGACCCATATGAAAGCCTTCCAAACCTCTATCTCAGGCCTTGAGTTTTCTTCTCAGAATCACCCCACATGTCCACCTGACTCTTGGCCATTTCCATGGCCTACTGTGCCTTAACTGGGAACCTCCATAATTTCTTTTTTTTTTTTTTTTTTGGAGCGTTTTTTTTTTGCAATAGGGTGCATGCGCTCGCCAGACAGACAGAGAGAGACATAGAGACAGAAAGCGAGAAATCATCCCCCAGGGGGGATGGTCATGCCACAATCCCTTCTCCTCCATTCTCCTTTCGCATGCACACGTGCCCGGCGTGAGTTTTAAGCCACCGGGTCCGGGACTGGAACCGTGGTCAACTACGTGGGAGTCCAGCGACATAGCCATTACGCTAACTGCTGGTTCCCTTTTTTTTTTTTTTTTTTTTTTTTTTTAAGAGAGATTTTTGCTATAGGGCGTGTGCACTTGACAGAGAGAGACAGAGACAGAAAGTGAGAAATCACCTCCCAGAGGGGATAGCCATGCCACAATCTCTTCTCCTCCATTCTCTTCTTGGGATTTTTGGGCACAGACACTGGCATGAGTTTCAAGTTGCCAGGACATGAACTGTGGTCAGTTATGTGGGAATACAGTGACATAACCATTACGCCATCTGCTGGTTCTAAGAAAACCAATTTCTTATCTCCCTCTATCCAAACCACTTACCCCTCCTTCTCTACTTCTATTGCTCATTCTCCACTCACAGGGTGGGAAATATGGTTATATTTTATTCTTCATCATTTCATAATTCTACAAATGGTCACTGACGAAGTTTTCTATTTTCAATCCTAACATCTCTTTTATACATCTCTTTTTGTTGTTGTTGTTTGCCCAATCTTACTTCAAGCTCTTAACAGCTTACAGAAATAATACAAGAGGCTCTTAACACCAATTTCTACTTGTTACTGACTTGTCTGCCGCAGACACACAAACCCATACACAATAGATGAGGAGACCTAGGTATTATTTAGCTCTTGGGAAAATAATCTCTCTTGAGATTTTTGACAGATTAAAAATCATTCTGGATTCCAAGTTTTATACCTAGGACTCACCTATTTATTGTTCATGACATAGTACATGTTTACACATTTTTGGAACGTTTCCCCTATTAGCAGCCTGGACTGATGGTAGTTTAGCTCTCAGAAGGCTTCCGTGAAGAACATCTTTCTATCTCATACCTTCCTGCTTTGTCCTGTAAGCCCGACCACTGTCTCCCCCAATGCCATCACTATCCCTATCCTTGACCAGCTCCTTCAGATCTCCACTCAGGGGCAAGGAGAAAAGTGGGATTGTCTTCAGAATTTCCTGGGAGGGCTTACAAAGAGAGGATATCAAACTGCAATCAACAACCAAACATGGGACAAGAGCACATAGACCTAGTGAAAACTGCAGTCTCAAACATGTGAATTCAGAAGTTAGGTTGAGTTCCTGTAACTTTTTTTTTTTTTATTATCATCATAATCTTGTCCATTTTGCATTGAATCACATATAACTTTACAGTGTATCACATTTCTTTCTCCAGAAGGAATACCATGCCAATCAGTCAATACTGAGACACTACTATCCCCATTTCATCATCCAATAGCTTTTCATTATTTTTCCCGATTGTTATTATTGTTATTCCAATTATTTTTATAAAGAGTCAATCTCTACTTATCATTTGGCTAGTAAAAAGACTTTACCCAACATGAAACATTTCTCAGACCAATCCAGCTGAGACTACTATACACATCATCAACAGGTAATAGACCATATCTGTGTCCCACCAACGTCATGCCTCTCTATTTGTTCTCTTGCTTTTTTTTTTCCCCTCTGCCATTTTTTTTTCTTTCTATATTCACTTTCAATCATTACACCTCTTTACCATGTACAACATGGTTTTTCCCAGCATGAATACAGTGCACATCAGTCAAAACAATGACATCACCTTATAGATCATCAACAGACAACTATTCACTCCTGTGTTCACCAAGTGTGTTGTTTGTTCCCCGAAACCCTCCCCTCTGTCCTCAACCACTCACTCCCATTACCTCCCCCATACTGTCTCTAGTATCTGCAGTTGCCTTCCTTCCCTGCCATCCTACCCTCCAGTTCTTTCAAAAAAAAATTTTTTTTTCCTCCAAACATCAGCTCACAAAGTTTTCAACAATAGGGAGCATAGATTCAGTTCAATTTTGGATTCAGGGTGGGTCTCGTACAGTTCCGCCATTGCAGGTGAATCTCAATGGGATATAGTCTCAGGAAAGTGGCTCTGGAAAGCAGAGATGATTATCGGTTGATGCAGCACAGCATCCAACTTGTGATTACCGGGAGTGGTGTTGTGGGGATCTGCAGCGTGAGTCATCCTTGGGTATCTGTTTTCCTTAAGAATGGTAGAGTAGTTCTTGTTTTTCCCTGCGGTAATGCAGGGCTGGTAACCATCATCTTCACACTGTCCATAGACAGATAAAATCCTCCTATACAATATATTTCTCAATTGGTTTAAGATAGCTAAAGTTTCTTTCAGTTGCTCGTAGCTGCAAGTTCTCAGACCTAGTTTTCGACTTCAGTTTGCCGCTCGCGGCTGGCGGCCACGCGTAGGCCGGGGGGCCACGTGCTGGCCCGATGGCCACGTGCAGGCCCGGCGGCCACACTCCGGCCCAGAGGCCACGCGCAGGCCCGGTGGCCACGCTTGGGCCCGGAGGCCACACGCTGGGTCGGGGGACACGCGCCGGGCCAGCGGCCACGCGCCAGGCTGGCGGCCACGCACAGGCGCAGGCCCAGCAGACACACTCAGGCCCAGTGGCCACGCGCAGGCCCGGAGGCAACGCACAGGCCCGGCGGTCATGCGCAGGCCCGGCGGCCATGCGCTGGCCCGGCGGCCACGTGCAGGCCCGGAGGCCACGTGTAGGCCCGGTGGCCACTCGTAGGCGCGGGCCCAGCGGCCACGCGCAGGCCCGGCAGCCACTTGCAGGCGCGGGCCCAGCGGCCACGCGCAGGCCCGGCGGCCACGCGCAGGGGCAGACCCGGCGACCACTCACAGGCCCGGCGGCCACGCACAGGCCTGGCAGTCACGCACATGCCCGGGGGCCACACTCAGACCCGGCCACCACGCGCAGGACAGTGGCCATGCTCAGGCTCAGGCCCAGCGGTCAGGCACAGTCCCGGCGACCACGCTCAGGAGCGGGGGCCACACGCAGGCCCGGCGGCCACGCTCAGGCCCGGTGGCCACGTTCAGGCCCAGGGGCCACGCTCAGGCCCGGCGGCCACACGCAGGCTCAGGCCCGGTGGCCACACGCAGGCCCGGCGGCCACGCGCAGGCCCGGTGGCCACTCGCCAGCCCCAGCGACCTGCATAAGCGCCGAGCGCGGGACACACCCAGCGCCGGAGAGGCAGCGGGGGCCGGGTGGTCCGAGCCGCGGCGTGCGAGGCAGAGCCCCCCGGCCGTGCGGACCCGGCTGCCGCGTGCGAGGCGGAGCCCGCCCCCCGGGCTGCACAGGTCCCCCGGGGGGCTGCGCCGGCCCCCCGGGGCGCCGCGCCGCCGGCCCCAGCGCGCGGGGCAGGGCCGAGTTCCTGTAACTTTTCAGATCTGAATTCAATTGCCTTGAATCTCCCAATGGCATAGACTGTGGAAGCCCAAAACCCTCCTCTGAATTTCTGCTACATCTCAAGCAATATCTGTTTTCCTGACCTCAGTCCTCGGGGTTCTGCTTCTTTGTATGTTACCTCTGAATATTCAATGTGGGAATATTGAATTTTTACCCCCTAGACTCACATAAATGCTAATGAGTTTACTAGATTTGAAAGAAAGTTTTAGTTGGTCTTGGTATATCTAGTAGTTTTCTTTCCTCACGCCAAATCCCTATCTTGTCCGCCTGCAGTCTTTGACTGCCATTGTTTATCTCCGAAATTGCCTTAAGAACTCCATGTTCTTTCTCCTGTTTTATCATTTTTCCTCCTTCCCTAAGATTCAGTGTCAGCTAATTCTCAATTCTTGGATTGGGCAAGGAGAAGCGAGAGGGTAGGAGGAGGGAGATGGGTTCACTTCCTACCCTAAACACTTGCAGTATTTCTTTTCAAGGTCTCTCTTTCTTTGACATAAATTGTGACATTAGCTTTGAAGACAGAAACATTTTTGTCTTACGATATGTATATATCATATATACATATAAACAGGAATATACATTTATATGTGTACAGAATACATATGTATATATAAGGAATATTATCGCACAGTAGAAAAAATATATCCCTTTCTCTTACACACACACACACACACACACACACACACACAAATAGAAAAACACCAAAATGTTAACAATAGTTATCTGAGAGAATTATGAGTGATTTTAAAAAATATTTATTATTATTTTTAATTTACTGTAGGGTGCATGTGCTCACCAGAGAGAGACAGACAGAGGGGGGGGGGGAATATTGAGAAAGCAAGCTGTCAGGTCCAGGACTTGAACTGTTGTGAGCCATATGGGAGTCCAGCACCTTAACCACCATATCACCTGCTGGGCCTGATGACTGATATTTATATTAATTTTGATTGTTTACTGTCATCTAACATTTATATATGTATTGTTTTGTATTATAAAAGCCATAAAATATATCTAAAATATAACAGAGAAGATGCAATGATATATCTCAAAGCCCACCTGTAGTCATAGAGTTCACTGCCCTAGGAGGCAGCAGAGAGGAGGCAAGGTCTTGCCTGGTCCTTTGTAACCTGGGAGAGATATTCTTCTTACCTGAGCAGTGAGGAAGAGAAATGATCAGTGAGCTTGTACAGGTGTAGGTCACTGGTGATTTTGACAGAACCGTTTTAATGTATGGAGGGGATAATTCTGATTTCTATGTGAGTTTATGTGTTTTGTCTTCAATAAATACTTGATATAATCTCCTAGAGAGAAAAGTCACTTCAAAACTCTAAAAAATCAAAATATCTTTTTCTTTATTCTTCTGGGTATGAAAATCATACTCATGGAATGAGAGGTAGGTAGGACAGAATGGGCTCAAGGTAGGCTTTGGAATGAGTTGTAACTTTTTCTTTAGGAAAGGCATGTTATAACTTCCTTTATGGTGGCTGGTGTTTTTCCTCATCTCTGATGAAGGTGACGCTACTTATCACCTAGGAACAGGTCCTTAGAGATATTTCTGCTGAAGTAGACAAGACTTCTGAAACATGCTTTAGTACTCCTCAAGTGGCTTGTCTTATGACTAGTGGACCAATTTTCAAGACAGCCATCCAGGCATAATGGTATATTTGTGGTTTTAAGAATACAAGGTTTGAACTCAGACAGATATGGATCTGAATTCCAAGATGACCACTTATGGCTTATGCATCTCTAAACTTGCCTTAGGAGTTGAATCCATGACCTGGGCCTCCTTGGCAACAGCACCAACCAACTGATCACAAAACCATACAGGGTAGGGACCAGTAGTTAGCGTAATGGCTATGTCGCTGGACTCTCACGTAGTCGACTGCGGTTCGGGTCCCAGACCCAGTGGCTTAAACTCACGCCAGGCGCGTGTGCATGCGTGCCCAAGATCCTGAGAGGAGAATGGAGGAGAAGGGCTTGCGGCGTGGCCATCCCGCCTGGGGGGTGATTTCCTGCTTTCTGTCTCTCTGTCTCTCTGTCTGGCGAGCGCACGCGCCCTATAGCAAAAACCTCTTCAAAAAACAAACAAACAAACAAACAAACAAAAACAAACAAAAAAGCCCAAAACAAAACCATACAGGGTGTCACATGCAATAATTCCTATTCTGAGGCATTTTTGTCATGATGTTATGTTTATTAGCCATCATTCCTACAATGTAAAGAGATTTTCCTGCATTAGGTAAAAAATAAATAAATAAATAAATAAATAAATAAATAAATCACTGAACCAGTTTCCTGTCTCTAATACAGAAACAGAACCTGACCATAGGCCATGATGTCAGCTATGTAGATAGACCCCCTGATCAGCCCACAAGATGCATGTCAGGTTGAAGAGGAGCACCATCAAGTCCCTGGAGAAGATGCCATCAGGAAAAGACAGACAAATTTTGTATATTTCCAATTTGTATTTCTTATTTCCCCCTTTATCTCGAAATTTTGCTCTAAAGATAAAGCATATCTTTAGGCAGAGGAATAAAAAGAAAGGATATTAAACATGGTCCAGCTGTCAGCCCTGGGGTGAGTAACAGTCTCATTGTGAGCAGACTTCATTTTCTAATGCAAAAGCAGAGATCCAAAGAACGCTGCTACAAAAATTACTCTGCTGAGTAATGGAAACCAGTAGGTGGCACTGCCACTCCACGTGTCTCTTCAGAGGTTCTCAAGCGGACATAGAGAAGAAAAGTTGCATTTGAAATGGCGAAGTGTTTTAATGATGCCAGTGCAAGGGTCTGCTAAAAAGAGTAGCCCCTTATTGTGTCAGTCAGAAGTAAGCTCCTCTTGGAAGGGGCTTAGCTCATTTGACCTTGGAAACTGAAGGCTTAGCTCCACCAAAGAGAGCAAAAATCAGAGGCAGATTTGCAGTGAGCAGAGCTTTCAATTCCCCCACAGAGAAATAAGGTTAGTGGTCTGGAGACAGCAAGCAAAAAAACAGCACAACTAAAGATATTAGCACTGGATAGCCCTGAGGTTAATGTGGATGATAAAAGCCACAAAACCCTACTACATACTAATTTGGTTTGTTAACTTATTACATCCTTGAGAGAATATTTTTTTCCCCTGCACTAGATGAAGAATCCCCTTGAGCAACAGAGATTTTTGTACCAGAAGATTAAGTAGCATAGAAAATTACAGCCCTGCATTTGTGCCGTTTGAGTTAAGGTGGTGTCAGCATTCCTATTTTAAGCCATTATTTTCAAGGGTGTGAGTTTGTCCAAGACTTACAGATTCGGCCCCTGTATCACACTTGTGGGACATATGTGTCTGGGTAGGCACACACAGGCAACCAGAACCACTACAGAAAGCACCTCATTGCAGGGTGCTCTTCCCCTCCCTCTCTGTTTCTCTCTCTTTCTGGCAGGCACACATGCCCATTAGCAACAACAACAACAAAAGAAAAATATATAATGAGTTTTAAAAAATGTTGCAAGATTTGTAGTGCAAAGAGTTAGTGCTCATGCATGACAACCAAATTGACAAAACACACTCTTATTAGCTTTTAATGATTACTTGGGTCAATGGTCTGTGAACTGAAATAGAGCTCCATAAAACTATAATGACCCTAATGGGTATTTGGGTAATAAATACATATATTTTCAGAATTTGTTGGCACATGGAAAAGAGCATTATTCGTAAGGGTCAGCTGGCTCGATTTATGATAACATAGTCAAAATATCTGAACATATATATGTGTGTGTGTGTGTGTGTGTGTGTGTGTGTATGGGAATCCACCATGTCACCTGCTGTGACACACACACACACACACACACATATGGTCTTTTGAAAAGTCACCTGCTATCACGCACACACACACACAAGTACATATATGGTCATTTGAAAAGTCATGATATGTTTTTGCATAGAAAAAAAAGAAAATTATGTCATGATTTTTCCAATGACCCAATATATATCCAATCATATTTTTTGTGTGCTCATTGCAATCATAAGGAAGGGAAGTTATTAAACACTTGCTGAGGTTTTGTTTTTTGTTTTTAATCATCCAGACACTGTTGTATGTATTAGCTAATTTACTCCCACAGGGACTTCTGCAATAATCCTGGCATAGTAGAAATTATTGTTTCCATTTTAGAGATAGGAAAACTAAGCCTTCACAAGGTAAAGTAATATTTTTGGGGTACTTGGTTAGTGAATGCCTGGGATTTTTATTTTGGATTATCTAATCAGAAACCCACGCTATTGTCACTGCAATGACTCATTATCTATTTCTTAGAAGAGATTTCATTCCCTTTCAATTCATATTTCTGAATTTGACAAGGCTACCTAAGCTCAGTTTCCTCATCTGTAGAGTGAGAATATTATCAGCTTCTCAGAGTTGTTATGAAATTGACTTAGCATAGCAGCTAACACACAGAATGTACCCACAAATGCTGACCACCATTACTGCTGTGACATTTGGCACAAAATGGAAAACATGGCCATGGAAAACAAAGAGCTTTGATTACAGCTACACCTTTCAGCATTTCAGGGAATTGTGCCACAGCAGTGCTAGTTTCCTTAATTTTCTCAGATTCATGAGGTGCAAGAGTAGAGTGCATACATTGATTTTTCAGCCAATAAATAGACAAAGACCAAGAAAGAAAACAGGCATGGAAAATTGCATGTCGATACTTAGAGAAACAAGGTGATTGCAGTAATTGAGCAGAACCAGGAGAAATCACGTGTGTGATTATTAGCTGCCCTTAGGGTATCACTTCTGGTTTTGTCATCACAGTCTTCGAATGGACTACATGGGATTTGTGTAGGTATCATACCTTCATTTCAAATCAATAGAGTCCATTTTTAAATGGACGATGATACACATGCAATGAAGCAGTTTCAAGAAACAAAAATAATACCAGGGTTTTGGCAAAAAGTGCACATACAACAGATTCAGCCTTCCGAAAGGCTTAGGAGCTTTTTGTAGGTCTTGATGGCAGGAAGTCCCAAAGGCTTTGATTTTTTGGAGGCAGAGAGTCCCCACCTGGGGAAATTAGGTTTGCAATCTGGAAGGAGGTAGCATTGGTGGAAAAGTGAAAGAACAAAGAAGAGAGTAGAAGGAAGGGCAGGTTAAGAATACAGAACAGAGAGAGGAGAATGTGCTTGAATCAAGCAGAGGTTGAGAATGAAAATGGCCCAGAGAAGAATCTGCCCAGCTTTTATATTTTAGACCAGTCATGAGTAACAACTTTTTGTCCAGTGGTTTCAAATATGCATGTACTATACCCTAACCACACACACACACACACACACACACACACACTGTGAGCTCAAAAAAAAAAAAAAAAAAAGAGAGAGATCCCTGAATCTCTGAGCAAAGAGCTGCCTCTGTGAGACCAGTAATATGCTAAGTGCTTCTGCGTTCATTAGCTAAACTACTATTACCATGGATATTACATTTTTTTCACATTAGGTAGGAAGAAACCACCTCTCAGTCTTAGGTCTCACAAAGCTAGTAAGAGGCAGAGCAAAGGTTAAAAGTGCCTCCCACCCCCCAACCTTCTGGGTTTTTTTCTAACTAGGTCAATGCTGAGTTTTCATTGTGGAACAAGATATCAATAGTGGGATTTTTCTCTGTGGTTGTTTGTGAGAGTAAAAATGGAGACTTACACATCAGAAGTGCTCTGAAATGTTAGTTAATCGTCACTCCCTCAGTCAGAAGGTTGTTCCTAACGCCTCCTAGTCAATTACCAAACAGGGCTTAATCAAACCCTTGGTTCTTTAGTAGAAAAAGGTGTTTTTTTTTTTTTGTTTGTTTTTTATAAGAAAAAAACCCAATTTTATGAAATAGCCTCTAAGAGACCCCAAGAGGTTGCTGAGAATCGAGTTCTTGGTTTCATTACAAATAAAAACAATAGAAGCTGCTGGACAAGGCAGGGTAATCAATTACAGGTGACTGTCAGGAATTGTATTTACTGGGAAGCAGTCTAGAGGCACAGTGATATTGAAACACAGTATGAGTTGTGCTGTTCCTTAATGGCTCCGGCCCTCTGGATATAGGCAGATGTGTGGGATATGGGCTTCTTTAAACTACATTATTCTACCTCCTGAGGAATTTCAATCCGTCTCCATGAGCTCATCTACATACCACGCAGGTTGTCACTAGTAGAAAGTGTGTCTTCGGAGGGGACAGGGATATGATTTGGAATAAGAAATCACTCCTGTTTAATGTAAAGGAAACAGTGATGCTAAGTAGAGAACTGTGCAAATTAACACCATCTGGGTTAATAAGGCTGATGTTGACAGAGTTTAAAATTGCTTCCCCAATTAAAGAGCCGAAGGAAATCTATATCGTTTGAGTCTCAATGAGGATAAACCAAATCGTGATGAAGATTCTTTGGTTTTCCAAAAATGAAAGAGAAGGTCTTGATTTAGCACCTTCCAAAGGAAAAGGAGTGGTTGTGACAGAACCTGACCAAGTGGATACTTCATCCAGCCTCATCTGCAGCAGCCAATCGTGGGGTGGCCTGGTCACACCACTGCTTTCCCAGCAGATTCTACCCAGCCTCAGCATGTTAGCTGGGTAGAATCCATCCTGGGCATGGATGGAAGGCAACACAATTTTTTCAAGGCTCTGTGCCTTGCAGTCAATGCTTACATGTTGTTCAATTGTCACTATAGCTACATTTAAAAACGAAAAGCAAGGCACAGAAAATTCAAGGTGTTTACGTCAAAGCCAGTGAGTGGCAGAGGTTGTATCAGGATGTGCTTTGTGGCTTGCCTCCAGGGAAGGTGTTCTCAGACTCTAGATTTTAGAATCTGGCTTAGTGGCTCCGTTCATTTTCTATTGACTAGTGACTCCTGCAGGGTGGCTGCAGCCACATCTGAGTGTAGCACCAACATCCAGCACCTGCCACAGACAAGTCATTTCACAGACATGACCAGGCTGGCCTGGTCCCTTCTCTCCTCTAATCACTCTTTAATTAACAGTTTATCTGAATTGACTTACTTAACTTTTGGAATTAATATAAACATCAAATCTGCCACTTCACAAGAAAGTCATATGCCCTGTGCTACTAAATGCCAATGTGGAAATGTCCTTTCTCGTGAGGTTGAGACGTCTGGGCCTCTTTGGAGTCATTTTTGCCAGGCCTCATTGAGAGCATCATTCAACTCATCTCTACCCTTTGTGACATGTCCTCAGAAGGAGCTTCTATTTCTTTTTTTTGGAGAGATTTTCGCTATAGGGTGCGGGCACTCACCAGACAGACAGAGAGAGACATTAGAGACAGAAAGCGAGAAATCACCCCCCGGGGGGATGGTCACGCCGCAATCCCTTCTCCTCCTTCTCCTCTCGGGATCTTGGGCACGCACGCACACGCGCCCAGCGTGAGTTTTAAGCCTCCGGGTCCGGGACGCGAACCGCGGTCAACTATGTGGGAGTCCAGCGACATAGCCATTACGCTAACTGCTGGTACCCCAGGAGCTTCTATTTCTAAAAGCTTGTTGAGACCAGCTGTTCCTACCTTTCTTCGGGAGGGAGGAAGAAAGTATTGTAGTTCCTGTCTTTGGTGTGATACACCTCTCTGCTGTGTCTTGCCCCTTTCTGCCTCTATTTCAGGGGCACTTAAACTGGGTCCACATGTGGGCTTTGGAGGCTCCACTAACTCTCAGGAACTGCTTGTAGACACATGCATATCATAGGTATCCTGCACATATTTCTGATGAAGGTTCTATGGCTTTAAATTAGATACTTGGAGAGGTCATATATTCCACTGAAAATTAGATTGCATGACTCTATGAATTTCTCCTAAGTGGGCGAATACTTTCTGCTATGTTTTGGGTCTTCTCTTTTCCTAACAATTTGTCTCTATTATACCTTCCATATTACATTTGATTTTTAGGTTTCTCTAACATAGTGAAGTAATAGAGATGCCTGTTTGTTGCTGCCTACTGACAAATTTTGGATGTTCAAATAAGGAAAATTTTTTGAAGGAAGACTATGTTTTCATAACTTTCCTAAAATGGAGAATGCATATTGACTGCTAATATGTCAACTTGTGAACAATTTATAAAAATATTATTATTATTTTGAAGTGAGTACAACAGTCAGAAATGGGGGAATTTTCACATTAAAATTGAGATCATTCAGGACCAGCAGATGGTGTAATAGTTATGTTATTGGACTCCCATGTAGTTGACCGCAGTTTGATTCCTGGACCTGGCGGCTTAAAATTCATGCCAGGCACATGTGTGTGCATGCCCAAGATCCCGAGAGGAGAATGAGGAAAAAGGGACTGTGGTATGGCCATCCCCCTTGGGGGTGATTTCTCATTTTCTTTCTCTCTTTCTCTGTCTCTCTGGCAAGCCCTATAGCAAAAATATTTTAAAAAATTGAGATTGTTTGACCTTTCTTAAACATTTTGAAGACGTATCAGTGATGAATTCATATTCTTGAATGAAAACCCAGTCCAGAGCTGAGTTTGATCTCAGTAAGCATCTCTATCTCTCCCTGATACCAATGCCACTTCTGAGTATTATTTATTACTGCACTTACATTGCCTTTTTTTTCTTAAAGTGATATTTTTCCCATTTATACTGCCATCTTATTAATTTGTATACTTCTTTCTATAATCATCTAAGCTTCGGATCTCTGTTCTAAAGTCCTAAGATGAGACTATGAAAAGAGGAAAGAGGAAAACGGCGCATTACTGTGGTCAACACTCCTGATGTTCATCTGGATCCCCCTTTCTAGGCTGATTCCTGCAGACCCCAGCTGCTCTGAGTGTTGGCTGCTAGTAGCTCACAGTTCCCCTTTCTCAGTTTCTTCAGCTTTGCCAGGAAAGTTACTGCCCTTCAATACCCACTCACATCCCAACACACATACCTTGTAACCCACAGCCGATGACTGATTAACCCTGGATGCAAAAGGGAGAGGAACTTTGTTGTGCAGTTTTTGTTCAGAGTCCCTGGTGGGGTCAGAGGAAAACAAAGGCTCCAGCTGAGGAGTCATCTTTGCTCAGCTGCTCTCCCCTGCCTGTCCTGCGTCCCTGCTCCCTATCTTCTGAGGCCACTCCCCGAGTCAATCCTTTGTAGGAGAACTTCCAGGCTTTTCTAGGAAATCCAGCCTGATAAGGGGCTGTTGATTTCAGGATGGATGAAATAGGAACCAGAATTGGAAATAGAATGTTCTAAAATCCTTGAACACCTTCACTAGTCTAGGGATGGCAAGTAAATTTGACTTTCTATATTAGTACTGTTAGATTAGTGTCCCCTACTTAGAGTACTGTGTTAGAAATAACTCTCAGATGTTTATCATGCCTGATTCTTGATTTATAGAGGTGGCTGACTGTCCATAAGGAGAGGTCAAAGCCATCGAAGGAAAAAAATGATTGTTACTCATTGTAGCATTATTGAGAGGCCCAGCTTGGCACCAAGGTCATAGGAGGAACGCTGGATTTTGGGCAGGAAGCAGAAGTAGGGGTAGGGGAAGCACTGAGGCCATGGGCTTGATTAAAGTTTCCTTGAGAAAGGCTGGACAGGGCAGGTAAACAATTTAGAACTGGCTAGTTTGAGTAATCCTGGCAGGCTGGGGGATATAGAGGAGCATCTCTCTAGTTGCCTGGGACCTGGTTGGTTTAGGGCAGGGGCCATATTGGCTTGGTGTGTGAGAGTTAAAGAGGTAGCTGGGGGTATAAACTCAGGATAGGTTGGCAAAATGTTCTCTACATATTAGTTAGCCTTAGGAGGGGTAGTTTATTCTGGGTTCATAATGCTCCCAGATGTCAGAGTATCAGGAATACAGACAAGAACAAGTATATAGTTAATACAACTGGCCCTGTGTAGAATGAATGATGAATAGGTAAATGCAGAGTCCAAGAAAATGCAGTTTGAACAAGGTGGCCTACAGACTCAAGGGGAGAGAAAGTGATGCATAAAGATCAGGTCTGCTGAGCTCAGGATGGGAAGGGGTGACACGCATATCCTTCCAAGCCTGCCCCTCTCTCCAAGGGCAGCTTGGACTCTGTTTCTCTCAGGAAGCCTCCCTTGGCCCATGAGTCAAACCTATGTGCCCTTTCTCTGAGCTTCTACAGCAACCTGAAATTATGTTGTCACATTTTTCAAACTGTCTTGTTTTTAACAGTTATTGAGGTTAAAATGTACAGTCTGATAAGTTTTGACATATGGCTACACCTGTAAAACGGTGGCCACAATCATGATAATGAACATATCCATCACCTTTTCCCTAAACTGTCTCATAGTTTTTTAAGCTCCTCCTGCCCCCCTGCCTGCCCTTGGCCTCCTCAAACACCACTCAACTGGTGTCTGTCGCTTTAGATTTGTTTGAATTTTTTAGAGTCTTATATAATTAAAATCATTCACTGTATTTTTTGCTTGTTTGTTGACTTCTTTCACTCAGCACAATTATTTTGGGATTCATCTATATTGTTGTATTTATCAATAGTTCATTTTTCTTGCTGAATAATATTTTATTATATGGATATGCCAAGATCCCCACCTTAGTGGCAATTTATATTTACTATTTGCTAGCTATTACAAATAAAGTTGCAGAGAGAACATTCATGTACAAGTTAGGAGAAAGAAAAGACAAGCCATAGATGAGGAAGAAATAACGTGAAGCCTGTTCCTGAAAAACAACTTGTATCCATAATATATAAAGGACTCTCAAACTTACTAATAGGAAAACAAGCCAATAAAAAAATGGGAAAAAGATCAGAACAGATACTTCACGAAAGAAGACTTGGGGATAACAAGTACACAAAAAGAGACACAGCTCAACATCCTCGGTCAATAGGGAAAATTTAAAACCAACATGAGATATCACTATACACTATTACAAGACAAACAGGTTGAGCATTTCTTAAAAAGTTAAACAAACACTGGGCTAGCAGGTGGCATTGAGGGTAAGGGGACTGGATCCTACATGGCTGACTACGCCGTTCTAGTCTCAGACCTGATGGCTTGAGAAGCACACTGGGTGCATGTGCATGTGTGCCCCAAATCCTAAGAAGCGAATGGAGAAGGGATTATGGTATGACTATTCCTGTGGGGGCTGATTTCTCACTTTCTCCTTCTATCTCTGGTGAGCTCATGTACCCTATAGCAAACTCAAAAAAAGAAAGGGGTAAACAAACATCTACCATATGACTTAGCTATTCCACTCCTAGGTATTTACTCATACTCACACTGAATTTGGATTTCTTTCTTTTACTAGAGTATAAGCACAAGTATCTTGAGTTTAGAGACAGTTTTTTTTTTTTAATTGCACTGTTTTATCTTTTTATTTGATGTATATATTCCTAGTAATAAAGCAAAATGAGCAGGCCGTTACCCTAGGATTACTCAGAGCCCTTATGCAAGCAAACCAAAACTCGGGGGGCACTTCTTACTTATAATTAACTAATGGCAAAGAGAGCTTTAGCCAATCACAGACAGTCAGCTAGCTGGTCGATATAACGAGGGACCTCCCATCAAACTGTACCTAAATAAGGTGAACACCCAGCTGTAGCGAGTCCTATCATTTCTTCAGTTTGCTTCTGTGTTCAGCCTATGACAACCTGTTGCTCACGCTGCTGAAGTGGAGTTCTCTGAATGTCTCCTAGTTTTGAGTGCTGCCTGATTCATGCATCATTCTTTGTTCATATAAACTCGGTTAATTTTATTTTGTCTTAAATTTTCCTTTAACACTAGTATCGTGTGTCAAGTCTGAGACCTGACAGTTGTTTAATTAATACAATCGCATGAATTACAAATGAACAAGAAAATATTTCTGAATTTAAGTGTCACTGGAGGAAGACTATCATTTTCAAAAACACAGATGAGAATTTAGAACTCTCATTCTCAGGCTTTGCCATGTTTCTCTTTGCATGTCTAGCAAGAAATTTCTCGAGGTCCTATTCAGAGTGGCTCCTGCCCACTACTTGAATGTGCTTTCCCAAATCAAGGTGAGCGCCTGTAGGCACTTTACCCTCCTGGTGGCATTTCTCTCGGAATGACTTAATAGTTACTGGTGTGCATAAGACTGTGGGGTATTTAAGAGTAGACTCCAGTCCTGATTTATTTTTATGTCCACCTACAGCCTCTCATTTAGCAATTTTCGTGTATATTTACTTAACTAAATACTGTGATTTGGTGAATTACACACAGCTTGATACACTAACCATGATCTTTATCTTAGGAAATACGAGCACTACACAAGAAGTAGACAATTAGGCCATTTTTATTCAGTTCATCAAAGTATTATCTCTGAAATTGGGCTCTGAAAGTTTTAGAGAAAAATGTAAAATGTATTTTTTCTAATATATGTGTTATTTATGCACACTCCAGGGTATGTATAAAATGTGGAAAATAAACGTGGTACAACACGTTTTTGAAGGACAATTCGTCAATGTACTAAAATTTTAAATTGGCTCCCCTTTTTAACTTAGTATCTGTATTTCTATAAAATCATCCTGAAGAAGAAAATAAAAACCTCCCAGGCTTTCTCACATATATTTTTTTTATATGTGATTATGCAAGGGACATAATTGTATCCACTAGATTTTACACTTAAAACAAGATGATTATGAGATAATAATTTTCTTGTGTTGTTTTGAAATCTTTTACATGCCATTTCTAATGGCATGGTAGCATAAATATCCTATTAGATGGTAGCACAATTCTCCTATTGTTGATGAGTTAGTTTCTATTCATGGGATAGGAATGGATTATCAATTTTGCATGGCAGACGTCTTTAGGATAAAGCTTTTTCTATATGTCATATTATTTCCTTGTTTATAGAATCACTTAATTGCACTTTAGGAAGGTTTCCAAAAGGGTCATGCCATTTATTGTACCCCCCAGAAATGCATATTTTAAGCACATTTAATAGCATTCTGAAAATTACTTGATTCTGAGTCAATTACATGATCGTAAAGAGAAAGGCTGGAATGGATGATTATTTCGTTCCTGACAACACCTAAAGATCATCTTCCTGCTATGTGTATTTTATTTTCACTATTTGCTTATTAAATAAGGCAGAAGTTTAAATATAGCAGAAAGCTAATGATTCTTTGCCACAGTTGATGTTCTGCAGAAGTTATAAGCACTGATTAA
Organism: Tupaia tana; assembly: GCA_026018925.1. Taxonomy (NCBI): domain Eukaryota; kingdom Metazoa; phylum Chordata; class Mammalia; order Scandentia; family Tupaiidae; genus Tupaia; species Tupaia tana. The sequence continues at coordinate 60,367,755 of JAKSZU010000013.1, forward strand.
GGATCAAAAGAATCTTACAATTCTGTGCTCTAATTTTTGCATCAAAGCTTTCATTTGGCACTCAAACATTCTTAATGATATGAAAGTATGACAAGCAATATCCTGATTAATTTATTTGCTCTGGTTTATGTGTTTTTGCTGCGAGGAACATTATTACCAGACTCTCCTGAAAAGTAGGATTGAAGGGATTTAGTCTCTTCTGCAGGTGAGCAAAACCACCCAATTTATAATCCAAAATGTGCCTTTATCCAAGTACATGATTTTCAGATTCACAATGAAAGAAGTACAGCTCTCATAGGGATAGATGAAGTGGGTTGGGGTATAAACTCTAAGCAGGAAAAAAAATATATGAAATATGACAGGAGAAAGTAAATATCTCTATCCCTCTATCCATCTGTCTACCAATCAGTCATCTTTCTATCCTTCTATATCATTTATAACAGTGTTAGGTATCAGTGCATTGTCTCACAGCTCTAAATCCACTGCTCTTTGCCCAGCTTTGTGATTTGGGGGCTGGACTCTATAATACTCCACCTTTGAGAGCTGGTTGAATGTTAGATTTTGTTAAAAGAACAGGCTAGAGAGACACTGCAGGAGAAATAAGAAAGAAGCTTTTCCTGTATGTTTTTCTCTCTTCCTCTGTCAGTTGTACAGCTGCCAGGGCTGTGTTGGGGGTCTTCAAATTCCAGTGAGACCCTCTCGTACCTCAATAAGAAGATTCCTGCAGACCGACTATAATCCCCAGTGGACAACTTCCCATGGATCAGTTTTTTTTTGGAGAGGTTTTTGCTATAGGGCACGTGCGCTTGCCAGACAGACAGACAAAGACAGAGAGACAGAAAGGGAGAAATCAACCCCCGGGGGGATAGTCATGCCGCAATCCCTTCTCCTCCATTCTCCTCTCGGGATCTTGGGCATGCATGCACACGCGCCCGGTGTGAGTTTTAAGCCACCAGGTTCGGGACGCAAACCGCGGTCGACTACGTGGGAGTCCAGCGACATAGCCATTATGCTAACTGCTGGTTCCCAGCCCATGGATCAGTTTTACCCAGCGGTACCTCAGTGAACTTCAACAACAACCCAACATGTGACCACCTACTGACCAGTTCTGGCCCACAGCGGGCAGTGAGGTTCTCTGCTATCGGTCAGGCTGCTTTTGTACCCTCTCGTATGAGTCCAAGCCTCACCTTCGGTAAACTGGTGCACTTCCAAAACTGTAGTTCCATCCTGTGTGCTTTCTTTCACCCTAGGGGTATAACCACTCCCAATATTTGATATGAATCTTCTTCAGCCCATAGAGTAGTTAATCACTTTTTACTAGCCAAGATTTTTTTATGAGAAATTTTTTCTAAATTCCTGTTGTGATTTATTTATTTATTATTATTATTGTTATTTTGGAGAGGTTTTTGCTATAGGGCGCGTGCGCTCGCCAGAAAGACAGAGAGAGACAGAGAGATAGAAAGCGAGAAATCACCCCCCAGGGGGGATGGCCACACTGCAATCCCTTCTCCTCCTCCATTCTCCTCTCAGGATCCTGGGCACACATGCACACATGCCTGGTGTGAGTTGAAGCCGCCGGGTCCGGGATGCGAACCCTGGTCGACTACATGGAAGTCCAGCGACATAGCCATTACGCTAACTGCTGGTCCCTATTTATTTTTGTGACTAGACCCTGAATGATACAATAACGAATAGTTATTGAGCTTCGGTTAGGTTACAGACACTACACTAGGTACTAGAGACATAGTAGTAAAATAATAGACAATATTCCTGTCCTCAGTGCCGTTTTGGTTTCTAAAGTGTGAATAAATAAGTATGGCAGAGAAATCTTTTTTGTTAGGGTGAGAGTCATGTGGTAGGATAAAAAATGTTCTATTTTAAAAAGTGATAGTCCCACCGAAATTCAAGAACAATAGAAATTAGTCAAAAGAGGTGAGGAAAGTGCATATCACAAAAGGAAAAATTTGTACAAGGACCAGTCTTGGCAGTGGCAAGTTGGAGGCCCCGCAGCATGGAAATCACTGCTGAGAGGCTAGAAAGAGGAAAAGAGACAGAGTAGGCAGTTGATATCTGAGGGCACTGGCAAAAATGTTAGGAATTATGGGTTTGACCAAATACTTACCAGGGTTGTTAAATCACTGAAGGGTTTTTAGCAAAGGAGGAATATGAGTGGATGCTTCTTTTTTTATTTTATTTTTAGAATTATTTAACTTTTAAAAAATTTGCTATAGGGCATGTGCACTCACCAGAGAGAGACAGATAGTGAGAGTGAGTGAGCGAGAGAGTAAGAGAGAGAAAGAGAGCAAATGAGAAAGCAAGCTAGGACTCAAACCACAATTGGCCACGAGGAAGTCCAGCAACTTAACCACCACATCACCTGCTGGCCCTGCAGAGGTTTCTGTTCTCATAATTAGAGTGGTGGTTCCTAATCCTGGGCACACATTTGAAACTCTTTGGGTGCAGAACAAAACCTGAGATTACAGTCTGATTCCTGGTATCTCCCCATAATTCATATGTTAGAACCTAATACCCTCTGTGATAGTATTAAGAGGTGGGGGCCTTGCTCTACCTTCTTGAGTGGAGTTAGTGCTCTTAGAGGCTGAGGGAGTCCTTTTGTCCCTTCTACCATGTGTGGACATAACTAGAATGTGCCATCTTTAAAGCAGAGACCACGCCCTCACAAGACACCAATTCTGCTGGCATTCTCAGCTTCTAGAACTGTGAGCAATAAATTTCTATTTATAAATTACTCGGTCCAAAGTATTTGTTCGTTTGTTTTTTATTTTTTGTTTATTACAGAGATATTTTTGCTATGGGGTGTGTGTACTTGCTGGAGAGACAGAGAGAGATAGAGAGACAGAGAGAAATCATCCCCCAGGGCAAATGGCCACACCGCAATCCCTTCTAGTCCATTCTCCTCTCAGAATTTTGGGTACACAAGCACATATGCCCAATGTGAGTTTAAGCCACAGGGTCTGGGACTCAAACCACAGTTGACTACATGGGAGTCCAGTGACAACCATTACATCAGCTGCTGGTTCCCCAAAGTATTTTGTTACAGCAACCCAATCAGACTGAGATAGTGGGCCCAATCTAAAAACAATTAAATCAGTCTTTCTAAGATTGAATATCAGGCATCAGAAGCTTTTTAAATTCTCCAGGTGATTCCCATGTACTGGCAAGTTTAGAAACCAATGATTTTGAAGAAGAACAAAATAGTATGGCATGATGAGGAGTAAATGTACCAATTTACAGACAAAGCCAATTTGTTAGGAGGTGAAAGTTTTCTAGCCTAAAGATACTTAAACTAATCTGCAATGCTATTTCCTTATGTCAAAATCATTTAGAATTTCAAAGGCACAGATCTGGTATTTTTGCTATTTAGAAAATGGTGACAAGTGGCAAATATTTTTCATGCATATTTTCTCAGATATTCACTCAAGGCAAAGGCAATATCACTGGGGAGTTAGGCGAATGTCTAATATTAAAAGAAATGCAATATAGAACTTTCAATGAGTTTTGCTTTTGTTCAAAAAAAGGCCTCAGAGAGTTAAGCAAATATTTGCTGAGTAAATGAATGAATGAATGACCTCCTTGTAATTAGATTCCTATTAAATAAAAATAAAGGAAGCATAGCTGCCACCTCTTACCTTGACTAAAATTAATTAAACATTAATTTCTCATCTGAGATTAACCTGAAGATTAACCAGCCCTTAGAGCCGTGTTTGAATAATTTACAAAAAAAAATCTATATTTAGCATAAGGGTGAGGAGTACCAGTACTGTTGATTTCATTTGTTTCCTGGCACTACAAACTCAGTCAGTTTCAAAAGAATCTTAAGCACTTTCTTTGACTGCACAGGTGTTTCTATTGCTTTCTAACCTGCTGTGTTGACCTCCAAACCACACTGTTTACCTTACTTTAGAGACTGAATCAGATGTACCACCTCTGGAGACCATGCAGGTTAAAGAAAAAAAAAATCATTAGGCTTTGCATTCTAGAAGCATTACAGATAACAAGGATAGAAATCATAGCATAGCCACTGCTAATCTCACTTCGATGGTACATCGTTGTTGTATGCCGATTACGTGGCAAGGCAATGATGCACCGCTGGATTGCTGTTGAGAGAGAATAAATTAATTGATTATCAGGGATTTTTTTTTTTTTTGGCCAACCTATAATGTGCTTGGAACTTGAAAATTAATGTTATTAAAATTCTCTTTTAATCCCCTTTCTGTAGCCCTTATTGTCTATTCCACTTCTTTTGACTATCTTAAAAGGTGCTGCTGTTTTCTCTAGCAGTCGATTGCATACTCGCAAATATCCTCCATAAGAGTAAAAACCTTTGAGATTACAGTACCAAGCTCATTAGAGAATACTTTTCTTTTACTCATGCACCTTTTGGGGATCTAGGTTCAGAGCTGAAGTATGCAGTGTTTTTTGAGCCATGCTGGAAAGAGGATTGGGTCGATAGGTCATCCCATCAAGAAAACATGTGACTGAAACCATGGTATATAAATTACTGCAGAATGCTGTAAAACAAAGACCACATAATTCCCTGGGGGTTCACTCTATCTTGTTTCACATACAGCTTCCTCATACATATTCCATAGCTAAATTATTGTGACTCTGAAAGCAATGTCTGAGGGTATCTGAATTAAAAAAAAAAAAAAGCCAATGAATAGGCCTAGCATAATATATAGCATGCGTGGCCCTTGAAATAAGACCCAGGAACAATTCTAACTGGTACAAAAAAGTAATTGGAGAATGGTATCTTAATAGCTAAGGGAATGAGGAAATCTTTCAATTGCTCAATTTAGGCTCAGTAAGTCTCTCACAGGGTTATACAAGACTCACAGCTATTTATGCATTACTGTCTGTACAGAGCTCCATTTCACTACTAGGAAGGCAGTGCTGGGTACCTCATTAATCATCTTAGCACTTATATCTGACCTTAATAGTCATGATAGAAGAAGAAAGTAGAGGAAAGAGAACAAGAGATGTAGGTGCTAGCTTTGGCTGGGCTATGACTGTGCTTAGAAAATTCATTAGAGTTTTTTGGAGAGGACACATCTAGTCTGACTTTTTGGTCAACACAAAGCATTGTCTGCTCCAAAACCTTATAGATTCATCTTTAATGTATGCACTTCCTTTAGGAAAGAGAAAACTCATTATTTATGGTATAGCTTGTTCTTTTGCTGGACAGTTCAACAGACAAAAGATTTTAATTATACTGAACCGAAATCTAACATGAAATAACAATCTGTTGGTGCTAGTACTTTGGAAAATGGGGGTTAGCACAGAGAAAACGCACTCCATGAATGTTACCATTATTCTCCTTATAACTGTCACCCGAAAGCCATATTACGTCATCATCCCTAAATAAAAATCATCTTTGAATCAAAGTTGATACAGCAGTAGAAAGAGCCAGTGTTTGGAGTTAGAAGACTTCCTTATGAATACTACCTTTAGCAATTAATTCATTTGTATTTTCTCTGACCCTCAAGTTTCTTACTCTTCATATGAGAATTTCTACATTATGAGAACATTCACCATAAAATGCCACCATCGCTTTGTTTTTCTTCCCAGTATTTGATTTTGTTAACATTTTTTTTGCTGTGACCAATTATCATCCCTTACAACCTTTTCTCCCAATTAAAAAACCCAGAAAGTCAATTCCGAAATGGCAGCCCACCCAGCACCAGCTCCTCTGAGCCATGCCTGTTCCACCTACCCTCTCATTAGCATTTGTCACACCACATGGACGTTTATTTCTATGACTGCTTCTCCAATTAGATTACAAGCTTGTTGGAGAGAAGAGTTTATATCACTGCTTCTTTTCATTAAACTGAATTAGTTTACCTATATTGGAGGATGACTACAAAGATTAAATGTTACAGAGAATGTGAAAAATAGTTTGGGAAAGATGCTGTGTCTTGCAAAGTTAAGGTTGAATTTTTGTTAATATACATTCCTCATTGAAGATAAAGAACTTTCTTAGCAGCTAAAGAAACCATAATGAGGTGATGAAGAGCATAAGGATGTTATTTTCAATGTATCTAAGATGACTTTATAAACTTTTGGGGTTCTAAACCTAACTGTGGTCAACACCTAAGCTTCTGCTTGTTCTTTCAGCCTTATAAGAAAATTCTAAGGGATCAGGGCCTCTGCTCTAGAATCATGGGATTCTGTCTTCTTCAATTCATTTATATAAGACTATAAATTTCCTTTAAGTTTTTATAAAGATCATTACTTTTTATTTTCAATGCAAGAACTTTTATTCACTGAATAATAACTCTTATAATGTAAGTATTTTCATCCCAACACTGCACCATTTCCTCTTTTTTTTCTTAGTTTCAAGAAAAAGAAATATCCTAAAGGGACAGGAGCCAGAATATTGTCCTATGAAAGGTTGGATAGTAAATTTTTTAAAGCTAGGTGGACTATAAAGTCTCTGTTGCAACTCCTCAAAGGTGTCATTGTAGCACGAAAACAGCCATAAACAATGTGTAAATGATTAGGCATGACTTTGTCCCAATCGTACTTTATTTACATAATCAGGCAACTGGCCAAGCTTGGCCTTCAGGTTATAGTTCACCACTCCTGATCTAGTGCACTGCCAGCTCAAAGTGTAGTCCGCAGACCCTTAGTATCGGCTTCACCTGGGAGTTTGCTCAAAATGAAAAATCTCTGGGGCCAGCAGGTGGCATGGTGGTTGGGGTGCTGAACTCCCATATAGCCAACCACAGTTAAAGTCCTGGACCTGGCAGCTTGCTTTCCCAACTTTTCTCTCTCTCTCTCTTTCTGATGACTATAGCAAGTTAAATAATAGTAGTAATACAATGATACAAATAATTCTTTAAGAAAGAAATCTCAAGCTCCACCCAAAACTACTGAATCAGGATCTGCATCTCAGTAGTATTTCCAGGTGATTCAATCGCAAAGGAAGTTTGAAAATCATGACTGCAGTTGAATAACACAAAAGAGACATCTGGGAGCATTTTGTCTCATGCTCACTGGGTTGGGCTGCCTTCTCAGAATGGAACTTGTGGGCCTTTTTCAGTCTCTCCTTCCTTTGCCAGCTTTCTTCTCTGGTACATTCTCACCCACTAACCGCATGCTCTGCTTGGGCTGTCAGCTTGCCTCACCACCTCCTCAGCCTAGCAGCTGCTCATTCCCCAGGTTCTGTGTCCTCAAGGGAGGCTGTTGGGAACTTGTCAGATGGAAAGGGTTTGGCCTGCTGGAAGCATTGCTGAATACACGACTGTGCCTTGTGTATTTACACAACGCCCCTGCCTACCCACCCGCTTTCTGCACCCACCTCTGCTTTCAAGTGTCAATGTAAACGGAGTTACAAATGGAAAAGGCAGAGGTGTGCTTTTTTCCAGGGCAGAGGTGCACTTTGAGCTTCAATATCCCATAGTGGGATACAATAATGATGAACACTTTTCTGTAATATAATAATGGCAATGATGAGAAAAAAAAAATTAAGAGTGCTAGGGGCAAAGCAATTGAGCTGTTCTAGCATTTTCTTAAATGGAACCTGGAGGCCTTAATTATGATGTATGTTTCTTCAGGTAAGACTTTCAAACAATTTGGAATAGGCAATTATGTAATTTTCCTGCTGTTTTCCATCTCCCCCTCCCTATTCTCTTTGATTCTTTTTTATTAATAGAGACTTACCTATTAGAATGAAGTGGCCCCCACACAACACTGGGTTGATTCAAATGGTACAAGGTAATGATTGAGCCTTGAAACCTGATGAAAAGTGTCCCAAGCTTTTCTGTGGCAGATGTACTATACTTGCTCCTGTGCTCACCAAGTGGTTGCCCAGCTGGTAGTGAAACACATCCAGTGTCAGACAACTCATCCACTTGGAGCCTAGGGCTTCTTATATACCAGGTCCTCGGTACATATTTATTGACAGCACACCGTATCTTACAGAGTGGTGCTTGTCATTTGGTAAGAGGTACCTTATTAAAATATCTCTTCCTGTAATTTCTACCTACTAGTCTTTTTTCTTTGTTTGTTTTTAATTTTCCAGAGGGTAAATGCACTTGCCTGAAGGAGATGAAGAGACAGAGAGAGGGAAAGTGAGAAAGCATCTCTCCAGTGGGGAATAGTCATGCTACCACCCCTTCTCTTCCATCTGTCCCTTCTTTGGGGATTTTGGGTATGCACATACAAGCACCCAGCATGTTTGTCAAGACACGAGGTCTGAGACTCGAACTGTGCAGTTAGCCATGTGAAATCTAGCCACTTTAACCACCATGCCATGTGATGACCTGTTAATCTTTTTTAAAAGGTTTATTTATTTCTTCCATGAGCAAGAGAAACAGAGAAAGGCAGAGAGCAAGACAGAAGTAGCATCTCCAAAAGTGTGTTGATGTTGCTATCCAACCATTGTCTCAGCCTGCCCTGGATCATGGGCATACACATGCCTGTCATATGCCAGGAAATCTTTGGACATGAACATGAAACATTCCCATGTGGGCCAAATCACAGAACATCACATTTTACTGCTGCACCACTGTTCAGCCCCACTACCTATTAACCTTCCTACTATTTTGTGAACCCCTAGTTTAACTCCTATTTGAGAAAAAAAGACAATCAATAAAAATAAATACAATCATGTAAAGTGCCTGGCACTGTACATTTGTTTTCTAATTTAATCTTCACTATAATTATAAAATGTTGCTTTTATTATTATCCTTATTTTAAAGATGAAAAAACTGAGGCTTTGAAAGAGTTCTTATCTCTAGTCTTATATTAAAAAGTGGAGGAATGGAGCCTTAAATCCAGGTAGTGTAATTGGCAAGTAAATGATCTTAACCATTAATAATACCATAGGGCTTATCATAGGAATTTAGGGTGTATAGGATTCTCCAATGACTAGAATTTCCAGAAACTTGCAGGCATCAGTTGCAAAGTGAGTCATAGACTCTTGAGGCCCATGCACAGGAAGCTATTATGCACGGGTCATCAGCAAAGGCATTGAAACCCGATGCTGACATCCTATTAGTCCCACCGAAGTGCAGCAATGCAAAAATTGCTCAGTTTGTTAGGGACTCCATTATAATCAAAAGCATGGCTCTGGTAAATACATAAATAGTAGTGGATTCCCTGCAGAGTTAGCTGGTAGGTCTCAGTGATCACTTGTTACTTCCTTGATAGTGAAGTCTCTAGGCTTTTTACCAAAGCCTCTAATGCAATACTGGGGTTGCCAGCTGTGCTCCTTGGTGTAAGCAATGCATTAACGGTATGAAAACTGCAGCTCACAAACCACTCCTTGAGCAATTGTGGTGACAGTAACAGACTGCTTCTGCTACCGTGGGGTAGGTCTCCTAGCAGAACATACAATTCCCAAAAATTAGAATAGCCTGGTTCACCTAGAAAGCATGGAAATTGACATTCCATTAGTATTTCTGTGGTCATAAGCCTGAGTAGTTGCCTGCAGCCCTGCTGTTTCAGGTAGTTACTGAGGCCAAGAGAGCTGGGAGAGAGAGGAGACTGAATAGCTTCCCAGCTACTCTGCAAAATCAAACCTGAAAGAGAGATGAAAAACAGCACACTATTTTTTCTCTTCTTCTGATTGATAATGACAAGACCTCATTATTTATGGGTAGACATCACAAAAATTGCCTTTCTGGATGGTGGGATAAGAGGTGAGAAATCATATATATGAAGTATAAGTGTTATACAAACACAAGGTGGATGTGATTATTACGCATCTTGGGTAATAATGGTTATTGCTGGATTGGCTTCTGGCAGAAAAGCAGTGTCTAAGCAAATAGGAAGAGGAAAGAAAATGGTGTGACAGAGAGACTAGAATGTATATGTGACCTGATAGCATGTTCTATCTCAAATGTCAGGTATAGCATGGGATTAGAGTATGATTTTAACCCGATTCAAACCAGGCTATGATGACTCGCAGCCTTCCTCTCTCTTTGAGAGTGACACACGTCACTGAAACAGTATGTTTGTTTCAGGATATTGCCCTCACTTAGATCATATCTAATTCACCTAGTTTTCCCATACTTTCATTGATCCAATCATCTTTCCATTGATACTTTAAAATTCATTCATTTACTCTGCAGATATTTACTGAACATTTACCATGTCCTAGGTACTGGTCTGCGCATTGGTACAAAGACAAATAAGATAAGACTCTGCCCTCAGTGTGTAGCAGGAGAAGAACAAACATATGCAGGCAAAAAGGTGTTACAGGTCCCATGAAGTCATGTGTATGGTTTACAGTGAGAGAAAGAAGGAGGAGGGGTCTGCTCTGTCTGAGAGGGAGAGGGACAGAAATGTATTAAGTTTACACAAGACCTGCTCTGTCCTGGAGGTGGTTATGGCTCTGTAAGGAAACTGTGCATATCTCTGATCTGATCCACTGTTACCTGACCCAAAGGTGATCTTGTCTTGTTTTCCTTATTTCCAACATGTATTGATTGCATTGTGCCGGGTACTGTGCTAGGAACTACAGATTTGGATGCTGCAGTCTAGAGGCAATTATACACTTAATTAGGTCTACAGAAGAGAGGTGCTCCAGGAAGAAATGAAGTGGCCTCTACTCATGTTATTGTCCTGGTCTAGAATTTTGTCCCTCAGGCCTCTGACCTCTCCTCCCACTTCATGGATCTGACTGGTAACCTGCCTTCATGCCCCAATGGAGTCATTACCTGCTATATCAGTCATTACTTGAGACCTGGGAGGTTTGTACATACTAACTGGTGCCACATGATGAGTCCTGGCCAATGGGATGTGAGCAGAGTGATATGTGCCACTTTTGGTAATGAATTCAAATGTTAGTGCCAGACCTTCAGAGCTCTCTTTGTCCCTTGCTTAGCATTCAGTACCACTGGAGTCAATGGCTGTTCCATCAGCAGGGTCTCTATGTAACCATTATTAGCAAATGCTCCTGAAAAACTGCAGTGGACATCAAGGGTTAGCAAGGAATATATTTTTGTTTTTTAAGTTCCTGAAATTTTCAGTTGTTCGTTAGTTTCCACAAAGTAACTCAAGGTGTCCTGATAATAAGCTTTTTAAAAAAAAAAAAAAAAAAAAAAAAAAACCAAAAAAAAAAAACAAAAACAAAAACAAAAAAACAAAAAACTTCATATTATTCTAAATAAGTTAGATATCTCACATACACATGTTACATATGTGTGTACCATTCTCTGCATATTTTCTTTTGTTTGTTTGTTTGTTTGTTTTTAAGAGAGATTTTTGCTATAGGGCACATGTGCTCAGCAGAGAGACAGAAAGCAAGAAATCACTCCCCAGGAGGGATGGCCATACTACAATCCCTTTTTCTCCATTCTCCTTTGGGGATTTTGGGTGTATGGGCACACGCACCTGGCTTTTTAAGCCACTGGGTCTGGGACTCAGACCACGATCAACTATGTGGGATTCCAGCGATGTAACTATTACGCTATCTGCTCTTTAATTTTTCCACCAATAAAGGGTTTTATTTGTTTGTTTGTATTACATCCTTAGAAAAAGAATTCCAAGATTTTCCCTCCTGTATGTTTTTGTCTTGCTTCTTCAAGGTCCATGATGCCAGCTGGGGTTGTCAGTACAATGAAACCAAACTGATGAGATAGTAGCAGGTTATTCTGCCCTTTCTCTAGATCTTTGAGATGCACATCAAATCTGGGACTGGTCACTCCACACTTGTTTAACCTGCCAGCAAGGTTCATAACAATTTTTCCAGCTCTGTGGTCATCGATGATTTCAAATTTGCCAATGATACCATGCTTCATCACCACAGTTAGAAGCCGGATAATGACTCTGGAGCATGGCCTCAGAACCTGGTGTTTGCCTCTCTTTTTGGCACTATTGATGCTCTTGAGAACATTTGCCAGGACATTCATGTGGATCATTATGGTGGCACAGAAAGATGGCGGAAAGAGCCTGCTCTTTAATTAAAAAAAAAGAAATCATACTTTCTTACACAATTAACTGGTTAGGTTATGAAACAAGATGAGCTATACCTATCTGAGGTCCTAGCACAGCACAGCGATTAGCACATAAAAAATAAGTGCTTGTGAAAGAATGAATGAATGGACAAATGAACAATAAACTGTAACTTGCTGCATAAAGTAGAACATGTTTGAAGGGACTCAACTCTTCATGTAAACACTATACTGCTTAAAGCCCAGGGCATGCATCAATGACTTAAAGCATTTCTCCCTCCCTTCTCTGACTGCTGTTCTTTAGTTTTAAACAAGATTGATATCAAATAATCCTAATTCCAATAGGACAAACTAGTTCTCCAAAGAGTCATTTTTTAAAAGTTTTTTTGGAGAGATTTTTGCTATAGGGCTTGTGCACTTGCCAGAGAAACAGAGAGATAGAAAATGAGAACTCACCCCCAGGGGGGATGACCACAACTTCTCTTCCATTCTTCTCTCAGGATTTTGGGCACACATGCACATACACCTGGCGTGAGTTTTAAGCTGCCAGGTATGGGACTTGAACCGCAGTTGACCATGTGGGAGTCCAGTGATGTAACTATTATGCCATCCATTGGTTCCAAGAATCAATTTTTTTTTTTTGGAGAGGTTTTTGCTATAGGGCAGGTGCGCTCGCCAGAAAGACAGAGACAGACAGAAAGCAAGAAATCACCTCCCAGGGGGGATGGCCACACCACAATCCCTTTTCCTCCATTCTCCTCTTGGGATCCTGGGCACACATGCACACGTGCCCAGCGTGAGTTTTAAGCCACCGGGTCTGGGACGCGAACCGCGGTCGACTACATGGGAGTCCTGCGACATAGCCATTACGCTAACTGCTGGCCCAAAGAATCAATTTTGTGAGACTTACTTAGTAGGAACAAAGTTCCTTCTTGCATTGACCTGGAATTTGCCTCATCTCCTTGGCCTACAGTAGAGAAAATATTGCTCCCAACTGTGTTGCTTGGACCTCCTGTGAGACTGGAAGTCTCTGATGTGGACAGTCTGTGGACCCCACGGACTCTGGACTAGCACATGTCTCTTAAAAACATGCCTTTGATGAAGTGACTTCTCTCATTGCACAAACACAGCAATTAACTAAAGCAGGTAAGATTGTGTCTTGGGAAGATAATGAGGTTTATTTCCTTGCCTGTATAATTTTCCTGTGTGTGTCTGGTATCCTAGCTTGGATCTCATCCAGCTCACCCCAGGGAAAACATAGCTGTATATTCCATAGTGCTTTAATGAAGTGCCCGCTGGTGTTAAGAAAACATCAAAGTTGCTCCAGCTTCAAAACAAGCTAAATTTTGGCAGCTGCAACTTGAGGGCAGTATGGGGAAGTCTGTTCACCTTTCCAGCAAGTGAACTAATGACAAGCGAACAAGGACCACCGCTGTCATGTGTCACATGTATTACAGAGCTCTGAGTCTCAACACATCTATTTTTATATGTGATCTCTTCATTTAGCTTAGGACATGGGAGGCACAGGACAGACAAGCCACAAAGGCCTTTCTCATGGGCTCAGGATCAAGAGACCTGTGTTCCTTGAGGAGGCTAGACAGTCTGGGATGTGATGCAGTAAATGCCATGTAGCCCTTGCCAACCACTCCCAACCTCCTCTTTCCCATTCCTATTCTGGGTCTCAAGTTGACTTGACAGTCTATTTTGCCTCAGGTATAAACTAATTTCCAGCTCTTCCTTAGAAGCCTGCTGAGCATTTATGCACAAAGTCACTAGCTGTGTGACTGAAGCAATGGCCCGTGCTTACTGCCACCTCTCTTTGTTATGCTTGCTTCCAGTACATTCATCTTGTTGCTAGTTTTTGTTTCCCTGACCATTTGTGATTGCCTGTGTTCTACCATTCTATGACCACTCATCCTTAAATTCTGGTGACAAGGACAGTCTCCTTTAGACAACTAGGGGCAAACAAATATAAATAGCATGATTTATAGATCAAAGTGCCAAAGGAGGAGGGAGAACCCCGTATAGCCTCCATAATGTTAATATAGAGACACACTCACAAAGTCAGGAAATGCAGAAGTTAAGTTGTCCATCTTAGTGCTGTTTGTCTGCAACTTGGAAGGATAATTCTGGGTTGCATTAAAGAAAATATAATCAAGCTGTGTCAACACGATAGTGAATCCACTTTGGCACATCTGCAGCGGATGGGCCCAGCTGGTAAAAGCAGTATGTTAATGAAGGACATTGGTTCAAATCCTTTGTAGAACTGTGTGTTTCCCTGGCCAATCCTTAAACTGTCTTATAGCCAGACACAAAAGACTTCATCCTGGATTTTTATTACTGAGAAAGGAGTAGGGGGGTACAGGAAGAAATAAATTGGCATAGGCATATGCTGACACAGATACAGTTAAGAAATTCAAGTCTTATGCCTGATCAGTATCTTTTGGATATATGCCAAATCATTTTTTTAATTCAGTTGATGGGAGGCTTCTGTTCAGAGTCAGCTTGTAGTTCTGAGCCAATCCTGTTAAACTACTCAGTCAGCAATTCAATTCAAAGACCATTTATTGAGTGCCTTCTGTTGTTAGTGAATGGGGAGCAAAGGGCTAGCATGTCTTATTTATCTCTATTCTTAGCCCTTAGAATGATGCTTTGTACATAGACACTTCATAAATATGTTGTGCTTAACTGAACTACTGTGTGGGGAAGGAGGACTGATACATAGTAAGCACCTACTGGGTACCAGGAACATTAGGCCCTGAGAATGCAGTGATGAATGGAACTGTGTCTGCCCTTAGGAGCCCATATTCAAGTCTTTCCTCCGTGGATCCTTGACATAGATGATGACCTGAAAGATTCAGCACTGACCTCAGGCATGCTCAGGACAGCTTCAGAATTTCCCAAGTTCATGATTAATGGCTTTAATGAATTTGCAGTACCCTCTTGGGCATCCTTTTTCCTGCACCTATCCTTAATCTGCTGGAAGGGGAGTATAGGCCTCCAGCAAGGACCTGGATGTGGCATAGAAACACGAAACTACCACTTATGTTTCACCTTCTCTTGGTTGATAGTTGACTTACGTTGGAGTAGAACAAAAAACTAATCAACCAAATTGGGTCTCTCTTAGGGAATCATTGACTTCCTGCATTGAGGTTGACTTCTTGGAACAACTTACGAACATACCATGGGTTGTACATGTATTCTAAGTCATTGTTTAATATCTCTCAGGTCTAATTTTCTGTCATCTTACAGAGCTATAAAAACAGCTATAACAGAAAGCAACTGTCCAAAAACTCTGATTAACCCCCTCTAATTTCTGAGCTCCAAATATCATCTATCCACACCTCTTCTATAAAAGCTATCATTGTACAGCAATAATTCATTGCTGTGTCTCCTACTTGGCTCCTTGAGGACCCAGACTGCTGTTAGTGAAGGCTACCCAGAACCACCTGTAGGGGGAGCTCAGAGTCATGATACTAGAAGCTGAAGCTTTCCTTGGGAGAAGTAAAGCATTAAAACCTTGACCTTCGATTTCTCTTTTTGAGTTGCCCCAAGCTTAAAAGGACATTTCTGTTTTGATGACATCTTCTTTGCTGCTAATTTGCTGAGATAGGCTGAGGAGTCCTCTCTACCCTACCCTTTAAAAAGTCAAACAGGAATCACAGTGTGTCTTAGGAAAATCATGTCTGAAGAAAGCTTCTTGCAGGGCTACCCACTACAGTGTCAGAGGGCACATTCACATAGAATATAATGTGAATTGTGCACCCTGGAGCTGCTTCTGTGAGCATCTACTTCTCCCTCCTTATCAGTTCGTCCTGTGCAAAGGGCAGCCAGTTCTCCAGGGTAAGACAGAGATGGGAATTTAGAACTATAACCTTAGTTGTGTTTACACCTGCCTCCAGAATCTTTGAGCAGAGCTACAACTCAGAACTCTGCAATGGGGACAGTTAGCAGGCAGTATATGATCCTAGGGGCACTTTATTGTCATTTACAATCACATCTTAACCTCTCCTTTGCCTCAGCACGGCAGCATCAGATATCCTGTATATGGTAGGTATTCAGCAGATGTTGGGGGAAGGATCCTACTGAATGACTGTAGTTACTCCTATAAACTCCTTACATAGACGTGCACAATGGAAATCATGAAAGATATAAAACAGCTTGCGGATTAAGGATCCACAAAGATACTTGACGCTCACTATTGGGCTTGGTTTGATGTTTTTGCTCTTCTCTCTCCTAATGTGGAACACTTCAGAAAGAACACAAATGAGGGTCAGTTTCCTATTCTGACTTTCCTAATTATTACATGTAGGATCTGGACAGGTTCTGAGTCGCATTCTCATCTGAAAAATGGGGTAATATTATCTCTCACAGGTTCTCAGAAGTTTTTATTACTATTTGATATCTGTCTTCATAACCTATTATCTGTGTCCTCCTTTGCACCCAATACCTAGTTTCCCTTTCCTACCATGTTTGGCTCCTTTCCATGAACTGTTAGTATGTTCATGGCATGCCATGGAATTTCTAGTTTTCATCCTGACATTCTAGATTTGCACTGTCCAGTATGGTAGCCACAAGCCAGATGTAGCCAGTTACATTTAAATTAAATAAAATGAAAGATTCAACACCTCAGCTTTATTAGACACACTTCAAATGTTTGATAGCCATGTGAGGTTAATGGCTGCCATATTAGGTAGTATAGCCATAGTACATATCCATGACAGCTTGAAGTTCTCTAGGTTCGGGACCAGCAGTTAGCATAATGGCTATGTTGCTGGACTCCCATGTAGTCGACCGTGGTTCGAGTTCCAGACCCGGTGACCTAAACTCATGCTGGGCGCATGTGCATGCATGCCCAAGATCTTGAGAGGAGAATGGAGGAGAAGGAATTGCAGTGTGGCCATCCCCCCTGGGGGGTGATTTCTCGCTTTCTCTCTCTCTTTCTCTCTCTTTCTGGCAAGCACATGTGCCCTATAGCAAAAAAACCTCTCCAAAAAAAGAAAAAAAAAGTTCTATAAGTTCATGGTATTCTAGATATTGGTTATTTATGATGTTTGAACTGTCACAGTTTGAGTCCTCTGGGAAACAGATTCTGAGGCAGAGATTTGCATTCAAGAAATTGGTTGAGAAGTAGTCTTGGGAACAAATCTGTAAATGAGGGAAATAGGGCTGGGCAAAGGGAGAGGATGATCTGCCAGGTAGGGGGAGATAAAGATGTGATACAGTCCCAAAACAAGCCTCACTCAGCATATCCCATAGAGAGCTCTGGACTCGAAATGACCCTGCAGAAGAATCTGGAATTGAGGCAACAGATCAGGTCCCTGTATGCCTGTGTCAACAGGCATTGGATGTTGGCTGCCCTACCCTCCTCTTGAAGAAAGGGCATGACTTGGGGAAGCGGCTTTCTTTAAAGGAGGAGAAATCAGTTATGAACTGCCAGCTGCTGGTACTATCAGTAACTGAGAAATAAATGCCTCGTTTCTGAGGACATGATTTGGGAAACAGGCCTCAGTGTCCCCTACGTGGCCCTGTTGGAACTCTGATGTGCTCTCCCTCTGCTGATACTTGAGGATCTCATTTTCTGGGCTTCGATCTCTTCAGTTCTCTTCTGCTGGTGCTTCTGTCCAATGTGACATGACTAATGGGTTATAAGTGAGAGAATTTTTCTAAGGTTCAAACATTACCTCTATCTTTCAAACTATGGTATAAATAAAGCCCAACAGAAATAATGCTGGAACTCTATATGTGTTATTTAATTGCTTGGGTCTTACCATCTTACCTTTAACATGAAAACAAAAGGGTGGAGAGGACAGGACTGACTCCACTGCTAGGTGAGCATTGGCACAGCCCTTTGTATTCCATGTAGAATGTCAATTACAGACTGTTGTCGTTGGATGCTTTGATTACAAGTAATAGTAGCGGATCCAGGTTAGTCTAAGTGAAAGGGGGAATTTATAAGATACTAGGTTATCTCAATGGAATCTAAGGGCAACACAGCTGGAATACAGTCCGTACTCTTATTCCAACTATGACTGTGTTAAAGGGATGAATTTTTTTTCTCCACTGTGACTTTCCCATGTTGAAAAATCTCTGTCATTATAGAACTCCAGAGCATTTTCCACTCTGTCACTCACTACCTGCCTGGGGAGGATCAATTTATTTAATTAGTGAATTCATAAGAGTAAAATTGGCATGTTTGGTTCAGTCTCCTCCTTCTTTTTGGGACCTATGTACTTGTGGAGGACACATGTTCTGCTCTGCTCCTTTATCCCGTGTATTTTTAGGTGTCTGGAAGGCGCCGTCAGGGAAAGGCTGTGGTAGTCAGCACTGACTAGGAGAGTAGGTCACCTAACCTGAGGTTAGAAATTAAGAAGCCAATTTTGCCACATTCCTAAAGCTGTAATCTCTAAGCTATATCCCAGGTAAGGGGGGTATTTTGATCTTAGTATGCATTCTGTCAGTCAATGGATTTAGAACATGGACAGGGAAGAGAGATGTTCTTATTGGGCTTTCTTGAACTCTAACACAACTCTCTTCTCTTTACACCTATTTCAGTTTAACTTTCGGATCGTCCACGCACATGGCAGAGATGACCCTAACCACATCCTTCAGTTTTAGCCACTGGAAGCATCTGCCTTGTTGCCTTTGAATTCTGAATCTATACCAGAGAGTATCTGGTTGATGTAACTTTGGTCGGATGTCTACCTTTGGTTGAATAAATTGTGTAGGACTGTAGGAGTGTATACTAAAATGACCTTTCTGGGTGGGAAATAGTTGTCAGAAACTGAGGTGGTTGTGACTACCCAAAATTCTTATACAACCATGGCAAGGGTTAAGAATTTGGGGCCTACTAATTGTTTTCAGTAAGTTGATCAAAAGATGGCTTCGAACACTGTTTTTAAATGGAATCTTCAGTTCAGAGCTGCTACATGTCTTTCTAGATGGAGCCCTGAAGATCATTTGGTTAAATAACCTCTTTAATTCACCCCCCACCCCCATAATCACATACTATTTAAAATTTTGTTACACACTTATGTGAGAAAGAAGAATAGAGGCAAAAGTAGATATTTCATGGAATGAAGTTATAGACAATAGGTAGTACACTGCCATCAGGAAGATTTTCCTATATTTAGAGTCAGATGTCTCCAAGTTTCATATAACTGATAGCTTTCAGAGGTATTTCAGGCCATCAAATAATCTCTTACTCAGATCATGATGTTACTTAATTAAATATATGGTTAAACTAGAGTATCTTTTATGCCTTGAATCCAGAATAACTCACATTCTCTAGAAATGCAGAGCCAGCTCAAAAAAATTCCTTTTATAATCATTAAGTTCACATGACCTATGTCCCACAAAAGGCAGGATATCAGGGATGAGCCACCCTGCTGAGAAATTAATCTTCAATCAACATGTGTATATGTGTCCTCTGGAAGTAACCATTGATATTTCATGTTTTCTTTTATTGTAGAACTGAGGGGCATGTTACACGTCAAGATGAAATCAATGTGAAATTGATGACTGAGAGGAACTTGGTCTTAACCATCTTGCAATGGTGCAACAACCAAGTGATTCTTTCCTCTGTCTTACTGAGCTATTTTATTTGCAGTAGCAAATACATCACCTAAAATTCTTTGCGTTCTTTCACAAAGTCTAACTCCTTTTTTTAAGTGCTCTTAACATCATCATTATAGTTTTTTTTTATTACAACATGAATATATACTCACTTTATAATGCTGGAAAATAGAAAATAAGAAAGATGAAAAATAGTCTTACTACTGTAATGTTTTAGACTATTTCCCGCCAGTTTATTTAGGCTTTAAAAAAATAAAATTGACTTTATTGTGTGTCTGTAATTTTGTTTCAGCTTTTTTCCTAACTACTATTATAGTAGGCATTAATCGAGTTGTTATAGCTACCCTTTAACACAATTCTTTAAAAAACTGTGTAAATATTCTCCACATTTATTTTGCCTGATTTCAATTATTCATATTTATAAATAATCCAAATTTATAGAACTGTATTCATGATATTAAATGTGTATATTACACGCTAAATTAAAATTACACACACACACACACACACACACACTTTTTTTTCCTTTGGATTAATCTGAAGTTATTGTGTCAATGTTTAATTTTCACTTCTTTGCAATTCAGGCTAAAAAAAATTTACTAGTAGCTTTACAAAAATATCCTCCCTTGGTCTGCAAGTCCTCTAAGCAAATAGAAGCATGTTCTCTTCATTTCAAAGAAGATGATTAAGTTTCTTTTCACTTTGGAATGTTTTGAGATGCTTTTACTTTCCCTGCCCCCTCACTCCCTAACACACAGAAAAACGCACACTATTCAATCATGGAAAACAGAAAGTTTCTGCTTATCTTGTCCTGACTGAGAAAGAACTCTCCTGGCAATTTTGAACAATATAGTTGAAAGTAAAGGAGTTTTAAGTGATTTTAAGTAATTTTTGTTCTTTCCTAAGGCACACTATATGCATTTGCTACTGAAATCAGTGAACTCAAATTCCTGCGGTGCTATAAACACATGATGGGCCCTTGTGGGATGGACGATAGTGCACTGAATTTGAAACAGAATGATCTGTCTCAGGTTCTGGTGCTCTGTGTCTGTTTCACACCAGGTGAGATATTTTATTTGAAATTCAACACCTTATTGGGTTCTGATATCGACCCTCTGAGCTAGCTGGGGAAGCCAAGGTCTAGCAGGGTAAAACAAGGACTCAATGCTAGCAAATGGCAGATTTTAGCCAGATTGACTCTCCTGACCCTGGGCGTTTGTTTTTATCATTGTCCCAGACTGTTCTTATGATTCCTGTTTCCCAGGATGAGCACTTAACCTCTCTGAGTCTACTTTGTCCTTTTAAATAGTGGATAATTGTAGCTACCCCACAGGGCTTTTGTGAAGATCAGATGAAATAATTTAAATTGAATGTGCTGTGTGAAGTGGAATATAAGTATTAGGAATTATGACTATGTTAATAAAAATAACTAATACAGTGTTTACTTACATAGCTCCTATTGACTTCTGAAATTGATATTTATGTGTCTATTTTCTGTTTTACAAATTTTTATTTTATCTGTTTTCCTTTTTAAAATTTTCCTCTAATAGCCCCCAAAGAAATGAGATGCAAAAACATCTAATAATTAAAAGTTAAGGTATTAGATTTAAGCAAAGCAAAATGCTTGGGTTCTTTTACACAGGTATCTCTACTTTGTCACTATTTATATTTTTCAGATGGGCTATTTCTTTGTTGTGGGGACCTGGCCTGTATACTATAGGATATTTATCATCACTCCTGTCCTCTACTCACTAAATCTCACTAGGAATAGCCCTGCAATGAAAAGTATCTCCAGATATTGCCAAACGGCCCTTGAGAATGGGGTGGAGATGCAAAAAACAGCCCCATTTGAGAACTACTGTTTTAACTGAATGTCTGTCTCACAAGATGCAAATTTTATTTAGTAGGATCTTGATTTGAGATATTTTCCCTTCAGTGTGTCAAAAGTATAATGTAGGAGAGTTAGTTCTGTAAAGGAAAATATCTTCAGCAATTGCTGCCTTAGTTTATTTAAATTTTACAATCTTGTTACTATTGCAGATGAACACCATTGTTTCTCCGACTGCTTGAACAAATTTTACCAAATGCCAATACCAAGATCTGAACACAAAATTGTAAAAAAAAATAAATAAATAAAATTAAAAAACAAGAAATAAAGACAAATAAAAATTCACACAATTACAAGTGGAAGCCTATTCTGGAAATAACAGCTCCTGTAAAATTTCCCATCTTTATTAAAATTTTGGTCTCAAGAATGAATTTGTGTTTTGCTGTTTTCAGTTCTTATTACCGTCATTGTCATAACAGAGAATGAGCCAAATTGCAATGCCTGGGATAGTCTGTCACTTGCAATAGCATGGGGCCCTGCTTTGACCTTCTGTTATTCCAGAGCGACAAGGAGGCACAGTCACTGACCAGAGAAGATGAAGCACTCTGGAGAGATCAAAGGCCATCGGGGCCTGAGTGACTGCAATTTAGCACTGGGGTTCTATTCAGCAGTTTAAATTGTAGTTGGTCTATCTGCCCAAAGAGCAACATGGCACATGGTTATGTGACATCATTAGCTTAGTCAAAGGCAATTCCCATCCAAAGGAGAGTAGAATAGGAAGAGTCCTGATATCTATTGATACCTACTTGGTGCTACTGGGCTAAGAACTTCATGTGTGTTTTTTCATGTACTCATCACACTAAACACAGGAGAGAGTATATCAATTTTTTTTTTTTTAACTGAAGGAAGTAAAATAACTTCCCTACAATCATACAGAGCTGAGATTCAGATCATGTGCTCTCATCACTTTCAAACAATGTGAGGGTCTTCAAAAATGTATGGAAATACTTATTACAAAAATCTATGTATGGGTTTCAAACTTTTTTGCACCAAAACAAATTTGTACTTTAATTCCATTTTCTCCTCATGTATTGACATATGTTCCGATAATCTCATAAGTATGACAACTAGATTCATATATTTAAAGCTTAATACATTATTTTGAAAAGGGCTATGTTAATTCTGAGGAGCAAGGAGAGAGTCCCACCATCACCTCATACCAGACTAGTCATTAAGCAAAGGGAGAATTCTGGGGGGGTCATGATAGTGATTTGGAAGTTTCTTTTTCCTAACACAGGCATTTGCTTTTCAAAGAACTCTAGGCCTTTGTGGTGTTGCTCTCTCTTTTTTTTTTTTTCTCCTTAGAGGAAAGATTCCTTATTTTCATCTTTTTAAGAATTATTTCATTTTATTTATTATTATTGTTTAAATTACTATAGGATCTCTCTCTTGCTCTCTCTCTCTCTCTCTCTCTCTCTCTGTGTGTGTGTGTGTGTGTGTGTGTGTGTGTATGAGAGAAAGAAAGAGAGAGTGAGGAACAAGTCTTGAACCACAGTCAGCCATGTGGGAGTCCAGAGCCTTGACTACAATGCCACCTGCTGGCCCAAGGATTACTTACTTTTTTTATTTTAATAATTACTTTATTTAAGTTTATTTATTTTTTATTTGATCAGAGATGGACAGAGTGAGCGAGCGAGAGAGAAAGGAAGTGAGAAAGTAAGCCACCAGGTCTGAGACTCTTTTCTGTGGTCAGCCATGTGGGAGTGTCCAGCATCTCAACCACCATGCCACCTGCTGGCCCCAGGATTACTTTCTTTTAATTACTTTATTCAATACACATTTATGATGCATTTTTATGTGAATGGACCAAAGCTAAGTGCTAGAAATAGCTATAAAACAGCTCTTCGAGGTGGTTAACAGACTTTAGAGAATATAAAAAAAATGCTTATTAATTTCTATAAAACATGGGAGAAATTCTAAAGAGATTAAGAAATGTTCAAATTTGGAACCAGTGGATGGTGTCATGGTTATGTTGCTGGACTCCCATGTAGTTGACTGTAGTTCGAGTCCTGGACCCGGAGGCCTTAAAACCCATGCTGGTGTGTGTGAATGTGTGTGTGTCCAAAATTCTGAGAGGAGAGTAGAGGAGAAGGGATTGTGATGTGGCCATCCCCCTGGGGGGTGATTTCTTGCTTTCTGTCTCTCTATCTCTCTCTGTCTCTCTCTGTCTCTCTGGTGAGTGCACAAGCCCCATAGCAAAAAAAAATTTTTTTTGAGAAGTTTTTGCTATAAGGCGCGTACATGCACCAGAAAGACAGACAGAGAAGAGAAACAGAAAGTGAGAAATCACCCCCCGGGGGGATGGCCATGCCACAATCCCTTCTCCATTCCCCTCTTGGAATCTTGGGCATGCACACACATGTGCCTGGTATGAGTTTAAGCCACCGGGTCCAGGACTTGAAACGCAGTCAACTACATGGGAGTCCAGCAACATAGCCATTATGCCAACTGCTGGTCTCAAAAACCTCTGTCTTAAAAAAAAAAAAAAAGAAACATTCAAATTAAAAAAAAAGATATAGTTCAGAGAAATACACGATCTTTTGACTTAGAGATCACAAGACAGACTTTGAAGACATTCAGAAGAGCAGCTGCTGATCTGAGAAGTGCGGACCAGGAAAACAAACTTCAGGGAAAGGCAAAGGTCACCAATGAGTATCTGCTCTGACTCAGCCCCCTTTCTAACCACTCACTCCTGAGCAACATAAGGCTTCTTTCTTTAGCCACTGCAGGCTTGCTATTTGCCAGCAAAGCAGTAGCCATTTGAGCTCGTCTTCACACATGTCTGATGTTTCCATCTGCGGAGCTCTGGCTAAGCTTCTCTTTGCTTATCCAAATGACATCATCAGCTCTTCCATCAAATCATTCTTAATTTCTCCACTAACTAACTGTGCATCCTTTTCTTTGGACTTGTCCTCTCATCCCACTCCTATTGCAGAAATTGGTTTAAACAACCCTATGATCCATGGAGCCCTCTCCTTGTGAGTTAAGTAGACCAGAGGTGTATGCCTCGCCAAATAAAAACCCCTTGGGTCAAGTAAATTGTGCCTCTCAATAACCTGAGCTAAGTTACACAGAGCTTTTCCAATGGCGTGACCTGGTATGTGAGACTGACAGTGGTATTAGTCTACAGGAGGTGAGAAACAGAAATCAGAAAACAACTGCAGCTTAGTTGTTCTTATTTCACTGTTTTAAAGTCCAAGAGATTTATAACCTAACACTGAGTTCCTCTTTCAGTTTAAGCTAATTAGAATGGGGTTTTTCTTTCTTTTCTTTCTTTCTTTTTTTTTTTTTTTTGAGAGGTTTTTGTTATAGGGTGTGTGCGCTCACCAGAGAGACAGAGAGACAGAAAGTGAGAAATCACCCCCCTAGGAGGGATGACCACGTTGCAATCCCTTCTTCTCTATTCTCATCTTGGGATCTTGGGCACACATGCACATGTACCTGGCATGAGTGTAAGCCACCAGGTCTGGGACTTGAACCGTGGTTGACTATATGGGAGTCCAGCAACGTAGCCGTTATGCCATCTGCTGGTCCCTAGAATGGGTTTCTTATCCTTCCAACCCAATGGGCTTGTACCAAAGCACCTGGCTAAACTGAACATCTCATTCCTTAAACTTTGTTTACTTAGTTTGTGCTATTTAGTTCCTAAATCTATTAGGTACTATTTCACAGTTACGTGACTGTTTTTATAGTGTGCATTTTCCCCAACAAGCTCTTTGAGGGTAGAGGGAAGCAGTTTATCATAGTGGTTTAGAACATGGACTCTGGCTATAGACCGCCTGCATTTGCATCTTAGCATTACCATGGCATTACTCCAGTACAGGCTGGAGTATGTTTCATTGACAGATAATCCTAAAATTTTCAGAGGCTTAAAACAGCAAAGGTATGGTTTTTGCCCATGTTAAAAAAAAAACACAGGACGCCTGTAGTTGCCACAGTCTCTTAGAAACTTAGGCTTATGGGGGCTCTATCCCTATACATACTCAATGATCATCAGGCAAAGAGAGTTGGCTCTTTGAGAGTCTGCCTATGTGTTATTTGATGACTTATGTACTTATTTTCTTGGCTAATAGTTATAAGGTCATGCCAAATTTCTCTTTCTTTCTTTCTTCCTTTTTTTTTTTTTTTTTAATGACAGAAAGTACATATATGTGTGTACATGTGAGAGAAACAGCACCCTCAATTGGGATCTGATCATGCTGCTGTCTCTTTCCCTCCAATTCTTCATCCCATCATTATCCTGGGCACATGCTCATGTATCTGACCTGTTTTTCAAGCCACTAGGGCTGGGGTTCAATCCTTGGTTGCCATGAAGGATCCAGCTTCCTCTGTGTAGCACTTAACCACTGTACTATGTAGTTGGCCCCCATGCCTAACAACAAAAGGGAGAGAAGTGCAATTTTTCATGGACCTCAAAGGAGATCTAAGATATTTATGCATAACCTTTAAGACTTACATTATCGGGATCTGGCAAGTGGCGTGGTGGTTAAGGGTGCTGGACTTCTACATGGCCAGCTGCAGTTCGAGTTCCGGACCTGGTGGCTTGCTTTCTCACTACCCCCACCCTCTTGCCCTCTCTCTCTCTCTCTCTCTCTCACTCTATCCCTCTCTGATCAAATTAAAACAAACACATAAATAAATAAATAAAGTAAAATAAAATAAAATATTTTAAAAAAGACTTACATTATCACTTGCTAGTGGTATAACTTGGAACTTGTTACCTTACTTCTCTGTGCCACAGTTTTCTTTTCTTTAAAATAAGGACAATAGTACTTACCTATTGTAGTATTCGATGTGATATATGTGAAATGCTTAATACAGTGTCTAGCTCATTGTTAATGCCATATAAATCATAGCTGGCATTACTTAAAAACAGAAAGTCAAAGTTCTTGAGTCATCTTATTCATATCCCTACCTGTGAATCAAAACTCCTAAAGATACTACAGTTGGCATGCTTCAGGGATAACATCTTGGTAGAATTACTTACTAATCTTCTTTCATCTCTTATTCATGTAGGCACAGAAATTTCAACTAGTGGTTGTTTGAACTGTTCTCTTGCCTCATAGCTTGGCTTTCTTCTAAAAAAATCAATTGTAGTGCAAATGCTAGACCATCACTTTTTCTCTGTAGCATTATCCTGCCTTTTGCATAAAATGACATTCTAAGTGACTTGATAGTCCAGAAGAAAGGAATACACATCTATTAGCTATTTATTGGGTCCATAATCCCCTTAATAAATTTAATGGCAAGTGCTACACTGAGTCTCTACAGAAGTTTGGTTTAGGGACTTTTATTCTTGTTTTCTGGAAAGATTTTCCTAAAGAACTTACCACTTCCTTCACACTCTTGGGAAAGAGTTTTCTCTTAGCTCAAATTGCTGTGCTCAGCATTGGCCTGGGGCAGGGTAGGGGAGTGGAGGGAGGTGAGGGAGAAAGCATAGGGTTAGCAACTGTAGAAGACTAGACATTACTTTCAGAGTTTATATCTGAAAGCTTTCTACTCAAACTGAGTATTGGCTAAAAACAAGAAAAAGAACCTTTTAGAAAAGCTGCTTTGAATAAAAAATGGCCTCTATTCTAATAGAGGAGAAATGTGGTTTGGCATCAACAGGGAATGGGTAAGATGCAGTGTAATCAGAAAAATGCAGCTTACAGCCTCATCCTGTGATCAAAGCAAAAGTCTGTCCTTTGAATAGCTAGTTGCTCAGATATTTGCTTTAGCATGCCCACCAGGGGGCCTCAGTGATTTTTTTCTCTCCCCAGAAAGGATGGTAAGTAGCATTTTGATCCATTGGTAGTTTGTGTTTGCATGGTGCCTGCTCTTTGTCTCCATGCACAGAGCTTCCCTCTTCTTTGCAGAGCTCTGCCAACCCCACCAGAAGCACAGAAGGTGAACAAGCCTGTTGGTTTGTGGCCATTACCTCCTGCCCTGAACTTAACTTTGACCAAGTTCAGTTGATGTTTTCTTTTTTCTATACAGCTCTCTAATTCCTCCAGGATAACGATGCTCCTCTTGCTTTGCTTTAAGTCATCTTTTGTAACCTTCCCTCTTCTACCCATTTCTCTTGATCGCCACTGGTCTTGCTTGGATGTCATATTTTACTTAAGTGTCATTCAGTCAGCAGGCTGGGTATTATTAGATTGTCAGAAAAGTCATGACACAGTTTTGTATAGAAAAATATGTGATAACTTTTCCGACAACCCAGTATTTTGTTCTGTTTCTCAATAGAGGAAAATAAAGATAGACTAAAGTAGGTGTGAGTCTCTCAGAGCAGCATTTGTCGGTGGTGCTCTCCCTAGTACTATGAAGATGAAATAGAAGTAGATCTGGAAACTGAGGTATAACAGTGTAGACAGCCTTGGGCTACCAGCTTTTCATGAAACATGTCAATCAGCTTAATGCTCCTATAAGTTTACTGTAACTATGCTCATTTTCCAGGTATTACAATTGAGACATGGAGGTTATGGGCCTTTTCCAAGTAGTAAACCATTATAAAATTACTTTAGCCTCCCTAGATTTCAGTGTCCTCTTATGTAAAGTAGAAAACTTCACCTCCATTAGAGTTTCTCAACCTCAGCACTGCTAATTTGAACTGGATAATTCCTTTGTGTAGAGGCCAACCTGTGCAATCTAGAAGAGTCGGCGGGGTTTTGGCACTTGAATTCGCCAGATGCCCACACCACCTCCCTTTACCCACACCACCTCCCTTTGCCCAGCTGAGACAAAGAAAAAAATGTCATAAAATTTC
Organism: Tupaia tana; assembly: GCA_026018925.1. NCBI lineage: Eukaryota > Metazoa > Chordata > Mammalia > Scandentia > Tupaiidae > Tupaia > Tupaia tana. The sequence continues at coordinate 60,395,887 of JAKSZU010000013.1, forward strand.
TCAAATGTCCCTGGAAAGGCAAAATTGCCCCTGGTTTGAGAACCATCAGCCTAAACAATTTTCATGGTAGTTTCTAGATTGAACTGTGCCTCCTTGGTTTCTTGCTCCCAGTTCATTTCCTCTTACTTTTACATCCTTCCTATTACTTAGTTACCCATTTGTAAACTGGGGATAATAAAAGTGCTACCTTCACATACAATTGCTTTGAGGATGAAATGAAGTAGTGGCTACCAAATCCTGAGATAAATCTTTGGCATATGCTAAGTACTCAGTAAAAGCCGGTGGTACTGTTAGAATCCCCCACCCCACAAGCAGATTAACAACTACAACCACAACTCACCTGAGACAAACCCTGTCCCAGCTCAATATGGGAGGAGAAAAGAAGAGCATAGCTACTCTGGAGACTCCCAAAGGAAGTCTTCTTTTTGCCAGACCTGCAGTCCATTTCTAACATCGTAGGCTGAGGTTCTTGTGGGGAAAATTAGAACAGACTTTAAATGTGGTCAGTTAATTGATGCAAATCACCTTCCTTTCAGTCAGACTTAGGTAATGGCCTATCTCAAATGACAAAACCCTGCTATTTGTCATTTTCACCAAGAAAAACCCTCAGCTGCTTTCCATCGGTAAATTCTGAAGAAAGGTTGATAGGTTTCCCTCATTTAAATATAGCATAGATGCATTTTTAAGAACCAGCTTGCTTCTGAAGGGAGTGGAATTGACAGACTTGGTCCTTGAATGCTCATTTGATAAACCGATGTTCATGGAGCTTGGCAGGGCAGTTTTTCAAACCACCTAGAGCATTTTCTCTTTCCTGCTTTAGTTCTATTTTCGACTCTTACTTTACATACTACCTACAGCCAAGGCCAGTGATTATTTTCCCCAGAGAGAAAAACCAAGAATATGTATATATATATTTTTTTTTTTTCTGAAAAGTTCTAAAATTCTTTTCCTTTCCCCACCCCATAGCAGACCATCTTATCTGAAATATATATGTATTTGCCTTCTACTTATCTGCCATACTCCAATTGTTGAATAAAGAAATTTTTTTTTAGTGCAAATCTTTGATGAATAAGCTTTGAGAGCAACTGGGCTAGGACCAGAAGTCTTTCCTTTTAAGTGATGTTTTCACTTGAATGTTTGAGGCTCAATCTTGGCCTTCAGAAAAGAAGACCACTTCTATTCCAACTACTTTTGTCTATCTTTTGTCCCATCCAATTTCTGTTCTATCCTTATCATTTAGCCTTTTTCTTTTCTCTCTCTCTTTTTGATGAATTTCAGTTATTGTCTACAGGGTGCAAAGGCAAGAAGAAAGGAACTTTTTCCATGCCTGTCAATGCTCAGAGAGAACTCATACATAAAGACAGTTCTACCATGGATTTACTCCACAGATGCTTATTGGATCTTGTCATGGAGTTAGGATTGGGCTTTGGTAGGTATATCAAATGTATCAGTTTAAACATTAGCAATTTTTAAAAATTAAAGTTATCAGGGTTTTAAAAATGTTAATGTGGAGGCCAGTAGGTGGCATGGAGGTTAAGGTACTGGATACTATATGGATGACTCCTCAGTTCAAGTCCCAGACCTGGTGACTTGAAAATTACATCACACATGTGTGCATATGTGCCCAAAATCCCAAGGGAAGACTGAAGGCAATTATAGCATGGCCATTCTCTGAGGGGTGATTTTCATTTTCCCTCTGCCTATCTCTGGCAAGTGCACATGCCCTATAACATAAACTAAAAAAGTAAAACAAACAAAAGAACATGTTAATATGAATTGTGACTCTCAGAAGAAAGATAACACATAGAAGTTTCTCAAATACATAATTGCGTATTCCTCTTTTTTTTTTTTTTAATAGTTTGTTGCCACATATTTGGAAACTACTGTTTTAGGATATTTTACTTGTGGTATTCCAGATGATTCTTGGAGTTCTATATTATTTTTATAAAAACAGTTTTTCTTTAATGTTGCTTCATGATAAAGCACATGCATGCATATGTGTGTGGGTGAGAGGGAGAGATGAGTGTCTGCTGTAGGTTTCATGACATTACAGTCCCCTTCCTCTAGTCCTCCAGCCTGTCAGACCCTGTCATCAGCCTGATGTGTCTCAGGCTCTCCATGCCGGGAATTCACACCATGGTCACCGTCTGGGATCCAAACTCTCTTGAGTGGCACCATCACTGTAGCACTCTGGAGCAAAATCTGAGTTCCCAATTATTGATATTTTAAGATTAAATCTCTTTGTACTGGGCTTGAATCCTGAGCCTTCTGATGGCTATAAAGAAAATCCATTTGCCAAAGGACAGAAAACATAGACTAGAAAGATTTTTTTTTTCAAGAAAAATAATTCTCTAGGAAATTATTAAAATATATAATGCTGTAGGGCTGGCTCCTTGCCTTGGTGGTTAAGGGAGCTACATCGTACATGGACAACCATACAGTTGGAGTTCCAGACCTGGTGGCTTGAGAAACACACTAGGCACACATGTGTGCATGCCTAAAATCACAACAGGATGAAGAAATGGAGGAGATGGGATCATGGCATGACTACGCCTTGTTGGGAAATGCTTCTTCCTTCTCTCTCTCTCTCGCCGATGAACACACATGTCCTCTGATAAATTTAAAAACTTATACACACACACACACACACACACAATGCTATACGTTATAGATTTTTTGTTTGTTTTGAGAGCTTTTGTTATTGGCTGTGTGTGTTCATCAGAGAGACAGAAAGCAAGAAATCATCCCCCAGGAAGACCGGCCATGATGCAATCCCTTCTCTTCCATCCTACTCTCAGGATTTGGGGCACACACACATACATGTCCAGCATGAGTTTAAAGCTGCCAGGTCGGGAACTCAAAACCATGTTCGACTATGTGGGAGTCCAGTGATGAGCCCATCAGTGTGTTCAGGTAGATCCCAAGGTCTGTCACATGGTTCCAGTATTGGGCAGTGGTGTCACCTGTGTCACTATGGCAGAGTTTCTTCATTATTCATTTAATAAACGAGATATTCAAAGTTACTTGCTTGAATCATTCATACTCTGGCCCACAAATCAAAACTCCTGGAAATACCATAATTGACATGCTTTGGGGATGAATTCTTGATAGAATTACTTACTAACCTTCTTTCATATCTTATTTATATGTGGACAGAAATTTCAGCTAGGGGTTGTTTGTGCCTTACAGCTCAGTTGTTTTTTTCTGTTTGTTTGCTCGTTTTTTATTTATTTATTTATTTATTTTATTTTATTTTATTTTATTTTTTATTTTTATCAACTGTATAGTTTCCTTATGTGAAGAGGGATATTATTTTATGAGCATTTATTTTTTTGACATGTCTCAATTAGTTTGTGAGAGAAAAAAAATTCAGGTTTTTTTTTTTTTGACTTGACTCAATCAATTTGTAAGAGAAAAAATTTCTAGTTTTCTTTTATTAAGGCTGTTACATAGGTAATGGGGATTAATAATCATGGAGAAAATTCTATTATTCTTAGCATGGATAAAACAAGTATTCTTCTTTGGTATTATTTCCCATCTACTGAATTTCAAAAGATGGCAGAAAAAAAAGACACATAAAAATCAATTCCTAAATCCAAATCGTTGTCATAACATTTTTTTCTTTTTTTTGGAGAGGTTTTTCTATATGGCACGTGTGCTCACCAGAAAGACAGACAGAAAGTGAGAAATCACTCCCCAGGGGGATGGCCACATCACAATCCCTTCTCCTCCATTCTCCTTTTGGGATCTTGGGCATGCACGCACATACGCCCGGCGTGAGTTTTAAGTCACCAGGTCTGGGATCGAACTGCAGTCGATACATGGGAGTCCAGCGACATAGCCATTACGCCAACTGCTGGTGATATCATTTAAAACATTTTTTTCACTATTTGAAAATCTTTTGTCATTTGACTTCATATTGATGTAAACAGCTACTTTCATTCAAATGCTATTTTCCTGTATTCTTGTCCCAGGAGAGGTAGGTCTAGGTGAAAAGGCATTGACAACTGTCCAGCTCTTACAATTTTGTGGCTAAAGTTCATAGTAAGTAACATTTTTTTTTTTTTCTTAATTTGCCAGAAGGTGCTTGCACTCACCAAAGGGAGAGAGGGTCATGCCATTATCTTCATTTCTCTATCCTGTGGGGTTGGGAGGACACACGCCTGTGTGCCTGGTGTGCTTCTCAAGCCACTGGGTCTGCAGTAGGCTAGGTGGGATCCAGCCCCTTCAACCACCAGGTCACAAGGCTGGCCTAGTACTGACTTTTAAGTGTTTGTCAGTGAGTTTATTAAACTTTAAAAAGATATCAATGGCTCATATACACAGAAGTTAGAACAGCAAGCATTTAGTAGATTATATATTTAATTTCAGTGAATGGTATTGTCTAGTTAGACAATTCTCAATTATTTTAAATTTTATCTACCTAGAGCTGTAGTCCTTTGTCAGTTCTATGGCATGGCTGGCTCATTTCTCATACATTCCTTTTCATTCATATTCATTCATTTATTCTCTCTCTCTCTCTCTCTCTCTCTCTCTGCATTCCTGTTTTGTTGTTTGCTTAGTGCAAGTCTCCAATAGTGTAATTTCCTGCTGGGTTCTCCAGCTGTGAGACACTCCCTTATTCCCCCTCCCCCATCCTCCAGCTGTCTCCATAGGCAACATCAAATTGCTGATTTTAACACATTTGGCTAGCATTTAGCAGGGGCCAGGGATTCCTGTTAACTTCTAAAATGTGTTTATGATGCAAAGACACATTTTGCTCCTAATTAAGTCTTTCACTAAAGGGAAGAATAAAAGGGTGTAGAGGTTTGAGATTTTAAACAGCCACCATCCAGAAAAGGGCAGAGAAAAGTCAAAAAGTAATTCAAGAGTTCAAAGGAACTTGAAGCCCACAGTTGTTTATCAAGTCAGGGGCGAACCATTTCTTGCCTTGGGTCAGACTGAGCAGTCTACGGGTAAAGCAGCAGAAATACCTGTTAGGCAGGAACCCCTAAAGTGGACAATACAAGAAACTTCTTTTATAAAGGCACTGATTCTCACATACATTCCAATATCCTGGAGGCATGTTGTCACTTTTGAAACATTCACAACATGCAATGGCAATAAAGAGACTCTTTGTTGGCTCCATTTAAAGAGGAAAATTGAGATGCAGCAGGGAGAACCAGGAAGCATCCAGTCAGCAAGATGGCAAGGAGAATTTATCTTAGATGGCAGGTTTGAACATTTACTTTAAGGCAGACACAGTGTTGCCATCGCAATACAGGAGGTGCAATATTTATTAAAAATGTGTTGGCCCAAATTTGGTCTCAAGATTGTGTCCCATGAATCTCCATACTCAGTAAAAGTAATCTGAATGAATGAAAAAGCTTCCAGACTAATACCTGATACATAGTATGTTCAATATATTTATATATATTTTCTGACTTTTTTGATTGCTATTTTGTAACATTCCTAACTTGGCATACAAGGAGGATAATAATACATAGAGCAATAGAAAAACTTTTGCATTATCCCTGCTACAGCACCACCTACAGCAAGATTTATGGAAAATCCATTATTCCTGTAAACTAGTTCATCCCTTATTATGTCTATGAAATCCAAAATAAGCCCTTGGAGCTCTGGGAGTTCCTAATAAAGTGTACACTTTACCTTGAGCTCCATAGCTTCTCCAGTTCTTCCCAAGTGTGTTACTTTAATTCTTCCTGGAGGTAGATGTCAAAACAGAGTTAGAATATAGGCACTGTTCTCTTAATGACCAACCAAATTCCATTCCTAAGAACAGGTCCTTACTCGAAATGGTTGCTAAATGAGGTTTATTTTTATTTTTATTTTTTATTTTTTGAGAGGTTTTTGCTATAGGGCTTGTGCATTTGCCAGAAAGACAGAGACAGAGAGACAAAAAGTGAGAAATCACCCACCGGGGGCATGGCCACGTCACAATCCCTTCTCCTCCATTCTCCTCTCAAGATCTTGGGCATGCACGCACATATGCCTGGTGTGCACTTAAGCCACCAGGTCTGGGACTCAAACTGTGGTCAACTACATGGGAGTCCAATGATATAGCCATTACACCAACTGCTGGTCCTGATAAATGAGGATCTTAAGAGCAGATGTCTTGTGGTGTGTCACAGCACCACAGGTATGTGTTTTTCAGTAGATATCACATGACATTACACTTGAGTAATGTAATTTTATTCATACAAAAAGCATATATTAGATAAGCACCAGAAAGCAACAACACACACAACACGGTAATTTAAATCTGATATAATAATTTATTTACTTATCCTGAATACTACTGTGGGTGCATAATAAAGATTTATAAATGAAAAACGTGTTCTTGTATGACTGCAAGTACTTCATGTTGTGAATAACCAAGTGTGGGAATGAGACAAAGACTGAGAAAGCTGATTCCCCACGTTGGAGACTAGTTGTAAGCCTGAGGGGTCACTAAACAGGTAGGTCACTGAGGGAAGAGGGACTGTGTAAGAGGTTTACTATGGGAAATACCAACAAAAGATAATAGGAAAAGGGGGCAGACATAGGTAAGAAAAACCTCAGATCTGGAAATAGGTTTGCAACTATGGAAAGGGAGAAGGAAGGAAGAAGGATTTGTTAGGAAGAGCCTTAGATTATAGGGGAGCCCTAAGAACGTCTTGACTAGATCAATAGGGAGCCCAAGAATCAATAGAAATCCTACTTTGGGTAGAAATGGCCTGCTTCTAGTCCTTAACCATGCTTAGTTTGGCTGGAAGTTGCTCAGAATGAATGTAGCCTTAGGGTAAAATGTACCAGTGGTGAGCCAGTTGGAGGTTGACAGCTAACCAAAAGATTCTCTTTTGCAGGGAGATCTGAGCAGTACTCACCATGACGCCATCCACTACTACATTACCAGCTGTGACATACTATTTCTAAGAAGGACACTTTCCTAGAACCATTTTCCCAATTTCCCTGAGAGCCCATCTGACCTAATCTTACCATGCCTTACATTCCTATTTTCCCCATTCACCACCAAATGTTCAAGATTACCATTATTATTGTTCAAACCATTGTACCCATATAGCATGCTAAATCTCCTAATGACATTTGACTTTATATTATTCTCTGCTCACTCAAATTCTTCTACTTGATCTTTTGAACTCTTAGGTTATCATGAGAACAACTGCCCACATCCTCAACTCTTCTCAAAACATTCTCTTCACTTAGTCGTTCTTTTTAAACCTGGCTCTCACCAAGGACTTGCTCTCACCAATGCTCTCACCAAGGACTTTCAAGTGGTGGTTACTTTTTGTTTCTTATGAACACAAACCGGGTATGGAAAGTCTTGCTTACTCCTCATTTCTATTTCTAATACAGTTCTCTGCTTTTCTTTCTTGGAAAAGCATCTCCATTAAAGAGTGCATCAGAATATGCGTCTTGCTTTGTTATAGTCTTCTCTCCACCTCTTGGTTGGTCCTTATTCATTCACAATTTAGTGCTGTCTTCTTTTTTGCCACTGTTTTTGTTGAAATGTTTGAGAACTTTACATTTCTGTAGCTAATCTGTTTAGCTTTGGCTGTTCAGATGGATGACTTATTCCTGCTGCTATCTAAATCCAACCTTTAGTTGGCTCTGGCTCCTTCCCTTTCTCATTTACTCTTACAATGATTTCATCTTTTCTGCCTTCAAACATCCCTTTCACCATTGGATCTTAAGTATATAAGCAGTAATAAAACAAATTGCTTCATCCTAAAATAAGACCTCCGTCTTGACTCATATTTTCCCTAGCTATTGTCCCATTTCTCTGCTCCTCCTTAAAGCAAAGTGTCCCATTTATATCTTTACGCCATCACTTCCATTTGTCCCTTTTAATCCATTCCAATCAGGCTTTTATCTCATCTACTTCCATATTCACTAATACTGACTTTTCCAATGTTACCAGGGACCTCTAGATTGCCAGATTCAATGGTAACTTCTCTCTTTTTTTTTAATCTTCTCAGAATAAATTGACATAGTTTACTACCCCCTTATCTTTGCACTATTTTCTTCACTTGGGTTCAGTACCCCATATGTACTGGGTCTTTCTACTCCGTCATGTTTCTTGGCTTCTTTCCAGTTTTTGGCTTTTAAATATTAGCAGTTCCTGGGATTCATTTGTGGTTTTTCTATATCTTGGTTTATACTGAATTCATAGGTGATCTCATATACTTTGATTACCTTATTACCCTCTTTATATCTCCAGCTTAAAAATTCCCCACTGAATAATATGTCCTACATACAACTGCCTAATTACAAATCCAACAAATGCACCTGAAACTTAAAATAGCTGAACAACATCTTTGTATTTTTCCCACCCCAATGTCTGTGCATGCATTTGTGAGTTCATGTGCACACAGACGGTCCTCCACTACTTTCTTCCACTTAGGAAATGGTATTATGTTCTTCTAGTTGCCCAGGCCCCACACCTAGGAGTTATGCCTAATGTCTCCTTTTCTTCACAAACCACATTCTTATATTTTGCCAGTAAATCCTGTTGATTCCAATTATATCCTGAATTTGACCTTTTCTAGAGATCACCACCAGTAGCATCTTCTTAATTGCAAATATCATTTCTCTCCTAAACTTCTGCTATGTTTCTAGTCTCCTCAATGTTCTAACCTTTTTCACTTTCACCTTCATTATTTCTCATTCTCCACAGCACAGACAATAATTTTGCAGATATCAGAATAATTTCACTCCCCCATAGGGATCACCATAGTCAGCCCAAATACATATTTCCATCTAGTTGAAAGAGAAGATAATTAAATTTAATGAAAGTGTACATTGATCTTTTCAAGTTCTTTCTCCTCATGTTTGTCCCTACGCACATGCTGTTCTTGAAACCTCCTAAGACCTTTCCACTGCTGAATCCAACCAACCTTCATCTGTCCAGTCCTTCTTCCACCGTTCAGGCTCCTGTCAAGACATACGTCCTTCTCCAAGTCTAATTCTCCCAAGCAGAATTAGTTTCTAGATCATCTGTGCCTCACTGTACATAGTTTTCACATTTTTATGGCATCTGCCATTCGGTCTTATAAATTCTTTTTATGTGTAAGGTTTCTTTTTTTTCCCCCATTGTCTTTTTAACTCCTTATGTCCCTACAGTGTAGCATGATAGCATGATGCCTACACATAGTAGAATAAATGGGCTTTTGATGCATAATTAAATAAATTAAGTTGGTATAAAAATTAGCTTCTATTACAGAAAGAATATGATCACTCAGTATGATATTAAATGGTTTCTTACAAACAAAAACATCAATAGGTTATTTATTTATTTATTTTTTGGGGGAGAGGTTTTCGCTATAGGGCGCATGCGCTCGCCAGACAGACAGAGAGAGACAGAGAGACAGAAAGCGAGAAATCACCCTCCAGGGGGGATGGTCACGCCGCAATTTCTTCTCCTCCATTCTCCTCCCGGGATCTTGGGCACGCACGCACACGCGCCCGGTGTGAGTTTTAAGCCACTGGGTCCGAGACATGAACCATGGTCGACTACGTAGGAGTCCAGCGACACAGCCATTACGCTAACTGCTGGTTCCCAACATCAATAGGTTATTTAGTACCACTCATTAAGGGCAGCAAAGGTCACCATTTCTTCATTAATGAAGTCAGAAGAATTGATAAGGATAAAGTCCCCATTATATTTATTTAATCAAGGTAATGTAAGTAGGTCTACCTAATGAGAAAATCCCAAGATTAGTTGTATGAAGCTTGGTTATAAAGAAATAACTAAACTTTTTCTGGCTTTTGAAAATAAAGGCTATGAATCTGTTTGCTGATTTTAAACAGCTATTAAACTCTGTGGCTCCATTGACAATATTTATCTTGGTTCTAGGTAAAAATAAACCAGAAGACAAAACACAAAAAGTCTAAAATAACCTTTTGTTTCAAAATTATTGCTAAACTATAGACTCATTTTCCATTCATTTTTAAAAAACAATGTCTGCTCTATGTAGTAAATAGTATTTTAATATTTTCTGCAGAAGTGTGAGTGGTGTGCACACTAAGGGGTAATTCTTAGGAATAGACTTTTAAATTCAATTCAGCACTTTTATTGAGAATGGAGAAGCTTAGAAATTAAGCCAGCAGGCATCCAAAGCCTGTGAGAACACTACTGGATGCATTCTTAATTAGAGCCAATAAAGTGTGTTTTTAGGGAGAGCTTTCCCACAGAAAACTCAATGGCAAAACTCAGAAGCAGCAAACAAATTAAATTCTCTATATTAACTGCTTGGCACACTGTTCTTAAGGAGTTATTTAGCCCAACATGACTGTTGACAAAATTTCACTCTCAAAACTTCAAATAACTTTAAGATAAAGTACTAATGTCTTGTGTATTTTCTCCAGATATAAAACAATCCATACTAATTTTGAGTCTTAGCAGGTTAGTAGAAGAAAAGAGTATACTGGAACAAGAATGAGGAACAAAGGAGGAATGAAGGCTTAAAAATTTTGGATTTCGTTTTCATTATTAATTTTTAAAAATTAATTAGGCACATTTATGTTATGACTTGGAATGTTTCTTACTTTTCTTTCTTTCTTTTGGAGAGGTTTTTGCTATAGGGTGCATGTGCTCGCCAGAAAGACAGAGAGAGACAGAAACTGAGAAATCACCCCCAGAGGGGATGGCCACGCCGCAATCCCTTCTCTTCCATTCTCCTCTCAGGATATTGGGCATGCACACACACGCGCCCTGCGTGAGTTTAAGCCACCGGGTTCAGGACTCAAACCGTGTTCAACTACCTGGGAGTTCAGTGACATAACCATAACACCAGCTGCTGGTCCTAGATTTGTAATATTTCTATGTCACACTGTATGTGTTTGTGTAAGCATTAGAATAGGATTAGGAAGAGTAAAAGAATACATTCCAAATGTGAACACCTCTGGATAGTGAGCCTGCAAGTAGGAAGATGAAACATTCCTTTAGAAAATTATTATCCATACATTATTTCTTAAACTTATATAGAATACTTTATGATTATGAAATTATAACTAAAATTTTAAAATTTTTACTAGTTGACTTGTGGAAAATCTTTTTTGGAATTCACTTGTGTGAAGCACAGATAGAAAATACACAGGTACTATTCACAGGAAATGAATGTAACCAGGTCTACCTAATGAGAAAACCTGAGGTTAGTTACATAGGAGGAGGTGTTATGTACTATTTTCCAAGTCTGATATCCTATATAGCATTTTTTTATTTTCTGAAGACACGTTAGTGGTATGCACTGATCCAGTAAACTGGTTATCAGAAGATTTACTAGTTGTAAGCTTTTCGAGGCCCTGTGTTATATCTCATCCACCCATCTATTTATTTATTTATTTATTTATACAACTCATGGTTTAAACACATTATGCCATATTCTCTATACTTTGCACAGTCTTATGCCTAAACATTTTTTTCTTGTATTGTTGAATGTGTGAGTCAACAATTATTAGTTACTCATCAATCCTCTATATAGGTCTCCTCGAGCTTCTCTTTGTACCTTTACTCCTAACAGCACTTTTCACTCTAGTTATACTTTTAATTTATTTTTTTCTAGAGAGATTTTTGTTATAGAGCATGTGCACTTGCCAGAGAGACAGAAAGTGAAAACTCACCTTCCAGGGGGGATGGCCATACCGCAATCCCTTCTCCATTCTCCTCTTGGGATTTTGGGCATGCATGCACATGCACCTGGCATGAGTTTTAACCAGGTCCAAGACTCGAACTCGGTCGGCCATGTGAGAGTCCAGCAAAGTAACCATTAGCTCATCTGCTGGTCCCCACTCTAGTTATACTTAATAAAAATTTAGGAAAAGCTTAAAATCATACCAAATGGGAAATAGTTCGAAAGGAGAAAGCTCCAGGACAACAGCATGGAAGTCTTCAAATACCTTATTGGAGGGACTTACATATTGTTCGGAGAATTTTCATGAGGGCCAGTGAGTGAAAGCTTATGGGAGATTTCAGCTTATTATCTTGGAATGTCCTAAACTGCTTTGGGATACATGAAAGCACCTAACAAGGCTATGTAACCTGTTGAGCAAGCTGAAGAGAGCATTTCACCATGCATGGATGACTAGAGTGGGTGCCTTTTTTTTTTTTTTTTTTTTGAGAGGTTTTTGCTATAGGGCGCGTGCGCTCGCCAGACAGACAGAAACAGAGAGACACAAAGCGAGAAATCACCCCCCAGGGAGGATGGTCACGCCGCAATCCCTTCTCCTCCATTCTCCTCTTGGGATCTTGGGCACGCACACACATGCGCCCGGCGTGAATTTTAAGCCACCGGGTCCGGGATGCGAACCACGGTCGACTATGTGGGAGTCCAGCGACATAGCCATTAAGCTAACTACTGATTCCCTAGAGTGGGTGCCTTTTAAGGTCTCTTCTAACCTGAGAATTTTTTAGTTGAATAAGTGAAGAACAATCTATCCTCCAACTAAGACTGCATTTAGTATGAGCACTAGGCACTTTAAAACTGAATATTCCAAGAGCCTTTTTGGAAAGAATTTTCATGTTTACTTTTCAAAGACTAGGGTAAATGTAAAGCCAGGGAGAGAGATTACTTGGGGAAAATTGGTAAATCGGTTTATTGTTGGTATTTCTGTTTCTACAAATGAGCAATCATAGGAGGCTAAGAGTGCTGCTTTATTTCCTTGATGAAAGCATTTTTTCTAGGTGTGTCTCTTTAAGCTCATGCATATTAAATGGATAACAAAGAACAAATAATTAGCTTCTATGTGAACAGAGAGCACACAGCCTTTTCAACATATCAATCTAATTATGTTTGAAGAATGTAGTGAGAATTTTGAGTTAATTATTAACCACCAGTATGTAACAATTCTTAATATTGAAACTATTATTGCCTTGCAAATGATTATAAACCAAAAAATGTTAAGTTTTTTCTTCTGAAAAGCAATGCTTAAAAAGGAAGTAACATTATTATTTATAAAGTCCTAGCCAAGCTCAATTTCTACATTAAATTGCCGCTGAAGAATTTACGTAGACTGCACTTGTGTTTATTGCACAGTGTAAACCATATAAACAGAATAATACTATGTGCTTCAAAATAAGTACCTACTAATGTAGTAAGTACCTGAAGAAATACCTAATTATTTTTTATGAACCCATAATGGTACATGTGGTATTTCACTATTTTATTGCTTCAATAATCAATTATTCTTTTACTCAAAATGAAAAAAAAGGACATTGATGCGATTTCAGTGGAAACTATTCAAATCCTAACTAAATTATTGATATAATAAAATCAATGAATAAAGTATCACAAAATTAGAGAAAGCTAAAAGAGCCAAGAGAAAGTAAATATAAAAGACTCTCTTGGTTTTAGTCCAAAGGGTAGAAAATGAAGAACATTTATGCTTTTCAATAGCACAGACCGATGCAATTGGAAGGAAAAAGAACTACATGAGGGTTTGTGTTTCTGAATATCTATTGCAATTATGAAAGTTTGAAAAGTATACTGACACATTTGATACAAATTTAGTAATCAAAAATGTATATAAATACAGGAAATGCATTGATAGAAATCTCTTTAACACATTACTTTTTCACTAAATTGTGCATCATTTACTATTTCCAAAAAAAAAAAAAAAAATGTAAAACTCATGTTTTTGCTTTTGTAACAGATTAAAGATACAGTAGAAAAATCCACAAAAGATTTCTGTTGGTAGTTTTGGTAGAGTAGCTATCAGGGAGGGTAATGAAATAAACAAAATACCTTTTAAAGACATTAGAAGAGCTGTTAAAATAACCAGGTGCACAGGGGCTAAATTTATAGAGAAAGGGAAACCGTAGAAGGGTGAGCTGACTTTAACCACATTCCTCTGGAAGGCATTTGCTGACTTTGGGTTCAGAGTCCGGGGCTGAGAAACCATGGTTTTCCTAGCACAGAGGCTTCACTGACAGGTAAGGAGCCAACAGAAGTTTGGGGAGTCTGTGGAGAGACACAGTCAGAAACTTGGAACCAAGATCCTAGTGACAATGATGGTGTGTAGAATTGATCCTGATAAAGGCTCATTTCTTAAGACACTTGTTGAAATCTAAAGCTGAAAGAAACAGAAGACCAGGAAGCCAAGCACAAAGCTTCTAAAAATCAGAGGACAGTGCTTTAAGGTACTGACCTGGAAAGATTTAAGTTAGGACATACCATGTCGAAAGACTGTGACAAATGCACCAATCTCAAGGTCTGAAATCCTGGAGACACACCCTATAGGAGCAAAAGTGAACTAGAGGTAAATGGAACCTTACCAGGCTTGCTGCCCAATTCTGATTCAGCCAAGTCTAGCAGAGAAAAGAGTGATCCTTTTCTAAACAAAGATAAAGATTCTTTCTTTTTTGAAATAGATAATGCCTGACATTAAACAAAATAGTTCTAGGCCTGAATGCATGCAGGACCATATTCTAAGAGACCATATTTTAAGTGAAGAGAACATAGATGTGACTATGGCAAAGCTAAATCTGAAATTATAGATCAGATCATTAGCGTTTCAGTTCCAAACCAATCTTTAAATTGTCATTCTATTGTCAATATATGCAGACTTTGTGAAAACTAGTTTTTGAGTATAAATATTTAGATGGGCTTATTCAAAAAGCATTAATTTATATAATTCAAAATTTTAACTATATTAAAAGCCAAGATTAAAAGCAACAACAACAAACATAAAAGAATACAAAGATTCTCAAGTGATTCAGATAGTGTAGTTAACAGAAAGAGGATTTAAAATAAGTATGACAGAGCGAACAGAACAGGCCTTCTTTAAGAGACAGCTCCATGGCTCCTGCCATCTAGCCATTTGGGGGGAAACGGAGAAATGAAGAGGTCCCATTGATAATTCGGCCTCCAGCATACAAAACTCGTGTGATTGAACTTCCAAGTTTGGGAAGAAACTGACCATCCACCAGATGACTAGAAATCACTGCAGGACCACAAGAAATTTGGGGAAGCAGGAAAATACCTCTCCTCTAAGGGAAACGGATAGCTCCTCTTTATCCACACACAGTTCAATGGAAATCATAGAAATGTCTGATAAAGAATTCAAAACATTAATAATGGCAAAGCTTACAGAGATGGAAGAGAAGAGAGACAAGGAACTGCTGAAGAGGAAGGAGAAAGGAGTTGAAGAGTTCCAGGAGGTGAGGAAATTCATGCAAGATCTAAAAGAGGAATTTCACACTTTACGAAAGAATCAATGGAACTGTTAGAGATGAAGGCTATAATACAAGAAGTCAAAATTTCCCTTGAAAGTATTAAAAGCAGACTAGATCATACAGAAAAATAGAATCTCAGATGTAGAAGAGAAAATTGCTGGCCTAGAAAAATCCACTATGAAGACTGAGAAAATGGCCCAAAAATTTGAGAATAACATACGAGAAATACTAGCTACAATTAAACATCCGAACATCTGGATAATAGGCATCCCAGAAGGCGAAGAAACTCACAAGGGCATTGATACTCTATTCCAGGAAATCCTGCAAGAAAACTTTCCAAACCTGGAGAGGCACTCAAAGATTCAGTCCCAAGAAGTACAGAGGACCCCATACAGAATCAACCCTAGAAGATCTTCTCCAAGACACATTATAGCCAGATTGACCAAAACCACAGACAAAGACAAGATACTAAGACTGGCAAGAGAAAAACGGCAAGTTACCTACAAAGGGTATCCCAGCAGACTAATGGCAGACCTCTCATCAGAAACAATGTGAGCGAGGAAAGAATGGGAAAATATATTCAAAGTACTAAGGGAAAAGCAATTTCAACCGAGAATTCTGTACCCAGCAAGATTATCGTTCATTTGGGAAGAAAAGACACGAACATTCCTAGATAAACAAAACCTGAAAGAATTGACCAGCACCAGACCAGATCTCCAAGAAGTTGTTAAGGGAGTGCTATGTCAGTAAAATTAAATGCAGACACACAGAAATAAGAGTTCAGATACTAAGAAAATGGGCAACTTAATTGTAGGGACAAAGTCTGGAGTTGAGTATTATATCCCAGAGTTCAATCTGGAAGATCGAACCTCAACAGAAACAGAAGAAAGATTAAGTACATGAGACTGAACTGATGAAACAGCATTCTGTGACTTGACTAAAATATTGCTGCTTTTCTTCTAAGCTTTGTTGTCCGGTTTTAAGGATTTTTGTCCTGTCTTCAACTGTCAATAGATTCATGTACCTACTATTTGAACAAAATATTAACCTGTTTCTAGGCTTTAAGTTTCAAGGAAATATCCTTACCAGTTCAAAACTGCTTTTCTTGAAACCATCAGCTGAACTTGCTATTGAAAGTAGTTAGATTACTTATGATATTGTGTGATCAACGAAATGTTGGGGGAAAAGGAATTGAAGACAACTGTAGACATCAGAGATAGTGCAATAAGAGAGTGGAATAGGGCAGAGGGTCAGACATGAGGTAAAAAACATATATATATATGAAAGTATAAATGGAATATTATGGATGATAACATGCATGATTAAGCCACTATGCAGTTTATTCTAGATGGGAAACCACATTTAGTATGTTGTGATGATGCTCAAGAAATGAATGTAAATTAATAAAAAAAATTTCAGAAGAAAAAAAAAGCATTAAAAATACCTATTTGATGACTGCAATAAGCTATATAGCCCTAGCTAGGTGCTACTTTATAGTATGTTCATTC
The DNA here is from genome assembly GCA_026018925.1 of Tupaia tana. Classification (NCBI taxonomy): domain Eukaryota; kingdom Metazoa; phylum Chordata; class Mammalia; order Scandentia; family Tupaiidae; genus Tupaia; species Tupaia tana. The sequence continues at coordinate 60,412,567 of JAKSZU010000013.1, forward strand.
TATTCACTGAGGTTTATGCCTAAAGTCAGACTTCTGTTCATGGATATGTACATATCAGCTGTGCTTGCTATTGAAAATATTTATATTTATTAAGATATTTAGTGAAACAATAAAATGGGGGAGGCATAGAAAGCAACAATAGATACCAGACACAGTGTGGGAGGAGGGTGGGAGATGGCAGAGGGTGAGATAGGGAATCAAGGATGGGAAAAAAGGCAAAATACACAGGAAACAAGAAATGGAAAATTATTTGTTGACAATAACACATATGTTGATGTGCTTGATTGAGCCAATATACAATGTATTCTGAATGGAAAAATCTCATTTTGTATGCTATAATGATATACAGTGAATGAATGTAAATAAATAAAAAAAATCCATTCAGCCAAAAAAATAAATAAATAAAAAAAGTATGACAGCTATGACTCCAAAGTAGAGGAAAATATGGGAAAATAAATGAAGAGATAAAAGATGTCATAAAAAATTGGAATATCCAGAAAATCAAATAGAAATTTTAGAATTGGAAAATGTAATAATTAGTCCAGCTCCATGGCCTCGCGGTTAAGGCAGCCAGATCCCACATGGCTGACTTCACAGTTCAAGTCCCAGATCTAGTGGCTTGAGAATCACGCCAGGTGCATGTATGTGCATGCCAAAAATCTCAACAGGATGAAGAACTCGAAGAGAAGCCATTGTGGCATTAATCATTTCCCATGAGGGTTTTCTTTCTTTTCTATCTTTTTCTTTTCTTTTCTTTTCTTTTCTTTTCTTTTCTTTTCTTTTCTTTTCTTTTTTTCTTTCTTTCTTTCCTTTTCTTTTATCTCTCTCTCCCTGCCTTGTATCTCTCTAGTTAGAGTGAATACCTGACATATTTTTTAAAAATGAAAAGAAAAATATAACAACTGAAGTAAAAAGTACAATAAATGAAATAGAAATCCCAGAAGAAAATAAATAGGAAGAGGACAGAAGAATGTTTGAAGAGTTAAATAACATAACAGGAAAGAAAATTACATTCCAATTTCTCTCTAGCAAATTTATTAAGCTGAAGAGTTATGATTTGTATGTTTTTTAAATTTATGTTACCTTTCAATAAAATATTTGAAAAGGCCAAATACATGTTTTTACCCTAGCAAAATTTGATATTTTATTTTATTGATGTATATATTATCCATGATACTGAAATTGTTGCCATCCTAGCATTTAACAGAAAAACTAAAACAGAATAGCAGAGATTTTTAATATTACTTTTATATTTTCTGAGTTAAATTATTATTATTTTTTTTACAATATAAAAAGTTTAACATGGAAGGTCCAGAAGGTGGCATGGTGAAGTCGCTGAACTCCTACATCGCTGACTGTGGTTTAGGTCCCAGAACTGGTAGCTTCCTTTCTCACTTTCTCTTTCTAGCTCTCTTTCTGGGCAAAATAAAAAAAATAATAATTATAATAAGAAATAAATAATTCTTTTTAAAAGAATATAATATAGAAAATAAAAACGTCTCTCTAAAATTCCACTAGGTGTCTGGGTGCAGTTTTAGTTTTTCAAATAAAAATAGAATCAAATTAGATATAATATAACAATCTGTACTTTGTTAAAATGTATTATAAATATCATGGAAAACATTTCAACCTAAATTATTAAAAATAAGTTGATGGAATGGTAAGTACTCATTAATAAAATAAACATATTGTACTTTTTTTATTAAAAGTATTTTTCCTAAAAAGCATCTTTTCCTAAGAGAATAACTGCTGTACCCTGAAAAGAAAGTGAACAGTTATCTCCATCTTATGGGGTATTTTTACCTCCTCATATAGGTAATTTGAAAATAGTTTTTCCTTGGTGGTAATATTATATTTAGTTTTTTATTAATTCAAATATATTTATTGATTCCCTTGTATACACCAGGCATTCTATTAGATAAGGTAAAGTTAAGCTAAAGAAATAGACATATTTGCTGACCTCCTGGAATTCAGTGTCAAATGGAAATAAGGATAGCGAACATGTAATCAAAAGAAAGAAGCGCTTTATGCAGAAGAACTTTGGAGTGCTCTGAATAATGAATAATAAGATGGGATGTAAGGAGGGGTGATGGCGGGAAAGTGTTCCTAAAGAATGGAACGTTTTTTGTTGAAAATGCATTATATGGCAATATCCTTGATTTGATGGTTATGTCCTTTTTTACATGCATAGTTTGAAAACTATGCTGTGTGCTATAGAGATATACAATGACATAATGGAAAAACAAAACACATATTCCTGAAGAAGATCCAAAGTATATTCCATCTGACTAAGGACAATGGAGAAGTACGTGTATCTAAATTTGATGAAAGCTGTGTTATAGACTCTCAAAGCCTCAAATAGAAAACTTGGAAAAGGAACCAATTTTTTCTAGAAATTTAAGATGCCAATATATATACATGGGATCTGCAAAAGTCTGTGGAAAAATGCCTATCATGAAAAACCCATGCATGGATTTCAAAAGATTTTTTGCACCTAAACAAAAACTCATAATGTCAATTCTAGTTTTCCATGAACTCTTTGAATTACTCCTCCTCTATTCCCCTCACCTCCAATATATGGTGTTCCTAGAGAGTTTATTGACTACATGAACCGGGGGATAGTTCCTATGTACACTACTTTGGGTCTCTCTCACATTTGGGCTGAGGGGCAAGTCTAAGACTTGTACAGGCCCATCTTCAGAGTAGAAGTAGCCTTTCTGCTATCTCTGCTCTGGATTCCCTTTCACATTCTACAGCTTTTCAGAGCCATTTATCCCATTCCTCTGGCCAGGAATAGAGTATTTCTTTCGGAAATTTTTGCTCTTCTAGTTATTACCAACCTGTATGCAGTTTCCTTCTCCATGCTTTGACTTCCCTCCACCATCTACCACCTTGATTATTCTTCTGAGGGCTCAGTTAGTTGTTTTCTATTTTTTGGCCAAGTAGTTTAATTTTTCCATCACAGAATAATATGGGCCACTGGGAGGTTTACCTTCAATGCTAAAAAGGAATCTCTACTCCCCTTTGTAAAAATATCTGAGACAGGCTGAAATACTTTTTTTTTTTATGGTATCATCAAGAAAATAGAGAAGTCTACCTCATTTGGGGAGGTTTGAAAAGAGAAAGAGTGGTCACGGGACCAGCAATTGGCATAATGGCTATGTCGCTGGACTCTCATGTAGTCGTCCGCTGTTCAAGTCCTCGATCCAGTGGCTTAAACTCATACTGGGTGCGTGTGCGTGTATGCACAAGATCCTGAGAGAAAAATGGATTAGAAGGGATTGCAGCATGGCCATCCCCCCCCCCCCCCCGGGGTGTGTGTGTGTGTGTGTGTGTGTTGTCTGGTGCTTTCTCGCTTTCTGTCTTTCTCTGTCTTTCTGGCGAGCGCACGCGTCCTATAGCAAAAAAAACCTCTCCAAAAAAAAAAAAAAAGAAAAATAATGGTCACAGGTGCTATGGAAAGTCTCTGGGGCAGGGAAATAGAAAAGATTCAGACAGAGCTTTGACTTTCACTGCTATTCTTCTTTCTTTTTCCAAAGAAATGTACTGATTTTTGCCTGTGAAACTATTTGAAGAAACTTCCAACCCTGCATTTTCATGAAAGATATTAATTTGTTCTTCTAAAGCCTGTTGCCCAAATTTGAAATTGTTCATTCAATTGGTATATTGCCCCTGCAGGACCACTCTTTTCTTCTTAGGGTGGGAATTGATTTCTCTTCTCTTATTTGTCATGTGAGAGTACTAAGTATATTGCAACCTCAGAATTTTCGCACATTATTTAAAAACCTGTTCACAATGTGAGAAGGTCTTGCATAGGCTTGTCTATACCGATGTGTAAAAACCTCCAGCTGTCTTTGAAATGGTGCAGACAAGCTACGTTCCTCATTAACTATACAAACTAGTACCAGTCTGTGGGAAGTAGAAGAGCTCTACAGTCATTTTCCAAAATTTGAACTTTCCTGTATTTAAAGTGACTTTATACTAAACCTCTAAGTTTATGAAGACAAATGAATAGGCTTTTTCTATCCATAATTATATTTATAATGGAAAACTACATCTAGTCATTTAAAATTAGGAAGGATACAGGATAAAATTTTGATTTATATAAATTAATGTTTTTTGAATAAGCCTATCCAAATAGTTATACTCAAAAACTAGTTTTCACAAAGTCTGCATATATCAACAACAGAACGACAATTTAAAGACTGGTTTTGGAACTGAAACACAAACGATCTATAATTTCGGATGTAGCTTTGCCGTATTCACGTCTAAGTTCTCTTCAGTTCCTCATCTCCACTCTCCTCCCTGCACCAGATGTCCTTTGAGTTTCAACTTTCAAAAGGTTAAGTTATTCAAACTTTTTTTCCTGTTTGTAAGAAAACAGGCAAATACTAAAAAAAGAAATTAAAAAAATAAAACTCTGAGGTCATTTTAATAGCATCATTCATGAAACAGGCCTGCGTGACCACGGTGCAGACTGGAATTCACAGAAAGAAATGTCAGAAGGTGCAAGGGGGTCATATTCCCTCACAATGGTGTGTCTGAACATGGATGGAAACAACCTGGGGACAGAGTCTAGGAGGAGAATCCCAAGCCCCTTGCTGTGAATCTTTATGGAGTAAGCGTGAGACTGACTACCAGTCTGGACTTACATGCCAGCACCTTATAGAAGTTTCTGAAGACTTCGGGGGGGGGGGGAGTTGAGGTCATGTGCAGCCCCTCGTTTTGGGGGAGGGCAGCTCCCCCATTCCAGCTAGCTCATTGCCAGGCAACCCATGGAAGCTCTAGGGGACTTCAGACAGCCCTGCTTATTCTTCCATATTCATTTTAAACAAAGCTTAGTTTTTGAATAATGTGTATTTACAGGCAAGTTGCAAAGATACAGAGAACTCCTGAGCATTATTCACTCACTTTCTCCTAACAGTAACATTTCTACGATACATTTGTCAGAGCAAAGACATTCATTACTATTAACTAAACCTTAGATTTTGCCAGTTCAGATTTTGCCAGTTTTTCCACTGTCTTATTTCTGTCCTAGGATCCAATCCAGGAATACTACATTTCATTTAATACACATTTTTGAGATGAAGAACAAATATTATGGCTTTCTGTTACTGAAAAGTTTCTGATTTTAGGCTTTTCAGACATAGTTATAAGCAAAATTTTATGTAAATGTGAAATGACTGGAAAACTCAGTCAGGAAGGTTCTGTGCCACTACCATTTTAAAAGTTTGTTCACTCTGGGTTCCAGGTCTTGATCAGGATTATTTGAGATCAGGGACTTATCCAAATACCATCTTTTGCCTTCAGTGCAGTGGCTCAGACACTAGAGACATTTGGTACACATTATCACGTCAATGAACAAGCGAGTGCTTCTCCCTGCGGTTTTCTCGTCACACCCTAGCCTCAGGATTCAGCATATCAGAACTACTTTGTTTTGGAATTTAAATGGTTTCTTGATTAATTTTTAATTTCATAACAATATAAATGCTTGCAGGAAAAAAAGGAAAATCCACCCCCCCCCCTTTTTTTTTAATTGCCAGAAGGTATGTACACTCCCTGGAGAGACAAAGACAGAGACAGAAGGAGAAGGGATGAGGGAGAAATCTCCTCCGCCCCCACCATGGACTGTGATCATGCCATAATTCCCTATCTTCTAGTTTTCTATCTTGTCAGGATTTGGGGCATACATACATGCCTAGAGTGTTTCCCAAGCCTGTGGTGACAGGGATTTGGCCTTGTGGGAGCCAGCTCCCTTAACCACTAGGCTACAGAGCTTGCTGTACTCAACTTGTTTTGTAAAGCAAACTTCAATAAGTGAAGTTATAATTTCATTCTTTTTTTAAAAAAAGAATTATCTAATTTTATTTATTCATTCATTTTAATTTGACCAGAAAGAGACAGAGAGAGAGAAAGGGAAAGTGAGAAAGCAAGCCACCAGGTCCGGGACTTGAATTGCGGTTGGCCATGTTGGCCATGTGGGAGCGTCCAGTGCCCCAACCACCACGCCACCTGCTGGTCCCCCAGTAAAGTTATAATTTTACTCTTTATTTAAACGTAATATAGATTCTGTTGGACATTACCATGCCCCACCTTCCCCTCCTCCTCTTTTTCTTTTATTTTTAAAGAAAAGTTAATATATTCAGTGAGATATCAAGAATTTAGACATGCAAGAAGTTTTATTATCTCTTCCGCTTAAATAGATGAAGTATTTGTATAGATTTTTCAATGAGTCGAATTACAAGTGAGAAGAGATGATATTAGTTAAGTTAGGATAATCAAAAGTAGCCCTGTAATTTCTTTTGCTGGTAATTTGGAATATATACTGGTGAGTGAGGTCAAGACAGACACACACACACACACACACACACACACACGTGCTCTCTCCAAAACATCTGGCCTGCCAAAGTATCTTGAAATAAGTTGTTGTGATAGGAATAAACAAGGCAGTGAACCCAATGGGAAATGCATTTCTAACACAGAAGTCATTAGCCACACATAACTAATTAAATTTAAATTAATTAAAATTAAGTAAAAAAATTCAATACCCAAACCAGTCATACTCGCAACATTTCAAGAGCCCAATAGTCACATCTGGCTAGTAGCTACTATATTGGACAGCCAGGACATTTTCATCATCTTAAGAAGTTCTAGTGGGCAGACTTGCATTTAAAGCTGCTTATGGGATATTTGGCACCATTTGAGGACCAAAATGATTGTGAAACCAAGAAGATCTGGTTCATTTGGTTAAGCTGAGAGTTTTTATTTCAACTCTTCTTTAGTTCAATCTGAGCAAGTAGATCTAATGAAGGTGAACCACCCTAATCAGTATTTTTAATTTGAATAATGCCAATTTTTCCATTTGCAAGGTTACCTGAAAATGGACAGATTTCCAGTGTAGACCTAATTAGTCCATTCAAATACTGCTGCATTCTTCAGGGCTTATTCCAGTTACATACTGTGCTTAACATTCCTGATCTATCTGCACTGCTATATCCCTACATTGTTCTGTTTCTGGTCCATGGAGATCATTTTTTGAGCCCAGCTATCTTTTGTACTTTGCCATTTCAGACTTTATCATCGCTATGTATTTGGAAGGGGATGGCAGTAGTGGACAGAAGTTTACATGAGATTATTAGTTTACTACATTGTGTAGAAAAGAGCTGACATAGCATGTCTTCCATGGCTATCTTTAGGAACTCCTGTCCGTAAGGTTGCCTTTGCTTGACAATCCAGTTGTCGCTGTCAGAGTGGTCCCAGTCAACAGTTAACTAATAAGGTTAGTTTACTGTGCCTACGCTATTCAAACAATATGATTTATGCTAAATACCCATGTTCCTTCTGAAAGTCTGAAATTTTGATATGCAGAAGGTGCCTATGTGACCATCCTCTAAGAAAAATCATGGACATTGAATTTCTGTGAGCTTCCTTGGGCAGAGATACGGTACACATACTGCATTCTATGTGCTGAGGGAGTGTCCTCAGTATGAACCTTCATGTGATGGAGAGAACATAAGAAAACCTGCAGATGGACTCCTCCAGATTCCTGCATTTGCCCCCTTTTTATCTAGCTGGTTATCTTTACTACTCGTCTATTATCATTCTTAGCCATAAGTTAAACTATGTCTGAGTCTCACAAAATCTTTGAGTGCATTTCCAAACATGGAGATAGTTTATCTTGCAAGAAATGGCAAAATATGCTTTCATTAAGGGCAACTAGTTAGTCCCAATGCTCAAAATGAGATATAAGTAAATTTCACCAAAATCCCTATCTTTTCCTGAGGAGGTTAGAGAATATGAAAGAATAATTTAAAAATATATAGAGGTATCTGGCACATAGTAGGACTTCAAATAATATTACTTGTATCCTCTTTCTCCTATCCCTCCCACTCCCAGCTCCATTAGAATGTGGTGTTTTTTTAAGTGGGTGGACATTATGACACATTTATGTTGCCCGTTTTCCTGCTGCTATTTTCTTTGCTAGAAAGCACACAATATATTTTAAAGTTAGATCATTAACCAGGTTTGTTCTTTTGGCATCTGGTGTTTGAGGCAGTTTCAGTTTTCACTTCATTTTTTTTTTCATATGTTCCTACCAATTGAGTCTCACTTGCTCTTTCCAAAAGAAGAAATATAAAATACAGACAGAGATCATTTCATAGTTTCAAAGCCAGCAGGGTCAAGCAGGAGAGCTCATAATTGAAATCTAAAATGTGTGTTTTTCCTTCTTTACAAGCAGAAGAGAAGAGAAGAGGCCATGACCTGAACCAGTAGCACTTCTGTTGATGGAGGATGGTAGATATTGAGGCAATTATTAGAGCTTAGATTTCAGGTCTGGGAAGAGTGGGAAGACACACAGTCACATATGAGGGAAGGAAGCCACTCAAAAAATGTTCTTTTCCTGACACTGGCTCAGTAACTTTTCAGCTGCTTATTTTATCATGAAATATATAGAATATACATGGTCTATAAGTCAAGTCACTGAACAACCAGTAATCAACATGTAATGACCAGGTTAAAGGCCTCCAAGGTAAAGCTTGGCCCTCAGGAAGAGACATTCTGACCTCTAAGTGTACAATGACCATAGACTCCTTTCGATTCTACCCCTTCCCACTTGCATAAACCTGCTTCTCTTTTTTGAACTTTTATCTTTAGTAGTGTCCCATCTCAAATTTACTCTGTCCAAACATGAATTCAATTCAGAAAGTGTTACCAACTATTAGTAAACACCTCTTACTCATCACTTGCTATGCTCAGTATGTTTACATGCGTGATCTTATTTGATCTGGTTCCATGCCTGAGATATCACATTATGCCCCTAGAAGCACTGACCCTAGAAATAGAGATTAATGGGTTAAAAAGTCCAGTGAAAATCTTAGGCTGTTCCTCCAGTGTTCCACTGCCCCTGCAGTGATCCCATTGATCCAAAGGGTGACTGCTGACCATTTCTCAGCTGTGTGAAGTAGTCCCACAGAGAAATGGGAGATCTTCATCTCTGGCCCCCTGCCATTCCTGGATGAACTGTTAAGTACCTGGCAGTCAGCAGGCAAATCACTTAGTCTAGCTCTCCGTTTCCAGCGTGGCTTCTTTGATGAATGACACAGCTATTGAAAGGTCAGACAAACTCAGGGCTGCAGATTCCCAGCCCACCAAACACCTGGAGGCCATCTCCTAAGTCTGAAGCTGTTTATTTGATGCTTTTTTGTTCCTTATCTATTTCTCCTGCTGCTGTTTCTTCTAGCTTTCTCCTTACCTGTTGATCACATATTGACCTTTCTGACGCATGTCACTTCTAAGCCCTGTAGTTGACTTCAGATGTTATTATCCCCCCTCTGACTGCAAAGTTGCTAAATGTTCTGCTTCAAAAAGCATTGGCAAGGAGTACACATGGCTATCTACCACTGATCATGCGTGCAGCCTGCAGCACATCTACTGTCTCTCAGTGAAAACCTTTATTTTCCCACATTATAACCCACTGGTTCGAAGAAAAAAAAGGGGGTAGATGCAGATGCAGAAGTCTGAAAACAGATGGCTACATGACTTGACGTAGCCCTGAGCATATTTACCATGAAATTAAAATTGCATATCTATAGTAGCTGTAAAATTTTTATAGACTATCAGTGTCTTGGGACTCCAATATATCACCCTGAGGTCACTTTTGATATAGCAGAGGTTAGATAGAGCTAGAAGCAATGGCATAGAATAACATTTACTGAGCATATACTATGGCTCTTTTATTTTTCAGATGGCACCTAAGGACATGTGAAGAGTGAGGGTTGGTTATTCAGTCTGAGATTAGAAAATGTCTATGAATATAAGTGTCTAAGAATAGGAAAACACAATGTAGTAGGTAATAGTGCCATATGTTTCTTCAGCAAGCTCTATGCAGACATTTTTAAATCAGTGAGACCCTTGTTATTAAGTGGAACCAGCAGATGGCATAATGGTTACTTTGCTAGACTTCCATGGAGTCTACTGCAGCTTGAATCCCAGACAGGTGGCTTAAAACTTATGCTGGGTAGGGACCAGCAGATGGCACGGTGGTGAAGGTGCTGGACACTCCCACATGGCCGACCATAGTTCGAGTTCTGGACCTGGAGGCTCTCTTTCTCTGTCTGTCTCTCTCTGGACAGATTAAAATAAATGAATGAATGAATAAAATTTAAAAACAAACAAACAAAAAAAACCGCTGTGCACATGTGCATGTGTGTCCAAAATCCCAAGGGGAGAATGGAGGAGAAGGGATTGTGGAGGAGAAGGGAGTGTGGCCATCCCCCTTCGGGGGTGGTGATGTCTCATTTTCTCTCTCTCTGCCTCTCTCTGTCTCTTCAGTGAGTGCACATGCCCTATCACAAAAATTCTTTCTCAAAAAAATTGTATTAAGTTAAAAATTGAATTAAATATCAGTAACAATATTATAAACCAAGTATCATTGAACATGCTCTGGATGTTCTCTGGTTAAAGACAGAACTGGAGCGGGAACAGCAGTTAGCGTAATGGCTATGTTGCTGGACTCCCATGTAGTCGACAACGGTTCGCATCCTGGACCCAGTGGCTTAAAACTCATGCCGGGCGCGTGTGCATATGTGCCCAAGATCCCGAGAGGAGAATGGGGGAGAAGGGATTGTGGCGTGACCATTCCCCCTGGGGGGTGATTTCTCGCTTTCTGTCTCTCTGTCTCTCTCTGTCTGTCTGGCGAGTGCACGCGCCCTATAGCAAAAATCTCTCCAAAAAAAAAAAAATAAATAAAAAATAAGACAGAACTGGAGCTTACCTCCTGCCCTCCATTCTTAGAGGGACCTAGAATAATATCCCAGAACCCTGGAATTTTATAAAACATAGGGGACCATGGTCTGGTAGAATAATGACAAATTTCCTAGTCAGATAGACTAGGAGTTTGAATCCTAGCTCTGGTGATACTACTTATTTATTATAGCAATTTGTTTCATTTTCCTGAATATCAGTTTTCTCAGTTAAAAAAATGAAGAAAGTGTATGTTTCAAGAGAAAGCTATAAGGAGTAAATCATATTCTATTTGACACCCTAACTTAGAGAAAGGGTGAGAGACAAGTCATAACTTAAAATCATAAATGTCTCAAAGCAGCCATGAGAAGAAAACAGAAAAGGAAAATGCATTTTGAAGCGCTTCTTCTGGATGTGGTAGGGATCCCAGGAAACCTACAGTTGTGTGCGTAAGTCAGGTACACAGGGGCTTGGGGCCATGGAAGGGGATTAGGTTGGGGAAGGATCATTCTTGAACTGCAACAATGAAATGCCCTGTTACAGCTGTTATCAGGCCATGGTACCGAGTGAGAGCTTGACCTCCCTGTCCCTGATCAAGAGCTGGCAATTCAAAACGTGAGGCCCATGGCCAGCAACAGACATAACAGAACATACCATATTAGACATAATCTTGAAGATTTTTTTAAAAAACAAATATGGTGTGCAGTAGGTATTTAATAAATGTTTTCCTTTTCATTCAATTGAATTCCTCCTTCAGATCTGAATAAAAAGAAGAGCTTTTGTATAAGTGCAAGAATGGCATTTGGGAATGAGGTTCTGTGTGCTGGACCTTCTTCCATGTGTGGGGACTGGCTTAGACAGTAGTAAGAGCTGGCCTAAAGAAGATAAGAAAGAGAGCTGGTCAGGTTAGACAGAGATGGGAAGATGAAAGCCTGGGGACGGGAGGAGAGCTAGTGGGGAGCAAATAAAGTCAAGTCCAGGGAGGGTTTCCTTATATTACTGAACATGGAGGACAGTGACAAGAATCTGAACTAAAGAAAGAACATCATAGACTGATGTCCAAGAAAGGGATTGGGAAGAAATTCCAAGATAAATTTTATGACTTGGGATTGGATGTCAAAAAACTAGATCAATTACGTCACCAATTCATGGAACTTGAAAGCCGTAAGTGAATGTATCTTTCTCCTGGTTTATATTCCTTGGTTATAGGTGAAAAAAAAAAAAAAAAAAAACCTGAGGGTCAGGAAGGTTAAGTGACCATCACAGAGTTTCTCAGCAAGTTAGTAATAGGATTATGGTTTTCGTGTGTTTTCTCTGTATATATTGTCTACTATTGTAGACTTTCTCCTTATTTTCAGGTTGTACTGCATACCATTCCATAGTCTTCCTTAGCCATCATTATAATTTTCATGGCCCAGAATGTAAATCAAATAAGAAACTGTTGTTTTACATATACAGAATTCTCATCCTTTGAACATATTTTCTAAAAGCCATTCTACCTACAATAAACCTAACTACTTTACATAAATTAGTGGTGCGTTAAATGAAATAAGCCCTTACACACAAGGAATAAATTTACATAGATAAAATAAGGAATTTCGATAAAGAATAGATTCAAGATTAAAATCCTTTGTGGAGGGACCAGCAGTTAGCATAATGGCTATGTCGCTGGACTCCCATGTAGTTGACCGCAGTTCAAGTCCCAGACCCAGTGGCTTAAACTCACGCCAGGCGTGTGTGCGTACGTGCCCAGAATCCTGAGAGGAGAATGGAGGAGAAGGGATTGTGGCATGGCCATCCACCCTGGGGGGTGATTTCTCGCTTTCTGTTCTCTGTCTCTCTCTCTCTGTCTCTCTCTCTGTCTGGTGAGCGCTCTCTCTCTCTGTCTCTCTCTCTGTCTGGTGAGTGCTCACACCCTATAGCAAAACTTTCTGTCTCTATGTCTCTCTCTGTCTGTCTCTCTCTCAAAAAAAAAAAAAAAAAAAAAAATCCTTTGTGGAAAAGAGGTCATAGCTGTCTGGTTAAATGTAAACCTGAGAGGTTTACATCTCACGCAATTACAGTCAAGAAATGGATTCTGGCTAAGGCAGAAAAAGCAAGAGGGATGATGATGACTTTATAAAGAGTTTTAGAAGGTGTTTGAAAAATTTTAAAGTCAAATGAAATAAAAATACTTTGTTATAAAAAAACCCAAGCATTTAAGAAATATGCCTGTTATAGTTTGAGAAAGCATACAATAAGATGGTCCCTGGAGGGAATGGAAGTCGTAAATATTGATGTCTTTGAGAAGAGGTTATAGAGCTCTACAGAATGTACCCAATAATAAAATTTGAGATAATAAGAGTATCTAAAATAATACAATTTGAGAATGATTAATGTACAAATCTAATGTCACTTTATTATTTTTAGCAGAATATATAATTGTTACAAGGGACAAGAAAATTTAAGCTAGAGAGTGAAACAGTTGTGACAAATGGCCTAAGTCTTTTACAGAAAACTTTGTCAGACTCTGAATTAGATAAATATCCATGATATATTGTTAACTGAAAAAAAAAGCATATTATAAAAGAGTATAATTAGTAAGGTATCATTTTAATTTTATACATAAATTTTAATCACACTCATATATTGGGTTGTTGGAAAATTCATTACACATTGTTGCATAGAAAAACAAGAAAAAATACATCATGACTTTTCCAGTGCCCATATATATATATATGTATATATATAGTACAATGACTTTTCCAATGCCTATATATATATGTATATATATGTGTGTGTGTGTGTGTGTGTATATATATAGTAGTAAATGATTGAAAAATATAAATAGAAATTTTAACTATTTGTCTCAAGGCAGTAATATTAAGGGTGATTTAGTTTGCATGAGTGTGTTCCACATTTTCCACTTTCTACTCTAACTGGCAAAAAGGCATGTAACAGGTTAAGGAAGGATACTACTTTCAAATTTCTCTCACCAATATTATGACTTATTCTTTTCAGATAAAAGGAGACTTTCAAATTATAGAAAACACAACGATCAATTATTTGTGTTAGAAACAGTAAATCATGCCTTTGCAATCTGCCTTCCCCAAACAGATGAATTTTTACAGGTTCATAATTTAAGTATATTTAGTTGATAAGTAGAGATAAGAAAATGTCAAATATATAAAGAATCTTAATCCTTGGTTCATTTCTGATAATTGACTGATTCTTACTTGAGGTTTATTTACCAGTGTCTGTGTGCAAATGCAACAAGATTATGCCTGAACACTGAGATAAGCAAATTGGTTACTGCTGAATGACCATTTTGAATGCTGGCAAAATGAACAGTTGCATCTTTGCTGCTCTGATCCTCTGTTAACCATTGCTGCTGAGTGATAGATTTTTTTTCCAGTTGTGATGGTGGATCAACATAGATATAGACAGCTGAATAGCAAGTCACTCCATGAGTGTCACCTGCTATTTGAGAAACTGAGGGTACGGCATAAAACACAGTGATTATAGCTATGCTTTCATCTGGAGAGGGCTCTGATAGGGTCAAGGAACACCAAAGGGGTGTGCTTAGAAGGGACATAGGTTCCTGACAGGTTAATAACCCATTTCACGAAGTCACAATAACTCCATTCTGTTCCTGAGGTGATTATCTCTTAAGCTCTAGTCTTGATTCTTAACCCTACTCTAAATCTAGCCTGTAAATACTCATTTGTATCATGTGAAACTATAATAAATTACCATTATTTTAATAACTCTAGGAATTATACATTAATGATTCTGACATCACAACCACTAAGAAAGTTTGTAGAGATTTGGAAAGATAACAATTTTAAAAGGTTCTAAGCCTGCTGAGAAACAGGCACACATTTTCTCAAATGAAAACATGTTTATTACATAAAGACTACAGATGCTCAGAACAGCTTGTCATCCCTTTGCTTTTAGGTGATGCCCACACAGCACTAAGAACAGCAGAGATCTGGCAATTTTCTAATTAAACGTGATCAATATTGACAACCAAACGGCATCATTCTGGCCCTGGAGTAGATTTTTGGCCACAGTTATCCTATTCGCCTGTCTATATTGCTAACATTAACAGGGTAAATTGGCTGATCCAATCTCCCCTTCTAGAATATCAGCCTGAAGGAGAGAAGTTCAGGAATACGAACAATAGTAGAGAGTGAATAAAAAATATTCATTTCTTTGTCCATTTGTTTCATTAATAAAGGTTGACAAGTGCCCACTATTTCTGTGCTTGGGATGTGGAGATAACAGTAATGAATAAGGCATTAGTCCTTCCCCAAATGAAACTTAGAACTTCTCATTAACAAAGACTATGATTATGAAAGTACTATCTAAGGCAGGTATGCAATGAGAAATAGCTGTAGTATATAGCAATTTGTGGGCTGAAGCTATTACTTCTATCTGGGGGAGAATCAGAAAGAGATTTCTGGAGAAAGTTATCTTGAGCATGGATTTGGAGGAAGGGTATAAAGTAAGGCGAAGACACAGATAGAGATGCAGGTGAGTTAAGATGTTTTGGGGTGGGGACACAAAAAGATTAAGCTTAAGAGAAGGGGAATGACTGTAAGGATTCAGGGTGTTTGAGGAAACTGATAGGCTGACATGCAGTCAGACCTTAAGAGAACTGGAATAATCCAGGGAATTCTTCTTCTACTCCAGCTTCATTCTTGTTTTCTACAGACTTGCTTTCTCTGCTTTACCATTCATATGTAGATTATGGCTACTTGCAGTTTTTTTAAAAATAATTAATTAATTAATTTTTCAGAGAGAGATTTTTTGCTATAGGGATTGTGAGCTCACCAGAGAGCTAGAAAGTGAGAAATCACCCCCTGAGGGGATGGCCACGACGAAATCCCTTCTCCTCCATTATCCTCTTGGGATCTTGGGCACACACACACATGCGCCTGGTGTGAATTTAAGCCACTGGGTCTGGGACTCGAACTGCGGTTGACTACATGGGAGTTCAGCGACATAGCCATTATGCTAACTGCTTGTCCCCCCAGCGTGAGTTTTACGCTGCCAGGTCCAGGACTCAAACCATGGTCGACTACGTGGGAGTCCAGTGATATAACCATTGTGCCATCTGCTGGTCCCTACCTGCAACTCTTTAATTAAAGGACAGCATGGAGGAGCTTCTTGTTTCATATTACATCAGTTTTTACAAGCTATTTCCAGATGAATGAAGTTACAAATAAATATAGCTTCCAGGAAAAAGATCTGGAAGTTGCTAGTTAAGGGGAGGTGATTTGTGTGCTGGAAAGAAAAGGTATCTACTGCATTGTGTAAGGGGAATTATACAATAATGCAATTAGAATACAGGTTTGGAAGAGCAGTAAAGGAAAGATAATCAAAGACTTCAGGAAATCATTGAGAAGTATTGAGATCTGAACTATGTTTTAGAAAAGCTAATTTGACAATATTATGAAGAAATGAAGTAATAGATTTCCTTTTATCTCTTCTCACTACATTATGTGGTCTTTTGTAAGCACTTTAACTTCTTTTAGAAACAGGATGCAAGATGATATAGTAATTGCTATTTTCTTCTTTAAAGAGCACAGGTGAGAGAGAACAAAAATACAATCTAGAATTTGTACTACCAGGTTGGCCTCATAGTCTAGTGGTTATGAGAAGATAGGTCCCAAATGACCAACACAGTTCACATCCCAACTCTGGTGGCTTGGAAAACATACTGGGTACTACAAATCCTGACAGAATGGAGAGTCAGAGGAGAAGGGATTACAGTGTGACTACACCCTGTTGGGGGGTGCTTTCTATCCCAGCTACCCCCCCACCCCCCCACACTGTTTTTCTATGGTGATCACACATACCCTCTGGCAATTAGAAAAAGAGAAAAAAAAAATTTGTGTTACCTGCTAATCTGCCTTGTCATCATATCATGATCAAAACATGGCATTCTGCACTCAATTTTCTAGTTTAAAAAATGTGAGGGTTCAACTAGCACAAACGTGATCTTGTGTGACTCTCATTTCACTTTTCCCATTCAGACAGTGCTAAAGTACTTGGCCTTTTTTCCTTCTGAGCTTGAACTGCCTCAGAACGCTTCTTCATTCTCTGGGTACCCCATAAATATAATCTACTGAAGGTGGTATTCAAGGTCCAAATATTTGCTTTATGTTACAATTTAAAATTTCTTTTTCTTTTTAGCATTTCTAAATTGTTGAGAGTAAAGATGGAGACTTAAGTCTAACCCCTTTGTTTTATAAATGAGAAAACGAAAACTCCGAAAGAGTGATTGGTGTAATGTCACACAACCTAGTAAGCTATATCCTGAGATTACATTCTTTAAGTAATTTTCATGGAAAAATTGTCTTTGCTATTATAATCTTTCCTTTGTGCGGTCATTAAGATTTGGTTTGAAATTGGTTTTCTAGATAATTGCAATTGAACTTTCTGAACTCAAAAAAAAAAATTATGTGGGATTTTTTACTTGAAACAAACTGATGGGATAGTACCACATGAATTTACATTTTCTGCTTAATGAACTCTGCCTTTCAGAGGACCACCATTGACACTTTGGAATTCAATAATTAGGTAAAGAGCTTGTAGCTGTTTCTTTACTATGGTGACATTGGGAGATCGCCTGGCCTGCGTGTAACTGAGGTGTACTTGCTGCTTTGTTGCTCATCTATTATTTTCTGCTTCTTGCTGCAAGATAGATGCCCTGATTTTTCAGTTTAGGGGAGTGCGGATCATAGTTCTAGAACTTTAATGTTCTTCAAGAAGTCACCTCCTTATCTAGTCCTTGGAAAATAGGGACATAAATGTTTTAATTAACCAGAACAGAAAACAACTAAACCTATCCTTAGAGCACTCAGTAGACAAAAACCAGATCGGAATTTTTTATCCTCATCGTTTTAGTTTCCGTAGTATTCACTGTATTGAGTTGTAATTACTTGTCCACCTGTGTATGTACCCTGGGAAACCCTTGAGGACATGATCTATTATCTTTCAGAGCACCCAGCACTTAGTGGGGCTTGATAAATGCTCATTGTCTAGTACCACACATTAATTTAATTCTGTGTTGTGATAAAGCATAGTAGAAGCCTGAGTCTTTGTTTTGAAGCTTTGTTTGGGTCCACATCTCTAGTGCCCCAGCACAGAGAAATTAATACAAAGTGACTAATCAGGAAATGTTGAATGAATGAATGAATAAAAGATTACTTCACACCTCTTGAAAGTCTATGTATACATTAATTCTTTATTAATTTTTCCAACTTGCATTGATATATTTGCGATATTCCCCCTATAAACGTGCTCATGTCCTGTTACATTTTAGAATATTAGCTGAACTGGAAGATATAATAGGCAAGGAGTGCTAATTACTCCATTTTTTTTCCTCAGGCTAGAGTTTTCCTTTATGTTACCAATCAAATTTTTTGAGCAATCTTAAGCATCTCTGTCTGCAGATCTCAGGGGTTGGGGCTGGCATTAAAG
Organism: Tupaia tana; assembly: GCA_026018925.1. Taxonomy (NCBI): domain Eukaryota; kingdom Metazoa; phylum Chordata; class Mammalia; order Scandentia; family Tupaiidae; genus Tupaia; species Tupaia tana. Next base: position 60,430,780 of record JAKSZU010000013.1, read on the forward strand.
GCTTTTCAACAGAGGAGTAACTTGACCCAACACCAGAGTCTGTTTCTCTTCAATGTGACTGATCCTCCCTGACTCCTTTCCTACCACGCTCCTGCTGTTTCTGGCGTGGGCAAATATCCTCAGTTTAAATTCTGACTGTTACTCTCTAGTTGTGTGACCTTGGAAAGTTACTTAATCTCTTACTTGCAGTTTACTCATCTAAAATACAGGCATAATTATACTTCTGAGGGTTGTCGGTAGGATGACATTAACAATGCCTGGCACTCAGTGAATGCGAGTTGTTTTCATTATCACTATAAAAATGCTTTCACCTTCCATTTCCTCATCTCTTACGCTCCTTTCAAGGCCCAGCTCAAACGTCACTGCCTCTACTAAAGATTTCTCTGATGCTGGCCAAACTGATATTTCCTTTTTGAAATGTCTTTTATGAGTAGTAGCTCTGTCTCACAAGTACTTTCCTGTTACATGGCACTGTACTACTGTTCATTGGTCTGTGGCACATGATGTAGCTCATTGGTGTAAGAATGTTCAGTAGAATACCATCTTGTTCATAAAATATTTCCTGTGTTTATTGTCTCCTCAAATGAGGTTTAAGCAACGTGTGGGAATGGATTATGTAAAGTATTGGGCTGTTAGAAAAGTCACAATGTATTTTTTTGGTTTTTCTATGCTAAAATGTGATGTGACTTTTCCAACCACCCAACAAAACACAGCATCTTAGAAAATGCACTCTGACTTAATGACTAGATCCACAAAGACCAGACCCAAAATGCTTTATCTTTCCTCCATTACCTACCCTCTCTCTCTTCAATATCTTCTCTCTCTCTCTCTCTTTTTTTTTTTTTTTTTTAAGAGAGAGATTTTAGCTCTAGGGCAAATATACTTGGTGGAGAGACAGAAAGACGAAAGGTGAGAAATCACCCTCCTGGGAGGAATGCCATGCTGCAGTCCCTTCTCCTCCATTCTCCTCTTAGGATCTTGGGCATGCCTGTACTTGCACCCAGCATGAATTTTAAGTTGCAGGGTCTGGGACTTGAGCTGTGATCGACTATGTGGGAGTTCAACAATGTAACCATTACACAATCTACTGGTCCCTCAATATGTTCTCTTATTAACTCCTGTTTTCAGTTAGCCTTTTGACTTAAATGAGTCCATTTTTCTTTGAAAAGACTGCTGCAGTCAATTTCTGAGTATAAAACATTGTGACAATCATTGTTTTGTGAAGCTTTCTCTTTCTAGATTCCCTATTCTCAGTCAAAACTCTGCGCATTCTGCACAGCTGTATGAAATTGGTGTTTCTGTATTAACTGCATCAAATCAGTTTGGGAAATAACTGAGTCTGGAGGCTTTATGTCTTCATGTAAGTGGTTCTAGGAAGATGATCTCAAAGACTTTCCAGCCAAACATGAATCATGCAGGACAGAGAGCTGTGTTTTCAATGTCCATGTGGTCTTCATTCATTACTTTGCCCAGTTTCCTGGCCTTGCCTACAAGTATCCCATTAAAGTGTGAAGGGAATGAGATACATAAATTCCTGATGGTGGTTACCTTTTAGAGTGAAGGTTGAATGAAGGGAGATGTGAAAGCCTACCGAATATTATTCCTTTCTTTGCCTTATCATTTCTGAATTCAAAATAGAAAGTCATTCAAGAATTCTGAGACTTACTATTGGAGGGATTATCTAGTGATGCTCACCCAGTCAGCAAGGATTGCAAGCTACCAATTCCTAGGATGCTACTGCATGTGCCTAAAGCACCACCCCAGGGGTAACGGGAAGGTACCAGGTGGAGTCGGAGCCCTGATCTGTTTCAGCTAAGCTTAATTTTTTTTTTACATATTATGATTCTTGATAACAAATGGTTAAAGAACCAGGAGGGATGCCAAAATAGCTATCTTCAAATTTAAAAGGTTAGCAAATGAAATTGAACTGATGGCTCTGGCTTTAAAAGGAAGAACGAGAGGAAGTGAGTGAATGTTCCTGGGAGATAGGTGTTAGTTTGCTTCAGAAACAACGACCATATATTGCAGTTTGCTTAATGCAATAGCAGTTTGTTTATGCTTGTTGTCCCAGAGTAATTTAATAATTACCCTGCAGCACCTCTTTTCATGCTTTAAGTACACCAGTAAGGAAGATAAATTGTAAGATGGCCTGATTATACTGAATAGTTTCTAACAGATACCTAAGAGGAAAAGAATGCTTCCTGAAGCAAAAGCAAGAAGTGAAGTAAACGAGGAAGAGCAGTTAGGGAGCTTTGCTTGATCAGTTGTTTTCAAACTTGAGATTCGTATTAGGTTGCTCTGGAATGGAGCCCGGAAAGCTACATTTCAGAATATTCCCAGTGATTCTGTTGCTTAGTTATTTGGGGGAATCACAAAAGAGCCTCTTTGTTACTAGAATTGTTGATCATGACTCCCAACAGTGGGTGGGATACGTAACTGTTATATTCTAAACACTGCCTTTTTTTATCAAATAAATACAATATGTTGGCCTCATATGTAATATTTGTCAAACCTACAAACGCTATTGTGATTATTAACTATTAAAGTGTTTAAAGATACCCAATTCAAAATAGCTATTTATTGTTTTTTTCCTCAACAAACCAATCCTATTGAAATATAAACTTTATCATGTGTATGTCTGGTATCTTTCTTTAGCTTTTAAATGGGTCTCATATTTTGAAAGAATGGAATTAACATAGCTCATTTAACTTTATAGATAAGTCTAGATAAACTATCCTAAACCTAGGTCATAAACAGTGGTGTGTTGGTAATTGTTTATGAATAGCTGGCTTAAGTGAAAGTGGGAGGTATGTACTAGAACAGAGGGTGAGAGTGGAGAAAGCCCTGATTTGTAAAGTTTACCAATTGCTGTAGTGTAAATACTTTCACAAGGTTGCCAATCTGATTTCTTTCAATGTTGCATTAGGGAAAAATGCACTTAATACATTCTGGCTGAACTGGTGCAAGCTGACTCTAGCAGACCACTGAGGTGGTTGAAAATCTATAATAATTCTCATGACTCCTGGTTTAGTGTTTCTTTCATTACTCTGCAAATCAATCAGTCACATTAAGAAGCCCTAATAGCATATTTCTTATAAAATCAGGAGCTATTATGTTGTAGAGTCACACAAATATAAACATATTCATGTCTGAATTCCTGAGGGTCTTCCCTCTTGCCTTCATATCACCCTACTCTAACCTTACAATTGCCATTTTTGACAACTATAAAGTTTCTGTGGATTTTGCCTTCCTCTTTAGACTAGTTATTTGTTATCATTTATCCTTAGGGTAGCCTCTCTTCAGATCTCCACTTCGGTGAGGAACAGATCACATAAGGATGTCTTTGAGGTTCAATCTGATTTGCCTCTCAAGCATCATGTGGTGTCTTGATTAGTGTCATTATTCCAGATACTGCAAATTTTGATCACTCTCCTTAATACAATGCTCTCCAAAGTAAGTTCTAAAAACCAATAGTTCTTCAAGATGTTTAATGGGGAAAATAAAGGGGATGTAGTACTGCACTACTCTACTAGAGCTAACTTCCCCCATCTGTGGAGATTCATAGCTCATATTGACAAATTAGTGACTCTGAGCAGTTTTGCAGAAAGAAATGCAGTTTGATCTTATCTAACATTTTCAAAATGTTGTCAAGCATGGAGACTTTCATCATTTTCTTCTCCATATCCCATGGAATATGCTTTCAGAACTACCAATCAAATAGCTTCCTGTAGCATCTACTTTATCAGATTTCAAAATCTACATCTGAGTTGGGTTACTCTTTAGTTTCCTGCATGTGACCCTGCCTCTTGCACCATGCAATATGCAGATCCAAATAAATGGATGTATTCTGAGATCAGTGATTTGCCCAGCTTTTCCAGACTTCAATGGCCAGCCTTGTCTGTCTTTCAGGGTCTCTTTTATGCCATCTTTCAATGTCTTACTTGGCATGAAGGAATGGTCTTTTTAAATATAAGAAACAACTTTTTGCATGAAATGACTATCAGGTAATTATTTCTGCTTGCTTTCTTTACTCACACAGACTTGGCTGGAATGGGTGGTATGCTGGGTAATGGCAAGTGAGGCTAAGAAAGAATAGGTAGGAAAGGAATTGGATAATAGAGGACCTTGATGATCGAGCAGAGAAGTTTAAATATGAAGATGTTAAGAAACAGGAAATCAAACAACTACCTTTTTTCTTCTGTTCTTGAGCAGCTTTTTCAAGGAAAAGAACTAGTGTCTTTACTGAAATTGAAATTTATAATGCATTTGGTATTTTCCTAATAAGATAGCTTTAAATCTGAGTAGCAACATCTAATGTGACCCAGGTGGTTTAGTAGACCTCTCCCTCCTGGTACATTCTTGCATTGGTAACCTTCGACTTTACCTTTTCCTTGTAAGGTGACTGTATACTTGATTCATTGTAACTGTGCTCTCTGTACACAGCCTCAGGTCCCATGGCAATAGTCATGAATTTCCTCATTGCACAGGGTGATATCCTTGGAGAATCAAACCTGCCCGAAAGGAACAATAAGGTTACTAGTATTTTTCTCATGAGTGCCCAATGGAATTATTTCACAGCTTTGAATTTCTCTCTGATGAGACTTTTTGTCTTTGGGGAATATCTGTTCTGCAATTGATCTAATCTATATCTGCAGGGAACAGAAATACTTACCAAGCCATCGTTGCTCTGAAGATATTTACCTGTCTCAAGATCCAGTGAGCAAAATGTGGGAACCGTTGAGTACTGCTTTCTTCCGATGCCTCTTGCTGACAGAAAAGCTCTTCTAGAACTGCCTCTCTGCCAATCCAGCCATTTGATGACTGCCAAACATGTTACCAACAGTCCACTCCCTGCTAACCTTCTAATTCCCAAAGCTTCTCTAATCAGATCTCCTTTATCTCTCTACTTACTTGCCCTTGCAATAGGGTATGGTCTGTGTGCACTGACCTGTGATAACGCATGCAGGAATTTTCTCTCCCACTCAAACCTGATGCTACATTGATTCTTAAAAAGAGGTCACTTAATTTGGAGAGTAAATGTTGAAATCCTCTTAATCATTGTGTTTTCTTGTGACTTAGCTGTTTTTAGGAACCCCCCCAGCAGAACTTAAAGGGAGACCATGGTTGGAATATTTAAACGATTATATTACAAACCAGCTGTGTCTGGTCTTTATCAATCACCAGCTGAGTGTACACAGGTGTTTTGGGTAGGTTTTAATCATTCCCACATTTTTCCTGTTTGCCTCTTTGTCCCTGTTCTGATATTACAGCTGGCCATGCACTCACAGTGCCTCTGCAGGCACAAAGGTGGCTCAGTCTATTTCTGGTCATTGCTGGAGGCCTCCTTCAATTTGTATTGTGTGCACTGCTCCTGGTTTATCTCCCTGAAACTCTAATCTCTAATACTGTGATTTGGTGCTATTTCTTTCGGGTGCCATGATTTTTGACACCTTTAAACTCTTACCTGAATTTTGAACTGATTTTTATCTTAAGCTCTTTGCTCAGCATGTTCTCTGGTTTCCACACACCTCACAATTTCACACGAATGATGCTCCTATAAATCCTGATCCATACAGAACCCTGCTAGCTGTCCCAGGCCCCTTCATCTAGAGAGTAAGGGCTTTCAAAATTTTATTTGGAACCAAGGTCCTTGGTTTTGACTCATTGCCAGCCTAGGCAGAGCAAATGAGATCATTAAGAGGCCATCACAGTGCAGGACATTCTACAGCTGGTAGCACTCGTGGCTCAGCTAGTGGAGAAAAGTTTGGCGTTACTGAGCTTTCAGTTGTAGATACTCCTGAATGAAGCCTCTATTATCTCCATCCCATACTGCTATTGATCCTAATGCCAAAGAAGTTCAAATATGATTCTACCGGGAACCAGCAGTTAGCGTAATGGCTATGTCGCTGGACTCCCACGTAGTTGACCGCGGTTCGCGTCTCGGACCCGGTGGCTTACAACTCACGCCGGGCGCGTGTGCGTGCGTGCCCAAGATCCCAAGAGGAGAATGGAGGAGAAGGGATTGCGGCGTGACCATCCCCCCTGGGGGGTGATTTCTCGCTTTCTGTCTCTATGTCTCTCTCTGTCTGTCTGGCGAGCGCACGCGCCCTATAGCGAAAAACCTCTCAAAAAAAAAAAAATATGATTCTACCAAACTATCAGGTATTTTTCTGCAATTCAACTCTATGGGTATACTCATGGTTTTGAGTTCTGAAAACACCACAAGTATCTGTGTTCTGTCTCTTGGGGGTAGGGAAACTGAGCAATACATGGTTCCCTCCAATTCCCTGGTGACCCTTTATGCTGTGCACCAAGTTCTATCCTGTCTTATGAGTGACATGGTTGCTGGGCTCCAGTAGAATTGGAGTGAGGAATACACTCTCCTGACTCAAGGTGTAGAAGACAGGTTTCCATTTTTTATGTCCTTTTGTTTATTCTTCTGTGTAACATTTTCTGTTCTTTTTAGGATGGGGTTATCTGCTATCATTCTGCCTTGCTTGAAGATTTTTTTTTATAGGCCCTCATTCTCCACTTCCTCCAGCCCTCAACTTTTGGCAACCACTGTTTTCATGCATACCAATAGTTCATTCTTTTTTTTTTTTATTGCTAAGTAGTATTTCATGCTATGTACCTACTATAGTTTATTTACTCATTCATTCATTAAAGGCCATCTAGGCTGATTCCTGTTTTTGGTAATAACAAATAAAAATTGCTATTTTTTTCATGATTATAAATTTTTATTTATTTGAAATATATGCTCAAGAGTACATTTGTTTGGTCTACAGTAGTTGCATGTTTAGTTTTTAAGAAACTGCTAGACTTTTTTTTTTTCCATTTTCCATTTCTACTTCATCCTTTCTGGCATTTGGTGTTGTCCCTATTTTTTATTTAAACATTCTAGTCACGTACATGGGCCCAGAATACTGAGAAAAGAATGAAGGAGAAGGGATTGTGGTATAGCCAATGCCCCCGTGGGGTACTTTCTCATTTTCTTTCTCTCTCTCTGCCTATCTCTTTCTAGTGAAAACACATGCCCTATAGCAAATTTTAAAAATAGTAAAGGAATGGCTAATAATATTGAACTTTTTTTAATATGCTTATTTTCTGTGTGTCCCGAGCAGCTGGGATGACAAGCATGTTCCACAATCCCCAGCTTTTTAGGATAAGCCAGGAATAGAACTCAGTCCTTTCATATGGCCTCAGCCTGCTGTGCAACAGCAAAAACCGGCTTCATGCCCAGGACATGGGCACAGACACGCCCTCTACTCTCAGGGAGAGGACTCTGGACATGAACCTGGAAACTTCCCTGTGGATCAGCCCCTCACAGATTGCATTTTACTGCTGTGCCACCATCTAGTCTCATTTCATCCTCTTTATAAGGACTTTAAAAGAGTAAAAGTTCTTCATTTTGATGAGGTTCACCTATCAGTCTTTTATAGATGGTAATTTTAATGTTAAGAATTCTTTGTATAGGGACCAGCTGATGGCATAATGATTATACCTCTGGACTGCCTCATGGCCTACTGTGGTTTGAGTCCCAGACTTGGCAGCTTGAAACTCATGCTGGGCACATGTGCGTGTGTGCCCAAAATCCAGAGAGGAGAATGGAGAAGTGATTGTGGTGTGGCCATCCCCTCTAGGGGGTGATTTCTCACTTTTTGTCTATCTCTCTGGTGAGTGCACATGCCCTATAGCAAAAATATCTCTCTCTTAAAAAGAATTCTTTGTGTAGCCTTAGATCCCAAGGATTTTCTATTTTTAAAATTTGTTTCATAGTTTTACATATACTTAATTTTATGTTCCCCTTTGAATTATTTCTTGTTTAAGCATGAGATTTAGGCTGAGATAGATTTGCCTTTCCTGCCTATGAATATCCAATTGCTCTAGCTGTTTGTTGAAAAAGTTGGTTTAAATTAGGAAAACAAAAAAGGCCTAATCTTAGCATCAGGGAGATATTATCTTTTTCTCTGTGCTTGAGATGCTGCTATCCTGCTCCATGGTGCTAGTGTTTTCCCTCAGGTTTGTAAAGGTAAGTAAGATCTTACAGAGGAAGACTCTAATTTACTGCAGTCTTTTATGAAGAATATTATTTTCACAGGCTTACAAGTGACCTGACGCTCAGGTCAGGGGTGGCTTAGTAACCGTTCACTATAGACATGATACTTTCATCAGAAGATTGAAGTGAAGGAGATGAATACATGGATCGAATTCTAGAAGGACAGAAAGGCCTTTAAGTCTACTCCATGATCTATAGCACAAGCAAACAGAAGCCCAGGTTTAGGAACTGTGGGCCAGGAACCAGCTAGGCTACTCTCCATGTATTCTCTATGTAACTACCATGCCTCAGAGGGAACTGAACAGCTGAACGGCAAGGTCTAGTCAAGTGGCCAATAGAAGGCCAAATTCCCTCCAGCATCTGCTTATGCACTAGGTTTCTAAAGTGTCAACAAACCAACCCAACCTATCTTAGTTTAAATAATCTTGGTTCCCCTACTACTTCCCATTCAAAGCTCTTTCTCAGTCTTTCACACAGTGACAGGAATGTATTTTTTCAACTTTAATGCTAACAAATTTTAGTAGCAGTCAAATAAAACACATTCCATTGCTGATGAAAAATCAAGAAATGCCATTTCTCATAGAGGTCTCAATTTAGTTGCCCTTTGCACACAGCTATCCACTTTAAGTACCAGAGAGCAGCACATGGTGTTGGAGACCCTGCTAGATTACAGCTCATAGGTCAGGAATCCAGTCCAGGCCTCATTAGCCATGGAACCCTAGGGAAACCCCTTGAACTCTTCGTAATTCTGTTTCCTTTCCTGCAAAATGGCAATAAAACATGTCTTACCTACTTCACTGTGCCATTGTGAAGCTTGGATGAGATAGTAAATGTGAAAGTGCTTTGAAAATCTCAGTTTTCCAGACTGAGAAGGTGTTCACCATAGCAGGCTTGCCTGGCTTTTAAGGAACTCTGGCTGCTGCCAATATCCTGCCCACATGCCCACCCCAACACTGTCTAATTTTTTTAAAATATAATTTTGAAGGACTATAAGTAAAAAGCTGAGCACAGCATCTATAAATAATTTTTTACTCTTCACCATAAACCACAGAGGGCAGAGGTTGGTTATGGGTTGTGGCAGAGCTGGCTATTTTCCATGGCACACAGTTATCACTGCCATGTGGCTACCCAGGCCTTGATTACATTTCCAGTTGCAGTTGGATGTGGCCATGTGACTGAGTTTTAGTCAAAAGAATGTGAGCAGGGCTAATGTGGTGTGTTAGTTAAGGCAGCTGGACCCCACATGGCTGACTGAGTGGTTTGAGTTCTGGATCCTGTGGCTTGAAAATCACATTAGGTGCATGTGCATGTGTGCCCTGAATCCTAAGAAAAGAATGGAGAATAAAGGATTGTGGCATGACCATACCTTCTTGGGAGTAATTTTTCACTTTTCCCCTCTCCCCCTCTCTCTTTCCCCTTCTCTCTGGTGAGCGCATATGCCCTATAGCAAACAATTAAAAAGAATGTGAGCAAAAGTGATGTGTAGTCTTTAAGACCTGGCCTAGAGAACTCTCAGGAAACTGCATTCCTTTCCCTTTCTGGAGGCCTGGAATGGAGATGATCCCCAAGGAGATTCTGGAAAATACATTCTGAAGAGAGCAGAACCTCTGTCAGCCTCTGTATATCCCTAAAGGTTTACACAGAGGAGGACTGATCTGCCAACCGGCAAAGTACTGGGGAAAACTGTTACCTAAGCAAGAACTCCACTTTTATTGTTCTTGATTTGTTGTGTCTTTTTATATACTTTTTTCTTTACATCAATTAGCCTATTTTAGGAAAGCCCTGTCTCATTTCTCATTTTCCTGTGAAAATGTCACATATGTATCTAACTATGTATCACCTTATACAATCTTGCTTCTCACTCTGACCACACCAGCGTAGACATCCTCTGTGTTTTAGGTGATAGCCTCACAAGCATCTGCCACCTAGTCTTTTTGTTCTGGGGACTTCGAATTCCACTAGTCACTCCACCCAGGGTGGTGTGCTTGGCTGCTTCCATCTCTTGGGAATTCTACTAGTCATGATGGGAAAATAGTGCAACCATGGTTACAGGCTTCTGGGGTAAAGGGTCATGTCTGAAGTTGGTGGCATAAATGGCATGTCCTTTGGCCATGACGCAGGCTTCCCAAGGTGTACTGTGACAGCAGAGACTGACATGTGGGTTGCTGGTGTGTCCTTGGAGCAACTCAGTTTTTGTCTCTGTTCTTTGGCTGTTGGCTCTCACCTCTTCTCTGCCAAGGCTTACCATGTTTACTGTGTCAAATGGGATGATTGTCCTTATGAAGGGTACTACTCTTTCTATAAAGCTTAGCAGCTCTTATCCCTAAGTGATTCTCCTTCCAGACACATGAAGTAGCTTTGGTTTCTTTAAAATTCTAGCAACATCTATTGAGAAAATTGTACAGTAGTCCTATCTTATCTGTGATAACCAGTAAATGCCTGAAACTGTGGATAGTACTGATCTCTATGGTTTTTTCCCCCCTGTACACACCTGCTTATGATAAAGCACAATTTATAAGTTAGGCACAGTAAGAGATTAGTAGTAACTAATAATAAAATAGACCAATTGCCCGACATACTGTGATAGAAGTTATATGAATGTCATGTGTGTCTCTCTCTGAAAACACCTTGTTGTACCGGGCTTACTTTTCTTCTAGTGATATTAGATGATGTAATGCCAGAGTGATGAGATGTAGTGAAGTGAGTGATGTGATGTGAGGCTACAATTGACCTTTGGATGACATGTCAAAAGGAGGATCATCTGCTTGGGGCAATCCTGGCTCATTGAAGTATTACAAACCATGATACTTTTCCATAATGCAGGTGACCATCGCTGAAACCCCAGAGATCAAAGCTGTGGGTAGGGGAGGACTACTGTATTTCCAAGGTCTAGGCCTGAGGATTAACTGAGAGACATCAACCTATGCCACCGAGCAGGCCTTTGTACTGATGAGTATGTGTCCTTCTTTCACCTTCGGCTTCAGAGTAGAATCCTCATGCTAGTGGAGCCACCTCTACCTCCTTTTTTCTCCTTAAGTTTCAATGCAAGTGTCTTGATACCCTATCAACCATTTCCAAAGTTCCCCTTTTTATTTTTTGTAGAATCCTGGAGGATAGCCTGTGGTGTGGTGGTTAAACTAATTGGATCCTGCATGGCCGACTGTGTGATTGGAGTCCTGGACCTGGTGCCTTGAGAATCACACTGGGTGAGTGTGTGTGTGTGTGTGTGTGTGTGTGTGCGCCCAATATCCCAAAGGAAGGGAGAAATGGAGAAGACGTGGTGGTGTGGACATCCCCCATAGGGTGTGATTTCTTATTTTCCCTTTCTCTCTCCCCTTTTCTCTCTATCCCTTGCCTTTGACAAAAATTAAAAACAAACAAACAAACAAACAAACAAACAAACAAAAAAACGAAAATAACTCTGGTTTGGGGAATCCTGTAGTCCTTTAAACCAAGAGAATTCTGGGCCATCTGATTTAGCCCCTAAAAACCCTGTGGTAGACATACAGATCAGCACCTGGCATGAGCCTGGTTGCTGAGCTACAGCAGATAGAAACTAATTTGTCCTCACAGCTGAGATGCAGACATGTCCTTCCCATCAATAATCCATTGGCAGGGCACACCAAATAGCTCCCTGGGAATGACATCAATCTAAGGGATGAGAGTCAGGTGTCCAGGCCTGGTTCAGCAAAATACCTTTGTTGAAGGGCCAAGGTGATCCTGATTCAAAATATAGTATGATGTTAGGGAGCAAATACCGGTCTAAGAATAAAAGGGACAAAGATAAAAACGTGAAGAAACTTATACACAGCGATCCTGAGGCATGAAACATAGGGCAGTAGAGTTTTAGGTTACTTTTAAAAGGAGCACAAAGATGGGTTGAAAGATTATTCTACTTTCACTCTTACCTGGTCATGACTGCCAAGGTATCCAAATGTAGAAATCTGAGGCTATACTAGGGGCATTTATTTCCAGAAATATTTTGTAAGGAGAGACCAAAGTAGCAGGAGGATGGGGGTAAGAGGTGAGTTGTGGAACCAGTACATGGTGTAATGTTTATCTCACTGGACTCCCACATGGCCAACTGTGGTTCAAGTCCCCAACCTGGTGGCTTGAAAATCATGCTGGGCACATGTGTGTGCATGCCCAAGATTGTGGTAGAGGAATGGAAGAAAAGGGATTGTAATATGACCATCCCCCTGGGCAGTATTTTTCACTTTCCCTCTCACTGTGTCTGCCTTTCTTTTTCTCTGGTAAATGCATGGGCCCTAAAGCAAAGACTTCTTGAAAAAAAAAAAAAAAAAAAAAAAAAAAAAAGAGGTGAATACCAGAAAGAAAAAATCAGGTAAAGAGGCCAAGGCATGGGGTGAAGATGAGAACAATACCAACAAATGTAACTAGAATGATAATGATGTGGCCAGGGCAACTGGAGGAGTAGATTCAGGACAAATCCTGGCAGAGAAATGAAAAGTAATGTTGCTCCCTTCACCTGTGATACAGATCAGATGAAAGTACTCTAAAATTAGTAAAGAGGTGTTAGGATAGTTATTTAACTCTGCAAGTGAAGGAGGAGTGAAATTGAGAAAAATATTCTAAGAGGGTAAAGGAAAATCATGGGGACTCTGGATATGTGACATGTTGTATTTTTCTCTTATTTTTCCCTTCTGACATGTAAAAATCAAATTACACAGAGCAACAATGTCTAAAACTCTCAGATTCAAATAAATCAATCAGACATAAAATTTTAAATGTAGTCCTTCTATTTTTCAAGAGTCGGCTTTATTAAGTAAAAGGAGTATGTCCTACAGATATTGGCCACACCAATTTTTATGATATGTTTGATAGAAGGCATTTTCTCTCCATAAGGAGTTTTATCTAATCAAATTGTCTTCATATGGCCCATATTTGTGCAGTCACAGAAACTCTTAACTCCTCCATCTTTATTTCTTGTTTCCCCCTGGGTTTGACAAACACAGTGCAGCCACCAGCTCCTTAGAAATCCTTTATTTGAACAAATAGAGCCCAGGACCATGAAATGCTAACATATCACATGGGCATTTGTGTGCTGGTTGTCACAGCAGCCTCTAGAATCCAAGGGACCTAGGCTTTAGCCCCAGCTTAGCCCTCAGCAGATGGACCTAGTGAAAATCAACCTAAGACTCAGTTTCCTCAATGGAGAGCACAAAAATTAAAAGTGTTTACTTTTTTTTTTAACTTTATTTATTATTATATCATTATTATTTTTCAGTTTGATCAGAGAGAAACAGAGAGAGAGAGAGAGAGAGGAAGTGAGAAAGCAAGCCACCAGGTCCGAGACTTGAACCGTGGTCGGCCATGTGGGAGTCCAGCGCCTTTAACCACCACGCCACTTAAAAGTGTTTACTTTTTGTGTGGAATAAAAAGAATAATGTATACATTAAGATTGCACAGATACTTAAAAGAAATTCAATAAAAGTTTGTGCTTCTGTTCATAAGAACCCTTATTTAATAACTGCTTCTTAAGCAATTTAAAACATTTCTGCCTAACGTGTGTTAAAGATGAAGCTGTTTTGCTGCTAGTACAGTTATACTGCCAGTCATAAACCAACTAAAAGTTCTACTAGCAAAACTCCTATCTGGATAGTGACCAACGGCATATATAATTGTGTGTGCATATCTACATGGATGTGTGTGTGTGTGTGTGTGAGAGATGGAGAGAATATACAAATGAAAGACAATGGAATGATGTCTTTAAAGTACTGAAAAAAAGTATCCAACAAGAATTCAGCACCCAAGTTAATTTTTACCTTTAAAAATATTTCCATTTCTAATTTTCTTAACTTTATCATGCAGATCCAAGTTTCAGCCTGGTAGCATATACCTGCTGCTGGAAAAACTTACTTATGTACTTATTTGTAGTGTTGATCTGGCCATGAGTTGTCTCAGTGTTGTCTTGGTCTGGAAAAGTCTTCATTTGGGGTTTTTATTTCCCACTGCAGCCACCAACACCCTTCTATGGCAGGCAGAGGCCCCATCACTACAGGAGGGGTGGAAGTTGCCTCAATACACACCACTGAGTGTTTTACTCATTTTCCTGTTCCCTTTCTTCTAGAACATCAGCCCCATGAGAGGAGAAATGTTTCCAGGGCCTCATCTCAGCCTCTCTTTCCTTCACAGTGACCATTACTTCTGCGTCCGGATTGGTGGCAGCTGCATCCCTCTCACCTCTGACCCCATGGTTGCACACACCATCACCTCCATGGCTTTCTGCATGTGTCACTGCTGCCTACACTCTACCACAACCCTGTTGCTAAAATGCAGAGGTGACAGGACTCTACTATCATATTTCCCCTGTGAGAGCAAGCCAGTCAGTTGTGACTGAGGAGCCAAGGGCATGTGGCCTTGGAGTTGGAGAATTGACTGGGTGGGGACAGGACAGAGGTATTTAAGGCAGGACCACATCTGGAAAGGGTAGAGTAAGAAAGCTGAAAGAGCCAAGGCCACCTATGACTCTTGGAGGGCAGACAATGCCCTTCAGAAGGAGACAATAGGGCTGAAGAAGACAGTAGGGAAGGGACTAGAACTTGGAAGAAAGGGATTGCTGTGACGACAGAGATGGGAAGGGGTGAATGAGTGTTTAATAGAATTTGTTGTGAGCTGACTGGCTGGGAAAAATGTTTAAAAACAGCAACGAGCTATTTACCAGGCAGGAAATGGCATCTAGACTAGTTGGAAGATGTTAGACAAAGTTAGCGTTCTGAACCTGCCCCTGTAGGCTAACGAGACCTCCTAAGGTCTAGTTAAATCTTTGAGAGAGAGAAATAACTTCACCGACTTCAGATGACAACTACGTGAGATGGTGTACATAATGCCCTGGCACTACGTCTGGAGCACTGGTGCCCACAGTGACTGCTTACCATAGTTGTTAATCACAGAAACTTGGAAATCACAGGTTTATGTCAACGCATGATTCCCCTGCCTTTCAAATTTAAAGAAAGAGGTCTGCATATTCACATCTACCCGATGTGAATTCTGTGATACAAATCTATGTGAGCTCCAATTTGCATGCCAGTCAGATGCAGATGAATGGATGTATAGAAAAGGCTTGAATAGTCCTCATGGTATTCTAATTATTCATCTTGGTAATTTTGTTTCACAAAAAATTCCTCAAAGAATTTCTGAGCATCATCATTTGTCTACATCTAGTAATCTCAGAATATGTTTGGTAGGCTGTTTGCCAGGGTAAATAAAACCACTATTGCCGAAATAACAGAAAGAGTAACTCAGCCCATATTCAGTTGCTTCCTTGCTTCACATTTCTCCACTTGCACATTTGGCTTTTACATCTTACTAAATCTGTGTTTCTAGAGCAAGATCTGACCTTGTATCATCTGCAATCCAGATCCTCCAGGGGCTCCCGTTGTCAGCTTAGTCTGACTTGCCTGGCACACACGTTTCTAGCCTCAACTCTTACAGTGTGTCCTCAGAGACCCTATGTTCTAGAGAAACAGTGACACGCTGTATTCCAAGTCTCATGCTTTCCCAGTGGGACTGTTGACATTCTACCCATGCACTGAGGCTGAGATAAAATAGCATATTTTCTTTGAAGCTTTGCCTAATTCCCTTGCCCACATCAAGGGTGACAGTTCTTATCTCTGAACTATTACAAAACTTTATTTTACCTGTTTTATGTTGCATTGTTCCTCCTGTCTACTTGCCTGCCTGTCATCCTCCCTCCTTCTCGCCTCCCAGTCCCTTCCTTCTTTAAGCACTGTGTACACCTACTAGGTGTCATGTACTGTGCTACCTGCCGAACCTGCCGTGATGAATAAAGCAGACAAGATCCACACTCTAGTGAATGTGACAGTCTGGTTGGGGGAAAAATGGCACTGATTGACCCACTAAAAAACAAATTTATGTAGTTGCAAGGTGAATTCCATACCATCAAGATGGGTATGGAGCACCATAAAATAACAAAAGAAGATAGATTTTTAGATTTAGATTTTGAACAGAGAAGAAAGAAATTTTGGCCAGTGAATGATGCAGATATGAGAGGTCTGTTGATGGACAGTAACAGTCATGCCCATTCAGATATCCTAGCCCCAGTTCACAGCTAAATGGTCAACTCTTCTGGAAAATTCATTAAAAAACTGATATTGTTTTCCTTTTTTATTATTTTAATTTTGTCAGAGGGTATGTGCAGTCATTTGGGGTGGGGGGGGGGGGAGAGGGGAGGGAGAGAGAGAAAGCATCCCACAGCGGGCAGAGTCACACTGTAACCCTGCTGCTCCACTTCTCCCGTTGGGATTTTGGGCATGTACACACACATGCCTGGTGTGATTCTCAGGCAGCTGAGTCCATGACTAACCACATGGTGGGCCATGTGGGATCCAGTGGACTTAACCACCATATCACAGACTGGCCCAACATTGTTTTCTTTGCTGCTCAACCAGCTGTCCAAGAGCAGAATACCTTAATAAGCCTCTCTTCAGTGTTTTCGTTTTAACCCAAAATTCAGTGTCTTCAAACTGTTTATAGTTTTCCCTTTACCCTCTCCTCTTTCTCTCATATAAATCCTGTTTTTGTTTTGTTAATCAATTAATAAATTATTTTTTCTGCATTTAAGTAGATAACATATTAGTAAGTAACTATGTACCTGTCACTTATTTTTTGGCAGAAGTTAGCATTTACTGAGGTCTATTATGTGCCTGCATGGCGCTAAGAGCTTTAAATATGCCATCTCAGTTACTGTCATAATAAGTCTCTAAGATCAATTATTCCTCTTTTCTTCTCCAGATGGAAACTGAAGCACAGATAGGTAGGTCAAGAGAGGGCCAATATTTGGACTGAATTCTTTGACTCTAGCACCTGTTCTTCCAATCTCAATCCATACCATTCTCAAGCCACAATACTAGTACAAGCTTTTATTAAATTTTTTTTTTTCAAAATTTGCTACTGTGGTGTGTGTGTGTGTGAAGGGGTGGGGGGCAAGAGAGAGAAAGGAACAGAAAGTAAGAAAGCAGGAAGACGTCTACACCACAATCTTCATTCAGGATTTTGTGCACACACATACACACACACACTCCACATGTTTTTCAAACTGCTGGGTTTGGGACTCAAACTGTGCAGTTGATCATATGGGATCCAGCCTCCTTAACCATTATGCCTCTGGCTGTCTATACACAAGCTTCTTAAAGGGAGGAAAAATGTTTTGTCAATAGGGAGTTTTGACTGGTGAGATGGATGCATACACAGCCTCTCAATGTGCCTTTCCTTCCACCACATATTTTGGAAACCTGTTGTAATTTTTTGTCATTCATTCCCCTGACTCATGTCTATCTCCTGCATTGACTCTGATCCTCCTCCTACACCAGTGACAACCTCCCTCTCTGCTGAACCTGGCTCCACAATTCTCCAAATCCAGAATATCCTAAATCCATTCAAGTTTTCATGCATAGAACATGGTGTTTCCCATAGCTGTCATTTATCCAGTCATTTCTCAGCACTTTACCTCTTCCCACTTAGGACAGTCCTGACTCTTCACAGCCAGCAACCCCTCGTCCTTCCTGAAGCTCTGGCAGGACCTGCTGATCTCTGCCATTCATCAGCTTTTTAAATAATTATTTATTGATATGAAGCAATAATAAAAAGAAATGAAATTCTGGTGTGTAGTTGTGCCATTTGACAAAATTATCATCAAAGAACTTTTGCCACAAATAAAAACTGTAAAAATAAAATGATTCTGGAACCAGTAGTTAATGTAATGGCTATGTTGCTGGACTCCCATGTAGTCAATCACAGTTCGAGTCCTGGACCCAGTGGCTTAGAGCTCACGCTGGGCATGAGTGCGTGTGTGCCCAAGATCCTGAGAGGAGAACGGAGGAGAAGGGATTGCGGCGTGGCCATCCCCCATGGGGGGTGATTTCTCGTTTTCTGTCTCTCTGTCTCTGTCTGTCTGGTGAGCGCATGCGCCCTATAGCAAAAAATCTATCCCCCCCCCCCAAAAAAAAGATTCTATCCTTAATAAATACTCGTAGTGACTCAGATAAGAGTTTAGTCAAAACAGCCACAGACGGAGACCACCCCGGCCAGGAGGAAGATAGCACTGATGTTCCCATGACCTCACAAAGGTGTCTCAGATATGTCCCTCAGCTTCTTCCTCAGATCTGCATCCATGTCTTTGCTCAGCTTGGGAACCTTTGTTTTGCAGAATAAGCCATAATCCTCTCAAGACTTCAGTGACGTTCCTCAGGAATAGCTGTACACTAGGAACAGGTTTAATTACCAGGGAAATTCCAAATATAAATAGAATGAGCCCAAAGGAAAGAGTAATGGGAAGAAGCATTTAACAGAAAAAAGAAGATAAAGTTCTCTGTTAAAAAAATGTTCTGTAATTTTTGCTTTATGAAAACAAAAAGCAAAGGAAAAATGCCTTCCACAGACCCTCATCAGAACAGTCACTGGCCCTTAGGCAGACTCTGTGATCTTACAACCACAGTCCATTGACTAGTCTTTTGCAGAAGACTCCTATTAACGGACTTTGTTACAGTTGATGGTAATCAGGAAGATAGCTGCAACTGGATACCTAGTTGTAATTAATTATGGAATGAAGGATTTATCCAGTTTGAGACATTTGTCTTAACAGAACCACACAAAGTTGATGGCAACAGGATGATTAATAGCCTCAGAACACTCAAACTCAAATTGTCTTAGTTCTTTGTTTCTTGCTTTGAGGAAATAAAATACCTAAGGCCAAAGGAACCCAGGCTTCTAGATGAAGTATGTTTGGGTGTCTGCTTAAGACCTGAAAAATTCCAAGGTTGACAGGAGAGTCTGCACCAAAAATGAAACCTACGGTCCCTGGGTGGTTGCCAGTCAGTTTGTTTCTGCTCAAGAAAGGTCCATTTCTTGATTCACTCACCAACCATCAAGCAACCCAATCTTGAAGCAAATTTC
Source organism: Tupaia tana (assembly GCA_026018925.1). NCBI lineage: Eukaryota > Metazoa > Chordata > Mammalia > Scandentia > Tupaiidae > Tupaia > Tupaia tana. Next base: position 60,449,771 of record JAKSZU010000013.1, read on the forward strand.
ATGACTTAATTGTAGCAAAGATGCAGGAAAAGTATCACAGCTCCAATATTACAGCTTAGGACTGAAATATGCCTTGTATTAACATGCTTATAGCTGAACTCAGGAATTGGCATATGAGTTAGCTTAATAGTTTAAGTACCGCTTGTTGAGGGTGATAGGTAACTTTATTTGGAAAGGAGTTTTGTTTTTAGTTCAGTTCAAAGGTACTTGCTCTTCACCACAGAGAATTTCTAAAGCCTTCAGAAAGCATTCCACCATGAATGAAAAATGAAGGTATATGATAAATAGGTGGACCTTGAAACCTTGAACACTGAGATGCTTATCTGATCCCAAATATGTTTCAGTAGAATAACCTGATTAACTTCCAAGGCTTGACACTCGTTGTTTCCATTCAAGTCAGAATTTCTCTAATGAATAACCACTTACTTGTCATGTGGTGCTGTCCTTCAAAAAAAATCAAAATAGAACAGACTACAGAAAGTAACATTAACATTTTTGTAGCATGCATGGTGGGTGTATATTTAAATGTGCATTCAGAATTAAACCTAGGTGTGAAGGCATTATGAGTAACCTAATAATTTGGCATCTTCTTAAAGCACTACTCTTTAAATAGTGGTCTACATTTATTTAGTGATGTAGGGGAATATCTAATTTTCTATTTGCTAAAACTGTATTCCTCTCTTTGTATTTTGAATAAGAAAATTGTTACATGCATATTAAAATGGTATAAAGATTTTGGAATTGTATTTTCTCCCCTAGTTTCTAGTAATTAAAATTTAATATAAGGGACCTTCAAAAATTTCATGGAAAAATGGAAAAGTAGGATTTATAGAGTTTGGAGTTTTCAATGTTACTCTGGTTCGAGCTATTTTTCCATTGCTGTTTGGTCAGTTGACAAGTTTCCTGGAGTTGAGTTAAAAGTTTTAGATTTATATGAAGAAATAATATTTTACTACATCATGTACAATATCATATTCTTGTTTTTATTTCTTATTTTCCTTTGATACTATTTGAATTGATATTCATACCTGCTGGTCCCCATGGTAATGTTCTTAAAGAGAGCTGAAAGATGGCAGGTTCAGTTCTCTGGTTGACCTGTATATCCTGTGTAGACCCTATGATTCTGGCTGGCTGGGAATTCTGGGAAGAGTGTTTCAGTGTGAACTCCTACTGAGGGTCTTTGTTTTTCTTTTTCTCTGCCTCTCATTCTCATGAAAGACATAAACAAAGAAAAAGAGAGAGAAAGAGAGAGAGAAATTGACTAAGATTTGACCTCATCAAGTGAGTCGGGGAATGTATCTAGGGGGGAGACAAATTTAAGGTGAGATCTAAAGGTTGATGAGAAATTATGGAACTAAAGGAAACAATTCCATTAATAGTGCTACCATGAAAAATATCAACTGGTGCCTAGAACACAGGCTTAGAGACCTTGGGTTCTGCTTGAGCACTTGCTCTTCCATTTTGATTATGTAATCAGCTATTTCCTTGCATAAGTCATTGAGGTTCTCTGTTACTCACCAGTCTTTTCTGTAGAATTTGAATACTACTACTATTAGGGTGTTACACTATTACACTATAATCATACTATTATGATTATTCCATGTGAATGTTAGATAAAATAGTGCTTGTAAAGCTCCTCAGAACAGGGCTCAATACATAGTAAACAATCAACAAATATTGTCCACTATTAATACACCTCTTTACAAATTATAAAACTTTTTTTTTTTTTTGGAGAGGTTTTTGCTATAGGGCACGTGCGCTCACCAGACAGACAGAGAGAGACTTAGAGACAGAAAGCAAGAAATCACCCCCCCAGGGGGGATGGTCACGCCGCAATCCCTTCTCCTCCATTCTCCTCTCGGGATCTTGGGCATTCATGCACACGCGCCTGGCGTGAGTTCTAAGCCACCGAGTTCGGGACGCGAACCGCGGTCAACTACGTGGGAGTCCAGCGACATAGCCATGACGCTAACTGCTGGTTCCCATGCAAATTATAAAACATATTTATAGGCAGTGAACATCATTTCATCACCAAGGCTTCCTGTAATGCTCAGGCCTCAGGGCATTTCCGTTCTACTAATGGTACTATAATTTTATTTGGAGGAAATAAGTGAATGCTGTGGACCCCTCTTTAGTTTTATTAGGGACCAGAAATATCCCCTAGATAGATCCATATATAGCTTGGGTCTCCAAATCCCAAAAAATATCCCAGAATCCTTCTGTCTAGGTTGACATTGGTCAGTACTTAAAACTCTTGCAGTGTCTCAAGAAGAATAGAATCATATTTAATGGACCAGGTTGCATTAAGGATTTTGACAACATGACATTTATGGTTTAAGTGCCTCTCAGAAATCCTGTCCTCAAACTATTCAATAATGATGTAAGATGGGTGAGCAAACAACTTAAGTGTTACTCTAAAATAATCTCAGCAGGAGTGCAATATTGTAAACAGTCATCTCTACATCTTCATTCTGTGAAGTAGCTTTCCATTGTTGTCCATTTATTCCTTTATAGTTTTGTCTTTGACCAAGTCACTTAGCATCTTTTAACAATTCTCAAAAGATCTTCTAAAGAAAGATGGTGTGAACTGTTAACTGACTGTAAAATAAAAGATGCCATTTCTATTGTGAAGAGCATCTTTTACACCACCCAGACTTAACCTTCTTTTACCTGGAATGTGGCTCATCTGTGGGTAGGGATGGTGGCATTCATTGCAATAATATTTAACAATGGAGGGTTATCTTCCAGTTTACAAAATACTAGGTCAGATTTTATTTTCACAGCAGGTTTCCTTTTTGTTTTCTTTCTTTCTTTTCTTTTCTTTTTTTTTTTTTTTTGCCAATTTTCAGTTACTTAAATAGAGACCTGGAGAGTGTAAGTAAGTTGCCCAAGTTTGGATAGCTGGTGAAGGATACAGTCAGAATGTGAACCCAGATGTCTGGCCTCCAAATAGAGAGCCACTAAACTTTGATTTTGTACATGAAGGCAAGAGCATGTGTTTTAGAGTTCTAAGATTAGTAGGATACAGAAGATAATCTGCCACCAGTGTGTCACTGAGGACACCACTGAACTACATCAGTTCCCAGGAGATACCACGACTTCCACAGCCAGGCAAGACACTACTACTACGTCACCACTGAGCAGCAGAGGCCAGTCTGCCGCAGCCACTGTGGGGAGACTTGTTGCAGGTACAGTTAGACAGGCCACAAAGTCTCTGCTACACCTTCCAGACCCAATAATTTCCCAGAGGACATGAAACAAATGTTCTCCTGAGGCCTTTGGGGATTCCCAACCCTGTTTGAAAAGGACAATCTCTAGCTGTTTTAGGCAGACACTGACAAGTTGTTAATGATTCCCCTAGGGTCTCTCACTTCTAATATTTTAAGGACTATTTCATTTGAACTTGAATCAGGGCATCTTAAAAAAAAAATAGCTTGCTTTTTACCACCCTCCCTTGGGATTAAGTTAAGGAAACTAAAGCCATTATCTGCCTGTGACTTTGCTGAATCAATGGATTTTATTCACTATAAACTCACACGAGGTAGCTCTTTTCACTTTTCATGAAAAGAAGGCATAGGCGTTTTTTGAGCCTTGAGTTCTGATGAATACACAGAAGCTCTCTCCCTCTGATAATTAGAGCTGGCATGATGGCAGTGCACACAAACAGTGGCAGAAGCTTATCCATACTGGGCATATTGAGGGACAGAGCCTTTTTTTTTTTTTAAAAAAAAAGTAAAATAACAAAAGGAGGGGTTAGGTTAAGAAGGGATTAACAACATTGGAAAATCACAAAAATGATTTGACTTTCTCTGAATATTGCTCTAAACTGTACCTTCCCTTCAGTTGTTTGACACATCTTTTGTTAAAAGCATATACAGATTCAGTAATCCTGTTTATTTAGGGCACACATAATGGACAGGCACGTGGGTTTAGGCTCAACTGTCACAGCTTGGAAAAGATATCATTTTTTTTTTTTAAATCTAAGACTCCATGTTGATTCTAAGATGCACCATGTTATTTTTAGGTACCACTGAGAAAGAAACGAAGTACAGGAGCTGGTCACACCCCAGTCTCTTAAGGTTTGAGGTGTACCTGATCTTTTTGATGGCATTGCTGATTTCTCCTATCTTTTTTTTTTTTTTATTGCCTGGTACATGAGAGGTATGAGTCTTTTTTGTGTGTGTGTGACAATAGCAAAAGGTGATACAAATCTACATTTGTAAAAGACGTGGCTGTTGTTTTGCAACAAAATAGGGAGTTTTGAGAGTTCCTTTGACAGTAAGTATTTCAGTAAGGACTGCATGTGTACATGCAGTCCATCATTTGAACAAAACAATTTTGTTTCACAAATGAATACTCTCTAGTCTTTTTAAAGACTGAAAAGTTATGCCATTTAATAGGTCACTGCTGTCATTTGCCCAACAGTGAATGTGAGATACCACCGATTATATGTTCCAATTTTGGAAAAGTTAAAATGTGAAAAAAATGTGGGATTTAGACTTGATTAGCTATGATAGTTTATAATCCTAAACAGTCACAAGATGAGAACACTATAAAGCCATGGGAATTTCTGGACAAGGACGAGAAAGAATTGGAAGGATAACCAAGTGACAAGGAAGGCCTTAATGTCCCCCTCAGCAAGAATAAGCTTTATACTGGTTTCTTACTGACTTGGACCCCTGACCTCTTTTCCTTAAAGCATTTACTTTAGAAAATTTTCAATTATAATTTCTTTTTCTGCTCCTTTGAGATATAAAGCTCCTATAACCCAGAAATGTCCTTCTTAGGGACGTAGGCACCACTTCTTTGAAATGAAATCAAAGGAGATGAGGCCCCTCCTTGTCTCCCTGTCTCTGTGGGAGGGTAGGAGCCTAACTCTCAATGGGCATCCATTAGCAAACACATAGGGTCTAATACATTAACCTTCCTCCATTCCTAACATCCTCTAATGCTTTTCCATTAACTCATGCCAGCATTAAGAAACCCTCCCCTCTAGCATTTTGTTTCAGTGGAGTTGAATTCCATCTCTCTTCCCTATTGTAATAGTCTGAATAAAGTCTTCCTTGATTATTTAACTGCAATTTTTCTTTCAGGCTAGTAACCCAGTTCTAGAGAAATGGTCGGTGTTAAAATGATCCTTTATAAACACTTAGCATATGCTACTCAGAGTAGTAATTTTCTGTTTTTATGCATATGCTTTGGTCTTCCACATAGCTTATATAGTTCATATATTTTATGAGACTAAAATTTTAACAGCGTATTTCCCTTTTTAGTATTTCCATGTTGTAAATGCTGAGTATATGTTGAGAATTAAAATTCATAGTCAAAACTAGTAATTTTTATTGTTTAGAACCATAGGCATTTAGAGGTGGGAGGAAATTCTTTCTAGTCCAAATGTCAAATTTTTTTGCCTTGTGTTCTGTAGCCCAGAGGGATTAAAGATTTTCTTTACATCACAATGTTGGCCAAACATAATCTGGTGCTATTCCCACTAGAACAATGATACCCAACATTGAGCTGTGCATTAAAGACACCTGGGGAGCTTTTAAAAATGATGCATTTTTTTCCCCCTCAAATCAATTGATTAAGAGTTTCTAGTTGTGGGCCCAGGCATTTACGGTTTGTAAAAGCTCACTAGGTGACTCTAAGATGCAGCTAAGTCTGAAAACCACCCAAATATGCTTTCTTTCTATGTATAATGTACTAATGCCCAGCAAAAAAACTATTGAGTAATTGTTAGTTTACATCCTATGCAGTGTCATAAGGCTAAATTTTGAATAATTTTAAATTATTTTGGAGTAGATTCCCATTTTTAAAAAAGAATGATTTATTTTATCATCATTATTATTATTTTCTAAATTTGCTACAGGGCATGTACATTCCACCAGAAAGAGGGAGAGAGAGAAAGCCACCAGGTCTAGGACTAGAACCAAGGTCAGCCATGTGGGAGTCCAGTGCCTTAACTACCATGCCACCTATTGGCTTTGAATTCCCATTTTAAAACACCCATCATTTCTTATTCTTATTCCTCCAATGCTTTCATGCCTATAAGTATATAATATTGTGTATGGTACAGGGGCTTTGCTGGTTATGTTAGCTCACAGATTGTGGGAAGAATGTGGGAAGATGGCCTTTTCCACAAAACAGATAGCACTTGATGTACCTTTAGAGCTGGTGTATTTGCAAATTAGGTTACTGGGCCCAGAGGGAAAATGTTTTCAATGGTCATTTTAATAATTCTATCAGCTTACTAGACTGCTAGTCCACAAATATGTCCAGGTGATAAAAAATTTTTTTTATAATTATTTTATTTTATTTATTCATTCATTTATTTTGATCAGAGAGAGACAGAGAAAGAGAGAGAGGGAGAAAGTGAGAAAGCAAGCTACCAGGTCCAGGACTCGAACCATGATCGGTCATGCGGGAGTGTCCAGCACCATAACCACCACACCAGCTGCTGGTCCCCAGGTGATAAAATTTTTGCAGATGAGTAAGATATACTTCATAAGATTACAAATTGCTAGAAAAAGAATTGTAAAAATGCTAATAATTATTTTTTATGATGCAAATAAATGAGCCTACTACAGTAATAATTGCAATTAAAAAGAAAGCCAGGTTCCTATGTTCTAAAGAACAGCACCTTGGTAAACAATTTAACAAAGCCTTTTATAACTATTATTACTTGCCTTAATTGCAAGGTTTGGAGTAAGCACAAAACTTTTAAGTGGGTGTGTGTGTGTGTGTGTGTGTGTGTTTAATCCATTAGACATAAATTAAACAAAACTAGGAGACTGAAATGTCTCCTCCCTCTCCCTCCCACTCTACAGTACCCTACTCTCCCATCTCCAGTTTGCTGATGTTTGCAGTATTTGTATAGGCACTGCTACCTTCTGGTGCAAAAGCAATTCTACTGCGATGATTCAGGGAAAGAATTAGAAACTAGGTATTTTTAAAATTTCCTTTTTATGAACAATTTAAATTGGCAGGGGAAACACAATTAAGCAATTTCAAAGGTATAATTTTATGCAGATTTAAACACCACATCTCTAAAAACTGTTTTTTTTATAAAAGAAATTTGTAATTAACTTTTCCTATTATTTATAGTTCTAATCTTTGGATGACAGTGGTGAAGAAAATTGCCAAGAATGTGATTTTTTTTTTTTTTTAACAAGGTACCAGTTGGAAAATTGTAGCCCTAAACTGTTGAAATGGAAAAAGGTGAGAGTGACTAGGGATTTCAAATATAGAAAAGAAGAGAGATGTCCCCTTGGTCTCACTCTTGAGATCATTAACTTGGAGAAGTCTTACAGATTCCACCCCTCAGCTTTAGAAGTCAGTGGCTGAAATGAAAATGTCTTACCTGCAAATAAGAGAGACTATGCCAGAGAGACTGTAGAAGGAACAGGAAATTACCAGATGTCTTTAACCCATTCCATTTTTATAGCCTATCTTTGTAATCTTCCAATACAAGGTTGCAATTTATAGTTATCTCTGACAGTATCAAGATCTGCTTCAATTACTAGAGTCCTGGAAAACCCTAGGTTTTGAACAAGTTGGTCCCATTGCACAACCTTACTCTTTAAAATTTCTCTAGTGCATCAGTAAAGATCTGATTCCAGATATTTTTTTCCTACTAGACTGACGTTGCCTCTCTTCTTAAGTTCACATTCAGACATACCAGGCTGGAGCTTGAAATTGGCCATGCGTGGGTGTTTATGCCAAGGAAATCTGCAAATTAGAGTTCTTTGGAGAGAACTGGTTGTTAAGCCTTTACCAACTCACTGCTAATTCTGGAGCTGAGGAGAACAAGTCTACCTCATCTCTATAATGGTCTGTCAAATATGTATAAGGTTTCTCTCTCTCTCTCTCTCTCTCTCTCTCTCTCTCTCTCTCTCTCTCTCTCTCAGAAATCCTGGCCATACAAGGTAGGAAGGATCCTGGTAGGGGAGCTTTTGCAGGGCTTCTCTAATTCACAGCAGCAGGTAAGTATGTTTGTCTCTGTGTTCTCATCTTTATCTTGAGTGCAATAGTTTATTTATTTATTTTTTTAGGTTTTTGCTGTAGGATGTGTACACTGGTGACAGAGAGACAAGAGGGAAAGTGAAAAATTAACCCTCAGGGGGAATGACCACACTGCAATACCTTGTCCTTCATTCTCCTCTTGAGATTTTAGGCACATACGCACATGTGCCTAGTGTGATTTTCAAGCCACTGGGTCTGGACTCAAATCATGATTGACTATGCCCTAGAGCAATAGCTTATGACACCAGAGTACAGCCTTTGCTTACCCTTCTCTCCTAGCCAAGGAGGTCAAGGAAAGTACACCTTAAGAATGGTTATTTTTTTCTTAAACTGTTGAACCTGACTAAAGTTGGTATGATTCTGATTAGATATCAAGACTATATAGAGATCACTTCCAACTTCAACTGAAACACAACATCCTCTCAGGACACTGGAATTTTTCTTTTTGTCTTGCAAAGAGAGCTCCAATCTATTTGAAAATGTTTACTTGAACATGAGCATAGTCTCTGTTCTGAGGAGAGACTGTGGCATGTTAGTAATTTCCTGTAAAATCCTATTTTGGTTGTCTTTCTGTCCTTCAGAGCCTACATCCCTCTTGGCACTCTGTCCATCATCACTGACCCTTTCTCTCCTAAGTCCTTATGATCCATGCCACTCCACCAGTGGTAGTTGAGGTGTGCTGACAGCCCCCAAGTCCTCCTGCCCTCAGCCTGGTGCACATGTTCTATGCAATCCTTTCCCTGGAAAACTGCACTGTGGGTTTGATGGGATGATGGGATGGCACTCTGACGTGAGGCTGTGTTATATAGCACAGTTGATTTTCAGAAAGTGATATCATCCTTTGTATTATTGTCCAAACAGGTGACCCCTTGAAAAGTTCTGAGCTATTCCTGAAGTGAAAATTTGAAACATGAGTCAGATTCCATGAGAAGAGATTGTTGGTGGCTTAGAATTATGGAGGGGACAAATTTGTATGAACTGAAGAGCAGCCTCTGTGAGCGCTCAGCCGACCTGAAAGCAGAACCTCTGCAAACAGCCTGAGAGAAACGAACTCTGCCAACAACCACATGGGCTTGGGAGGAGGCTCCTTCCAAGACCCTCCAAGAGAAAACTCAGCCCACTTGACACCCAAATGTGAGACCCTGAGTAAAACATCCAGCATAGCTAAGATTGACCTTGACCTACAGAACTGTGTGAAAACAAATAGCTATTATTTTAAACTGCTGAATTTAAACTAATATACCAGGTATGGTGTGCCCTCACAGAATGATCTTCTCCTGTCTGAATAGCTTTAATCTGGCAGGTCCTCTCAGCAGCCATAAGTGCCTTCTTCTGGATTCTTCTGTTTCCCCAATGTTTCCTCTTAAAATGGGCTGTCTTCTTTCTGATTCAATGTCTGCTCTATGCTTGGGTAGAACATGTGCTAAAATGACCCAAGACACATTCATTCTAAAATGTAGTAAATGAACTAAGAAAGACTTAAAGGCAGCATGCATAAGTTACATTGACATCAAAACATGTGAATCTTCTCTGATACAAGGTAGTACAGAAATAATTGAATAAGAAAGTCTTTGGCTAGAAGTTAGACCCATCCCTCTACTGAGGCAAGTCGTTCTAGTCTGTGAACCCCTTTGGGGTGAGGGACTATGCTCTGTTCATCTCTATACTTCAAGGCTCAGTAAACATCATATACATTGACCTATAATAGAAGTATTTGCAAATTATAGGATTTACAGCTTGTGGAGAGTAATTGAAGATATTCTCCAAAGTTGAAGGGCAACAGAAAGAACTATTTGGAAAGAGGTGAAGGGCTGAAGAATGTACGATGGGGTAAATGCTTTTTCAGGATCAGAAAGCAATTTTGATAAAGCAGGAGGTGTTGGTGAGTTCTTTGAGGATGGGAGATGAAGAATTGAACAGAAATAAAAATGAGACACCTTTGAATTTGCTACAGAACAAACAAGACAGGAGGTGATAACACTGATGGTTTCGAGCGGCTCTCAAAGCATGTTTTCTCTAGTTTATGAAGGGCACTGTCTCTCCTTTGAGAGAGACTGGGTTATACACACAGACATAGCCACGGGGATTTGTCTGCCGTAAAATAGCCAAACTAATATTAGAAGAAAATCCACTCACAGCTGAAAGATAAATGGAACAAAGAGAAAGAAGTTGAAGTGCTGTGGGCAAGTCTACGCTCCCCGACAGGGAACCCAATTAGTACTTTCTAACTGGGGCTGCAGTTTCTCAGAGCACCACCTGGGGATCAGTCATCTGAAGGAAGTGGGCAATTCAGGAATAACAACAACCTGAACCTAAATGTATGTTGTTTTTGCAGGGTATACACTGCATGTATATGTGTAAGATCAATAGCCTCTTCACCATTCCTTAGTTGAGGCAACTGAAGCTTTGGCAATGATCTGCCAAAGATTATGTAGTCAATAATGGAATTCATGCAGGAACCTGATGCCACACCCTGTGCTCTGTCAGAACACCAAACTGTCTCTCCAAGGAGGAACAGGAAATAGAACAATAATTATGTATTTTGAAATCAACAGCTAAGCTCCTCAGGTCTTCTGTGAGATGAAGATGAGAGAGTTATGCTCTTAGAAAAGTCATTTAATTTCTCTGAAAAAAAAATTCAATAACCCATTCAACTCTGACAATCTTGAACTGCCTAGCTTTAAGAATTTATTGAATACCTAAAATGAATAAAATGCCAGGACTGAGACATTATAGGAAATTCAGAAAAACTATGATTCCCTGTGCTTGAATGTTTATTTAACAGACATGTGCTAAAAATCTTCTCTGTACCAGGAAAAGAAGAGGAAATAGTTTTGGATATTAGGACATTTTCCTCCATGAGCCAATTATGCAAAGATTTTTGTTGAAATGGGGATCATAAATTCTCACCTTCTTTGATGCCAGTCTTACAACAAAAACCTTTAGCAATGTTCCTACAAAATTTTTTGAAGATATTGTCTATTTTACAAATTTCTTTCTAAAAGCAGTTACCTTCTCACTCAAAGTTAAACTGTCCCTTTACCTTGGAGGTATAGATAATGTTTGTATTTGTTTTTAACAGTTGCTAGGCAATAAAACCCTGACTACCACTTTTCATCACAGAAAAGATATCAATTTAAGATATTTCTTTCCTATTTTCTATTATATTTTAGAAAATGAAAAAATATGTAATCATCTTGAAGGTCCACCATTAAAAAAAAAACCCAAAAACCAAAGTCTTGGGCTCAGCAGGTGGCTTAATGGTTAAGGTGCTGGACTCCCATATGGCTAACCATGGTCTGAGCTGTGGACCCAGAGGCTTGAAAATCATGCTGGGCACATGTGTGTGCCCAAAATTCTGAAAGAAGAATGAAGGAAAAAGGATTGCAGCATGGCCATCCCTGGGGCAGTGAGGGGGGGTGATTTCTTGTTTTTCCTCTGTCTTTGTCTCTCTCCAATGAGCACAAGCACTCTATTGCAAAAACTTAAAAAAAAAAAAAAACAACAAAACAAAACACAATTAATTTTCAGGTAATTAACAATGAGTATCTATGCGATACAAAACTGTATATTGTAGTTGATCATCTCATTACAAAGTATTGTATCGTTCCCATCATTTGAGACAACATAATCTGCAGACCCACTTAATGAGGCAGACATGGAGGTATAAAACAACCCAATATGTTCAAAGTAAATAAATGAGGATGGTACTCACTGTTAACCCCTTACCTCTGATGTAACTCCAGGGTTGGTTTTCCTAAGTGATAGGGATGCAGTGTTTTCAAAAAGTTCATGGAAAATACCTGTAATGAGAAGCTAAGCATGGATTTGAAACCTTTTTTGCACCTTGGTTCTCACTGGAGGGTGAAGGACTATGGCAGGTGGCCAGTAAAGACTGCAGTAGTATAAAATGGAACAAACTGATACATCAAGGCAAAGAAAGGAAGCAATAGAACTTCTATTTATGAGCTTCTTGTCTTTACATTAGAGAAATACAAAGGTAATTTAAAAAGTTCTTGAAAAAATGGAATTAATACTACCAGGTTTATTCTTACCACTGATTCCTGTATTTTTCCACCTTTTCCCCATCTTGAAAATCCTGTTCTAGTACTTCAAGAATTCTCTCCAAGATTTTTAGTGTGATTGAGCTTCCCATATAGAAGAAGAATAAAGAATAACAGAAGGACAAACTTTAATTGAGAAGGGACAGATCACCCAATATTCCAAATTGTCCCCAGGGTTTCCCTGGTATCTGTTGCTGCTCACTCTACCTTCACATTCTCATTTGGACAAAAAGGATGCTCTGTTTTAACATTTGTATTTTATTATTATTTAGATATGACATGGCCGACAGATCAGGAGATTACAATTGTTGAAAAGAGTTTGTTATACTCTCCCAAGGAGACAGGTCTCATGAGGAGAGGTCATGTCACGCTATGAGGGGGTGGAAAGGGAAAAGCTCAGGGAAGGAGAGCCAGGAGACATGGAGAAGAGGAGACCTCATTACGGTTTCTTCATGGAGAACTGAGCAAGTCAGGGTAGGCAGGTTTAATATTGGCTAGTTTGGATAATTTCAGTAAACTCTGAGGCATGGGGCTGTCCCTAGTTTTCTGGCGTGTGGCCTTGTGGTGATTATGGTAGGTGGATAATGGCCTGGAATGTGAATCCTTGACAAAGTAAGTAGTTGAGATAATGGGCTCTGGGTTAGTTGGTTTGTTCTGCTCTCCAGCCACCTTGTTCACTATTTCTAGATATTGGCTAACCTTGGGAGAGCAGTCCCTCCAGAGTCAGCAAGACCCCTGACGTCCAATCATCGGACTACAGAAACTAAAGGACATGGTTAATACAGTCTCCCTTTCTGCATCCCTGACCAGCTGTGGGCAAAACCTCCTTAGCTTGATCATTCTCAGCACACAACTTCGAAGACCTAAAGGACTGTGACAAAATGCTTTCCTATGTACTAGAGGAGAAAACTGAAACAGTACTTATAGATTACAGAATACACTGTAAGAAGCAAGGATTTGAATCAGATGGACAGGGGCAAATGATTAAGCTCTGCTAGATCAGTGTCATTCATTATCTGAAAAGTGAGGAAATACTACCACTCACCTTTTAGAGTTGTCATGAGGAAAAATAATATCCTAAATGACTGTTGCTGCTATTATTATGAAAATATAAAGAATAGCATTAAACTAGGGGATAATCCAAAATTTGTATTTTTGTTCTTCTTACTCTAACTTTTGTCCCCAAACAGATTTTGTGATGCCACCTTCAGTCCTGATCTTATTTTCCTCCGGTATAGAGAAAGCCAAAGACCCCTGTACTCTCCAGGAGAGCAGTGTTTTTAGCCTTGGCGGTTGTCAGGACATAATAAGATGACCTCTATCTTCAGGTGAGATCTCATCTCTTACTATATATATGCACCAGTTTTGTTTCTTACAAACTCAGTAATACAACTATCCTAAGCACTCAGTAAACATCACAGCAGTAATTTAGATGAAGATTTGAAGAGAACTTTTGTGTTTGTATATGTTATGTGTTTATGCACTTATCATGTTCCAAGTCTCTCATTAATTCACGTGTTATTTATTTATTCAACCAATGTTTATTAACTTTTTCCTACTTTAAAGCACTATGGTAAGACTGAAGAAAGAATGATGAAATAAAAATGCTCTTGGTCCTCAGTTACAGTCAGTCCAAACTTAAAGGTAAACTATAGTAAGTTATCACAAAAATTAAAAGTTAAGTTGCAGCTGTGATATGTGCTCTAATGGTGTTTCATGGTGGTGAGCACATAGTGCCACTGCTTGAGAGGCTGGAAGCTGCATGGGGGGCTGGGATTGGTTCCCAGTTCAACCTAAACATGCTGGGTGCCATTGTGCATGCCAGATGTCTGTGCTAATTGTGAGGTTGGAGCAGGAGGAATGCAATATGGTAAGACCCAGTCAAGAATGCCTAGCTCTGTCTCTCTGCCATTTTCTCTCTTTCTCATAAATGAAAAACAAAACAGCAAAACTGAAAATTTACCTGGTTTAAAAGTGGAAATTCATATAGACAAAGGAGAATTAAAAAAGGAAAGAGTAGGCTATGAACAATGGTGCTAATGTTTTAAATAACTGTGGTTGTTAACTGCAGTTTCTAGAAAGTACTTGTTAGATTATTTAGAGGAGAAATCTTAAACAAAAATCTTGAGGTCAAGATTGCTAGAGCTATACCAATTAAAAGAGATCATTTAATGCTTAAAAACAGGAAAAAAATAATGCAATTAATGATTTACAAAAGGTGGTCTTTGATAAAGTGGCTCCCTTACTTCAGCAACAGTAAAAAACAAACAAACAAACAAATAAAATTGAGTCTTATTGTATATATTGCTTTTCTTAGGTATGTTTTCACACTTCTTAGTTGAAAATCTTCCCCCTGTGCCATTTTGTAAACCTAGCCTGAGTTCCCATATACTTACCTTTAAACTTGGAAATGCTATGAGAAGTTCTCTTTGAGGGATTCCAGGTAAGACTATGATTTCCTCGGGTGCTTCTGCCCTCTGAGAAGTATAATACAATTCTGGAGTTATAATGCCTATATTCTGAGCAAGAGGAAAATGCCTGAGATGCAGTCATGAACATATGTTGTATAGAGTGGATAGATACAGGAAAGCATATGTGCAAAATATTCATTAGTTTCAAAAGAACCTATAGATTTGAGAAATGCAAATAGAGTTTGAGAAAGACAAAGTCATTTTGAAGATTCTCTTAGGAACTTTTAAGAGTTTACTAGCATTTTTTTGTTGTATATATACTGTTTATTGTGAATTTTCTACCATAAAAGCAACTCAAATACATTATCGGATATCTCAATGAAAAGAAATTAGAAAAAAGAGAGAGAAAAATGTTCCTATGACCAAAAGATAACCACTGTTATTTTTCCGGCATATATTTAAAAATTATTTCTTGTATATAACCTTCTGTGTGTAGCTGGGATTGTACTTATATAATATTTTTGCATTCTGCTTTTACATGGTCATCTATATGCTTTAATATGATATGAAACTTTTTACAAATTAATTTTAGTTGCTGTATAATGTTTGAAAGTAGTTACAGTATTACTTAAATTCTCCAAGTGATAATGAGTTCCTCTAATTTCTCACTATCTTAAAAAGTAATGTATTAAATATCTTTGGGAATTAAATATTGCATTTCATTTTTCAGATTTTTCCATAGGATAGATTTACAAAAGTCCAATTAATGGATCAAACAGTACAAAAATTAATATTGAAAAAGAGTGTGCACATTTTTAAGGCCTTGAATTATTTTGGGAAATTAATTTTAAGGCAATTTTAAATCATAAGATTCATGTAAAGGTTAAAATATTGGATGGGTATAGGTCTTTCTAGTCTCAAAGTGATCCTGGATAAAAAAAAAAAAAAAAAAAAAAAAATTGAAGCTCAATGTAAATGTTGAGAGGAAAGAGTTTAAAATCTGTCCCATTTCCTTTTGCGATCTACTCTGCTTTTGCTTTTGTCCTGTGAACCAGTATATAGCTTTTGCATACAAATCAATGTTTAGCTCATTTTTTCCTGAATGTCTGAGAGACTTACTCATCATTAGTAATAGAAGTTTTAGTGTGTTCTGTCCTTCTAATCCCATTCATTGAAACCAAGAGAAATGCAAAACTCGAGCAAGAACCTCATAAGTGGGTACTTTGAATCCCTCTATTCAGCAGATAGTTTCTACCACATGGACTGTATCTGTTCCTGGGTCAGTCTAGTTTGGTCCTGGCTCCAATTTTTGTAGTCATTCTACTCCTTTTGCTAGTGGCATTATTATGGAGAGCCACTTTTTTTGCTCTGATTGATAGTCTCTATAATTGAGTGAACAAGCAATAGAGAACCTGATATCCATCCTGTGAAGAGTCAGGAAATCTGGCTGTGTTATAATGCTTGGATTCTTCCATGTTTGTTACGGTGATTATTTATATCCTGACATTTGAGACACCCATCTCTTGTCATTAAACTGAATATATTTATTCAGGCCATTGGCTACTGGTCTCAGTCATGGAGTTAGGAAGTCACTTCTGCCACTTCCTGTATCACTGATCATGTGTTTTTCCTTTCTTTTTTTTTTTTTTGGAGAGGTTTTTTGCTATAGGGCGCATGCACTCGCCAGACAGACAGGGAGAGACAGAGAGACAGAAAGCGAGAAATCACCCCCCAGGGGGATTGCCATGCTGCAATCCCTTCTCCTCCGTTCTCCTCTTGGGATCTTGGGTACACACGCACACGCGCACGGTGTGAGTTTTAAGCTACCGGGTCCAGGACGTGAACCACGGTCAACTACGTGGGAGTCCAGCAACATAGCCATTACGCTAACTGCTGGTCCCTGTTTTTCCTTTCTTGATGTAAGTTGATATAAGTCTGTGTTGTCTTCTCAGAACCCTCAGAAGCTAGATATGGTGCTATAGCTCTGATGCCACTGTTTGTATTAGAAAGTCTATGAAATTTTCAAAAGGCAAAATAAAGTAATTGATTTACAGGTGTATTTGCTTTTGATACAAATGTGAAACTAAGGCTATCAGTTTTCTCTGTCTCTGAGAGTGAAAAAGGCATTTTTTCCCTTTCTCAAAGAAGCTGCACTCAATTGTCTGTTCATATTTATAGCCCTTTATAATCTGTGGTCAGATTCTCTCCCTCAATTCCTGGACCTTTTTGAAATTAGTCATAATAATCTGTCGTCATTTATGTACACTTCAGGGATATCCTATTTAGACAGATCTATATCTCAAAGAAAAGAAATGTATACAAAGACTGAAAGAATCAAAGACTGAAACTAGTATATATGGCTTGGAAAGCAGAGCAATCTGAATTCTAAATGAGCTTTCTTCTTTTTTTTTTAACAACCTTTGTATAAAAAAGCATAAATTTATGTTGGAAAGAAAATATAGGTTAAGTATTATTATTTCTGGTTTATCCAGAGTTTCATGTTCCCTCATTAAGACCTGAAAAACTGAGATATTCTGGATACATGGCTTTCCCCCCCTCAATTCTCTTGAAAGTAATAGAGCAATCTCATAGAGATGTGTATAAAACCTTTGAATGTCTAGAACTAAGCATGTCCAATTGGACCATTTAGAGAAAACGACTTTCCTGAAATGAAAACTATGAATAGATTTCTGTTCATTACCAATTAATACACCTGTGGTATTCCATTGTAGCAGCACAAAACAGACTAAGACACTGCTGTAGTTGGCAAAGTGATAATAATATATGAAAATGAATAAGTTGCTTTTTGATATTGAATTTTGATTTCCATATAATATGCATACGATGTAAAATATTCATTTTGTTATTATTTACTTTTAGCCATTTAAAATGCAAAAAACTATTCTTAGCTCAACAGCCATTTATAAAACAGGCAAAGCTGAATTAGGCCTATAGGTGACAGTTGACCAAGCCATGTTCCAACAGAATTTTTCTTTGTGCATTGTTATTTGATATGGTGTGACATGTAGAAAAATATAGGGAAACAAGAAGACCTTAAGGGGAAAAAAAATCTCTAAAATAACCTGATTGTGTGAAAAGAAAGATTGCCTGCTGGGAAATGTTAACCTTGAGGACACTCTTGGTAAAATCCAAGAAATGGCAAGGAAACGAACTGGAAGATGAGTTTGACACTTTTCTCATTTTTTCTCTATACTTTTTTTTTTTTGGTGGATTTCAAGCTTCACAATAGAAACCACTATTGCCTGCTTTCTTCATAAATAGACTGCAAAGGCAAGAGTTAGAATAGTTATTTTAAACTCATCCAGCTCCTCTGGTACACATGAACTGTAATTTATTTATATTTTCCTGATAGGCTTTTCAACTCCCATGCTAATACTGAATCGGATTTTTGTCTCAAAGAAGCAGAACAGCATAAGCTTTTCTTAAAAATTGGAGAAAAACAGAACCAATGTCTTGTGAATGATTTATTTAGAAAGCCTGTAGGAAGAGGAAGAAATACAGCAAATGCATGTGGAGTAGTTACCATAAACCAAGTACTTCGTCGATGTGTGGTGTGACCAGGATAGTGCTTAGCACAAAGTGAACACTGAAATTACTCTAAATATATTGTAGCATTTATAATCACATAGCATTTTCTTTGATTTTTAACAAAACAATCTGTCTATTAAGTCTGCTTTGCACTTAGAGAAAATAAAACAAGTGAGAGTAAGTAATTTTTCTCATGGTACATAATTAGTAAATGATGACACTGAGTACAAGTGGGCTCTCGGTAAATATTTGCTTGTTTTGTCTGAGTGAGCCTACCAGGTTTGAAGAAAATTTGAAGATTTCTTGCCTGTTTTTTTTTTTTTTTTTTTTAATTTATTTCACTATAGAGGTACCTGTCCTTGTTGGAAAGAGGGAAAGTGAGAATGCAACCACCAGGGGATAGTCACATTGCAACTCCTTCTCCATTTCTTCTTTTGGAATTTTGAGAATGTATGAACAAGTGCCTGGTGTGTTTTTCAAACCACCAGGTCTGGATTTCAAACTGAGCAATTGGCCATGTGGGATCTAGCTGCCATAACCATCATGCCACCAGTTGGCCTGTATTCTTGCCTTTACCTGGCAGAGTGTACACTATCCAAGTGACCATTTTACTGCTAAAGTAACTTCTTGATGTACTACTGAGATCATACCTAATGAATCCAAGAAAAGCAATTCATTAGCAGCTAGGGGAGAGTGAACTCCTGACCTGGGATAGATGATGCTGTTAAGGGATTAGCAGTACCATGCTTACAGTTATGATTAGCTAAATAATTGGTGACACTTAACACAGGGCTTTTGCTGAGGGGAGGGAAATAACACTATTTGTTGTTCATATAATTAGATTTTTCACCTCAAGTGAAAAAGTAAATTGAGCACAAAATGCAAGCAGACCTGAAGTGGCTGCTCAAAGTTGATGTGGGTCTTTAATTACTGGACTCATCAGACTCACCAGGCTGTGCTGATTTGAACTCTGGAATGTTAAAACCTCTGAGGCAACAGATTACTGGTCAGCTCTGCAACTGCTTTGGCTGCCAGGAAATGTGAATCATTCATACTGGCACTTCATGAGGATGTGCAATCAAATCCCACTTGAGGTGCTTTTAAATAATTCTACTGCTCTGCCCTGGAAACTTTTGTCAATCAGTAATCTGGGCGGCTATTCCTTCCCTGTTGCTCTCTCCAGCTTGGCAGCAGATGAAACTTTGTGGTCAGAGATTTGCTAATGCATCAGCTCAAAGGCACACATTTCATGTTTCCTGTGCCCTCTCATTTCCTGCCTCTCAAGACACAACCTCTCCAAGGATCCATTTCAGTGTTCCTAATAATTACCCTACTCTTGAGACAGTGACGATGAGACAGATTTCAGTGTGACTGGCCTCTCATTTTCCAAAATATGATCTTCTATTGCCTTGTCCAAATGTTCTGGAAAATCATATCTTTCCTATGCTATACCATACTATAACTCAAACCAAGAGAAATGAAAGATTAGGAGAAAGCATTGTTGTGTATTTAGCAAATGAGGGAAAGCAAAGGAGGAGTGTTTTATGCTTTTTAAAAATATACCTTTAATAAAGACTGATTATGTGCATACTTTTCTATAGCTTCTAAGTAAAAGAAAATCTATCTTCTTTCTTTTTCTGGGGGGGAGAGGTTTTTGCTATAGGGTGCGTGTGCTTGCCAGACAGAGAGAGACAGAGACACAGAAAGCAAGAAATCACCCCCGAGGGGGGATGGCCACACTGCAATTCCTTCTCCTCCATTCTCCTCTAGAGATCTTGGGCACGCACGCACACGTGCCTGGCGTGAGTATTAAGCCACGGGGTCCGTGACACAAACCGCGGTTGACTATGTGGGAGTCCAGCGACATAGCCATTACGCTAACGGCTGGTCCCTCAAAAACTCTATCTTCTGATAGAACAATTTAATTGCTAATTATTAGGACAATTTAATTTCAGAGTCCTGAGTACTGCCATCTGCAGAGGTAAGCATAGAGGGAAGACTGAGTCTTCCTAGAACTACCTGAGTCATTGGCTGTGAAGCAACCTTGAGGATGTTGTTAGTAATAACTAGATGGAAGAGAGATCAGGATATTCTCTTTTCCCCAGACATCTGTTAGAGAGGGTTATGAGAGGTTGTTTAGTGCTGGGACTCCTCTAGGAAGTCTCTATATGGGAAGAAAAATGTATTGTTATGGATGATATTGCTGTAGCTATTTTTTATTGTGAACATTGCACTATAAAAGGAACTTCAAAAAGTTCACAGAAATAGGACCAGCAGTTAGTGTAATGGCTATGTCGCTGGACTCCCACATAGTCGAACGTGGTTCGAGTCCCGGACCCTGTGGCTTAAATTCACGCTGGGCACGTGTGCGTGCATGCCCAGGATCCCGAGAGGAGAATGGAGGAGAGGGGATTTTGGCGTGGCCATCCCCCCTGGGGGGTGATTTCTCGCTTTCTGTCTCTCTGTCTCTCTCTGTCTGTCTGGCGAGCACTCGCTCCCTATAGCGAAGACCTCTCCAAAAAAAAAAAAAAGTTCATAGAAATGTGTATTATGGAAAAACTATGCATAGATTTCAAAAATGTTTTGCACCAAAATAAACTGGTATTTTAATTCCATTTTCCCACAAACTTTCTAAAGCATCCCCATATATGGAGCCCCTTCTGGGATGTGGTTTCTTAAGAGAGATTGCTCTATGGCATAACAGATCTTAGGAGAACAAGAAAAGAAAGTTCTCTTTTTCTTTACAGATGATACATATGATGAAAAAGTGGTTCTACAATACTGTCTTGGTCTAGAATGCTGTTATAATATGCATTTCATAAACATTTCTCTGTTCTTAAATTCATAAAAGGGATAAAGCATCTACTTTGCTTGTAGCTAAATTTAAAATTTTGATTAAGGCAGAGGTTTTCTTTTTTTTAATTATTAATTTAATTTTATTTATTCATTTATTTATTTTAACTTGACCAGAGAGAGACACAGAGAGAGAGAGAGAAAGAGAGAGAGGGAAGGTGAGAAAGCAAGCCACCAGGTCCGGGACTCGAACCATGGTCGGTCATGTGGGAGTGTCCAGTGCCTTAACTACCACACCACCTGCTGGTCCCCAAGGCAGAGGTTTTCTAACACTTAGTATGAGCTCAAATTTCTAGGACCTAGGAGAAACAGAAGATGTCTAGGGATTGAAATCAATGGAGGAGTATAGTAAGTGAAGTATCTCTAACATCTCACAACTCTACCTCAAGCAAATATTAGCGTATACTGTCTCAATTTGTCCAATTGTGATATTTGGTTAAAACTAAATTGGGTTAACAGTTAAAATGGAGACTTGGTACATCAGAGGAGTTGGCTGCATTCCAGAAGAAAGGAAGAATACATTCAGAGATTACCTAAGGAAAGTAATAACCAATAACTTGGTTATTAGCTGCCAGGAGTCCAAAATCTTTGATTCTAAGAGTGCTTTTTCCTCATGAAATCATGAGAGCCCTATGGTAAAGGTAGTGAAGTATTTAGCATTTTGCCTGAGGTGATTGCTTATTGTCTGTGTCTAATTGAGAACATTTCTGAACTGAAATGACTTAATAATCCCAAATGGAAGAGTTTATTTCAGAGTTTGTCTTCTAGAATGACATCTTTGAGGATGGATGATTCAAACATCTTTAAGCTTGATAATAAATAATATTAAATTGGTGAATGCATTCACTAAGCAAAGGGCACCTTCTCACATAGGACTAGCAGACTTATTGTGGCATTCTTTTATATGGGAAAAGAAAAGGAAGATGTCCATTTATGTATCCAACAAACACTGAAACAAATCTGTGCCAGAGTCTGTGTTAAAAACACTGCAGCACAGGACCAACAGTTGGTGTAATGGCTATGTTGCTGGACTCCCATGTAGTTGACTGCGGTTCAAGTTCTGGACCTGATGGCTTAAACTCACATCAGGCATGTGTGTGTGCATACCCAAGATCCTAAGAGGAGAATGGAGGAGAAGGGATTGTGGCATGGCCATTCCCCATGGGGGGTGATTTCTTGCTTTCTATCTCTGTCTGTCTTTCTGATGAGCGCACATGCCCTATAGCAAAAACCTCTTCAAACAAAACAAAACAAACAAACAAAAATCACTGTAGCACAAAGCTGAATTAGTCATGCTCCTTATCTAGAAGAATTTAGTCAGGAAACCTAGGGGAGAAGTCAGAACTAGAACAAATACAATATGCTGTGATGTCTTAAGTGCCCTAAGAACAAGCCAAACATACAGTGGAGCTCAGAGGATGGAACTACTAGTTTTCTCTGAGGTTGGAAAGCATTTTCTTCTGTGAGGTAGAGGTTTGAGGTAAGAAGGCAAGGAACTTCAGTGGCCTAGACAGTGGGTATGAAAGGGCATGACTCATTGCTTACAATGGGGACAATGGTGTCTCCACCAGAAATAATGATGAAGAGTGAGATGATCACAACTCTTGGATGCCAAGCAAAGGAGGGTAAAGGAGTTGGCTTTTCTCCTGCATGCAACAATTATAGCTATTTCCTTCATTAAATATGCCAGTTTCTGAAAAGGAAGTGTTGTTTTTGGTATAATAAGGAAGTAGCTTCCTTCTACCATTATCTTCTATATCTGCTGTCTCCTTCCATAAATTGGGAAGATGTCATAGCTTGTTATCACTGTGAGTTATTAAAGAGAATCACTGGGAAGTCCAATGTGCTATGAGTCAAAATTCCAATATCTCATTCAAGTAGGGACAGAGTCATTTCGTCACAGCTAAAACTTGACTTGGATACACAATAGGGTGGGATGGGGAATGGTCTCACGGCCTGGACTAGGATAAGCACCTCCTTAAGTTTTTCTCTTTTTGTGCCTCACTTTCCCTGCCCAAGTCCCAGCTCAGCTGTTTTAAATTTTCTCCCATTTTTAGCATTCTCCTCCTCTGCTGCTCCTTAGTTCCTATGCCAATCATATAACCCATAGCTGAAGCTAATGATTTTGCAGCTCTGAGGCTCCTCATTGCATAGGCTCCCACCAAGTCCTCATCAAGGCCTCCAGCGATGTGTTAATGTACTTTCATAAAATTTACAAGGGTAAGCTACTTTTTCTTTCTGATTTTCCCTATGAAAGAGTCCCACCTTATGAACTTGGAGTGTGAGAGGCAATTTGGGAAAGCTGGGTAAGGCAAAGTCAATTTGGGGATTCATCTAGTTAGGATTTGGTAGGATTTATTGTGTGGTTCATAGGTCACAAGATTTTACTAGTCATCTAAATGTAAAATGGCTTCCAGAAGTATTCCTATTGCTCACTGTGTTCAGAAGGTGCACTTTTTTGACATGAAGTGTCTGATGCACCTGGCTTCAGAACATGGAGAAGAAACAAGATTTGAAACAAAAGAGCTCAAAACCAGTCTGTGAAGCATTCTTCTAAATATCATAGACCAGATATGAGAGAAACTAGTAGAAAATTTTTTCCAAATTTGGTAACAATCCTAAAAAGTTACATTGCATTGTCAAAATATGTGTGTATATATCTGTAAATCTCTAAAGAGCAGCACCTACAGTGATGGAAATAATCACAGACAAAACTTTCTAAACTATCAAAAATGTAAAAAATTGGGACCAGCAGATGGTGTATGGTTACATCACTGGACTCCCAGGTAGTAATTTTACTCATTTTAAGGCACTGTGGCTCAAGTCCCGAGTGCCTTAAAACTCATGCCGCACATGCATGTGGGCCCAAGATTCCAAGAGGAGACTGGAGGAGAAGGGATTGCAGCATGGCCATCCCCCCTAGAGAATGATTTCTCACTTTCTGTTTCTCTGGCAAGCCCATGTGCCCTATAGCAAAAATCTCTCTCTCTCTCTCAAAAAAAAAAAAAAAAAAAAAAAAAAAAAAAAAAAAAAAGTAAAAAATTAATTCAATCATAACCATGGAAAGACTAAATGATCTTTTAATTCTCTCTACTATCATTGTTATATGAGGCAGGTATTTAACATATGTGGTCAAAAACTCTAGGGGAAAACTATTATAGAGGAGTGTCAGATAATTCATTAATAAAAATATTATTTTCTGGATCTTTGGTACTTGAGGCATTTGCTGGCTTTTTAAAATTTGTAGTTGCTATTTACTTTCTAATTTTAAAGAAATATTTACTTTTGTGATATAGCAGTATTTCAAAATTTTGCTCATGTAACTCAAGTTGTATATACTTCAGGTATTACAAAACTTAGATTTGCCCTTTCTGAAGGGCTCAGTTTTTCAGGCAGACATTCTCTTGAGCAGTGAGATCTCAAGATGATTCAAGCTCGGTGATTTCCTATTATGTCACTTGGATCACAGAAAATGTTTGTATCCCTGCCTCATCAGACTTGGGAAAGGTGTTTTGCTTAAAAGACCTCATCTGCACTCTCCTCTGAGAGCCAGGTCAAGGAGTGTAATAATAGGTGCTTCTCAGAAAACCTCAGTGTTGAAAAAGTGTGCCCTCCAGTGAGGTCTCTCCTACCTCCCCCCAACACCCTGTACACACCGTGTCACTTCTGAAACTCATTTCACTTACCTGAGGCAGAGGAAGCAGGGATGGGAATGTTTTAGATTCTCCTTTGTAGGTCAGTAACTGTATATTGGTTAACATAAATCAGCTCTTATCATTCTTAACTATTCTCTGTCCTTCTCTTTTATCAATATATACTTTGGATGTGCATATTGGATAAAGATCTCACAACTGTTTTCACTCTTTCTTGATAAGTCCTATCAGATATCTAACACTTATTAGAGAAGGAGCGTAAATATTGGCTAGGCAGCCAAGTAGACTCATTCAAAGGTGTAAATTATAGAAAGGAAGCAGACGGGTCTGGGGTCCCTACAGCAGCTGCAGCAAAGGGTATATAAGAAGAGGTACAAAGACATGCTAGAAAAGGACCATAGTATGACCTTTTGTGGGACGTACAATGGTTTTCTCAGAGGGTCAGTGATTAAATCTGAGGTCCCTCTCAAGCCTTTAGTAATCTTCAAAATCAATCTCTTTTATCATTCCTTTAAGTTCCTTTTCTTATGTTCTGTAGTCTAATTTTGTACTTCCACAAAAAATTTCAAGGATCTACTTTTATCTCTTTGAGTAATTGATAGCCAGGACTTACTTCTTTGCCCTCCATATCACTTTCTCTTCTGCTTGTCACAGACTTTGATTCTTTCAACTCCAAACCTCTCTCTCTCTCTCTCTGTATGAAAGAATTCAGTGGTAGAGGAATTAGAGGCTTTTATGGTCTTTTAGGACAATACAAAGACTTGGAAACACTGTAATTGTAATAATTGATTTTTTTGTACTGTGCTATTAATGTTACTCTGTGTGTGCGACTTGTATACTCTTTTGGTTAAAGTTCAGAATAGTCTATGAATATGGGTATTTGAAGATTGAAAGATACTGGGGAAGAGGCTAAAGTGCTTGTACTTGACACGTTGCTCTTTTCTAAATGTTTCATTGGACCTTATCTCATGGGATTCTTAGAAGAGTCATGGAGAATATGGTTCAATGTGTGGAAAGCAAGACACAGATATGTAGGCTGAGCTGACTAGTTAATACCAAAGACAGGACTAGGATTCTAACATCTTCATTCACTTTTCTTTGTGATACTCTTCCCCTGAAAAGCCACTGAGGCTGGATAAGGAAACAGAAGAGAGGGAGTGGAGAAAGTGGGATTAGCCAAGGGCAGTGCCAAGTTGTTTGCCTATCTTACTTTACACTCCAGGAAGACAGTGGATAGCTCGAGGCTGCAGGTGTCAGTTTTGGCCCAAAGGAAGTTGCTCAGAGAAACAACAAAGTGCATGACCTTCAGAAAGTCCTCCTTGAAGAAGAGAGTGGAAATATCCCCTTGAACAGGTTGACTGCAGGGATTTGTGGGAACCTTGCAAAAGTATTGATGTTTCTGGGTGTGTGTGACTTACAAGTGTTATTTTGTATATTAAACGGATCCTTCCTTTTATTTGGTAGATGCTCCTAAGATTGTGATTATGTAGGGTGAATTTTTCTGAGTCATTATGTAGAATAAAATGTTCAGTATTGCATGTTGTTGAAGAAATCAACCCCCAGAATAAGATTTTTGCCTTCACTTTTCTACCAGTATGTTTGGTCAAATGAGCCACAGCAGAGAAGGTACAGCATGGTATAATTTGACTCTTTTTTGAGACTAATAGTACAACATAAATGGAGGTTTTATTTTGATGAGTTAATATTTGAATAACTTTTCAGATATTTATTTCTCAACATATTTTTCTAGTTAACAGTCCCTGAGACTATGAAGACTTAGTATCTGACTCAGAATATGTGCTTTTATTCCTCTGCACTTCAATTTTGTAATTATTACCATGCATATGGTCTGAGCAAATTTAACAAATTATTTTTGTTGCTTTACTTATAAAAACCTGAAATCAAAAGTTTTATAGAGATGCATTTTCACTATTATGTGATGAAAAATAATTTATTTTATGGGTGAAGTGTGAATAAAAACTATTACAATGCCTTTCCAATATTTATAGTAATTTTTTTCCAAGGAAATGAGCATACCACTAATTTTAAATCATTTGAATAATAATTTTGGTTGGCACACAGTAAACTATTTTGGATGAAATACAACAGATGTCTACGAATCTTCAAGATACTGATTTGTGCCATGAAAGCAAATGTGCCCATACAGTTGTTTAAGGACAGACGGAGGATAGAGTTATAGTACACCAACCCATGGTTGCTAATAGGACCATAGGTGTAAAATGAAGAGGATTTAATCTCTTAACTCCCAAATAGTAAGATAAATGAATTCACTCCTGACAGATTTGATTTCATTTAGTAAATATATCTGAGAGCCAAAGAACCAGAAGGAAGGCAGAAACATTGTACATTAACAGGATTGAGTGAGAGACAAGAGACATTGAGAGGTGTAGTTTCTAGAGTGTAGATGGTAATTTTGGATGAAGAATGATGTCAAGGATAACTCTAAGATCTGTAAGACATGTAACCAGAATATGCTGATAACATTATAAAAAAATAGAGGTCAATGGGACCAGCAGTTGGCATAGTGGCTATGTCACTGGACTCCCATGTAGTCGACCACGGTTCGAGTCCCAGACCCAGTGGCTTAAACTCACAATGAGTGTGTTGTGTGTGTGCCCAAGATCCCGAGAGGAGAATGGAGGAGAAGGGACTATGGTGCAGCCATACCCGGCTTGGAGGTGATTTCTCGTTTTCTGTCTTTCTGTCTCTCTTTTTCTGGCAAGCGCATGTACCCTATAGCAAAAATCTCTCCCCCTCCCCCAAAAAAAGAGGTCAAAAGAGGGAACTTTTTAGGCATATGGCAAGATATGACGATATTTGTGGAAAATTTTCTAAAAGGTGGGTAAAGTGTTATTTGTCTGGTACTTGATGAAAAGGAGCTATTAGGATATATACTTGGGAGTCATTTGGAGTCATTTATGGCATAAAAAGAAAAAGCGCTAGACTTAAGTGTTGCGCTTAAAGTTTATAAACTTAACCACTAGCTCTGAGGCCCCGGGCAGGTCCCTAAACTTGTCTGAGTTTCTTGGTTTTCTCTTCCGTAAAATAATGATCAGCCCATTGTTGAAGGAAGCTTGTCAAAGGCTAGGTAATTTTGCAAACATCTATATAAAGACAAGGCATCATTACATGGAAAGAACTGAGGTTGAACTTGTGAGAGGAGAGCTAATGATATTGCCAAGGGTGTAAATGCTGGTAGACAGGGAAAGATGGGATGCCTACACAGGGGGTCCTGGGAAAGAGTGACTGACAGAAGAGACAGGAGGCATTGGTTCTCAGTGGGGAAGTAAGAGAGTTTTAAGAGTAAGTAAGGGGACCAGCAGTTAGGATAATGGCTATGTCACTGGACTCCCATGTTGTTGACAGCGGTTTGAGTCCCGGACCCTGTGGCTTAAACTCACACCAGGCACATGTTCGTGCGTGCCCAAGATCCCAAGAGGAGAATGGATGAGAAGGGATTGCAGTGTGGCCATCTTCCCTGGGGGGTATTTCTCGCTATCTGTCTCTCTGTCTCTCTGTCTTTCTGGCGAGCACACGCACCCTATAGCAAAAATCTCTCCAAAAAGAAAAGAGTAAGTAAGTGTAAAGTAATGCCAAACGATATCAAAGAAGTCTTAGGAAGGTGCCATTGAAAGGAACCAATAACACTGATTACAACAGTTTGCTGGTTGTGTCACTCAAAAAAAAAAGTTTCAATGAAAGCTTGACAGCAGAACTAAAAGGGGTGAGTGGGAGATGCGACCTCTCTCTGATAATATACTTTTGACACTCAGCCCTCACAATGTAAAGCAAAATCAAGGTGTTCCTCTTTCTAACTCTTTAACTTTTTATGTCTTGGTACCCTCAGTAGTCAGCTACAGAAGAGATGGGAAAAGCAACAAAACAAATTCTTGGTAGCTATAAGAATGTTGTACCACCTATTTTGCCTTTACTGATAGATCTGTAGTTACATAAATGTTCAATTTACTTCTACATGTACATAGCTGTAGCAGTGATTTTACAGAAGATCAAGAGCTAAAAGTAGCCTTAGCTGCAGTTGTAACTTCTATTATTCTGATTCTTCACCAAACTTCTGCTTCTGTTTTCTCTAGACAAGTTCTTTAAATTATGAATAGCAGTTCTTACAAACCTTCTGAGTACTAATCATCTCTACTCTTTTTCTTTATGCCCTTAGTAAAAATCTGAATACCCTGCAATGTGTGTGTATGTATGGTAGCACTGGTAGAGGTGGGTAGGCGTGCAATTCTATGGGATAATCCATTCTACCTTCTTTATAATGACTCCGATTCCTCTCACAGAATGATTTTCTTCATTTAAATCACATTCCTTGGTGAAATAGAAAGCAAGAGGTCACCCTTCTCTTTCCCAGCCAAATTATAGTCTAATGGAGAAAAATAAATTCTAGCTTTAAAACTTTTCATAAATAAGAATTGAAAATGTTTTCTTGTTTACTTGTAGTATGGTTTTAATAGAACTTGACATGAATAAAGTTTAAACAGTCTGTTCTTGAGTTCTGTTAAGGTTTTATAAGGTATTTGGAGGTCTATGTTTTGACAACCACAAAAAAATAATTTGTTTTAATGTCAGGAGAAAGTTGAATATCTGTTGAATTTGTCTTTTTCTTTGTTTTGGATAAATCCCCCCAAAATAAGTTATTCTGGTAAAATAGTGAAATATTCTGTTATGAATTTCTTTATGAACACAGTCAGCACTTTAGTAATGTTATTATGATTCTGTATACATTGGTAATCTTTATTTTGTTGGGCCAACTTTAAAAAGGTCCATTTTGGGTTGGTAGTGCAATGGTAACACAATGGTCTGTCATGGGGACCCACATGAGAGGGTCCTGATTTTTTGTCTGGAGGTTGCTCTGTGTGCTCCAGGTACCTGTACTTGTGACTGTGATCTGGAAGAGGCTGGATCATGGCATGGGGTCTGTGTTGGTGGTGCTGGCCCCTCTCTCTCTCTCTTGTTTTTTTCCCTCCTCCCAGTCTCTCTCTTTCTCTCTCTCTATCATGGAAGAAATAAATAAAATAGATAAACTTAAAAAGTCCACTTTGAAAAACAAGTCGTATGCAAATTAATTTGTGTATTTCAGATATGGTCTATCCAATCACATACATCATCACAAATTGATTTAATTAGTTCCTTGGACAGATAGATGTTGAAATGTTAAAAAGATTAGATGGGCTGACATAAAGGTCATCTAGGATAATATGTTATCTTTAATTATCAAAGTTTTATGTTTATAAGTTATTTGATGGATTTGTGGTGCAAATAAAAATGAAAGTATTTTGCAGATTATTAGATTAGAAGGAGTAATCTAAGGCTTTAGATCCTAGATCCATCATGAACCAACCACGTATGTGATCTAGGCCACATCACTTCACCTCCTCTGGTCTCATTCAGTTTCCTCAACTGTAAAACGAAGGTTTGACTAGATTATTTCTAAGGACCTTTCTAAGTCTGATTCTCTATTTAGGTTTTCTTTTCTTTCTAACTGCAAAAGATGAAGGATGGAAAGATTCTCTCATCAGTAAGCACAAGAACATGATTTTATGCATGCCTGTGTCTCTGAACAAGTTCACAATCTGAGATTCCGGCCCTGTCACCTTGACACATTTGTTTGAGCTAGCTTCCTGGTGCTTTTGTCAGTCCTGTTTTTTTCTTCATAGAGAGTGTCTACAGGCTGGGGTACTCTCATCTCTCAAATGTTTGAACATCTCCTAAATTTCTAATCGTTCATTTTTTTTAGCATGATTCTCAGTGCATGAATTAAGTCACTTCAAGCGGCTATAAACCATAGACTTTCCTCAGGTAGCCCCATTTAAATTGCTTTATTTCATGCATACCTGCTAATTGTTCCACTCCATAAGTTCTTTTTCCTTTTTTTAAAGAATTATAATTCCTGGTTTACGAATAATTATTGTACATCTTGGTGGGATATAGTATGGTTTTTTAAAGCAAGTATATAGTGTGTAATAATCAATGCAGGATATAGACATGTTTATTTTCTTCAATGTTATATAATGTATACATCTAAAAATAGCTCAACTAATATTTTTTAAAGTATATATTGAATTTTCTGCAATATGGCTGTAGTATACAGTTCCATAACCTATTCTTCTTTTTTACATGCATTCTTTGTTACTCATTTTCTCCTGAATCTTCCCATTTACCTCCTTGAAGCTTCTGGTGTTATTTCTTACATTCAAAAAATACAAATATAAGAATGTTGTATTAGTAAAAATTATTTAGAGAAAAAGGTTGTCCAGGATTTATATAGATATAGAAGTGGGATTTACTATGGGAACTTGATCAAATGATTATGGAAATCAAGAAGTCCGGGGGAGGAACCAGCAGTTAGCGTAATGGCTATGTCGCTGGACTCCCACGTAGTCGACCACGGTTCAAGTCCCAGACCCAGTGGCTTAAAACTCACGCCGGGCGCGTGTGCATGCGTGCTCAAGATCTCGAGAGGAGAATGGAGGAGAAGGGATTGTGGCGTGACCATCCCCTCTGGGGGGTGATTTCTCGCTTTCTGTCTCTATGTCTCTCTCTGTCTATCTGGTGAGCACACATGCCCTATAGCGAAAACCTCTCCAAAAAAAAAAAAAAAAAAAAAAATGTCCTGGGACTAGCAGATGGCATAATGGTTATGTTGCTGGACTCCCACATAGTCAACTCTGGTTTGAGTCCTGGACCTGGTGAGTTAAAACTCATACTGGGTGCATGTGTATGCATGCCCAAGACCTGAGAGGAGAATGAAGAATTGTGATGTGGCCATCCCCCTGGGGTATTTCTTGCTTTCTGTCTCTCTGGTGAGCGCACATTAACTATAGCAAAAATCTCTCAAAATAAACAAACAAACAAAAAACAAGAAAAGAAATCATATGGTATGCTGTCTACAAGCTAGACAGCCAGGAAAACTGGTGATGTAGGGGGAATCTGAAAAAAGTCTAAGTTCTGGAGCCTGAAGTCCCAAGAAACAGAAGCTATGACATCAGAGGGCTGGAGGAAATGGATTCCCCAGTGCCAAGAGAGAATATTTGTCTTTCTTCCACCTTTCTTTTTTTTCATTCCAACAAAATTTTCAATTTGGATTAGATCATTCCTGCCCATAGTTATGAGGACAGATCTTTACTCAGTGTACTGATTCAAATGCTAATTTTTTTAACAGACACAACCAGATATAATGTTTTACCAGTTATCTGGCATTTATTTTTTTAAAGAAGTTTCTTTTATTCTTTCTTTTATGAGTGAGAGAGACAGTGAGAGAGCACCCCAACAGGGTCTTGACATCACAATCCACCTCCAGCTTTAGCCAGCCCTGAATCAGGACACATGTGTGCCAAGCATACTCAGAACCTTCCTGGGTCAGCCTTCCATAGCACCACATTTACCACTGTGCACCATCTGGCCCCCTATCTGGGCAACTTTTAACTTAACCAAGCAGACAGACACACACACACACACACACACACACACACACAAACTACGATAAAGATGTTAGTTGCTATTAAAGATGTTTGTTCTTTGCCATCTCACCTTTACATTCTTTACATAGGTTCAGAGACCCTTCTACCCTCAGCTTTCCAGTCTTTCTTTGAGAGACTAGTAAACTCATTTTTTTTTCAAGGTATAGCTGGATTCCTTTCTTTCTGTAGCTGGTTTGGTCACAGAGGCACACTGGCACCTAAGCTTTTGAACAAACTTTCTTCTGTTATAAATGTCTCACACTCTTAAAACATCTTGAGTTCTGCTACAATTGATAGCAGATGCAAAAGCATTGGGTAAAGCGAAAGATTTCTAAATCCCTTCCCAGACACTTAGCCTTCACTTTTCGGCATCTTAGTTGACAATACCCATTAATTTTTGTTCTCCTTCAGACTATTTCCCTATCGTCAAGGGAAGGCACCATCTTTTCTTATGGTATGTGCCATCCTATATGCCTTTACTACTGTGAGGAAACAAAGAGAAGATAATACCACAGGATGCAAAGAAGGTAGCTTTCCTTAGTCCTGTGATATAAATCCCTCAGAAATTCTCCTAAAGAACTCCTGTAAGTGATAGATTTTTTTTTTTTTTTTTGTATATTTCATCTTCTGAGTTGGCTCAAAATGAAAGCAACTTCATGAAACAAAAGAGTTAACACTTTTTGGCACTTGTAATAGTTAATTTTATGTGGCAACTCTACTGGGACAAAAGGTACCCAGATGACATATTATTTCTGGGAGTGTCTGTGAGGGTGTTTCCAGATAACAACATTTAAATCAATAGACTGAGTGAAGCAGATTGTCCTCCTCAATGTGGGTGGGCATCACCCAGTCTGTTGAAATCCTGAATAGAACAAAGGACAAGGAATGGGGGATTAGCTGCCTACCACCTGCTTGATTTGAGACAGTCTTTTCCGATACCATTTAGATTCACTGGTAGCCTTTTGACTCTCAGAACTACACCACCATCACGACCTTTCCTGGCTCTCCAGTTTGCTGGCAGAAGCTGGTGGGACTTCTCAGCATCTATAATCACAAGCCAATCTTTATACTTAAAAACAAAAAATCACTCTATCACCTATCGATTTTAAGGACAGTAGTATACTGCTTTTTCCTATTTTCCAAAATCCTTTCCAGAGGGCATGGAGGGAGGCACACCCACAAACATTAACAGACCATTTTGACCCACTGATAACAAGATTCTTACTACATCTTGTCCCTGTTACAGTATCTTTGTGATGTATATTAAGCCTCCTTATCTCTGTCAAAGTACTTTCTTTTCTGATCTCAGCAATCTTCCTTTTACCATTACCAACCTAAAAACTGTAAAATCCACCTATAACATATAAACCTCTGCTTCCAAATGTCCTATCTTTTTGGGACAGGCCAATGGAAAAACTTCATTAAATTCCAAACTTTGTATCTCACTCTCAAAATTAAATAAAGGAACTTCTGTACTTGATCACCCAGAGAAAGTTATGTTTTGCCTTCTTTTCCAGGCCTAGGTTACTCACATTAGAAATAAACTGCATTAATTATTATTTTTTGGAGAGTTGATTATTTCCATTGAGAATCTCCTATTGCTTCTGTTTCGGTGGAGAACCCTGACCAATTTAGAATTCTTATTCTTGTCTGTTAGCTTGTATTTGCCTCTTCTTCAAGTCCATGGTCTAGCCTAGATACTATTGATACACACACACACACACACAAAAATTTTTTCATATATTTTAATGATCATCTCAAGTTTTGTTCTGAGATCATATGAAAGCCTATCAGTATCCATCTTTAGAGCCTCAGAAGGTAATAAAAGAGCAGAGAGACTTCCCTTTTCTGACTCTCAAAACAACTTATATTTCCAATTATCTCTTTTTCCTTTGGGCCTCCTTTTTTAAAAAAAATTATTTTTTTATTTCATTTTCTTTCATACATTCAATCACGTTATTTAGCTTACAAAGTGAATATTTCAACATGTGAATGTTTCTCCCTAGTCCAGTTGATAAAACTATAAAATTATCTTCAACAGATAATACCACATTTCTTTGTCCCATTAATGCTTTGCCTCTTTATTTTTCTTCTAAATTTATCTCTGCAGTGCCTAGGTAATTGAGCCAGTGTCCTTGGAAGGCAGCCATGTCTGGTGAACCACTTTATATGGCTATGTTACTGTGTGTTTTTTTTTTGATATATTTTTTCATATCCCCTAGTGCTAGGGTCGGTCTTAGTTCTTTTAGCTATGATTCAGTTGTTAAAACAATCACTTGATCTTGTTTGGGTCAGAATATTGAGGGGAATTAACATCACACTCTGTCCTACCATCCTCATGGTAGTAACAGCCATAACTAGCAAGATCTTAGTGCCATGTATAACCTAAAACTAGGTTCCATGTGTGTGTTGGGGTGGTGGGAGTGGTAAGATAAATTCAAGAATATCAATAGTCTATGCTTGTGATTTAATGTTTTTCTGAAAGGGGCACAGAGCTTCCATGAAATAATCAAAAGGATCCACGTCCTGCAAAAAGATCAGATCCACTGCTATTGAGGAATATAAATCTGGGAATTAAATTCTGGGTTGTAAGATTCACATTGGTGTTTTCTTTTATGAAATTTTTTTCTCTACCATAAACCATAGAACATCTGTTTCTACTTTTACTAAGAATAGTAACTGCTGGAAGTCCTGCTCCAGCCAGGGTGGGTTGAAGCTCGTACACAGGAAGGCAACACAGGTGGGCAGAAATTCAGGCAGAGACCTCAATGCCCTTTAGCATGTTCTCAGCTGACTACAGCCAGAGCAAGTTCAAGTTCAAGACTGCAGCCCTGATGGCTAGGAGACATACGTATTTATTATTGAAGGAGTTTTACAGGAGTAGAATGGGTGAGGGGAAGTAAGTAAAAGATTTTACTCTAAAAGGCAAAGCATTCAAAACATAGGAACAATAATCATAAAACATGATGTCTGTTTTGTTTAGGTATAAACAGTCATAATCCTTAGAAAGAGGAAGTCCATTTGTCTGGTGCATTTTCTCCTTAGATCTTGATTACCAGGGAGGGTCTTTTGGATGAGGGGGCTCCTAGGAATCTTAATAACCTCAGTCCCAGGCCAGCTTGATAACCTCAGTCTCAGACCAGCTTGAGACCTTGGGCCCCAGGTCAGCTTGAGAACTTCAGCCTCAGGCTAGGGTGGCAGCAGATTGCCGGTTACAAAGGCCTAGATAGAAATCCTGTCTGGTTTAGTAAAGACAAGGTTAATATATATTAAAGTGGAATACCTATATTATCTCTGGGGTAAGCAGTTTGACGACTGACCTAAAGGTTATTGTGTACTTGTGACCCTCTACATGCTGTTCTATAAAATGGCTATGGCTCGGGGGAGCGGCAATCTTTCCTTGTCCTGAGATCAAAGGTGACCCATGGTCTTTGTTGGGGGTAACAGTACTTCGTGGATGAGTCCCTGAGCCCCTCCCAGCTACTGAGATCATTTCACCAATTTAGTAGCTTTAACCTAAACCTTTTAAATGCTTATCTATGTAATCCCCAGTAGGAGAAGTGAATGTAGCATTCTTTATTGACATTTTCTAGGAGGGTGAGGTGAGTCTAATGGGAGTAATTCCCGTTCACAGCTGCCGCCTTAGTGGATCTGCATTCCTTTAGGATTATTGTAAAAGTTACAGTAAGGCTAGGGGTGTTATTTTGCCCTTATGGGGTACCGGGGTACGGCAATAAGGCCCATGGCAGAGAAATTGAGTGTAGACCAGTACAGCAACACAGTGGAGAACTAGAACTCGTAAACTGTTGACCTTGTTCACAGTTTCTTCCCAGCCCAGTTCTTGCTTTAGGCATGGGAAGCAGCTCCTTTATACTCAGCCCGTGTTAACTGCATGGTCCCGACAAGTAATGATGTATGTCTGCCATCCCTTGATACTCTGACCTGCCATAATGGAAAC
This sequence comes from Tupaia tana, assembly GCA_026018925.1. NCBI lineage: Eukaryota > Metazoa > Chordata > Mammalia > Scandentia > Tupaiidae > Tupaia > Tupaia tana. The sequence goes on from JAKSZU010000013.1 coordinate 60,485,780, forward strand.
TAGCATTCATGTTTATCAATTCTAGGCAGCAATAGACCTTTAGGTGGATCTCTGGTGCTTCTCTGGCTTCTGCTACTACTTACTGGCCATATCTGTATTGAGACAATGGCAAAAAGCTAAGAAAGGCAGCTCTCTGTAGTTGGTGAGAGACTCTAGAAACTTCCAAAGGATACCACACAGAAGGTAAAAAGTTCAGCAGGGATTTTTATCTTCAAAGGCAGCTCATGGTCAAGTGTCTTTTTTTCTTTCTGTCTAAATTAGATTCTCACACAAAGATGGTCAGTAATTCTCCCTTTCTTATTTTTATTAGTTGAAATACTAATTTCTTCATCAGAAAAGAAATCCATCTTTTCTGTCTTTTTTTTTTTTGTTTGTTTGTTTTTTGTTTTCGTTTAGGGCCAGGGCTATTCTTTGTTGGGAGGTTATTTATTACTGATTCAATCTCCTGGCTTGTTATGGGCCTATTCAGATTTTCTATATCCTCCTGGCTCATTCTTGGTAGATTATATTTGTCCAGGAATTTGTCCATCTCATCTAGATTGCCTTGTTTCTTAGCTTATAGATGTTCAAAGTAACCTCTAATGATGTTTTGAATTTCTACTATGTCTGTTGTTATATTACCAGCTTCATTGCAGATTTGATTCACCTGGTTCCTTTCTCTCTTCTTTTTAATAAGTCTCACTAGTGGTGTATTGATTTTATTTATCATTTCAAAGAACCAGCTTTTACTTTCATTTCTTTTCTGTATAGTACATTTATTTTCTATTTCATTTATTTCTGCTCAAATATTTATTATTTCCTTTCTCCTGGAGTTTTTTGGATTTTTTTGCTGTTGCTTTTCCAATTCTCTGAGGCATGAAGTTAGGTGATCCATTAGCCTTCTTTCCATCTTCTTCTTATGTGCACTAATTGCTATGAACTTAACCTCTTATGACTGCTTTAGCAGTGTCCCAAAGATTATGTAAACTCATGTCCTCATTGTCATTGGCTTCTATGAATCTTTTGATTTCAGTCTTTATTTCTTTGGTAGTAGGGGAGTCATTCAGTTCTTACCTTTTCAGAAACGACATGATGCCATCTTAAGTCTTATTATAAGTAGCCTACAATTATTCTCTAATGACATACACTAAACTTAGATAACTTGATTGGGGTGATGCTCCAATATGTTTCTGCTTTTGTCATCTCCAACCTAAGCCAGATTCAGACAGATTTAGAACTGTAAAGAAAGCATAATAGTTACATTCAGTACGAAGAACTACTACCAGAATAAACAAAAACACATGGCAAAGTAGAAAATATATATGTGTTGGATAATTTCCAGATCTTATATAGCACCCTATAACATTTGGATTTGACCAACCAGAGTAGAAATACTTTGTTGAACCTGGAACTTTCAGTAGAGGCACCAGAAGGAACACTTTTATAGCAGGGCTAGACTGTTCCTACAATTCTATTCCAGATCTACCTTTAAAATATTGGAATAAGTCTCACAAACATCAAGCTGATATTTTTTTAACTGCCAAAGAGAAACTCGATCCTTTTTCAAGGAAGACAATGAAGTTCAGATACTCTATAACAGGAAATACACAATTCCCAGCATATAATACAAAGTTACTGGACATGCAAAGAAGGAAATGTGACCTATAACCAGGAAAAAATGCATTACAAGAAACAGACTCAGAAATTATAGAGATAATAAAATTATCAGACAAGGACTTGAAAATAGTATAAAAATGTTCAAAAATGTAAAAGAAAACAAATATACTGAAGAGAAATATAAACAAGTAGAACTTCTAAAGTGGAGAAACACAATGTCTGAAATGAAGAATTCACTGACCTTTAACAGTAGATGATATACTAGTGAAGAAATGATCAATGGGACCCCAGCCATGCTGGCGTCAGCTGCTAGGATGCTGTGCTCTGTAGACTGAGACCACATAGGAGGTCTGGGTTTGATGTCTAGTCCAACCTAAAGGCCAGGCAAAGGGCATATGCCTGTAATCCCAGTGATCAGGTAGGCTGAGGACTGTGAACTCAAGACTGGGTTGGGCAACATAGTGATACCTTCTCTGAAAAAGAACTGGGTGCAGAAGCATGTGCCTATAGTCCTAGCTGGAAGGCTGATGCAGGAAGGTTGCAATAGTGAGATCTTATCTACAAAAAGAAAAAAATATATATATAAATAAACTTAAGGAAAGAGCAGTAGAAACTATTAAAATTAAAGTGTACACGTACACACATAGTGAAAAACAACATATGAAGTCTTAGTGACCTGTTGAAGAATGTCAAATAATCTAACATGCATACAATTTATGTCCCAGGGAGGAATGGCAGAAGAATACTTTTAAAATTAATGTTCAAGGGCCAGCCAGTGGTGTAGAGGATAAGGTGGCTGGATCTCACATGGCCTCCTGCACTGGTTTGAGTTCTAGACTTCATGAGTTGAATAAACATGCTAGGCAAGTGTGTGTGTATGCCCAAAATCCTGAAAGGAAAACTGCAGAAGGGATTATAACATGACCATCCCCCACAGGAACGTGGTTTTTTTTTTTTTTTTTCACTATTTTCTCTTTCTCCAGCAAGCACACATGCTTTCTAGCAAATTAAAAAAAAAAAAAGTTAAAAAAAAACATTAAAAAAATAATGGGCAAACTTTTTCTTATTGATTAAACCTAGAGCTCTATGAAGTTAAAATAAGCAAATCAAGGTAAACACACACATTCACATATGCACAAACCATACTGGAGAACATTAAGATAAAAAAACTGAAATATAAGGACCAGCAGTTAGCATAATGGCTATGTTGCTGGACTCCCATGTAGCTGACCGTAGTTCTAGTCCTCTACCCATTGGCTTATACTCACACTGGGTGTGTGTGCGTGTGTGCCCAAGATCCCGTGTGACCATCCCCTCTGGGGGGTGATTTCTTGCTTTCTGTCTCTATGTCTTTCTGGCGAGTGCACACACCCTATAGGAAAAACCTCTCAAAAAAAAAAAAAGATCGAAATATAGTGATAAGAGAAAACATTAAAAATAGCCAGTGGGGGAAAATGCTTTTTACTAAAGGAAAAAAAGATAAGATTTATTACTGATTTCTCACTAGAAATAATGCAAATCATAAGACGATGGAGTGATATCCTTAAAGGTCCAAAGGAAAGGAAAAATAGTCAAAGTAGAATTCTATATTCAGCAAAAAAATCCTTTATAAAGAAAGGTTAATAAAAAGAGATATCTTTATATGCAAAATCAGAAAATTTACTGCCAGAAAACTTGTATTATAAATTTTTTTAAAAAAGTTCTTTAAACAAAGGAAAATAATACCAGTTGGAAACTTGAATCTACCAAAGAGATGAAGAATACTAACATGGTAAATACTTGGATAAATATAAGACTCCTTTTTGGTTTATTTCTTTAAAATATGAAATTGTTTTGTGGGGTTTATGCCATATGTAGGAAAGAGTATAGCAGTAGCATGAATGTTGATGGTGGGGTGGGGATATGGAATATGCTGGTGTAACATTCTTACATTACATGTACACTGATATAATATTAATAAAGGTAGAAGTAGTGAGTTCAAAATTAATATTATAAACGCTAGCGAAACCAATACTGACGTAGCACTTAAACTCAGCAAATTTTCCTCAAAAGTGAATTATCTAGATGTAAAGTTAATGTAGTCACTTAAACTAAAAAAATCAAGTTGTATATCTAACAAACTAAGTATAAAATGTGAAATCGTATATGTGCTTAATTAACTTGTTCACCCCCTCCCCCCAAAAAAACCCTAATAAATAAGGAAGACATTATCTTAGTTCTGTCTTTGTGTTGCTAACAGAAATTCCTTAGAGTGAATGATTTATAAAGAAAATGGAGATCGATTGGCAAAACTCACAATTCTGGTGGCTGAATACGTACAAAGGCATCACAAAATGGAGGAATGCAGAACCTTCAGCAGAGCAGAGCATGGCGGTCTATATATTCCTGTGTTTCTCTCTTATTCTGGGCTTATTCTCCCTGCTTATAAACCGAATTATAGGGCCTCCCACATAATTACCTTATCACACCTGGGATACCATGAAGTAATTTTTACTTACAATACAATCAAGGCTCAAGTCCCAACACATGAATGTCTGGGCAACATCCAGTCACTGCCCACTAAAATCAAATTCCAAAATAAACATTTGGGAGACAAAGTTTTATCCACATTGTAACAGAAAAGATGGCCTCTCTTTTCTCTGTAACTCTGGAATTTTGTTGAGAGATAGTCTTCTGTGCAATTTTGGAAAAAGTTATTAAAAGCAATGGAGAGGGAACAAAAAGACTTTCTGCTAAACAGAGGACAGAGGGTACAAGTTGTAATGACATTAGTCTACATGGTTGTACATTTTTCTCTAGAAGAGCTGAGCCATTTGAATCAAGGGCAGAGAATCCAGATGGTTAGGTTAATATAAAGTTATTATTCTAGAAAAAGGGCAGTAATAAGATTGCAGGAATTGATAAGTTCAAGTGATAGGTAAGTTCTAGGCTAAATGTGACAGAAAATTATTTCAGTATGGGACTCATAGTTTGAGAGACTAAAGAGGTCAAGGAACTAGAGATTTTAATAAGTTAAAGAATAGGAATAATAGCAATAACAAAATGAGAGACGTGAAGGCACGTAGATTTAAAGTAGAAAACAAGAGTTTCAAGATTTCAAGGCAGGACAGTTATGAGTGCAATCAAGAAGTGATGTGAAATGTCAGTTGATGGGTGGGGGATTGTCATTGACTTCATGAGGCTGACATGTTTGGCGGGCTGTCCATTAGAATTTGGATATTACTCAGGGTGATGGTAGGACATGAGGTGACTAGGTAAATTCTAAGCCAGGTGACAATAATCTGTGATCACCAGTAAGTATTTTTAGGGTATAGGGGCCTATTTATACTTAACAAGGTCTATGATTTTTAACTGCCCTGTGCTTTAATCAGCTGAATTAATTAGTTACAGATACTCAGTAAATGTTGAGTATTTATGATAAGAAAACTAGGGGGAAATTAGAAGTTTCTATAAAATTCAATAGCTACTGTTTATGCTTTTTTCTAAATGTGTGTTAAGAAGTAAAAGACAAAAAATTAATCACTTCTGCCATATATAATTTGAAAGTTCTAAGAAAGAGAATTATGAATACTGACATATACATTTGGCTTTACATTACAAGGGTCAGTATGAGATAAAGAGGAAAGTCTGGAAGGAACACTAATATTGGCTAGTTACTATATACTAGGTTTTAAAACATCCCCCAAAATTCATATGTAGGAACCTGAGTACCTTATATAATAATTTCAACATGTGGGACTTTTTGGTGGTGATGAGGTTATGAGGACTCTGCCCTTTAAATGGATTGAAAAAGTGGGTTCCTGATACAGAATGGGTTTGGCCTTCCTTCTTCCTCATGTGCTGTTTGGTCCTTCAGCCTTTTGCCATGGTATGACACAGTAAGAAGGCTCTCACCAGTTGCAGCCTTCTAACCTTGAACATCTAAGCCTTTGAAACCATGAATTGAATAAATTTCTGTTTATTATAAATTACCCTGTCTGTGGTATTTTGTTATAGCAGCACTAAACTGACTAAGGCACTATCTGATGGTGCTTTCTCTGTTTAGTGAAATCTTATAATTACTTTAGAGATAAAGAAACTGAGGCTTGAACAAGAGATATCGACTCTCTGTGTGGTATTAGGCTGATATAGAAAATCTGAATCATCTTTCTATTTGAAAGAGCCATCTGAAAAAATAATTCCAATTTTGAAATAAAATTGTTAAAATTGCTCCTGCAATTATCTGGGGCTTTAATTTACTCTTCTGGTCATTGCAATTAGAAATCTGCAGCGTAAAGAGAATTATTGATAGATCTGGTAAAATTAAAGTTTGAAGCTCTTCAGCTAAGTTAATCATTCTTTTTCATTTTTATCATTAAATGCTCCACTAAACTACAAATAAAAACAATTAAGTAATTTTTTTGTGATCTACTTTTTCTCTCTCTGAAGTCTTTTACTTTTTTATTTATTTCAACTATCTTTATTTTTACACATATTATGTATATAACTTGGTGGTTGATTGCCTTCCTGTTGGATGCTAATGGTCTGGCAGTTATTTTAATGATCCACAACTCTCAAAAGTAAGTTATCATCTTGATTTTGTTTTCATTTTCTCATATAGACAAAATACCATGCTAATTTCTAGAACATCTTGTATTGATACTACTCTATGAGGGCCCAAGTTTATATAGAATCATTTTTTTGAATCATCATGGGGGCCAGCAGGTGGCTTAGTGGTTAAGGTGCTATACTCCCATGTGGTTGACTGTAGTTTGAGTGTCTGATATAGCTGCTTGAAAATCAGGACAGGTGCATGTATGGGCCCAAAATCTCAAGAGGAGAATGAAGGAGAGGGGATTGAAGCATGACTATCCCTCCTAAGGGGTGATTTCTCGCTTTCTGTCTTTCTGCTATCTTTCTCTGTCTCTCTGGTGAGCACATGTGCCCTGTAGCAAAAAAAAAAAAAAAAAAAAAAAAAAAGTACATTTAATTTTTTTTTTTTAAGTTTTTATCATAGTGTGTGTATGCACTTTTTGGAGAGAGAAAGAGAGAGAGAGAGAGAGAGAATGTAAATTACCCCTCAGGGGGTCTGGTGTTGTCACAACCCCTTCTCCTCTAGTTTCCTCTTAGGATTTTGAGCATGCACGCGCACACACACACTGGCTGATTTTTAAACCACTTGTTCCAGGACTTGAACTGCATCATCCATTTGGGTATACAGAGCCTTAACCACCATGCCACCTGCTGGCCCCATCTGATGTTTAGTTTTTAATGCAGATTTTAAGTTTTAAAAGTCTACAGCTCACAGGCCAACAGGTGGCGTGGTGGTTAAAGGCGCTGGACTCCCACATGGCCGACGGTGGTTCAAGTCCTGAATCTGGTGGCTTGCCTTCTCACTTTCCCTCTCTCTCTGTGTCTGTCTGATCAAACTGGAAAGTAACAATAATAATAAAGTTAAAATAAAATAATTATTAAAAAAAAGTCTACAGCTCACCCAACTCCTTTTATTTTATTGGCTCTCTGTATTTTGTAACAGGAGGGATTTACGACTTCTTTCTTTTTCTTTCATTTTCATTCAGAAGTTTACAGCTCCACCCAGGCATGGATAGCATTCTTCCTTCCCTCGTCCATAATGTTGTACTAAGCAACTGTTTCTCAAAGTAGAATTATTGGAAATGAGCACTAGGGAAGGATGTGGATTATATATATATATATATATATATATATATATATGGTTACTGTAAGGGATAAAAGAAGAAATAAAATGAAAATGCATTGAGTCTACATTTAATTCCGTTACTCTTCTAAGTGATTTACATATATTGTCTTATGCCCACTATATTATGTATTATCTTCATATTATTAAGAAAAGTGAGTCCTGGGAAGGTTTGGTTCTGAAGTCCATTGTGTTTCTTTGTTACACTCTATAGCCTCTAAAATAGTTTGTAGCTGAATAAGCAGATTTGGAAATGAGAAGGATTAAGATTCTGAGAGCCCTAAGGACAACAGTATTTTTAATGGAAATAAAAGTTAACAATGTTAAGAACTGTGGAGATTAATAACAATAATACAATGTAAAAGATAAAATAATATGAAATAACTAAGCTGTATGGAATTCATTGAAGGATTAGGCATGTTTTTTTTTTTTTCAAAGAATTAATTTATTTAACTTTGTTTATTATCATTATTATTATATTTTCCAGTTTGATCAGAGAGAGATAGAGAGAGGGAAAGTGAGAAAGCAAGTCACCAGGTCCAGGACTTGAACTATGGTTGGCCATGTGAGAGTCCAACACCTTTAACCACCATGCCACCTGCTGACCCAGGCATGGTTCTTAAACTTTAATGTGAAGAAGAGTTAACTGTGGTGTTTGAGCAAATGCCAATTCCTCGGACTGATTCCAGACCTGAATCAGCTATTGGGAAGGGTCACTTATGATGATAGTCTACATAATACATTTAAAAGACACAAGAATATAGCAAAAACTAATGAAATAAAGGCATACTAGGTTAAAAAGGTATAATTTTTTAGTTTATTCAGAGTATTAAATATACTAATGGAACAATGGAAGTCATCATGCTCAGGCCATGCTTGGTGAACTTGCAAATTTTCTGTGCTCTTGTGTTCAGCGTGCTGAGAAGCTTCAGGCTTATCCTCCCAGAGCCCATTGGACCACGTGATCACATGACCACCTGGCTCCAGACCTTTGCTGCCCTCTAATGACTAAATGCATTATTGCTCACAGCTTCACTGAAGGTCCGGAAGCTACCAGTCAAGTTCAGTAATAGGAATTTTAAAGAGTAGGACTATGGAAGCTATGTCACTCAAATCCCAAGTCTCTTTTTGTCTTCTGTTAAAAATACACTACAGGTTTGAGATTAAATAACTAATATTATTAGCAAAGTGCAGTTTAGTAGGAACACTCCCAAAGGGTCCAACTTTCTCTGATCAGTATTAAATAATATAATGGTACGGATGGAAATTTTAGGGGCTGTTCCCGAACAATGCTGTTAATTCAGATTCGTGGAAAACAGGAGTCAGAATATGGGACCATATAATCCCAATTTTTCAAAATATTAATAAATAGACATTGAAATATGCTCCAGGAACATTGATGGGGGCCCTAGGAAAAAAAAATTAATGATTCTTCATATAAATTTTTTTAGGTCTACTTAAAAGGAAGCCATGATTAAAAACACCAGTTTGTCAGGAACAATTCAGGTCAGATAGAAGTGTACTGCCTTCTTCTACAGGATTGCTAAATTGATGGCTATAGGAGAGTGTTGATCTAGGACATTTTATAAGTACCAGTGTGTCTGAACTGAAGTTTAAAAGTCATAGTCACAAAAGTTTTCTTCTTGGTTTACCTAATCCCCAAATTCGTCATTCATCTTCAGTTAGATCAGGAGTCACAATGTTGAAAAAGGTAAGAGTGTTCACAGGGCAAGGGATCATGATGACTTGTCTAGGATTCCTATCTGTCAAAACAGAGAAGGACCAATGATTATATAATTATAAAATTGATAGTTCTGACATCTTGATAAGAGATGTGAGTGAGGTCCCCTTTAGATTAGACTAACATGGCAATTTGTTATCTTACACTTCTTATACCATTATATGCCTTATTTATTAACTATTTGTTTCAATTTCTAAAAGTAAAATGAATAGACATATGTGCATGTTTTAAGACGTTAGCAAAGTTCACAAAGATATAAAAAGAGCAGAAAAGTATCACTAAATTCTTGATCTCTAGTTTATCTTCTTTAAGAAATACCACCATTGACGATTTTTTTTTCCAGGAAAAAAGTATGTATTGCCCATAAACTTATATACATTGGGTTAGATTATACATGCTATTTTAGCTCTTCCTTGTGTTTTTTTTTTTTTTTTTTTTTTTTTTTTTTTTTTTGCATTGAATAGTATGCCTGGGAGATCTACATGTGTCTCTACATATGAAACTTTTTTAAAAAAATTATTTGTTTCATGAATGAGAGGGTTTGGGGATAGAAACAGCATTCTTGATGCTCTAATCTACCTTCAACCTTGAGCCAGTCCCTGATTATGGGCACCTACATACTCAGTATACTCAGAGGGTCCAGACTTGAGCTGGGAACCTTCCTCCTGTGGGATTGCCTCCCAGAGTATTCCATTTTTCACTAGACCCCATGAAACATTTATTTTTTTCTATTATTTAAACTTATAAAATATTCTGTATTTGTGGTCGTTAGTACCATAGACATTCATCACATTAAGTACAATACTTGAAATGTGGCTAGCTTGGATTGAGATATGCTATACGTATATTCCACTTTCTCCCTCCTTTTTTCATGATAGAGCACATGTATGCAAGAGAGAGAGAGAGAGAGAGAGAGAGAGAGAGAGAGAGAGAGAGAGAGAGAGAGAGAGAGAGAGAGAGAGAGAGAGAGAGAGAGAGAGAAAGAGGAACACTCTCCACAGGGTGGTCACACTGTAATTCTCTTCCTCCAGTCCTCCCTCCTGGGCACTGGTGGACGTGCCTAGTGAGTTTTAGGCTAACTGGGCTGGGATTCAAACCAAAGGCACCATGTGGAATCCAGCTTCTCTTGAACAGCACATTATCACTGCACCATGGACTGGTGCATAGATGTTCTCCACTTTACAGATACATTAGCCATTATAGCATAAAATACTGTATTTCTTTTCAGCCTATTTTTAAAATTATGTTTTTCTAGGAAATGGTTCATTTTTGTCTAAGCTTTCCAGTTCATTGCTATAGAATTATGTATAGCATCTTATATTTTTAAAATCTCTGCTTAATCTGCAGTTCTTTCTTTTAATTCATATGAGTATTATTTTTACATTTTCCCTTTTGCAATTTCATTCTGAAATTTATCTATTTTGTGACTTTTTCCTCAAATAACCAGTTGGTTTTGTTGATCTTCTTAATGCATTGTTTTGCCTTCCATTAATTTCCATTTTCAGCATTCACTTTTATCCTTCTTTTTAACATAAACATTGAAGGCTTTACTCCACATTGAGACTGTTGATGCCTCTCCACAGTGCAACCCTGTGATCTTCTTACCAGAGTGTTCCATTTGTCTTGCAACAGGCTGCCAGCCAGACTGCTCCAACAAAAAGAATGCTCAGTGATCTCCTAAAACCTGTGATAACACAACGTTCTCTCTTGTCTGTCATTTGTCTTTCTCTTATCTTGCAGCTTTCATTTTAAGCTAAGACATATTTGGTCATTACTTATAAGATAACTGTCTTAAATATATATTTGAACATTGCAATACAGTGCTAAAATTACTTTTTAAAATAATCTATATGTCTTTCAGTATCAAATGTTCTTTTTAAAAATTTTTGCCTTAGGACACATGTACTCACTGACAGGAGACACAGAGAAGCAGAGAGAGAGGGAAAGTGAGAAATCACCCCCTAAAGAGATTGACCATACTGAACTCCCTTCTCCTCTATTCTCCTTTTGGGATTTTTGACACAAACACATGTTTCTGGTGTGTTTTTCAAGCCACCAAATCCAATACTCAAACTGTGGAATTGGCCATGTGGGATCCAATGCCTCAACCACACACCTACTGGCCTCATCAAATGTACATTTATATTAAAAAGCATGACATATCAACTGAAGTTTTTGGTTTATCTCAGCTTCAGTTTACATTCAAAAGAATCTTAAATTTGCAGAGTTGTGATGTGCTTTTGAAAATGCACTATTTTTCAAGCCCTGTGCTTTGAATTGGGTAATGGTAAAGAAGCTCTTTTTGAGGCTGGGGTTGTTCCAATCTGAATGTTGTCACCACAGACAAAAAAGGAGAGCCCCTCTTCATCTTCTTTGTGAGGAAGTATATTGACACCATCATCAAGTCCTCTGCGGGAATAATTTCTCTTGCTAATCACATAAACTTTCTGAGTAGGCTACTTCTCATTCATTTATAATGGTTTGAAATTCTGTATCAACTCAAATGTTAAGGGGAAAAAATAGTGCTCAGGTTGAGCACAGATAAGTTGAGACTAATTTAATATTTTTTTTGTTTTTACATTCACTTTTTACTTGGTGTGCAAAAAGATGAATTTTCAAACTAAATGATGAAAAAGTCTAAGTCGAATGGTCTGTAGCAGGTCTGTGTTCCTCACCTGGATGACCTGAGTGAAGTTTCTACCCTATAGCATCCATGCTTGCTCCTTCTCCCAGGATCCTCTACCCATTGCTGAAGGGTCTGATGCTCTCACTTTGCTTATAGGGTCTGAGCTTGGTCTGAGAACTTTCATAGGACTACTTCCCCCAGCTTTCCTCCAATTAGCTCTGGGAGGCGGGAGTTCGCTAGACCTATGGGCACCCAGGACAAGGCACTTAGGGCAGGATAAAATTTCTCTAGGTGCCAAGACAACATAGACATACTTATCCATACATAAGGCAACACTTAATTTTTGGAATGAAAGTATTCATTTATTACAGAATTGAGCAAGTGACTACCTTCTCATTTAGAGAATTTCTACTATTAAATCATGTCACTATAATAAAAAATGTTCATGGCCTTCCTGACGAGGAAAAAAAATCAACAAATGCTTCTTAATTCTTGGGCTACATCAGCAGTTAGAATAAGTAGAGCTAACTGGGATCAGCAGTTAGCGTAATGGCTATGTCACTGGACTACCATGTAGTCGACCGCGGTTCATGTTCCAGGCCTGGTGGCTTAAAACTTATGCCAGGCGCGTGTGCGTGTGTTCACGTGCGTGCTCAAGATCCGGAGAGGAGAATGGAAGAGAAGGGATTGCGGCATGGCCATTGCCCCTGGGGGGTGATTTCTCGCTTTCTGTCTCTCTGATTTATAGTCCAGAATCAGGAACTTGGAAGGCACTGAACAAATAAAGAGCTTTTCTCTTACTGATATGCAGTTGTACTGTGGCTGAAGTTAGATTTTGGTCAGATGTATGGAAATAATGGGGCTACAGAGCCCTCACAGCCTGATGGAGTTTGTTCCAAATTTGTAGGATATGCTCATGTCTCCAGGAGGCCAGTGAATCCTGTGAAGTCGCTGATGAACATTTAGCTAAACCAGCACTTGAAATAAGTGAACTCTGACACTTGCTCAGTTTTTTTTTTTTTTTTTTTTTTTTTTTTTTTTGAGAGGTTTTTGCTAGAGGGCGTGTGTGGTTGCAAGACAGACAGAGAGAGACAGAGAGACAGAAAGTGAGAAATCACCCCCCAGGGGGGATGGCCACGCCGCAATCCCTTCTCTTCCATTCTCCTCTCGGGATCTTGGGCATGCACGAACACGCGCCTGGTGTGAGTTTTAAGCCACCAGGTCTGGGATGCAAACTGCGGTCGACTATGTGGGAGTCCAGAGACATAGCCATTATGCTAACTGCTGGTCCCTTTTTTTCTTTTTCTTTTTTTTTTTTTTTTTTTGAGAGATTTTTGAGAATTTTCATATAGTTTTGAACATTGTACTGAGGTGTGGATAAATTATTGCAAGCACTTGTTCAAGTCTTGCAAACACTATAGCATTAAAAAATTGGAGACTCTTGGGACCAGCAGATGGCATAATGGTTATATTGCTGAACTCCCACATAGTCAACCCCAGTTCTAGTACTGGATCTCGTGGCTTAAAACTCATGCTGGGTGTGTGTCCATGCATACCCCAAATTCTGAGGAGAGTGGAGAAGGGATTGCAGCATGGCCATCCCTCCTGGGGGTGAGTTCTCACTTTCTGTCTCTCTGGCAAGGACATACAGCCTATAGCCAAGGAATAAAGAAAAAAAAGAAAGAAAAGAAAAGAAAAATAGAGACCCAAATGTTATGGGTTTTCAGGATCCTAGTGGATCCCTCACTTGAAAGCAGGATCAAAACAAGAATATCTATGATAAGTGACTATAAGAGAAGTTGCTCAGGAACTTACAAGTAAATGTTGGAATATTTCCTTGGGACAGAAGTGGTGGCCTTGTTTTAACTATCCCTGAGAAGGAGGACCTCAGGAAAGCTGGTCAATCTCATGGTAGAGTTGAAAAGAGATGGAGGAAATAGAGGAATTATTGCTCTCCAAAATCTGTACATGTCCCTGTGTACTCAAGGACCTACAAATATTCTAGATTCTGCTCTTTGAATATCTTTATTCCAAAGACACCCAAAGGTATTCAGGACTCATGACCATAATATTTGACTCATGGGGCCAGCCAGTGACATGGTGGTTAAGGTGCTGGACTCCCACATAGCCAATTGCATTATGAGTCCTGGACTCAGTGGCTTGGAAATCATGCTTGGTGCGTGTGCATGTGTGACCAAAATCCAGAGAGGAGAATGGAAGAGAAGGGACTATGGCTTGACCATCCCTTAAAACAAAGTTCCCTTGGGCTGTTTAGTGATATGACTAGGGATTTCTGTGGATCTGATTGGGGGACATCTGAGACCTCTAGTCAGAGATTCCACGGTTTCATGCTTTCTTCACAGACTTTGCGGTTTGAAGGACAATTGGGCTTTGAGGAATCTAGAGGAGTGTGGGGCCTGTTTGTATAAAGATGAGCCTAGACACCCAGCTAGGTTTCTTTTTCCTTTCTTCCTTCCTTCCTTTCTTCTCTTTCTTCTCTTTCTTCTCTTTCTTTCTTCTCTTTCTTCTCTTTCTTCTCTTTCTTTCTTTCTTTCTTTCTTTCTTTCTTTTTGGAGAGGTGTTTTTGTTTGTTTGTTTGTTTGTTTGTTTGTTTTTGCTATAGGGCGCATGTGCTCGCCAGAAAGACAGAGAGAGACAGAGAGATAGAAAGCGAGAAATCACCCGCCAGGGGGGATGGCCACGCCACAATCCCTTCTCCTCCATTTTCCTCTTGGGATCTTGGGCATACACACACATGGACCTACCTGGTGTGAGTTTAAGCCACTGGGTCTGGGACTCAAACCAAGGTCAACTACATGAGAGTCCAGCAGCATAGTCCAGCCATTATGCCAACTGCTGGTCCCCCCAGCTAGGTTTCTTATCAGTGTTCATCACTTGGGGCAGAGATGCTTTGTACTTTACATGTTTAGTGTTGGTTAGAGTCTTGGAAAAAGATATGTGTATATTGCCAATGTCCTTAACAAAATCAGATTTTTCAGTGAGTTGCAAAGAGAGAATACAAGGAGAGGCTTAGTTTGTCTCTAAAACAAGACTCTGCTTCTTTTTCTCTAGAGTATTTCTAGAAAAATTTCATTGCTACCATCTGAAGATGATGGCATGAGTATATGATTTTGCTCCCTTAGAATTTTCTCTTTCAAGGGGGACTAGCAGGTGGCTTGGTGGTTAAGGTACTGAACACTCCCACATGGCCAACCATGGTTTGAGTCCTGGACCTGGTGGCTTGCTTTCTCACTTCCCTCTCTATCTCTCTCTGTGTCTCTCTCTGGTCAAATTAAAATAAATGAATTAATAAATAAAATAATCTAAAAAAAAGAAAAGTCACAATGTAGTCAAATGTAGGAGAAGGGACTGTTGCATGGCTATCTCTCCTGGGGGATGATTTCTCATTTTCTGTCTCTTTGTCTCTTTCTGTCTTTCTGGCAAGTACTTGTGCCCTATAGCAAAAACCTCTCTAAAAACAAACAAACAAACAAACAAACTTTCTCTTTTAAGAGAGAATCCATCTTACTATTAACAGTTATACCAAAGTTCAGATATTTACATTACTTTCATGAAAATTATCTGAAAATCAGAGAAAACCAAAAGAAAATTAACTGGAGAACAACATGTAACCATGGTTTACAGAGGATGACTAGTTTCTAGGGACATAAGGAAATCACCTGAATTTCAGAAGAGATGAAGACATAGAGGAATAAGCCTCCCACCTCCTTCCAGAATGATTGATAACAATTTCTAGGAATGACTAAGTCTGTGTATAATGTCAGAAAACCATAATGTTCATTTATATGCATTAACATGGAAGTGATTGAGTCTCAAAGACCATGGCATCTTCCTGCATTACTTGTATCTGCTCTTGGTTGTTGGTGAGAATTAGAAGTTGTAGTGCTTTGGCTATACTATGTACAAATTTCAGAGAGGATTTCCATGCACCAAATAGAGGAATTCTATAGTATTTTAAACAGAAAAAGTTTGGGACCACTGTCATTTTGACTAATACTTTAGTCAAAAAGGAAATGCAAATATTTCCTTTTATCTATGCCTTTTGTACTCAATGTCGATTGTTTCAGTGTCAATACTGCCCTCAACAGAGACTGAAGAATTGTAATGAGAGGCAGCAAATCAAAATCCTGATGGCTTTGCTATTAAAATTATCTTGATCTATCTATACTTAGATTCTGTAAAAAATTAAGTACAATAAAGATTCCATACCACGAGTTTTGTAATTTAATTCTCATAGCAACCTATGATTTGGCCCATTATTGAGATATTAAACAAGGCTCTCAGAAATTAAATTAATTGTCCCAATTTCCACTTTGATATGATTGTTAGGAAATGGTGTACCAGTGAACTGATATATCTGAATAGACGTTGAACTCGAACTATAAAATATTTTCAGTGGAGCCATTAGGTAATTACCACCCGATGACTATTAAACTTTAGTGGAACAGAGGGAATGATTATTGTTGATTTATTTAAAACTTCCATATAAGCAGATTTATCCCAATGGTTATCAGTTATTTATATTTGATCAAATGTTCTCTTATCAGTTAAAATGGTCGTTCTTTGTAGAAAACAACCTGAAAGTTACCTGAAAGATGTAATAATCTCAGTTCAGAACTACCATGCCAATTTCTAAGTGTGGCATTTAAGTCATCCAAAATGATTCTGTTGTTAAATGAGAGCTAGTCTAGCTCTTATCTCTTTTTTTAATATTTCAATTTATTTATTTGCATTCATTCACTGTACATCATTACAGCATACAAAATGAGATTTTCCATCCAGAGTACACTGTATACTGTCTCAATCAAGCACATCAACAAACATGTTATTGTCAGCAAATAATTTTCCATTTCTTGTTTTCTGTATGTTTTGCTTCCCCCCCCCCCAATCCTTGATTCCGTATCTCTTACTCTCTGCCATCTCCCACTCTCCTCCCACACTGACTCTGGTATCTATGTTTGCTTTCTATACTGTTTCCCCCCCACATTTTATTGAATTACTAAAGACCTTAATTAATCTAAATATTTTCATAGCAAACACAGGTGATATATACATTTCCATGAACACAAGTCTAACTTTACGCATCCTATAAAGTAGCACCTAGCTGGGGCTATTATATCTTACTGCAGTCATTGAATAGATTTTTTTTTTCCCTGAAACTTTTTTTTTTTTGTAACTTAATTTACATTCTTTCCCTAAGCATCATCACAGCATACAAAATGTGATTTCCCATCCAGTATATACTGCACAGTGACTTAATCGTTCATATTATAAAAAAATTTTCCATTTCTAGTTCCTAGAATAATTTTTACCCCTCTTTCTGACCCTCTGTCCTTTCCCACCCTTTTCTCACACTATCTCTGGTGTCTACAATTGTCTTCCATCCCTTTCCCACCCACATTGTATTGATCACACAATTTCATACACAATCTAACTACTTTCAATGGTGAGTTCACTCGTTACTATTAAGAAAACCAGTTTTAACTTAAATCAAAGAAATACCAAGGAATTTTGCTTAAAGCCGGGAAACAGGTTAGGATTCTGTTCAAATGGTAGGTGCATGAACCTAACAGTCTCATGTATTTTTATCTTCTGTTCTGGTTCAATTTTCCTGATTAAATTCTGGGATATAATATTTAACCCCAGACTTGTCCCTATGATTAAGCTGGCCACTTTCTTAGTTTTTGAACTCTTATTTCCGTGTGTCTGTATTTAATTTTCCTGACATAGAACACCCTTGAGAACTTCTTGGAGATCTGGTCTGGTGCTGGTAAATTCTTTCAGGTTTTGTTTATCTGGGAAAGTTCTTGACTTTTCTTCCCACCTGAAAGATAATCTTGCCGGGTACAGTATTCTTGGCTGAAATTGCTTCTCTCTTAACACTTTGAATATATGTTCCCATTCTCTCCTCACTCGCATGGTTTCCGATGAGAGATCTGCTGTTAGCCTGATGGGATGTCCTTTGTAGGTAACTTGATGTTTTTCTCTTGCCAATCTTAGTATCTTGTCTTTGTCTGTGGTTTTGGTCAACCTGGCTATAATGTGTCTTGGAGAAGATCTTCTTGGGTTGATTCTATTTGGGGTACTTTGTATTTCCTGGGACTGGATCTTTGAATGCCTCTCTAGGTTTGGAAAGTTTTCTTGCAGGATTTTATGGAATAGATTATCAATGCCCTTATGGGTCTCTTCACCTTCTGGAATGCCAATTATCCAGATGTTTGGACAGTTGATGGTATCTAGTACTTCTTGTATATTATTCTCAAATTTTTGGGCCATTTTCTCAGTCTTCATGGTGGATTTTTCCAGGCCAGCAATTTTCTCTTCTACATCTGAGATTCTATTTTCTGAATGATCTAGTCTGCTTTTAATACTTTCAAGGGAGATTTTGACTTCCTGTATTATAGACTTCATCTCTAGCAGTTCCTTCTGAGTCTTTTGTAAAGTGTGTAATTCCTCTTTTAGATCTTGCAAGAATTTCTTCATCCCTTGGAACTCATCAACTTCTTTCTCCTTTCTCTTTAGATTTAGTACATTATCTCTCTTCTCTTCCATCTCTGTTAGCTTCGACATTATGAATGCTCTAAATTCCTTATCAGACATTTCCATGATTTTCACCAAACTGCTTGTGGATGAAGAGGAGTTACTCTTATCCTTTAGAGGAGAGGTATTTTCTTGTTTTCCCATATTTCTTGTGATCCGGTGGTGATTTCTTGTCATCTGAAGGATGGTGTGTTTCTTTCAAATTCTTGAAGTTCAGTCTGAATGTTCAGGAGCAAGCAGACAGAGGTGATCTAGAATCTCGTTACCATTCTGTTGTGATCGCTGGTGCAGCAGATTCAGTAGATATTGAGGAATATTTTAATCCTATTAGTATTTGGATGTTTAGCTACAGTGCTCTTAGATCCTTCTAAAAACACATTAAATGGATATTTGGAGAGTGGAGAGACAAGAAAAAGGGAAATGAAAAAGAGAGAGAGAAACAACAACAAAAAAAGAATAAAAAAAGAAAAAAAAGAAAAATTGTAATTAATGTTTTCCCTTTTTTTAAAAACAAAAATCACAAAATAGAAAACCACGTAGCGCACAAGCGCTGCGCAAAATACCTAGTTTGCTGTAGCCATGTGGAACCTTCTTCTGAAGGCCTGGCCTCTTCTGCCTGGGTGGAGGACCAGAGCGATAATTAACAAGATAAAAGGTGGAGCTGAGAGCAAGAGAGAAACTTTGCCTTTAAAAAAAATGTAAAAAGGAAATATTACAAAAATAATGGAAGATAGAAGCAGGGAGAGACACAGACAGAGACACAGAAACAGATAGAAGGCCGGGGGGGGGGGGGGGGCTCCCTACCGCTAGCTTGTTTGCTGGAGGCTGAATTATCAGTAGAAAGTCTTCATTTCTCGTGTGCCTGCAATACCTAGTTCGCTGGAGCCATGTGGAACCTTAATCAGCATTTATAACAGAGTCATTATTTTTGTGGAGATGCATGGGATAGATAGGACTTTTTTGTGAATTAGTTCATGTATTCATATTATTAAATGTAATAAAGAGCAACATCAATTTTATCCCCATTTTTCATTTTTATAGCTGTCTGAGAAATATTATTTATTAAAAAGTAGATGGGAATGGAATGAGTTTTGTTACAGGAATGTCTCCCTAAACTTTTGAAATAATTCACAAAAATCACATAATGATTAATCATGAAAAATATTTTTTATAAATAGCTCTCAACTGATAAGTTCTTCAATCAATCTCATTGAGAGATAAGAATTGGAAATCCCTTGATTTATAAAAGAATTATAAAAAATCTAGTCATCACAGTTCTTCATTTTCTCAACACTAACACTGATATTTAAATCATCCATTTGTTTGACATCCTTGGGGTGGTGAAAACTTGGACAATGAAGCTTAGTAAAATTAGATTTGGATGAGAGACATAACTTTTTCAACTTTTTTGAGCTTCAGTTTCTTTGTAAAATTGAGTTAATAGATAAAAATGAGTTAGGCATCTATCACAGTAATGATCAGAACTGTGAAAGAAGTGGTAGTTGTTATGAGATGCATGTAGCAGGCCCAATTTAAGCACATAGCCTTATCTAAGAGTGTGGCTCAGTATTGGGATTTTAAAAAATTTTTTATTTATTCATTTATTTATTTTAATTTGACCAGATAAAGACACACACACACACACAAACACACACACACACACACACAGAGAGAGAGAAAGAGAGGGAGAGAGAGAGAGAGAGAGAAAGTGAGAAAGCAAGCCACCGGGTCCAGGACTCGAACTGTGGTCAGCCATATGGGAGTGTCTAGCACCTTAACCACCACACCACCTGCTGACCCCTCAGTATTGGGATTTTTAAGGACAATGGCCAAATAGAAGACAGCTCCATCAAAATTTTGGTCCATAATCACATTTTGAAGTGTAAGTGCATCCAATGGTAACATGGAATCTTTTTGGGAAGGACATTGGTGAAAGGTAGGACTCTGGAACTGTGGACTTAGGTTAATAGGAATGTTAATTTTAAGCAGGAGGCCTGTGAGGAGGATCTTTTCCATGTCTGTCTCCTAGCTTTTTTCTAGTAATCTGTTGGCTTGTAGGTGGGTTCTCCGTGGTCTTCACAGCACCTTTCTTCTGTATTTGTCTCTCTGTGTCCAAATTTCTCCTTTTGATAAGGACATTGAATTGAGGCACATAATGATCTCATTTTAACTTCATCATCTCATTTGCAAAGACCTTATTTCTAAATAAGCTTATATTCACAGGTCCTGGAGTTTAGGACTTCAACATTTAAGATGAGTCACAATTCAACCATAACTTTAAGTAAGAAATAGACAGATCTTAGAAACATGAAAACATCAACCGATTTTCCTAACCAGGAGAAGAACATAATTAGGAATTAGAAGCATTTGTTGAAGCCCTACATTTGTTACTTATTGGATGTGACACCCCAGAAAATCTTTGAACAGTCTTAATCTTAGTTTTCTCATGTCTATAATGAAAGCAAATCTTCATAGTTGTGTTTAAAGCAGTATTGTAATATATAAAAATATATAGAGAATAGTGATTGATAAAGTATGCTACATGGATACTATATATAATTATAGCTGTTGTTATTAACTTTTATTTGGTGCCCTATCTTTCTCAGATTATTCCACACTAAAGAAGGTTAAAAGTTCTGAAGTAGCTGACAGATAAGTAAAAGCAAGAACCATTATCTGTATAATTAGCTCTTGAATCAGCCATGAATGATTTCATTGTAAGTATCAACATGGTTTAATAACTAGTTATCACAAGCATAATTGACAATATATTGCATGTTTCACAGTTTCATATATAGAATGATTTTATGTTTCTTTTTTGAGTTTATTCATTTATTTCCTACATGAGAAACAGAGAGAAAGACAAGTACCCCAGTGGGATCCCCTCACTGTGATCCACCCTCTCAGCCAGCTTGGATTCTGGGTACCCACACACAAGCATACTTGGTATGTGTGTGTGGGGATGCTGAGATGTGACCAAGGGATCTTCCTGTGTAGGTTCAGTTGTGTTAGTGGGGATCACTTTCTAGCCCTCAAGAAATAATTTTCTTCATTAATTTACAAAATATTGAGAGCCAAAACAACTTTAAAAATATTTGCAGTTCTTTGGAAGAACAGTACTGTGCTGAACACTCAGAAGAGGCTAATATACTAAAGAATATATCTATATATAATATGTGTTAATATATATATATATGTATATATATAATATATATCTATTCTCTCTATATATGAATATATACATAAACACACACACACACACACACACACACACACACATACATATTATTCTTCTGACAAACAAATGTTGATTTAAGTCTGTGCAGTGTCAAACTGGGGTCTGACTGTTATGAGTTAAATTTCTATGGTTGGCTAAATAAATTTCTTCAGCCTTTTATTCTGCATGCTTGGTCAAAGTTTTAGGAGCTGACAGATTGCTATTATGACCACTGCTGACATTGAAAAATGACTTAGGAGAAACAGTCATTGCTAGAGAGAGGCAAATAGCTTCCCAGGAGAGAGATTCATGCAGAGGTCATTAGCACATATTCAACTACCTGAACCTCAAATATATGTGGACAGTTCAGTATTCAGAAGAATCAATACAGAAGTTACCTTCTAATCCTTTCTATTAGGCTGCAAACAGATAGAAACCAAGAGAAAATGAGCACAGTTCTTTGACTAACTCCCTTACCATGTGACTTCATCAGCATTGTCTCTAGGCTTTAAATGATACACTTAATCATATGCAAGACTAAAGAGTAAACGTAACTGCAGACTCTATTATTAGCTAGTTGATGTTCAGTAAACACTATGCCAGGAAGTACTCTAAGTCCAGAGGACAGATCCAGAAAGCAGAGGCATCATTCAAAGTATTTATGGTTTAGTGAAGGACCATGCTAAGAAATTGTAACATGGTATTAAAATTGCAATGATGGGGGATGTTTTGGGTGCTGCAAGAGTATAGAGAAGGGGCACCTTACCTAGGGAGCTTGATATAATGAAGAATTAGAAAGATTTTTCTTAAGAAGAATTTTTACTTTCACAATGAGCTGAAGGTGTGAGCATAGCAAAGTTTATTATCTTCCTCATTATAAAATGTGAAATGAGGAACATTCAGGTTTTAGCTGTTACTGAGAAGAAATATTAGGCCTTAATCTAGTGATAAATTGGGCATGTTCTTGAGACAGAAACTAGGCTTTTCAGTCCATTTGCCTTAGAAGCCAAGTAGAAGTGTAACCTACATGTTGAATGTCTGAATGGCTGGGTTAATTTTTGTAGAGTTGTCATCCTACTCTTGGCTCAGACTTCCACCGGAGAAAAATCTCTCAATACTCTAATAAGCTTGCAGTAACTCTGTGGCTCAAAAACACACAAGATGTCAAGGATGGGGTAAATGGTTTATTTAAATGTAAGAAAAATCAATAAATGCAGCAAATTATATTGACCCTCAGTAACCCAAAGTCACATAGAATTTTGAAATCCCGCATGAGTTAAGCTCTAATGTAATGACATTCTTGGGAAAAAGACTGTTTTCGTAGGAGTCTTCCACATGGAGGAGTAACCTGGGTGGACTCTCCTTTGACAGAAGAATCCCTCCTTTGGGGTTATTAATATGGAATTTGCTTCTCTTCATCCAGTCTATGTCATATATTCCAGAGCAATGTTGTGGGGTCCAAATTTTAGTTTTCCTTTCTATAGACCTCCTGAGATATTTATGCTATGATATTTGAAGGAGGTTGGTCTCAAGTGGTTTTCCCTGCCACAAAAATTATTGGTGGTAACTTCTCTAAGAATTCCTTAGAGATACTTCCAGGAGTGACCTTATTAAAAAGAAGTCATTGTGGTCAGGATAAACTCACTCATTTTGTTCTAACTTATTCAGAATGCCACTGGTATACTGGTATACTTAATATACTTTTATTCTAAAACCAAACATATCTGACCTTTCGATTAATTTCCATGGAACTATTTGTCTATTTTTAAACTAGTAACACATTGTTTCAAGTATCATGGTCTAAAATTTTAGTAACTACTAATGAACGTTTCTCTTTATTACTCTTCTGTTTCATTCTAAAAAATATTATATTATGAAAATGTACGGAGAACAACATAACACCCATGATCTCACTGCTCAAATAAATGTGTTAACATTTACTTATATTTATTTATATTTTAATATAGAAAATAATATTACAAAAAAGTTTTTGACTATTATCCTGTCATATTATTCACTATCCCCTCCCCAGGTAACTACTATGAATTTTATATGTAGTTTCCCAAACCATCTACAAATATTTTTATATAAACATAAATCCATGTAAAAATATATAGTATTGAGGCCAGCAGGTGCCAAGGTGGGTAAGGACCTGGACTTAACCACATAGCCAACTTTGGTTCAAGTCCTACACCCGGCAACTTGAAACTCACACTGAGCATGTGTGCCCAAAATCCCAAGAGGAGAATAAAGGAGAAGGGATTGTGGCATAGCTATCGCCCAGGGGAGTGATTTCTCTTTCTTTCTCTCTTTGTCTTCCTCTAGTGAGTACAGGTGCCTTGTGGCAAAAAACCATATATAAATATATATATATATATACATATATATATTTATACACACACACGTACATAATAATTTTTTTCTTAATCTATTCCTTTTAGTCCATTATGTTTTATATTTGTATTGATGTATCTTTTCTTTTTTAAAATTTATTTATTTATATTCATTCACTGTTCATCATTACAGCATACAAAATGAGATTTTCCATCCAGAGTACACTGTATATTGGCTCAATCAAGCACATCAACATACATGCTATTGTCAACAAATATTTTTCCATTTCTTGTTTCCTGTATGTTTTGCTTTTTTTCCCCCCATCCTTGATTCCATATCTCTTACCCTCTGCCATCTCCCACTCTCCTCCCACACTGTCTCTGGTATCTATGTTTGCTTTCTATACTGTTTTTCCCCCACATTTTATTGAATTACTAAAGATCTTAATTAATCTAAATATTTTCATAGCAAACACAGCTGATATATACATTTCCATGAACACAAGTCTAACTTTAGGCATCCTATAAAGTAGCACCTAGCTGATGCTATATATCTTACTGCAGTCATCGAATAGATTTTTTTTTTCTGAAACTTTTTTTTAACTTAATTTACATTCTTTCCCTAAGTATCATCACAGCATACAAAATGTGACTTCCCTTTTGTATATTATTCCATCCTATGAATTTATCACACATTAGTTTTTATTACATTTTAGCATTAGTGTGTTCTATTATTTTCTTGTTAAAAACATTGCTTTATTTAAGGCACTGAGTCCATGACTCCTTTCAAATATGTATGGGGGTTTAATTAAAGTTTATTCCCAGAAGAAGAGTTGCTGGGTCATAATATATAATCATTTTCAAGTTTACAATATATCCAAATTATTTTCCCAAGGGGATATACAAATTTATATTTCTATAGTTGGGTATGAAAATTTATTTACATCTTCTCCAGCAATTGTAATGATGAGATTTTTGGTTATTGTCAACCTGACAGGTGAAAAATGACATTTTTTTTCTTAAGGTTTTGCCATAGGGCATGTGCATTTGCCAGAGAGAGGCAGAGTAGGAAAAAGTGAGAAATCACCTCCCTTGGGGGGATGGTCATGCCACTATCCCTTCTCCTCCATTCTTCTCTTGGAATTTTGGGCAAGTAAGCATGCATGCATGCCTAGTATATGTGTTAAGCTGCTAGGTCCAGGACTCCAATTGTGATCGGCCATGTGGGAGTTCAGTGCTTAACTACCATGCCACCTACTGTCTCTGACATTTATTATTTTAATGCTAATGTCTTTTATTTCTAGCAGGACTGGAAAGCTTTGATTTGTTTGTTTTTTCAATTTGTTTGAAATTTATATATATATATATATATATATATATATATATTCTTTGATTTATTTATTTTTTATTATTATTTTTATTTTATTTTCTTCCATACATTCAATCACATTATTTTTGTCTTACAAAATGGATATTTCAACAGGTGAACATTTCTCCCTAGTACTTTTGATAAAACTACAAAATATGTATTTATTTTTATTTGTTTTATTTTCTGTGATTTGTCTTTTATATTCTGGCCTTTTAAAAAATCAGTTTGTCCTTTTGCTTGCTTTGGGAAAATTATTTACTATATATTTTAGTTACAGTCTTTCATCTTTTAAACATGTAGACATATTCCCAGTCTTTTGCTTGTATTTACACTTTTAAATGGTGCTTTTCTTTGGACATAAATTTTAGTTTTAATATATTAATAGTTAAATATGAGAGTATTTTTCCTTTTAATAAATATTATTTTCATGTCTGGTTTAGTTAAACTCTCCCAGAAACAATATCCTGAATATTCTTTTAATTTTTTTTTAAGTGAGATTTGTGCTGTCGGGAGTGTGTGCTCACTGGAGAGACAGAGAAAGACAGAGTACAGAAAGTGAGAAATAATCCCCCAGGGGGGATAGCCACACCATAATCCCTTCTCCTCCTGTCTTCTCTTGGGATTTTGGGCACACATGTATATGTGCCCAATATGAGTTTCAAGCCCCTGGTCATTTCTAAGCAGTAGTCTGCCAAGAATTGGTTTTTGTATCTGTAGGGATCAAGTTTCATTTTTGTTTTCCATACGGATAATAATTCTATAGCATTATTGAGGACAATATCAATCCCATCGCTCTGTATTGCCATTTTTCTCACAAATCAAGTGTCCATGCAAATCTAAGTCTGTTTCTACTTTTGGATATTATTTTCTCTTTAGTGGATTGATTTCTGTAGTTCTGTACCAGTTCCAGACTTTCTCAACAATTCCATTAGACATCAGAACACAATTTCTTTAAAAGTCACTTGGAAAGAAAGATTAAGTCTAATTCTTCAAATATCATAAAAATTATACTTAGTGTAAACTGCCAAGACAGTGGTTTTCTATATATCTATATATAGAAAGAGATATGATTATTTTTCTGAGACAGATTAAAACACTGTGGGCTAATGAAACTATATACAAGGAAGAGGTAAATCACAGCAATTGGAAGGGAAAAAAGCGTTAATTTCAGATCTTATTTAGCCCACCTTTTTCAGAGTCAGGAAGTATCTGAATGTCAATGAGTTAATCTCACTTATTTAAAAAATGTGGAAATGAGGCTCAGGTGCCTCTCAAATGACTGTACTACCTCACATGATTAATAAATTAGCAACCTGCCACTAGGTGGTGTCTGTCCCATCATAGCTACTACAAAAGTTTGAAAGAATGCCTTTCCTTAAAGCGTAGCGAAATGAACCTAAACAGAAAGAAATGAAGTAAAGTCTGAAGAGTCTTAAGGCTGGTCCTCAGGTGAGAATTCATCTGAATTTTCTAGATGTTACTTGCCCATTTTTATGTCTCACATAGCACCATTTGTAACTGGTGAGGGCATTCCAAGTTAGTTTTAATGGCATAAAATGTATCCTGCCATTTGATCATACAGCATGTACTTGGAATAGCTGAAATGTTTTTGCCAATAGTGGCTATGTTTTTGTCCTTGTACAACTGATCAAAGAATTTCTACTCTTCTAAGAACTTTTGTTTCATCTGAACTTTTATCTCAATTCAGGTTTTCTTTATCTATGAGCACAAGCAAGTAAGACTAGATGAAAGGGTGTTTCTACTTTATTTCCATGGCTAGTTCCTATGGTTCTTCCAGAACTTCTTCAGCAGAACCGAAACTTCCTTGCTGTTGGAAGTGCTTAATTGATTCAAACTTCATAGAACCTAATACATCGATTGTGATGTCAGTCAAAAGTTGGTCTGTTAATGTACCTTGGTCATTGGTCATTAATGTACATTTTTAGCTCATTTTTTTATTCATGATAGAGAGTGCATGCACATGCATGAGAGGAGAAAGAGGGAAAGCACCCTCTATCGGGTCTTGTGAACCTGTGATCCTTTCTCCCCAGCCTCCAGCTGATCAGAATGTTCTCACACTAACTAGTGATCTGAACCTGCAGTTGGCCATGTGGCTCATGGCACTTTAGTTTGCTACTTGCTGCACCATCAGACAAGGCCCATTTATTATATAACATTTTTAAAATAAACTGAAAGCATGAAGAAAGAGAAAATGAGTTTCTTCCCCTACTATTAATAACACACAACTTTTCCAAATGGAAGAAGGGATAAAAAGGAAAGGAGAGAAAAACAGAAGCTGTTTAACCTTAGGCAAATTACTGAACTTTACTAAGCATCAGTTTCTTCATTTGCAAAATAGAAATAACAGCATCTTTCTCAGAGAGTTAGGATAACCAAGAAGACAATACATAGAGTGAATTTAGTTCATGGTAAATACTAAGTAAATAGTGGTCAGTATTATACTGATTAGCAAAGCTTTTAATTTTTCTCTTATAAAACTGATATGAGATTGGGACCAGCAGTTGGCGTAATGGCTATGTTACTGGACTCCCATGTAGTCAACCGTGGTTCGAGTCCTGGACCTGGTGGCTTAAATTCACACCAGGTGCGTGTGCGTGCGTGCCCAAGGTCCCAAGAGGAGAATGGAGGAGAAGGGATTGCAGCGTGGCCACCCTCCCTGGGAGGTGATTTCTCGCTTTCTGTCTCTCTGCCTCTCTCTTATCTTTCTGGTGAGCACACGCACCCTATAGCAAAAACCTCTCCAAAGAAACACAACAAAAACAAAAAACAAAACAAAATAACTGATAAGAGATTTAGTGAAATTTTATATATTTGGCCTTTGCTGATAATTACTCAGACAAAAATACACTGACACAACCTAAGAAAGTGAACATTTTTCTATAAATGAGTATTAATTAGGATAATAACTAATTTTGCTAGTAGGTAAAGCTATAATAGATTTTCTTGGAAATTCTGATTTAATTAGTATCTAATTTATTTATTTAGCTTAATTATCTGGGTTTAAAGTATAATTAAAAATTAAAATATTCCTCCAAAATGAAAGTTCTTTTCAAAAGATATCTTTTTAAAATATTTTTTATATTCAATAACTGTATGTCATTAGAACATACAAAATGAATTTTCCTGCATGAATACACTATATATTAGTTGAGTAAAAGATACTACCATACACATTGTCATCAACAGATAACTTTCTAGTTTTCTCTTTTTTACTTATCTATTTATTTTTTAAAGTTTTTAAAATTTATTTTTACATTTTTCCACAATTATTTACTTTACATATCAAAAAATTTTAACTTAGACTCCATAGTTTTTGACAGTTAATAAACAACTTTCAAATTTTCAAAATACTGAATTTTAAAGATAATGTTCAAAATATTTCTTATAATTTTGTTTGTGACTCTAAAACAACAGAAACGGTATAGTTTTAAATATTTTTGAGAAAATATTTACATGTTAACTACTCAAATTGTTGAAAAGCAAATGCCCAGCACATTAGTCACACATAAACCTTCTCAATTCAACCCTTCCCAAGTATTCTGTGATATACCATCTGCTAGCAAAGGTCAGTCTCTTTTTCTTCCTTCAAAGTCTTTCTCAAAATAATCCTCTGGTGTGATTGCTCTTTTTTTTAAATTTATTTTTTATTTTTTACTTATTTGTTTTTTATTTTAATTTTTTATATACATTCAGTCATATTATTTAGCTTACAAAATGAACATTTCAATATGTGAACATTTCTCCCCAGTCCAGTTGATCAGAATATCTTCCACCAATAACACCACACCTCCCCATCCCATCCTTGCTCTGTCTCCATATCCCTCCTCTAAATGTCCTTAGGTCTCTCTTCTCCACACACTCCATTTCTGGCATTAACCCCCATCTCTTGTGTTTGTACAAACTTAGGTCAATCAGTTTCAGTTATAGAGTACAGACACTCAGTATATATTAAGTGGGGACATACAGTGTCTATCCTTCATAACCTGGATTGCTTCACTCAGCAGTAAATCTTCCATATTCTTCCACTTTCTGTCAAAAGCCAGGGTTTTTTTTTTTTTTTTTTTTTTTTAATGGCTGGATAGTATTCCATAGAGCATAGGTGCCACAGTTTTTCAATCCATTCATCCGTATGGGGGCATTTGGGTTGGTTCCATGTCTTAGCAATCGAGAATAGTGCCTCAATAAACATTGATGTGCAAGCACTTTTCCAATGAAGAATTCTTCTGTCCTTTGGGTAGATACTGAGGAGTGGGATTGCTGGGTCATATGGTAGTTCTATTTGTAGATTTTTGAGGAAGCTCCAAATTGTTCTCCACAGTGGCTGGACCAATTTACATTTCTACCAGCAGTGTAGAAGAGCTCCCCTTTCACCACACCCTCGCCAACACTTACCATTTTTTTTTTTTTTTAATCTTAGACATTCTGACTGGGGTTAGGTGGTATCTCAGTGTTGTTTTGATCTGCATTTCCCTTATGATGAGGGATGTGGAGCATTTTTTCATATGCCTTTCAGCTATTCGTATGTCATCTTTAGAGAGTGTTTTTTTCAACTCCTTTTCCCATCTTTTAATAGGGTTGATCATCTTTTTTCCAAACAGTGACTTGAGTTCCTTGTGTATTGTGGCCATCAGACCCTTATCTGATGCATAATTTACAAAAATATTTTCCCATTCTGAGGGCTGTCGATTCACACTAATTACTGTGTCTTTTGCCATTTGCAATCTCTACTGATTACAATGCTGGGCTGGAAAAGTCCAGGTTATTTTATGTTATAAATTCTTTCATATATCTTCTCTAATCCTCTCTGCCAGGTGGAACTATTTATGATACTAGGCCATCTTTCTAAGAGCTTCTGTTAGCTTACTTGAGATCCACCTTAGTTTCATAGTTTTCTGATTAATCTTCAGATATGACCTTCTAGTCAAAGTCCTGTGCAATACTGAGTATTTCCAATTTCTGAATCAATGCAACACACATTATTGAACTTATACAAATAAACCTTCTGCCACAAAATTAGAATATTCTCAAATATTTTCCAATTCCAGAGGGGTCAGGAAGGAAGAAAAGCTTGCTTCCATTTAAAGAAACAAACAAGAAAAATATTTTAACATATTGCCGAACCTATCAATAACTCAAAAGAAAGTAAACTGTTTAAATTGGGAAAATAAAGTGTAATAAAAAAATCAGTAATGTTTTACTCAGAAGTCATAAAATTTTATTTCACCAGTTCAGCCTTATGTTCAAACTCTCTTCTGTTGAATATGCAGTGTTTCTGTGGTCCAATATTTCCATTTAAATCCTGAAAGTTAACATTCTATGTTGTTATTGATATTTCTTGTCCCTAGCATTAAATTAGTCATTTTCTTGGTTGCTTTTTGTTCTCTTATTTCTGTATGTATCTTTAGTTTACTGGTTGAGCACTCTTTTCAGAATTTCTTGAAGAGTGGGTCTGCTACTGGCAAATTCTTTCAGGTCTTGTTTATCTGAGAATGTTTTTATTCTTTCTTTCCATATAAAAGATAATCTTGCTGAGTATAGTATTGTTTGAAATTATTTTTCCCTTAACACTTCGAATATATTTTCCCATTCTTTCCTTGCTCACATTGTTTCTGATGAGAGGTCTGAGGTTAGCCTGATAGGATAACCTTTATAAGTAACCTGACATTTCTCTCTTGCCCATTTTATTATCTCGTCTTTGTCTGTAGATTTGACCAGTCTGGCTATGATGTGCCTTGGAGAAGATCTTCTTGGGTTGATACTATTAGGGGTCCTTTGTATTTCTTGGGTCTGGATATTTGAATGCCTCCTTAGATTTGGAAAGTTTTCTTACAAGATTTCATGGAATACATTATTAATGCCCGTATTAGTTTCCTCATCTTCTGGTATACCAATTATCCAAATGTTTGGGCACTTAATGCTGTCTAGTATTTCTCAAACAGTATTTTCATTTTGTTTGGTTATTTTCTCAGGTTTTTTGGTTGTTTTTTCTAGCTCAGAGGTTTTGCTTTCAACATCCGTGATTTGATTTTCTGCATGGACTAATATGCTTTTAATACTTTTGAGGGATGTTTTGATTTCCTGAAGGGTAACCTTCATCTCTAATAGCTCCACTTGATTTTTTTTTATGGTGTGTATTTTCTCTTTCAGATCATGAGAGAACTTCAACACCTCCTGGAACTCTTTGTCTCTTTTCTCCAGCATCTTCTGGAGTTCATTATCTCTCAGCTCTTGCATCTCATTTAGTTTTGTCATTATGAATATTCTGAAATCTTTATCAG
Organism: Tupaia tana; assembly: GCA_026018925.1. Lineage (NCBI taxonomy): Eukaryota > Metazoa > Chordata > Mammalia > Scandentia > Tupaiidae > Tupaia > Tupaia tana. The sequence goes on from JAKSZU010000013.1 coordinate 60,517,217, forward strand.
ACATTTCCATGAATTCTATTGTACTCTGTAGAGGATGAGGTATTGTTCTTTTCCCTTAGGGGAGAGACATTTTCTTGGTTTCTCATATTTCTTGTGCCTCTGCGGTTGTTTCTGGTCATTCTGTGACAAATCTCTGCTCCATGGTGCTTAGCAATGTGGTATCAACAGCAAGATTAGGAGTTCAGATTTATAGAAAGAAATTTCATCATTAAAAAAAGAGTTTCAATAAGCATTGAGGAATTCAATGATTCTAAAGGGATTCAGATGCTTGGCTACCGTGCATTGAGGCCTATCTAGACATTTAGTGTGTGGAGAGTGAAGATTAAAGAAAGAAAGTAAGATTTAAAAATGTAAACAAAAAGAAAAAAACCTAGAAAAATACTATCAAAAAAGAGAAAAAATGAAAACTGTGTGGCGCGAACACATCAGGACACACCTCAGCTTTAAAATAGCTTCTGAAATTAACAAGTGAAAGAAAAGGCCCAAACTGAGGAGAGGTGCTTGAAAATTTTTTTAAAAAAAGAGTTAAAAGTTTAAAGGGAGAGAGAGCGAGACAGAGAGACAGACAGCCAGAGACAGAGAAAAGATGGAGGTCGTCCTACCTTGTCTGGATATTTGGGGAGTCTAGGAGATGGGTTTAGAGCATGACTTCCCTGAACACACCACGACACACCTCAGCTTTAAAATGGCTTCTTGTCTGAATATTTTGGGAGTCTAGGAGATGGGTTTAGAGCATGGCTTCCCTGAATGCATCAGAACACCTCTATCTCTTAAATATTTTATTTCTTTCTTTTTTCCCATTGATTCCCCCCTTCTCACCTTCCCCCATTTCTTACCCTCCTCACACACTGTCTCCAGTATCCGCAGTTGCTCTCCAAGCTTTTATACTTTCCAATCTTTCAGGTCTGCCACAGAGACAGACATTCAGTATATATTGAGTGGGAATATACAATGTCTCTCTTTCATAGTCTGGCTTGTAAATCTTTCATATTTGTCCACTTTTTATCAAATGCCAGGTCTTGTCTTTTATCACTGAGTGGTATTCCATAGTGTATACATATACAGTTTTCAATCCATTCATCCATTTATGGACTTTTGGGTTGACTCCTTGTCTTAGCAATTGTGAATAATTCTGCAATAAATGGACGCACAAGTGTTTTTCTGACCGAGGGTATTCCTATACTTTGGGTAGATACACAGGAGTGGAATTCCAGGGTCATATGGTAGTTCTATTTGTAGGCCTTTGAAGAACCTCCATATCATTCTCCACAATGGCTGTACTAATTTTCATTCCCACCAACAATGTAGAAGATTTCCCTTTTCACCACAGCCTCACCAACACTTATCATTCTCTCTCCTCCTTCTCTCTCTCTCTCTCTCTCTCTCTCTCTCTCTCTCTCTCTTTTTTCTTTTTTTTTTTCCCCCCTCTGGGTAAGCTTCTTGTGTTCCCTGAATATTCTGGTTATCAGTCCCTTATCTGAGGCATAGTCTGCAAATACATTCTCCCATTCTGAGGATTGTTTTTGATTCAGCTCTAATTATTGTTTCTTTTGCTGTGCTAAAAAACTTTTTAACCTGATGTAATCCCACTTGTGTATTTCTGGGTTTATTGCCAGTGCTTTTTGGTTCTTATTTAAGAAGTCTTTGCCTACTATGATACCTCCAAGAGTTTCCCCTGTGTTATGCACCAGTAGCTTTATAGCTTGAGGTTTTACATTTAGATCTTTGACCTATTTTGAGTTGATTTCTTTTTAGTGGTAAGTGATGTTATCCAGTTTCATCTTTCTGCAGGTGGATACCCAGTTTTTCCAGCACCATTTTCTAAAGATATTTTCTCCACATTGGATTATCTAGTGTCCTTTGTCAAAAATCAGTTGGCTACATGTTTCGGGGTCTATTTCTAGGATCTCTATTATGTTACATTGATCTACTTGTCTGTTTTTGTGCCAGTACCAAAAATAGACAAAAAGTTCATGGAGACATGGGTTAAAGTATGAGTTCATTTGATGCAATTTTTTTTGAAATTCATGCATAATGTTTTTCATAATACATATTTTCCATGAACTTTGAAGACTTGCTTGAAAGTGATGAGAGGCCATTCTAATATTGGCTGATATTGTTTTAACTATTCTGGATCTTTTACTTCTTTCTACTTTAGAATCAATTTGTCAATATCTATAAAAGAATTTACTTAGATTTTGTTTGAGATTACACTGAGTCTATAATGAATTAAAGAGAACTTAAATTTGACAATTGCTATGGTCTGAATATTTTTTCCCCAACATTCTCAACATTTATATGTAGAAATTCTAACATCCAAGGTAATGGTATTAATATGTGGAACCTTTGGGAGATGATTAAATCATGAATGGGATTAGTGCCCTCATTAAGAGTCCTGAAGGAGCTTGCTTATTCCTTCACTGCATGAGGACACAGTGGGAAGATGCAATCGGTGAACTAGAAGTCAGGCCCTCAATAGCTGCCTATTCTGGTGCTTTAATTTTAGACTTGTCAATCTCTAGAACTGTGAAAAATAACTTTCTGTGTTATAGAAGCTACCCAGTCTATGCTATTTTGCTACAGCACCCCAAACAAACTGAGACAATAATATTGAGACTTTTATCCATGAACATGGACTATATCTCCATTTATTTAGTCCTTTGAATTATTTTTTCAGAGTTTTATAGTTTTCCTCATTGCAATGTTATTCATATTTTGTTAAATTTATACCTATTTTATTTTTTGAGTTCTTATGTAAATGGTAATTAAAAATTCTACTTGTTTATTGCTGATATATAGGAATGTGATTGACTTCACTGTTTTAACCTTGTATCCTACAAATTTGCTAGAATTTTAAAAATTAATGCCAGGAGTTTTTTGTTGATTCTTTTGGATTGTCCATTGGGACAATCAAGGTATCTATTATTAAAGACACATTTATTTATTACTAATATTTATACCTTGTTTTCTTTTCTCTTCTTTTACATTACTTAATACTTCTAGTATGATGTTACTTTAATCAAAGGGATTTCCTTGCTTTGTTCCTGTCATAGTTTCGAGTTTGTAACCATTAAATATGAGGTTATCTGTGATTTAAAAACAAATATCTTTTAGTAAGTTAAGAAAGTTTCCCTCTATTTATAATTAACTGAGAGTTTTTATCACAAATAAGTATTGGATTTGGCCAAATGTATTTCCTGCATGTATTGACAAGATCATATTTTTATTCTTTAGCTTATTGGTGTGAGAGATCACATTAAATGACTTTTGAATGTTGAGCCATTCTTTCATATTTGGGATAAATCCTACTTGGTTGTGGTTAATAATTCTTTTTATACATTATTGAATTCGATTTTCTAATATTTTGCTGAAGATGTTTGCCTCTATGTACATGAGAGATTTTGATGAATAGTTTTCTTATGTCTTTGTCTGGGTTTAAAATATAGGTAATACTATTCTTACAGAATAAGTTCAGACATATTCCCCCTGCTTCTAGTTTCTGAAAAAGAATTTGTGTAATTTTTTTAGTTAAATGTTTGGCAGAATTCACCAGTGAGCCCAATTTGGACCTAGTACTTTATGGTTTGGAACATTATTAATTATTGACTAAGTTTCTTTAATAGAAACTTAGTCATGTTATTATTATCAATTTTTTAATGTGAGTTTTGGCAGATTGTGTCTTTCAAGGAACTGGTATTGATTTGTGGGACAAAATTGTTGATAATATTTCTTTAATATCTTCTTAATGTTTATGGCATGTATAGTGATGGCCTCTCCTTATTATTTCCTGAGAAGAGCCTCTCAGAGAATGGATTCAATACAACAAACACACACAGAGCTAAGGGGTAGATGGTCCACTAATATAGTCTGTAAATATCTATATACAGATATATAGAAGTCTACTACTTGGAAATTGTGATTACTTGAGATAATAAATGCAATTGTTAAACATTTAAAACATTGTGAATTGAGTTTCTAATACCTTCAGTCAAAGTAAGTCTGACATAGTTTATTATTTACACAAGTAAACTATGACCCAGAAAAATAATATAATTTTTTTCAGGTTCATAACCTTGGGTCAAAATCTTAACCTCAATTATTTCAGTCCAGAGATAGTTCTATTTCACAAACTTCCTCTTCAAAAAGGGACTATTGTGTCCCCAGAGTCGGTAGCTGACAATTTTTTATTTTACTCCAGATTCACATGGCATTCATGACTATATCAACCTCCTGTGTCACATACTAAATGAAGTTCCCAATCATTCATGCTCCTGAAACAGAAACAATAGAATTGACAGATTCAGAAGGTATAAAAAGATGGCCTTTATTTCTGGGTGTTTGTCTTGTCAGAAATAAATAAAGTTGAGCTTTGATAGAATTCCTTGTAAATAATTCTTAGATGGAATATTTAGAACACTCCCTTCACTAAGTCATAACAGCTATTATAAATGGAGAAAGCGTGATTTCTCCAACCTAAATAAACTTTAAAAAATCAAATTTTTAATCCTTCTTCTAATATGAAGTTTTTAAAAACTCACCTTTAGAAATTCTAAAAAAAAAAGAGAGGATTTCTGTATGATTTATTTTGATGAGTATCCAGCCACTATATTGAATGGTATAATCCTGCATTTTGGAAAACAAGATATTAACCTCTAAATAAAAAGCAAGAAAGCTTAATTCAAAGAGTTTTTGGTTTCTAGCATGTTACTAAGAATTATTTTATTTAACTTTATTTATTCACTCATTTATTTCATTTTTTAAATTTGACCAGAGAGGGACAGAGCGAGAGAGAAAGAGAGGGAAAGTGAGAGAGCAAGCCTCCAGGTCCAGGACTTGAACCGTGGTCGGCCATGTGGGAGTCCAGCGTCCTTAACCACCACGCCACCTGCCGGCCCCGCATGTTACTATTCTTATATAAATATTGATTTGGTAATTTCAGTCTTCCATCAGGACAATGCAAAGAAAAAAGTATTTAGTCTGTGGTACTCTGAAAAAGTTCGTCTTGACTTAAGAATAAGTATTGCTGAAGATACTTGTTGCATTTCTGACCTATCAGAATTACTTGAAGACAAACCATGAATATGAAAGTGAACTTGCCTTTTGTAATGCTTGTAAGTGGAGTTTGTTCAGCCAACAGCAAAGGCAGATGCAGTTGTAGCATTTGCTAAAATTTTTCTGCCTTGGGGTTAGGGTTAGAGTTAGGGTTAGGGTAAGGGATAGGTTAGGGTTGGGGTTAGGTTTAGAGTTAGGGTTTGGATAAGGTTAGGGTTAGGGTTAGGGTCAGTTAGGGTTAGGGTTTGGTTAGGGTTAGGAATAGGGTTAGGGTTATATGGTTAGGGTTAGGGTTACTTTAGGATTAGGGTTAGGGTTAGAATTAGGTTAGAGTTAGGGTTAGGTAAGGGTTAGGGTTAGGGTTAAGGTTAGAATTAGGTTAGAGTTAGGGTTAGGGTTAGGTCAGTGTTAGGGTTAGGGTTTGGTGAGGGTTAGGGTTATGGTTAGGGTTTGGATAGGGCTAGAGTTTGAGTTTAGGGTTAGGGTTAGGGTTGGGATTAGGGTTAGGTTTAGGGTTGGAATTAGAGTTAGAGTTAGGGTTAGATTAGTGTTAGAGTTAGGGTTACGTTTAGGGTTAAAACTGGAGTTAGGTTAGGGTTAGGGTAAGTGTATTAGGGTTAGCGTTATATTTAGGTAAAAGTTAGGGTTAGGTTTAGGGGTTAGGGTGGGGGTTATCGTAAGGGTTAGTGTTAGGGTCAGGTATGGTTAGGGATAGGGTTAGAGTTAGGGTTTAGGGTTAGGATTAGGGTTAGGGTTAGTGTTAGGGTTAGGTTAGGGTTAGGGTTAGGCATAGTTTTAGGGTTAGGGTTAGTTTTAAGGTTAGGTTCAGGTTAGGGTTATGGTTAGTGTTGGGTTAGGGTTAGGGATACAGTTAGGGTTAGAGTTTGGTTTTGGGTTAGGGTTATGCTTAGGGTTAGGTTAGGTTTAGGGTTTAGGGTTTGGTTTAGAATTAGGGTTTGGTTTAGGGTTAGGGTGAGGCTAGGGTTAAGGCTAGGTTTAGGGTTTAGCATTAGGGTTCAGTTAAGTTTAGGATTGGGGTTAGGGTTTGAGTTGGGTTAGGGTTAGGGTTAAGGTTTGGGTTAGGGAAAGGGTTAGGAAAAGGGTTAGGGTTAGGTTAGTGTTAGGGTAAGAGTTTGTGTTAAGGCTTAGGGTTAGGTTTAGGTTAGGGATAGTGTCAGGGTTAGGGTTTAGGATTCGGTTTTTAGTTACGGTTGCGATTAGGGTCAGGTAAGTTTTTAGGGTTAGGGGATAGGGTTAGGGTTAGAGTTAGTTAGGGTTAATTAGTGTTAGCGATAGGTTTAGGGTTTAGTGTTAGGGTAAGGGTTTGGTTTTAGGTTAGTGTAAGAGTTAGATTTAGGCGAGGGTTAGGGTTAGGTTTGGGGTTATGGTTAGGGTCTAGGATTAGGATTAGGGTTAGAATTAGATTTAGTGTTAGGGTTTTAGTTAAGGTCTGGGTGAGGTTGTGGTTGTGGTTAGGGTTAGGGTGTAGGATTAGGGTTAGGGTTAGGTCTAGGGTTTGAGTAAGGGGTGGATAGGTTAGGTTTGGGGTTATGGTTATGTTGTAGGATTAGGGCTAGGGTTAGAGTTAGGTTTAGTGTTAGGGTTTGAGCTAGGGTCAGGGTTAGGTCAGGGTTGGGGTTAGGGTTAGGGTATAGGATTAATGTTAGGGTTAAGACTAGGGTTTGAGTTAGGGTTCAGTTTAGGTTAGTTTTGTGATTATGGTTAGGGTGGAGGGTTAGGGATAGGGTTAGAGTTAGTTTAGTGTTACAGTATGATTTAGGGTCAGGGTTAGGTTAAGGTTGAGGTTAGGGATAAGGTGTAAGTTTATGGTAAGGGTTAGGTCTAAGGTCTGATGTTGGTTTAGTGTTAGGTTAGGTTTGTGGTTTGGTTAGGAAGTAGAATTAGGGTTAGGTTTAAAGATACATTTAGTGTTAGAGTTTTAGTTAGGGTCAGGGTTAGGTTAGGGTTCAGGTTCGGGTTAGGGTGTAGGATTAGGGTTAAAGTAAGGTCTAGGGTTAGAGTGAAGTTTAGAGTTAGGTTAGGTTTGGGGTTAGGGTTGGGTTGTAGGGTTAGGGTTAGTGTTAGGTCTAGAGTTTGAGTTAGGGTTAGGTTAGGTTTGGGGTTAGGGTGAGTGTGTAGGATTAGGGTTAGCATTAGAGTTAGGGTTCATGTTATGGTTTTAGTTAGAGTCAGGCTTACGTTAGATTTGGGATTTCGGTTATGGTGTAGAATTAGGGTTAGGGTCAGAACTATAGTTTGAGTTAGAGTTAGGGTTAGGTTAGGATTTGGGTTAAGGTGAATGTGTAGGATTAGGGTTAGGAATACAGTTAAGTTTCGTGTTAGTGTTTGAGTTAGGGTCAGCATTACATTAGGGTTGTGGTTGGGGTTAGGGTGTAGCATTAGGGTTATGGTTTGGTCTAGGGTTTGAGTTAGGTTTAGAGTTAGGTTAGATTTGGGGTTATGCTTAGGGTGTAAGATTAGTGTTATTGTTATAGTTAGGTTAAGTGTTAGGGTTTGAGTTAGGATCAGGGTTAGGTTAGGGTTTTGGTTTGGTTAGGGTGTAGGATTAGGGTTAGAGTTAGATCTATGATTTGAATTAGGCTTAGGGTTAGGTTAGTATTGGGGTTAGGGTGAGGGTTTAGGATTAGGTTTAAAATTAGACTTAGGTTTTGTGTTAGGGTTTGAGTTAGTGTCAGGGTTTCGTTAGGGTCAGGTTTATGTTAGGGTTGGTGCTAGGGTGTAGTAGTAGGGTTAGATCTAGGGTATGAGTTAGTGTTATGATTAGGTTAGGCTTGGGTTTAGTGTTAGGGTGTAGGATTAGGGATATGGTTAGAGTTAGGTTACATGTTATGATTAGAGTTAGTTTCAGGGTTTGTGTAGGTCTGTTGTTGGGGTTAGGGTGTAGGAGTAGGGTTAGGGTTAGGTCTATGGTTTGAGTTTGAATTAGGATTAGGTTAGGTTTGCAGTTATGGTTAGGGTGTTAGATTAGGGTTAGTGTCAGAGTAAGTTAAGTGTTAGGTTTTGAGTTAGGGTCAGGGGTAGGTTAGGGTTGGGGTTGAGTTAGGGTGTAAGATTAGTGTTAGGATTAAGTCTAGGGTTTGAGTTAGGGTTAGGGCTAGGTTAGTTTGGGGTTAGGGTGAGGGTGTAGTTTTAAGATTAGGATTAGAGTTTAGTTTTCTGTTAGGGTTTGAGTTAGGGTCAGGGTTATGTTAGGGTTGGGGTTTGGGTTAGGGTGTAGGATTAAGGTTAGAGTTAGAGTTAGGTTTCGTGTTAGGGTTTGAGTTAGGGTCAGGGTTAAGTTAGGGTTGTGGTTGGGGTTAGAGTGTAGCATTAGGGTTATGGTTTGGTCTAGGGTTTGAGAGTTAGGGTTAGGGTTAGGTTAGATTTGGGGTCATGCTTAGGATGTAGGATTAGTGTTATTGTTATAGTTAGGTTAAGTGTTAGGGTTTGAGTTAGGATCAGGGTTAGGTCAGGGTTTGGGTTTGGTTAGGGTATAGGATTAGGGTTAGCATTAGGTTTAGAGTTAGGATTGGTGTTAGGATTTGAGTTAGGGTTAGGGTTATGTTAGAGTTGGGGTTAGGGTTAGGCTATAGGATTAGGGTTAGGGTTAGGTCTAGGGTTCAAGTTAGGTTTAGGATTAGGTTAGATTTGGAGTTAGGGTTAGGGTGTAGGGTTAGGGTTAGGTCTATGGTTTGAGTTAGGGTTAGGGTAGAATTGGGGTTAGGGTGAGAGTGTTGGATTAGGGTTAATATTAGACTTAGGTTTTGTGTTAGGGTTTTAGTCAAGGTCAGGGTTATTTTAAGGTTGGGTTTAGGGTTAGGGTGTAGGATTAGGGTTAGGGTTATGTCTAGGGTTTGAGTTAGGGTTAGAGTTAGGTTAGGTTTCGGGTTAAGGTTTGGGTGTAGTTTTAGGGTTAGGGTTAGAGTTGGTTTCGTGTTAGGGTCTAAGTTAGGGTTAGGATTAGGTTAGGTTTGGTGTTGGGGTTAGAGTGTAGAATTTGGTTAGGGTTAGGTATAGGGTTTGAGTTAGGGTTAGGGTTATGTTAGATTTGTGGTTAGGGTGAAGGTGTAGGATTAGGGTTTGGATTTGAGTTAGGTTTTGTGTTAGAGTTTTAGTTAGGATCAAGGTTACGTTAGGGTTGGTGTTGGGGTTAGGGTGTAGTATTAAGGTTAGGTAAGCTCTAGGGTTTGAGTCAGGGTTAGGGTTTGGTTACATTTGGGGTTAGAGTTAGGGTGTAGGATTAGGGTTAGGGTTAGAATTAGGTTCCTCGTTAGGGTTTGAGTTAGGGTCAGGGTTAGGTTAGGATAGTGGTTAGGATTAGTGTGTAGGATTAGGGTTAGGGTTAAGTCTATGGTTTGAGTTGGTTAGGATTAGGTTAGGTTTGGAGTTATGGTTAGGGTGTTAGGTTTTGAGTTAAGGTCAGGGTTAGGTTAGGGTTGGGGTTACAGTTAGGTTGTATGATTAGTGTTAGATCTAGAGTTTGAGATAGGTTTAGGGTTAGGTTAGGTTTGGGGTTAGGTTGAGGGTATAGGATTAGGGTTAGGATTAGATTTAGGTTTCTCATTAGGGTTTGAGTAAGGGTCAGGGTTACATTAGGGTTGGTGTTAGGGTCAGGGTGTAGGATTTGGGTCAGGGTTAGTTGTAGGATTTGAGTTAATGTTATGGTAAGGTTAGGTTTGTGTTTAGTGTTAGGGTTTAGGATTAGGGTTAGTGTTAGAGTTAGATTTCATGTTAGGGTTTGAGTTAGGGTCATGGTTAGGTTAGGTTTGGTGTTGGGGTTAGGGTGTAGGATTTTGTTAGGGTTAGGTCTAGGGTTTGAGTTAGGGTTAAGGTTAGGTTAACTTTGGGGTTAGGGTAATGGTGTAGGATTAGGGTTAGGATTTGAGTTAGGTGTCGTGTTAGGGTTAGAGTTAGGATCAGGTTTATGTTAGGGTTGGGGTTAGGGTTAGGTTGTAGGATTAGGGTTAGGGTTAGGTCTAGGGTTTGAGTTAGGGTTAGGGTTAGGTATAGGGCTTGAGTTAGGGCTAGGGTTAGGTTAAGGTTGAGTTTGCGGTTCTGGTGAATGATTATGGTTAGGTTTCGGTCTAGGGTTGGAATTAGGGTTAGGGTTAGGTTATGTTTGGGCCTAAGGTCATGGTGTAGGATTAGAATTAAGGTTAGAGTTAGGTTTAGTTTTAGGGTTTGAGTTATGGTCACGGCTAAGTTAGGGTTGGGGACAGGGTTAGGGTGAAGGATTAGGGTTAGGGTTAGGTCTAATGTTTGAGTTAGGGTTAGGATTAGGTTAGGTTTGGGGTTAGGGTTACGGTGTAAGATTAGGTTTAGGGTTAGTTTTACATTAAGTGTTAGGGTTTGAGTTAGAGCCAGGGTTAGATTAGGGTTTGGGTTAAGGTTAGGGTCAGGCTTAGTTTAAGGTTGAGGTTAGGGTTAGGTTGTAGTATTAGGGTTAAGGTTAGATCTAGTGTTTGAGTTAGGGTTAGGGTTATGTTAGGTTTAGTGTTGGGTTACGGTGTAAGATTAGGGTTAGGGTTAGTTTTAGGCTTAGTGTTTGGTTTTGAGTTAGAGCCAGGGTTAGGTTAGTCTTGGGGTTGGGGTTAGGGTTAGGGTGTATGATTAGGGTTATGGGTTGGTTTAGTTTTTGAGTTAGGGTTAGGGTTATGTTAGTTTTGTGGTTAGAGTTAGGGTGTAAGATTTGTGTTAGTGTTAGACTTAGGTTTAGTGTTATGATTTGAGTTTTAGTAAAGGTTGGGTTAGGGTTAGGGTTAGGGTTAGTTTAGGGTTAGGTTTAGGGTTAGAGTTAGGTTAGGGTTAGGGTAATGGTTTGGTTTAAGGTTCGGGTTAGAGTTAGGGTTAGGTTAGGGTTAAGGTTATGCTTAGGGTTAAGGTTAGAGTTAGTGTCAGGTTAGTGTCAGGGTTAAGTTAAGGTTAGGTTTAGGGTTAGGGTTTTGTTTGTTTTAGGATTAGGGATAGGGTTTAGGGTTATGGTTAGCGTTAGGTTAGTGTCAGGGTTAAGTTTCGGTTAGGGTTTGATTTATGGTTTGGTTTAGAGGTAGGGTAGATTTAGGTTTAGGTTAGGATTAAAGTTAGGGTTAGTGTTAATTAGGGTTATGATTAGGGTTAGATTTAGGATTATGATTTAGGGTTAGAGTTAATGTTTTGGTTAAGTTAGTTTAGCTTTAGGGTTAGGTTAGGATTAGGGTTAGGGTTAGGTTAGGGTTAAAGTTATGGTTAGTGCTAATTAAGGTTAGAGTTATGGTTATGGTTAGGGTTAGGGTTATGGTTTATGGTTAGGGTTAGTGTTTGGGTTAGTTTAGTTTAGAGTTATGGTTAGGGGTTAGTTGTTAGTTTGGGGTTTAGGGTTAGTGTTAGTTTTGGGGTTTGGTTAGGGTTAGAGTTAGGGTTAAAACATATTTTTTGCCTTTGTAACATAATAATCTTCAAGGTGGCATCAATATGGAACAAGTGTGAAATGATTCAATTGCCTTTGAACTTCAGGTATAGCCCTAAGCAAAAATAAACAAAAACCAAAACCATGAAACAATGTACAATGCAAACGTAAAAAGAAAAATTCTTACTTATGGAAAAATTTTAGTTCTTCTCTTGTATATGGCTTATGGAAGGCAAGAGATGACTTTCATTATAGGAATTGTCATGCTTCAATGAATAAAACTTATGCTGTTTACTTGAAGTGCCATTTAAATTATTTTGGAGATTGATATTTGGTTTACTAGTCACTGTATTTTAAATAGGGTTGAGGCTAATCTGTTTTCAGATTGCATTTTATTTTTATGAGTAAGTTTTCTGTTTTTTAACTAAAATATAAATCCTGCCTTCTGAGTCTGATGTGACATTTGGGAGCTGGTAGTTGGCTGGTAACAGTTAACTGAGGAAAGAGAAGTATTTCAGATTATCCAAGATATTTCATGTCACTGAACCCAGAGTTGCAGTCACTGGTTCAGTTCAGGCTGATCTGGCCATACTGCAGAGGTGGTTTGTTGAGTGAAGAGCTACAGAAATCAAAGTGTGCTTTCAATTTACAGATGGAGCTCATTTTTCAAATGAATTTTCTGACACTTCTCCTATTTGTGCATTCCAATTATCCACCAAGTAACATCTGGAATAAGAGTACAGTAGCTTTAAGAGTGACCTGGGTCTCATTTGAACTATTCAGAATGAGGGAGAGAGAGCAGTCATATCTTAATAGAGAACAAATCCATCAGTTTTCTAGTCTGGAGAGTCACAGAAGCAGGAGCTCTTGGATTGGAAACACTGTTTTCTGTGCTAATAGGAGGGGTGATATTTTACTTCATTCTCTATCACTTAATAACTAAATATCTGAGATCTCTGGCATAAGGGATACTGAGGCAGGGCTCCCTGCCCCAGTTCCAGCCCCAAGACCCCCAAGCCAGAGACCCTATCTCTGTCATCAAGGAACACCCTCAGCTCTGTAGCCACCCCACTTCCATCTTCAGTCCCCTGGCATAAGGGATACCAAGAGAGGGCTCCCTGCCCCAGCTCCAGTCCTGGGTCCCCCAAGCCAGAGACCCTTATCTCCATCAGCAAGAACATCCTCAGCTCTGCAGCCACCCCACTTCCATCTTCAGACCCCTGGTGAAATTGCATAGTGCACAGCACGTGACTTTTTTATTTTCCTTATTATTTTCTTCCCACTTATTTGGTCATCACTTCCTTTATCTACACCATCCCCGGTGGTTTACATAGGTTTAGAATTACAGTTCTGAAATATTCTAGTATTTTAAGACTCTCTGGGATCCTCCCTTTTACTGAACCACCTGTGAAAAAGGAGATACTTTTCTTTGTACACCTGAAGAGAATACTCCTCCTTGGATCACATTGCTAAACACAACAGAAGAGAGACTTTGGCAGTCTTCATTCCACAGCAAAAAGGAAACACACTTGCTCCTATTCAAGGAAACATTCTCTTAAAAGGTATTTCAAAGGGAATACATCTCCCAATGGTTAGAAGTAGAAGAAGAACCTCAGGTCTGAATAAAGCAGGAAATATGTCTCCATCAAAAGAACAGAGTGACTCCATTCCATTTCTTGAAAAAATAGAGGACGTTACCAAAATGTCCGAGAATGAATTTAGAACATTCATGGTGAACAAATACTATGAGCTGGAACAGAAAAGAGACAATGAACTATGGGAGATTAGAAAGTCCTTCCATGATATGAAAGAAGAAATGGACATGCTAAGGAAGAATAAGATGGAAATATTAGAGGTGAAGTCTGTAATACAGGAAATTGAAAACTCTCTCGAAATTATTAAAAGTTGATTAGATCATGCTGAAGATCGAATTTCTGATGTAGAAGATAAAACTTCTGACCTAGAGAAAACCATCAAAAAGATAGAGAAACTAACAAAACAAAACAAAGCAAAAAAAAAAAAAAAAAAAAACCAAACACATGAGGATAACATACAAGAAATACTAGATTCCATTAGACATCCTAACATCTGAATAATTGGTAACCCAGAAGATAAAAAACTAATAAGGGCATGGAAAACCTATCCCATGAAATCTTGGAAGAAAAATTCCCAAGTCTAGAGAGGCACTCGAGCATCCAGACCCAAGAAAAACAAAGGACCCCAAATAGAATCAACCCAAGAAGATCTTCCCCAAGTCATAACATAGCCAGACCGACAAAGACCACAGATAATGATAAGATACTAAAATTGTCAAGAGAGAAATGACAAGTGACTTACAAAGGTCACCCCATAAGGCTAACACCAGACTTTTCAACAGAAACTATGCAAGCAAGAAAAGAATGGGAAGATGTATCGAAAGTTTTAAGACAGAAACAATTTCAACCAAGATTATTATATCCTGCAAGATTATCCTTCATATGGGAAAAAAAGATTAAAATCTTCTCAGACAAACAAAACCTGAAAGAATTTGCCAGCACCAGGCCAGCTCTCCAAGAAACCCTGAAGAAAGTACTGTTCCAGGAAAACTAAACAAGTAACAGCCAGAACAAAGGACTAAAAGGCAACTAAGACAATGGCCAACTTAAACGTCAGGACAGGTCCAGTAACATCGATAATTACATTGAATGTTAATGGATTAAATTCTCCAATCAAGAGACACAGACTGGTTGAATGGATTAAAAAACAAAAACCCTCTATCTGTTGCCTACAGGAAACCCATTTCATGGATGAAGACATACATAGACTGAAAGTGAAGGGGTGGAAAAAGGCTTTCCATGCAAATGGGAATCAAAAAAGAGCTGGAGTTGCAATACTAATTTCTGACAAAATGTTTTAAAACAAAAACTGTTCGAAGAGACAAAGAAGGGCACTATATTGTAGTAAAAGGGTCAATCGATCAAGAAGATATAACGCTTATTAATATCTATGCGCCTAATAGGAGCACTCAAATACGGGAAGGAAAGACTGTTAGATCTAAAAGGGGAGATAGACTGCAATACACTAATAGTTGGAGACTTCAACACTACATTATCCCCTCTGGACAGATCATCTAGACAAAAAATAGGTAAAGAGATAAAGGATCTAAATGATACCATAAATCAAATGGACTTAACAGACATTTATAGAACTTTTCATCCAAAAACCACGAGATACACTTTTTCTCACTGCCACATGGAACCTTCTTGAAGACTGACCACATCATAGGGCACAAAGCAAGCCTCTAGAGATTCAAAGGCATAGGAGCTATACCCAGCATCTTCTCCAACCATGATGGAATTAAACTTGAGTTTAATTTCAAGAGAAATCCTCAAAAATACTCAAATAAATGGAAACTAAATAACCTACTCCTGAATGACTCCATAACTACTGAAGAAATAAAGACTGAAATAAAAAGATTCATGGAAGCCAATGACAACGAGGACACGAGTTTCCATAATCTTTGGGACACTGCTAAAGCAGTCATAAGAGGGAAGTTCATAGCAATTAGTGCACATAAGAGGAACATGGAAAGAATTCAAATGGATCACCTAACATCATGCCTCACAGAATTGGAAAAGCAATAGCAAAAAGATCCAAAAAAACTCCAGGAGAAAGGAAATAATAAAGATCCGAGCAGAAACAAATAAAATAGAAAATAAACTAACTATACAGAAAATAAATGAAAGTAAAAGCTGGTTCTTTGAAAAGATAAACAAAATTGATACACCACTAGCAAGACTTATTACGAAGAGAGAAAGGAACCAGGTGAATCAGATATGCAATGAAGCAGGCAAAATAACAACAGACATAGTAGAAATACAAAACATTATTAGAGGATACTATGAACATCTGTATGCCAAGAAACAAGACAATCTGGATGAGATGGACATATTTCTGGGCAAATATAATCTACGTTGATTGAGCCAGGAGGATACAGAAAGACTGAATAGGCCCATAACAAGCCAGGAGACTGAATCAGTAATAAATAACCTTCCAACAAAGAAAAGCCCTGAACCTGATGGATTCACCTCTGAATTCTACAAAACTTTCAAAGAAGACTTAACTCCCATTCTTCTCAAGTTATTTCTAAAGGTTCAAAAGGGTGAATCTCTCCCTAATTCATTCTATGAAGCCTCTATCACCCTTATCCTTAAAACAGATAAGGACAGGACAAGGAAGGAAAACTATAGACCAATACCCCTGATTAATATAGATGCAAAGATTCTCAACAAGATACTAGCAAATCGTACCCAACAACTTATAAAAAAGATTATACATCATGATCAGGTAGGCTTTATTCCAGGAATGCAAGGTTGGTTCAACATACACAAAATCATAAATGTAATACACCATATTAATAGGAAGAAATATAAAAATCATATGGTCATATCAATTGATGCAGAAAATGCATTTGATAAGATACAACATCCCTTCATGATCAAGACTCAGTAAAATTGGCAAAGAAGGGTCATTTCTCAACACAATAAAAGCTATCTATGAAAAACCCAAAGTGAACATCATCCTCAATGGAGAAAAGCTGAACGCTTTTCCACTAAAAACGGGTACAAGACAAGGTTGCCCACTTTCTCCACTCCTCTTCAATATAGCACTGGAAGTCCTGGCCAATACAATCAGAAAAGAGGAAAAAATAAAAGGCATTAAAATAGGAAAAGAAGAGGTGAAACTGTCTCTATTTGCAGATGACATGATTGTATACGTAGAAGACCCCTCAATGGTTTCCATGAAAAAAATTTTGAAAGTAATAAATGAATACAGTAAAGTTGCAGGATATATACAAACAACAGGCAGACTGAGATAGAACTGAAAAAAGTTGTTCCACTTACCATAGCCACAAAAAATATAAGATACCTAGGGATAAATCTAACCAGAGAAGTTAAAGGCCTCCACAAGGAAAACTAAGAGATGATTAAAAAAAAAATTGAAAATGACACAAAAAAGTGGAATGATATCCCATGTTCGTGGATTGGGAGAATTAATATAATCAAAATGGCAATTCTACCCAAATTAATCTACCTATTTAATGCATGCCAATCAAAGTACCAGACACATTCTTCACAGACCTAGAATAGACAATCATAAAGTTTGTCTGGAATCATAAAAGACCCCATATTGCCAAAGCAATGCTGCACAAGAAGAGTGGAGTGGGCAGCATGTCACTCCCTGACCCCAAAATATACTACAAAGCTGTGGTAATTAAAACAGCATGGTACTGGCACAGAAACAGACAGGTGGACCAATGGAACATAATAGAGTCCCCAGAAATAAATTCCCAAGCATACAGCCAACTGATTTTTGACAAGGGGTACCAGTCAATCCAGTGGGAAAAGGAAAACCTCTTCAGCAAATAGTGCTGGAAAAACTGGATTTTCACTTGCAGAAAGATGAATCTGAACCCCTACCTCTCACCTCTGACAAAAATTAAGTCAAGGTGGATCAGAGATCTAAATCTAAGACCCCAAACTATAAAATTGCTCCTGGAAAACACTGGGGGAACTCTGGGAGACATTGGGTAGGGAAAGACTTCTAGGGAAAGACTTCTTAAATAAGACCCCCAACGCAGAGTCGATAATCCCCAAAATAGACAAGTGGGATTACACCAGACTAGGAAGTTTCTGTATGGCAAAAGACACAGTAATTAGTGTGAATAGACAGCCTACAGAATGGGAAAATATTTTTGTAAACTATGCATCAGATAAGGGACTGATAACCAGAATTCACAAGGAACTCAAGTAGCTGTTCTGAAAAAAAGATGATCAATTCTATTAAAAGATGGGAGAATGAGTTGAAAAAACTACTCTCTAAAGATGACATATGAATAGCTAAAAGGCATATGAAAAAAATGTTCTACATCCCTCATTGTAAGGGAAATGAAGATCAAAACAACAATGAGATACCACCTAACCCCAGTCAGAATGACTAAGATTAAAAAATCAAAATATAATAAGTGCTAACGTGGGTGTGGTGAAAGGGAAACTCTCTTACACTGCTGGTGGGAATGTAAATTGGTCCAGCCATTGTGGAGAACAATCTGGAGATTCCTCAACAATCTACAAATAGAACTACTATATGATCCAACAATCCCACTCCTTGGTATCTACTCAAAGGACAGAAGAATACTTAATCGGAAAAGTGCTTGCACATCAATGTTTATTGCGGCACTATTCACAATTGCTAAGTCATGGAAGCAACCCAAATGCCCACGAACAGATGAATGAATAGAAAAAATGTGGCAAATATACTCAATGGAATACTATTCAGCTCTAAAAAACAACAAAACCCTGGCTTTTGACAGGAGATGGATGAATATGGAAGACTTACTGCTGAGTGAAGCAAACCAGGCTATGAAGGAGAGGCATTGTATGTCCCCACTTAATATATACCGAGTGTCCACACTCTATGACTAAAACTAATTCACTAAAGGATATAGAAACACAGTATATAGATGTAAATACCAGATATAGTATGTGTGCAAGAGGAGGGTCTGAAGAAGGACATTTATAAGCAAAATAGGGAGGCAAAGTATTAATGTCACAAAGAAATGTGGTATTATCTGTTGAAGATATTTTGTAATTTTATCAACTGTATTAGGGAGAAATGTTCACCTGTTGAAATATCCATTTTGTAAGACAAATAATAATGTGATTGAATGTATAAAAGAAAATGAAATGAAAACTAAATTAATAAAAAATAAAAATAAAAACAAAAAATAACTAAATATCTGAAACTCTGTAATTTATAAGAATAGAGATTTATTTACTGTATAGTTTTGGAAGTCCAAGGTTGAGAGGACCTATCTAGTGAGAGTTTTCTTGTTGATGGGGACTTTGTAGAGTCCCAACATTGCATAGGGCATCACATGGTGAAACAGAGCAAGAACAGAGCATGTCTCTCTGTGTGTCTGCTCTTCTGATAAAGTCACAAGAAGTTAATCATAGGGAACCCACTCTGAATACCTCATTTTATCTCAATTATGTCCCAAGAACCCTATTTATTTATTTATTTTTGCCATAAGACACATGCCCTTGCTGGAGAGAAAGAGAGATAGTAAGATGGAAAGTGAGAAATCTCCCTCGCCAAGGTGGGGGATGGCCACATGGAAATCCCTTCTCCATTCTTGTCCTGGAATTCTGGGCATGCACATACATGTGCTTGCATGAATCTCGAGCCAACAGGTCTAGAATTTGAATCATGGTGGGCCATGTGGGAATCCAGTGCCTTAACCACCATGCTACCTGCTGGCCCCAGGCCCTAGCTTTCAACACTATAACTTTGTTAACTCTATAAAGCCTGCCAAATTTTGATACATAAATTTTTTTGAGAGGCTTTTGCTATAGGGCATGTGCGCTCTCCAGACAGACAGAGAGACAGAAAGCGAGGAATCACCCCCAAGGGGCGATGGCCATGCCACAATCCCTTCTCCTCCATTCTCCTCTTGGGATCTTGGGCACGCACACACACACGTCCGGCGTGAGTTTTAAGCCTCTGGGACGCGAACTGTGGTCGACTACATGGGAGTCCAGTGACATAGCCGTTACGCTAACTGCTAGTCCCGATGTATAAATTTTTGAGAGATATATTTAAACCATAACATATGAAATTAGAAAGACTATTTAATATCATTGCACCCAGTTACTTGGACAGGGATTAAGAATTGTTGATCATGTATGGGCATGTTTTTTGTGATATGCAGTAAAGGAATGTTTTTTAAGTTTATTTCTTACATGAATAAGAGAGAGAGAGAAAGTACCTCTAAGAGGATCTCAATGCCATAATCTTTCCCCAGTTTTGACCAGCTCTGGATCATATGCACATGCCTAGCATACTCAGGGAGGTCTCTGGATTTGAATGTGGAATCTTCCCATGTGGTTCAGTCACACATAGTATTGTGTTTTGCTATTGTGTCTCTTTCTGTCCCCAGGGTATTTTGATGATATGAGGAAAGGGATGTCATCAAGCATCTTAAAATATAGTTTCAAAGGTATTTATTGAATGACATGCAGCAGGCCAAATGAGTACAAATAAATAACTTCTTTTTTTTCTCTAGAAATTCGTATTGGCTCTCCAAAACCTTAAAACACTCTGAAGAGGTATTTGTGTATTTAATGAGAGAGCAGAGAAATTGATATACAGAGAGGATGGAGACTCCTTGTCACAAATTGCCTTGATGCCTGATAGCCAAATCAGAAGCTTCACTCATTTTGGAGATGGTATGGAGCAAATAATATTCAAAGAAGAACCATGTTTCACATTTTGTCCCTCTTGTGAAGTGTAGACCTTAAAACACACAATGCTAAATACTGCACAGGACAAAGGAAATGTCTCATAAGTCTTTGAGAGAGGAATAGAACAGATTGATTTTTGTAAGACTTGACAAGCAGGCTTGCTCACTGTGACATATTTTCTTGGAAAAATGTTGATTCAAAAGATACTTTGGAGAGCTCAGGAGGCGAAGTCTGTGGCTTACAATAAAATCAGATGAACATTCAGGCTTGAAAGGTTTAATGAGATCTTTAGAATGCCTTCCTTTGCTTTGGGCACAGTGTTGCTGAAAATTATCTTCAGCTGTTTGCTGATATATGCAGGTCTTTGTTAATTCTGGGTAGCTGCCACTATGGCAAATTGGGAAACTGAATTGCTCTAGTAATTTAACATTTTGGCCAACAGTTAGACACCTGCTTTCTCCCAACATTAGGATCACTTCTCTCTCTCTCCTCTCTCTCTCTCTCTCTCTCTCTCTCTCTCTCTCTCTCTATCATCTATCACCTATCATCTATCTATCTATCTCTATCTATCTATCTATCTATCTATCTATCTATCTATATCATTAATCATCTATTTATTATCTATCTCTATCATCTCTTTCTTTCTTTCTTTCTTTCTTTCTTTCTGTCTCTCTTTCTTATCTTTTTCTCTCTGTCATTTCTTCATGTTGCTGATTGTTTCCTTAGATGTCTATAGGGAACAGGATTCTGCAAGGTCAAAGTTTGCCTTATTTTGATTAGAAGGGAATTGACAAAAATGTAGACTATATATATTAAAGAGGTCTCAGAGTTCAAGTATAGACAAAGGAAAGTAAATTGATCAAGCAGAACATTACAAGAATGAAACGGACTATCCTATTCAATACAAGACTGGGAATTCTCTCATCACTGGAGGGTCACAGAAAAAATAAAGCATAGTTGTTGACAATGTGGATTTTAAATTTTGAAGACAGGTTGCACTAGCTTAAAACCTAGACTCCATCTCATAGTAATTGTATGACTTGGGCAAGTTGTTTATCTGAGCAAACTGAACTCTAATTTGTAAAATAGGGACAGTGATTTCTTTTTTCTTTCTTTCTTTTTTTTTTTTAACCAAAGAACCTGATTTTATTTTTTTGTTAGTTAGTTCTTTTTTTATTAATTATATTTTCATTTCATCTTCTCCCATACATTCAATCACATCATTATTTGTCTTACAAAGTGGATATTTCAACAGGTGAACATTACTCCCTCATATAGTTGATAAAACTACAAAATATCTTCAACAGATAATACTACACCTCTTTGTGACATTAATGCTTTGCCTCCCTGTCCCTCTCCCAAATGTCCTTCCTCAGACCCTCCTCTTTCACACACACTATATCTGGTATTTATATCTATATACTGTGTTTCTATATCCTTTAGTTAATTAGTTTCGGTCATAGAGTATGGACATTTGGTATATATTACGTGGGGACATACAATGCCTCTCCTTAATAGCCTGGTTTGCTTTCTATCTCACAAGGTCATTATTTGTAATAAGTAAAATTAAGTGAATAAAGATTCTTATAAAATGACATATAGTAGGAACTTACACTGTAATTGTTGGAACCACCTATCATGGATATTTTAGAAGGAGCCTAGTTTAAGTGGCTTGAAGTATTTTATCTGAATGAAGTTCTGCTGTTCTTTTAGGAAATATTCTGTACTAGTATTTACTTTCATTATCTTATCTCAAGAGTTTTTGAAGTTGACAGAAAGTTCTCACATGCACTTTTTTTTCTAAATTTTTATTCTATAATTTTTCAAATTCATTAAGAATTTGAAAGAATTTTATGTTGAATACTAATATACTCACCACCCAAATTTGGACATTAATATTCTGGTACACTTGCTTCATTAAATACCTGTCGATCTATCTATTTGATCATCAATAAACTTTTGATACATTTCAAAGTAAGTTTTAGATATCACCACATATTACCCCTAAATATGCCAGTGTGCATATCACTATAGTTCAATATTTTTAGTGATGCTCTTCTTTACATAAAATTTATATACAGTGAAGTGTACAGATCATAAGGGAATTATTCTGACTTTGAAAAATGTATATGTTGTGTAGCCCAAACAGAAATAAAGATATAAAACATTGCCATCACCCTGAAAGTTCCCTGGTGCCTCTTCCAGAGGCAATCCCTAATCTTATTACAGATTAGTTTTGCCTGCTCAAAACTTCATTAGTAATGAAACCATAGAGTATGTACTTTTTTGTCAAATAATTTTTAAATTTGATTTGAAATTTATTCTTTGTTATAACTGAGAATTAATTACATCTGTATATTCAACAGTTAAAAAATTATTCTCTCTCTCTCTCTCCCTTCCTCCCTCCCTCCCTCTCTCTCTCTTGTCGTTAGACACCTGGGCTACTTTCAGTGTTTGGATAACATGATAAATTACTATGAACTTTCTTTTATAAGAATTTTTGTGGACACAGAATTTTATGTCTGTTTATGTGCATTTTAGTTGCTGCACATGCTCTTTAACAGTGGGAATTGTTAGTCTTTTTCATTTTAGCCACTTTGGTGAATGTGTAGTACCATCTTATCATATTTTAACAAATGCATTTCTATAAAGAATGATTGAATACTTTTTCATTGTCCATTTCATATTTTATTGTCTAAACTGTATATTTTAGACTTTTGTCTATTTTTTTCAATTATTTTTCTTCTATTATTGTCACAGGAATACCTCATTTACTTTTGATGCTTATCTTTTGTCAGACATATGTTTTGTGAACATTTTCTCCCAGTCTGTCACTTGCCTATTCACTCAAACAATGATATCATTAGATAGAAAATTTCTAATTTGATAAAGTCTAATATATCATTTTTTCTTACATGGTTATTGTTTTCTATATGCTGTTGAAGAAACCTATCCTGTATTCAAGCAGTAGTCCTCTTTTCTTTTTGAAGATTTCTAACTTTATCCTTCACATTTAGGTCTACAATCCATCTTAAATAAATTTATGACTGGTCTAAAGTAGGTAACAAAGATAATTTATTTCCTATAGATATCCAGTTATTTTAGCATCCTTTGTTGTAAAACTTTGATTTCCTTGTGGATTGCCTTGGTGCTTTTGTCAAAAGTCAAATGACCACATAAATATGGGTCTATTTCTAGACTTTCTATTAAATTCTCTTGACCATTTTGTTGGTTCTTATGCCAATACCACACTGTCCAATAACTTTGCAGTAAGTTGTCATCAAGCAATTTTTGCCAAATTTATTCTTTTTTTTTGAAGATTACTTGATTCATTATAAGTAATTTCCATATAAATTTTAGAATTGGCTTGCCACTCTCTACAAAAGCTTAGTGAAATTATTGTTGAGATTGCATTAATTTAACAAATTATTTTGGGGAGAATTGATATCTAAATAATACTGAATCTTCAAATGCATAAATATGATCTCTCTCTCTCTCCACTTATTAAAGTTTTCTTTGGTCACTTTCAGAAGAGTTGTATTGTCTTTAATGTCGAATTCTTACAGTCTTTTTTCAGATTTGTACCTTAGGGTGTTGATTCTTTTAATTGAATTTTCCAATTAATGCTACTAATGGGCAGATATACAATTGCTTTTGAATTTTGACCTCTTACCCTAAATACTAAATTTAGGCATTAATGCTGGTAAATGTTTTGAATATTTCTTTGGATTTTCCATAAAAGTTATCAAAGCATCTATGAGTAAAGGCAATTTTACATTTTTGCTTTGGTGTGATCTCTTTGTATATTTTTCTTTGCCTTATACTTCTAGGATCTCCAATAAAATGTTAACTCTTGAGAGTAGACATCATTGCCTTCTCCTAAATTGCAAGAATAAAACCTTAAATATTTCAACATTAAATATAATATTAGCTTTGGGTTTTTCATGGATGTCCTTTATTAAATTCATGACGTTCTCTTATATTTCCAATTACTTAGACACTTAATTATGAATGGATGTTAAATTTGCCAAATATCTTCTCTACATTTTTTGAGTTGGTTATATGAATTTTCTCCCTTAATTTTGTGAATGAAGGGAATCATACTGATTGATTTTTTAATGTTAACTCTATCTAGAATTCCTGGGTAATTCCTTTCCAGCACTGATACAATATTTTTTTTTATAATCAGACCTTTCTGTTGTTTATTCAGTAATCTACAATGTATTTATAATTAAACATACTGTTAGTAATTTCTTTTTTTAAATTATTTTATTATTTTTTATTTCAATTATTACATTTAGTCATTGCCTCTCTTCACTGTGTACAACATGGTTCCTCCCAGCATGAATACAGTGCACACTAGTCAAGACAATGACACCACCATGTACACCATCATCAACAGACAACCCCTCACCCTCGTGTCCATTAAGTGTGCTGCCCACTCCGTGAATCCCTCCCTTCCACCCTCAACCGCTCATTCCCATTACCTCTCCCATACTGTCTCCAGCATCCACAGTTGCCCTCCCTGCTATTATATCCTCCAGTTCTTTCAGTTTTTTTTTTCTTTCCAATTATCAGCTCATAAAGTTTTTAACAATAGGGAGCATAGATTCTATTCAGGGTTGAATTAAGGGTGGGTTTCGTGCAGTTCCGCAATTGTAGGTGAATCTCCATGTAAGACAGTTTCAGGAAAGCGGTTCTTGAAGGCAGAGATGATTATCAGTTGATGCGGCACAGCATCCATCTTGTGGTTACCAGGAATGGTGTTGTGGGGATCTACAGCATGAGTCATCCTCGGGTATCTGGCTTCCTTAAGAATGGTAGAGTAGTTCTTGTTTTTCCCTGAGGTAATGCAGGGCTGGTGACCATCATCTTCTCACTGTCGATAGGCTGAGACAATCCTCCTATACAATATATTTCTCAATTGGTTCAAGACAGCCAAAGTTTCTTTCTGTTGTTTGTAGTTGCAAGTTGTTAGTCCTAGTTTTCGGCCTCAGTTTGTCGCCTGAGGCTGGCGGCCACATGCAGGTGCAGGCCCGGCGGCCACGCGCAGGCCTGGCGGTCACGCACAGGTGCAGGCCCGGTGGTCACGCGCCGGCCCGGGGGCCACACACCGGCCCGGCGGTCATGCACAGGCGCAGGCCCGGCGGCCACGCGCTGGTCCGGCGGCCACGTGCAGGCCCAGCGGCCACGTTCCGGCCCAGAGGCCAGGTGCAGACCCGGGGGCCAGGCTCAGGCCCAGCGGCCATGGGCAGGACTGGGGGCCACGCACAAGCCCGGTGGTCACGCACTAGGCCAGTGACCACGTGCAGGCCTGGCGGCCACGCGCAGGCACAGGCCCAGCGGCCACACTCAGGCCCGGCAGCCACGCGCAGGCCCGGAGGCCACGTGCAGTCCCGGCGACCACGTGCTGGTCCGGCAATCACGTGCAGGCCCAGTGGCTAAGCGCAGGCGTTGGCCCGGCAGCCACTCACAGGCCCAGCAGCCACGCGCAGGCCCGACGGCCCTGCACTGGCCCAGTGACCACGCTCAGGCCCGGCTGCCACGCGCAGGTGCAGGCCCGGCGGCCACGCACAGGCCCGGCGGCCACGCATAGGCCCGGTGGCCACACGCCAGCCCCGAGCGCACGACTGTGCGTGGGATCCAGCACCACCCCCCGCTCGCCCGCCCGCCCCGAGAAAGGAAGGTCGGCGAGCTCGGCTGGTCCACGCCGCTGGTCCATGTCGGCGCCGAGCACGGGACATACCCAGCGCCGGAGATGCAGCGCCGTGGCATGCAGGCCCGGTGGGTCACCGTGCAGGCCCGGCAGAGGCGGGGGGGGGTTGCCGCGCAGGCCCGGCGGAGGCGGGGCCGGCCGGCCACCGCGCGCACAGGCCCAGGCCCGGTGGAGGCGGGACAATATTATTTTTTATATATTGCTACATATGATTTGAAAATATCTTATTAAAGATTTTTGTGTCCAGAAATTAAAAAAAAATCCCTCGTTAAAAAAAAGCTCCTTTAATATTATTATTTTTAACTCCTTTTATAAGGGAAAAGTTAAAAATAATAATGTTACAGGGTTTATGATATATGTAGAAGTAAAACATGACAACAGCAGCTCAAAGGATGGGGCACGAAAGAAAGTACATGACAACTATGATTCAAAGGACAGGTGTAGCTGGTAGATGGAATAGATTTTACATGACATATAATATTATTTGAAGTGAAATGGAGATAAGGATGCATATTGGAGAGCATAGCAAAAACATTAAAACACGAAACAAAGAGGTAAAGTCAGTTGGCCGATAGTGGAGGCTAAACAGAATCATAAAATAATCAACCCAAAGGGAGTCATAAAACCAGGAAACGAGGAACCCAAAACAGGTGGGTGAGATAGAAAACACATATCAAGATAGGATATTTAAGTCCAATGTTATTGATCATCATATTAAACATACAGAATCAAAACATTCCAATAAAAAAGATAGCCAGATCAGATAGAAAATATCCAGCTATATGACTGTAATTTCCACAGGAAACTCATTTAATCCCTACGACACTATGTTATAATATTTACTTACACAGTCATATGCATTTTTTTAAAAGGGAACAATTACTTTTTGAATAAGCTGAAGATTTTAAATTTTTAAAAATTTGTTATTATTACTGTTTTCATTTTTTTTTTTAAAATTTGACCAAAGGCGGAGAGAGAGAGAATGAGAAAGCAAGCTGCCAGGTCTGGAACTCAAACTGTGGTTGGCCATGTAGGAGTCCAGTGTCTCAACCACAATGCCACCTGCCAACCCCTGAAGACTCTAATTTTAATTAAGTTTAATATATCACTTTTTTTATTTTTTGGAGAGCTTTTTGCTATAGGGCACATGTGATCACCAGAAAGACAGAGAGAGACAGAAAGTGAGAAATCACCCCCTGGGGGGATGGTCACACCACAATCCCTTCTCCTCCATTCTCCTCTCGGGATCTTGGGCATGCACGCACATGCGCCTGCATGAATTTAAGCCACTGGGTCAGGGACTTGAACCGCGGTCAACTACATGGGAGTCCAGTGACATAGCCATTACACCAACTGCTGGTCCCATCACTTTTTTCTTTTATACATACTTCCTGTGTCCTATTGAATAACAATGGCCTATCTCCAAGTGGCACATATCTATTTGAGGGGAAGCCACATTTTCTACTGTTAAGTCCAGCTCTATCATTATTGTATTATAGTGAAATTCTGCATATGGGAGTGCTATGATCACTGTCAAGCACCATACTAATGAATAAAATATGCAGTTCTCTTTAAAGATCTCAGATTTCCAGTCAATGATCAGCAGGAGGTTAGGAGTAGAGGACTCAGCAACTGGCCATCCCTGCCATGGGAGATTTCCAGTCCAGATGTCTGGCTTCTATGAATGCTTGCAGCCATTCTTTCCTGCCAGATGACTCTCCAATGGCAGGTGCTAAGACAATTTGGCTCTCTCTGTTCTAGCTCTGTTCCTCATAGTCTCTACCAGTTCATCAATTGCTAAAATGGGGTATGTGTATAACTGTGTAAAATACAAATTTGGGTTAGCATGCTTTCCTCCACCAGGGAAATGAACACTTGGTAGTGGGAGACAGAGGGTGGGATAAGGAGAAAGGAAATTGGAATAACCTTCAGTAGATAGCCCTTAAAAGGCAGTTTGGCTTTAGAGTGGCCCAGAGATGGCTTTGTCTATCTTTCTAAATCACAACAGAAGTGACTTCAATTTATTTTTCTAATTTAGCAGCAAAGATATTTCCCCCAAATGAATTGTACACAAAATATTATTACCAGAACAAATAAAATATGACCTTCTCTGCAAAAGTAGATAGGTGACTTATGGGCCGATTCTTCACCCTTGGTGACAGATTGAACACTATCTAAAAGGATAGCAAAGGCTATCTATTGACAAGGTTGGGGAATAAATCCAGTTAAATCTACACTTATCTATGTTCACTCACCTATATGAGCCACCAAAACCAGGCATTATATTTCTTTTTTTTTTTTTTGGAGAGGTTTTTGCTATAGGGCACGTGTGCTCGCCAGACAGATATAGAGAGACATAGAGACAGAAAGCGAGAAATCACCCCCCAGGGGTATGATCACGCTGCAATCCTTCTCTTCCCAGGATCTTGGGCACACACGCACACGTGCCTGGCGTGAGTTTTAAGCCACCGGGTCCGGGACGCGAACCGCGGTCGACTACGTGGGAGTCCAGCGACATAGCCATTATGCCAACTGCTGGTTCCTCCAGGCATTATATTTCTAAAAACATAACAGAAAAGATTGACAAATGTACCTACATATAGTTTTAAATTATGTAGTGACAGAAATAAAAGTTGAAAGACAGTTACAATCTAAGAAGACAGATTTTAAATACGTAAGACAAACGATTAACTCCCTTAATCCACTAAACGCTCATACAAATCAGGGATAAAAATATGGGCTATCTTAAAGAAATAGGAAGAAGAACTTAAAAGAGTTTATAGAAAAAAGAAAATACAAATCATTTAAAAATAACCAAGTAAACATAAATTAAAGCTCAACTTGACTCATAATTAAAGGAATGCAAATCAAAGCAAAAATGAGATACCATTTCTTATCCTCACATCACATTGAAAATAATTAAAATGTTTAATAAGATGCAGAAATGGTGATGAGAGGGTGGGTAATGGGAACTCCCATACTTTGCTGGGAGAAAATTTCATGCAAGCTTTGTGAATATTGGTGAACCTAGAATACATAAAATTTAGCAATACCTATGAAGATAAAAATAACCTCATAGTTCCTTTGCTAGGTACTTACCCAATGGATATCCTTGCCTTTTTTTTTTTCTACAAGGTGCGTGTGCTTGCCAGAGAGACAGAGAGAGACAGAGAGACGGAAAGCGAGAAATCACCCCTCCAGGCGGGTAATGGCCATGCCTCAATCCCTTCCCCTCCATTCCCCTTTCGGGATCTTGGGCACGCATGCACACGCACCTGGCGTGGGTTTAAGCCACTGGGTCCGGGACTTGAACCACGGTCGACTTCATGTGAGTTCAGCGACATAGCCATTACACTAACTACTGGACCTCAAGATATGTTTTTCAAGAGAGAGTGACAATTCTTACTTCCTATTGCCTTCACATTTTCTCCCAATCAAAGGGACCCCCTCCCCAACATAAGACTTTGGCCTTTCTTTGCCCCCTCATTCATTTTTCCCTAGCTCAGGTGGAGTGATATATTTGATTTATGAGCATAAAGCAGACACATGCATCTCCTCCTCCACCTTTCATCCTTCTTTTGGAAACTATCTGCCCACATGGAATACACATTCCACTCTGTCCTTCCATGCTCTACCTTTTTTGTATATGTTTGCATACGAGTAACTCTTACTGCATGGGTAAATCTGATTCTGACTTGAATTATTAGAAAGTTCTGTTGCACATAGATTTTTTTTAAATTCCTTGTATTACAAACATTCAATCACATTATTATTTGTCTTACAAAGTGGATATTTCAACAGGTGAACATTACTCCCTAGTACAGTTGATAAAACTACAAAATATCTTCAACAGGTAGTACCACACTTCTTTGGGCCATTAGATTTAAACCACATTGTCCAATATCAGAATTGTAGTATTGAAAGGAACATTTTGGCCTCTCTATGCCTTAGTCTTTCTTGTCTCTTTCTTATTTGGTTGAGAATGAGAGTGTACAAAAAGGCTAAGCTTGGAGAAATAGAAACAAAGTGGAATTTCAGGTATAAAAGGAATCCTAAAGAGGTTTGCTTTGGCAGATTATTTGCGACATAATAGTGGGAAATAAACTGTTTTTCTAGAGTTCTGTACTGCTTTTAACTGCTACAACTAGAACTGATAATTTTTAAGTCTTATTTCACATAGTGTTTTAAAACCAAAAGAAAAATATGTAAGTTTATTTCTTCAATGAGATACATACACAGAAAGAAAGAGACAGACACTCCAACAGGGTCTTTATACTATGCTCTATCCCCAGTCTCAGCATGTGTTCACCTGTCATGTACAGAAAGACCTCAGAGCATTAACCTGGGACCTGCCCATGAAAATTGAGCATTATGGAGCATGGAGTTACTGCTAAGTCACTCTCTGGCCCCTTCATGTGGGTTTTTTTTTTTTTTTTTTTTTTGGAGAGGTTTTTGCTATAGGGCGCGTGCACTCGCCAGACAGACAGAGAGAGACATAGAGACAGAAAGCGAGAAATCACCCCCCAGGGGGGATGGTCACGCCGCAATCCCTTCTCCTCCATTCTCCTCTCGGGATCTTGGGCACGCACGCACACGCGCCCGGCGTGAGTTTAAGCCGCCGGGTCCGGGACTCGAACCACGGTCGACTACGTGGGAGTCGACATAGTAGCGACATAGCCATTACGCTAACTGCTGGTCCCTCATGGGGGTTTTTAACCAGCAAGATGAACCACCTTGTGGCATCTGTGTTCACAGGATACTGGTTCTTTTTGTATGGGCCACTCAAGCTTTAGCTAAGCATTCATAGGTAGCAGAGAAGACGCAGACCTCAACAATCATGCCAGTCTTAAAAGTACCCACATCCCTGTACCACAGTCCTTTAAAGAACTAATTTTACACAAGAGACACCATCTTTGCAATAAACCTCAACTCTCTTACAGCCAACACCTGTTGAACAACTACTTGGATATTAGTGATTTGGAAGACTGTAGGATAAGAATGTATTGCTCTTTGTTAAGAAGTGGGTTATAAATTAACACACTCTAGAAACCCATCTCTTTCAGTTATTTATGTGGCTGAGGTGTAGAACTAGAGATAGAGCCTAATCTCCAACATCCCTCATCTTCTCCTGTTATCTATGCCTATGCCTTGTCAGAGCATATAAAGATAAGACAATGCTACCATAATTCTGTGTCTTCACACTGTGTGTGCCCCTACCCTGCCTCAGTTGTCGTCCTTTCTCACCTCAGCCTACCTGGAGCTTTCATATACTTCAGGGCCCAAGTAGTGCCTACGTCTTCCCCCAAAATATTCTTGATTGTTTATACTGGTCTTTCTTTGAGTTCAGAGCATCATAAAAGAAGGGTCTTGTATTATTAACTAGTGTTTACTATGGGCTTTATTTAATTTATTATAGCCTAAAAAACAACATGGGGACAGAATTTTACTTTGTACTTCATACTATTCTCTCCCAGAAACAAATCACAGTGCTCCATAGCTCTGAGAGTACTTGATTATTAGCTAATTTATAATTTTGTAATCAAATGAAATGTGAATCAATAATGTTTAATTACTATTTGAAAAGTACAAAGAGAAGTTTAATCTCCTGAGCCCTCACCCAGAACTAGTTTTATTTTCCTGTACTTCATTCTTCAGTCCCTCCCTGATCTCATTGCAAATCTGCATTGCATGTAGCAGTCTGAATTCCGCTTTGTCCCCCTAATGCATCATCATGAATAAGATCAAGCATCTATATAGCTTTCAAAATTATCATTTTTATTGGTTGCATTTTTTGGCTTGCCAATAGGCTATAATTACTGTGCCAGTCCCATAGTATTGAGCATAAAGATTATTTTCAGTTTCTCATCACAATGCCACAATTTACATTTTCAAATGTGTAGCATTTTGGTTGTGTGATATTCTGAGAATGAGTTCTTAGGGTCCTATCTGATATATAAGGGGCACTCAGTAGATGAATGCTATTGATTTTGTCTTCAAACATTTTTTGAATAAATTTACGGGCTAAGTCACAAGTTAATCATTTTCCTTTGGTTAATAATAAAGTCTATAAAGAAGATTTTTGTTTATAAGGGAATTTTCTCCTCAGTTTTCATTTTCAACTTCTTTGATTCCAGAGGCACTGGAATCAAAGTCTTCTATGATGTGTGCTTTTCCCTGTGGAACCTCAGGACAACACACACAACAACAAAACCACTCATATTTGGGTTTGTCTTCCAAGGATAAAATTTTCATACAGAAAATCCTGTTTTCCAAATGGCAGTGTCTCTAGACAGATGAGCAACATAGCAGTGTGTCCGTGGAAATAAGCACTGTTCTTTCTTATGTGTCTATCTGCAGTTTGGATTCTCCTGTCCATTAAAAATACAGGAGACTTTGCTAAATTTATCATGGGCTTACCAGGCTACCTTTCTTCATAGAAGTAATCAAGAACTATAAAATATGTGAGGACTGAAACAGTGTATGACATTCATATAGAGACGGTTGTGATTTAAGAGACAGGAAATGTAATTATGTACTGCTGAAGTTCTTGTCCTTGCTTATTCAAGGACACAGTAAACATAAAGTTCCCATACCCTAAGCAATGTAAGGTGTTGCTGTAATTTGTTGGAGAGATCTTAAGAATCATGCCTGAAAAACACCTTTCCTGGGACTAGCAGTTGGAGTAATGGCTATGTCGCTGGACTTCCATGTAGTCGACTGCTGTTTGAGTCCCAGACCTGGTGACTTAAACTCATGCTGGGTGTGCATGAATGCGTGCCTAAGATCCCGAGAGGAGGATGGAGGAGAAGGGATTGTGGCATGGCAATCCCCCCTTGGGGGTGATTTCTTGCTTTCTATCTCTCTGTTTCTCTTTCTGGCGCGCGCATGCGCCCTATAGCAAAAACCTCTCAAAACAAACAAACAAAAAACACCTTTCCTAACCTTGTACTTTGTAAACTGCCATGCATAGATTTGTATTTATTTTGGTGTGTATGTGTGTGCTTAAATTGATGGAGAGATGAACTAAGTGCCAGAAGGGTCCAGAGATAACATGGTACTTCTGTTCTTCTTATCCAGGATCTCTTAGTAGTGTCTCTTACACTTTTTTTTTTTTTTTTGAGAGGTTTTTGCTATAGGGTGCATGCGCTTGCCAGAAAGACAGAGAGAGACAGAGAGACAGAAAGCAAGAAATCACCCCTCCAGGGGGGATGGCCATGCCACAATCCCTCCTCCTCCATTCTCCTCTTGGGATCTTGGACATGCACGCACACGCACCCGGCGTGAGCTTAAGCCACCAGGTCCAGGACTCGAACCGCAGTCAACTACATGGGAGTCCAGTGACATAGCCATTATGATAACTGCTGGTCCCAGGGAGTGTACCTTTCTAAGCACTGTCCCTGCGGTGCCTAGTCCAGGGTTTACATGTTACACACTACACAGCTGGAGAATGTGTGAAGGACGCCACTTCCTTTTCCCTGGGTGAGGGAGCAGGGAAGCAGGAGGTGGCCAGAGATGCTGCATCAGGTGGATAGTACCTGGTTGAAGTCACTGAGTCAGCAAACTGCTGGGGCTGGAGCCTTATATTCCTGTACTTAATTTCTGCCATTGTTACTCTATACACACCTACATGTATGCATGTAATCACACATGCATCTGTGCATTCACACTCATGTCTATACACACACACACACACAATTTGCATTTTCTCTTTTCTCAGCTTTTACTTGCATCTGCTCCATCTGCCCGATTCCTTATGGACCTAGGCTGTTTTCACACACTTCATGTTCATCATGATCTCTTTCCCTCCCCTTATAGCATTTCTTGTATTCATTCCTCTGAGCCTTTTGGCCTTTCATTTTGTCTTTTATTTCAGCTGCTTCTTTCCAGAATGCTTAAAGCACCTCCCAACAGACTTTGAAGAGGAATACGGAGGCTCACTATGGCAGTGCAGATGTTATACAATGGCAATGTTTGGTGTTTTTTTTTTTTTTTTTTTTCTTCTTTCCCTACAGGGACTAGATGCATACAGTGTTCACTGCTGATTCTTTGTAATAGTACGGCACAGGCAAAATGTTAATCAATTATAGCAGCAGAACTAATTAAAAGGCATGCATTATACATCTTGTGGACACATTCTTCATTAGCATAAATTCTCAGCATTACACATTCATGTCAGAGGGAATTAAAAGGGGAAACTGAAAAATAAAAAGGCGTACATACAGCAATCTAGAGGCTTTGATTTTCTCAAGTCTTTTGCTGAGTACATTTCCTTGTGAATTCAGTAGTTCTTTTACTTTTTGTGTGTGATTTTAAAGTAAAATATTATGTGTACTCTTAATGTACTTAAGAAATCAAGTTTAAGATAGTGAAGTCAATCGTATCCCTACCCTCTAAAAAAACCCAAAATAATATTTCCTAGTAGGGATTTGATTATAATAGCTCATTAACTAGTTCCTTATAATCATATTGCTATTGTTTTCAACTTTTTCTTACTCCTCAGCCCACTTGGTTATTGGCAAGACAAATTCAGTGTCATGAGAAAAGGGCAGCTAAAATTTCCTCTATATTCCCACTCAACGATTTGACTTCTTCCTTTAGAAGATCCATTGAGTAGACTTTTTGTGATCGTTGTGGTTAACAATACTGGGCTATGTACTGCCTGTGCTGTCAGAGTTCCCTTGGCCATTGGCAAATTCTCAGAACTTATTCTACCTCTACATGGAAACTGACCTGACAGAGAATAAAAATAATGGTCAGGAGATGACTAGGCATCTTTTAGCCCCTGAGCTGAGTAATGTAATGATTGTACTCTGCTTTTAACCATGAGAAACTTAGTTTCTTATTTCCTTCCAAACAGGAATCAAGAGCATGAAATAACTAGGTTCTTACACTATCACAAGAGCTTTTCAATTCGTCTACCTGCTTCCACTCTTGGCCTATAGTTTGCTCACCACAGAGCAGATCAAGTGAGCTTTGGAAAATGTAAATTAGGTCACACTGCATTCCTGCTCAAATGCTTCCTCTCATTCAGAAGAAAATTCAAAGTCCTCTAATTACTTATCAGACCTTACTTAATTTGACCCATTCTTTAATTTCTTTCTTACCACTTTGTCTTTCCCACTTGGTTCCAGTTGCACTACTCACATTCTTGTTGTTCTGTGGTCATGTCAAGCTCACTTCCTCCTTAGTACCTACCACATGCTCCTGTTTCTGAAAAATCTCTTACTTCAGATATAAGCATGATTTTCTCACTTGGCTTATCCAGGTGTCTACTCAAGCCTCTCCTTAGATGGGACTTCTCTAATCACCCTATGTAGACTGCTGTATCACTTATGACTACTGATAGTATATATTCATTTATGTTTTTCTCTATCAAAATGTAAGCTCCTTGTGGTTAGAGGTTTTCATACCTGGTACATTGATTTTATAGCAAATTCTAAAAGAGTGCCTAGTACATTGAAGATATTCAACATATGTTTATTGGACAAATAAGTAAATAAATCATCTTGCCATGGTTGAGTGAGTACTAGTACTTAAATTTTCTCAGTTTTTAAACTTGGAAAGACCTACTGGGCATATGACACTTAAATGTAAGAACTTAGAAAGAAATTACACAGGATAACAAAACAGGGGATCTAAATATGCTTCATAGAAAGGCAAGGAAGGATGATCATTCTTATAAATACTTCCATTAAAACTTGGTTTCTGAGGGTTCAGAGAAAAGAGCCCCCTGTACTCGACTGGTCCAATTGTACACTGGCAACTCTTTGGAGGTTAATATATCAATAATTAAGAGAGGCCTCAGGACCAGCAATTGGCATAATAGCTATGTTACTGGACTCCCATGTAATCGACTGTGGTTCGAGTCCTGGACCCAGTGGCTTAAACTCACGCTGGGCATGTGTGTATGCGTGCCCAAGATCCTGAGAGGGGAATGGAAGAGAAGTGATTGCAGTGTGACCATTGCCCTTGGGGGGCGATTTCTTGCTTTCTGTCTCTCTGTCTCTCTCTCTCTTTTCTGGCAAGGGCACATGTCCTATAGCAAAAAACCACTCCAAAAAAAAAAAAAAAAAAAAGAAAAAAAGGCCTCAAAAAAATTGTGTTCATTTTGACTCAGCAATTTCGCTTCCAATAATTCAACTTAAGCAAATAAATAATTATGCACTTGACTAAAAATTTATTTCCAAAGGTATCCAGTACACATCACTTATAATTAAAAATATTTGGAAACATTCAATAGGTCTTTGGATAGATGAATTACAGTACAATTAAACCATTGAATTCTGCATAACCACTTAATATGACAAAAATTCATGATAAAGTTCTATGTGAATATGAAGCATCTGAAACAATAAATGTACTAAAAGTACATATATATAGAAATAATAATTTATAAATATGTTGATTTAACTACCTAAAGGTTAACAATGGTTATCTATTCATGCTGTAATTGTCAGAAATTTTAATTTTATTGTTTTCTTATCTGTTTTTTCTAAGGGTTCTTTAATGAAATATATTATTTGTGTATTAAAGATACATATCCATAAACCTCCCAAGAAGTAAGCAATTTATTAAAGAGCTTTATACAGATAAGTGCTATTCCTCTGTGATATGTCCTGTCTTTTCAGGTCATTCACCCTTTTTATGACATACACTTACTTTGCACCTAGTACATGCAAAGTTTATTAGGTTTTCCTTCCCTACAGAGGTGTTGACTTTATACAACCCTTCCCCATCATTTGAAGCATTTCCATAGGACAGAACTACACGTTGACAGTAAAATAAAGCCATTGCCCTACAAATGTTTTTTTTTTGAGGTCTTTTCCTAACTGTGTGACTGGGCTATTTGACTGGCCCAGCTTCCTGTAACAGAACTGATGCAATGACCTTTTTTTCCATTTTCCCAGGCCGGCCAAAGCTGGAATAAAAAACAACTTGCTGAACGACTTCCAGAGTGAAACGAAAAAACCAGCAGTGACTGGATGCTTCCTACCCTCGGTGTTGTGCTTAATGCCTGATTCTCAGGACCTGGCCCATCAGCTGATACAGAGCAGGCACTCCATAAACACCTGAGTGAATGATTTACAAGAAAGGCAGAGATCAGCTCAGTTCTTTCTAATCTCATTGAAAGCACTTGAGTAGGTTCCTTTTTCTAGATTTATCTATATACCAACCCAGGAATGTGGGAAAGTATAAGGAACTCAGGAAGGGCATTAAGTATATAACTCTGACAAATGAAAGTATGCTATGGGAAAGTGACAGGCACGAGAAGGAACATAAATAATCCATGCTGCACCATAAAGATTGCACAAGCATACAAGGACAGTTGGCCTTGTCTCTGCTTAACATGCAAGTGTTTAATTGGAAACCTAAATAATACTTAAGCTTTTGTGTTGAAATTACTCTATGCCATTCTGCTTATCTGTCCTGAGTTAGATTAATTTCGAGTGGTCTGCTCAGATATTGTTATGCAGCACCAGCAGACAACTGTTCTGAATGATCTGAGCTCTCCTGGTAGTTGGGAGGGAGTTTACATCCTCATGGGAGAGGTGGTTGTGATGCTTAGACCAGAGTGCCACACCATGTTCATCTGCATCATTAACTTCTGAGAAGTGAGAACAGCCTCTACCTCTCTTCTTTCCCAATTAACAGAAATATCCAGACTTATTTAATACCCGATGTTCCCCAATTAGGCAAATACGCTCCTTTGTTCCACTTACCTCAAGAGTGTCCCTCCTTCTTAAGAAACTAAAGTTTTGAAGCATAGACAAGGGTGGTTTCCTGTAAAAAGCAGGTGTGATTTCCTCTACCCAGGGATGGTACCATCCAGTTTTATCTTCTCTTTAACTTCAACCCCAGGAAAATCATGTCAGGAGAAAAACAATATACTCTGTTGTATTTAGGTTACCTATTCAATTTTCCAAGCTAGCTAATAAAAAGGGGGGGGGGGAGTTATCAACACAAGAGCAGAAGAGTTTTGAAGGTGATAAGGAGCCACAGCCTTTTTTTTCCCCCTGGTGGCTGTGATCACAATCACAAGATGATGACTTCAGAGAAAAAAAAGTGTCCCTTTGCCCTTAAGACAGTCAATGAGCTTTTATAAACAGGCAACCAAAGACTCTACTGTACTATCATTTAGTTTTTAATTAATACTAAATTACATTGCGTTTTCAGACCATCCCTTGTTAGGCTCACATTAGCAGTAAGAGAGTTCACCTGGATGAATGTTATTACAAAGCATACCAGGGGAATGGATAAGAGACTCATGACTGCTGCTGGACAGAAGCACAAAAAGGAAATGAATCTCAACTAACAGCAAAGAGAGCACTAAAGGCTGCCGATGCATGTACGGCACTGATAATCAGAGGCCTTTTTGTGAAATGATGGTAAGTTTTGTTCTACTTAGGAAAGTTGTAGAGTTCAGAGGCAGCATGGCAGAGTGGGAAGAGAATGGATTTGGGAATTAGACAGCTCTAGCTGAAAATCCTGTAATGGGGTCTAGATAATGCCAACCTCTAGGGCTATTGGGAAGATTAATGAGCCTGCTTTCCTAAGTGCCAGATATGGAGGTACCCTCTAACTGGTAGCTATTGTATTATTGCTTCTAGTTTGGATTTGTGAATTTTGAAATGGACAATAAAGACTGGCTTGATAAGAGTAAATTTTTCTTTGAAGAAAATAAACTCTTTAAATTTATTATTTTATTTCTATTTTTATTTTTTAATTAATTAATTAATTATTTTTAGAAAATATTTTGCCATAGGGCACGTGTGCTCACTGAAGAGAGCCAGTGAGAGGAATGCCACAGTCCTTTCTCCTCTATTCTCCTCCTGGGATTTTAGGCACACATGCACCCACACCTGGCATGATTTTCAAGCTACCAGGTCTAAGACTTGAACCACAGTTGTCATGTGGGAGTCTAGCACCTTAACCACCACACTATTTGCTGGTCCCAAAGAAAATGACCTTTTAAGGATAGTCACATCATGATCACTATAGATATTTTTCTCAGAATCTTATTCTAATGTTCTGGCTAAGAGAATAGCTAGGTAGTTCCTCTTTGGGAACAGAAGTTATTTTGTTGACATTCACAAGAGGCCCTGGAATGTATAACAGGAAAAAGAGAAGAAGGAGGAGGAGAAATAGCTGAAGAGAGAATGAGCAAGAGCAAGGAGTCCTGGGGTGGTAGTGAAACAGTCTAAATCTCTATTTTAAAATTTATTATTTTGAGAAGACCAAAAGGTATTCTACTATAAAAATTACTGTGATTGTCTTTGAAAGATGGAGGTACAGAGATTTTTTTTTCCTGACTCCTTTGTATTTTCCATATTGAGTACATACATATTATTTTTGTAATTAGCAAAAGACAAACAAAATGGCATACTTGTTAATTATATAAGCATCCTATATATATAGAGAGAGAGAGAGAGAGAGAGAGAGAGAGGGCTTTTTTTTAGAGAGATTTATGCTATAGGGCACGTGCAATCACTGGAGAGACAAAGAGAAAAAAAGAAATAATTTCCACCTACTCCTAGGGTAGATGGCCATACCACAATCCTTTCTCCTTTATTCTCCTCTTGGGATTTTGGGCAAGCACACACACGCGCCTGGTCTAAGTTTCAAGCCTCAGGTCAGGACTCAAACTGTCGTCAGCCAATCCTATATTTTTTATGGACTTTTGAAAGAATAATGTTTGAGAAACTTATCCAACAGTCCACGAATAGGATGTGAGGGGTTATCAGTTCAAATTCTAGTCAGAAATTATTAGACCTGAGGCGGGCCAGTGCCCTTCACTCCTTTCATGTTCCTATAAGATAAAGAATAGAGTGTTTCATGTGAAGGAGTCTAGTTTAATAAACACAAATAGAATCTTTGAAGAGTTAAATTGTTTTACATGAGAGCTCTGACTCTTTCTTCCTGACCTTTCCCCAATATCTGAAACTTTCATGCCAATGTGTGGGATAAGGTCTTATGGGCTATCTTCTAACACAGCATTTTGGTTCTCTGGGAACCTCAGTGAGAATGAGTAAATTTGACAAATCCTAGCTTATCACGCTGAGCCTGACACTCCATTCTGCACTATCTACAAAATCAGTAGGAACAGCTACAGGGGAACTCATATGCATCTCGAACAACTTTTAATTTAGCTAGCTATCTTCTTCAAACAGACAGTTTGAGTCTCTAAATTTCAATCAGTAGGACTCTTCAGGACATTCAAATGGGCTCCTTAAACCAGTACATGCTGGAGTGCTTGATTGGACACAAACACATTGATTAGCATTCCCATAATAAAATACCTATGAAGTATGAGCAAACCACCCATTGATTGGCTCACATGGTTAAGGCCTTCTGCATACTGAGAATGGTACAACTGACCAAGATTGTGAGAAAATTTAGGATCATGAGAGAAATGCCTTCATAGCTTTTCCCTTGTAAAATACTTTCTTTAGTGAGTGGGTACATGGGGGGATAACAAAGAGAACTTGATGTATCCTGAGGGATGTCAGACAAGGGATGGGTATTCCTTAAGGAAGTAAGTTGACTAATGTTACTGAATAAGAGAAAAGAAAATTTAAATGATTATTATTTTTGAGAAGTGATAGGCCCAGCAGGTGGTGTAGTGGTTAAGGCATTAGACTCCTAAGTTGTCAACTTCTGATCAAGTCCCGGACCTGGCAGCTAGAATTTACACTGAACACATGTGCTTGTGTGCCCAAAATCCCAAGAGTAGAGGAGAAGGGATTGTGGTGTGGCTATCCCTCCTGGGGGTTAATTTCTCACTTTTTATCTCTCTGTCTTTGACTCTCCAGCAAGTGTATGTGCCCTATAGCAAAAATCTCTCTCAAAAAAAGTTTTTTTTTTCTGAGAAATGGTTAGCATAGCTCTGAAGAAAATCACAGGTTTATATTGACTTCCTTAACTTACCATCCTAATATCATATACATCTCTCACAATCTGGTAAATAAAGATGATGTAGCACTTTCATTAATATCGAAAACCAAATGCTGTGGCCTGAATTTTATTATTCCGAGATTCATACATTGAGCCCTAATGCCCATGTGACTATATTTGGAAACAGGACTTCTAGGAGGTAATTAAGTTAAATGAAATCATATGGGTAGTGTTCTGATCAAGTTGGTGACCTTATAAAGTGGCCTTATCTCTTCCTGCTCTCTCTTCTCTCACTCTCTTTTCATACATATGAGGACTCAGAGAAGAAAGTCATTGACAAGTCAAGGATAAAGCAGTCACCAAATCCTTTAGACACCTTGATCTTGGACTTTCCAGACTCCACACTTTGAGAAAATAGATTTCTGTTGTTTAAGTCACCTCGTTTATTTTGTTTTGGTAGCCAGAGCTGATGATGCCAACAATTTTGTTGGTGTTTGCTTGTTTTTTAAGTTTCTCTGAATTACTATGGCAGTCTTGGCCCAGAATTTTTTATTTTATTATTTTTTTAAAAACAACTTTGCTATAGAGCTCTTGCATTCACCAGAGAGAGACAAAGAGACAGACAGAGAGAGAGAGAGAGAGAGAGAGAGAAAGTGAGAAAGCAAGTTGCCAGGTTCAGGACTTGAACTGCAATTGGTCATGTGGGAGTCCAGTGCCTTAACCACAAGATCACTTGGTGGCCCCAAGTATTTAGTTTTTTTTTTTTTTTTTTTTTTTAATCAAGCTCAACTATTTTCATGTTATTTCTAAACTTTCCTGGACAGAAATAATTTCTCCTGGCCATTTTCCCTTAAAAGAAGTAAAGTTCTCCTATGCCATGTAAGGCCTATTTCTTCAATTTTCATATAATTCTATGGTTTGGAATGCAGACCCCTCCAAATGAGTTCCTCTTGATTTCTTTCAATTTTCTGTCATAAGCCATTTCATTTTACTGTTCCCCAAGTTCATGTAATAAAGGACTGAACTATATCTATGAATGTAGCAGAAGGCTAAGTTTCTACTATAATATATAATTCATAATGTAACACTATTAATGAAATATTAAAAAGATGAAGAGAAGTATAAATGTAGTTTTAGAACATTCAAAACCCAAAACAACTTTTTTAGGAAAGTATTTTATTTTTGTGTTTCAACAGATGAAATTTATAACCTTGTTTTCTGATAAGACAATTCAAACGTACAAATCAATTACAACAATGTGCTTATCAGTTCCCCCCTCCCACCCTTGTATTTTAAAGCAACTGACAGTTTTTGAAGGACACCAAGACAGTAGGGCTTAGCTAA
Organism: Tupaia tana; assembly: GCA_026018925.1. Taxonomy (NCBI): domain Eukaryota; kingdom Metazoa; phylum Chordata; class Mammalia; order Scandentia; family Tupaiidae; genus Tupaia; species Tupaia tana. The sequence goes on from JAKSZU010000013.1 coordinate 60,558,888, forward strand.
ACAATATGGTAATTAAAAATGGCCCTCTAAGAAAATAATTACAATAGTTGAAAAGAATTTGTCCTTTGAGCAAAACAGACTGAATGAAAAGAATCATCTTGAAATGAGGATTATAGCTTCCCTTCTAATAAAAGGAAAAAGGGGATATATATTTAAACAATGGTACAGAAAGCTGGGGAGTCAGAATGAAAACAGAAAGCCCTAGGCAATAAATTCCTCCAATTAAATGTATCCTCTTGAAGATATCCATTCAAATTCTCACTTTATTGAGATAAAGAACTGTTCCCCACCTCCAATGCCTGGAAGTCAATCAATTATGTTCTCCTTTGTTAAAATGAATTTGAAAATGTTCCCACCCCATCATCTCTCAAGGAGAGAAGGTTTGTTACAAATTCTGTAGAAGTCAATGATATTAAGATAAACCAAGCCAATTGATGGCCGATGCCATCTTTGATTCCAGCTGTAAAGGGAATAGGTATATCCCAGCGGACCCAGGGTTCCCAGCGGAACAGGAGTTCATACTTATTAATGCTTTCCAGTCTCTCTAAATCCTGTAGCACCTTTGAAAGAGGTCCCCAGTTCTATAGTCCAGTCCCTCAGACATTCCACGGTAAGCCTCACAGCACCTTTGTGAGGTAGGTAGTGTTATGGTCATTTTGAGAGATGGGGTTGCAGAGATGTTGAGTAGCTTGCCCATAAAGAAACACGAATCTAGTGACAGAGCCTTGGGGACTCTTACTCCAGATCCTTGTCTTTTTCGTACTTAACTATTCTGACTCCCTGAGAGTGGATCATTAAAGCAGGTAGGTCCTTAATGCCAGACTTGTGTCCGGCAAGTTGGACACCAAGGCCCATCTCTAAACCATGTGTTTGGATGACAGAATGAGAAACTAGTTGTGATCGACATGGAAGCCAAAGGAGTTAATGTGCAGAATCACACAATTAAAGTTTAAACCACGATTTGATTTAATGACTTTACTTATTGATGTGCTGTTAAGTTACAATGATATGGATAATCAGTAATGTCACATAATTAAATAAATGAAGAATGAATGAATGAATGAAAGGAGATTGTGCTTGGATAGGTGAAAAATCAAATTTTCTACATCTTTGAAAACAAAAGCTGGAGAAATTTGATTTCAATTGAGGATAAGAAGGAAAAATTAAGTTGTGGGCATGTGTTTGAGTTAATATCGACAGCTCTGAAAAGGATAAATACATAGAAGTTTAAAATAATGTTCAGCATAGCACTTGTCTACTTATTGATTTGGAAGCCAAACCATGATGACCAATATTAGAGTCAATGTGACATACATAGATGCCATCCAGTTTCCTTTACAATGAAATGCTCTTGTATATGCTGATTCACTCATTGTCATTTATTTGAAATGTTCATGCTTTCCAATTCTTACCAAATGCTATTTTGAAACACACTGAACTATCTAAGCATTGAACTACTCTTCCCTAGACTTGCCAGCTAGGATATATTTTTCAGTTACTTTTCATTTTTGTAAGCTTATATATATTTTTTTTACTCCAGAAGACTCAGGGCAGAAAACAGCTGTCCTTTATTAAAACCAGACCTGAATAAATACTAGTAACTTTCTTATAGCAGTGCCTTGGCAGACTCTTGAGGCCTCTGAAGTACAGGCAACCGGGTTCTCCATGTGTTGCTAAAAGAGAAGAGCTTATATGAGTCTAGGTGCTGAAGCTGACTCGATGATCTCTTTGCATTACACATTCGTCCAGTAATCAGTGCATTCACTCCCTGTAGGAGGTCAGAATGGATACACTGTGTGGGGTAAAGAACCTCTGGATGCCATAGTATGGGGTGTGTGTGTGTGTGTATACATTGTACACGTGCACAGGTGTTAGTGTGTTTAAAGAAGTGTTTAACTTTTGTGAGAGCCCTGCATGTATATAATTGATGCAACCCATTAGTCTTTTCTACATCTTCCTAATAGCCCATGACTAAAGAAATGAACCAGAGTCAGTAAATTGCCTTCGTGCTATGGTACTAGCACAATTCACCTCTCGTGCTTAGGAATAACATGATTAGTGATACTGTGGTTAGAAAAAGGTTAACATAAAGATTACCTCTGCCTTAGAGGAGAACTTGGTAAATTGATTTATCTCCCCAAATGATAATGAAAATTCTAAAACTATTCACTGTAGACGTAACATTTGCAATGACATGTAAAGTTTAGGCCTTTTAATCGAGAGGTAAACTAGTAGTGTATTATTTTTTTGTGGAGTCTCTCATCTGTCAGATCTTGATTCCTCAGTAGTTAAAGTTTGTTCTCAGTTTTCTTTATTAGCAGTCAAACAAAATAGTGAGGTTCCTCACACAAGCCACATATTTTCCATCTGCCTTTTCTTTCTCTTATTTTTTTTTTTTTTTTTTTTTTTTGAGAGGTTTTCGCTATAGGGCGCGTGCGCTCGCCAAACAGACAGAGAGAGACATAGAGACAGAAAGCGAGAAATCACCCCCCAGGGGGGATGGTCATGCTGCAATCCCTTCTCCTCCATTCTCCTCTCGGGATTTTGGGCATGCACGCACACGCGCCCAGCGTGAGTTTTAAGCCACCGGGTCCGGGTCGCAAACCGCGGTTGACTACGTGGGAGTCCAGTGACATAGCCATTACGCTAACTGCTGGCTCCCTCTTTTTCCTTATCTTTACTCTAGATAGTTCCTAATAATATAAGAGTCTTACCTATATGTAAATTTACATCTGTGGGTGTGGTATTAAAATATACATACTATTTGGAGAGATTTATTGACATGTCCTGATTTACCCAATTCAGTGTATTCCGAAATGAAATAATGCCTGCATAGATATAAGGGATTTCTTTCCCATTTCAATTTTTTTGAGAGAGGCTCACAATGTTTGCACTTAGTATAGCAATTTAATAAAGAAAAAGAAAAAGAAAAAAAAAAGAGTTGATAAAAGGCACCAGAGTGACAAGCCCTAGAAGCCATTGTTTTCAGATTTTCCACCAATCAGTTGAAGAAATACTGTGTGGTATATCCCCTCAGGTTTCTCAATTTTTTCCTACATCTGGCTATATCCACATTAGTCTTTACATCCTACGTTTGAGATCTGACATTTTGAGGTAATTAAGAAAAGAATAAAGAGTTATATGATAAGCTTATCTGCCTTAAAGGGAGTAGGTAGGAAGTCATAATTTTTATTTAGACATAGAAACATTAATGGCCAGCTAGGTGGAACCATATGCTCTTGACTGAGGCAAAGGAGAACAAAAAGAAACAAAACAAAAACAGAAATGCAAAATGGAGATGACCTCCTAAATTTATGATGTATCATGTGACCAGAAAGTCTTTACATACAGAGCCAGAGCTAGGCCACAGAGTTAAAGGAACATTTAACTTTCACTTAAGAATTTGACATTATATTCTCTTCTTCCTTTTAAGAACAAGCCCTGAAATATGGGACCATTTTATCCCTGATGAGTGAGTTTATTAAACAAATTAATTTGTGATACTAGTTGGAAGACATGTACCCAACACGTTCAAAACTATGTGTAGAAGTTGTTTCTTGCTTTAGTCATATTAGTGGTATAAGGTGAAAATTCACTCAGAAGTATGACTCTTACCTTTCCAGCTCTGGAATTACCAGAAAATCTTCAAGAAGGAAATCTTTCTCCAGTGACAAGCTATTCATTTTGCAATTTAAGAATAGCTAAAGGGGCTTTTCTGAATTTCTTGCTAGCAACCTAAGAATTTATGTGTCTGTTGTTGGTTTGGAAGAGCCTAAGATCTTCCTGTCATGTAACAATTTAACTTCCAGGTACCATTAATGTGAGCTTTTCTGCTACTTCATCCACCTCCACCCTCTTCACTGGAAGGCCTCTAACAAACTAAAGGCATGAATATGATTCCTTAGATGACAGACCCCATTCCCTTAAGTACCAAAGGTAGACAGGAGCTTCACTGTTAGCAGAGATTGTGTAAGAGCAGTTTTACAATTCTTGTTTTCTCCTCAATTCTAGACAACATTCTCTTTTTCTTGTTATCAATTTGCTTGAAGACAACAGTTTTGTCTTTTTAATTTTGTGTGTCTACATTACACAGTGTCTTGAATAATTAAACATTAGCTGAGTGACACTGACTCAAAGAAAAACTAGATGATGTTGTATGTACGACTTTTTCAACCCTACAATTCTTGCTCATACATATATTTATTTCATTTCGAAAGCCATGTCCATTTCTTGCTTATGAAACCAAGTATATGAATTTGAGATACTTTTGCAAGTAATACAGGGTTTATCTACTAAAATAGAATCTCTTTATTGTGTGGTTGATACTACAGATTTCAGTATCTGGCAGGTCAAACCATGACCCTTTCATCATTTTGCATAGGAAGAACCTGATAGCCTAGCCTTTCCTTCCTCTCTGAGTAATCTCTACTCACCCTGGCTTAGAATTAGAGTCCTCAGCGTGTGTGTCTTCTGTGACACTTTTGTAGATTACTTGATCAATACAGTGCTAAAGCAATTTAAACAAGCTCATGTTTCTTATGAGGCTCATATAACCTACTTCTCTCAGGAAGGAACTATTTTCTAATATGTGACTTCAATTGCCTTTTATTAAACTTGAGTTGTCAATAATATCCTAATAGGGTGCTGGCAGGTGGCATGTTGGTTAAGGTGCTGGACTCCCACATGGCTGACAGTGGTTTGAGTCCTGGACCTGGTGGCTTGCTTTCTCACTTTCCCTTTCTGTATCTCTCTGGTCAAATTTAAAAAATAATAATAAATAAAATAAGTATTAAAAAAATAATATCCCAATGGATTTAATTGAGATGTCAGGCAATTAAGCCACCCCTTTTATTATCACCAAAAAAAGTTTCCTTAACTTATTTTATATGTTAAAAAAATAAGTTAAAATAAGTTAACTTGTTTTGATTTTCAATGTTAAAAAAGAAATGCTCTCAACAACTAATAAAAAATTTGAGATACTTTTGTTATTAATACTAATTTTTTGAGAACAAAACAAATATTTTTTTTTTTTTTTTTTGGAGAGGTTTTTTTTTTTTTTGCTATAGGGCGCGTGCGCTCGCCAGCCAGACAGAGAGAGACAGAGAGATAGAAAGCGAGAAATCACCCCCCAGGGGGGATGGCCACGCCGCAATCCCTTCTCCTCCATTCTCCTCTTGGGATCCTGGGCACGCACGCACACGCGCCCGGCGTGAGTTTAAGCCACCGGGTCCGGGACTCGAACCGCGGTCGACTACGTGGGAGTCCAGCGACATAGCCATTACGCTAACTGCTGGTCCCAACAAAACAAATATTTTTAAGAAAAGTCATGTTAGGTTATTGGTTAGTAACTTCTAATTATGGGCTTTTTCCAGAGTAAGAGTTTGATAAAAGACATTAAGAGAAAACACAGAAACATAGTCTTTTTACTTTCTTTGACCTGTTCCAGTTATTAGCTTTCAAAAGTTACATTTTAAACACTAAAAAAAAAACCCTTCCCAATATATATACACAAACACACAACACACACACACACACACACTCAACATATATGTGTGCGTGTGTGTGTGTGTGTGTGTGTGTGTGTGTGTGTATTATAGCTTTTAATTAATTATGACTTGGGGCATTCCATACCATATGAAAAAACATAAAAATACAACTGTCTTGCTTGTCAGGTGACCCAGGTGTGTATGGGACACCTGATTTTATAACTAGGGTGGAAAAGAGTACGTGTTCTTCCAAATACCCTCTATACAAATTTGCTCATGAATTGATTCCACTCTCATTCTATCACACAGATATACATATGAGTCAGCATGTTGCTATAGTATGATGTTGGACACACATTATTGTAAAGAATGGGAGAATTTTTTGCAAGTCTCAATTAATCTCCCACTTTAATCATTATTTGTTGATTCCACTGTATTGTAGACTGTATTGATTATATTTCATTGTAGATTAAAGTCATTAAAGCAATTTAGAATAAGAGGTGTGCAGTAAAATAAAGAAAAGTTAACCTGACAACCAAATACATGCCCCCCCTCTCCTTTTTCTTGCCCTTTTAGAACAGGCACAAAATCTTTGGCCCGTTTTTAGAAGGGACAGGTACCTTTTATAAACTTTATTGGAATATAGTTAATTAATTTTGTAAAATATAATTTTGCATTTTCGTTGTCCTCTGATGGCTATTTTGCATATTAAGAGTAGAGCCTTCCTTATCATGTGAAGTACTCTCTTGATTATGCAGGTTCTTTTCTCATTCTGCTAAAGCTATAAATAAAGCAGTCTATTTAAGGCTGGCATTATATCAACCCACCTGCTTCTGGAAAAGAGAGAGAAAAAAATCAGAATTGTTCAACCTGCAGATTGCTGTCAGCTTGTGATTATGTGAATGGTAAGTCTTAACTTGTAAAGTGTTATGTGAGATAGGCTGGAAGGTTTCTTTTTTTTTTAACAATTACAGAAGAATTTCTGAGTACCAATGAAAGAAGGCTTATCCTTGTAGAGAGCATTCATTGATGAGGCCTGACAGCAGCTTGGAGGTGACAGTGGTGAGCAGGCAGAGCAGGAGAATGAAAATCATTTCAGTCGTGGTATTAGGAAAGGGGGAAGGAATATGGAGGAATATTAAAGCTTTCCTTCTTTATGGGCTATCTCAGGAGGTCAATAGTCCTATTCTTTTCCTCCTTCCTATTCAAGATATTCCCCAGGAATATAGGGTTTGGGGAGAGGGAGAAAAGATAATAAAGATTTTGGCAAACTGGAGAAGTGTGGTGTGGGACACATGCAAGCTTGTCCTGATCAGATTCCCACATTTGGAAAGAGTAACGTCAACCCAGTTCTGATTGAGAAAAATCTTCATTTCTTTTGTTGTTGCAACATTTTGTCATAGACCATCTGTTAAGAAGCTCACACAGATGAGGAGTTTCCAGCCTGCAATATTTTTTTGAGAAAACATTCAACTACATTTACTGCTCCCAAAGCAGACAAACCAAATGGAGATTTAAAAACCTGTCACTAATGGATAACTTAAAACATAGTTTACTTGGCTAGATCTTACAAGTCTAGACTCATGGCCCCTGGACCCAGTGCTTAAGTAAACTTAGCTAAATATCATAGCAAATCAGTCCATCTAATCTAAGTCCATCTTGTAGACTTAAGTTATGAAGCTGTCCCTCATCAGTGGTCACACTTTTACTGGAGTGTTACTGAGAAGAAAGAATATTATTTCATTCAAGACTTTTTACACACAAAGGCAGAATAACTCCAAAACTCCTCAATCAGAAGATATCAAGGAATTTAGCCCAAAGGAAATGGGTGGAGCTCCCAAAGCCAATGGTGAAAAGTCGATGGAAATAACCAAGCACATAATGTGTTAGTGTACTGAGGAAAGTTAATTCTAGTAATGAAGATGGTAAACCTTGACCCAAATACTGAGAAGAATGAATGGCTTTGGCCTCAAACATTTTGCTAGTAGGTTCACATGCCACATAGTCTATCGAAAATAGCTGATAGGAGCTATTGGTGACCAGGACATAGAGAAGAGGAATTAAAACAAAGACAATATAAGTTTAAAAAGAAAATGATTCTTCTTAAATTAGAAGATAATAATTATCAAAAGTAGCAATAAATGAAATGGATAAATAAAATGGATCTAAGCATCTCCCTTTCATTTCTCTATTTTCTTGATGAGTCTTTTTGTCAGGTCTTAATCTTGTTGGCTGTAAGCGATGTATTTTTTTTTTTTCTTTCCTAGAAAGCCTCAAGACATATTTTGTAAGGCTTCTGAGCATAGCCCCTGAAGTTAAAACAAATGTCCTGAAACAGATAAAGGGAGCCCCTGAAAGTGTAATTTCATTTACATGAGGCTTTACTCAATTTTATTTCTCAAAGATCAGATCTACTCTTGAATTTCTTATATAAAAATATATTTGTTCCTACTTCAGTAATGAAAAGTGATAAAAGTCAGGCTTCAATGTAAGATTTAAACAATCCTTTTTTGAAGAGTCATAGATAGTTGTAACTTCTAAACTTCTATGAGACTAAAGAGGACAGAATATTTGACAGACTGATAATGAAAGAATCCACTTTAAGTACTGTAGAGCAAATTCTGAATGTCCTTGTATTAGTAGGGAGTTGTGGGTGAAAAGCAAAATTTCTGACAGAGTTAAGCAAAACCCAAGTTCTGATAAGTGGTTCTCACAACTAAGAAATATGACTTTTGACAATTTCTGGTTTACATTTTCAAACTTTGAGAACATTTGAAAAACACATTATTGTAAATTAAACTAAAATGAAAGGAGGCTAAAAAAGTAGGCAACATGAGAACTTAGAAAAGTAGAAACCCATTACCAGGAACATTTAGGCAAATTGTAGAGATAAATGATCAAACTCCCAGAAAATGCATTTCAGGTATTTGGGGCCATGTATCAATTACCTTAGATCATTAGGGCTCTAGTTATGGATTTTATTATTATTATCATTATTATACAAACTTAATGGCTATAGAGGAAAAAAAAACACTTCAAAAATACTTTATATACAAATAGAATACTGGTCAACACAGAACGAAATGCTGAGCCAAACTATTTCCTTGTAGGATACTTTGAAACAAACCCTCTGGGAAGCTGATGATTCAGAAATGTCACATCTAAGGGGGAAAGTGTTCCAGGTACAGATCTGAACTCTTATTCTCTACCATGGTTTAGTTTGATACAACAAAAGAGAATTCGGAAGCCTTCACAATGAATTCAGGCAAGTAAATCCCTTTGTGAAACTGGAATACTAAAGCCCGAAAGTTATAGTCAATAGAATACCAGAACCCTGCAAATATAAAAAGAAACCCAAGATCTGTACCAATAGTGAGAATGTAGAAAATTCAATGCTACTCAATTACCAATAAATCCATGACTATGATGCTTTAAGCTGAAAGTAGCTGATTCTCCTCGAAATATCTGGTCAACATACTTTTATGATCTGAACATTTATAAAGATGTTAATTTTTTTTTTCTATAACCTATTGCTGTCCAATTCAAATAGCAATTTTACTCTTACTAGAGTCATTGGGAATACGTCAGAGGAGTACTACTCTAGTCTAACGTCGACTAATCTGGGTTTTTATGGAACTCTAGTTTTTGAAGATAATAACAGTTACATTACAAAAAGAAGTGTTTCATGTTCAAAAAAGTTAGAAAAATCCCAAAGTAAGCAATATTAAATAGGATTCTTGTCTATAAGACTTTTCAGAGGATTTATAAGGCTCATTGAGATTTGAAACACCAAGAGGTGGTTACAGAAGGCAGCATTTGCCCAATTTATCAGCCAATAAGATTTTTTTTTAGAAAAATGCTTGGTAATATTTTAAATAACTTGTTTCATAGGTGAGGTATGAAATCTGAGAAAGTGCAATCTTTCTTTTTTAATGTCATAATAAATAAATATTTTAACCAAATATTTTCATGAATGGGTTTCCTTTAATTCAATTTCATTTCAATTAGCTGTTTTTGGTCAATTTTTAGTTTAATAGAAATAATAGAATCATAAGGACCTGTTACTAATTGTTCTTTTTTTTCTTTATCTTTGTCTTTGTCTTTCTGTCATGACAATTAGTTAAGTACTTCATACAATATTGAAAAACTAAGAAAAAGCAGTTTGTACTGATTTTTGGAAACCTCTCACTCCACTTTCGCTTTGTTCTTTTAAATTTGAAAGATCACATTCTATTGGAACATGAGTTGGAATTGTGATGGAATTTGCAGCAGAGTTTGATTTGCATTATTAGATATAAATAAGGTAATTGCCACAAATGGAAAATGAATTTCTAAAAGATCTATGATAACCATCAGGAAAGTGAAATGAAAAATGATTTAAGAGGCAATTCTTCAATCTTTCTATCTCATTTCAATCCTTTATTAAGGGAGAAATGAGTTTAACTGTGCTGCTATATAATTGGCAAAACAATTCTGGGTCTCTGACTATTTTTTATTGGGGTCGATTTAATTTTATTAAAGTTTTTCAAAATTTCATAAAGTAAAAAGAAGGCAGGCTTTTGAAAGTCAAATCCCAATCCAATATGTCAAAAGCAAACCCCAAAGACTTTCTATTCCAATTAACATTGTTACCCAGGAAGGGGCTTATTTTCAGGTCCTCAAAATGTGAAAAGTGTAGACGTTTCCTATCTTTCTGGTGTTAATTAAATATGTAACATTTCACGATACAGTCTATAGTCAATGCCTTCTCATATTATATGAATATATGCTTTGAAAGTCATTCACTCAACATTAGCCAAATGGATATTAGCCTCTTTTGAAACAGACCACTGGTGGTAATGACTTGATGCCATTAAAAAACAAAACAAAACAAAACAAAACAAAAAAACTGAATGTCTAGTTTTAACAATCATTAATTCAAACTAAATTGGACAAATATTATTGGGTCAGAGAAATAGAAGAATTAGTACAATTTAACATACTTATAGGCCTATTATCTTAGATTTTCCTCCATAGTGTAAAACATATCAGTAAGTGTTTTTAACACACCTTATTTTTCCCACCTTCTGAAAACAAGACAGATTCTTTTTTCTACACAAATTTCAAAATAAAAACCAAACTCACTTGGTAAGGAATGAGGGAGAAACCCTGAAGTTGTCTATTCAATGTAACACTATGAGTACAGTATCTGAATGAAGGACATCAGAATGGCTAGAAGTTCTGCCTGGCAGCAGTCTGACCTTCAGGCTGCAATCATGTTTTTAACAGACCCTTAGTTGCATTAACATTATGTTATGTATTAATCACCCTGGTTTGTGTTGGCATCTGAGAAGAATTTCTTATCCAGACAGTTTCTAAATATCTGGATTCTTGATCTTACTTATGAGTGAACATTACGATTATATATAATCATTGTCTTCTTTTCCATTTTCTATTAACCCATTTGCAGTGACTGATGAAAATAAAATCAAGGGATGGTTAAATGAATCATTTTAATTAACACCTACCTTGCCTCTTACAGGTACATCTAGTACATCTACCACCTTCTGGAGAAACCAAGGGCTTTGTTACAGTAAACTGGTCAAGTGTGATATTACAAGTATAAAAAATATTCCATTCTGTATCAAAACTAGGCACATGCCTTTATTTATAGTAACAGAAGTTAACAGAGTTGAGCAGTTTTGCCTTGGGTCCTGTTTCTTGGCATCCTACATCAGACAAATGCATCTCTCAACATATCTCTGCCATAACTCCAGGGATCTAGTCTTGGGTTGATCTTTAGGTAAAGGAAGGTGAAATCACACTTAGATCTACAGTGGTGAGTAACTAAAAGCACAACCTCTCATTCATATTGCTTTAAAACATATACAGCATATATGTTTCAAAAAAAAAAAAGAGAAAGAAAATGTAAAGAATATATTGATCTTTTCGTGGTACTGAACCAACAATATGGTATGATGCAAGGCTTTAACAAATGATAACCATAGATACAAATTTTTCTGTAGAGTGTGTTAGACAAATGTGTCTTTAATATGTAAATCCTACATTGTAGGTTGTTCTTTTGTATTTTTTCTTTTGTTTTTTTTTTCTGTGGTAGAAAATGCTGAATAATTGTCCATGAGCATGAGCCAAAGGTTCAGGTTCCTTACTGAGATCCCCAGAATGCCAATATTTGCAATGCAAACAATTAGTATCCCACTGTGTGAAGGGCTCTGACACATGCCTGCCTGCCTGTAGTTGGAAAGTCTCCATAAGAAGTCCTCCTGCTTCCACGGACCCTGCGTTGACACAGGGCAGCTGTATGAAGCTGCCTCTCAACCTAGTAATTTACTGTGCCAGACTGTCTTACTGATTACCAACAATGACACAGAGACAGTAGTGTGAATTGTGGGCCCTCAAATCATTTTCATATTGAACCTCCTCGGTCCAGCCACCTCCCCTTCCACAACAGCACCATTGTTTTTTCGGGGCACATACTCAAGGTCAATGCTGTTTTTGTGCTTGCCTTTCCCTCGGCTCCACACAAAAAGGAGGAGAAAACAAAATAAAACCACTCCCAGGAATGTGAAACAGCCCATGGCTGTAGACACCAGTATTGTTTTAAGGTCCAGGGAAAAAGTATTGGCATTGGTGCCATTGGAAATGGTGTCATTGGAATCGGTCATGTACATAGGGGTCCTGTTGGCATAAAGGAAGCGGTCTGAAGTGAATCCTTTCACAGTTAAGGAGGCTGTGAAGGTGTCATTCCCAGCAGCATTGCTAGCGATACAAACATACATCCCACTGTCCTGATCCTGGGCAAAGCGGATTTCCAAGGTGCCGTCACCCAACACTGTGGCTCTTCCGTTGGACTTGGTGGTGATAAAACGCCTTCGGGGTGTCACCCAGGAAATCACAGGCTGTGGGTCTCCATCAGCATTGCATTCGAGCTGGACCGTCTGCCCTTCATCCACCAGCAGATGCTGTAGCTTCTTTTCACGGATTTTGGGTTTTTTGCAGGTAAAGTAAAAAGAAAGAGCAGTGCTATGGAAATCCTTGAATGACCTCTCACGAATGGTATCTGGGCCAGCACACATGGGCTGCTGGCCACCAAACTGCAGGGTGGGTTGTCGCTGCAGGATCCAGAGGAGACGGCAGTCACAGGCCAGTGGGTTGTTATTGATGCTCAGGACTTCTAAAGCCCTGGGGGAGGAGAAGACATTCTCTTCCAAAGTTTCCAGCAGGTTCTGAGACACGTTGAGCACACGAAGGAAGCGGAGCCCTTGGAAGGAGTGAGGCTCTATGGTGCGGAGCTGGGCCCCTACTATGTGAAGCTCCTGAAGGCGGATTAGATCAGAGAACATGCCTGCCTCAACAGTGCTGATGGGATTGTAGGAGAGGTTAAGGTGGGTCAGGTATACCAGGTGTTTAAAGGCGAGGAAAGGTACGGTGGACAAGTTGGTGTTGGTGATTGAAAGGGATGTGAGGTTGAGACCATAGAGACTATTGGCAGGCATCATATCCAGTAAAGGCCAAAAATCAATCTCCAGGTGTTTCAGGTGGAACAATCTTTTAAAGGCATACACGGGCATATTGTTGATATTGAGATACTTCAGATGCAGGCTGATGAGGCTGCGGAGGTGGGAGAGGGCTTCTGTTGGTACTGCTGTTAAGTTGCATTTCTCTAGGGTGAGCTGCTCCAGGCTAAGCAGCCCACTGAAGGCCCTGTGTGATATATAAACCAAATCATTGTCCCCCACCTCCAGGGACTTTAGGTTATGCAGATCTTGAAACATGTAGTCCAGTAAAATGACAATCTTATTCTCACTAATGTCAAGCTTGGTGAGGTTGGACAGCCCAGTGAATACCCCCAAAGGGACCAACTTCAGGCGGTTGCCTTTCAGGCGCAGGGAATGCAGGTTAAAGAGATTGTTAAATGCTCCTGGTTCCACATTGGCGATGATGTTGTCACTCAGGTCTATCTCCTCCAGCAGAGGATAAGATATGAATTCTTCAGGGTTGATGCTTTTCAGTCTGTTTTTACTGAGGTCCAAGATTTTGGTCTCGATGGGAATGCCCTCTGGGATGGCAATCAACCGTCTTCGGTGGCAGCTAACGGATTTGTTCTGGGCAGAGCACTCACAGCGAGCAGGGCAGCCAATGGTGGATCCCATGAAGATTAACACCACAGCCAGACCCAGGAATGGCTGCCAGCATGATATGGCCGTGTGAAGCATGACTCCACTTCTTAGTCTACACCTTGGTCACGAGCCTGCATAGATGGGGCAAAAGAAGGGAAGAAGAAAAGTTAAATTAGGACATAGGTGAAAGGCACAAATAAGTAAGCAAGTATTATATAATGGAAAGAGCACTGGGGTTGGAATTAATTAGATTTGGGCTTAGACCTGAAAGCTTCCATTATTAGTTACAGGATCTTGGACAAGTTATTTTATTTCTCTGTATTTCAGTTTTCTTGGCTGTGAAATGGTGATGAAGGGGCTGATAAGAGTAAAGTTATCATGACAATTTTAGTGTTTGACAACTATAAAGGAACAAATAGAGTGTCTGGCACAGTCTGTGAAGGAAAACAGCAAACATTTCACACACAGAAGTGTCTATTTGAATGCAAATGAGAGAAACAGAGGCCAAGGGCTAAGAGGAAATCCATTCAGTTTGAATCAGTGTCTGCATTGCTAATGATTGAGATAACATTCTCTGTTCAATTCTCTTTACAAGCTAAATGATATATAGCAATTAAATGTATTAAAAAAATGAAGCTAATGGAAATTTCATTCAACATCAAACCCTTAAGTTCACCACACATAATAAAGTTATATTCAATGCAACCTATTTAATTTGTTTTTTCTTGACATACATTTTCTATTTCGGAAACTCAGTTTTAAGGTACGCTTCTTATATTGGGTTACCAGAAAAGTCATGATGCATTTTTGCTTAGGAAAACATAGAAAAATATGTTTTGACATTTCTGATGAACCAATAGAATTCATTGAATTTTGATTTATGAAGAGATTTTCTTATTTGAGGCAAACCAGAAGATCCCCACAATTTCTCTGTTTGCAGGATCAAGTACCATGATAACTATGATAAAAATACTTTCTTTATAATTTTGGGTTAAATATTTAGGAAGGCAAGACCAGCAGTTAGTGTAATGGCTATGTCGCTGGACTCACATAGTCGACCGCGGTTTGCGTCCCGGACCCGGTGGCTTAAACTCACGCCAGGCGCGTGTACGTGCGTGCCCAAGATCCTGAGAGGAGAATGGAGGAGAAGGGATTGCGGCGTGGCCATCCCCCCTGGAGGGTGATTTCTCGCTTTCTATCGCTCTGTCTCTCTCTGTCTGTCTGGCGAGCACACGCACCCTATAGCAAAAACCTCTCCAAAAAAAAAAAGAAAAAAAAAATCTATCTATCTATATATATATACACACACACACACACATATATATATATATATATATATATATATATATATATTTAGGAAGGCAAAGATTTGTAATTTTAAGGAAAAAATATTTTGTAATAAATAAACTATCATTCTTAGTTGAGGCAAACTCAAACTCAAAACAGGCAAACTCAAATTCAGTAGATCATATAACAAGAAATCACATAGGTACCAACAGAAAATGAAAATCAGTATGTTTTAAAGGTGGGTCGTTGAGCAGATACTGCACTTAATGCTCAACTGAATAGTAAATGTGCAGTGGAGCTGTGTTTTTCAACCTGAGGCTTCCAGGGGTACACTTTATCCACGAACATCGTACTTTACTTAAGGCTAAGTACTTTCTCTCTCTCTTTCTCTTTCTTTCTTAAAAATTTGCTATAGGGTGTGTGTTCTTGCGAGGCGGGGGAGAGAGATAGAGAGATAGAGAGAGAGAGAAAGAGAGAGAGAGAGAAAGAAAGCGCCCTTTGGAGGAGACAGCCACATTGCAATCCCTTCTCCATCCCTTTTCCTCTCAGGGTTTTGGGCATGCACATACATGTGCCTGGCGTGTTTCTCAAGCTGCCAGATCTTGGACTCAGACTATATAGTTGGCTATATGGGACCTAGCTGTTTTAACCACGATACAATTGGCTGGTCCCAGGTTAAATAGTTTGAAATGGTATTTTTAGACAAAAAAAAAGGTATCTTATAAACTTCAACATTTACTTCTGAATTATAAAAGACCAGTTATTAAAAGAATCATTCTCCCTTAGTGTTTATATAGATATCTATACCTATATCTATAGTAAGATTATATCTAAACAAAACTGTGCACAAAATAACAGTAGAATCAAACTTAATGGTGAATCACTAGCTCACTAGAAATTTCTCTCAAAATGTTGAAATAATGAAAATACCCAGAAAGTACTAGACAAATTAATTAGACAGAAATATGAAGCTGAAATTATTGGAAAATATGTAACAAAACTATTATTATTTGCAAATCAAATTGATATATTATTAAAGCAATGGAAATAAACTGAAAACCTATTAGAACAAATGAAGTAAGTTAGCCTATTACAAATACAATTATTTTCTTATGGACCAAAAGTAAACCCTTTAGAAAATATTATTGTAAAAGTAATTCCAAGCACACATCTCTGAAAAATATACAATTCCTCAGAATAACTTTAAGGAATTAATTAATTAGAATTATTATAGCAACAATTTAAACCTACTGAGAAATCATAATAAAACATATTAACAAAGAGGGTTATAGTATAGTTTTTATCTATATTTAGATAAAAAATTTCATCTAACTATATTTTTTGTCTATATTTAGATAAAAAATTAAATCATATAAAACATTAATTTTTTCAAAATAACTCACAGAGAATATTTTAAAACTTCAAAATTAATTCTAAAATCTATATATAAATAGATAATTAGAAACATTAAAAATAGTAATGAGAACACTCTACCATGTACTTAAACATAAGATGCAAAACTATAATAAAGCAGAATGGTAATAACTCAAAAATATTCAATCAAAACATAAAAAGTAAGGAATTACATTTAAATATCATTTAAAAGTCAGTTTTCATTAAAGGTGGCATTTTAATTCAGTGAGATAAATATAAATGATTAGGTAGATATTTAGTGGAAACAACTACATATCAACTTTACTCCTCCCAATAAAATAAATTCTAGATGAATTAAATTTTTAAATGTGCTAAAAGAAAATTAAATAACTTAATAATACCAGAGTTGAGAAGCATTTTCTATGAATAAAGCTAGAAACCAGAAAGAAAAAGATCCACTATATACATTTAAAAAATATTGGTATATTAAGCAAACAACACACACACACACACACACACACAAGCATTTGCTAAACTGGAGAAAATATTTTAAACTCATATACTAAATAAGGGGTTAAATATAGTGCTAAATAAACAGTTCTTATTAATAATTTAAAAAAGCTAATGCCAATAGAAATTAGGCAATGAATGTAATATAAACTAGAAATAGCTAATATGTGAAAAGATAATCAACTTCATTAGTAGCAAAGTAATAGCAATTAAATAATAGGGGTATATAGTTTTTGCCTGTCAGACTGACAAAGTTAAATAATCATTTTTAGTCAGGTTTAATAAGAGTTAAAGAAAACTAATATCTACATACTGACCAGTTTAGTGCAACCTTAGGGTGATTCAAAAACAAGGAGGTCAATAGATGTACCAAATTTAAACATATCGAAGTTCAATATAATAGGTCATCGAAAAAGTTATGACATACTTTTTGCATAGAAAAATATGTCATGGTTTTTCCAATGACCCAAAAGTTCAGTCAATCCATTTCTTAAATTTTCAAAATGTATCATTAGAAAATAATTGCACTAATGCATAGATGTTTGTTACAGGTTTGCCTATAGCAGAGGAAAACTATTGAATATATAACATTAGGAGCTTAGTTATACAAGTTAAGATATAGATTAACAATAAAATACCATCTAGCCGTGTATATATATATATATATATATATATATATATATATATATATATACATACACACACACACACACTCACACACACACACACACACACACATATATATTATCTATATTTATATCTATATATAGAAAATGTCTGATGCACAGAAAATTAATAGAAAATTGTAATTTATTTAGTTAGCTTATCTCTCCCAACCCATTTGTTTCTTCACTTCAGAGATGGTGGACTTACATTGGTTGGTAAAGAAAGATTGTGATTGTGTTTTCAACATAAATTAATAAGAAAATCCCAAAACATATCTATGGCTTAGTGTTCTAGAACAATAAGCTGCACTCATTTTAAGAATACTGTCAATGAATTCTGAAAAAATGTATACACCTTTGTAAACACTATCACAATCTGATACAGAATACTGCCTGTGACTCTTCTACTCCTTTTCAGTCTATCCCACTTTCTATTATTTGCTCAATGAAAGTACTAATTTGCATTGTCATTATAGTTTTTGTTTTCTATTGGGTTTTTGGGAAAGTCATGATGCATTTTTGCATAGACAAACATAGAAAAGTACATCATGACTTTCCTGACAACCTAATAGTATTTAATATAAATGAGATAACAGAAGATGTACTACTAGTTACAATATATACTCTTTTATGTCTAGTACCTTTCATTCAGTATAGTGTTTTTTATAATTCAGTCTGTGTTATTGCATGTAACAGTGGTTGTTCATTTTCATTGCTGGTAGTTTTTTATTATGTAAATATAACACAAATTGGTTATCAATTCTCTTATTTTTGGACACTTGGGCTTGTCCAAGAGCTGCTATGAATATTAACATACACATCTTTGTGTGCACTTTTGTTTCCATTTCTCTAAAATATATACGTAGGAATGAAAATTATGGGTCGTAGGGTAGAAATATGTTTAATATGTATTCTTCACTTAAGGACTTACCTGATTAGTGATTCCACTGGGACTTACAGAGTTCCCCATACAGGAAATCCCCGTTCTCAATCCTTGTCTCATTTCTGCAGTTGGTTAGTACTAACTCCACCAAGCATTTGTGATGGCACAAAATTACACATTTCCTTTATAAGTTTGTACTTTATGGTGCACCTATAGTACTGAGAATAAAATCGATCATGCCAGATTTTTATTATTGTGCTATGGTGTGTCTTGACACTTTCTGGTGCTTATCTAATGTATGATTTTTGGATGAATAGAATGCCATTATTTTAATATGATGTCATGTGATATCTATTGAAAAATACATACTCTATGGTGCCTCTACACACCACAAGACATCCACCTTCAAGCTCTTCGCTTATTTTTTTTTCAATTTTACTTATTTATTTATTTATTTTTGTACATACATTAAATCGCATTGTTTAGCTTACAATGTGAGCATTTCAATATGTGAACATTTCTCCCCAGTCCCGTTGATCAAAATATCTTCAACTGATATGGGGAAGTGTGGTGTTATCAGTTGAAGCTCTTCGATTATTGACTAACTCACTTAATAACCTACTTGTAGGACCAGAACTTAAGTCACTAAGTGAGGAGTGCCTTTATTTATAAGAAATAGATATATCTCTTCCCAAAGTGATTGTACCATTCAATATTCCTGCTAGCAATGCATGCAAGTTTCAGATGCCCTATATATCTTCCAACACAAATATTGTCAATCTTTTATATTTCAGCCATTCTAGTAGGTAGGCAGTGTCAATCTCATTGTATATTCCTGATAATGGGGCTCAGCATCATTCTCTGTACTTAACGCCCATTTATAGAGATTTTGGGGTAAATTTTATATTAAAATATTTTGCATATCTTTAATTTGGTTTATCATTATTGAGATGTATTAGTTGTTTATATATTCTAAATAGGAGTGATTTATTAGTTATTTATATTATAACTACTTCCTGCTTGTCTGTGGTTTACCTTTTCATTTTCTTAGTAGTTTCTTTTAAAAGGTAGAATTTTTAAAATTTAATTAAGCTCCTTTCAACATTTTTTGCTTTATATTTATGCTTTTTATGTTTTAAGATGTTCTAAGAGTTCTTTGCCTAAGCTTGTGCCATGAAGATTTTCTGCTAAGGGTTGTACTAAATCTTTTATCATTTTACCATTTACATTAGGTCTACGATCCATTTTAAATTAGTGTTTTGTACAGTTTGAGTGTGAGATGGGTTTTAAATGTTCTGTATAGCTATCTGATTTTTCCATTCTTATTTCTAAAAAAGACTTTCCTTTGCTTATTGAGTAACTTAGCAACTTTTCCCCAAAATCAATTGACTATATATGTGTGTGTGTCTATTTCTGGATTCTACTCTGCTCTATCAATTTATATGTCTAAATTTTTACCAATAGTAGAACTGATTTGGTTACTTTAGCTTCTAAAAGTAAGTGTTTGTTTTTTTTTTTTTTTTTTTTTTTGGAGAGGTTTTTCGCTATAGGGCGCGTGCGCTCGCCAGACAGAGAGAGAGAGAGAGACATAGAGACAGAAAGCGAGAAATCACCCCCCAGGGGGGATGGTCACGCCGCAATCCCTTCTCCTCCATTCTCCTCTCGGGATCTTGGGCACGCACGCACACGCGCCCGGCGTGAGTTTTAAGCCACCGGGTCCAGGACGCAAACCGCGGTCGACTACATGGGAGTCCAGCGACATACCCATTACGCTAACTGCTGGTTCCCAAAGTAAGTTTAAATATTCAAATAAGATAGTGTTGGGCCTCCACTTTTTGTCTTTTCAAGTGGATATTTTCTTAGTAGATATTGGAATATTTAGATTTTCTATTTTCTTTCATGTCGCTTTTGGTTCTTCTAGGTCATTTGGATTTCCTTATGAATTTTAACATCATCTTACCAATTTCTAAAGATGTCTCTTGGAATATTGATAAGATTTGAATGAATTCTATAGATAAATTTGTGAAAATTGGAACTGTATATAATTAAGTTTTCTAGTCCCTGAATGTGGTTACTCTTACTATTTATATAGATCTTCTTTAATTTCATCAAATACTGTTTTGTTATCTGTAAATAAAGATAGTTTTACTATTTCTCTTCTAATTTTTTTTTTTTTTTTTTACTAGCCAGAGGGCACATGTGCTTGCTAGAGAGAGAGAGGGAGAGACAGACAGAGAGAGAGGAAGAAAGGAGCCTCTTCTGGGGTATAGTCACACCACAATTACTTCTCCTTCATTTCTCCACCCTGTTGGAATTTTGGACATACAAGCACATGTGCCTGGAATGTTTCTCAAGCCACTAGAGCCAGGAATCAAACTGTGGTTGGCTGGGTGGGATCCTGCTCCCTTAAACATTAGGCCAGGGTCCAACTCAATACTCTTGTCTTCAAGTAATTTTTTTTTCCTTGAGATAATATACATATATTTTTTGAGAGGTTTTTGCTACAGGGCATGTGTGCTCACCAGAGAGACAGAGAGAGATAGAGAAACAGAAAGCAAGAAATCACTCCCCAGGGGGACTGGCCACGCCACAATCCCTTCTCCTCCATTCTCCTCTCGGGATCCAGGGCACGCAAGCACACGCGCCTGGCATGAGTTTAAGTCATTGGGTCCAGGACTCAAACCACGGTCAACTACATGGGAATTCAGCAACATAGCTATTACACTAACTGCTGGTCCTTCCTTGAGATAATATTTTGAGGTTTATTTAATTCCTTGGCTTTCAGGAAAAAAAAATTCTGAAATATATAAATAAAAGAATATTAAAGAAAATAATAAAAACAATTCAGCATGATTTCATTTTGGAGTTAAAAATTTCTAAACAGACAAATTATTAACATCTGGCTGATCTTCTCACCTACTATTTTGGGAAATAGTCCCGGGTTATTAGATACAGAAACTAATTTGAAGCTATTTTCAAGTAAATATGGTCCAGTATTTACTGCACACTGGAAACACTCTTGAAACCAAACATTTCTCTGGCAGAAGAAAAAATGGTAATATTCAATAAAACATGATCCTGAGAAGTATGTAAGCAGACAATATGTGCTTTGCAATTGATAATACCGTATTTCACACCAATAATTTGCCCTCCAGGAAATATCCTTTACCTGGATTCATAGGACATCTTTCTGCTCTTTCTCTTGAGCTACCAATAAGTCATCTGAAACACACAAACTATGGCACGGCACTTTGAATGATTAATATAGCCACTCTGATTTTCTTAAGATAATGTTTTCATGTAATATCTTTTTAATCCTTTTACTTTCTACATATTTGTGTTTTTCTAAGAGCTTCTCTTTGTAGTGGCACATGTAGTTCTTGATTTTTAATACAGTCTGGTGATCTGTGACTTGTTATGTTGCTTAGTCCATTTAAATCTAATATCATTATTGATACGGTTGCATTTAAAGATTTTTTTGCAATTTTGTGTCAACTTGGTTCTTGAATTTTTGGTTCCTACTTCTCCTTTTGCTTTTTTCTTCTTTTTTTTTAAAGCATATTTTCATTCCTCCTTTGACTTTTTACTCTGTATTTATTTCTGAATTTTCTTTTACTTCTGTTACATTTTTTTCATTTCTGTTTGTTATTCAAGGGATTACAGAATACATATTTAATTTATAAAAGCTACTAAGAGTTAATATTGTAAATTTTTTTTAGAGGTTTTTGCTATAGGGTATGTGCACTTGCCAGACAGACAGAGAGAGACAGAGAGACAGAACACGAGAAATCACCCTCCAGGGGAGATGGCCATATCACAATCCCTTCTCCTTCATTCTCCTCTCAGGATCTTGGGTCTTGGGCAGGCATGCACATGCGCCCAGCGTGAGTGTAAGCCACCGTGTCCGGGACTCGAACCGCGGTCGACTACATGGGAGTCCAGCGACATAGCCATTACGCCAACTGCTGGTTCCATTCAAGGGATTGCTTCAAGTAAATATAAGAGTTTTACAACAATATATTCCCATTTACCTTTTCCCCACTGCATTCTCAGTAGACAGAGGCATAGTGAATTCTAGGCATAGAACAGTGAATACAAAGGATTAAGAACAGTAGAGACACTGATCCAGGGCTTACAGTAGTTCAGAATGGTTGGAACACACGCTGAGGACAGAAGAGTCTGAGGAGGCAATTAGGAGAATGATTTACACAGGGCATGTAAACTGTGATAAACTGCTTGCACTTTATCCTGAGGGCAATGGCAAGCCATTAAAGTGTTTTATGCAAAAGAGTGATATGATCAGATTTACATTTTGCAAAGATTAATCTGACTGTAGCATAAAAAATAGAAGTGCAGTAGAGAAAAACTTGAAGCTGGAAACTCAGGAGACTGTTATATGAATTCAAGCCAGGATTAATATGGGGTGCAATCAATGTCCTGGGAGTAAGCTTGAGTAAATGGAAAGATTCAAGAGGTATTCTGAAGCAGAACAGAAATGCTTCAGTTATGGATGGGCTACAGAGGATGTAAGAGAGGAAGAGTTAGAGGTGATTGCCAGTCTTTTGGCTACAAGATGAGGAATTCCTGGTTCCTTGAAATGTGCTCATCAGTGGACTCTACTTGTGGGATCCATGGGCAGATTAATCAATCTTCATTCCTTAAAAATAATATTAATTGATATATTCTTCATTCATGCTAGAAAAATCCACAAAGATGTATAGTGATTACATGTGAATTTTAAAATGTTAAAAAATTTAAATGATATTTGTCAATTTTCTTTTAAGTAAGGAGAGAAATGTATTTTCTGTTGTAATTTTATGGTTCTTTATGTTTAAGACAAACGTTTTATTACATGCTCTATATTTTCCTATGTATTTGAATTGATAGAGTCTCTTTTTGAAAGAACTATTTATTTAATTTTATTTATTAGTCTTCTTCAATTGTAGTAGAGAGAGAGAGAGAGCTACCAAGTTTGTGACTTGAACCATGGTCGGCTATGTAGGAGTCCAGTGGCTTAACCACCATGCCACCTGCTGGCCCCTAGAGTCATTTTTTTTTTTTTTTTTTTATAAATTCCACTGGAAAGTATTGTGTTTTTTGGCAGTTTGCCCAGTCTACATATCACTAGTTAGATAAGGAGATAATTAGCATCTTCTGATTTATTTCAGTAACTGTTTAAGAGAATACTTTTCATTCCTTGTGTCCTATTATTTGACTCTGAGTATGTCTGTATTGGAAGACATAATAATTCTATTATGTCTACAACTAACCCAAAAAGGAATTCCACTAGATGGATCATACTATTCAATATATCTACTATTTTATTAAAGTGATTATTTTGGCTCTAAACGACTGTCAAAAAGAAGGAAGGATAAGTACTTAGCAAGAGGCAACAGGTAAGGTTCCCTTATATCTGGAAGACTTCACTTATTCTAGTGCTACCTGCACGTAGGTACAAGTATTTAAGAGATAATCTGGGTCCATATCTCATCAAAGTTCTTTGAGGTAGTTTGGAAACTATGGGGGAAGGTTGTGCTTTATTATTATTTTCATCACAAATATGTCTGTTTTAGTTTAGAAGGGCAAACTGCTGACTTCTTTTAACTTTCGCTGTCAGCAGACATCTTATAATCAAAGCTTGCTCATAATGTCCAACTGTGACCAAGGTTTGACAAGATGAACTTTGATTCATTAAGAATAAAGCAGGAAACGAAAATCTATAGGGAGCTGACTAGGGTTTTCCCATTAGTTCTGATCAAAAGGACTCTCAGGCACAGTGATTAGTACCTTTTAAATCTAGTTTGTGAAGTTAAGATACTTTTATATTCACTTTTTTTGTATGCTGGGCATTTATTTCCCATCACTTTATTAATGTAAGAAACACAGTTAAAAACACCAGAGAATAAACTTAAAGAAGCAATACAAGATAACAGAAATAGCAAAAATTGGGGCTCATTCATACCTGGCTCAAGTTCTGATATTGACATTTGTTAGCTGTGGGACATAGATGATAATGTTTATGAGTCTCATCTCCTCTGTTAATTTGTGATAATAAAACAAAATAAATATGAACATTAAAGATGGAATAGTATATGCAAGGTACCTAGCAAAAAATAATAAGATATTGTGATCATAATGGTTTGGTTTGTTGAAATAGTATCCATCAGTCAGAAAACAAGCAAAAGACAGACAGATAACCTCTGACAGGACAACATTGTAAAAGATATGTTCAAATGGATGACATAGTAATAAGAAGTGGAGAGATGAATAAAATGGAGAGACATTAAAAAAAAAAGTGGAGAATAGCAGTTGGCATAATGGCTATGCTGCTGGACTCTCATGTAGTCTTTTACGGTTCGAGTCCCAGACCTGGTCACTTAAACTCATGCCAGGCGTGTATGTGTGTGTGCCCAAGATCCTGAGAGGATAATGGAGGAGAAGGGATTGTGGTGTGGCCATCCCCTCCTGGGGGGTTGATTTCTTGCTTTCTGTCTCTCTGTCTCTCTCTCTCTCTCTCTCTCTCTGTCTTTCTGGTGAGCGCAAGCGCTCTAGAGCAAAAACCTCTTAAAAAAAAAAAAGTGAAAAAAGGAAAAGAAAAAGGAGTAATGATTATATGTTGTTTAAAAAAGAAAGTTTGGGACCAGCAGATGGAATAATGGTTACATGGCTGGACTCCCACATGGCCAACTGTGGTTCCAGACTCAGAGAATTGAAACTCATGCCAGGCACACATGCGTGCATGCCCAAAATTCTGAGAAGAACCCTATGATTAATTTAGTTCTCTGGCAACTGAACAAGGGCACAAAACAATAAATGGATAGTACAGAAATCTCTTTAAACCCTCATACTAGCTAATGATAGAATGCTTTTTTAAAATAAGGG
Source organism: Tupaia tana (assembly GCA_026018925.1). Classification (NCBI taxonomy): domain Eukaryota; kingdom Metazoa; phylum Chordata; class Mammalia; order Scandentia; family Tupaiidae; genus Tupaia; species Tupaia tana. The sequence goes on from JAKSZU010000013.1 coordinate 60,584,095, forward strand.
CTTTTCCTAAATGAAAATGAGAAGGTGATGGGGGGACAAGATGCAGGAGAAGGAAGCAAAGGATCTATGAATAAAGGTGCCCAAAATACATCCAAGGTTTAATTTCCAAGTATCTAAAACTATAAATTCAGGAATTTGGTCTTTGTCAAAATCAGATACTAAGGAGTTGTGAAAGCTATGTAAAATATTTGAAAATAAGAGCAATCAACTTTAGTGTGAGCAAGTGTTGAAATTCTGCAAGGTTACCTAAATTCTTTGAAGGAAATAAGAAACTTGAGATTGAAGCCTTAAATCCCAAACTTGGCAAGAATATTGGATCTGAACTCTCTTTCTACAGAAATAAAATGTATCCTTTTACATGATCCCCAAATACCTTCCAAAGCATTGGATTTTTACCTTTTTCTCTACTCATTTTTGGTAAAGAAGAAACAGAAACTTTCAATATTGAGGTTCAACTTAAAGAACATTCAAAGTGAAACAGAATAATCAACATGAAAATGTGACTTGGAAATCATTTGATGGGTTTTATATTCTATAATAAAAGATTTTACTAAAAATAATTCAATTATATAAATGAAAAAAAAAAAAAAAAACGAACAAACCCTGGAAATGTAGAATAATTCCAGTTATAGTAGCTACTTCCTTTACTCTGCCACAAAAGATGATGCATAGCCTGATATTTGTTTTCTAGATTTGCCAGATAGGAATAAGACAGAACTCATGATGTGCCTCTAACTACTGGAGAAGGCGTTACTCAGGTGCTCAGGAATGCAGGTAGACAGTTACACAACACTATAAATACCTCTCCATTGACTTCATGTAGGTTAGCAATTCTACACATGAGTGAAGATAGTATTAATATTTCGATCTGTATAGTTACTTGGCTAGCAATTTTTAGATGCTTCCAAATATTGCATTTGAAGTCTATTTAGATAATGTGAGTTCCATCTGTATGGAAATGAACTATTAATATAATTTAATGCAATAAAATTGATATAAATGATGTAAAATAGTGATATAAACAGCATCTTTATATTTTTTTTCCATTGTCTTTTTATAATGTATTCAGGAGAGGTAAGGAGAACAAGAAAATACTTACATAACTGGAACTGTCATAGATAACTTAGTGTTCCCTGAGACTGGCAAGCTTTAAAGCTGACTGTTTTGGTAGGGCAATCTCTGAGGATCTGCACTCCTAGAGGACTATTTTCATATGTAGTTCCCTTTGATCTGATGCCCACATCTCTGTTTTGTAGTCATTTCATATTCTCCAGGAATATTGTGTGTGCTGAAGCCCCATTACCCTTCTAGGTGATCTTATGAAGACCCTCAGACAGCCTCAGTAGTGTCTCTCACACGCATGTTGCCTTCAAGGGCCTGGGAAAACTAATGTGCCCAGAAACCTCGGAAATGCAGAAGAGTCTCAGTACAGCAGCAACTTCTGTTATTCTACCACAGAAGTGGGGATACAGTCTACCATCTGTTTTCTAGATTTGCTAGGAAGGAGTTAGACAGAAGTCATGATGTGCCTTTAACTATAAGGGAAGACTTAGGAGAAGAGAAAAGCCCTTCTTGCTTGGTAAGTCATTTGCCTATAGTTATAGTCAGTAATAAGGCTAATGTTTTTATGAAGAAGTTTTTGAATCAGGGTTTTTTTCCTGTCCATGAATTTTTGAGCTCTTAACCTTTACCCTATACTTCTATCCTTTCTCATACATTATCACTGAATATAGCTCATCTTAAATATTGAATTGTTGGAAAAGTCATGATGAATTTTTCTGGTCCTCTATGCAAAAATTGTCATTAGTTTTTTCTTTTTTTCTTTAAAGAGAGAGAGAGAATGAGAAAGCAAGCCACTAGGTCCAAGACTCGAACCATGGTCATCCATGTGGGAGTCCAGCATCCTTCACCACCATGCCATCTTCCAGCCCCTATGAGTTTTCTGACAACCTAATAGATAGTAATGATAACTAGCTCTCTTTATTCCACTAGTTCATTTTATTTTTCTCTTTTAAGGTTGTTGCCTTAGGGCATGTGCCCTTGTAGGAGAGAGACACTGAGAGGGAAATTAAGAAATCGCTCCCTAGAAGGGGTGGCCATGCTACAAATTCCTTCTCCTCCATTTTCCTCCTGGGATTTTGTGCATTATACATGTGTCCAGCATAATTTTCAAGTTGCCAGGTCTGAGACTTGAACCATAGTTGGCCTTGTGGGAGTCTGGCAACCTAAATATCCTACCACCTGCTGGCCTCATAACTAGTTCTTAAAAAATTTTTTTGGAAAACAGTAACACTTTCTTCTGAAGAGAAAAACATACTGGGTCATTGGAAAAGTCATGAAGCTTTTTTTTTTCTTTTTGAGAGGTTTTTGCTATAGGGCACATGCGCTCACCAGACAGACAGAGACAGAGAGACAGAAAGCGAGAAATCACCCCCCAGAGGGGATGGCCACGCTGCAATCCCTTCTCTTCCATTTTCTTCTCGGGATCTTGGGTACACACGCACACACGCCCGGTGTGAGTTTTAAGCCACCGGGTCTGGGACTTGAACCGTGGTCGACTACATGGGAGTCCAGCGACATAGCCATTACACTAACTGCTGGTCCCCATGAAGCATTTTTACAAAGAAAAATGTCATGACTTTTCCAATGATACAATACAATTTCCTCATCTTCGCTCTGGATTGTGCTTTGTTATCTTTCCATACGGTTCTAAATTAACTGTCCACTGGACTGTATCTATTTCAAAATAGGAGTTCATCTTGTATTCAAGTGACTACCAAACAATTAGCAAAGCTTGTCCTAAGTCATTAATTAATAGTTTCTGTTTAATCTTTCCTGAAACTGGAGAGCCCTCTGTTCTTGTGTTTATTTTGATCTCTTTGAAATGCAAATTATTTGCTCTTCTCCTACAGTTCTGAATCTCCTTTTGGCCTACATAAAAATACTTGGACATATAGAGCATGCCTATTCTACTTAAAACTTTAGAAGATGAAAGAGGTTTTGTCTAGCTTTGAGGTTTGTCTCTTTGAAATTATTACAGTGTTACTAATTAAAGGGTAGTTGGCTTAAGATGCCTGATGGCCACACAAATGTGATGCAAAATGATCAAAATCTCTAAAGCAGTATAGGGTAATGGCTAAGAGCACAGATACACAATAAATTCATGTATGAATCTTAACCCTCTCTTATTCTCAGTTTTTTCCCCTCCAAATGCCAGTAAACAGAATCCTACAGGGTTGTTGTAAGAATGAAATTGATGGTATATAAATTAGAGCTCCGTATCTATGAGCTAGCACTTTTTGGAGAAAAAGAAATGTGAATTTACCAGTTAGACATGAACGTTTCCTGATGTAAATAGTCACCTAGGGGACAGGCAATCTGAAGGGACTAGATTAGTCTACTAAGGTAGATATTAAGGTCTGTTAAGTATCTTATATTACAGATGAGAAAACTCGGGTCACCACAACCTAGAACAATTTCCACTAAGAAGTTTTCTAAATTCCTCTGAAGACAGAATTAGGAAACAGTATGAAATATGTGCCTCATTATGAAGAAAGTATAAATAAATAAATAAATAAATAAATAAATAAAATGGTTTTCTGCTGCTATAGATAGAATGTGTCCCCAGAAGCCATGTGCTGGAAACTTAGTCCTTAATACAAAAAAAAAAAAGGTTTGGGAAGTGGGCCCTAATGGGAGGTGTTTAGGCTGTAATAGGTAGTTAGACAGTTATGAGCAGGGAGTCCCAATATGCCAACAAAGGGGACATCTGACGCATCAATCACTGTTGCCAGGACTGTAGTTAGACTTTCTGGCACCAAGAGATGAGAAGTTATCTACTTTTATTGCTTAAATTGTCATTAAAGGACCTCAAGAAGGTTACTGTCTCCCCTCCTGCTGTTCCCTATATGCACCCGGACATTCTTTGGGATGCTTGGTCAATATCCAACTTCTCACTCAGGATTATAAAAGGATGTGGGCAAAAAGATCCCTATACGCATGCTCATACCTTCAAAGTCCATGGTATGACTGGGCATGTGTATGACTTCCCCCATTTGGGTCATAAAGTTCCCTTACCTGACAAGAAGTACGCAGGTGCAACAAAGCCCATGAAAACAAACAAAATGGGCTACGGTGACAGAGCTTCCCTTCTGAATATTCATAACAAGACTTCATAATTAAAAGTAACATCTAGGGACCAGCAGTTGGCATAATGGCTATGTCACTAGACTCCCATATAGTTGACCACCGTTCGAGTCCCGGACTTGGTGGCTTAAACTCACACCGGGCGCGTGTACGTGCGTGCCCAAGATCCCGAGAGGAGAATAGAGGAGAAGGGATTGCAATGTGGCCATCCCCCCAGGGGTGATTTCTCGCTTTCTGTCTTTCTGGCAAGTGTACGCACCCTATAGCAGAAACCTCTCAAAAAAAAAAAAAAAAAAAAAAAAAAAAAAGTAACATCCAATCCATAAAAGTAACATCCAATCCATTCCCGGTGCAGTTGTCTTCAGAGAGCTCACCTATCCACATGCCTTTTGGAAGTACTTTCTATTTAAATCTAATCTTTTTAAATTAAAAACTTATATTTGCATACTTTTCTCATGGTTAGGCTTTGTGTCTTCAGGCAGGTCTGTAACTTTAGAAGTCTGGACCAAAAGAACTGAGTATTTCACACAAAGCTCCCCAGCTTCTCCATCCAAAAACAAGGTGTTGCAGGCCCCGCTCTCACTCACACTAGATGATTGCTGATTATGGATTACTGCTGATGATAAAAGAGTTTAAGGCTGCAAGTACCATCTCTCACCCTTTTGCCTTCTACCATAGTATGATGCAGTAAGAAGGCTTTTACTATTGATAGATGCTGGCACCTTGACATTGAACTTCTCAGTCCCTGGAACTGGGAGAAAGAAATTTATTTTCTTTATAAATTACCCAGTCTCTACCATTCTGTTATAGCAACACAAAATAGATTTAGACAGCTGCCTTTTTGTGATAATTTCTTCGTCCTTAGGATCCATACAGGCCAATCTGAATGAAATGTATGACCACAAAGGGCAACTGTGCCTCCTCCATACGGTTATTAAATTTTACTTGGGAAATAACATCAAATGGAGGAGAATTCTGTTAAGTAGTTTCCCTTTCAGATTCCTGAATTTTATCTATTGTTTCACGACAAACTAGACTCCGAAGTGTGTATATTAATAAACAAAGGAGAATCTCTCTGGAGATTACCTGGTTTTAATTAGTTGGCGCTAAAGGCACCTAGACATTTTAGTTTATTTCTTATTTCAAGCTGTTCAGACAAGATAGCACTCTTAAATCCCTTTTGGAACACTCTGAAAATGAACAAATATAAATTTCTACCAGCTTCTGTAACAGATAAACCCCAAAAGCTCAGTAGCTTAAAATGTTGAAGTTTATTAGTTGTTTTCTATAAAGACAGTGTGGCTCCACCTTCTTCTAAGTTTCTGAATTCCTTTCTATTAGATATCGATAAAGACAAAAAGGATAAGAGAGATTTTCATAAACCACATCTGACAACAGGACTGATCATTTATCCTTACAATTCATCGACCAGAACTCAATTATTTGGGCATGTCTAACTGCAAAGGAAGCTGGGAAACGTGGGTTAGCTGCTTGGCTATGAGGAAAGGAAGACAGGTTTGGTAAGTAGCTAGCCATTCTCTGCCAAAATAAATATAAATTGAAATTTAATATTAGTCTAATACTTATCCTTCTATTTTATGTTTACATATAAATTATTCTAGAAAGGACTTAGGCATCTAGAAAATTGTCTATTTAAAAGATCACTGTTATGATTTTGTATTTAACCATTTTCTTCACACATCAGAGAAACAAGCATGTCTTGCTACAGTATGGTTCAACTTTGGCCTTTGTTGATTTAACTGTCTTTGCCCGATAGAGTGCTACATATAAAATTTCCATTTTCATGCCTCTTCTTAACTCATACTGAACATTTTGAATTTTTAGATGATAGGAATTTTCGTACCCACTTTCTAGATGATAAAATAAAGGCAAAATGCAACCTTGTCTAGGACCCAGTAGCTTAAAAATCATGCTGAGCATGTGTGTGTGCATGCCTAAAACCCCTAGAGGAGAATAAGGAGAGGGGACTGTGGCATGACCATCTCCCTGAGGGATGATTTCTCATTTTCCTCTCTCCGTCTCTCTCCAGCATGTACATGCGCCCTATGGCAAAACCTCTAAAAATAAATAAATAAATAAAAATACAAAACCTATAAACCTATTAAGCTAAGCAGGAACATGTAATTCTGTATTGTTAATTGTTGTATCAAATTTTTGCCACTAACTTTCACAGATATTTGGAAACTTTCCCTTATTTCAGCAACTGATATTTTCCAGCAAACTGAATTCTCTCCAAAAAAGGAGTATAAAGCTATCAAAGGAAAAAACTGTATTTTACTGAATCAGTAAACATATTCTGAGTACCTCCTAAGGAAGAGCAGAGGACATAGAAATGAGAAAAACGCTACTCTTGCTCTAAAACAGCTTATCGTTTAGAAGGGAAACTTTGTCCATTAAACAAATTAATGATATTAATTTGATTTTCTCAAGTTTGAAGCAAATTATAACTTTAAATAGCAAGGATGCACTTTATTACATCATTTAATATGTTGAAATATTGTAAAACAATGTCCAGCCATGGAAAAATATTATGTTATCTATGATTTATCTTCTTAATTAACTACAGTGTAGGAATTAAACTGATGGCTATAGGAAATACTTAATAACTTGGAAAATGCTCATATAAAAATGTTAAGTGAAAAAAGGGTATAAATTTATATCTATAATATCTACATCGTAAACAGAGTTAGGCAAAAATATCTTTATGTATCAAACAAAAGACTGAAAAAAAATACACCAAAATATTAAATGTTAGGTTATGTTAAGGTAGTGGGTATATATTCTGGGTTTTTTTATTATTTTATTTAAAAAAATTTAAAACATATTATGCTCAACTAATTTTGAGAAAAAAATGTGGAAACATAAAAATATAGTGAAGGCCTTTTGAAATTCAGTGACAGTAAATCTCTGATCTGAATGGATAACTGGCATATAGATACGGCTTGGTACATCTTTAGTGAGTTAATTGGTCACATTATAAAATTAGGGCAGAGGATAAGTTGTCTTTTTGGTTACTACTGCTATTTTCACTTTCAATAAACTTGTACTTTATCACTACCTTATGATTTCCCACCATATATTATATATGTACATCTTTGTCTCCTCTACTAAAATCAATGCTCTTTGAGTTGGCACCTATGTCTTAGAATAGCAGTTCTCAAATAGAACTACCATATGATTCAGCAGTTCCACTGCTGGATATCTACCCAAAGGACAGGAGAACACTCATCGGAAAAGTGCTTGCACAACTATATGTATTGCATCACTATTCATGATTGCTAAGACATAGAACCAACCCAAATGTCCACAAACGAATGAATGGATTGAAAAAGTGTGGCACATACACTCCATGGAATATTATTCAGCCATAAAAAAACAAGGCCCTGGAATTTGATAGAAAGTGGACAAATATGGAAGATTTATTGCTGAGTGAAGCAAGTCAGGCTATGAAAGAGAGACATTGTATGTCTCCACTTAACATATACCAACTATCCACACTCTATGGTAGAGACTGAAAGACTGGAGGACATAAAAGCATTAAAAATTCTTATGGACACCAGAGACAAAGGGGAAGGAGATTGTGGGAGGAGAAGAGTGCAGGAAAGATAATTTGGGGGGAAAATGGAGAGGTAAGATATTTGTGGGACACAGATATTTTTTGTTATCTGTTTATGAGGATGTGTATAGTATTCTTGAATGGACTGAGATGTATATCATGCTGGGTAAAAATCTCTTTACGATCTAAATGATGTATAGCGATTGAATGTATAAATAATAATAATAATAACAATGGAAAAGAAAGAATAGCAGTTCTCAACTGTGGGTCTCCAAAGTTACAACTGTGGAGTTCTATCATTGGGAAATAAAGGGCTGAAGTCACAGATAATACAAAGGGAGCTACACATAAGCCTGTGTATGTGATCTGTGCTGTAGCTCTTTTCATATATGAATATGCTTTTCATTACTTATTTATGCCCCAAAGGAAGAAAGGTAAAGGACAGTGCTCTTACACTTAACTCAGTACCTTCCACAAGTAAGTGATACCTCTTTCTAGAGTAGAGCAATGTTCCTAAATGTCCTACTGTCATTACTTTTGTTGAAATTGTGTGTCTCCTGCATTTTTATTTATTTAATATTATTATTTATCGATAGATTTTTGCTATAGAGTGTATATGTTCACTAGAAAGAGAGACAGAAAGCTTTGAGAAGTTATCACCCAGCGGAATAGCCACATCACAATTCTTTCTCCTTCATTGTCCTTTCAGGATTTTGGACACACATGCATATGTGTGACCAGCATTAGTTTCTAGCTGCCAGGTCCGGGATTCAAACTGTCGCCAGCCACGTGACAGTACAGCACCTCAACCATCATGCCAACTGCTGTCCCCATACTTATTTATTTATTCTAAGTTTTTGCCATAGGGTGCATGTACTCACTGTTGAGAGACAGTGACAGGGAAAGTGAGAAATGACCCCCTTAGGGGGAATGACCACAGTTCAAACCCTTCTCCTCCATTCTCCTCCTGGGATTCTGGGTATGCACATATATGCATCCAGAGTGATTTTCAAACCACCGTGTCTGGCATGCGAACAGCAGTCGGCCATGTGGGAGTCCAGTGCCTTAACCACTCTGCTGACCCCTTAATATTATTTTTTTTCAAGCACCTAATTTTTATGGTCCAAATACCCTAAAAATAGAAATTTACCAAATATTTTAAATGGAAAAACCAAATGAAATATAATAATTGAAAAGTATCTTTAAAAATACGTACAATGGAAGCAAAATAATGTAATGCTGTCTCTAAAATTTCTTATCTTCCAAAGTTCTGAATTAGAGACCTACTTTCTATTTGGAAGAATAGGCAGGATTAGACAGACATTAAACCAAACTCTTTCTCCTTATTAAAACCAAAAAATTAATTGCAAATTTAAAAGAAGATAACTTTATCTTCATTAATTCAGTGTTACTAAATATTTTATACCTCCTAAAATTAGAGTATCATATTGTAATGTTATCCCACACTTTAGAAAACACATTAAAGAATTTGGGCTTTTCACTTCTGATAGTTTATTCACCAAAATTCTGTAAGGGCAATAAGACAGAAAGAATAACTTCTTTGGGTCAAATATTTAACACAAATGCTGGAGTAGTAATTTGAACTCAAGCTTTCTACATTCTCAAAATTCTACCACTCCCATCTTCTGCCTGGAAATCTTTCCTTTTGATCAGCGTTGGCACCTCTTTTCATCTCATTGTTTGAAACCAATCACTACAAGTAAAGTATTGGATCGTTGGGAAAGTCATAATGCATTTTTGCATAGAAAAATACACCATGACTTTCCCGATGACTTAATATTACTAAATATTTTTTTCATCTGAGTTATTTTTAAGAAGGAAATAGTAAAATCATATTTTAATTGATTTCTTGGTTTATTATTCAGTTGAAATATGTACAAAGGATTAAAAAAATTTAATTTTATATACGTGTGTATGTACATATACACATGTGTGTTTGAGTTGGCACTTGTGTATATAAACATACACACATATTATACAGATGTGTTATATGGTATGAAGGAGTCTTCAAAACATTCATGGAAAAATGCATATTGTTAAAATACTTTGCATGGATTTTGAAATTTTTTTGCACCAAAAAATCTTCTACTTTCATTCCCTTTTTCCATGAATTTTTTAAGTCCTCATATAGACAGAGGAGAAAGAATGATTAAATATATATTTTTTTCTACTTTATTTGTATTTTGGCAAACATTTCTGGAATCACAGGGAATCATATTATCTTAAGTATTATGTTTACCTTCATGCAACATACATGTTAATTAACCTCTTCTGGGTAAATTGTCCTGAAAGAAAACCCATAAATGGCTCAGCAAATAGATTTTTATGATTAAAAATGAAGGTGAAAAACAAAAGATATGAAAGATATCAGAGAAAGCATAAAATGGCTTATAAAAGAAATGAATTCTGGAAATTTGAACTTCGTTTTATAGAAAATAATGTCATTTAATTTCACCACTTCAGAGTTATAATTCACCAGTTACATTTATGTAAAATCTTCACTCCAATATATAAAGCCAGGTGAAGATTAGTTTGATTTTCAGATAAGAAACCTGTGTTATTTTGTTTGTTTTAAATTTACTATAGGGCATATAGTAAATTCACTTGCTGGAAGAGAGAGAGACAGGCAGAAAGATAGACAGAGATAAGGAGGAAATGATAAAGCATGCCCTGATAAAGCATGTCCTATGGAGGATGTCCAGGCCACAATCCCTTCTCCTCCATTCTCCTCTCAGGATTTTGGGACACATGTGCAGGCATGTCTTCAAGCCACTGGGTCTGGGATGCTAACCGCACAGCTGGCTATGCGGGATTCAGATGCCTTAACCACCAAGCCACTGGATGGCACAGAAAATTGTGATTTTTAACTAGGTCTGTTAGTGCTGAACATTGTATGGCCAGAAATAAAAGACAATATTAACTAACAATTTCTGCTTCAAATGATGTATAGGCCTTACTAAGTATCTTTTTTATATAATATTTAACAATAACAATAAAAATACTTATGGCATGGTTACCTTACATACATTATTTTATTCAGTCCTCAGAGCAATAGGAATTATTCTCATTACTATTTTATGGATGAGATAACTGAGTCTCTGGGTTAAATTTACTTTTACAAGGTCATGTAGGAGAGAAATTGGATTCAAACTCAGGTCCTTCCAGCTCGAAAGCCCCGCTTTAGAAAAACAACCCTGGGAGGTAGATGGCATTATACCTTTCCCCTTCATAAAATATGCAGTCAAGTCTCTAGAGATCTAAGGGACTAGATCAAATTCATTCAGGTAGTTAAGTGCAGAGCTCAGACTGCAACCCAGGTCTGTCTCTTGGCAGGATGAACACCCTCTACCCATCTTTGAAAAAGTATAGATCTGCAATAACAGATAGACAAAGTGATCTCTCTCAACATATTTTGTAGATTAAATATGCAGCATTTGTGACATCCTTTACTGGTTTTAGCTTTACCAAGACTTCATAATGTTTTATTAATATTGCATGTTGGGCCTAGTATTTAAGGGAGCCACATCTCACTCAGCTTCCAGCCTTGGTAGCTTAAAAAACACTGGAGCATGCACGCACATGCTTCAAAATCCCAAAGGGATGGAGAAATGGGGAGGAAGAAATTGCAATGTGACCATGCCCTAATTTGGGAGAGGTGCTTTCTCCCGCTCTTTCTCTCTCTTTCTGTCTTTATTTGGTGAGCCCATGCACAGTCTGTCAATTGTATACATACATATATAATATACATATATCTTCATTGGAAAAATTATGTCTTTTTCTATGCAAAAATGTATCATGACTTTTCCGATGACCCTACACACACACACACACACACACACACACACATACACACAGAAACACACATATATATTACATATAATATGTATTTTATTATTTGTAAAACATATATAATACACACACACACGCGCACGCACGCACACACTCATACACACACACATATATATTTTCTCATCATGGAAAAAAAACAAGGTGGGAAGGAGGTAGATTTGTATCTGTTCTGGTGATCTAGATTTTCTACTAGTAGAGAGACCAAACTCAGACACTTTTGTGAAGTGGTATAGGCACTGTTCATAATCATGCTGGGTGTAAGTGAAAAACAGGGATTGCCCCAGTCACAGGAGGATAGATGCTCATCATTCCTGGGCATACAGACCCTCTCTCCTGATCATCACAGGATGGTGATTTCCTTTAGCTCAGTGGTTCTGATATAAAAACTCTTTTCCTACAAGTTGCTCTTAAAGCCAGTTGAGTATTTCCAATATAAATCTGAAGAAAAATATACTTCTTTCATCCTACTTGATTAACCCAGTTTTAGGGAAAAAATATCTAAGATCAAGAAAGAGGTCTGGGACAAGACTTGAGCAGATTCTCCTGCCTTTAAGGGGCTCTGCCATCTAACAGCCCGAGGACGGTAACAGTAAGGACTTTGCATTTGAACCCACAGTAAGCAACATTGATTTTCCTGTTCTATTTTTGCTGTGGGAAGAGTGATGCTTATGAATTCTATTAACACCTGAGGAAATATGTTGCCTTTGACTTTCAATCCTTGTTCTAACACTCTAGTGCAAGAACTTTCTGTACAGTGAACTAAGCTAGTTTTCCATTAACAATATGTAAATGAGGGCTAACTTCATAATTAAAAACTTGGAAACAACAATTGATTATCAAGAAATCACAGACATAATGAAATTTTACAGAAGCAGAAATATAACCATGAACATCGATAACATGAAAAAGGAATAGGACTTTTTTTTTTTTTTACTTTTTTTTTTTTGGGAGAGATTTTCGCTATAGGGTGCGTGCGCTTGCCAGACAGACAGAGAGAGACAGAGAGACAGAAAGCGAGAAATCACCCCCCAGGGGGGATGGTTACGCCACAATCCCTTCTCCTCCATTCTCCTCTCGGGATCTTGGGCATGCACGCACATGCGCCCGGCGTGAGTTTTAAGTCACCGGGTCCGGGACGCGAATCACGGTCGGCTACGTGGGAATCCAGCGACATAGCCATTACGCTAACTGCTGGTTCCCAGGAATAGGACATTTTTGAAAGCCATAGGTGGATTCAATTCCTGATTTTGCAACTGATGATAACTGTATTAATTATAGAATGTAAGCTTTGGAGCCTCAGTCTCCTAATGTCAGGATCTCTATCTTCCAACCATTTGTTATGATTGTTAAATAAGATGAAGTATATAAAGTAGCTGGCATAGAGAAAGCCCTTATCATGCCTTGGTTCTTTCCTCCTTTATTTTTATTTAAATAGCAAAGTCATACCCCAAATTCTGTAACTACTCTCTATAACTGTATTTTTTGCATTTAATATAAATGTTCAGTTTCTTCTTTTTTTAAAAAAATAAACATTTTTGCTATAGGGCATGTGTACTCTCCAGAGACAGAGAGACAGAAGGCAATAAATCACTCTCCAGGGGAGATACCACACTGCAATCCCTTCTCCTCCATTCTCCTCTTGGGATTTTGGGCATGCACGCACACCCGCCTGGTGTGTTTTAAGTCACCAGGTCTGGGACTGTAATTGCAGCTGGTTGCGTGGGAGTTCAGCGACGTAACCATTACTTCACATGCAAGTCCTATAAAAAGTCACTTTGTATCTTTATTTTCTCTTCCATTTCCCTTTCTCCCTCTCTTTTTCTTTTGTTCTCACTCTTGTCAATCTTTCCTTTTCCCCCCTTATTCCACTTTCCTCCCTTCCTCTTCCATTCCCTTCTTTTTCTATTTTACAAAGCAAGTGACTGAAGTATTATAACGTATAGAAGCTGCACAGAGAAAATAATTGGATGGAATTATAAATTTAACCTTTTTAAAATTAATCATTTTTATCAAAATAATTAGCCACATAACTAAGCATAATACAAGTTTGCTTATGAGGCCTTTGGGGAAGGATTTCAATGACTACATCTCTTATAAAAGTAACACTTAAAGGATATGCAAACTGCTGACCTAATATTTTTCCCCTAGAGGATAAATTTTGCTGTAGTAAACACATGAATCTTGCCTTTAGTTAGAATACTCTTCAAAATTAGTTTCCCTTCTTAAAATACAGTAAAAAATTATTTGAATATATAAATATTTAAAGTCTCTACTATCCGTATAAGAAGGAAACTTCAGTGTCAGTCTGTTTGTATTCTTTTCTTTGTCCCTGTCTCTGTGGCCTTCAATAATGGGTACAGAAATCAAACTAATGTCACATAAGGATTTGTAAAAAGGAATGAAAGAAATGTAGGTAAAAGAAAGATGGGGAAGACACGGAATCAAAGTCCTTTGTCTTGATTTAGGAGCTGGTGAGGGCAACTAAGGATTTATTGTATGAATTTGATTTTTCAGTACTTTTTAGCATCAGCAGCTGGGTTCTGGTAATTGAAAGCTGATTACTGCATAAAGGAGTGAAAAATAGATGTTAATTAGATAAAATTGTCTGAGAAGAGCAACATTTTAGAAACCTGGGCTGCAAGAAAACCAGACTTCCTGCAAATTTCAGAAGGGAAAGTTTCCTTTATCTCAATGTTCCTCTTCCTAGCCACCTAACATTCTCCAACAACCTTTGTCTGTTGTAAACATGTCATTGTTTCACAGTGCAGGGTCTAGGACAGCACTGACCTCTATGGTGACAGAAACTTTGTGATTAAGACTTGGCTCATCACCACTATCAATCCTAGATCTATTTAGGAGAAGGCCAATATAAGGAATAAAGTGATTTACTGTGTTTTTCAGGCAAGTAGAAATTACTGGGTATCTCACACGGAGGGCATCAAGGCTCAGAGCATCAAGGTCAAATGTTTTTTGCCATCTGGAATGTTCCTCGATTTATTTATATGGCTCACTTTACTACTTCCATCAACATTGCCACAAAGAATAGCGTGATAGTTAATTTTGTGTCAACCTGATGGGGCTAAGGGATGTTAAGATAGAGGTTTAATCATCACTTATGAGTGTGTCTGTAAGGACGTTAGTGGAAGAGATTAGCCCTGAGTCAATAAAGAGACCAAGTAAAAAGATTTTCCTTTATGAATGTGGGTGGGCATCATCTAATTTGCTGAGGGTCTGGAGAAAACCCAAGGGCTGAGAAAAATTCAGCTGTGGTGACACAGAACTAACAAAATGCTCCATGAAGCTAAAGCCGTGTGGGAAGGTCCTGGTTCACATTCGGAGGTCTCTTTGTACATGCTGGGTGTGCTCATTTGGGCTCGCTGAGGCTAGGGGTGGGTTGTGGCATGAAGATCCCATTGAGGGTGCCTTTCTCTTTCTATCAGAAAATAATTTTTTCAAAGAGGCTGAGGAAAAGCAAATTTTCTGTCTCTTTTCTTGAACTTGGACATCTATCTTCTCCCACCCTTCATTATGGGAGCTCCTGCTTATCAGGCCTTAGGATTGAGACTAAATTATATCACTAGCTGTCCTGGTTCTCTAGCTTGAGAACAGTAGATGGTGAGACTTCTCAGCTTCCTTAATCTCAAGAGTCAATTCCCATAATAAATCTCTATTTTTCTTTCTGTACCTGTGCATATGTATATGAAGAGATATAGACAGATGGATCCACACATACATATCCATATCCTATTAGTTTTGTTTCTTGGGAGAAACAGACTAAGGCAGACAGCTTACAGAACTGCTAATGTTGGCTTTCAGCAGTGAGTTCTCTAGTTTTAGTGTATATACCAAGTTTTTCTGTATGAACGTAAGGGGGGAAGGTATTTGTCCTGATTCATCAGAAGCAGGGTGGTACTTATGAGTCTTCCATTTTTAGTAAGCACTTGCAGGTGTTCTAATTCACGTGATGAATGAACTACTCTTCCAATAGAAAAGTGTAGAATAGAAATTCTATATTTAAGAATTCACACTTCATGGTAGAGGTCAATTTCCTCCCTAACTTATGGAAATAGTTGTGAGACTGGAGATCTAAAGCATTTAAGGAAGGAAATGCATCAACAGGAAAAGTACAGAAGGCCCAACCTGCTCAGTATACTGCCTAGGGAAGAAACTGGTTGAATGCGATAGGGACAGTTACTACTAGTTCAGCCCAACCTTCGAGTTTTCAGATGTAGCTTCCTGAAGTGCTTGATACCTTCCTGAAGTAAGAGAAAGGAAACATGGACATCCCCGAAGACAGATGTAGTATTGGTGTTGCTGGAGAAGTATGATCCCCTAAGAACGATCAAAGGACATGCTGGTTCATTCATCAGTTTTCTGGCTTTTTTTTTTTTTTTTTTGGAGAGGTTTTTGCTATAGGGCGCGTGCGCTCGCCAGACAGACAGAGAGAGACAGAGAGATAGAAAGCAGGAAATCACCCCCCAGGGGGGATGGCCACGCCGCAATCCCTTCTCCTCCATTCTCCTCTCGGGATCTTGGGCACGCACGCACACGCGCCCGGCGTGAGTTTACGCCGCCGGGTCCGGGACTCGAACCGCGGTCGACTACGTGGGAGTCCAGCGACATAGCCATTACACTAACTGCTGGTCCCGAGTTTTCTGGCTTTTTATTAGTGTTTTATCAAGAGTTGGATAGTGGGAACCAGCAGTTAGTGTAATGGCTATGTCGCTGGACTCCCACGTAGTCGACCGCGGTTCGCCTCTCGGACCCGGTGGCTTACAACTCACGCCGGGCGCATGTGCGTGCGTGCCCAAGATCCCGAGAGGAGAATGGAGGAGAAGGGATTGCGGCGTGACCATCCCCCCTGGGGGGTGATTTCTCGCTTTCTGTCTCTCTGTCTCTCTCTGTCTGTCTGGCGAGCGCACGCGCCCTATAGCAAAAAACCTCTCCAAAAAAAAAAAAAAAAAGAGTTGGATAGTGTGGCAGTTTTTTTTTTTTTTTTTTTTTTTTTTTTTTTTTTTTTTTTTTTTTTTTCTGTGATCAATGACATTATAGATATGACACATTCCTGTGGCTTTATGACATAGATAAAATATGCTGAAGTAATTCCACTCTTTTCACTACTACTCAAGAGTACAAATGGACCTGTGAGTAAGTAAAAATGATGCCATTACACAGAGTTATTGATTCATTCTGCTTGCTAAGAGGGTCAATCTCTCACAAACTTCCACACTCTAGTTGTTGCTGGTAAAAAATGACTTTTCATACAGCTCATGACTGCTTTGTGAACATATGGTTGAAGACTATGATGAGAGAGTTGGCTTTATACTTTGTGGACCTGAGCGGGTGAAGATCCCATGCTGTCCTGGTGGGCATACAGGAGGAAGGCTGCTGGAAGCCATAATCCTTGATGATGTCATCATCATCTGGATCCTCTATACACTGTTTGGAACTGAAGAGAGATTTCAGTTACAGCTGAAGACATTTTATTTCTTGCACTATCTTATTAGGAGTCACACCAGATCCTTGGACAAAGCTTTTTGAGTGACGAGGGTGTTTGTGTAGTTTGGAAGAACTATAGAAATATGTAAAGATATAAGGCAGAGTCACCCTCCTGTTAAGTCACCAAAGGCCTGCAGTTTCTACCAGGATGATGTAAAATCCCTTGAAGAACCTGTAATATAGTTTGAACAATGCTAGTCACCATGTCTGTGTTCATTGCCACCTGGTATGGTGGGCTTTCTTTCAGGCTTGTCATATCACTGGTTTCCAGAGCAAAGGCAGTACTGTCTGTGATTTCTGAATGGAAATTTTGACCAACCACAGTTGAACTTAACAAACGGGGAATGCATAATTAAAATACCATTGAAGGGATTTAATTTATTCAAAAGTTAAAGCTGAATCCACACTTAAGAAAGAAAAAATTTCTTGCTTGTCACCTTATAGAAGAAAAGGGTCATTAAGACAAACATAAGAATAATCACAACCTGAAGAGGGAATTCCAAGCCTATTTAATGCTAGAAAATTCCAAAATTCTATTTATTTTTTTTATTATTATTATTATTATTATTTTTTTTATTTTATTTTTTATTTTTTTTGCTGTAGGGCATGTGTGCTGGCCAGAGAGACAGAGAAACAGAAAGCAAGAAATCACCCCTGGGTGGCCATGCTGCAATCTTCCATCCTCCATTCTCCTCTCAAGAGTTTGGGCATGCACGCACATGTACCTGGCATGAGTTTTAAGCTGCTGGGTCTGAAACTCATACCACATTTGACTACGTGGGAGACCAGCAACGTAACCACTACACCATCTGCTGATCCCCAAAATTCTACTTAGTTTTAGGAAACACTTGATATAAGATTCAAAGACAGGACTTTAGCAGTACTATGCTAACTTACTAAACTTGCCACAGACACATTACACATTGTTCATTCTGTTGCCAGAAGAGTCATTAAAAATCTAGACTTCTGATTTGCATCCAAGGACTATCAAGAGTAAGGATCTTGGGCACCTGTTCTTCAGCATGTGTTTAGCTTAAAGGACTTGGACAGCAGAAATAATTATTTAGATACTAAATAGCAAAAGGAAGTAGGACAAATTTTGTGCATGTAATCCACATTTTTGGTTACTGGCAACAATTCAGTGACTAAAGTTAAGAAGTCAATACTGTGATTAACAATCTATTTAATGTGCTAGTCTTAGTAATGAACTACATTAAAAAAATATTTCCTTTAGAAGTTCCTACTACAGAGAAAGTGATATGTATTTGGACTGAGATTTAAGATCCAGTGTCCTGTTTTGTAACTCTTGCTGATTTCTATGGTATAACTATCTCTACTAAGATCAACATCTACCTGCTAACATGATGTCAACACATTTATAAAATTTGTGACAAATTAACAAGTGACTCTTGCAAAGATGGTATAAGTTGGATCCAGCACACATAGTAACTGGACCCTATTGTCTTGAATTAAATAACCCTATAAACACTAAGGAATTTTTCAATATATTGTACATAATTTTGTGTATAACCATTATGTGACCAAATGTGGTAATGGATATACTTTTTAAAACTTGTTATTGGCTTAAAAATGCTGGCATGTTCAATGTTTTAAAAACTAATTAGTTCTAAAAAGCTATAAGAGAAATTTTTCAAATTCATTACCATGTGGTTATCTGGGTTATTACAAAAGCACATAGGCAGAAATCTACCTGTTATAAGAAAGATTGCTGATGCTTGGTATTACCCACCTTGCTCTCTTCATTGGGAAACCAACAGAAAACTGAAGAGGTTGCCATATATGGATCATTGATAGAAGGCATTTTTACAGCTTAAACCACTTCGTAAGCCTTCACATAGAAGGAATTATTGGGACTATGAGGTAGGAAACTTGTATTCTAGTCTAGCATTGACACTAACAGGGTAATTCTAAATAAGACCCTTAATGTTTCTGTCCCTTGGTTTCCTCGTCTCAAATGGGAACATTAAAATAGTCCTACTAACCTCATTGGCTTACATGGGACAAGATCTGAAACCATTGTTAAGGTACGGAGTTAATGAAAAATGTAATCAAATCTGGCTTTGATAGATTAATTACACATATATGGCATCTTAATGACATTTCCAATTTAGTTGGGCAGAGTTTTTTTATGCAGCCAATGAGACCCCAAGTTTCTGAATAATTTAAACATTGAATAAAATTATGTCTAGGGGCCAGAGGTGGAATGGTGGTGGATCCCACATGACTGAGTGGTTGGAGTCTCAGACTGAGTGGTTTAAAATCTATGCAGTGTGTAGACGTTTGGAGGAGGGATACAGAGGTAGAGCATTGACAGGATGGGGAGGTGTGGTGTTATCTGTTGAAGATATTTTGATCAACTGGACTGGGGAGAAATGTTCACATACTGAAATGTTCACTTCATAAGCTAAACAATGTGATTGAATGTATGTAAAAAAAAAATAAATAAAAACTAAAAAAAAAATTCTATGCCGTGTGTGTGTGTGTGTGTGTGTGTGTGCCCCAAATCCTGAAAGGATGGAGAAGAAAGGATTACAGCATGACCATCCTCCATGTGGGTTGCTTTCTTACTTGTCCTCTCTCTCTGTCTCTCTCTGGTGAGCACATGTACTCTCTAGCAAATTAAAAAAAAAAATACTATGTCTAAAGCTATTTCTTCCCAATAAGAAAATGCAGAGGAGATTAATTGCCTGTCTTTAATCCTATTCAGATTGTACAAAGTATATGGATTTTATAGTGTCTCTAATACTATGAAAGGGTTTATTATTCTAACAGAATTGGACATATTCGACTTAAATTGATCTAAAATGCTCTTGCTATAAAAAAAGCATTCACTTTTTCTAAGTTATTATTAATTAGCTTCCACGGGTTGTAAAATTGCTACCTGTGAATCTGCCCACACACAGGAGGGAAATAAATGAAGTGATGGCTTGAATGCTGAAACATAACAACATGGGAGGTGCTTTTCTTTCGTAATACACAGCCTGCCTCACTGCCCTTCTGCTACAGCAGATGAAGCTGGTGTCTCGGTTTGAATGGAACCTGGAGAACTGCTTGGCCTCATCACATGAGATGCTGTCCTCAGCATCTCTGCCTGGAACTCTGCCTTTTGGGAAGGAAAGCAGACTTGTTTTCATGAGACACTAAATTTTTCTCCAGTTTTGAAGCAGAGTCCCTTCTCTTCTTTGCAACAGAATTGTATCACTATTAAATCAAATTACTCCTTTCTACTTAGGCAGGTCCAGAACTTACTTTTCAATACTACTGTTTTTGAGACCAAATGATCTGTAGCAAGAAAACCACTTGGCAATAAAATAATACCAAGCACTATGCTAGCTTCTTTCTGTACTTCCTCTCATATGTTTCTTGCAATACCTCTATGAAAGAAATACCGTTACCGTGCTTGTGTTACAGAAGAGGCGACTGATTCTCAGAGATTTTTAAGAAATATGCTCATGTCACATTCTAGTTAAATGTCTGTCTCCATTACCTATACTTTTACCCACTGTACTACATGGCCTTATCTTTCTAAAGGGATCTATTTTTTTAAATCTCACCTTCTTTTTAAGAGATCAAATTTTAGGAAGGTGATTCATCAAGTTGTGGGAAGGTGCAAATTTAAATGTTACATCCTTTATACAGTTTCCAGTTGAATGGATGCTGGACCTGAAGTCAACCTAGCTAGGAGAGAATGGTGTGACAGGAATATACCATGAGCTGGATCAGTCCTGGGATATTGGCAGATACGTCTGTTTATTTATTTATTTTTTTAATCTAAATGTGGTTCCAGGCACATAAATCTCTGTGAGAAATCTCACAAGAAAATTCCACTAAGATAGCAACAAAGACTTCTGTTCCAATCAACTTTTTATGTAAATAGGAAAAAAATGAATCAGAAGCAAACACCTGAAAATTTCTAAGATTCTATCTCTCAATAATTATGATGCAATATTCATGGAAATAGACTTTAGGCATAAAATCTATTTGGACTTAAAATTTGGACTTTCTGTACATTTTTTTTCTTTCAAAAAGTGGAAGACCAGAAGAGAGAAAAGATGCTCACAATCACAGACCACAGACAAAGGCAGGAAAGGCATTTCATAGTCACCTGTAATGATAAGTATCTGAGAATTAAACCTCCCAGTAAATCAGGGAGGCTTTGATTGCCAGGAATATTCACGCCCTTCTGGATGACTAATTCATTATTTCAAGAGACAGAATACTAAGGATATCCAAGAACATTTTTTCCCTTTCTTTTCTTTTCTTTTCTTTCTTTTTTTTTTTTTTTTTTTTTTTTTTTTTTGTACTTCCCAGGTTACCATGACTCCCTGGCTACTAGTATAAATGAAAATCAACTATTCAGGAGCATCTATTACAAATGATAATGTCCTAGGGAGAGCTCTTAACAGCCTGTCCTCAGAAGAAAAGTTTTATTGGAAATAAAAAAAGGAGTATGAATATGATAAACAGCAGCACTATTGCTTTCACTTTTTAAATATTTCACTACAGTGTTAGTGAAATATTTAACAAGATTATCTGAACTGTTCCCTTGACACATGAGCACCTGAATATGTCACCATCCAATATGACTGTCTGAAAATCTCATGTTGGCACAATACTATCCTTGAAAAACTAAATAAATTCCTGTCAAAGAGTGGCTGCAACTGTTTTTATTTTTAATAGGAAAGAAATAGATCTCAAATTAAATAAGTGCTAAGTCTAGGCATTCAGAGATGCAACAAGCTGTTTGTTCCAGATTCTGGCTCTGCAAACAAGCCCCAGTAGACTAGGATAAAAACAGCATTTTTGGTTCAGTCGAGTGTGTTCTTCACTGCTTTTAGCTCCCTCTTCATGGACGGTGTCACTGGAAAGAACATCTAATAAAAGAGCCTCTTGGACCCGGCGACATTATGTGGGTTGTTTGTCCTTTGTACCTTTTGCTCCTGGGATGGGATATAAGGGCACTTCATCTCCACATTCAGCTTTGGCATTGATTTCATCCTGAATTCTAAAAACTTTTCAGGCTTCTTTAGACTCTAAATGAGCCATCTTTAGCTGAACTACAATTCAATGCAACAGATGCCTCAGAGGGACCTTGAGCACGTGGCTGAAAATGGACTAAATGGGCTCTAACACCTAGGTTTCTTTCTTTCCTTATTTCTTTCTTTCAATTTGCTATAGGGCACATGTACGTGCTGGAGAGAAAGAGAGAGAGAGAGAGAGAGAGAGAGAGAGAGATTGAGAGAGAGAGAAAACACCCATATCCTGGGAATTGACCATGCTGCAATCTCTTTTCCTCCATTCTCCTTTTGAATTTTTGGGCAGGCCTGCGCATGTGCCCAGTGTATTTCTCAACCCAACAGGTCTAGGACTCAAATTGCACAGATAGTTATGTGGGATCTTGGTAGGCTGGCCTACCAAGATTTATTCATAAATGAGGTCTTGCTATGGACCAAATGTGTATATCCTGCTAACTTAAAATTCATGTATTAAATGCTAACTTCAAATATCATATTTGTGGGAAGGGTTTTTGAGAGTTCTTTTATAGAAGAAGTCAAGGCTCAGAGAAGTTAATTCAAGGTAGAACTCATGAATGGGACTATCCCCTTTAAAAAGGGATCCATGAGGGCCCCCTTGTCCTTTTCCATCACATGAGGGCACTGGAGAAAATGGTGTCTATGAACAGGATGTAAGTCCTGACCGGATCAAATCTGCTGGCACCATGATCTTGGACTTCCCAGCCTCCAGAGCTATGAGAGATAAACATCTGTTGTTTATTTGCTACCTAATCTGTGATATTCTGTTACAGTAGCTCACATGGCCTAAGACAGGTCTCGCCTTATTAGTCTTTATTAAAGACCAATTTACATTCGTGAAATTAGCACGAAGGCCTAAGATACCATCAGAGATAGCTCAGTGGGCACGACTGTCTGAGGTACTGGGTTGAGATGGCTGCAGAGGCTGATCATCAAGAGGGTCAGATAAATCAGCAGGTTAGGAGTCGTGGCAGCTCTTCAGCCAGAATTAGACTCCTCGCTATAATTTTACTATCATGCAGTCTCTAATCTCTATCTCCTATTTTGGTGGGTTTTGTATGAGTTCAATATGAATGAGAAGAAAATTCAGCAAAGTGGCAAGACGTAGTGTTATTCACTCCTGATCACTATGTTACTTGGTTATCCTAAGGTAATCACTTCTCCCTATGTTTTTCACATAGAACTTGAAGGAATCAAATTTGGTAGTCTTTGGAATTAAATAGTTTTATGTGCAAATACAAGCTTTTCAATAATTTTAACAACTAGTTTTTAAATTATAAATTTTATTTTGTATCATTCAATATTCTCTTCCTGCAAGTAATCTACTGAAATTAAAAAGTAAACTAATATACAGGTATAATAAAGCATATAATCTTTACATAAAGCAGAATCCTGTATTTAACTCCCTCTAATTCATCTCTTCAATGTAACCAAAATTTGGAAGAGCATTCTACTCTTATCCTTTGATGTCAATGACAATGATAAAATGAAAGATTTCCTGTTAGAAGAAATGGGAAATCTCTGTCGCTGCATATTAAAAGACAAAGGCTTACAAAGGAAAAAAAAAATAAGTCTTTCTGAAAATCAAGTAATCCAAACCCTTAATGAACATGATTCATAATCTAAAATACAGTATCATTTTATGTCCATAAAACTGGGAAGGACAGGGCCATCAGGTGGTGCAGTGGTTAAGGCTCTGGATTCTTATGTGGACAACCACAATTAGAGTCCTGGACCTAGAAGCTTGAAAATCATGTTGGGCATGTTTGCCCAAAATTCCAACAAGGAATGGAGGAGAAGAGATTGTAGCATGGCCATTCTCCTTAGAGTGTGATTTCTCACTTTCCTTCTCTGTCTCTTTCCAGTGAGCACATACATCCTATGGCAAAAACCTTAAAAACAACAATGACAACAACACACACATAAAAAAAAAAATCTTGGAGGGAGGATTCACACCTCTATGGATAGTTATCATCTCTCACTAATTAGGAAGGCTGGAGTCCAGTGCACCCAGTATTGACATATGAAGGGGACAAGACCGGAGGTACATGGTAACCATTTCTAAAAGAGCTCTTCAGAGTGTTTTAGCTTGTATTGCATTTGATGGTAAGAATTTTGCACTGATAATGAGAAGCAAAGGTACAAAAGAAAGATTTTTTGTTTAGT
This sequence comes from Tupaia tana, assembly GCA_026018925.1. Lineage (NCBI taxonomy): Eukaryota > Metazoa > Chordata > Mammalia > Scandentia > Tupaiidae > Tupaia > Tupaia tana. Next base: position 60,608,407 of record JAKSZU010000013.1, read on the forward strand.
CAAGGGAAACATAATATATGAAGGAATTCAACCTGAAACAGAGATTGAGAAATGTATAAGACCCTCAAACTTGCAGGATGCTAAGTGCCTTTCTATTCCATTCATTCATCCAGTTCCCTGGCAATGAACTAGCAAGGAAATCTTTAATTTACAGTCCAGGCTGCAGTTACATCTGAGATCCAGAAAGGGGAACTGCTTTTCCAGAGAGACATAGGAAGACATAACCATTGGAAGCAAGCTATCTAAAATTAAAATTATGATTACCCAATATCATATCTTTTTTTCTGCTTTCAACAGATAGAATGTATTGCCATTTCCTTGAAATGGAACACCTTCAAAATTTCCACTACCACTAACAAGATGATTAACATGCCTTTAGCCATCTTTATGAAACAACAGATGTTTGCCTTGGCATTTTTCCAGGCCTCCTTGTGTCATCAGGCCTAATATTCTCTTTTCATTAGTTAGTGTGCTATTCATTTCTGGTCCTCAGTGGGGAGGTCTGCTTCTTGGCTGTGCCATGCAGTTGCCTTGATTTCAAACATAAGAGCTTGGCCTCTCTAGGATGGGCAAAGATATTCTTTCAGTCCTTGCACAGGTTATCCGTGAGGCTCAGGCAGCTTGGGGGGATAAGAAAGCAATAGGAGAAGTGTTCTTTAAGTGGTACTCTTCCTTGATGAGGACTCTGTGCTCATGTTTAGCTTTTAATGTGACATAATGAATTATGAACTAACAGTAATTGGAAGATTTGTGCCCTCTGTGCAGAACAGAAGTTCAATGTATGAAAGCAAACCACAGGTCAATTAGGAGAGTTGATCAATATTTATATTGCTCTTTAATGAAAGGAAATAACCCTGATAGATTTTCCTTGGGATTGCTGATGAGTATGTATTTGTAGTCAACACATGGGGCTTTTCATTGATCTCAGTCAAATTAAAATGTTATTAACAAATCAGACACCCATCTGTATTTTTCCAGAAGTTCTACTCTCTCTAAAAGCCAGTTTATGATTGTAATTTTAGATGCTTGCCTCCAACGGCTATGTCTTCCTATGTCTCTCTGGAAAGGCAGTTCCCCTTTCAGGGCCTCAGATTTAACTTGCAAGATGGATTATTAATTAAAGATTTCCTTGCCCCAAAGCCAGTTTAGAAACAGAGGAACTTCTGTCTCCTATTCTTTCTCTCAGAATTAAAATTTAAGTACCCAGTACATGCCAAACATTTTACCCTATGTTATTTCATTTAATCCTCCTAAAAACTTTGTAAGATAACATTAACTTGGGACCAGCAGTTGGCATAATGGCTATGTCACTGGACTTCTATACAGTCAACTGTGGTTCGAGTTCCAGGTGGCTTAAAGTCACGCTGGGCGCATGTGCATGCATGCCCAAAATCCTGAGAGGAGAATGGAGAAGAAGAGATTGCAGCATGGCCATTCCCCCTTGGGGGTGATTTCTCACTTTCTGTCTCTGTTCTTCTGGCAAGCGTACACACCCTATAGCAAAAACCTCTCAAAAAAAAAAAAAAAAAAAAAGATAACATTATCTCTATTTAAAGATAAGGAAACTGAGGTATAGAGAGACTAAGCAACTTGACTATTATCACACAAATAATAAAAAGCAAGACTCAAATAGATCTAGTTTTCTGTGACCCTAAAATTCAGGTTATTTCTGAAACCCCATAATGTTTCCGAGAGTCAGAATGAAAGTTGTTTTGTAGAATGGCCTAGTTTGAATGAAGGCAATGGGAAAAGATGAAGATAACAAGGAAATACACCTGTACCGGCAGTCCAGAAACTGTATTAAGCCATCTGAGAGGATCCAGGGGCTGCTTTCCCTGCCCAGTTCAGAGAGCAAAGAATTATATCCCTCTAGATCAGTGAGAAAGTTAAATGTGACACTTCCAAGTCAAGTGATAAAATTTAGCATGTATGACCCTCAAACCTTCCAAGACTCGGTTTGGTCCCTTGGTTTTTAGAAACTACAAAGCAAATACAAGAGTATTTTGAAGTTTTCTACTCCCTGACGATGTGGATTGAGTCTCTTCACTTTGTTCAAAGGCTGATTTTAGACATTCAAGCAACATGTACCACATTAGATATTTTGAGGTTTAATCAATAAAATTGACTAGGAAAGAACTGAAAAGCCACACTGCCCGATTCCATGCTTCATGCACCAGGCAGACATGGAGTTCTTGTCTTGTGTTTGATCTACAGACCCTTGTGAAAACTAACTTTACTTCCTGCATGAAATTTTAAATTACAGCTTGCGTTATGTTCAATAGACCACAGGGTTATCCTGGCAATCAGTTCCTGAAGTGGAAGGGTTTTATCTGGAAAGTATTTTAATAAAGAATACATGAGAGGTCAGAGTTTTCTCTCTGTTCCTCTTCTTTACATTGGGACCCTGTTCCCAAATGGGTGGTCTGATGCATGCTCTCAATCTCCTCATAAATACGTTACACATAATTTATAAGCAGGCAGCCATTAGGAATCAGCTCTCTTGTATAAAGGAAATGAGATGTGCTTCAGGAGCTAATGTGAAACATTTCAAGATATGTGAGAAACAGTTCAGTGTAATGAACACACACAGGCACACATATGAACATACACACATGTATGTATGTGTACACACAAAAAAAATAGCACTCATTAAGTATTTTCTACAAACCAGGGTATATTCTAAGGGTTTTATGTATATTAACTCAATTTCCCTAACAACTAATTGTGGTAGGGTCTATCTTCATTCCATTTTGTGAATAGAGAGCTGAGACTCATAAAGTTTTAAAAAAATTGGCTTTATTTAGCTCATGTAGCTAATAACAGCAACATTACAATTTTAATAATGAGTAATCTCCATATTGAAGAGTTTGTACTCTTAAGCACTCTGGTATCCCAGTTTAAGATTTGCTTTGAGAGCTTGGGATATGAATCTCAATCCCAGCTTTGTGAGCTTGGATAAGTCACTGAAATAATGCTCAGCCTCAGCTTCCTATCAGTAAACTGGTGAATAATAGTATCAGGGGTCAGACGACAGTGCAGCAGTAAAACACAATCTCACAGGAGACGGTTCTTCATTCAAGTCTGGAGACCTCGCTATGCATGTTGGATACACACTTGCTCATGATTTCTTGCTGAGAATTAGGGATCCCCTTGATGATATTGAAAGAGTCAGTTTGAGTTGTTTTGACATTATAATCCGTTGCTTGGACTGTGATCCTTTAAGCACAGTTGGCTGAAGTTGATGTATGAAGGTCACAGATTTCTGAGTGTTGCAGCCAAAGGCTGGCTGAAGGCTGGAAATGGACTACAGTATCAAGACCTGTTGGGGAATGCTGTCTCATTGTCTCTATCTCTGTATCTCTCATCAATGGAAAATAGAAAATTTATAATAAAAAATAGTAAGAGCTTCACATGATAGTTGAAAGAGGTTAACAAAAAAAAAATCTCTGTAAAGCTGTTTTGCAAAATGCTATATATGTGTCCTCAATCAATTGTAGATGAAGCACACAATATATTCTGTTTTTGTATTTTATGCTCTTCTGTTACCCTACCTCCTCCCTTAATAGCCTGACATATAATGCTTTTTTGGGGGGGAGAGGGAGAAGTTTATACTATAGGCCATGTGTGCTTACCAGAAAGATAGAAACAGAGAGACAGAAAGCAAGAAGTCACCCCCCAGGTGGGATGGCCATGCTGCAATCCTTTCTCCTCCATTCTCCTCTCAGGATCTTGGGCATGCACGCACATGTGCCTGGCGTGGGTTTTAAGTCACCAGTTTCAGGACTCGAACCATGGTTGACTACATGGGATTTCAGTGACATAGCCATTACACCAACTACTGGTCTCAGTAGGCTGACATATAATGCTTAAAAATAATATCTAACTAAATACATTCAAGTAGTCTTTGAAATATCTTCATAAATCATAGTATAACAATTACAACTCATTTATGGCTCAGAAAAAATGGGGAAGTAATAATTCCAAAGAAATAAATACAATTTTTTCCAGTTAGTTATGGTAAAGATGGCAAGTTAGGGCTCCATTAATCTAAATGCTAACACAGAAAGTGTTCATAGTAGAGACATTACCATCATCAAAACAGTAAGACTGGTGGAGACTGATAATTATGCCACAAGTACACAGTCTAGATGCGCTTGTCAATCCTTTTAAGTAGGTGGGGCCTTAACAGAAAAAAGGCACAATGAGGAAGTAAGATAAGCCACAGAGCATTGGATCTGGATTCCAAAAATCTAGATACAAGTTACTCATCCATCCAAAAGTTATTTAACACTTACTATATACTAGGTTCTCTTCCAGGCAGATTCCAGAGGTATAAAGGTATAAAGCATATAAAAACAGGATTCCTGACTACCCAGAGCTCTCCTCCTTACCCTCCTTACCTACTAGTGGTGTGACTGTATGTGTATATATATATATATACATATATATATATATATATATATGTATATATATATTAATCATTCCTTATTATTAAGCTTTGTTTCTGCATTAATAAAAGGGAGTAAGTGAAAAATGAGAGCAGTAAAAACACATTTTAAAGTTCACACACCTAATTGTTACACAGATTAGAATGAAAACTCCAGACTGCTAACTCAGTGCTTTCTGTGATTAGATCTCATTATTCATTTTGCCATTCGTACCACAGTTTCTTTCATTTACTTAAGTTTGGCTATAATATGCCACCATATCAGTTATTCATTTTTGTGTTTTCTTAGATTTTTCTCTCTGCTTACATATTAGAGATTTCCAGCATGATCTACATCAGATTCTTTCTCTCCTGAGCCTCCAGGATGGGAGAAGCCATGAAAGTTTCTGAGCTGTGTGCAATGGAGAAATGGCAGAAACGAGGCAGAGCAGAGGGCTATGAGGAGAAAGCAAAAACACAATTACTGTGGAGTTTTCATGTACTGAGAAAAGCAACTGTGTTGTTTGCGCAGTGTGAGATTGGCCAAAATAGAAAAAAAAGATTTAGGGCCAGCAGGTGGCATGGTGGTTAAGGGTGCTGGATTCCCACATGGCCAACTGCGGTTCGAGTCCTGGACCTGGCAGTTTGCTTTCTCACTTTCCCTTTCTCTCTCTCTCTCTCTCTCTCTCTCACACTCTGTCTCTCTCTGGTCAAATTAAAATAAAAGAACAAATAAATAAATAAATAAATAAAGTTAAATAAAATAATTCTTTAATAATAAAAAAAAAAGATTTAAAGATTTAGTTCTGAGAATTTCCTGTCCCCTTGGTAATATTAAATAATGTTAACTTGAGTTGTTTTTGAAATTATACATAGTTCCTTAGATTGTGATCATTTAAGCACAATTATCTGAAGTTGATCTAGGAAGGGCATAGATTTATAAGCCTTACAACCATAGATTTCAACTTATTAACAGTGGAAACTATAAGTGAATCCAATGAATCTCTGATGTGAGAATCAACTAAGCTTTATTTGTTTGGTTTTTTTGAGAGAAAGTTTTCCTATAGGGCATGTACACTTGTGAGAGGGACAGAGAGAGACAGAGACAGAAAGTGAGAAATCACCCCACATGGGAGATAGCCACACCGCAATTCCTTCTCCTCTCAGGATTTTGGGCATGCACACACACATGCCAGGCATGTTTTAAGCTTCAGGATCCAGGACTCTAACTACAGTCATCTATATGGGAGTCCGGTGATGTAACCATGATGCCATCTGCTGGTTCCTCAACCAAACTTTAATATGTGAACAAATCACTGTGGCACTACTGGTTGAAATCTGCTATGGGAAATGATATCAGCAAATGGAATTGGATCTTTGGGACATTGTTTTCTTAACTGTAAATAGCTACCTCAAAACTTTCCTCAAAGCTCTCAATTAGAAGAAGAAGAAACCAGTTTATCATTTCACTATCATGACATGTGACAGGTGAAACTAGCAATCAGGAAGCCTCAGCTTTGGATTCTGGTTGAGGTCTGGGTGGAATATGGAAAGAGCATTGCTCTTTTCTGGGCCCAGGAGATGGAACTTTACTACAGAACATTGACAAAATTAGCAGAATATTTCAACCACTTTCTGTACTCCTAACTCAGAAGTAAAGTTCATAGCTAGCTCTTTCCCTTTAGAATTTTATATTCTAGAAGCAGAGTAGGTTAAGGAGATCTACTATGAGCTAACTAGTTTATATTTATTATTTTTTTAAAATTGCTACAACACCCTATGATGATATTAGTATTGTCCCCATCTTATTTTTTTAATTTTTAATAGCCAGAGGGCATATGCATTTATAAGAGAGAGACACATACAGAAAGTGAGAGAAGGAAAGGGAGGAAGCATTTCTCAATGGTGTGTGGTCATGCCATAATCCCTTCTCCTCCACTTCTCCATTCTTTTGGGATCTGGGACACACACACACACGACTGGCATGGTTTCCAGGCCACCAGGGCCAGGATTCAAACCACATGGCTGGCCACGTGGGATCCAGCTTGTTCAACCACAAGGCCATGAGGCTGGCCTTAACCTGTTTTATAAATGAATAAAGACTGAAAGAGTTTAGATGACTTGCTCAAGCATTAAGTTGTAATTATCACAGTGGATGCTGGAGAGGGAAACAAGGGGACATTTAATTGTAAGATAAATTCTATAAATGATGACGTTTTAGGAAGAAAGTTTGAATTAGAGTAAGCACTTTCATTTTAAAAAAGCAACGAGGTCCATGTGTTTCTTTTGATTGAATAATTTTGGTTTGACAGTTTAGGTGTGATATAAATACATGGTAATGAGGCAACAGGACTGTTAGGATATTCTTCTTTCTGAATGAGAAGGGTGTGTCTACCTGCAGTTTCTCACTCCTCAAAGTGAATGTCATAACACATCAGCCATGTACATCGCATCAATGTACTATGTATTTATTTTCCCCCCACTTCTTAGTTCTGGATCTGCTTTGATGTGAAAGCATGATAATTTTAATCAATCAAAATAGTATTTCAAAATTTAGCAGCTCCATGACAAGCCATCAAAGTTTACAGTATGTACCTAACATCTAAGGTTAGACTATCCCCAAACTTCCCTCTTATTTCAAATACAGATAAGACACTGCATTTGGACTCATAAAACCCTAAACTTAACCCCAGCCTGAACACATAGCTGTGCATCTTGGGGAAAACTAATGATACCAATTTCCTGAGTTTTTGTTTTATTCATCTGTGATTTGAGGATAATACCTAAATCCCAGGAGTATTATCAGTATTAGTTGATAAAACAAGAAGAAAAAGTTTAGCACAATATAAGGCTAATAGTAGGTGGTAAATTTTTATAGTTTTTAATTAGTGTTTTTTATTATTATCACTCTTATGATGATGATTACTACTGTTCAACTGACTAAGAGAAAATGGCAGTGTGCATATGCAAAAGCTTCTTATAATTTCCCATCACCTCCCAAGCTATCCTGAATAATCCAGTGAACAGAATGGAAGAAAGGCGGGAGAAATAGCAAGTGCAGATAGATTGTAGTGAGTTGAAAATTGCGATGGTGAGAGGTTGCTGGTAAAATTGAACTGAACTTATTCTTTTGTTATTCTGACCAGAACTGAGGATTTTCAATTCCCTCTCCAACCTGAGAAACTTCTTCTCACTGGGAAACTTTACAGCCATATTTATAACAGTGGAGAGACAATTTTATTCTCAGGAATTCCTGTTAGAAAGGAAACTGCATTATTGAAGTTTTTTTTTTTTCTTTCCCCCCCTGGGAGCAGATGGTGAGACACTAAGGAAACCTGTTTGGGCTGAATTATTACGTGCAAGCCTTGGATGAAGCTGGCTTCTGGGGAGGGAGAAAAAGGGAAAAAACATCAAGAAAAGACAGAGGGAGGAAAAGAGAACCCATTGCACATGTAACATTAGGAATAATGATACCCCCCGTACACAATTGTCAGTCAACCTTCAGTTCATCTTCAGGAAAGCAAAGCAAAAATGAACAACGAAGAAGTACCTGGTGAGAGCAAAGGGACTGAGTACTTTTGAAATCAGCCCCTGTAATCCCTGGAAGCAGGTGGAAGAGAGGCAGGAGGAGGTACAAGGAGGTAAATTGTTCTCAGCCATTACAGGAGTAAGTTTAATACTCTTGGGCTACATAGTGAGAGTTTGGGCATGATTTAACAGGCTGTTTAGGAAAGTGGACTTTCTGGTAGCATTCATTCTTCAGCAATATTACTAAGGGCCTATGACAGGCCTAAAAGACTGACAGCTTCTCTGTGCCATTGCCCAGAATGCACAGGGAGAAAAGGGAGCGCAGGCCTTACTTCAAGGGGATGGCAGATACAAACAGACCATGCTAGAGCACAAGGAACACTACCCTTTTGAGTGCTTTCTTCACAAAGTCTCTGCAACTATTTTCCAGATTACAGAAGCACATATTCTAAAATCAACATGATGGGGTACCTTGTTACAGGATGACTTTTAAAGACTTTGACAAAAGGGGCTAAAAGATGGAGGATATATAGAAAGAGAAGTGGTACTGTTTCAGGCCGTTTTCCCTTCAGTTCAAGAGAACAAAGGGCATGAAAGGGCTCCCTGGCTATTACTTGCTCAACTCAGAGACAGGAAGACATGCTCTTTGTACTCTTTCCTATGGGGATGGGGGTAGGGAGCAATAATTGCTTTTTTTTTTTTTTTTTCCACTCTATCCCACTTATGATCCTCTTGTTTCATGAGTTCAGGGCAATTTTTAACCTTGCTACATGTCAGATTCTACTCAATAAAATAGATCTCAAAAGTGCACCTAAAAGGGTATTTCTGAAAATAAATACTCATTTTAAAATGAGCCAAATTTCCCTCATACTAGATCTTCTTAATAAGTAGCTATTAGTTTCAAATCTAAATGATTAAGATTTAGAAGGTGGTTAGATATATCTACAATCAGGAAGAGTTTTTGTCTTTAAAATCAAACTGGTTTAAATTCAGGTTAGGACTTCAACTTCAGCTTGGCAAGCTCCTTGCCCCCAAACAGCTAAGATAAATAGTTTTTAAGTACTATTGTATTAAGTAAACAAGATACTGGGTTTGAACTTGTTAACTTCGTGCTAAAGTAAATCATTCAGCCATAGGCGATGCCCTAGCTCATACGTGAGTGATAATGTCTGTTGGCCAGACTATGTCTTTGGAAGAGTCCAATAAAATCACATGGATCCATAGACTTTCATTTATAATAGAATGAAGTATTCTGTTTCATTTGACTTTATGAATGTAAAAAAAAAAATCACAAACCCAACTGACCTTCCCACAAACCTGTTCTTTCCCAACTCTTCCCATTTCTATCAGTGACATGAGCATTCATGGCACAAAAGTTAGGAGCTATCCTGATTCCTTTTACAGACTCCCTCATTCAAGTCGCTGACAACTATCAATAGATTGACTGGTCTACTTTGAAAAAAATAAGACTTATTTCTTAACACTTTTGCTACTACCAGCATAGTGAAAGCTACAATTATCCCTTGCTTAGATGACTGCAGAAGTCTCTAGTCACCTTCCTCTACAGTTGTTCACTAACTTGGGCCTTCTGTTTTCCACACAGTATCCAGAGCAGTCAGATCACCCAGCTTTACTGATGTTTTTCAAATTTGCCAGGTTTACTGAAATCCGCTAAGATTTTTCTCACCTTGAGCTATTTACCTGGGAATGTCTTTCTTCTGCCTGAAAAGCTCTTTCCCAGGTCTTTTGCACACCTTATTCTTTCACTAAGTTCAGCACTCCCATCAAGGTCCCACTTATCATCCTCTGCTCTTCCACTTATTTTTGGTTGTTCAAAGCCTCTCTCACTATCTGAAATGTTTATATATGTTCATTTGTGTGTGCTTTTGATTGCCTACTTTGTCAATATGTTTCATTCAGATGAGAACTTTACCCTATCCCTTATCCATAGCACTATCTTCAAAGCATACAATTTGTATTCAAGAAGCACTGGTTGAATAAATGACAGAGCTCTCCTTCCCTCTCTCTCTCCTTTTCAGTGCTTAAATAAATGACAGAGTGAGCCGTGTGTATGTATTTGGGTGTGTGTGGGGTGCACATGAATTGGAAGGTTTTAGCAGGCACTGGAAGATGAAATGCTTTGGGCAGGGGCCAGCAAGTAGCATAGAGGTTGAGCCGCTGGACTCTCACATGGTGGACCACAGTTCAAGTCCTAGCCTTGAGACTTGAAACTCACACTGGGCATGTGTGCATGCATGGCCAAAATCCTGAGAGGAGAATAGAGGAGAGGGGATTGCAATGTGGTCATCGCCTCTTGGTGGGGGGGGGGGGGGGTGAGCTTTCATTTTCTCTCTTGCTGTCTGTCTCTCCAACAAGTGCACATGACCTATAGCAAAAATCTCCTTCTCCCACACACAAAGAAATGCTTTGGGAAGACATGAAGTCATTCCAGCGGGTCAGTATCATTACTACTTAGGCAGCCATTGCATTATCATTATGCACAACTGGAATCAAAGATGTATGGCCAGGACAAAAGGACACAAATAACTATGGGCCAAACACTGCTACACACTTCCAAGTGCATTGTCTCATTCAGGTCTCACCCCAGTAAGACTGATATTCTTCTCATTTGGCCAAATGAAGAAATAGAGACTTGAAAAGTTTAAATTACCTGAAAAAGTTTATCTAAGAAAGGTGGTAGAGCTGGGATTTGAATCCAGGCTTTATCACTTCAACTGTGTTGATTTTCCCTTAAACTTACGGTTTCGATGTTAGTATTAAAGTTATGGAAGTTCAGTAGAAGGAAAGAGAAAAAGGTAAAGGGAGAATTAGAAGATACCCCAGCTTTAGAAACCTATCAAACCCCACTTATATTTGAATCCTCTTCTATTGCTCCAGCATATATTAAGTAGTCATTTCCTTGGGAATAGTTCTCAGGACCAGCAGTTAGCGTAGTAATGACTGTGTTGCAGGACTCCCATGTAGTTGAATACGGTTTAAGTCCTGGACCCAGTGGTTTAAACTCACGCCGGGCGGGTGTGCGTGTGTGCCCAAGATCCTGAGAGGAGAATGGAGGAGAAGGGATTGAGGTGTGGCCATTCCCCCTGGGGGGTGATTTCTCACTTTCTTTCTGTCTCTCTCTGTCTCTCTGGCAAGCACATGCGCCCTATAGCAAAAACCTCTCCCCAAAATAAAAAAAAAAAAGGAAATAGTTCTTCTCATTCAGCAAATAGCACATGCTTTCTTCACTCTTACTGAACTTGGTACATATGTGTAGTCCATGGATCTTATGATAACATTACTACTTTTGGCCTATAAAAACATCAGTTCAACATAATTCAACCTAACAGAGTAAATGTTCTTCAAGGCAAGCATTACATCTAATGTTCCTTTGCCTCTACTAGTTTCTGACTCATTAAATATTTGTGATTGATAATAACGGATGTCTAATTCCTTCATGTAAACAGATGGAAGGCAGACACAATGGCCTAAGTACCTCAGCACGATTACAGTGTTTTACAAATGTCACCAAGTTTCAGTATCTCTGCAAAGCATCACATCAATGGCCTCAAACTCCCTTTGTTTCCGTAGAGAATGTCACTCACTGAAGCTCCCAGCCAATGTATATATGAAGTAGACAATTAAGGCATTTATAACTTCCACTTACTATGTTACAGGCACTGTGCTGAGCATTTCATATATGTTATGGTGAGTATGACAATCCTGTGAGAAGGAAAAGTAATGTCCTCATTTATAGTGGAAGATACTAAGGCACTTAGTAGTTGAGCAAAATGACGAATCTTACCAGGCAGAGTAAGAATTAAAACCCAAGTCTGTCTGACACCGAGTCTGTATGTCGAATCACTCCAATATACTACATCAACTGCTCCAAAGCATCATCAAGTGCTTTGTTCACTCTAAGAAGTCGTCACTCAGGGTGTCATGGAAACGGACATCATCTACTACTTGTGCAATCTGGTGACCATGTCCTCACTGTGCCTAAAAGCAAAGAGCTGTATTTGCTCTGTTAAGGAAGCCAGGGACATCAGGATCTCTGGTTAAAAAAAAAAAGAGCCCCTTCCTATGGGATAGGCAAGTTTCTTAGCTCCTTTACAAAATACAACTGGGCAGGGCAGGGTAGGAACATCACAGAAAAACCTCACATTATCCTGAAAGGTCAATGAAAAAGGGGTGGCACTCTGAAAATGCTATCCTCAAAACTCAGAGAAAAAAATGCAAACCTCAATGATTATTCTAAGCTCTGTTTTTCACCCTCAAAATACTTACATACAGATACTCACAATATGAATCTGGTTAAACACAATGAACAACGACAATAAAAAATAAGTTTCTCCTGAGGTGAGTTATTGAGGGCATCTGTAGCTTCCGCTGAAGAGCTTAGGGGAGTCATTTTACTCTCAGGGATGGTTTACCTGTGGCTTTAGTCTTTTTTTTTTTTTTTTTTAACCTCAGAGCAAGCAAATGGACCAGGTGACCTCCCAAGCTTACCCCACATACCTTCAAGGTCTATGCTTAGATGAAAAATTAAAACAAAGATAGTTTATTTGAGCTTTTCACTGGCAACCATAAACAGTGCAATTTTCTCAAGACCCAGCAGATGCCAGGTGTTGCAGAATCCTTATTTTTAGGGACCAGCAGTTGGTATAATGGCTATGTCGCTGGACTCCCATGTAGTCGACCGTGGTTCGAGTCTTGGACTCGGTGGCTTGAACTCATGCCGAGCATGTGTGCGTGCATGCCCAAGATCCTGAGAGGAGAATGGAGGAGAAGGAATTGCAGCGTGGCCATCCTCCCTGGGGGGTGATTTCTCACTTTCTGTCTCTCTGTCTCTCTCTGTCTGTCTGGCAAGTGCATGTGCCCTACAGCAAAAACTTCTCAAAAAAAAAGAAAAGAATCCTTATTTTTAGAATGCTGAGTTGGTTGCTCATAAAAGGGATATAGAAAGAAAGATAACGTCAAGGGCACCTTCTACACAAAGGAATACAACTAAAGTATTGATTATGAAACCACAGGGACTATATAACTTCACTTGGGCCGACAATGGTCACCTCTCCCACCTCACAGGACTCCTATGGAGAACAGAATATTTTAGAGGGCAAAAAAATGAGGAATACATAAGATTCTCTTTCCTTCAAAGGAAGTCCTGGTAGATATTTGCCTTATTTTGTGGGGAATGAGCAATCATATTAATATATGAGTTTCATTATTCTGCTGAGTGGTCTTCCATTAACAAAATGATATTTGCTCCCCATCTTCTTTCACCTGCCTTTCATTTCCCACAAGGTTCCAGTTTTTTTTTGTTTTTTGTTTTTTTTTGGAGAGATTTTTCACTATAGGGCACGTGCGCTCGCCAGACAGACAGAGAGAGACAGAGAGATAGAAAGCGAGAAATCACCCCCCAGGGGGGATGGTCACGCTGCAATCCCTTCTCCTCCATTCTCCTCTCGGGATCTTGGGCACGCATGCACACGCGCCCGGCGTGAGTTTTAAGCCACCGGGTCTGGGACGCGAACCGCGGTCGACTACGTGGGAGTCCAGCGACATAGCCATTACGCTAACTGCTGGTTCCCAAGGTTCCAGTTTTCACCAAAATCGTATACCCCTTTTCACATCTATCTCCAAAACCCACACCTTGACTTTGAAAAATTCTCACCCTGGGTATTTGGATTGATTTCTTTTATTTTCTGCTTCTGTCGAGTCACTGGTAAAGGTGATAATGATAACACGGTAGGCTGTGGCTACAAATAACTCACCATCAATTTAATAGATTTTGGTTGAAAACACTCCTTCAGTCCTTTGCCCTAATCTATTGCTGAGAACACTCTCACGATATATGCCTTCTGAAATCCTGATATTGTCTAATATTTTAACATTAATCTCAAGAAGGGCAACAGGTAAAAAATAATGAAAAACATTTAAAGTCTCAGTCATAGAAACAGTGGCTAGATAAATTATGATACATTGGTTCAATGTAATGTATACTTTAATTGATTTAACAATTATTTATTGAATCTATGCATCATATCTTTTTTTTTTTTTTTTGGAGAGGTTTTTTTGCTATAGGGCGTGTGCACTTACCAGAGAGACAGAGAGAGGCAGAGAAAGAAAAAGCGAGAAATCACCCCCCCCGGGGGGGATGGTCACGCCGCAATCCCTTCTCCTCCATTCTTCTCTTGGGATCCTGGGCATGCACGCACATAGGCCCAGCATGAATTTAAGCCACTGGGTCCAGGACTTGAACCGCGGTCGGCTACATGGGAGTCCAGCGACATAGCCATTACGCTAACTGCTGGTCCAAATGCATCATATCTTGTTCACACTGCTAGGGCAGAGGTGAGGAAAATTATCACTAGGTAGAATTAGTCTAGTAGGTAGGAAAAGAAATGAAAAAATGTCCTGTAGTTAAATAAATGTTTTCATGAAGGTGAGAATAACATACTATGGGAAAATAGAGGGAAAAATTATTGTAAAATATTTGATATAATGTTAAGTGGAAAAAGAATAAATACAAGTTTATTAATCCTAAGTGTATATTATATATGCATATGAATAAGCATTAAAAGGCAATGAGGAAAAGCCAAATTGATGCACATTAAGGTGACAGATTTCTACTTGGTTTTCTGCTTCTTTCCTTTACTTTTTTTTAAATTTGTAATTATTTCTTTATATTCATGAGAGAAAGAAAGAGACATGAACACTCAGCCTGCAGGTCAGCTTGCAGGATCCCAGGCACCTCTGGTGCTCAGCATGTTTCAGGCTGACTGGGCCAGGGTTTTGAACCCTAGTCACTAGGAGGGATACATCTTTTCTTGAGCAGTGCATTACTGCAGTGGCCTAGAGCTGGCCTTCTTTCTCTGTTTTTGTAATAAATGAAAATTCAATGAAAGAACATTACCTAATTATAATAAATGGATCCTGAGTGAAGCATAACTTACTAAAACACATCTTGCCTAAATAAGAGGAGGCACAAAAGCAAACTCACAGGCCTCTTAATCACAGGTACACAAAACTGACAGGAATACCAATCTCTGTGCCACAGGAAAGGCCACATCAGAAAACCATGGGAATTATTTTTTTCCCGTATTAACTGGAATATGGTGTCATTAGACGAGAAGCCAACCAGAGAATCAATAATTCTCTGGATAAAAGGTATTAATCGCTTGAGTGTGATAAATGCAAAATATTTATTGATTGATATACTAAATTTACAGATGACATTAACATTTGCCTAATTTTCTAAAGTCAGGTAGGAGTAACATTTAAGCTATAATTTAATTTGAGGTTATTTCAATGTAATATATTTTAAATGATGTTCTCCTCTTTCCTTTGCCATTTAATAATGTGTCCTATGTTAAGAAATTAAAAAAAAAATGGATTTCTCCTCTTTCTTGGTAAATGTAGAATTTCGAGGCTGGATTATGAATAATTTTAGTATCATCAGAGATTTCCCATCAACAATAAAACCAATATTCACTCTGACCTCTATCAGTTCAAATCCTATTTATCATTAAAAGTCCATATTAAGACTCCTATTAACAAAAGCTCTTTTGTCAACAGCAAACCCTAAGTAGATGATATCCTCCCCTTTTGCTAATGCCCATTTCTTTAAGTATAGGTAAATAATTGATCACTTACTAGTGTATAAATATGTATATGTACTAGTTGTCACTACTTTATAATGGCAAATTCCTTGAAGGGAAGTAATCTTATATTTTACCACTTACTCCTAATACTTAGTGCATGACCAAAAATATATGAAGAGTTCAATGCATGCTTATTAAAAAGATTGATTTATTTTTTCACATACACTCATGCATACATTTTATTTTCAGCTTTAATTGACACAGGTTTTAAAGAACCTCCTGTGTAGAGTTCAAATTGAATTTCTGATCTCCAAAAGAATAATTTAATATTCACATAGACAACATTCAGCAAGATTCTTTGTAAAACCATCAGTTATTTCTGACATATAATGGCTCTTGCTGGTTTTACACTAAATTTAATCAAAGCCCAGGATTACTTTCTGCAACATCTATAACTGGGTAAAATGCACAGGCTACTCAAGGTCAGGGCTAATAATCTATATTTGCACCCACCTAGCAGATGTGAAATTCTTAAGATGTGCATGCACTTGTTAATTGAGGGTCAAGCTGTTCTCTGCATAATTCAGCAAAACTCCAGCTGAAATATTATATAAAGGCATTCATATTGAAGTAAAATTCCCCGGTCATTAAGCACTTTTAGATGTGATTCCTTCTGTCTAAAGAGGGGGAGAATCTGAGTCCAGATTCTGAACCTTGCTTGTAAAAGCTATGAGATCTTAGGCAGATCCCTACTCCTTGCTGAGCCTCAGACTCCTGCCTGTAACATTAGGTAGTTCTACTAACAGATCAGTGATTAGTTTCTCTGATCAGACCATAATTCTCTATTATCTATTTGAATCCTTAGAAGCAGTTTTTATTGCACTCTCACTATGTGTCATGCAGTTTACTTTTATGAGTTTGCACTGTGTATCAGGCTGAAAGTAGCCATCTTGGGTTTAGTTACAATGGCGCTATCTTTTCAAAAATGTGCTTACCTGTTGGCCTTGTCTGAAAACTACTGATAATTCCGTGGCTTGTTCTTTGAGACATAATTGCTAAAGTAAGTTGAAATTCATAGGGAACTTACACAGCTTAACCATAAAAAAAAAAAAATCCAATTAAGAAATGAGCATGTGAGCTGAATAGAGAACTCTACAAGGAAGACATATGAATGATATGAATGGACAAAAAGAATATGAAAAAATGTTCAATTTCTCTTATCAAAGGGAATTGCAAATCAAAACCACAGTGAGATACCACTTGACCCCAGTCAGGGTGACTAAGATTAAAAAAAACAGAATGAAAAGTGCTGGCAAGGCTGTAATAAAAAGGGAACCTTCCTATATTATTGGTGGGAATGTAAACTAGTACAACTACTGTGGAGAATATGAAGTTTGCTCAAAAACTTACAAATAGAATTACCATATGACCTACTCATTTCACTCCCGGGTACATACCCAAAGGAGAGGAAAATGCTTGGTCAGAAAAACACTTGCACGTCTGTGTTTATTGCAGCATTACTCACAATTGCTAAGACATGTAATCAACTCAAATGTCCAAGACAGATGAATGGATTGAAAAGTGTGGCACACATACACTATGGGATACTACTCGGCTATAAAAAATGAGACTCTGGCATTTGATAGAAAGTAGACAAATATGGAAGATTTACAAGCCAGATTATGAATGAGAAGCATTGTATGTTTAATATATTCCGAATGTCTGCACTCTATGGCAGAAACTGAAGGACTGAAGTATATAAAAGTAGGAGAGCAACTGTAGATACTAGAGACAGTATAGGTGGGGTGAACAATGGGAGAGGGAGGGAGGAAGTGATGTGGGTGGGGACAAAACATTTAATAAACACAAAAATGGTTAGTTACTTGTCGATGATAATGGACATGGTAATAGTCTTGACTGGGGCAAAGTGGAAGAGAGTGGAAGAGGAGAAGAGTGTAAAGAAGGAAATTTAGCAAAAAAAAAAAAAAAAAAAAATAGAGAGGTAAGACTTTGTGGAATGCAGAAATGATTACCTACCGACAATGATGTGTATAGCATTCCCAGCTGGACTAATCAGAAGCGTTTATCAAGCTGGGTAAATTCTCTTTACAATCTAAATGATGTATAGTGATTGAATGTATAAATAAATAATAATAAAAACATTTTTTAAAAACATAAAATTAAATAAATAATTTTAAAAATAAATAATGTTGACTGGACCAATATGCAGTGTATTCATGCTGGGAGAAAGAATAAATAAAATAATACTTTTTTTTTTTGAAAAGAACAAAAAACAGTCAAAACGAAAGACACTACTTTCATACACACATTTCCTGGGCACCAAGGAAGTCATTCATTACTTATTCCCAAATCATATTCAAATGTGTAGATTTACTAGGTATACATTCTGGGTTTTGTTTTTAGAATTATTTTATTTAATTTTATTTATTTCCTTTGACCAGAGAAGGTCAGAGTAAGAGAGAGAAAGAGAAAGGGAAAGTAAAAAAGCAAGCCACTACGTCCAGGACTCAAATTATGGTCAGCCATGTGGGAATCTAGCACCCTTAACCACCACACCACGTGCCACCCCTGGTATATGGATTTCTGAATCCATTCTTTCTGAATGGATTTCAGAAAGAAGATTCATCAAGCTCTTTTCTGAGACATACATCAATATATTTTAAAAATTATAATACATGATTTTTTTATAATAAACTTGATACCCACTGTGGTAACTTTTCTCCAAGATGACAGCCATTAATTCCTTTCTTTGGTGTACACTACGGTCATTCTTCACTTGAAAGGTAAGGTCTATCCCTCTCCCTTCTTGAATCTGGGCTTGCTGTGACCAACAGAATATAGGAAAAGTTGTGCCTTGTAACTTTGAGTCTAGGTCACATGAAGACTTTCCACTTCCACCTGCGCCCTTCGGAATGCTCACTTCACGGGAGGCCAGCTACTATGTAAAACATTAAATTGCTTTGAGAAAATTATAGTGTGGGGGAAGGTCAGGCTAGCCATGTGAAGAAGCTTCATGGAGAAATGCCTGATGGCCCTCAGTGGTTCGAGCCATCCCAGCCCAAGCAGCATCTGAGGAAGCCTTCTGGTGACTATAGCTTCACTACTGACTGCAGGTGTATTAAATACCTAAGTGAGTCCTGCCCAATTGAGGCCTACGAAGCCAGAGCAGGAGAGAAATGTCATCACCATCTACATTGTGGGGCAGTTTGTTATGTCATACTATGTAAGTTTTTTAAATACACCAAGTTTGGGAGCTCGCAGTAGATATTACTTTATTTCTCAAATGCCTTAGGTACTCAAGGTGGTCTAGAGAGTCAGCCCCAGAGTTCCCTCTTGCTTTTTTGTGCTGGTTAAAATCTTTGTTGGGAACTTTATGATCTGATAATTGGAAAAAAAAATCATGTTTATCATAAAAAATGATTGGAATAATAATAATAATGATTGGGGGAAACATAGGAAAGATATTGAATGTTGAAGCGGGGAGATTAATGTCTCTGTACTGACTGACATGCATGGCATTCCCTTTTGAAAAAGCAATGTAATACACTGTAAAGTTGTATGTAATTCAATGTAATAAAAAAATAGATAAAAAAAAAAAAAAAAAATCTTGGCAAAGAATTCAGGTACTCCTAGGCAGAATCAGAGGCAAAGATCGGTAGGGCTCAAACTCAAATGTACCTAGAAAAAGGAAGGTACGCTGGGCCTTAGACCTCAGACTCCAGGTTATTGCCCTTGAATGAAAATGAAAAAACAAACCTCCCCCAAATCCAAGACAAAAAAGCTAAATTGATTCCGAAAGGCCATAATCAGAAAGCATAAACCACATAAGCTAAAATTGAGGAATACTTGGAGGAAAGATTCTGGTCAAAAAGACAAAGGGAATTAACCCTATGCCTAACAGTTGGGGCAGCCAGATCTCATCTGGCTGGCTGCGCACTTTGAATCCTGGTCCTGGTGACTCAGAAAACACTCTGGGGGGACAGCAGTTAGCGTCATGGCTATGTCACTGAACTCCCATGTAGTCGACCGCGGTTCGAGTCCTGGACCTGGTGGCTTAAACTCCCGCTGGGCGCAAGTGCATGCGTGCCCAAGATCCTGAGAGGAGAATGGAGGAGAAGGGATTGCGGCATGGCCATCCCCCCTGGGGGATGATGTCTCGCTTTCTGTCTCTCTGTCTTTCTGGCGAGCGCACACTTCCTATAGCAAAAACCTCTTCAAAAAAAAAAGAAAGAAAAGAAAACATTCTGGGCACATGTGCATGCAAGCCCCAAATCCTGACAGGGTGGAGGAAGGAGTGTGCTTCCCACCCATCCCTTTATCTCCCTGTGTCTCTCTTTCCCTCTCTGGTGAACAGATGCACTTGCTAGAAAATAAAAAAAAGAAAATGATATAATGCTTCATATGCAGGTATAACTAGCCAGTTGACTGACAAACTGCACATTTGACTCCTCAAATGCCTACACTTTCATAATAATTTTTAATGCTGAGGGTCTATGTGTGTGTGTGTGTGTGTGTGTGTGTGTATTGCAGGCACACATGTTCATGAACGTCTTATGCAGGGAATGTGAGAAACCTTATATGAAGGATACTTACTGGGCTTTCTGCTCTGGAGGCAACATATTTATGAGTCACTTGTCTCCTCTGATGTGTCCCTGTCAAAGACTGCTACCTAGGTTTCTGGGGTGCCCTGCAGAAGGCTACCTTTGAACTGGTAGGGACGTCAGTGTACCTGGTAACATCTCTAAGCCCAGTAAAAGAGACTGTCCAAAGGAATGTCATAGATCTAGAGAGGTAGATGCTGACTTCTAGAACCTGGGGACTCTCATGTATGTTCTTTAACAGAGATATAATGGAAATGGAACATAATAGGGGCAAAACGGATTCTGAATAAAACTGTCCTCTCACTCAGTATCAGATTCTCAATACATGATGTCAAATAATTGTTGTTTTGGTACTTGAACATTCGAGGGGACTGGATTATTTTCTAAAACCTCTTTCTTGGATATGCAACAATGATGTGATATTGATTTTAGATACTTAACAGGATAAGCTCATTGAAAAGACCAGACACAAGTGAAAGAAAACCCAAACACCACACGTTCCCTAAAGAAATGCTACAGAAGGGGCTGTATTAAACATGAGAACAGCAGCAGCACCACTCAAATTACAGAACGGCATGATTCCAAAATCAGCTTGTAAGCATTTTGCGTAAATTGTGATATGTTTTTCCATGGCAACGTTATAAAGGGAGTTAGATTTACTGGGCAGCCTTCAGAAAACCAATTCATCGTATCATGAAGTCCAACAATGGTATTAATAGGCTTAATAGAAGGAGAAAAAAGAGAAAAAGAAAAAGAGAAGGAATATTGAGAGTTATTTTCCTTATGGCTCTTTGATTATTATCATTTAAACTCTGAGTTATTAGGGTTTGATTGAATTGTAAAGATATTGTAGAAAATTATTTCTTCAGATGCAGGACTTTTACATGGTTCTGTGCTTATCGAATAACCAACTTCATTTACTAGAATAAATTTCTGCTTTCCTAACACCTTATTCAATAAGACAAGCAAATATTGAGCACCGCCTGAATGCCTAATACTGTGCTATTGAAGCACAATAGCTCTGACACTTTGGGCTTTATGTTTTTTAGAAGATGGTCAATGTTTTGATTGAGTAATTAAGAAACCGAGTGAGTGAATTGGGTTTTATTGACTTGAACTTTTTTTAAATAGGGGAACTAGCATAACGTTGACGAATCTTTTTTATTTGTCAAGAAGCACACACAAAAGAAAACAATTGCACATATTTCCAAAATTATTCTTTACTATGGCTTGGTAAAAACTTTACCCAGATTCTCGGTTGGGAGCCACTGCACTGTGAAGTACCTAAAATTAATATAAAATATATTCCCATCTGACTAGTCTCCTTTTCCTGACATGTCAGCTTAATTTAGTTGAGCAATGACTAAAGCTGATATTTCTTTCAAGATAATTTCAAGTGACATTTATAAAATGATGCAGGTTAATTATTACATAGTGTTTCAGTCTTTCTTATTTATAGACATTATCTATTTGAAATCTATAGCCACAAATGTATTTTTATACATTTAAAAGAAATTTTTTATTTAAGAAATCACAGAATTACTTCTTCAAAGGAAATCACATTCAGAAAGACTAATACCTAAAATAGATCAAAGTGAACTGTTTTGATTGAAGCAGTAGGCTTGGTTCCCCTACCCTGTCTTCCCCAAGCCACAGTAGCCTCCAAGGCACTGCCACACAACCTCCAGGGATCCACAGAACAGTCTTGAACAGTTACTGATCTAACAGAATCATAGACTTGTCGAATTTCTAACTCAGAAAATATTTTAGAGACTTTCAGAAATTACAGAATAGCAGAGCAGGAAGGACCTTAGAGTTAGACTGGTTTACCATTCTCATTTCCCAGAAAAGAAAAATGAGGTCCAGAGTGACTACAGAATATTTTCTCAGTGTCCAGTTTGTTGCTACTTAGTGACAGACTTATGATTAGAAATCAGGATTCTCTTGTCTAAGTCTAATACTTTTCCTAGATTATGGCAATTCTCTTGGAGGCATGGTGTCCAGGGAAAATTATAGGACCATTTAAAAGAGGACTTATTGGAAGCAGAGGGAGTATCCAGCAGACAAGAGAAGGCAGAAGACAGAAAGAATAAAGAATGGATTAATGGGCACTAGCAGATGGGGTAGTGTTCACACCACTGGGCTCCCATGTGGCTGACGGTGGTTCAAGTCCTGGACCCAGGGGCTTAAATATCACACTGGGCATGTTTGCATGCATGTGTGCTGAAGATCCTGGAGGAGAATGAAGGAGAATGGCTTGGGGCATGGCCATCCCCTAGGGGATGATTTCTCACTATCCCTTTCACTGCCTTTGTCTCTATTTCTCCAATGAGCACACATGCCTTAAGACAAAAACCTCTTCTTTTGGAGAGGCTTTTGCTATAGGGCTTGTGCGCTCACCAGAAAGACAGAGAGAGAGATAGAAAGCGAGAAATCACCCCCCGGGGGGATGGCCACGCTGCAATCCCTTCTCCTCCATTCTCCTCTCGGGATCTTGGGCACGCACGCACATGCGCCCGGCGTGAGTTTAAACCACCTGTTCCGGGACTCGAACTGTGGTCAGATACATGGGAGCTCAGTGACATAGCCATTACGCTAACTGCTGGTCCTGGCTCTTTTAAAAAATAGACTAATGGAGCTTAACTAGTTTCTCCCAAATTCAAAATTCAGTGTAAAAGTATGTTTACAACTCCTGCAATGTTCTAAGACCAATCTAAGAGATGAGAAGAGTTATCCTAATCTTCATAATTGCTAAACTGAAAAAATATACGGATATATGAGAAAAACTTGCTTCACTATAATCCAAGATCATCTAAAAGTAAAGTGGAGACCACAATTTGACAATTATAAAAGCTGCCCTTTAGCAAAACTTTCATACACTTTGGGAGGGAGTACTTATTGCTTTGCAAGATACAGAGCTAATTTAGTGCATAGCTGACCCAATCAATCAATTAAATATTATGAAGCGAGCACCACCAGTATGAACCCATGAACATAAATAAGTCCTAGGTGCACATCATGCAGTCAGCTTTATCTCCCAATTTTGTCTGTGTCCATCCAGAACTCAATCAACACTCAACAGATATAAATTCTCTTTTACCTTCCCTCCATTTATTTTTCCTTCCCTTTCATATTTCAACTTGTGTGTGTCTGTGTAGGTGTGTGTGTGTGTGTGTGTGTGTAGGTGTGCCTGAATGTAAAACCATTAATTAAGTGGTATATCAAAATTTGTTCTAATCATTCTTGTTGTTGATGATAGAGTATAAATAAATACTGTTTTAAAACAAAGCCAATGTAGGGACCAGCAGGTGGCAAGATGGCCAAGGCACTGCACTCCCGCACAGCCAACCATGGTTTGTTCTGGACCTAATGGCTTGGTTTTTCACTTTCCCCTTCTTTCCCTGTCTTTCTCTGGTGAGCAAACATGCCCAATGCCAAGTTATAAAAAACAAACAAACAAACAAAAAAACAGTAATAGTAATAAAGAAAATCATTATAAATAAATAATTCTTTAAAAAAACAAAGTCAATGTTTATGGAGAGATGTAAGGGCGTGAAAACTAGTCATTTTGACTGAGGCCAGGTTTCTCTCTTTTGAACACCACTGTGCACCAACGCTGAGAAAATGCAAACGTCGTTGTTTTGAGAGTATTTTTAAAAATTAGCTATTTTAAAAAGTGGTGAATTTGAACCCATCAAATAGATAATGTAACTCAAAAGTAACATTTTAGTTTTCTTTTTAAGAACAATGCAATAAGGTCAGCCCATGGTTGGTGGCAGTGAAGGGAGCCGGACTTCTCATGGCCAATCAAATGGTTTGAGTCCCAGACCTGGTAGCTTAAAAAATATGCTGAGCACATGTGCACATGTACTCCAAATTCTGAAAAAATAGAGAAATAGAAAAAAAGGGATTTGCCATGTGACCATTCCTAATGGAGAGTGCTTTCTCTTCCTCCTCCCCCGCACCTCTCTCTGGTGAACACATGCTCTGAGACATTTAAAAAATAAAAAAGAACATTAAATTAAGTCTTCAGTATGAGAAATCCAACTTGTATAATAGCTGTCTTGGAACATCTAAATCATTAGCTCATTAATCTAGCTTTTTTTTTTTTTGAGAGGTTTTCGTTATAGTGCGCATGCGCTCGACAGACAGACAGAGAGACATAGAGACAGAAAGCGAGAAATCACCCCCCAGGGGGGATGGCCACGCCACAATCCCTTCTCCTCCATTCTCCTCTCGGGATCTTGGGCACGCATGCACACGCGCCCAGCGTGAGTTTTAAGCCACTCGGTCCGGGATGCGAACCGCGGTCGACTACATGGGAGTCCAGCGACATAGCCATTACGCTAACTGCTGGTTCCCTAATCTAGCTTTTTGACAGTGCCTTTTCTTCTCTTACATTTTTGTTTTTGCTATGGGGTGCATACACTCACCAGAGGGAGAGAGAGAAATGACTCCCTGGGGGGAGATGGCCATGTCACAATCCCTTCTTCGTTCTCCTCTAGGGATTTTGGACACACATGTACAAGTGACTCAAGTAATTCTTTTTCTTTTCTTCTTTTTAAAATATTTAATCATTGTTCATCTTGATAGTGTACAACATGGTTTTACCCAGCATGAATACAGGGCATGTTAGTCAAGTCAAAGACATTACCAAATACATTAGCATTAGCAGATAACTTCTCATTTTTGTGTCAATTAAATGTGTTGTTTATTTCCCTCTAGTGATTTTCAAACTACTGGATCTGAAACTTGAACTGTACAATTGGCCATGTGGGATCCAGTGCTTTAACCTCCATATCACCTGCTGGCCCAACAGTTCGTCTTTTAAAAATGAAAAATTTACCTCATCCTCTCTACAGAAATGAATCACTTATAGTGAATTCTTGAATACTTTATATTATCCTTATACAGTTTAATTTAAAATACTGGGCACAATAAAGTATACTATTTTAATGAAACAGACTTTAAAATAGACAATAGATTATTAGTTCCTTAAAAGTAGGGATAATTTTTCCTAACAGCTTGTATCACAGTGTTGTACAAATAATATTTTCTCACATTGAATTGCATTGCTCTTAGCTTCAAAATAATCAGTTACCAGGAGGACCTATCACCCTACTAAATCCAAGCAGTGTGTAACCTAGGACCTGAAACTTATTAGATTGAGTCATTTAGGATATTTGTCACTCAACTATGTTGATAGAATATATATTAGGAATCTGGGGTCCAGCAGGTAGCGTGGTGGTTAAGGCATTGGACATTCCCACATGGCTGACCACGGTTCAAGTCCTGAACCTGGTAGCTTGCTATCTCACTTTCCTCTCTCTCTCTCTGTGTGTCTCTCTCTGGTCAAATTATAATGAATGAATGAATGAATGAATGAATAAATAGAATCTAAAAAGCTATAACTTTGAGTAATTTTGCAATTTCAATCATTGATTAAGTCAATTAACTGATTTCTGAATATAAGATTTAGAACATATGGCCTTTTATATTCTGTCATTTTTATTTTGAATTCACTTTGAGTTTATATGCATTCATTTACTGTATGAAAAGCATGCCTTACATAAAATCCAACTCAGAAAAGAATTCCTGATTAGATCTGGTGCCTCTGCTATATTCTCTGAAAACCCACACCCTCCTAAAAACTATCTTAGTCTATCATGATATGTCTCTGTGGCTATGTGATTAACACGCATCTCCCTCAGAATCTGTAAAGACCATGAGAGCAAATTCCAGATCTGTTTGTGTCCTATTTAATCTTCAGACTCTGGCAAACTCTCTGGCCCAGAGTGGGTACTCAACAAAAGCAGCTGAACAAATTAATGAAGTCCAAGAGCAAGCAGAATTTGAATTGTATTTTGAAGATGGGTGGGAGAGTCAATTTAGCAGGATGAAAAATGGACAGCAAATCGGATAGTGTGAAATGGGGGTATGCGTGGAGGAGAAATACTGGGGAAGATCCTTGAGAGATTACACTGAATACAGAAGGAATCTTTGTTTTAGTAGCAGATATGTGTACAACAGGATCTTTTTGCTGAAATACGTTTGTGCTTTTATCTGACTTGATTTTCAGAACCAACAAGAAGCCAGTCATGGATATGAAAGGCTGTTTTGAGACACGGGCAGCTAGAGCACCCTTGTTACACAAGAGGAAATTTCCACGATACATTTAATTAGACAGTGGCTCTGCAAGTGTCACGTTACTGTTGTTCCCTTCCCCTGGAAAAAGGAAAAAAAAAAAGTTAAAGTTTTCCCAATAGCACATGACTCTCAACTGGGTAAACATTTCCTCCCTCAAGGGTATCATTAGCTGAGGCTATATGAATTCCATGATCCTCAGTCAAATATTCACATCAGGAATTTTCATCTATTCTGGAATGTTCTGTGCCCACCATGGATATTTTTATTAGTTTAGAACATGAGTAGCTGTTTTAGGCATAGGCAATTTGGTTAGCACATTCATTACCCTGGTCGGGTGTGGGG
The DNA here is from genome assembly GCA_026018925.1 of Tupaia tana. NCBI lineage: Eukaryota > Metazoa > Chordata > Mammalia > Scandentia > Tupaiidae > Tupaia > Tupaia tana. The sequence goes on from JAKSZU010000013.1 coordinate 60,635,076, forward strand.
AATAGTCATGTCTATGCTTTCCAAATCCTCTGAGGTGATTCCAGAACAAATAAAATAGCATTAACGAAACAAAACAAAACAAAACAAACAAACAAAAACCCACCACTGAGCTCTGGAGTGTATTTAAGGAGAGGAAATGAGACAGGTGAGAGCACATGGATACAGACCATGTTTTCTCAGCTATAAATTCTTCCTTCTGCACTTTGAACACCTCTGGACATTCTAGCCATCAGAATTGTGAGGCAAAATAAATGGTTTTCTTTGTATATCAGATATTCCTGTTGCCATTACAAAACTGAACTAAGACAATATCTAATTCTCCACACATTTCAAGCCGTTGATGTCCAATGTCCCAGATTGGTATATTTATTCTGCTTGGAGAAAGTTCAATTTTCTTTTCTTTCTTTTCTTTTTCTTTTCCTTTTTTAGCTTTGTTTGAAGAATGTGGCTGTTCCCATGTGTCCTGTTGGGTTGTAGGCCTGTTTATTTTGAGTGTGTTATGTTTGGGTGATTTCTGAGATTTATTTCAGCTGCTAAGGGAAGTGAAAATGACAGCAAGTTTGGATGTATTTTTAATATAAAATATTTTATTTTGATCGCAGCTTTGACAGAAATGCATTTTGCAAATCCTTGCTCTCCAGGGCAGCCAAGCCAGAGAAGTGGGAGGAAAAATAAATATATAAGAAAGGATTAAAAAATGCATAGATGACCTTATCATTTTGAGATAGTCAACCTGGCTTCGTATGCTTTCTTTGTCTGGTTTCTATGAAAGCCATTAATGGATTCAGTGGCCTGCACTTCCTGCCTATCTTCCTAGAGATGTAAACCCTGGTGGCATCAGAATCATATGAATAGGCCTGTATGTACTGATAAGCAATTATCACTGGGGTAAAAGGCAGAACGATAAGGTCTGGGCCTATCACAGGGCAGAGACATTACGATTTATTTTCAGTGTTATCAGAAAGCTTTGCTACCCATGCAAAGCTCCTTCTGGGAGAAAAAAAGGAAAAGCAGAAGGGGAGATTATATTTCTTGCAAGCACTTATCAATCAAAACGAGAAACTCTGAATGCAAAATTGAACCACAATCACAAATTCAATTTTAAATGGAGAGAAAATCCATGGACTATATGGGCCTTCTGAGGATTAATATAAAGAAATCCTTACCCAAGATTAAAAAAAAAAAAAAAAGAAAGAAAGAAGGAAAAAAAAAGAAAACTTTAGCAGAGATCAAAATAGAGAGGAGCTAAGAGAAGGAAGCAGAAGGAAGAATCAGGGAAACTGTGTTTACAAATGATTTGGGATTGAAATAATTTATTTAGCTTGTACTCAGCCATTGGGAACAAGATGGGAAATTTATAGAATTGTATAAAATGACTTACTTTAAAATGAGACTATAAAAAAATAGAACACAGCACAACTAAAGAGATGCAGAAGCTGTTTTTCTTTCTTTTTTTTTTTTTTAGAAAAACCCAAGTTCCAGAAAATGCAATTTTAATAATGAACTTCATGGTAATGCATATGAATTCCAAACAAACTCTTTTAACCACAGTTCATTTTGTTCCAATAGGACTACAATGATCTCTCAAAGAAAGAAGAAAACTATTAGGAACACTTCCCACCATATGTTCTTTCTTAAGGCATCTTCGCTGAAATGAAAATGTCAAGGAATCTTCGAGTTCCAGAACTATCTAGCAGACCAAGGATCACTTACAAGGATTTATCTTACTGAGTTATTGGAAAAATCATGACACATTTTTGCATAGAAAAATGTAGAAAAAACACATCAAGGACTTTTCCAACAACCCAGTATATTGACTTCTATGGTTCTATGACTCAGAAATGCTTTTCACTAAAACTAACAGCAATTCCCAACAAATACTTGTGACTGCAAATTTAGGGATCAGCTAACCCCCAAACTGAGCTAGTTTCATTCATTTACTCATTAATTCATGCAACAGTCATTTACTGAATATCTAAGACATGGAAAAGCTGGGGATACTGAAGTGACCAAACAGACAAAGCACCAAAACCCTCCTCTGACTTGTGATATTCAAATGTCTGATTTCCCCAGGTTTGCTAGTCTATAAATTCTTTGTTTAAAGCCAAGAACTCCTTTGTAAAACAAAATAACTTTTGAAGCCTAGACTAACAGACTTGTATCAGCAGAAAGGAGCTCAGAGGCAGATCATCTAGCCCCACACCACCCTACCCCCCCAAAAGAAAAAAAAGTAAAATTTAGAATCACTTCCGCAAGGCCTCATGTGTTACCAAAAGGTCTAAAACCCAGGAAATAATGTTATGTACAATAACAACAGAAACCTAAGAGAATTTCTTATAGAAGAATTGAAAATGATTACAAGATAGAAGGGGAGAACGGGAAGGCAAAAGACAGAGCCACGAAAGACACAGACTGAGAAATCTTCTAGGAACAAGAAAGGCTTCGGATCACTACTCTAAAAAATGAGCAGGAAACCTGACAGTAACAATGCCATTTTAATGATTTTCTCTGCATAATAATAACCTCACTCATCTTTCTTTCTTTTTTTTTTTTTTTTCTTTTTTTGGAGAGGTTTTTGCTATAGGGCGCATGTGCTTGCCAGACAGACAGAGAGACAGAAAGCGAGAAATCACCTCCCAGGGGGGATGGCCACACCACAATCCCTTCTCCTCCATTCTCCTCTCGGGATCTTGGGCACGCATGCACACGCGCCTGGCGTGAGTTTAAGCCACCGGGTCCGGGACTCAAACCGCAGTCGACTACATCGGAGTCCAGCGACATAGTCATTACGCTAACTGCTGGTCCCACTCATCTTTATTTCTCAAGTGCTAAAATAGTTCTACTGAGAGTTAAAATGAAATGCCCCCAGTGGACCCTCTCTCAGTCACTAGAGTCACTATTTCTTACTAATAGAACAAAATGTTGGAGAAAACATAAAGGAATTTTTTCTGTCATTTTTTACAGCTAATTCCAAGAAATGAACTTATGAACCTATTAAAAATTTATACAACTGAAACCGTCATTCCTGAGAGCTGCAGAACAACCTATAGTTTCTAAGAAGTTTTATCATGTTTTCTTTTTCTTTTTTTTTTTGAGAGGTTTTTGCTATAGGGCGTGTGTGCTCGCCAGACAGAGAGAGACAGAGAGACAGAAAGTGAGAAATCACCCCCAGAGGGGATGGCCACACCGCAATCCCTTCTCCTCCATTCTCCTCTCAGGATCTTGGGCACGCACGCACACGAGCCCGGCGTGAGTTTTAAGCCACCGGGTCCGGGACGCAAACCGCAGTCAACTACATGGGAGTCCAGCGACATAGCCATTACGCTAACTGCTGGTCCCATCATGTTTTCTTTTCCTAACGACTGTCTAGCTATTGGATGGGCAATGACACCAGTTTTTAAACTATGAGTGAGAACACAAGTAATTTGGTCAAATACACAAAAGAAATCAAGATTCTACACTAGGTTTTTCTGGCTCCTGGTTTAGTTTTCTATTTTATCAGAGGGGCCACTCACAAATAGCCTAATGTCCAAATACTTGAGTACTTTTCCTCTGCTTATGATAACATTCATGTAGCGCCTTCCACAGGTCTTGGACACTGCACATGCTTGATGCAGGTTGAAATCAGCGGCTTTTGTTATATCTCCTAAAAAGCTCCCATCTTATAACATCTGTCAGCAGAATCCCTCTGCCCTACACTCTCAGGAATAATCTGCCAAAGTGGGAAGGGTTGATATGAAAAGTGACAAAGAAGAAACTCAACAAAGATTATTTGATTGAATTGCAAACTAATAAAAAAATATTAAAGTCTAATCTAATTCTCTTATGATGTTTCTCTCAGCCTTCTGGTATTATTCCTCTATGAAATAACCTTTGCATTCTTGGGAAATATACATTTATGTACCTATTTTATACATATAATATGAATAATATGTAAAATAAATCATATAACCTCTGCAAGTATAGCCAGGAAGGCACTGATATAGCCTCCCCAAATCATAGGGAATAAACAAAAGTTAAGTTCACTTTTATGATTTCTATTCAACATTGTTCTAAAAATTGGATTCAAGGCAGTTAGAGGTAATACCAAGCTTTTTTTTTTTAAAAAAAAAAAAAAAAAAAAAAAGGTTTTTGCTTTAGAGCACGTGCATTCACTAGAGAGAGACAGATGCAGTAAGAGAGAAAGTGAAAAGTCACCCCCTGGAGGGATGGCCATGCCACCATCCCTTCTCCTGCATTTTCTCCTAGGATCTCGGGCACACATGCACACGCTGCCAAAATGAGTTTTAGGCCACCAAGTCTGGGACTTGAACCATGGTATGCCATGTGGGAGTCCAGCAAGGTGCCTGCTATGCCATCTGCTGGATCCAGAGATAATACCAAGCTTCTTAAAGATGGGCACAATACCATGTGGGATACTCTTACACATATTATTAGAAGATTAAGTAATAATTTCTTCTTCTAGGGCCCCATGGAACTTGGTGGTCTTTTGTATCAATACAACCCACTCCTCTTTTTCTGCCCCCTAAGGGAGGTGGTTTAAAACCTCACAAAAGGGAGTCAGACTCTTCTTACCACAGTACAAAATAAGGCACATTTCCTTATCTGACTTCTTTTGCCCACTCTAGTGTAGTGCCTGGGAAAGAGTGGAGGGAAAGGGGAATTTTGAGATGCGTGCTTAAGTTTATGTAAATATGAGTTCACGCACGGGAGGATAGGAAGGTGGAGAGGAGTTGGCCTCATGTTGGCTGTGATGCCTTCCCCACTACTGAAAGAATAGAGTTATAAAAATGCTGGCTTACCTTGCCTTTTTTGCATGTTACTTAAAGGGTTATAGTTTCTTCATGATTTACTGCCCAAATATAAGTAGATAAAAAGGAGAACTTTGTTAAGGTTCTAGCCTTCTCCATTTACGTTACCACAGTCCCATCAAAGGCAGTGAGGGGCGTGTGATGCTGAGCACGTACTGGCACACAGTTTAGCCTAACTTCATTTCCTGAGAGAATCTTTTCAAAGCACCAGCCAGTCCCATTGTCACCTTCACCTCTATTTGGAACACCTCCACACTACCTGCCACCTGCTGAGACACTTTACTCCACAGCCTTTCTTCCAGACCAGTTCAGAGTTATTTTAATGGTGTCTGCAGCTTTCCCAAGATGATTATTTATCAATAGCTGCTACCTCCCTGGGCAACACCCAGTTATATACCCTAAGGACCCTATTTTCTTTTCACGCCTATTACGATATTGCCATTCAAAACTTGTCAATCCTAAATTAACTATTAAAAGAAACACCATCTGGGAACAGCAGTTGGCATAATGGCTATATCACTGGACTCCCATGTAGTCAACTGTGGTTCGAGTCCCAGACCTGCTGGCTTAAACTCACGTGTGCCTGCCCAACATTTTGAGAGGAGAATGGAGAAGGGATTGTGGCAGGGTCATCCCCTTGGGGGATGGTTTATTGCTTTCTGTCTGTCTCTGTCTTTCTGGAGAGTGCACATGCCCTATAGCAAAAACTTTTAAAACAAAACAAAACAAAACAACATCTCCTCTGGGTTCCTGCTGTTTTTCTGTAGTTCTTAGTCTTTGCACAGATCATTTGTAGGGCTTATTAAAATACTGGTTACCGAGTCCATCCTGATCCTAATTGCATAATTATGTAAGGGAGACCACCTGATAATTTTCTTTTCTTCTTCTTTTTTTTTTTTTTTTTTTTTTTAAGAGAGATTTTTTGCTATAGGGCATGTGCACTAAGAGAGACAGAAAGCAAGAAATCACCCCAGGGGGGATAGCCATGCTGCAATCCCTTCTCCTCCATTCTCCTCTTGGTATTTTGGACACACATATACACATGTGCACACATCCGATGTGAGTTTTAAACCACCAGGTCTGGGACTCAAGCCACAGTCGACTACATGGGAGTCCAGCGATGTAATCATTATGCCATCTGTTGGCCCCAATTATTTGCTTTTCTTAAACAAACAAACAACTTGATTTCTTGAGAAAGAAGGAGCAGGCACACCCAACAAGGTTTTCCCACCTACCACCTGAGCAGCCAGCCCAGATCATAGGATATGTGCAGATAATACCCAGATGGGTCCAACATCACAGAGCATTGAATTACCATGTGCCACCACTTATGGCCTGAGAATTTGCTTTTCTAACAAGTTTTCCAGTTAATGCTAATGTTGCTAGTCTATGGTTAATGTGTTGAGAACTATTGCTTCACAAATTTAAAGCTATAAAAATGTTACAATTATGTTTCAATTTAGGATACTTTGTACTTCTTTCTTTCTTTCTTTTTTTTTAATTTTTTTTGGAGAGGTTTTTGCTATAGGGCGCCTGTGCTCGCCAGACAGACAGAGAGAGACAGAGAGATAGAAAGCAGGAAATCACCCCCCAGGGGGGATGGCCACGCCGCAATCCCTTCTCCTCCATTCTCCTCTCAGGATCTTGGGCACGCACGCACACGCGCCCGGCGTGAGTTTAAGCCACCGGGTCCGGGACTCGAACCGCGGTCGACTACGTGGGAGTCCAGCGACATAGCCATTACGCTAACTGCTGGTCCCTGTACTTCTTTCTAAACACTGGGTCTCTAGTTACAATCATGTTTTTAGGGGTGGTAACCTTTTTTTTTTTTTTTTAATAATTTCCTGTAGGGTGCATTCACTTGCCAGAGAGAAAGAGAGAGGGGGGGAGAGATAAAAGGAGGGATGGAAGGACGGGGAGAGACAGGGAGGAAGGGGGAAAGAGAAAAATCACTCCTTGGGGGAATGACCATTTCACAATACCTTCTCCTCCATCCTCCTCTCAGGATTTTGGATACTCACTCACAAGTGCCTGGTACGTTTTTTAAGCCACTGGGTCCAGACAGGAACTTGGCAGTCAACCAAATGGGATCCATCTACCTTAAATATGTCACCAGATGGCCCCAGGAAAGTGGTAACTTTAACTTTTCATTTTTATTCTCCCTTTTTCTCCCGACCCTCAGCTGAGTCATAAAGATCTCATGTTCTTGGGACCAGCAGTTGGTGTAATGGCTCTGTCTCTGGACTCCCATGAAGTTGACTGCAGTTCTAGTCCCAGACCTGGTGCCTTAAACTCACACTGGGCATGTGTACATGAGTGCCCAAGATCCCAAGAGGAGAATGGAGGCGAAGGGATTACAGCGTGGCCATCCCCCTTGGAGGGTGATTTAAACTTTCTGTCGCTCTGTCTCTCTGTCTTTCTGGTGAGCACACATGCCCTACAGCAAAAACCTTCCCAATAAATAAATAAATAAAATAAAAATAAGTAAATAAATAAATAAACAAATATCTCATGTTCCAAACCACTGAAATACTTGAAGGTACTTTAAAAAGTTCATGGAAAGAGTTGGCTTCAGTGTAGTGAGTATACAGTGTGCAAAAGCAGCTGAATCTCACATGACTCATTGCAGTTCAAATTCAACCCCTTGCGGCTTTAAAACTGTGTCATGAACATGTGCACATACCCATGATCCCTACATAATGGAGAAGTGGAGGAGAAAAGAATTGTGATATGAGGGGGCCCTGTTGTAGGGCTGTCCCTCAGGTACACATGTGCCCTCTGACCTCCCAAAAAATATTCATTGAAAAATAGAATTAAAGTACAAGCTTATTTTAGTAAAACAATAATTTTGAAATCCATGCACAGTTTTTCATAATATGCATTTCTCCAGGACCTCACACAATAAACATGGTGTGAGAAAGCCCCAAGGGAAAACCTCCTCGCCCTCAGGGAAGGCGCTATCATTTTTAAACTATCTATAGTATGGCCACGCCTCTAGCCTAGTCATTAAGGAATAAAGCAATCAGTGATTTAAACATCCTGCAAACGTCTGGCTTGATGTTTTATATATACCTGTCCATGGGGGCATAAAGAAGAAAGAGGGTGTGAGTAGCTTGAGCTTGAGCCTCCTAATGTCTTCACTGCTTTTCTATTTTGAAACCTGTGCTTTCTTTATGGCAGGTTCCTAGCTTGCTAAGAGGAGGCAGAAATTTCTCACGAAAAATGGATTTCTGATTATTTTTTTATGCACCAGACATTCACCTTGGAGCTGGAAATCAAGTTGAAATGTATTTCTTACCTTTACCCTCTTTGCACAACAGACTGGGAGATGATAGGGTTTTAACTAGTGGTCAGAGTGTTAGGTGAAAAGATACTGCTAGCTAAAGAGTGGGCTTTCATGTCCTCTACTTTCAATGCTTTCTTTGGTTCCTAGAAAGAACTGAAACTAGCTACACTGCACAGGGGAAGAGGTATGTGCTGTCATACTCTGCTTGGGTATTTCTATAGGGCAGTCCTGCGGCCTTGCCATTTCACAAGCACATGTTGTCAATCACATTTCTACCACGGAAATGCACAGCCTTTTCGCTACCACTGTGTAAGATATGGTGACCACCCAGAAATCATGGCAAGTTCATCTACAGGCCGTATTAAATCATGCTTAGAAACACAAGAACACAGTTGGTGTGCTTGAGCATTTGGAAAATTAAATTATTCTTTAGAATTCGCCTACTGAGCTAGAAGAAAATAAAGAACATTTACCAAAGGGGAAGAAAAATGACAAAAATTCCTATGACTAATGGTTTTTAATTATAATTGCATAATAGTCTCTTGATATAAGTGCTATTCATTGTTTTGAGAATTTCTGCCACTGATCCATTAGACCCCTCCATACATATGCAAGTACTTAGACTGGAAAATAGAATATAAGACTATTATCTAACTTATAACTCCACTCAAGTGCTTTGAATTAGATCAATTCAGTGCCACTCTTAACCATTTTACTATTAGCCAATGCTGGAAATATAAGAAATGACAAGCAGCTTCCAACTTATATGCTAGATGATGGTTTATACAGGGATAACAAAGAGATAAAATATAACAAAGGTAAGCTTTGGATGCTAATAATATTTTATCTTTAAAATTTCCTGATGATTATCAATAGTGCTGCAATTATCTATTGGTTTTAATGTGAACTCAAGTTTTGATTTCTCTAGGATAAAGTTGGGTTGTTAGGTAGCATGCTAATAATGTCAGAATGGTCTACCTGAGATAATTCTGTCTGTGATGGTGGTTATAAAGATCTAGGTATGTGTTAATACTCATAGGACCATACACCGATAAGTGAATACTACTGTATGCAAATGAAAAAAAAATTAGTAAGTGACAATTTAAGAAATTCTTCAGATTGGGGCCAGCAGTTAGCATAATGGCTATGTCGCTGGACTGCCACGTAGTCGACTGCGGTTCGAGTCCTGGACCCGGTGGCCTAAACTTACACCGGGCGCATGTGTGTGTGTGTGCCCAAGATCCCAAGAGGAGAATGGAGGAGAAGGGATTTCAGCGTGGCCATCCCCCCTGGGGGGGTGATATCTCACTTTCTGTCTCTCTATCTCTCTCTGTCTGGTGAGCGTATACGCCCTATAGCAAAAAAAAAAAAAAAAAAAAAAAAAAAAAAGAAATTCTTCAGATGAACTCTAGATTTATAAATTGCATTAATTTAATCAAAATGATTGCACAGAACATCAAGAAATCTCTAATACTTCAAAAAACTAAAGTTTATAAACAGAATGTAGTGAGCAAAACCCAAATAGTTCCTGAAATAGGCAATAACTTCCAACAGATAATGTTAAATTCTGGAACACCTATAAAGTCTTTGACCCAAATGCAGCTGATTTCTCCATGTAACTATTTCACAAAATGAAAATATGGGGGATATTCACAAATTTCTTAGGGAAGTATATATTATGAAAAACATACGCACAGATATCAATTTTTTTTTTTTGCACCAAAACAAACTTGTATTTTAAATCAATTTTCTACAGACTTTTTGAAGTGTTGTCATATATTGGTGGGAACTCATCCTTGGATGGGAGCTGATAAGAAGTTCCTCTTATAGAAACTTAGTAATTTTATTATCTTATTTTCCCATCAAGTTTTAGCCAAAGTATGTTTTATACTAAGAATTTCTGGTACATTTGAGAAGAGATTACATTTCTGTACATAGAACTCACATAGAATTTTGTTCAGCTTGCCAACGGAAAAATTATTAAAATTTTAATGTATAGGACACATACATAATAGGAAAATAAATTATTGAAAATTGTTAATTACATAAGAATTTTTACTATCAAATCCATAAATGGTAAATCAGGGAAAGAATTTTGAGGTCCCTGTTTAAATAAGAAGAGTGGATCATTGATCTTTTTTCTGAATTTAAATTCTTGGTATTTCAGATTATCTGGCAAAATTAAATAGCATTATTGAAGATGCTGACAATTTTCAAAGCCTTTATATTGGGAAATTAATATTATACTCAGAGATTACAGCACGAGAGGGCAAGATGACAAAGAAAGAAGTTTTGCTTTTAATAAACAGAATGTACATTTAGGGAAATAGCAAAAATGACAAAACTGGAGTTTATCTTTGTTCCAACTTAGACAAATGTGGAAATGAGAGACGAGGTATGAAGAAATCTTAAGAATTCTGATTATTTTTTTATTATTTAACAAATATATTTTGGAAACAGCTATGCACCATGAACTGTGCTGTTTTGGATTCAGTGACAAGCAAAAGAGAGTTGGACTGAGTTCACAGGAAGTCAAAATAATCACACAAGTATTTCATTAGAAACAGTGCAAACAACTATAAGGGAAGAATAAAAGGGACCAGGAAAAGATACATCAGGGATATATTAAAGGAATGTATCTCTTCTAAAATTCAAAGAAGTCTTCCTTAGGGAAGTGGCATTTGATCTTATTTTTAGGAACAATGACCTCTATTTCTTGATTTCAATTTCCGCTTTCCTCTGTACTCTGGGTAATATCTATGAATAGTAATCTCAGGGTAATTATTTTAGGTTCCAGCTGGAACCTAAAATTACATTTGGACCTGACAGTAAATACAATGCCAGGATTTGGGGGCCACTCTGGCCAGAGGGTGGGCATTATCCCTAGTGGGCATTATCACTGCAGATGTAGTTCTCACCACTACCAAGTATGTACTCCCGACCATCTGAGGGACAACGTGAGTTGCAAATCCTTTGATCCTCCAGACTACTTTGATGCCCTATACTAAAGGTTTACTTCTTACATCTGTTCTCTGAAAACAGGAAGGAGAACATCATCTGTATTTGACAAACACGCTATTTCCAACCAGAGACAGAAGCTATTACATTGAGAAATACTAGTTTCCAACTTATGGGAACTGGGGAATTTTGGTTTTAATTATTTAGTAAGAGTTTAGCAAATATACACTGAAATCTCACTATGGCTTATGAGCATTAGGAAAGAAACCATGGAAAAAAATAAAGGGGAAAAAATAGACCCTAATCTGGTCTTTCATGTTACTGTGCTAGAGAAATATAAAACTTACCAATTAAATAAACTGAAGGCAGTGACAAAGAATATTGTAAGCTATATATAATCAGACATATTTCATCTATGAGTAAAGAAAAACTAAGTATAAAAGTGGCCATTTACATCAAAATAATAGAATTTATCTTGAAGTGGTAAAGGTTATGGCTGATTCCTAACACCTAGTTTTTACTTGCCTATACCCTCTAAATTTTCTTTCATAGCCATTTTTCCTTAAGACTACAAAAATAAAAAGAGTTTTAAAAATTATATATGTATTTAATAATTATATGTAATGTACACATATACATAAACAATTTTTAGAATATATATACATTGCTAATCTGAGTTCAAGCCTCAGCTCTTTTACCAACTTCAGCAGCATACTGTTTGACTTTGATAAATCCCACTGCCTCTCTGGACTTCAAGTTCCCACTTGTCAAATGAAAACTGGGTTAACTTTATATTTATCAAACTTAGTGAATCTTCAGAATCTTTTAGGGTAACTGTTAAAAATAAAATCCCCAGGAGTACCTGAAACCAACTGAATCAGAATCTCCAGAAAGTCTTGAGAAGATGTGTTTTTACAAGTGCCCCAAGTGATTCATCAGAGTGGCTAAGACTGGAGAAGACGAGGTTTGCAGTCACGTCCAGTCCTACTGGGCGCTCTGCGAGTTGGTAGCACATGGCGTGTAGTGGCTCACTAAGTGGGAAGGTGAGTCCTGCTGGAACCAAACATAAGCGTTCAGAGCACAGCCCTTTGATCTGATTTTGGTATTAAGTATTTGGTATTAGGATCATGCTAGATTTAGAGGGAGAGAGGCAGACAGACAGATACATACCCAATTCCCAACAGGGTCCTTGTACTGTAACCCATAACCAGTTTCAACTGGCTCAGATCATGGGCAAGTGCTTTTGCTTCACATGTTCAGGGAACTCCTGAGAATGTGAACTCAGGGCCTTCCTCACATGGGCTCAGTTGTGTTACCACTGTACCTTTGTCTAACCCCTGAATTTTTATTTATTTATTTATTTTTTTGCTGTATAGGTTTTTGCTTTAGGTTATGTGTGCTGACTGGAAAGAGAGAGAGGAAAAGTGAGAAACCACACACACACCACCGCCCCCCACCCCCCAGGGGATGGCCATGCCACAAACTTTCTCCTCCATTCTCCTCCTGGATTCTTGGGCATTCAAGCACATCATGCACCTGGCAGGAGTTTCAAGTCACAAGGTCCACAACTCAAACCACAATCAACCACGTGGGAGTTCAGAGACTTAACGGCTACACTACACTATCTGCTGGCCCCCTGAATCTAGATCTTTAAAATGGATTTCTCACAGATGACATACCACAGAGTCTTGTTTTTTATTTGTTTCTAAATCCTCTGTAACAAGTTCCATTCCATAATCGTAAAATGTTTAGCTATTAATATTTAAATTTATAGTGGTTATTGATATAGTATAATTAATATCTACCATGATTGTAGCTATTTTTTTTTAAATTTGATATGTATTCATTTGTGGTACTTTTCTACCTTCTCTGGATTTAATCGAGCATTTCTTATGATTCAATTATGACTTTTCTCTTAGGATATCAATTATACTTCATCACATTTTTAGTAAAAAGTTTTTAATGTACATTTAATGTAAGCCTACCTTCAAATTGTACTATATGACTTAATATGTTGTGCAAGTATTTTAACAGAATAGCCCCAATTTCTTCCTCCCATCTATACCACTGCAATATAACTCAGCCAGAGCTGTACTAGTCTAGTATACTGCCACTTTAAACAGTTAGTTTTTACATTGATTCATAAGAAAAACAAAATTTTATTTTCCTTTTCCTATTCTGTGATGCTCTTTCTTTCTTGAAATAGATAGGGGTTTCTGAGCTATATCATTTTCCTTTACCTGAAGAACTTTTTTTTTTTTTTTAATTTTAGAGAGATTTTTTTCTAAAGGGCACATGCGCTTGCTGGAGAGGTAGAGAGACAGAAGTTGAGAAATCACTCCCCTCCCAGGGGAGATGACCATGCTGTAATCCCTTCTCCTCAATTCTCCTCTCAGGATTTTGGGCATGCATGCACATGTGCCCACTGTGAGTTCAAGCCACCGGGTCTGGGACACAACTATGTGGGAGTCTAGTGACATAACCATTATTCCATCTGCTGGTCTTGAAGAATTTGACATTAAATGTAAAACAGGTCTGGTGATAATATTTCTAAGTTTTTTGGTTTGTTTGATCTAAAAAAATATTTTAATTCTCCTTCAGTTCCAAAGAAAAATTTCACCAAGTAATCCCAGTTCATGGTTTTCTCTTTCAATATTAAATATTTCATTCCACTTTCTTCTGGCTTACAGAGTTTTTGACAGGAAGTCTAGTATAATTCTTATTTTTGTTTCTCTCTAACCACTTGTCCCCGGTTTCTTCCAAATGTTTATTTTGTTTTCTTTAGTTTACATATTATATTCCTAAATATTTATTTTGTTTTCTTTAGTTTAAATATTATATTCCTAGATGTAGAATTGTTTTGGTAGTTATTCTTATTTATGCTTGCTAAGCTTTTTTTTTTTTTTTTCATTTTTTTTTTTTGCCATAGGGCACATGCACTTGCCAGAAAAACAGACAGAAACAGTAAGAGGGAAAGTGAGAAATCACCCTTTGAGGGGATGGCTACACCACAATCCCTCTCCTTAATTCTCTTCCTGGGATTTTGGGCATGCACTCATATGCACCAGGTTTGAGTTTCAAGCTGCCAGATCTGGGACTCAAACCACAGTTGACCACATAAGAGTTCAGTGCCTTAACCACCATGTCCTGCTGGCCCCATTGCTAAGCTTTCTGGATCTGTGGTTTGATATAAGTCATTTATTTTAGAAAATCTTGGTCATTAATACTTCTAATATTTCTTCTATTTTATTTTCTTCTACAATTATGTTTACATTAATATTGTCCCACAATTTTTGGATATTCTTTTTTTCTTTCACTTTTATTCTTCTTTGCATTTCAGTTTGGGAAGTTTCTAGTAACCTATCTGTAAGCTCACTGAATCGTTCATTGCCTGTGTGTGATGTACGAATGAGCTCATCAAAGGCATTCTTCATTCTGTTTTTTATTTCTAGTACTTTTGATGCTGAATTTCCATTTCTCTGATTATATTACCCATCTGGTATTGTATGTTTACTATCAATAGAGCCTTTAACATTTTAATAATAATGGGGCCAGTAGATGGTGCAGTTGTTGCATCACTGGACTCTCACATGGCCGACCGCAGTTCGAGTCCCAAACCTGATGACTTCAAATTCACGCCCGGTATATGTGCGTGCATGCCCAAGATCCCTGGAGGAGAATAGAGGAGAAGGCATTGTGATGTGGCCATCCATCCTGGGGGGTGATTTCTCACTTTCCCTCTCACTAGTTCTTTCTCTTTGGTGAGCGTACATGCCCTAAGGCAAAAACCTCTAAAAATAAAATTTAATAGCTACCTAAAATTCCTTGTGTGAAAATTAGGAACAGACTCTGGTCAAGTCTTTTTCTCTAGATAGTAGGTATTACAAAGAATGCTCTGGGCATTCTTGAAAATAGCATGGTTCCTCTCTTTTGCCCTTTCAAAGCCAAGAAGAGATCTTTTCTAGATCTTCACCATGAGAACTTGGTAAGAATCCTGGAAGTAAAATGAACCAAAAAATGGGGGGCCCCTTATAGTGTGGAACCCAGACATTTCTCACTCTTCAGTTACTTCATACTCCACCTCTGGCAATTCACCAAATGTAGCATTCAATTTTTCTATCCTTTTATGGTTCCAGTAGTCTCTCCAGGTAAGCAAATCCCAGCTGCAACTCTGGATTCTCTACATTTGGGAATGACAGTTTGCCCTGCATCCTCATTCTCTGATGGGTCCAGAGAAAACATTGATTTTTAGTTTGTTCAGATTATTCTATTTGTCGTAATCAGAACAACAACTTCCAAGTTTTAAATGTTGGAGCTAAA
This sequence comes from Tupaia tana, assembly GCA_026018925.1. Lineage (NCBI taxonomy): Eukaryota > Metazoa > Chordata > Mammalia > Scandentia > Tupaiidae > Tupaia > Tupaia tana. Next base: position 60,650,451 of record JAKSZU010000013.1, read on the forward strand.
AACAGACTTGGCCTTATTTTTATAACTATGTATTTCTGGCAAGACCTTTGAGCAAACCTGCAAGACTTTAAACAATTAAGTGTTTTCTGGGCTGCAGCCTACAGATGTGAAGGTTGTGCTCTACACAGAGTAACCAACCTAGGTGGTAAGAAGGGGTGGCCTCTAATTTGTACAAAGGTGCCCTGTGGGCTAAGAGCTGACCTTGATTTGCAAGGTGAGCCAAGGAAGACTGAAGTCCCAGCTCATCAGTTACAGCCCTCCTATGAAGCTATTCAGGCACGCTTCACAGCTCAGTTTGTGAGAAGATCCAAATCTGCCCCCAGAATCTGTTCACTCTGCTGAGGACTTGACAGAACAGGGCTATAAGCCGAAAACCTTTTCAGATCCTGTATTAACCTCCAGCCTCACTCTCCAGGAAGGCCAGAGTCTCCCTCTGTAATACTTCAGCCTTTATTGTTCTTCCTTCCACTTGCCTGGCTGCCTGGATTTAAAGCTGACATTTGAAAGCAACAAGTGAGTCTCCACATTCCACAACCACTGCCTCTTAATGGACACCCTTATTGTTCTGGGGAGTCAAGTGGTGAATGTGAACTTGAATTCTGGAGAGTAGGCGTTGGCAAGGCCACCCACTCCCCCAGTGAGGGCCAAATTAAGAGAAGCATTTGAGCAGCATCTCTCCAGCCCTGACAATGAAGTCAAGTCCTTACAGGAGGGGAGGGGTTAGCAGCTATAGAATCTGGTAACGATTCTGGCACTGCACCAGCAGCAGGCAGCCCTCATTTGTTTTGCTGCCTAGCACCAGGGCGAGATCATTGTTTATTATGGCTCAAAGGCAGTAATCATTTCACATAATGTGAGGACTTTTTTCACTCAATTACTTTCATGCTTTGGGCTGATGAGAATAATAATCATGTGTTGATTACTGGTATCTTGACAGATGATGCTCGGAAATGCAGGTCTCTGCTCATTCCTACCCTTTCTTCCCCCTAAACATCAAAGGTTGTGATCAGGAATCTCATTCAGTCACCACTTTCACTTCCCAAAGTTTCTGATGCCAAGAAGACTGAGACAAAATATTTCTTTCAGGGGCCCCCAATTCCTGCAGTCTGCCCTATGAGATAATTTATGCTGATTTGTTTTAAAGAGACAGGCATACATAATTCATGTCCTGTGCATTGCGGATTTCGGCCATTGAAAATACTATCTCTTTTGGCAGCGCTTGCAGGAACTAGCTACAATAAACATTTCATACCTCAGTGGACACTCTTTTCTCAGCTAACAGGAGCCTGACTTAAATGTAGACTCCATCATGAGAGGACTGTATTTAATGATGAATTCAGCTGAGCATTTTTTCTTTCCAAAGCATAAAATGAGCTTATTATCAGTATCAATAGTTGGTTTTTCTCAAAAGGAGTCAAGGTGTGAATGGGCATGAAAGGGAAATTAAATTGAAACTCTTGGTGGTTTCATGGTTGGAGGCCAGTTTAAAACTCAAACTGTAATAACTGCTTTTGAACTTACCAGGAGAAGTGTAAGGTCGGAACACACATAGATTTGAAGAGAGGCATCAGGGCTGCCTTCCCACACAGAAGGCAGAGGGCCAGGCAAACTGGGGACTTCTGGGGGTATTGGGACCACTGCTGAGGACAGCTGAATTTATACTGTGTAGATTACAGTGGTATTACATATAATCTACACAACAAGAGCCAAGGTGCTTTTTTTAAAATGCAAATCTCATCAAACTGCTCCTCTAGACAAAACCGGTCAATGGCTTTCCATTTCATATGGGATTAAGGCCAAGATGCTTACAGGACTGCTCAGGTCTCAGCTAATACCTCCTCCTCATAGAGCTCCCTGTTGTCCTTCCTTATTGCACTCCAGCAACTGAGGTCTTCCTTTGCTTCTCTACAGCTGCCTGTTCTCATCTGAGAAACGTCTGCTCATGCTTTAGGATTCAACCCCTAAGTGTCACATCTCCGGAGGACTTCTAATTATTCTGTGAGGTTTAAGTCCCTCTGCCAAATGTACTCATCTACCTTTTGCTGCTATAACTTTCTTAAATTTATTTTTGTGTAATTTCAGATGTTTGCATACTCCCAATAGAGTGTATGTTCCTGAAAGGCACCTGGTCTCTAGTTCATAGTTGTATCCACTTAGGGCATAAGGAGCCATCTATAAATAGTTGTTAAATAAGTGAATACATTAGAGCAGTGGTTCTCAAATACATTGAGCATCAGAATTATCTACACAGTTTGCTAAAGGACAGATTGCTGGGCCCCTAGAGATTTCAATTCATGGAGATACAAAGAGAATATGTGTTTCTTTTTCTTTTTCTTTTTTTAAGAGAGATTTTTACTGTAGGTTACATGCACTTGCCAGAGAGGAAGAGAGACAGAGAGACAGAAAGTGAGAAATCACCCCCCAGGGGGGATGAACACACCACAATCCCTTCTCCATTCTTCTCTCAGGCTTTTGGGCACACAGGCACATGTACCCAGCATGAGTTTTAAGTGGCCGGGTGCGAGATTTGAACCGTGTAGTCGACTATGTGGGAGTCCAGCGACGTAATCATTACACTGTCTGCTGATCCCTCAGCATATGCGTTTCTAATGAGTTACCAGATGGAACTGGAACCACACTTCATGAACCTTACAATAAAAGGAATCCCTTCCACTACTGCATTCTTACCATTAGGACACCAAATTAGAATATTTACATTCTTAATCTGTCTCTGCAGCTAAGCAACCATAAGGTCTTAAGAAAGCCTGTTCTAGAAAATCAAATAAATCCCTCTTTTTTCTTTGAGGTATCCCCTGTAATTCTCCCCTCCTTCTTCCAAGTCTTCTCTTGCTCTCATCTAAAATCTTGTTGGAGATCTCAGCATTCAAGGTTTTCTTTTTTCTGGAGAGGTTTTTGCTATAGGGCGCATGTGCTCGCCAGAAAGACAAAGACAGACAGAGAGACAGAAAGCGAGAAATCACCCCCCAGGGGGGATGGCCATGCCACAATCCCTTCTCCTCCATTGTCTTCTCAGGATCTTGGGCATACACGCACATGCGCCCTGCGTGAGTTTAAGCAACTGAGTCTGGGACTCAAACCGTGGTCGAATACATGGGAGTTCAGCAACATAGACATTACACCAACTGCTGGTCCCAGCATTCAAGGTTTTTCACACTCTGAGCCTCCTGCTGTGTGTGTTGCTTTCCTTTATTAAGCCCAGCGTGCAACACCTCATTGCTTATTACACTTGCTCAGTTGTCCATCTTTCCATACCATGTCAGTCTTTTCTATCTAACATAAATTTGACCCATAGTTATTGTATTGTAAAACATTACCAAACAGAGGCCGGCAGGTGGCATGGTGGTTAAGGGTACTGAACTCCCACATGGCTGACCACAGCTCGAGTCCTGGACCTGGCAGCTTGCTTTCTCACTTTCTCACTTTCTTTCTCTCTCTCAGTCTTGCTCTCACTCTGTCCCTCTCTGGTTGAATTAAAATAATATAAATGAATAAATAAATAAAGTTAAATAAAATAATTCTAAAAGAAATGACCAAACAGATGAAAATCACTGAGCATTAGATTTTCTTACCTGCACAACATGAACAAGAGTAACTGGAGTTACTCTTCTTATCACTTTACACATATCAATTTATTTTATTGTCAGAGGGCATGTGCACAAGAAAGAGAAAGGGGGGAAAAAAGCACCTCCAATTTGGCATGGTCATGCCACAGTCCTTTTTCTACCATTATGCTAATCTATTGGGATTTTGGACACATACCATTGTGATTGAGGTATGGCTCAAATAATGCCTAAGATTATCTGGAGTACTAAGAAACTGGATGCATCTGTGCCATTGTCGAGGTATCCATAATCATACACACACAAATAATTTGCGGAGTGCCTGTCTTAGTGGGGCACTAATACAGACCCTTGGGAAGCCTGGAAGGGATACAGCAGGTAGGGCAGGAGGCAGCCAGCCATACAGAGGGAGTCAGGCAATCCCTGTTCTGCCTCTTTCCTAACCGTGAGACCTTGGGTGAGTTACTCAACCTCTCTATGTTCTGTTCCTCCTCTTTAAAATGAGGAAAATAAAATATCTTTTGGGACCAGCAGTTGGCGTAATGGCTATGTCGCTGGATTCCCATGTGGTCGATCACGGTTTGAGTCCCAGACCCGGTGGCTTAAACTCATGCCAGGCCGGTGTGCGTGCGTGCCCAAGATCCTGAGAGGAGAATGAAGGAGAAGGGATTGTGGCGTGGCCACTTGCCCCTGCGGGGGATTTCTTGCTTAAAAATATATATATATATATCTTTTACAAAGTTTCTTTCAGAATTAAATGTAAGAGTGTATATAAAGAACTTGGCACAATGATAAACATCTATCCCTTAGTAGATGAGAGCTATCCTCTTACTCCTACCCTTTAGGAGTTTTTCCATATATTCAGAAGACAGAAATAGGGAATGATCTGTTTGGATTAAGAATTTAGCTACTATAAACCATTATCTCAGTATATCCAAAATGGAATACTGTTTATATCCAGGGTAGGCCTCAAAAGCTATGTTGAAGGGATGATTAGGATTCAAATGAAGAGAAAATGAAACTTAAAAGTCATATAACTATTCACAAATAAAGCTTTCTTGGCCATTCATTTATTTGTTGTTTATTAAGTACCAAAGTGTCAGAAACTGTACTAGGCACCAAGAGTTCAGAGAGGGAAATAGTGTTTATCTTATTTATTCTCAAAACTGTTTTAATTGCCCATGGTACATTTGAGTTTCCATTATTGATCCTCTTGACCACTTTGATAAAAATAGTTCCTAGGATGACTTTAGGCTTAAATGGAAATCATCAGAGCTTACATTTGAACAGAATTGGAAGACTCATGTGGGGAAGATCCTGACATAGCCGTTCAATATCTAAGCTGGTGAAATGTAGCCATATCAAATCTATACATCATCCTTTCCCATCTTTTGCTTTCTCAGCTTGTAAAGTCACTTTGCCAAGCAACAGAGTTAATACCGTGGTAAGTTAACAGGATTTTTTTTTGATATTTTATAAATTCACAATTTAATTAAACAAGTTTTTTTTCATTAAAAAATTTACATTTAATCACTGTACATTTTTATAGCATACAAAATGTTTTTCCCAAAATGAACATAGTGCATATTAGTCAAATCAGAGATGTTAACATATAAATTATCACCAACAGAAAACTTTTAATTTTTGTCTGTTAATTTTTTTTCCTGATGCCCTCCCTCCTACCCCTATTACCTACTTCCTTCTATACTGTCTCTAGTATCTACAGTTGCTCTCCCTGCTATTATATCTTCCAGTCTTTTAGTTTCTGTTTTACAGACATTTAATGTGTGTGCATTTGGTATGGTGCCGAAATATACACGTGTCCTTTCTTATTTTTTTAATTAATATGTGTATTTATTTCCACATAGAGCTTTACATTTATCCATTTGTAAAATCTTTCTTCCCTTGCTCCTCATACCCACCCTCCACCACCCACTCGCTACCAACCACTTTCTCCCTTACAGTCTTTGGCATCCACACTCATCCTCTCTACCATCATATCTTCAGATCTTTCAACCTGTGCCATAGACCACTCAGTACAAATTGAGTGGGGATATACAATGTATCGTTCAATGTCTGACTCAATTCAGTCAACATTAAGTCTTCTATATTCATCCATGTTGAATCAAACATTAGGATCTCATTTTTTATAGCTCTGTAAAATTCCATTTCTGATCAAATGTTTTTCTATCTTTTGGGTAAACACCAAGAAGTAGAATTACTGGGTTAGATGGAAGTTCTATTTGTAGGTTTGTTTGTTTGTTTGTTTATTTATTTATTTATTACATTCAATCACTGTGTATCATTACAGCATACCAAATGAATTTTCCTACCATGAATACACTGCATATATGAGATAATCAACAGATTTCTTGCCAGCTTGTATCCCTTAAATGTTTTGCTTCTTTCTTCTTCCAGGATATTATGGACATTTATGCAATTAAATACAGAAACAATTTGAAACTCCATATATACTGTATTTGCTCATATGCAGTTGTACATACATTACACTTACAGAAGATTGTGTTGATACACATAATATATTGGGTCATCAGGAAAGTCATGACACATTAAAATATGCCAAGAATTTCCTGACCACCCAATAGTAATAATTGAAAGGAACATTGGTATATGTATTATACATATCAATGGAAAGTACGTGTGTGTGTGTGTGTATGTGTGTGTATTTAATACCACATTAGTAATCATCCAAAATGTATCTCTTCTGAGCCCATGGGACCAACTTCATCTTGGAGCAGCAGGCCCCAAGGCAACCACCAAATATTATACCAGTAAGTGATTATACGAAAAGGTGTTATCAGTAAGGTTCAAAGAAGCTTTGAGAAATAGGATTAGCAGACCTAAATGAGAGCGAGCAAAAAAAGGCTCTTCATGTAGAGAGACTCTAGCATTCCATCTTTCTCCTGGTAAAGAAATCTGTGTAAGTCATATTTTGTTTCATGGTATTTAAATGACCCTCAAACAAGGCCCCTTTAAGAAAATCAAGTGATAAGACAATTTTTCAACTAGAAGAGAGATTTTCAAACTTTAGTGTGTACTATTCTCACTAGAGACTAATGTAAAACTGCAGGTCAGACCTACTGAATCATCTCTTTAGGGTGGATCCAGGAATCTGAATCTTAACAAGCATCTCAACTGTTCTGCTGTCTTTGATCTGCAGCCAAAACCCTGTGAAACACTGAGGTGTAAATTAAAAACAGGCAGGGTACTCCTTAGAGCTCCTCAGAAGACAGAAAGGAGAACGAAGATGCAAAGCTTGTTGATTTGTGATGCAGGAAAGATGGCTAAGCCATTTGGAAATGGAGAGGTTGGTGGGGAAAGTTAGCATAGAGTGCCAGCAGGAGGGGCTCTGAGGTGAACCACACTTCTACACAAAAACAAGCCAAAAAAGAGATGAAGGAGATGACATCAGAGATATCAGCAAAGTGACCTGAAACAGGCAATAAGAGATTAATTCAAAAAGCAAACACTGGGATATTAAAAGCGTATAATAATTAAATAGGTACTATTAGGTTGTCGGAAAAGTCATGACATGTTTTTCTGTTTTTCTTTGTAAAAATGCATCACGACTTTTCTGACAACCTAATAGATTCAGGTTTTTCTTTTAAATCTTCTCTGGAAAATATGTTCCAGTTAAAAAGTAGAAACAAATTTTCCTGTTGTCTAAATCTTTACTTTTCTTTCTCTTTCTCTCTCTCTCTCTCTTTCTCTCTCACACACACATACACACATGTTCTTATATAAGTTTCACTTCAATTTTAATCACTGGCTAATAGGACTTGTTACTTGTTAGCTGTTTTAGAGATTAAATTTCATGGGGGGAATGCTGTGAAGATTAAATACAATAATTTGTGGGAAGCTCTAAGAACAGTTCCTGGCATAAATAAGTTGTTCAACAAATTGTATTTACCATTAATAATTGTTAATGTGCAATCATAAGTCATTGGGAACATTTTCTGTTACTTGGAGCAAGAATGTAGGTCAGAGAGCAAAGCTTAAAGGCACTGTAGTTCCGTGGTCCCTAGAGAAGTAGGTAGGTTCCTTTTGAGGAAGAGGAAAAATCTCGAGACGAGTACAGAAACATGAATCTGGATCCTAGAAATCAGAGAGGATGATGCAAGGTGACCAGAGATCAGAAGACAGATGGAAACCTGATCCGTAAGGGAAGAGTATTCTGACCTTTAAGAATCTCCATACACTTTAGGCAGCAGCTGGCTATCACTGGAGTTGCAGGTAAAGTCAAATATTACCAGAAAAAAGCACTGCCAGGTGAGCACTTAGCCACAAATGAATCATGTTCAGTAGAAACTGGGACATAGGAACACCAGCGTCTAAGTTTAAAAAAGTCTAGAACCAAGTGTGTATTCTTTTATCTTAATTTCCTTCTATCACATAATGTTGAATTTTGACTAAATAATAAAATTTTTACATTTCTACATTAATTAATAAGTATAATGCCATAAACTAATGAACTCACTAGAATTTAAGCAATTAACTTAGAGAAATTCATACAAAACTTCTAGAAACAATAAAAAAAAGTTTACAACTGCATCACTAAGATGAAAAAAAGAACCCAGAGACACTTTACGTATTTATGAGCTAAATATCTGGCAACTTCAAAATACAAAATGGCTTGGAAATGGGAAACAAAACTCTGAGTAGACAAGATGCATTATGAATCTAGCAGCAAATTAAAAAATTAAGAGGCTGTTCCAAGTCTTAGTATCAGTGATCCTGCAGTAATACCCATCCCTTCAGGTTGAGAGACTGAATTACTCAGACATTTTCTTACTAGCTAATTAATATTACTAGTATTAAATTCTAATGTGTGCTGATCCTACCCTATACTATAAGCAATAGACCAAAGCAGTAGCTTGAGAGGTTGATACTGGTAAGAGCAAAAGTGACAAGAGACTAGTCCAATAATGATAGAGGTAATTATAAAAGGCAGACATATATCTAGAATGCCATTGTGAAGTCCTTTAGCCTATTCTTTCAGAAACATTAAAAATTCACATACTTCTCTCAAAAATGTAGCAACAAATCAATGCAATGGGGTGTAGATTACCTTGTATACAAACAATGCATACTTCATTCATGCATTAGAGTCTCTATTACATACATCTTGAGATGCAGGTAGAGCTTTGACCAAGGGTTAGTAATAATTCTCTTCAATTTATATATTAATTAACTGTGAATACTTTTAATAAGTGCCTGCTATGTGCTAGGTACTCTTTTAGGGGCTGGAAATACTACAGTGAACAAAAGAGACAAAAATCCCTGCCCTCATGGGTAGAGGGGGAAAAAAGGAACACAGTAGTCTGTCAGATAACGATAAGCACATGGGGGACCAGCAGATAGCGTAATGGCTATGTCACTGGACTCCCACGTAGTCGACCGTGGTTCGCGTCCTGGACCCAGTCGCTTAAAACTCACGCGCGTGTGTGTGCGTGCCCAAGATCCCCAGAGGAGAATGAAGGAGAAGGGATTGCGGCATGCCCAACCCCCCTACGGGGTGATTTCTTGCTTTCTGTCTCTCTGTCTGTCTGGCGAGTGCATGCGCCCTATGGCAAAAACCTCTAAAAAAAAAAAAAAAAAAAACGACAAGCACATGGAAAAACCGAAGCAGAGAAGAAGGTAAGGGGGTGTCAGTGGGAAGGTTACAAGTTCAACATTTAAATTTAGTTCCAGCCATGGTAGCATTTACTGGACACTTCCAGGTTCTCACTACTCAGGAAGTTGAGGCAGGAGAATTCCAATATAGTCATACCCTGTCCAGAAATAACACAGATACACACACACACACACACACACACACACACAGGCACGTACACAATTTTAAACAGCTTTTCTAAAGGAGGCCTTACCGTGGAATGACACTTATGGAAAGATGTATAGGAAGTGAGATGGCAACTACAGTGTTATCTGGAGGAACATCATCCTGACAGAAGAAACAACGGGCATGAACATCTCCAGATGGAGTCATGTCTGCCATGTTGGTGTAACAACAAGGGCATGCACAAGTAAGAAGAGCAGTGGAAGACAGGTCAATGAGATGCACCAAATCATGTATTCTCTGAAGGCCATTTGACTTGGTTTAGATGGGAAACCATTGCAAGATTTATCATGCCTTATAGTCTTAAAGAATTCCAAGAGATTGCAAGGGGGTAAAGGCAGAAACAAGAGGATACCAGAATAATCCAGATGAAAAATGACATGGTTTGTTTTTACTATGGTTTGAAAGTCCCCCCAAATTTCATATGCTGATGTTTAGTTATGACAGGATTAAAAGAGTGAACACTTAATCTTACAATGGGTTCAAAGTGAGGGAGTCATTGGGAAGAGATGAGGATTAAGGTCATTAGGATGGGACCCCCATGACTGAAGCCTGGTGGGTGTATAAGGAGAAGGATAAAAAGTGACACCTGGACACAGATGTACGCACTCCTGCCCTATCCCTGCATGCTGCAGCCAGAACACACCCTGACCAGATTTTACTCCTGAACCTTGGACTTTCAAACTGTGAGCTGGAAAACCTCTATTTTTATAAATTGTCCAGACTCTGACATTTTCTATTACTAGCAATAGAATGGACTAGAAGAGCACCAAGGTATGAAGGTGAAGATATGAAGTGGTCAGATCTAGGGGATATATTGAGAGAGATCTGACTTGCGGTGTGAGAGAAAGAAAGGACTCCAGGTTAATTCCAAAGCTTTTGGACTGAACAACCAAAGGGACAGAAGTAAGTACATGCTATTCAACAATGCAAGGAAGGATGCTTTTTCTATTGAAGAATATTCCTATTTTGAATAGATACCAAAAAAAAAAAAAAAAAAAAACTAACCTTGGGACTTCAAACAGTTGGGAAACTGTCACAGGATCCTCTCAGTCCCCAAAGTTATGGACCAGAAAAGACACTGCTATTCTTCAAAATCAGGCCCTTCCATTCATCTTTAAAGTACTGGGTCTTTCTATTTTTGTATTAAATCGTAATGCGAATCATGAAAATCAAAAATCAATTTCTAAATTTGTGATGATATGAGCATTTACATTGTGCTTTACAAACTTATTTGTTCTACACAGTACAGATTAATCTAGATTTGTGTTATTCAGAGGATATTAGATGCCATTTGATGATTCTTTAATCCCCTTTCCCCACACCACTGCAGTACATGAGGCTGTTAGTCTCTGTTTAAACATTCAACAATGGAAATCTTGTGCTTCCTGAAATGAAAGAATAGAATTAAATCCCTGTGGGCCTTATTCAAACAGGGATCATACCCATCTTGGATCGCAGTGCCAGGGACAACGCCTGGCATGTAGGATACACTCAATATGTATTTCTTAGTGAAATAATGAATTTGGGTTTGGAGCCAGTGACTAGCTGAGCCTATCTGAGCCAGTGAAAAATGAATGAATATAGTTTGTTTTCCTAAAATAGAGATGCTCTTCTACATATTTGGGAATAGTGACTTCATAGTTATACTTATTAGAGGTCCTCAGGGAGCAGGCTTTAATGAAGAGATAAGAATGACTCCTAATTAGTATATCAATCAGTTGCATATGAATGGATGCTTGAAAGCGATTTATTCTTTTAAGTAGCTTAAATATTCCATTCCAAGTGTGTTTATAGTATTAATTTGCTTAGCAAATACTACCTTTTTAGTCAGAACAAAGCTAAATTTCAGCCCACCCTTCTGTCCTGATTAGCACAGGATTCTAAATCCTGCATTTAATTGCACACCTTTGATGAGCTGCTGAGATTCTCAGGGCCACATTGCACTTTGAGAGAGGGATAGAGAGGGAGAAAGGAAGAGAAAAATTTCCTGAGAACAAGGTTTTAAACCACATAATCACTTTCATCCCTTTCCACATTTTATATTGATTCTATAATAATAATTAATAGAGTCTGGTTTAATGAGCTTAATAGTGTTAGGTCAAATTCACTTCATATCCAAGCTTCTTCTTGATTATACTTAAGTCTTTAAAATTCAAGAAGCAATAACTTCTCAGAGACTGAGACCATACAGAGGGTATGATTTCTCTAATATAATCAAAATATCAGTGGTGGGCTAATGTTGGGCTTGGACAATACTGCTAAATATTTAACTTTATTTATTTTTTAATTTGACCAGAGAAGGACAGAGTGAGAGAGTGAAAGTAAGAAAGCAAGCCACCAGGTCTGGGGCTTAAACTGTTGGCCATGTGGGAGTCCAGCACCCTTAACCACCCTGCCACCTGCAGGCCCCAATACTGCTAAATAAAATGTGACCATTTATCATGGTTTGTTCATTTTGCTTTGCAGAAACTGAGCAGTCTCTATGATCTACCCACTTTAGTAGATAATAGGGTTTTTAATAGATTTTTATTTTACATTTTATTTTTAATGAACAATACTTATGTATATTTATGTACTACAACATGATGTTATAATATACAGCTACACTGTAGAATGATGAGATCAAACTGATTAACAAATCCATCATGTCACATATTTACCAAATTACTAAAATGGTGAATTTTGATGGAGTCAGATTGCTTTAGTTGGAATTTAAGGTCTGCCATTGACTTGATGTGTGGACCTAGTTATTTAGCATCTCAAAAAACCAGTCTCCTCATCTATCAAAGAAGGACAACGAAGGCATTGCCACATAGCCTTGTTGGGGTGTGGATGGTTGAGATAAGTAGGTGCTGTGTGTTAGCTGTGATTACTGTCTGTCCAGGGTTGATTGGAAATATCTGGGAGAATTCAGCCAATTCTCTTTCAGTCATGTACTAAGCACACACTCACGTATCAAAGGGAACAAATCATTATAGGGAGATATAATTGATTCTGTTCTTAAACTGTTGGGTAAAACCACACTTCACCACAACCCTCGGAATCCTCCTTAAAATACCTTCAATCTGGCATGTTATTGTGGCAACCAACTGCGCAGACTTGGGCAGTACCTATTAAAAGTTGTTTGGAGATTAGGACTCAGAGAACAGCTGGGTACCTTTGTTACTGCAGGCTGCTGACTCAAAATGAGAGGGGGAAAAAAGCCTCACTGGGATGAAGAGAGGAGAGAAAAGCCGCAGAGCTTGGGGGGAAATAAAAACAGCTTTGGCTTTTGAAAACAGATTGCTCTGCTGTCCCTGTCATGAAGTCGGTGTATGGGCATTCACAATTCCACGCAGAGCCTAATCCAATTCTTAAAAAAATAATAATGGAAAGAAACAACAGGAACAACAAAACACCAAGATGATAGAAACCGGGTCCAGGTGCAGGCTGTTTTCTCTTGGTACTTTAAAGAAGGTTTTGTTGCTCTATTTGTATTATAAAAAGTGCACACCATCCTCTCTCTCAGTACTCTCCCTTCAGACTCCAGGACGGCAGGAATGCTGACCACGGAGGGGCTTTCACAGAGTAAGGAGACAAAGATGCTACTCTTGTCAACAATAAACATGCATCACGTAACTAATTGCTCATGCCTTATGACTCCAGGCACTCAATAGTTATGGCTTATGGAGAACTGGGTACCCAATTGCCTACAAACACAGTGCCTTTGGGCAACCTTCTATCAGAACTGACAGCAGCTTGACCCATCAGGCAGAATGGAATTTCTTAGCCGCCTACCTCCTTTACATCTAAGAACACTGAGACCCACCGTAGTCAAGCAATCCAGTTGAAGGCACAGAACGAGTTGGTGACAGACCAGGCATGTTGGAATGAGAATGTGTAACTCACTATTACACATGCATTGCCATGGACAGAGCCTGCCAGGATTACAATCCACATTTCTTTGATAGGACAATGAGCACGGTGCCATCTGAAAGCTCTATGATGGTTTAGCTGAGTCATAGCAGATCCCATCAGTGCAGTGGTGCCACGTCAGCAGAACAGGGTGCAGCAAAGGGGACACAGTGTTTTTTTTTGTTTGTTTGTTTTTTTTTTTTTTTTTTTTTTTTTTTGGAGAGGTTTTCGCTATAGGGTGCTTGCGCTCTCCAGACAGACAGAGAGAGACAGAGAGACAGAAAGCAAGAAATCACCCCCCGGGGGGATGGTCACGCCGCAATCCCTTCTCCTCCATTCTCCTCTCAGGATCTTGGGCACGCACGCACACGCGCCCGGCGTGAGTTTTAAGTCACCGGGTCCGGAACGCGAACCGAGGTCAACTATGTGGAAGTCCAGCGACATAGCCATTACGCTAACTGCTGGTTCCCAAGGGGACACAGTTTTAAAATGAGGTCTCCCACCAGGCTGCCACCTTTTCTTGTCTGAAAAAGAGTTGAGCCTGAACATTTTAGAATAGAGCATCCTGGTTAGCCTCATTCTTTCTCTGATAATTTATCCAAATTGAATTCCTGCAGCTCTCAAATGAGATGAAAATGTTCTAGAAAACTAGAAAACATGATATAAATAGAAGCCAGTACTATCGAAATTAATAAAACAAAGCCTGTGCCACTCTACATTTGCTCCCATGACCCTTTAGTTATTTATGCTCTGTTCACTGCTAGTTGTATATTTCACTCCTTTCCGCTCAGCACCGTGTTACACAAAGTGTTCATGAGCTCCTTTAACAAATTTTAATGGACTCCTACTTGTCCTCAGGACTATGCACATTAAAGTACTGAGTTAACAGAATCTCAGTGATGAAGGAAAGTTAGGAGTGTACAAAAGTCAGTACCCTCTGAAATGGGAACATTGGCTCACTGCTCTGCCCTACTAGACTCTGAAGGAGAGACTTAGAAACTTAAGCTATGATGGGGAGGCCCAGCATTAAGGGTATAAGTTGCTGTAGTACAGTTTTAAAGGCTCCTGAGAAATAAACACACTTTCATATCAATTAGATAATTTATATGAATAAGATGATTTCATAAACTGACTTTTTCTTCTGCTTTTTAAAAATATTTTGAAGGGGACCAGCAGTTGGCGTAATAGCTATGTCACTGGACTCCCATGTAGTCAATCGTGGTTCAAGTCCCAGACCTGGTGGTTTAAATTCATGCCAGGTGCATGTGCATGCATGCCCAAGATCCTGAGAGGAGAAAGGAGGAGAAGGGACTGCGGTGTGGCCATCCCCCCAGGGGGTGATTTCTTGCTTTCTGTCTCTGTCTTTCTCTGTCTTTCTGGTGAGCACACATGCCCTATAGCAAAAACTTCTCTCAAAAAAAAATATTTTGAGGATGTATTACTTTTACAATGCTGAAAACATTTATTCTAAAATTTCTGATTTCATTCACAATTATTACTTTTTTTAATAAGATATCATCTGTGAGAGAGTAAGAAGTATTTTTAAAATTACTAGAATCATCAGTTAAGGAAGCTAATCATAAGCTTAGGAAGACAGCAGATTTTACTGAGTTCATTTAGTTACAGCTTGGAGTGAATTCAGTCCAAGTCATGTGTGGTCTCCTTGAAGGGCATTTGTTCAGGAGATAACAGTTTCACACCCAACCCCAGTCCATCACTTTCCTTTGGGCCCTTGTAAACACAACTTCAAATATCTCCTTCTCTAAGAAGGAGCAGTGCACTTTTATGAACTTCTGGAGGTCCTCCTTCTGAGCAGTGTCTTAGTAAAGCTTCATTTGATTTGAAGGTCTTGGGTGTTCCCCTCTAGCCTAGGAGGGACCTCCTCCAGGAATGAATTTCATTTTCCCTTTTTGCTCTACAGTAAGCCTGTGAGGTGTTTATTTCCTGGGGCCAGGGCTTGCGGGCGTTCCGCTGCTGTGCACCAGCTGCTGCTCTAGGCCCCAGTGTGCATCTTGTAGCAACAGAGCTCCTTTGCTAGTGTTGAATAGGCAGAGGGGCAGCTGTGAAGGGCAGAAGAAAGCTGATTATTCATTTTCTTTCTTTTGGAAATTCTGCTTTGGGATCTTGTTCCTACTTAAAATGTTTCCCCCAAAGCCCATTCTATTTAGCTCTCTTGCTAGGGAGCATTTTCTGTCAATTTTCCAAAATGTATATATTCCAGGCAGTTAGTTAGTTGGGGGTTTTGCATATATTCTACTTAGGAAAGCTCCTCCTGGCTTTTCTTTGTGTCCCAGAAGCCCAGAATTTTAGCAACTCACAAGGAACTCAAGTATCCTTATGCGTGATACTTGAAAGATAGGGTTTTACAAATCCATCCAGAAAAATAAGGATAGCGGCTATTGGCTATAGAACAAACTACACAAAAATGCATTCCACTCTGGCTTCAAGAACAAGGATTCATCCCTTTCTACAAGTTCTCAGGGATACTAGCTAGCTAGGGACCTGTCCTTTTTCTCCCATGAGTTCATAAACTATGTTTAAGCTAATAATTGCATCTTCTCTTCTTCAGAGATCTTTTTGTTCCCTCTTACTAATTTGGATCTAGTCTTTAGAAGCAGAACCAAACTACCATTTCAGGTAGACCAGTTAGGGACTGTTAATAAGTATGAGTTGTGGATTTTCTTTATGCCAGACGGTGCATGTGAACACATGATACTAGACCCTGGTGGCCACGTGTGGTCTCATTTCCTCTGTGTAGCAATTAACAGCTTCGCTATTGGGAATGTTTAAGTTGCAGATTTTGAGCTCATGAGGGAATTAGAATATTTCTTGGAAAAACAGAATGAGAGTAATAGTTTATTTTTGGTACAAAAAAATAAAATCCATGCAAAATTTTTCATAATCCTCATCATCCATGAACATTTTGAAAACCCCATGAATACAGTGACTGTGGCTAGCTATGAGTGCTGTTCAGACAAGGAATATCTGTCACTGTCATCCCTCCTCATCCCACAGTGATTGCAAACCACAGAACTAGCAAGTCTGATGCAATTCCTTAATTAATGTGCCTGTTTTGATATTCAAATGTTTTCTAAAATAGCAAGAATTATGTATTAGTTTGTAGCACCTGTACTCTAAAAAATTCAGCCCTCAGGGTCTTTTGGTACAATGGTCTGGAGTTGCTTTTATTTTCCTGGTTTTGTCAGCATACTGCTATTCAGTTGATACGTGTTCTTTCTGTGTTTTATGATTTATGCTTCAGAGGGATTTGTATAGGAAAAATGGATAAAGTCATAAATTTCCTTATAGGACATATTTTAAATGATATTATTTTGATCCAGAGCTTGTGTTCTCACTGTGGATATCAATGCCTTTCTTGAATCAATTCAATAAATAATTTCAAGGGCAGATTCTCATTTATGAAAGCCTTTCACAGTTAATATGACTGCCTCAGACTATTATAACGGTGTTTCTGGTATCCCACAGTATATTCTAGGATCCAGTGTTATTAACTATAAGCTGAATTAGTGGAATTTCTGTTAAACTCAACATAATTTGCTAATTAGCCACACTTGCTATTATCCATTAAACATTTATATAACTGATAAATGTTAAGACAGGTCTATCTTCAGTTGAGGCATTTACTTTAACTATATTGTTGACTTTCCCCTTAGTAATTACACATATTTCAGGTGAAACATTATTTTTTTAAATTCTAAGGATGTCTTAGGGCATGAGAATTAAAGGGAAATTTGGGAACCAGCAATTAGCGTAATGGCTATGTCGCTGGACTCCCACATAGTCAACCGCGGTTCACGTCCTGGACCTGGTGGCTTAAAACTCATGCTGGACGTGTGTGCGTGCATGCCCAAGATCCCGAGAGGAGAATGGAGGAGAAGGGATTGCGGCATGGCCATCCCCCCTGGGGGATGATTTCTCACTTTCTGTCTCTATGTCTCTCTCTGTCTGTCTGGCGAGCACACGCGCCCTATAGTGAAAACCTCTCAAAAAAAAAAAAAAAAAAAAGAATTAAAGGGAAATTCATCTTTTGAGCATATAGAGCTGACATTACAATCAGAGCATATATACTGAAAATGTATTGTTAATGAATACATTAGTAGGAACGCAAAAGCTTATCATGACTAGCTTTTGTACATCCTCTTGCTTCAAATTCTTCATTATTAAGAAATGGAAATACCACAAACTCAACAACACACACACACAACATATAATAACAGACACGCTAGGTAGTTGACCTAATATAATCCTTCAATATCTATCCTTCAGTTTGAAAATTGATTATGATTGGAACAATGCCAGTGATAGGGATATAGTTAATTTATTTAGTAAAGTGCTTTGAGACTAGGAAGCCTCTCTACAGAATGCTGAGAAAAGGTTAAAGAATTCCAATGAGACTCAAAGGGGTTTCCTATTGGCGAGGTGACAGTTACAATGAAAGTCAAAGTTTCACATATTAAGCGTATTGTTTTGTATTTCCAATTGATAAAATAGAAGCTTTTGGAAGAGTAAATAAGCAAAAATAATGTAGAAAATATGTGCTTTCCTTGCTTGACACTCTTCTTACCAGCAATTAGCTAATTAGTTATTCTTCCTTACTGAAAGAGAAGGTACACAAAAATACTGCAGATAGTGGGGAAAGGACAGGATTATCAGAGCAGGTTGGAGACTTGAAAGACAAAGTAGGGACAACTTGCGTTGAGTAACTGGATTCTTCATTGTGGCTTCTAATTAGTCAAAACATGGTTGTCCTGAAAACTAGAGATACTGAAGTTATCGATTTAGTTCTAGTAGACCTACAACTGAAGATATGACTCTCTATAGAGAGTAGAATTTTAATCCATAAAGGCGATCTCTTTTTGGCAAAAATGGTTTTTATTACAGTGGCCAAAGAAAAAGTGTTGGTTTATAAAAGAAGCACAGGTTTGTAATGGGTCAAAGCTAGCCTAACTAAGAATAACTTAGTACTAACTACTATTTCATAAATTTGCTTGCAGGAGCATGGGCTGAAAAGGCTAATGTTGATCCTGGTGGGAGAAAGGGATTAGAAATAGATCAATGGGGAGTCAAAAGGTGGCAAAGTGGTTAGGGAGCTAGACTCCCACCTGATCAACTATGGTTTGAATCCTATACTTGGTGGCTTGAAAATGATGCCAGGTGTATGTGCATGTGTGCCCAAGATTCCAGGAGAATGGAAGAGAAAGGATTGCAATGTGGCCATTTCCCTGAGGGGTGATTTCTCACTTTCTCTCTCACTATTTCTCTCTCTCTCTTACTCTCTCTCTCTTTCTCTCATGAGCACACATGCCCTATGGCAAAAAACCTTCTTTTTTTTTTTTTTTTTTAAATAGACCAATGGGAGTGTGGCTTGACTTAATCAATAAGAGCTGCAGTTGAAATCCAAAAAATGGACCACAGGAGTGTGGTACGGTGTTTATTCCTCTATGAAAGAGCCAGTCTTTTTACATTCTGGGAGAAGCACAACTTTGGGCATTGTCTTAGGGGTTCTCCTTACTTCTACAAGTAAAACAAACTGACCCTGTCACATGATTTGCCTAATCCTCTGAGAGGTAGACCCATTGAGGCTGGTTCCAGAATGACAATTAAAGGGATAAAATTTTATCCCAAAGGTTGGTATAATTTAACCTAAATTAAGCCAAGGTAACTCCTAAGTACATCATTAGATGAAGGGCAGTGATGTGTCCCTTCTATTACTATAGTGAAATATTATGAATAGAAAATTGAAAATAGGCACATGTGTAAGACACAATATAAATTAGGTGAAAAGGCTCCTTATCAACTTAGCTGAACAAAATTCAGAAGAAACAGGAGAAGTCAGAATATTTCTAGACACAGAAAATAATGCCTAAGTCATTCTGGACAAGAGATCCTAAAGTAACTATAGACTGGAAAAATAGAAAGCTATCAATCTCAACAAACAAAGAATGGGTGTTTACATGATAAAGGTGTAATTCTTACTGCAATTAGCTATATCAGGCATCTCCAAACATCTTGATATATTTGCATGTAATTCACCCATGCTCTTTCTTTTTCTTTTTTTTTTTTTTGGAGAGGTTTTCGCTATAGGGCGCGTACGCTCGCCAGGCAGAGAGAGACCTAGGGACAGAAGGCGAGAAATCACCCCCCCAGGGGGGATGGTCATGCCGCAATCCCTTCTCCTCTCGGGATCTTGGGCATGCACGCACACGCGCCCAGCATGAGTTTTAAGCCACCGGGTCCGGGACGCAAACCGCGGTCAACTACGTGGGAGTGCAGAGACATAGCCATTACACTAACTGCTGGTCCCGACCCATGCTCTTTCTTAGCTTATTCTGGATGACTTCCTCTTTCTACGGGTCCACACTCACGCACTCCATTCAAATGGTGTTAATACAAGAAAATATAAGTATGGTTGGAGCCAGATACTGCCAAGTTAACAGCTGTGCATTCTCCAGGTATGGAGACAACTCAGAGTCAGACCCCTGGTTTTTCGTATGTAAGCCTCATAACAAACAGCAGCCATTTCTGACTTAGCTTCATTCTCTTAGCAGAGCCCTGAAAGCCTTCAGGACATTTATCTATTGCTCTAGTATCATTTCTTGCCATTCCGTGACTCAAACTTTATACTCCAAAATACTAAAGTGCTTACTATTTCAGAACTTTACACGTTATTTTGCTTTGCCTAGAACTGCCTTTTGTTTGTTAGCTTGATAGTTTCCTATGCACCCTTCAATGCAGCTAATCTTTACCTCCTTTAAGAAGTCTTCCCAGAGTCTGGACAGTCTTCATTATTTCTTCTTCTGTAATGGCTTTTTTCCTTACTGGCTTTTGAATTCTAGCCCTTCTCATCTTCATTTGTTTGTTATATGCTTATTTTCTCTGCAGCGTGTGAACTCTTTGGAATGGAACTGTTGTGTTATTCATCTTTGTGGCATCATTGCTGCCATAATGCCAAAACTGCCATGAAGTACTCAATTAATCATCACTGAGATCACGGAGTTATTGGGTGAATTAGAACCCAAGAACCAAATATGGATGCCTTCAATTCAGTCAACTGATCATGTAATATCTGTAGAATAATCTCTTAAATGCCTTGTATTTGAGGCAGTTACTATGTACCAGTACTAGTACCAGGTGCTCTGAGTTCTTTATGTGATGGTGGTACCACAATTCTGTGGGGTTAGCATTATTCCTATTCTCCTTTTAGGTGAGGAAATCGAGATATAGAGAGGTTAAGATATAGATATATATAGAGAGATAGATATAGAGAGATTAAGGAACCTTCTCAAGATTTCAAAGACAATAATACCTGAACCAGGATTTGAACTGTGAGGAGTTTCAGAGCTGAGCTCTTAACCACAGACTATACTACCTTTCAATGAGAGGATTATGAATGTAGACTCCTTAGTTAATTCTGAAAAGTGAGCATTTAATTTCATTCTCTGGGATGATAAGAGGCATTTTAGTGTAGGCAACCCAACATTTATAATGGATTTAATTTGAGACCATGCCAGGACAGACATTTTATCATGGTTCTTTTAAATAACTGTTCATTAAGTGGGTGAGGAAAAGGAAATCACTTTGAGACCAGATGGGTCCTCTAATGAGAAAAAGAAGAGGAAGTGGGAAACCAAGAATCTGAGGTATTGTGAGCTGTGTTATAAAGCTCACAGTCATACATTTAAGAAGCTCTGCTTCTGAGGTTACAGCATGTGTAATAGACCAGAGCAGTGTTGAGATCCAAGAAAGATATTCTAACAAAGCAAATATATTTTTGAAAAATGCAGGTTGCTTTTCAAACAGTATGAAGGATTTAAAAATCACAGCAATATTTTAAAAGTATTATTTGTTCTCTCTTCTCACTTTCCTGGGACACTACAGTTGCTTATTCCTTAGAATGTCTCTCTAAATCTCTTCTGAATAAACCTGAATTTCCTTCTCCAGGGCCACTATTCTTGAATCTGTAGTGTGAAATCATGAAGAAGAAGTTGGGCAAGAAAAGATCATCCTGAGGGGGGAGCAGGGGATGATGTTTAGGGCAAAGTCAGAATCCCTTTAGTGGTGAAGGGGAAGAGAATCTCCATATATTAACAGTCATTCTTCCAACTCAAAGAATTGAAAAACAAGTAGAAGCTGCCTGTGGGGCTCTACAAACTGGACATTGATGAAATAATAGTTTTCTATAAATGTTTCTCAAATGAATCATGCCTTATTTTCAGAAATCAAGCTAACTAAGGAAAGACCAATACATTTCACTGTGCAATTAAAAATTTTTTTTAAAAAGTTTTGTATATATGGGGGAACCAGCAGTTAGCATAATGGCTATGTTGCTGAACTCCCACGTAGTCGACCGTGGTTCGCGTCCCAGACCTGGTGGCTTAAAACTCACGCCGAGCGCGTGTGCATGCATGCCCAAGATCCCAAGAGGAGAATGGAGGAGAAGGGATTGCGGCATGACCATCCCCCCTGTGGGGTGACTTCTCGCTTTCTGTCTCTATGTCTCTCTCTGTCTTTCTGGTGAGCGCATGTGCCCTATAGCGAAAAAAAAAAACTCTCCAAAAAAAAAAAAAAAAAGTTTTGTATATATGGGACCAGCAGTTGGCATAATGGCTATGTTGCTGGACTCCCATGTAGTCGACTGCAGTTCGAGTCTTGGACCCGGGGACTTAAACTCACGCAGTGCACATGTGCGTGCATGCCCAAGATCCCAAGAGGAGAATGGAGGAGAAGGTATTGTGGCATGGCCATCCCCCCGGGAGGTGATTTCTCGCTTTCTGTCTCTGTCTCTCTCTGTCTTTCTGGTGAGCGTATGCGCCCTTTAGCAAAAACCTCTCCAAAAAAAACCAAAAAAGTTTTGTATATAAAATTTAATTGCAAAGATAATCTGGGATTTTATTTTGAAAAAAAAAAATACATTACCGCTTACACCTTCTAGCTTACAAAAGAGGCACAATGAAAGGCCGCTGTGGGTGAGAAGGGAAGGATGAGTGCTAAAACTGTGTGTGTGTGTGTGTGTGTGTGTATAAAAGGACCACAATGACAGCGGTATCTCTTAAAATTTCATAGAGTACATAAAGACTTTTAGACCCTGTATATAACTAGCCATGGTATCTGGGCAGACCTGCTGTTGACCATAGATAGGAAAGAGATTAGAGTTTTATGGTTTTATGGAATATATTGAATGAGGTCTAACTTAGTTATGGCCAGTCTCCATTCCTAAAGTCCTTTGACCAGACACGATCTGTCTCTTTATTTTAGGCCAGAGGGCATGTGTGCTCACCAGAGAGGAAGACAGAGAGACAGAAAAGGGGAGAGAGAAAAAGGAGAAGAGAGAACACCTCCTCTCTCCCTGCCCATGGGGCGTGGCCACACCAAATCCTTTCTCCTCCATCTCTCCCTTATTTCAGATTTTGGGCATGCACGAACATGTGCCTGATGCATTTTCCAAGCTGCTTGGGCCGGGATTTAAACTGTGTACTTAGTCATGTGGTATCCAGCTGCCTTAACCACGTGGCCATAGGTTGATCCACTTTTGTCTTTAACTAGTCTCCCAATTTAAATGATTTTCCTTAGTAGACATAAATGCCAGAACTCCGCTTTCCTGGTGCTGGGGCTTGATCTAACTCTGCTCCTTTCCTCTTGGTGAGCGACTCACTCTGGGCCACCCCCGTGTATATTGCTGGAGCATCAGCTCTATGGGGTCATAGAGAGCATCAACATTCTCTCCTTCACACACATTTGCCACATTCCCTGGAGCTGGAAACGTTATTAAAACATATGCCAAACCTCAGCCCATGTGCTAATTGGCATGAGGTGAGGTGAGCTATTTTATCTTGGCCCTGGGAGACTGTTCAAAGCCATTTTGCTTCATTCACTATATGTAGAGCATAAATCAAATGTTGAATGATTATCACTCTCCTCTTTACAATCTATATTTTGCTTTCTTCCTTATGTTTTTGTTGATGTTAGCAAAACAGACCGATTCATTAAAAGTTTGCTATGATCTCTTCAATATCCCCAAAGAATTCATGCAACTGCAGTAAAGGCAAATTACTAATAATTTGTCTTGAACAATCTGGCTCAGGAAACCTTCCCTACCAAAAATGAATCTGGATTTCAAAAACTGCTGAATTGGAGGGTTCTCAGCAGTGGTTTGGTATAACTATCTTTCCAACTTTCTGTGGCTATGCAAAGGCAGCTTTTTTTTTTTCTTTCTTTTTTTCCATTGTGGAGAAGGCAGGGGTCATATAACCTCACAAGACAGATCATTCTAAACTGTTAAATCCTTTTCTTTTCACTTTTAGGTTTTTGCTATAGGACACATGTAATCTCTAGAGAGACAGTGAGAGGGAATGTGAGAAATCGCCCACCCAAGGGGGGCTGGCCACACCACAATTCCTTCTTCTTCGTTCTCTTCCTGGGATTTTGGGCATATACTCACACAGACCCAGTGTAATTTTCAAACTGCCAGATCTGGGACTTGAAACCCAGTAGACCACGTGGGAGTCCAGCATTTTAACCACTATTCCACCTTCTGGCTCCTAAAATCCTTTTCTTTATATTTTAAATAATAACATCTTTTCCCCCGATAGGCTTATGGTTATCAGATTTTTTCTCTGTTATGATCTGGCTCCTAATTCAGCTATTGGTAATTTATTATTACCAATTATCATTGAGTTATGCCTACTTCAAACAGTGCTGCCATTGGCTATAACGAATTGAGTGCCCCCTATGCAGTAAATGCTTCACCTAGATTGTTTCCAACCTTCAACAATATTGCAAGGAAGTTTGACTATTCCCACTTTGCTGAAAAGGAAACCAAGTCTCTGAAAATGTAATTGACCTTTCCCAAAATATACTAACCATTTAGTAGAACCAATACTTTGAACTCAGGTGTTTGGCCCCAAAATTCATGTTTTTCTCACTAAGAAATATCTCTTCCACTTTCTTGATGCTCTGCCCCACTAACATATCAAGCACTGAGATAGGTGCTACTGTGATAAAGAGAGAATATCTATTTTTTAAAATTTCAATTTATTTTATACATTTAATCATTATACATACCTACAGCTTATAAAGTGAATTTACCCAACATAAATATACTTCACTGCAGTCCAGTTGAAGATACGATACATGTTATTATCAACGGATAATTACCCATTCTGTGTCCCATAAATGTCTTGCCTATTTTTCCCCTTGATTCCTTTCCTTACATTCCCTCCCTTTTCACATCCTCTTTTCACAGGGTCACCAGTATCTGTAACCATATAATACCTATTTTTCCCTCAGAGCTATGAGCTGGTTGTGGAGAAGGCAGGGATCATACAACCTCACAAGGAACAACAGTCATGTACTGACAGCGTCTACGACAGGGAAGACTTCATCAGGCTGAGTCTCATTCTCTCAGAAGGTGAAATCATGCCACAGAACTGCTGTTAGCATTTTGTCCTAAGACCCAGAGTCAGAACAAAGTGAATACCAAAAAGTTACCACTATCATCAACTGAAAAGGGTTCTCTCATAAGATTCAAGACTGACTGGGTCTGAATCTGTCACCTATTCTCTATCTATTGCACCTCAGTAACTCTGTTTTATCAGCATGTGGTGGTAGAGGTGGCCATGACAGTCTCCTAATAAAGCAAACAGGGCTCTGGACTTGGGTGTAGAGCAAAGCCCCTGAGTGAATTCATAAGGAGTGGCAGAGGACAGTGGGATGGCAGAAGGGCTGTTATTTTAATGTTCAAACCTTGATAAGTAACTAAACTGCCGGGAACTACTCCTCACCTGTGAAACCTACACTGAATTGTCCTTTCTTGAGTAAAAGTAACAATGTTAGTTATGAAGATGGTGCTGAGTGTGTGTGTATATGTGCGTATGAGTGAGAAGAGAGAGAGAGAGAGAGAGAGAGAGAGAGAGAATGAGGGAGGCAAACATGAAAGGCCAATCTAAGATAATGCTTTAAACTGAGCATTCAGGGTTTTTTTTTTTTTTTTTTTTTTTTTTTTTTATGCTACTGTGTGTGTGTGTGCTTGCCAGAGAGACAGAGAGACAGAAAGCGAGAAATTATCCCGCAAGGGAGATGGCCATGCCACAATCCCTTCTCTTCCATTCTCCTCTCGGGATCTTGGGTGCACATGCACACACACCCAGCATGAGTTTAAGCCACGGGGTCCAGGACTTGAACCATGGTCGACTACATGGGAGTCCAGCAACATAGCCATTATGCCAACTGCTGGTCCATTCATATTTTTTTAAATCTCAGTTCTGAATGATCAAGATTTACAATCTATCAACTAGAAAAAGAAAATCACAGAAGAAAAGTAATTTTGACTTGATCTAATTAAATCGCTTTACATTTAGCAGAAATGATTTGGGCCCAGGAGAATCAAAAAACCTGTTCAGAGCCACACAGAAAATGACAGATTATCATTTGTATATATTTTCCCTTATCAATGGTACCTTAGACTTTGATACACAAGTCTGTAGTCACAATTACTACAATTAGAAGGGTCCATAATTTCCTAATGCCTGGAATCATTCTTTCAAAATCCATGAAACGTGTTAATACCATTTATTTTTGCAGTGACAGAATTGATGCAGTAGAGTTGAAAGAACACAGATGTTGGGACTAGAAGGGGCTCAGTGGTACTGTAACACTGTGTGAGGTTACACCGTGTGAGATGATTCTGGGTAGAAGTCCAGAGGCCTCCCTAAATATACTGGGTGCTAGCATACCTAGGATTTGGGGCTGGCTGGGTCTAGGGATAGATTACAGCAAGGGCAAATTGGAGGTCTCTCTCTCTCTGTCTTGTTGATCATGAAAGAGAGAAATGAACAAAT
Source organism: Tupaia tana (assembly GCA_026018925.1). Taxonomy (NCBI): domain Eukaryota; kingdom Metazoa; phylum Chordata; class Mammalia; order Scandentia; family Tupaiidae; genus Tupaia; species Tupaia tana. The sequence continues at coordinate 60,676,643 of JAKSZU010000013.1, forward strand.
TTTTAAAAAGAAACAGAGAATAGGTCAGATGGAGCTGGTTTTAAAGCTTAGTCCTATGACTTCCTAGCTGTATGATGTTGGATAAATTACTGAACTGCTCTAAATTTTCAGTTTGCTCATCTGTAAAACAGGGGAAAAGTAACCTCTATACATTCTTCTGAGGATTTACTTAAATGAAATATGTGGGGCACCCAGCTTAGACCGGTACAAATGTTATGGTCTGTTCAAGCCCAGGAGAATGGAAGGTGCAAACAAGACTTGGTGTACATTCTCAGACTTCTTTTTCTTCCATTTGCTTTCTATGTAAAACTCTGAGGAAGTTGTAGATAATCATTGTTATTGAAAGGGCCTGGGTAGAAAATTCACCCATCAATACTTGCTAATCTCTATCAGCACCACCACCTATAACTCTGCCCCTTTTGCTCTACCCTGAAGAAATGAGTCTACTCTATGCTGAGTTGTCAATGTGTATAAAACTGAGAAAGACAACGATAGGTTTTGGGTGAAGAAGATACAAAGAAGTCACTAACATATTCTGGGAGTTTGATGAGCTCCTTTAGACTGACTGCCATGTGAGTATTTCTAATGACCCACTCCCACTTTCTTTGAATTTTGTAGAGAAGCAATAGAAGAAGAAGCAACATAGCGGGACCAGCAGTTAGTGTAATGGCTATGTCACTGGCCTCTTATGTAGTTGACCACGGTTCGAATCCCAGACCGGTGGCTTAAAACTCACACTGGGCGCATGTGTGTGCATGCCCAAGATCCTGAGAGGAGAGAGGAGAATGGAGGAGAAGGGATTGCGGCATGGCCATCCCACTAGGAGGGTGATTTCTCGCTTTCTGTCTCTCTGGCTGTCTGGCAAGCGCACACGCCCTATAGCAAAAACTTCTCCAAAAAAAAAAAAAAAAAAAAAAAAAAGAAGCAACATAGCCAAAGACCACCATCTTTCATCCTGAATCTTGGCATTAGCTTGGACAGGGTACAAAAGGAAGCTGTGAAGTTCAGGGAGATATTTTTCCCTCACACTTGAAATTTCATCATGTGCCTTTATGGAAAAAACTCACATCTTTCATCTGTTTTTCAGTATTTTGTTTCCATTTCAGAATCTCAGTAGAATCTTAAGATGATAATGTACTTGCTTCACTCATATCCTGGCATAAATAATATCTTACATTCTTTACTTAGCCTCTATTTTTCCCCATGTGGTTTTCTTTGCCCCATTCTTCCCTCTCCTTTCTAACAAATGTTAATAATTATATGAATGACAATTGTGTATAATATCAAGAGGAAAAGGGTTATTATCGAAACATTGCTACTTTTCATTTCAGGGGAGCTGGATTCGCCATATGCATGGCTCAGTAGCGTGAGGAGAAAGGAGGAGAGAAAATAGTGTAAACATTTCTACAGAAAACGAAGGTACTTTGGGGGTCTAATGCAGTGTGACTTCAGTACATTACATGGTTTGAATAAAAACTGTGCCCAGATAGCACAAGCACACAAATTGGGGCACCCTGCCTGGGCCTCACTCCTGGTGTTAATGAGACACTCTGCAGGACAGCATGGCTTCCCCAGTGAGACAGGTAGAAGATGTCAGTGTGTGCCTCCCGGGCATTCGAAGCTGGCACTAATTTTCAAATTTCCTTCCTGCCTGGTAAGGGAAACACTCCCTTCGACACAAGATAAAACTGCAGTGCAGAGTGGGATAACGAGGCTCTGGCAAGACCTGTTTCAGAGAACCACAGTGCTCACTAGCTGCGCTGACAGCATGCTTCCACACGCACACACTTCTGCACATCACTCAGGAGAACCGCCTTCCTCTCTGTACTCCACACTGAGGAAGAATTTTCATCTGACGAGGCTCCCCCAAAAGGAATTTGTCCGATGATGTATGTAAAAGGAATGTGACAGTTGTTCTAGCAGCTGAAAGTCAGGGGCTTGTAGATTGGGAACTGGAACTGAAATCATGCAAAAAGTGTGTTTTCTTATTAATATTTTTTTAAAAAATAAATTCCTTGCTCAGAATTCAGAAAGCAGAGGTAGTACTGTTCTAGTTATTATGCCTTTTTAAAATCTTTTTTCTTTTTTTATGGAAAGTTTCCCCCCATATTCAAAAGAATGGTATAATGAACTCCCATATACCCATCATCCAGCTTCAATAGTGCTCCATTTATGACCAATTGTGTTCCACACACCCCTCACTCCTACCCAGTCTTCCACCTCAGTGCTACACTGAAGCAATCCTCATCTGACTTCATCTGTAATAATTCAGTATACATTTCTAAGAATTCTTTGAAAGTCTCTGATACTTATAAACAATAATGTCTTGTAGTTATCAAATTCCCATTCAGTCAATGTTCAAATTTCCCTGACTCTTATTTTATTTTTTTACATTGTGTTTGGTTCAAGATCCAATTAAGGTCACTACCCTGCAGTTGGCTGTTGATGTATCTTTTAGTTTCTTTTTAAATCTGTACTTTTTTTACTATTTGGTTTGAAGTACCCTTGGAATGTTAAGTTCTAGACCTTTATAGTAGGCATAGCAAATCTGCTTTGAAAACAACTGGAGGCAACTGAAATGTCTGAATATGGAGAAATGGTTAAATCAACTATGGTATATACACTTAAATATTGTATATGATGTAGTGGAAGAATGATCTCTTTGTGAAACAGGGAGTTATTTTTGAGCCTCAATGTATCAATTGTAAAATGGAAATAATGACACCATTGAAAAAATAAATAAAGTACATACATTTCCTTCACTGTGCTCAGCAAATAACACCATAAAATGCAGTGGTGTTTTAGGTGTAATTTTAACATGAGTAATACCTAAAACTTTTAAATGAACATATTTTATTTCCCTCTTTATTTATATCAAGTTGAAGCTAAGTTTTCTTCTTGAGAAAAGGAAAGAGTAGGTACTGCCCCAGACTTTGTGGATCAACTTTAAGTTTCAAAACTTTCTGCAAAACCTGTAGAGAATCTGGAAGCCAGGTTTGTGGAGTGACAACATGGGTTGCTAATTCCTCCCCTCCCCATTTTCTTATCAAGATCTTGGCCTTATAAAAATGTCGCATTTTGGAACTGGCAGACGGCGTAATGGTTACATCACTGGACTCCCATGTAGTCAACTGCAGTTCAAATCCTGGACCTGGTGGCTTAAAACTCATGCGGGGCATGTGTGCATGCGTGTCCAAAATCCTGAGAGGAGAATGGAGGAGCAGGGATTGTGGCATGGCCATTCTCTCTGGGGGGTGATTTCTCACTTTCTGTCCCTCTGGCAAGTGCACACACCCTATAGCAAAAATCTCTCTAAAAAAAAAATGTGGTGGTTTTTGTTTGTTTGCTATTTTTAAGTGCACAGAAAATACAAGATAAACAGTATGGTATGGTAGTTCTAGTCAGATAAGAGGAAAGAACCATTCTATCCAACCTGGTGCTGCACAGATTTCAAAGAAGAAGGAGATGTGAAGAAGGTCCAAGGTTTTCCCCCTTTCCCTTTTAAATATTTTCTTTATTTATGATAGAGTTTGTGTGCATGTTTGTGTGTGTGAGAGAGAAAGAGCGCAAGAGTGAGGTACCTGCTACAAGACCTGGTCATGCCATAATCCCCCTGCTCTAGTTCCCCAGATCTTGAGCACTCACACATGTGTCTGGCATGTTTCAGGTTGACCTGGCCCAAGGCTTTGAATCCTGGGAAAAGAATTAGGGGAAGTGGGTGGGAAGCACATGTATCTAGACGTCTCTTGGGTTGTTTTAGAAGCTACGAAGACTTTTCCATAGGTTGAAAAGAAAGCTGAGAGCACAGGGACTGTTTCCTTCTCTCCACTTGGAAAGATTCCACTTTTAACCGAGGGACACACCCAAAGTAATGTAAGGGTGATGATGCAGAACTGGTTAATGAAGATGTCCAACTCCCTCCAAATCCTGCATGTGCATTTCAGGGTCCCAATATACTAGCAGGCCCAGGGGAGTGGACGTGGGGCCCTGGCAAGGCCACTGAGTCGGCAGAAGCTGTCTAGACAATGGAAGAAATGGGAGAAACTGAGACCTCTTTCCATATCTCCATGATCCCACATAAGCCATTTACCTGCTCACTCTCATCTGCAGCAACTCAGAGATAAAAAAACCAAAAAACAAACAAACAAACAAAAAAAAAAAAAAAAACAAAGAAAGAAAAAGAGAAATAAACCCCAATCACATTCCATCTTGTGAAGAAACAGGGGGATAAGGAGGAGAAAATTTGAAACACTAAGTACTTAAGTATGTTTCATCATCTTAACAATTATTTAATCCAACACTGAGGAAAAGAGTTGAGAGCTTGTTTGAATATTTTACCAACTTGGATCAATTAAACTGGAAAAGACTAAGTTATTATTAATTGTCAAGTTTAAATTTTCTCATTACCTTGTAAATTAATGAGTTAGCTCTAGGAACTTTAAAAGCTATATTTTGGGGACCAGTAGATGGTGTAGCAGTTATGTCACTGGACTCCCACATAACTGATCGTGGTTCAAGTCCTGGACGCAGTGGCTTGAAAATCATGCTGGGTATGTGTGCATGCATGCCCGAGATCCCGGGAGGAGAATGGAAAAGAAGGAATTGTGGCATGTCCATCTCCCCTGGGGAGTGATTTCTCACTTTCCCTCTCACTGTGTCTGTCTCTCTTTCTCTCTAGTGAGCACATGTCCCTAAGACAAAAACCTCTAAAAAAAAAAAAAAGCTATATTCTCTTTGCATACCTTATGTATTATGTGATTTGATTTGATTCCCCAATACACAATGATAAGGAGAAAAAAGCATAATCCAAAATTTTTTGAGGTGTGATTATAACCACATAAAACAAAATATTAGAGGCAGGGAGGAAAAAATCAAGCACTATTATTATAAAATGTAAAATAGTGTTTGCGTTTGCTTGTGGGAGCCTAGGGGATTTTCTTCTTCTCTGTTTTATTTAATCATAATACTTTTATTTCATAATGAAAAACGTTTTAACCTGCAGAATTGAACCTATTACATTTAATGAGCACTGACTGAGCGTTAATGTTTCACAGGAACTGCGCTAAGTCCTACGGAGGACACAGACTTGGATGAGACATGGCCGCAGAGCCAAACGAACTCACAACATAGTGGGAGAAACATATGGGAAAGGTGCTGGAAGAATTCAGCATTAATTGTATCCTGTCTACAAGAATTGAAAATGTTCTTCCCATCTATTCCAATCCACCTCTGAAGGATTTCAATTCCTTTTGATGGTGATGCAAAGGAAAGAGTAAAATTAGGGTGGCGAGTCTGGTTTTCATTTCCTCATCCATTCCTTCAGAAAAATGTGTGCTAATCATGAGGGTGACCCATGTCTTCACTAGTGGGCACTGTGTGGTGTGTGTGGGAGTTCACCAACCACTTGTTGGGATACTTGAAGTTCAGCTGAAACACTGTCTCAGGGTTCACGTCATGAAGTCATTTATTAGATAGAACTACTTTATAGTGAGATTTCTTTGCTATTTTTAATGATCAACTTCCCTTAGATGCAGTGCACAATTAATATTGTTTTGACTGATGCAGACATGTACTGCATAGCAGACAGTAAGAGGAGATGACCTGTACAGTTGTAAGAGAGAGACTTTAAGAATTTATCTAGGTTCGGCCCAGTCACAGTGATGTAAGAGGCAGGGCGTCACTGTGCAAGGCTGAAGCCACACTGGAGGCAGAGGTTCAGATCCCGGACCAACCTACACAGGCTGAGTGCAGTAGTTCCTTCCTATAATTCCAGCTAATGGGGAGGCTGAAACAGGATCATAACAGCGAGACGCTATCAAACATACCATTCCCCTCTGCTATCCTCTTTCCCTTTAATTAAAAAAAAAATTGTCTAGGTCATTCTCAAACTTTAGCATACATTGGAATCACCTGATGCCTTATTAAAACACAGATCGCAAGATTTCACCCTCAGCGTTTCATTCAGTAGTCTGAGGTGGGGGAGGCTCCTCAAATTTCATTTATAACAATTGTTTCTGACTGAAGCTACTATTCCTAGACATTAGAGACATTGGTTGACTTTCTTTGAAGTCTAAAAATCCCTTTTTTCTAACCTTTGGTCTCTGCTTATGCACTTTAAAGGATGAGACCATCACTAAATTGCAAGGAAGCCGGTTTCACTGTTTGACTAATTCTTAGGTTTCACTGAAGTTAACATTTTTCTTATTGAAACTTCTGTTTACTATGTATCTATTCTATCCTACTAGTAAGAATTCTTATATCTTCTTTTAACCATGCTGAAAATTCCTACCCCTCAGCCATTTATTGCCTATAACTCTTCTTTATCTACTAGATATCATGCCCTGATGATACCCAAGGTTTCATAAGCCACTTTTAAAATATGGCGCTGAGGACCCAGCATTCCAGATGTTGCTCTGCTGGGACTAGCCCCTTCTTTACAATGACCTCACATACCTATCAACACAGAACTGAACCTCATTACCTTGCTTAAATAAGTTACGAAAATGTATTCTGTGAACCTGACTGAAATGTGACTTGTAGGATGCAGAGACTGGAAAGAAAGCATGCCGGTTGGAAGATAACTGCTGCTACTCAGAATACTCTGTCCTTTCCACCCCCACACCTGAAGAATGTCGGCCAGATTGGAGGAACCTACAGTATCTCTTTAAGCAGAGAAAAAAATAGAACAAGAAAGCAACTAGATGGCTGAATGCACTATCATGACTGTTTTTGTTTGTTCTTTTCTTTCTTTTTCCTTTTCATGGTATATGAGACAGGTGTGCAATACAGGTGTGCAATACAGGTGTGAGAGCCATCTTGTCTTACTACCACTCAAGACTGGCTTCTGTGGACTTTTCCCTTGAATTAATGTTTGACTGTCTACCAGTCTGTAGTCCGTCTGCCTCTCTCTGGTTAGAGCTCGCCCGCCATTTACGAAGATGGTTTTCAGTTCTGGCAGGGAGTTTTTTTTTTCCCAACAGCAGTCATGCCATTTTATTAGTTCATAATGTATTACAGATTACCTGAAGAACTGAACTCTTTTCACATTCTAAACAGACATTAGCAGTCTTCTTATCCTGTTGAAATCCTGACCTTAGCAACAAAAACCGTTATTTTTCTGGCTAGGTTTTATTATCTTAGTAGCTTCTAATTAGAATTTAATAAGTATAGGATGGTGATTAAGAGCATGGCCTTTGAGGTCTGACAGTTCTGGGTGCAAATCAGAACTCCTGCATTTAACAGCCATGTGGCCCTAGGCAGCCGACATGATCTGTCTAAACCTCAGTTTGCTCCTAGGTATTATGATAGTAGCTATCTTGCTGGGATCCTGCACAACTTGAACTAATATATATATAATAAGCACAATGTTGGGTACATTTATATGTTTAGTAAATATTATTTATTTTTATTTTTTCAATAGTTTTATTCTGAACAAGAGCAGATTTTCTTTAAATTGCCAGAGGGGTCATATTTTCACCAGAGAGGGAAAAAGCACACCCCCTCTCCCAATGTAGTATGGTCATGCTGTAATTGCTTTTACCCCATTCTTTATCCTGCTGGAATCTGGGGCACGTATGTGCATGCCATGCAAGTTTTTCAAATGCCACATTGGGATCTGAACGGCAGTTGGCCATGCAGGATCCAGCTCCCTTAACCACTAGGATACAAGGCTGACCCAAGAATCAATCTTTGAAATAGAAATCTATAAACCCTATTGGAAGGTTTAGGGAATAAAAATGCTAAAATAAAGGACAAGTGTTTTTTCTTTTGCTTTAGTGGTACTAAAATGCATAAGTCTATCTGCTTGCTCCAAAGACATTTACAGGTTTAGTGTAATTGCAACCAAAATGGCTATAAGATTTTGTAGAATTCAACCAAATTTCCATGAAAAGTGATAAAAAGTAAGACTATAATAGAAAAATTGAAAAGAAAGAAATTTAATCATATCAGGGATTAAATGTACAGAGACGCATGAGAATGTAAAACTGGGTGGGTGTTCTAGCAAAAAGAAAGTCATACCAATGAGAGAGTGGGAAAAGAAACATAAACTTCAGTGTGAAGTAGGTCAGCTTTTCCAAATAAAAAGGAAAAAAATGCTTACTTATTAAATGGTACTAAAATAAAACAGTTTAGAAATCAATTATGAGAATCATGCCTTAACAACATAATAAGTTATATGACAAACTCCAGGTAACACATTGCCTAACTAAGTATATGATAGTGCTAAGTGAAAAATGTTGTAATTAAATATTTTATAGAACTGATTGAAAAAAGTTGTACTAAAAATATCAGACAAATTAACATTTATAATATATGCAGAGCTCACTCAAATGCAGAAGGAAACCTCAAAGTCCTAACAACTGTATAAGCAAATAACATGAAAATTTAAAAATGACATAGAGAAATCAATAACAGAAGAAAAGACCATTCATAATGGAACCTGGAGGCTTGTTAATCATCTATTAAAGTAATGAATAAATTTAAAAAATATTAGACTCATTACTGATAAAAGTTTAAGAAATCTGTTATTTTTATTTATTTATAGTGATATTATAAATTGGTATACCTCTTTTGGAAAATAATATGTTAAGAATAATAAAGATGTATAATAAATAGCCTTTGATCCAGTCATTCTACTCTCTGGAATTTCTCCTAAATAAAATAGTTCAACAGAAACAAAAATGCATGCATAGAACTGTTATATATGATACCAAAAGGCTGAAAATAGCATAAATGTCCAAAATTAGAGAAATATTTTAATAAAAATCAACCCAGGGGAATATTATACAGTCAGTAAAATGATAATTATAAAGAGTGTATAGACATGTTTAAAATGCTGCAATTAATCGCTATAGCAACATTTTACATATATGTATATACATATAGTTATATACAATTTGTTTTCTTTTTGCATTTTACATGCCTGTGGGATGGATTTCAGATGTAACATAGATTTCATGTGTAACAAAGTGAATGCACATGCTTATAAAATGTAACATGCAAAAAATACTAAAAGTAGTATTAGAGAAGGCTTATGGTTAATTTTTAAGTTTTTTTTTTTTTTAGAAAGAATTTTGCTATAGGGTGCATACACTCACCAAAGAGACAGAGAGACAGAAAGTAAGAAATCACCCACCTAGGGGGGATGGCCATACTGAAATCCCTTCTCCTCCATTCCCCTCTCAGGATTTTGGGCACACATGCCCGGCATGAGTTTTAAGCCACTGGGTCTGGGATTCAAACCACGGTCAACTGCATGGGAGTCCAATAACATAACCATTATGCCATATGGTGGCCCCCAATTTTAAAGTTATTTTTAAAAGACATTCACTTATTTCATTCATGAAGAGGGCACCCTCAACAAGGTCTCATCACACTGTTATCCCTTTTCCAAGCCTTCTAGCCAAACTAGGATCACAGGCACCCATGGGTGTACCCAGTGTGTTCAGGTCAACTCAAATTCTGAATCCAAGGCTTTCCCATTTGGCTCCAGTATCATGCAGTGGTGTCCCACTGCCTTCACCACCACAGCTGGGCTGAAATCATTCTTTAAACATTATTCATATCAAGTTTTATATCCTGTTTTCCAGTAGAAATTAAATGTAATTTTTAATTCCAGTTTTGTTACAAAACTTAGTAATCTCTTTTGACTTTGTGTTGAAAATCTGAGAAGTGTGCACAATGCCTTTATTTAAATCAGCAATGTATAACATAATAGCATCAAGACTGCAGATGGACAAGGTCATTCTTACACTCATCTGGTAAATATTTATTGAGTTTAAATGTTTACCTGGGCTCTGCTCTAGATATACAAAGGGAACACAATATGGTCTTAGCTGTAATGGTCTACTTAGGAAGGCTTACATGAAGGTATATAAAGTGATCATTAAATGATCATGTAGTAAGTGCAGCAGAGTTATGCTAGGCTATTTTAAAAGCACCAGGGTGGTATCTAGTACAATATTGGTGGTAACAGAGCAGCCTATATTTGAGTTCTACATTATTAGCATAGTTAGCTAGGCCAAAAGGAAAAATGGTTGGATAAATGGTACTGAGAGTAGACATGGAGGAAAAAAACATTAAATTAAATTTTAAAAAATGTGGTGGGACCAGCAGTTGGCATAATGGCTAGGTCACTGGACTCCCATGTAGTTGACTGCAGTTTGAGTCCCGGACCCAGTGACTTAAACTCACGCCGGGCGCGTGTGCATGCGTACCCAAGATCCCTAGAGAATGGAGGAGAGGGGATTGAGGTGGCCATTCCCCCTGGGGATGCTTTCTGTCTTGCTTTCTGTCTCTTTGTCTTTCTGATACACTCTGTTTCTCTGGTGAGCGCACGTGACCTATAACAAGCACCTCTCAAAAAAAAAAAAAAAATGTGTTAAGAAGGGTAAACTTTGGCAGGGTGGCAAAGTTGAGGGCTTTGGGTTCTTGTGTAACTCCTGATTCTAATACTGATTTCCTGGGTAATTCAAAACATTTACTTATCCTCAAAATGCAAGTAATTCCATCTATCTCACAAACTGATATAAGGATTAACTGAGGTTACATGCTTAAAGGAGACAGTGTGATGCCTGACATGTGGCAGGCCATCGGCAAAAGAAGGCTACTAATACTATTTTAAGGGTTTTAATATTACTGGAATAAAAAGTACAAGGCAGGATGAGGCAGGAGGTAGGAGACAATTAGATCATGGAAGGCTTCTTTATCAGACTGAGAAGTCCAGACTCCATCTAATTTATCCTTGTAGCCTCTGAAGGTTTTTAATCAGGAGAGCAATATGGCCAGGGTGACTTTTCAGATGGGTCACTCTAAAAGGTGGCTTGCGTTTGGATTGGATGGGACCAAGACTTGCAGTACAGAGGCCAGTTAGTGGACTGCTCTAATAGCCTGCAGAGGGTGGTGAGGGCCTGAAATAGAAATGGAAGTGAGGGAATGGCTGGATAAATATTAAGCAAGTAAAACAGGTAGGCCTTTGTGATTATATAGAGAGAGAAGAAAAAGAAAAGGAGAGCGAGGTGTCAAGCATAACTAGCTTGTTAGCATGGGTGGTTGAGTGGATGTGAGTGAAGCAACTAAAATGATAAATGAAGAAGAGGTGCAGATTGAGTGGAAGACAATGAGTTAGTGGGTACCATGAGCTAAGTACTCTGCAGAGTTCTGAGATTACAAAGATAAATAAGACATGTCCCCTATCTGTAAGGAGCTTGCATGCTGGTAGGGAAGACATAAAAATAAACACATAAAATACGATTTGGCTATTTGAAGTCAACACTCTGGACTCTTTTCTGAAAAGTTAGTTTATTTCTGTCATGAGAGAAACAGAGAGAGAGAATGACACAGAGAGAAAGAGATAACCTCAACAGTGTTTTCACTCCACAATCCACTTGCAGCCTCAGCCAGCCTGAATTGTGAGCACATGCACAATTTTGTAGGGAGATCCTACGATGTGAACCTACAATAAAACTTTCCCATTTAGGTCCAGCATTGTCATGAGTTACGTTACTGTTGTACTACCAGGCTGAACCTTATTACGAGTTTCAAAAAAATTTAATATGTTATTAAAAGGAAATAGACAAATCCGGGGAAACCAGCAGTTAGCGTAATGGCTATGTCGCTGAACTTCCACGTAGTCGACTGCGGTTCGCGCTCTGGACCTGGTGGCTTAAAACTCACGTCAGGCACGTGTGCGTGCGTGCCCAAGATCCCGAGAGGAGAATGGAGGAGAAGGGATTGCGGCGTGACCATCTCCCCTGGGGGGTGATTTCTCGCTTTCTGTCTCTATGTCTCTCTCTGTCTGTCTGGCTAGCGCACGCGCCCTATAGCGAAAAAAAACCTCTCCGAAGAAAAAAATAAATAAAGGAAAAAGACAAATCCCAATTAAAAGATATCCTGCAACAGCCTGGACTCATCCAAAACATTAATGTCATCAAAGACCAAAAAAAAAGGAAGACAGTTCAATATTTAAAGTGCAACTAAGGAGATATTACAACTGGATGGAAGTATTTCTAGAAACTCCCATTTATTCAGTACTCCTATGTAGCAAGTATTATAGCTGGTATTTTGCATATATGACATTCACTTATCAAAACTATTTATTAAGGGAATATTTTGAACCAGGTACTATTTAAGGAACTGGAGATACAGCAGGGAACAAAACAAAATCCCTGTTTCTCAAAGCTGATTACACCTAATGATCTCATTCAAACTTCACTTATGATTTCATTCAATCTTCACAATTACCCTGAAAAGAAGATCTGATGAGGTTTCAAACTCAGCCTATTATTATCTGGATTCTAACCACACTCTTTCTTTTGAGTTTCAAAGCACATACTTTTTTGTCTATATCATTCATCTTCTTTCCAATAACTCAGCATTACTTGAGTTTGAAGAATTGTGTGGTTAAACAGGGATTTGATCAAGAATAAAGGAAGATCTTTCAAGAAAACAAGATACGCAGTCTGTCCAAGAATAAGCAAGAGAATCTGGAACACAGAGTTTGCATAATAAGATGCTGGAGTTTCTTTTACCTGACAATAAAAATAAGTACAAAATGTTCAAAATCACAATTGCCCTGGGCACTACAGGCACTGCCTCCAATTCCATGTGTCCTGTCTCTCATTATACAGTTGGGAGTGTCTACTGCACCAGGCTCTCTGAGCTCTCATCACTTTGATATGCTAAAGAGCTCTGATTCAGCAGTAGGTGAACTGGACCCAGTCAGTGTTCCAGATTTAAATTTTAATTCATTAAAGAAGCACACAGAGCTCTGAAGTGAATTCAGTTACATTATGAATTCTGAATAAGACAGACCAAATATATTCCTAGGGCAACTTGATCTTTGACAAAGTGAGACAATGCTACGAGTTTGAGAGCCACTTAATAAAAACAATAATCCTAGAGAATGGAAATTTAAAGTGCTAATACCAGCAATTAGAAGTAATGACTAGTTTATTAGGCTATCATTTGAACAACATTATTTCCACTTCAACACAAAACACATCATTCACACCTCATGCATGGAAGGCAGTTTTCACTGTGGGGAACTTGGGGACTTCCAAGAAGCTAAAGAGCACAGTTCTCTGGTTTCTGGTTCTCACTGGTGAATATATCATTTCTTGGCCAACCAGATGTTGGCCCTAGTTTTTTCTGCCAGATAAGATAGTATGTAGACCATGAGGTTCTTTCCTTAGAAGCTGCAGAAACACTAAATTCTGTAGCATGGATCTCTCATGTGAACTGTGGCATGGGTCCTCAAGGACATGACCAGGAGATCATAGCTCTTAGAGTTAGAAAGAACCTGTGCTGTTCATTCCCAAGTTTCCTATCAAGTATGATGTCACAATAATAAATCAAAACCCAAGGAGGTCAAAGGATTTTCTTGACGAATCAAATCTAGTAAGTAGGAGAGAAATAACACCCATCTATTAGTTCTCAACTATATGAAATTCGGCAACAAAGAGCTTTTTCACATAAAACATTTGAATGTTTTATGTGACAGTTATATGGGCTTGCAGAATTGCTATGGTGCTCCACATATCTGCACACACAAAAATCTGCATCCAAATAAATGCAATTCGATAGTCATTTACTGAGCATCTACTATGTACTTGGCACTAAGGTAGAAATTGGGGATAGAATGATGATTAATGCAAGTATGTTTCCTGTTCTCATGAACTTTACAATCCAGAGAGAGATACAGAAAGTAAATAAACAAGAGCATGCCATTGGTCCTAGGAAAGGGGAAACATAGGTGGTGGTGTGCTGGTTAAGGGCACTGGATTCCCACATGGTCAACTGTGGTTCAAGTCCTGGACCTAGCAAATTGATTTCTTCCTTTCCCTTTCTCCCTCTGTTGTTTTCTGGTTGAATTGAAAAATAATAACAAATGGAATTAAATAAATAATTCTTTTTTTAAAAAAAGGTATAATGGGAGTCATAGGAAGGCTTCCTAATTGAACCTGGAAAGATTTAGTGGAGCAAGTGATATCTTTATGGAGTACATGATATCTATATTGAGTCTTGGAGAATGGAAAGGATTACATGACAGGGAAACAGAGACAGTGGCTCAGGGAGTAGGAATGACATAAGCAAAGGGCTATAAAGACAATATGGCAAACTGGAAAGCCATCGGCAGCTTAACATAATGGATCTTGGGCTACAAGGGAGAGAGTCATGAGAGACAGAACTCAAATACCAAGCAAAAGCAAGATCATAAAAGACTTCAGAGGAAACACAGATTGTGTGAATATAAATTTTCAAAAAAACCTTTTAATTATATATAATCTAATAAATGATGTTATTTATCCATATTTTCACTGAAATTGATAGTATAGAAAGTGAATCTTATAAAACACTTAGAGAAGTATTAATCCCAGCTTCAAAGAGTAAGGTTTTAACTGATGATGCCAAATTTTGACTTCATTCTTGGGATAGCAGTTTGCTGTAGGTCAGATAGTGTTGACAATCAAGGCATTGTGGCCAGTATTAGGGCTACAAACTATGAGTGGGTCTCAGGTCTGTTTGCAAACCAAAATCACCTGGGGAGTTTTAAAAATAAACTGAAGGTAAGGTCTCCCCCTGGGATTCTGATATTATGGGTCTTTATGGGGATTGGACATTGGTAATTTTTTAAAAGCAGTAATATAAATGCTGAAGTCAGGAAATAAACTACTATTTTCAGGACAATGTCTTCTCAGTTAGACCATGAGCTTCTTGCTATCTAATTGTAGCTTCTTCTCCATCATTATCAACATCATCATTAACATTATTTTTATCAGCTAGCCACCAAACAGACATTCACTAAAATAAAAGCAATTGATTAACCAGCCATGCAGGAGAAAGGAAGACCAAGTATTATATAATCTGTGTAAAAATCAGTTGCCAGTTGTTGAAGTTCTACAATAGGCACTTCTATCTCCAGCACTTAGCACAGTATATCATGATTTAGGTGCTTAATAAATGTATATTGAATGAATGAATTAATCTCCATTACAAAGATAAGCTAAATAAAATGAAAAGTTCCTTACATAGTTGCTTATAAATATGTGATTCAAGACTAGGCTGATCACATTCTAGGTTAATTCTTTTGGCATACCATGCTGTGAGTGTTCACGAGATTTTGCCCAAGGCAGCAGCCCTCATGGATATCTTGCCTGCCTAAGTTAGGTAAAATGTCTGATTCACCTGCTGGTTTGCTGAAACTTTGTCCTTGCCACTGGTTACCACTACTATTCTAAAAAGTGTACCCATTACAGACATTTCTAAAGTAAGTCAGGTCCCATTTCTTATTCAGGGCAATCTTAGCCTATCTTCTCCCACTGACCCAGAAGTTTCTGTAGAAGTATAATAGATTGCAGCCAGGTTGACAGAACAAACTCCAGACAGTACATTTGTTGATGGGGTGAGAGGTACACAGTTATGACATAGGGATGGGATTTGTGATGGGAGATGGCAAAGAATCGATTATAGAACTCAAGATGTCCAAACAAGAGAGTCATTGGTTACCCTGGGTCTTTATGCACTTAACATCAGGCAGTAAGAAATGCTGACCACAAGAAGAAAGAATGCCAGACAGACAAATGCAGGGATACTTGGAACCTTCTTTCACCTTCTTTTCATTTTCTTTACTCAGTTCAACCAGGAAGAGCTGTGGTTACATCTTAGTTTTTTCTCGTGACTTTGCATTTTGGTTGGAGTGACTATTTTTAACACTTTTATTTAGAGGCTACAGAGGGTGTGGAAAAATCAGCAGTAACTGGTAACAGACAGAGTATTTAGTAAGACCTGCCTTGATCTCTACATGCTATTGTCATGCTGACATACATACATACAAAGTATCCTTATCTCTACTCTAACTAACATAGCATAGATTATGGATTTTAGGAAATTAATATAGGCTATACTCAAAGATCAAGAACTGAAGTTCACTGACCTGCATCTATCTATCAATCATCTATCAATCTATGTATCTCTCTATGTATCTATCTATCAATTTTTAAGTTTCTTTTCCACAGGGTGAACACAATCACTGGAGAGAGACAGAGAGAAAGAGAGATGGTGAGAGGAAAAGTGAGAAATAACCTCCCCCATGGGCTATGGTCATGTCACAATCCTTTGTCCTCCATTCTCCTCCTAGGATTTGGGACATACAGGCACCACATAGGAGTCCAGCACCATAATCATTTTACCACCTGCTGGCCCCATCAATAATTTGTATTTTAAAAAGTTTTAGAAGAAACTTAAAAATTTCAGGTCACTGCCCCTTATTTCTACCTCAAAAAGAAAATGAATCAAACAAGAGACAGGCATTAATTTGAAATTGTTCTTTTGGAGAATTCATAGAAAATTATAGAAGAGTTTATAAATTAAAAGCAAAAAAAATCATAGTGACATTATCCATGAATATCAAATCATAAGTAAAACAATCACATGCCAGGCTATAATTTGTATTTTTAATTCCAATATTTCTTTAGGCTTTATACTAAACCTAAGCCAGCAATTTTTATTCTATTATTTAAGTAATATTGCCTTAGCAAATTTACAAACATCACTTTCACACATTTCTGGTGGTTTGTTTTTTGTTTGTTTGTTTGTATGTCTAACAGTACAATGCCATATAAATGAAAGTGTCAGTGTCCTCTCTTTTCTTCTAAAATGTGAATTTCTCTCACATGGTCTTTACCAAAATTTAATTTGCTTTATGATGAAAAAAAAAAAAAAAAAAACACAAAAACCTACAATACAATATATAGCCTCCCAGAGGGAAGCCAGATTTTAATCAAGAATTTCTAGGCACCATAGTATGATTTATTTAAAAGCATTTCAAAGCAAAATGGCGAAAATTCTTAATTTTTTCCTTATGATTCATCTTCATGTATGAATTGGCTTAATCTCTTAAATTCCTAAAGTCTTAATTCTGTATGGATAAAAAATAAGTTATAAATGGGACCAGCAGTTAGCGTAATGGCTATGTCGCTGGACTCCCACGTAGTCGACCGCGGTTTGCGTCCTGGGCCTGGTGGCTTAAAACTCTCGCCGGGCACGTGTGCGTGCGTGCCCAAAATCCCGAGAAGAGAATGGAGGAGAAGGGATTGCAGCGTGGCCATACTCCCTTGGGAGTGATTTCTCGCTTTCTGTCTCTCTGTCTCTCTCTGCTCATCTGGCAAGTGCACGTGCCCTATAGCAAAAGCCTCTAAAAAACAAACAAACAAACAAACAAAAACCAAAAGGTTATAAATGAGGAGGAGGCCTCAAACTCATTTTCTTTTCCCTACAGTTGTTTATGATCTTCTGTTTTTAAATGGTGTAACAGTATATAGTATCTTGATAAAACAGGCACAGGAGATGGGAAAAGTGTGGTTCAGCTGGAATCTAAACAAGTTCCAGCCAAGGACTGAGAATGTTCAGGCCATTTTAGGAATTACCCTCTTCTTTTATAAAAAATACATTTACTTCTGAGAGAGAGAGAGAGAGAGAGAGAGAGAGAGAGAGAGCAAGGAACTCTTAACAGGCTCTTTACTCCAGGATATTCTCCTTTTCCTAGTAGACAGAATCATGGGTGCATCTATGGGTCCACCTGGCATGTTCAGGTAGACCTGGGATGCAAACCTGGAACCTTCTCATATGGTTTCCAGACTATGCCTGTTCCACCGTGGCTGGTCTGGCATTTTCCACTCAGTTATACTCAATATTGTGCTTCAGCTGGGTATAATGGCATTCTATTTGCATAAGGGATAAGAGGAGGGGAAAAGGCTCAATTTCAATAAACTAGAAAGTACCTTTGTTGTTTTGCATATTGAACTGGATTCTTCATTGGGAGTCTAGGACTTCAGTATATTTTCTTTAAAATTTTCATCTCTACCATGCACTTGCATAAAAAAGGAAGCATACTTTTGAATTAAATCAGGTTGTCATGGGAAACATGAAGGAAATTCTTTGTTAACCATCTGTTATATTAGTTTAAAATTTTATACCTTTTTTAAAGGTTATACTTAAAACTCACTTTCTCTTAAAAGTTTAAATGTCCTTCTTTGTTCTATTTGAAGCCCATAGATAATATCTGATTTATGAAAAGAGTTAGTCTTATTGCTTAGCGCTTACAACTTGTATAGGTTTCAGAGAAGGTATATGACAAATGCTAAGAGTCTGTTTTTGTCTCATCTCTGCACTCTTTCTATGGGAAAACTACCTTTCCTACATTTCCTAACAAATATGCAGAGTTCATGTGGTTCATCTTATGGTTACCACCCTTCTTCATACTCAGATATCCCAATGCCTTGCATAGAATGCAGGCCTAAATGGAGGGCTCTACCCCTGGAACAATGATTGGCCTAAGTCAATCAGCCCCTGGCAGCTTTCAAAGGGAATGCATTTTAGGATCATCAACTTTAGGAATGGTCTTGGAGCTGCCAGCAATCATTCTGCTGGTGTGAGGAGCTAGAGCAGATGAACCAATGCCTGTGGGTTAAGCTTATTTGAATTGTATTTTTGTCATTTACAACTCTGAAGAATCCTGACGTATACAGAGAGAAGCTAAGATTCTGACATTTCTTTTATAATGAAGTAATATTTTTGACATATACGAACTCATTCCATCTATCTATCTATCCACATGTGTGTGTGTGTCTAAACATCTATATTTATATGTAAATATTTTAAATAAGAATGACAGAAACTGGGCTAGCTCTGTTGGTCAGTGGTTAGAAAGCTAGATCCCATGTGGCAGGCCATGGTTCAAATTTTTGTCTCAGTGGCTTGAGAAATATACTGGGTGCACATGTATGTTTGCTCAAAATTCTGATGGTGGGGAGGAAAAAGAATTGCAGTATGACCACACTGCAATCTGTACAATTCATGCCCATGTTGTTAAAATGAGTCTTGTGCATAGTGCTTGCCAGTTGATAATGCATATAAAAAGCACTGTCCAAGAAGGAAGAAATCTCTTTTCTTTATCCACTGTATAAGGAAGTGTGGTGAAGAAATCAAGAATATATAGATGTGAGTAACAGCTCTTCTACTTACTAACTGTTCTATAAGCCTGTTGCCTCGTAGGTTGTTCTGTCAAAATCAAGTAGGATCTTCTGTCTAGGCTACCCTCCTCCCACTTGTAGATGGGGTTAACTTCCACCTGTTCCTAAAACATCAGCTTTTGGGACCAGCAGTTGGTGTAATGGCTATGTCGCTGGACTCCCATGTAGTAGATTGCGGTTCGAGTCCTGAACCTGGTGGCTTAAACTCACTCCAGGTACGTGTCCAAGATCCTGAGAGGAGAATGGAGGAAAAGGGATTGTGGCATGGCCATCCCCCCGAGGGGTGATTTCACGCTTTCTGTCTCTCTGTCTCTCTTTGTCTTTCTGGTGAGCACATGCGCCCTGTAACAAAAACCTCTCTCTCAAAAAAAAAATAAATAAATAAATAAATAAATAAAAATAAGAAAAAGAATCGGCTACTGTCTCCAACTTCCCTAATGTCTTCTTTGGACCTGTGCATTATTGCATTTTAGCATATATCACAATGCTTTCCTTTTATTATTAGCTTCTCCATTAAACTTTGACTCACTTTAAAGCTCAAAACATGATTTGATCATTTTTATACCTCTGAAGACAAAGTACATGACATTTCCTAAGTTCTCGATAAATGGTTGTACCATATGGAAAGCCATCCTTTTGCTTGCTATTAAATAGCTCCAGCTGCTAGTGGATACTATTAGGCTGTTGAGAAAGTCATGACATATTTTTCTATGCAAAAATGCAACATGACTTTTCTGACAACCCAATGAAAGGCTTCATGGGTCAAAACATTTGATGCCATCATCACCAAAAACTATTTTGTCATCTGCAAAATCACAGACATGTTTCTTACTATATGTGACTATAGACGATTCATTCATCTTTTCTTAGTATCAGTTCCTTCAGTTATAGGATGAAGTTAAAAGTACTCGGTTCAAATTTTAGGGATACTTTTAATGATAATTGCTATTATTGCAACAAAATTAAAATACATGGTCTGTTATATTGCTGAGAAACAATGCAAAAGGAAACTCACAGCATCACTACTGGACCAAAACTTTATATTTATTAGCTTGTCAGGAAAGTTATGAAGTATTTTTCTATGCAAAAATGCATCACGAATTTCCCAACAACCCAACAATTTTTATCCAAACCAGCAACAGAAATTTTCCATTTGCATCTCATAGAAATTAGAGGCAAAAAGTTGACTTTCAATGAAGATTATTTCCAAACATTCCTGGCTGGCTAAAATACCATCAGCACTGATTTTACCATTGTGAAATCAGCACTGATTTTCCAATTGTGAACATCTTATGAAGAAGCATTTATAAAGCCTCCATTTATACTATAAACAATTAATGATAATTGTTAACAGTTTTTTTAACTAACACTCCATTAATACTATATACAATAAATGCTAATTATTAACACTTTTTTTTTTTACTGTGTGCAAGGCGCTCTTTCAAATACTTCACATATTACTGATAAATCTACCATAAAAGAAAAACTTTTATCATATCCATTTTACAGATGAGGAAAATGAGCAAAATAGGCCAAGTTCACAAAACTAAGAGGTAGATCTCAGATTTGAACACAGGCAGCATGACTCTATTGCTTGAACTAATCACCACTATAAACTTGTCTCAAGGAAAGGCTACATTGTGTTCTATGAGCTCAGTATGTATAGAGAGTAAACCTTCTTATATGTAAGTGCAGAAGACATATCATAGAATTTAAACATGACACCAGTATATGAAAGGAGATTTAAACATTATAGCAAATCATTGGGCCTAGACTGGGCAAATTTAAGATGGAAGTTCAAAAGTAAATGTGAAATCAGGTTCTTAGACTACAGGCAAAAATCTGGCCTAATCTCAAAGATGCCTTCAATTCTTAACCAGATTTGACCTTCTTTCTTTCTTTGGATTTACTACAATCCTTTCTCTTTAGAGTTTATGGTCATGTTGTCTCATTTTTCTGGAACATAACCTCCAGCATCCTTCATATGTCTACTTTAATCTCACTGTCTTAGAATGGCTTCCCCACAATCTCTTCTCCCCACGTTAAAGAAAAGCACACAGTTACATGTGTTCATTAATACCATGCAGTTCTCCTTGGTGCAGTCATCCTGCTTAAATTATTTGTTATAGTTATTTTTTGATTTACTCTTTCCTTTTAGAGGATATGCTTTGTATTCTTTCTGATTATCTGCTATAGCCTATGCTTAGTACAAAACCTGGTAGCTAGTAGGTTTTCTCAATGAATGGATGGATGGGTGGATGGATGGATGAATTCCAAAGCCTGATTATAGGGTTTAAGGAAAACCATCCTTGTAGCACAATGTACCAGGTACACTGGAGTACAGTTGAGTGACCCTTCTGGAAAATTTCCCTCTAAAGCTCATTCCAGTAATCTGGAGTCCCATCTCTTAAGACACAAGAACTTCTTATTTAGGCTTTCTGAAAGTATAACCAATCAAGCAAATGGCAATACAAACAGTACTGCAAAGCCATTAGAAGAATGAACTTTGAGCCAGACTGCCTGAATTTTAATACTGGCTCTAATTAATCACTCCACATTGCAGTTTTCACATTTATAAATGGGCATAATAAAAAACATAGTGTTTTTTTTTTTTTTTTAATAGAGTTTTTTGCTATAGGGCGCGTGCGCTCACCAGAAAGAGACAGAAAGCGAGAAATTACCCCCCCGGGGGGATGGCCATATGGCCATGCTGCAATCCCTTCTCCTCCATTCTCCTCTTGGGATCTTGGGCATGAATGCACACACACCCGGCATGAGTTTAAGCTACTGGGTCCGAGACTTGAACCATGGTCAACTACACGGGAGTCCAGTGACATAGCCATTACTTCCACTCCTGGTCCCCTATAGTTTTTTTAAATATAAGAATTGAAATGAAATTAGAAGATCCATAAAAAGCATATTTCATTTAGTGGCAATATTTCTATTAAAACATAGCGGCATATGAATATATTTTAGTGGGAATAAATGGAATGGCTCTTGGGTATGGAAAGTATTTTATCTCATTGCCAGAATATCTTCAGTACCAGTGCTTTGTTTAAATTTCAGAGGAACAGGCTTAATCAGGCCCAGATATATAAGCACTTCAGAAATAGATGAATAAAATAATCCAAGACTGGAAAAGTGAAAAGGGACATAAAAATGGCTTCAGATTCAGATCTAATGCTTA
This sequence comes from Tupaia tana, assembly GCA_026018925.1. NCBI lineage: Eukaryota > Metazoa > Chordata > Mammalia > Scandentia > Tupaiidae > Tupaia > Tupaia tana. The sequence continues at coordinate 60,698,861 of JAKSZU010000013.1, forward strand.
TATACTTTGCCAGATTCTCAAGGGATGCTGCCTTCACAAGAATTATTGTAGGTTCCAAAAGGATTAGTGAGTATCTTCTGTTTGGAAGTATGTGTACTCTGTTCTTTTCGCATTTGAACTTTCATTAAAGAGTCAGCATTTTTCATTCAGAGCCATACACGAATCAACATCTACCCATTATCACTTCATTGCCCTAATATACACATGTGTATACACACGTGTATTCTAGTTTCTAAACATACTTTTTCTGAATAACAGCTTCACATACAACATGATCTACTTATTTAATTTTTTTGTTTTCAATATATTCACAGAGTGGCATAACCATTGCCACATTTTCATCAATGACCACACGAGTCTGCTACTCATGCGCTGTTACTATCTTTCCACACACCACTCCCCACAGCCCTAGGCAACCACTGATCTACTTCCAATTTCTACAGATTTCCCTATTCTGCACATTTCATATATCTAATGTATTTTTATTACATTTACACCTTACCCTCTATCACAAAATTCTACCTGGCTTTAGGAGGATGAAAAAATTTTGCTCTGACTTTTTGACTAAATCCATAGAACCAAGGCAAAAAGACTTCAATAGTAGGTTAGTTTATGGAATAATCCAGAAGCTATAGCTCATAGGTGGGAACGATTCATACTTCTTTGTACAGAGAAATCTAAATAAATAAATAAATAAATAAACCATAACCAAAAATTCTTTTGTTTTTAAACTTCAATAATTCTAAGTGCTTAATATATCAGAAAGATTTTACTGGGGAAAAAAGTTTTTAATTCAGTGTTTAATTTCATATACATTTGATTAAGCTATGTAATATATACCAGGCACTATGATTGACTTTTACAACTATCCTATGGCACAAAGAGATTAGTATAAGTATACCCATTTTAATGAAAACAAAATTGAGATTCAAAGAAGTAAAACAAATTGTCCCAAATTATACAACTTGTATATGTAAGAAATAAGAGCTGAATTTAGGTCTTTTCATTTCATTATGTACCCTTTCTATCATGTTACATTTTCTACTCTCAAACAACCACAGACCTTCTGTTATAAAGACTGAGCAAGAGGTAATTCCATAAAGATGATTTATACATCTCTGAGACCATTTTCCTAAGTTACCTATAATTATAGTTCTGACACTTCTGCATGCAACGGAAGTGTTTCACTATAATTGATAATGTGGGTCTGGGTACGAAGTCTTGGGGAAAAAAATTTCCTCTTTCCTGGTTTGCTGCTTCCACTGATTATCCCAAATGCAAACAACTTAGATACCTGAGCTCTAGAATTGATCATTTTTCTTATTCATGCCTTAATACACAATACTCTCTCCTGGTTATTAAATCCCAATGGGCTTGTTGCAAAATAAAAATATGTATATACATAGGAAAGAAAAAAATAATGTGTGATCCTTTTACACAAAGAATCTCAAGCTAGAAATTCAGGAGATTGAAAAAGAAAGGAGGGGGAAAAACAGGACATTACAAGGTCAGCCCCCCGCAGCAGTGGCATTACAACATCAGAGAAATGACTAATCCCCTTACCAATCATTGTGGTCTCTTGCTGTGTTAGTATAGTGTGTTTCAGGGTGGAGTGCCGCTTTCCTAGCTTTTAAGTGCCTTCGGATTGAAGACACCATTTCCATGAGGTGTACATACTTAACCCGGGGCAGGAATCATCTTCTGCGGTAAACAGGGCCGCCTATAAGCAGGTTGGACTTCCCACGTCCACTGGCACAAATCCTCCCTGAACGCAAACCCAGGCAGGACTATGCTGACGATCAGCCCGGCTTCTCTTGGTACAGTAACCTAATAAACTCCAACTGTGAAAGGCACCACTGGTGCTGAGAAACCCGATTGTTCATAGTAACGGGTCTTTCTCCAATAAGGTTGGTGAGAAATTCAAGTGGTCCTGTCTGCTAGTAATATCCGGGGCACTACCTCATCCGTTTAATTAACCCCCAGAGAGCTAGCAAAGGAACTGCTCTGATTACAGAATAATGGGTCCATCAGGCACAATTAGTACCCAAGTGAAACATGGCAGTTTGCATGAAAACGATCGCGGTAAACAATTCCAGGTCCTGAAAAGGGCTCCTTCCTAATTAACCCTTAGAGGACTAATCTGTTTGCCTGAACAAAACCTAACCTGGTGCCTTTGCCAACTGCTGTATTGGGGAAATGAATTCTGCATCAGATCTTGCTAGGCACAGGCACTGGCAAGTGGAAATCTCTTAAGATTTTACACCATAGAACACTTGGTAAATGCACAAGGTTCAAGAAACGTGCGAACATATTAAATAGTGATTTCCTAAGGCATTGACAGATTAAGAGAAATGAGTCCTAGAATCTTTTTCTCTTTTTCATTGCCTGAGGGCATGTGTACATGCCGTGGAGAGAGCAGAGGGAGAGAACGCTTGATCACTCTTCCTTTTCCTTCATTTCTCCTTCCAGTGAAGGTTTGGGGCAGGTACACACAGGTCCCTAGCCATAGTATGCCATGTGGGATCCAGCCCCCAATGTGTAGTACTTAACCACTGCGCAACCAGGCCAGGTCAAGAATCTTAGAAAAAGATTGAAATTCTTGGAAGCGCAGCACTGCTGCACTTGTGGTCAAGAAATACAGTCTTTTATCTGATTGTTTTTAGAGCTGAGCATAACATCTTGCGTACAGGAGGTGCACTGCCTAGATTGTATATAATTTGCTTTGGAGTGGGATTGGCACTGATAAAAAGTGTCAATGTTTCTGGCCTCCAAATAAATAAACTACCACTGTCTTATGATCTGTTTAATAACTACATTTTGCTCTGCATTTTGATGAGATCTGTGTTTGCTTTGTTCATTGCTATAATCCCAGCCCCTAGAACAGTGCCTGGGTCAATGCGGTTCTTCTCAAATACTTGCTGAATAAATGTTTAATGGCCAACAAAGAGACTGGTATAAATGACGGGGTCGAAGTGGGCAGCAATCATTCAAGGGTTGGATGGCTAAAGGGAAATGATGTACATACATCTGATAAGTTGTGGTTGGGTCTTTATTGCCTTTTTTATTGCTGTAAAAAGTAACATTTTAAAGGTAACATGAAATCTTTTTTTTTTTTTGAGAGGTTTTTGCTATAGGGAGCATGTGCTCGCCAGACAGACAGAGAGAGACAGAGAGACAGAAAGCGAGAAATCACCCCCCGGGGGGATGGCCACGCGGCAATCCCTTCTCCTCCATTCTCCTCTCGGGATCTTGGGCACGCACACACATGCGCCCGGTGTGAGTTTTAAGCCACAGGGTCCAGGACGCGAACCGCGGTCAACTACGTGGGAGTCTAGCGACATAGCCATTATACTAACTGCTGGTCCCGGTAACATGAAATATTTTGTTACCTTAAAAGTACATATCTTCTAAAAATATAAGATAGTCAGACTCAAGATATTTATTATTAAGTAAGTGAAACTTCTCTATTAATTCTCAGATTTTTTTTTTTGTGTGTGTGTGTGCCAGAAGGCACCCCTGCTCACCAGAGAGACTCAGACTCAGAGAGAGGGAGAGAAAGAAGAAAGAGCCCCACCCTCCCAACATGGGGCATGCCCATTACCTTCTCCTCTTTTTCTCTATCCCTTAGGGATTCAGGGTACATAAGTGCAGGCACCTAGCATTTTCTTGAAACCTCTGGAGCTGGAACTCAAATCATGCATTCAGTCATGTAGATTCTAGTTCCCTTAACCATCAGACCATGGGGCCAGCCCAAATCCTCAAATTTTAAGAGTCTTACAGAGGGTGGGGTTGGGCACAGGCTGGATACAATAAGGTGTGATGGTATAAACTACAGGGTCTTCAACTATTAAATGGGGCTTACACCTCTAACTTTTATCTCCAGATAAAGGGCTCAGTCTGATAATGATGGTGATAATGATGACATTGACAAAACAAACAAACAAACAAAAAACATGATGGCAGCAGCTCACAAAATAAACACAGCAACATTTAATTGTACACATTAAAGGAGACAGCTTTGATTCAGTTCTAAGTGTGCACACATAGGTACACACATGTGCAGATAATGTTCTTCCTGTGTATATCTGGGATACTTCAAAAATAAAATCTAGCCAAAGAGGTTATTTTGTGGCTCCTGTCATGCCAAAAAAATAACCTATGAAAGGGGTGTATCCTGAGCCAGGATACAGCACTCTGATCTGCTTGAAACCCCTGGAAGTGTTCCATGTGGCACGTCTAGTGCCCTGTTACTATGATTTACCTAATCTTTAAGCAATGAATGTGCTACCTCTGTACTACAGGGAGAGGCTGACTTTTCTTTATAATTTTGATCATTAGATCAGTTGGCTCAGAGCATAGAACACTGTATATTTGTAGTTAGCAAATAAAGTTTGGGGAATATTAGCTGTTGGCTTATCTTTCATTTGGGCAAAGGAATACTGAGATCTTAGCTTTTCTTTGCCTGTGTGGCATGATTACTGGGCTTTCTGTTCAGGGGTGGCAGCATGACAATCAGCACAAGCCATGATCTCATGCTCAGAGAAGAGCTTCCCAGCTAGGCTTCTTGCCGTCCTGAAATTATATCATGACCTCAGTCCCTTTGGGGATTCCTCGTAGGAAACCTGAGCTAGGAGAATAGGAAAGCCCCTGAGGACTGAAGTAAGTTTCTTTTCACACTAAACTCAAGAGTCCAGGGCTTACTCTTCCTTTACTGAACTGCCATTAAATGCAAAGATTTAGGGCGAAGAAAAACTCATATTATTCCAGAACCTTCTATTCTTCCTTCAAGACAGATTTAACAAGATCTTTTAAAAGATAGAAGGGGTTTGAATGGGTTTGAATTCTGGTCTCTGAATGCCAAATTTGCTTTAAATTCCTGGGAGTCAGGATAGGCTGTCAATATAATCTGAGCAATAATGTGTTATTCATGTTTCTCTGGGGTCATCACTGTCTTTGCTTTCTAGCCTTACTCTTCTTCAGAATAATGGTGCTTAGTGAAGCAATTTCTTCTTAACTTCTACCATGTGCCTAGGTACATGTTCTATTCAAAGGTCTATGTTAAAATTCTACACCTCGGCACCATTCTTCCCCCAGAGATTTAAATACAATCTAGACCTTTCTATTCATCTTGTTATTTGCTTCATAAGTAATATCTGCAGATGTGGAATATGAATCTTAGTCCCCTTATTTTAAACCAGCACTCAAAATTTCAAAATATGGAGGATCACATACCTTTTTAAATATTTACAAGCACAAAAACATTTTACGATATAGCCCTTATAAAAAAATATTTGTGAAAGATTAAGTATCAACAATATGGTGCCCTGCCAATCTTAATTAACAAGGGACCCATTAACAATTAACAAGGGGCCTGTTGTTAAATTGTAGTTTCTCATAGTTGCCAATGAGAATATTGCGTAATTATCAAAACTTAAACCAGAGGTAGAACATTTCATATAATCTCAGATATTATCTTTATTGAATTGAATGTGATAATAAGGAAAACTAATCTCACTGAAAATAAAGAGAGTTGTATTTAAAACCAGAAAGCTCGGATGTTTGTGTTTTAATGGAAAGATTTCCACATCTGGAATTAGTAAGCATATGTTTTGGAACCTAACTGTGCTATTGATAAACTGTGTGACTCTGGACAATTCACTTTGAGATAGTTACTTCCCTGTAAAAGAACACTCATGGGATTGTTGTGTGAATAAAAAATTAATATAATCATGTGTTGCATAACAGCATTTTGAAAGGTGGTCGCAGACTACAATGAAGTGAAAAATTCCTATTGCCTAGTGATGTCACAGCTGTCATAAATTCCAGTCCCGCATGCTCCATTCATGGTAAGTCCCTACACAGGTGCACTGTTTTTTGTCTTTTACATTGTATTTTATCTGCACATTTTCTGATTAGATATAGTGGGTTGTTGGGAAAGTCATGATACATTTTTGTGCAAAAAAACATAGAAAAACACATCTTGACTTTCCCAGCAACCTAATACAAATTGTTGCCAGCATGTTACAATGGCCTAACGTATTCAGTACAGAAACATGCTGTGCTTTTAGCTCAGGACCAATAGGCTATACCATAAACCCTGGCTATCCCATCTAGTTTTGTTTAAGTATTCTATGGCTGGGACCAGCAGTTAGCGTAATGGCTATGTCGCTGGACTCCCACGTAGTCGACCGTGGTTCGCGTCCCAGACCCGGTGGCTTAAAACTCATGCCGGGCATGTGTGCGTGCATGCCCAAGATCTCAAGAGGAGAATGGAGGAGAAGGGATTGCGGCGTGGCCTTCCCTCTGGGGGATGATTTCTCACTTTCTGTCTCTCTGTCTGTCTCTGTCTGTCTGGCGAGCGCATGCGCCCTATAGCAAAAACCTCTCCCAAAAAAAGAAAAAGAAAAAAGTATTCTATGGCAGGAGCTCGACAATGAATTTGCCTAACGATGCATTTCTAAGAACATATTTCATTGTTTAGTGTCATGTGACTCAACTCTCAATGAACTGTAGGATGCTAGACATTTCTAGGTCATAAGCCTATCTTGTCTAAGAAAGGTAAAGAGACTTATAGGCACCCACTGAGACCTCAGTTCCTTATACACAGTTTACTTCTTTTCTTTGCATACTGTCTGAACTTGGAGTAAAGCTAATCTTAGGAAATAAACCAGCAAAGTTGTAACATGACTTTTCTAAGCATTAATTAGTTCTCTGGAGTGACTGACATTTCTGTGCCCTACTAGTACCTTTGTTATCCTCTTGATAGAGTCCTCATGTTACTCAAATGAAATGGGATCCTATTTCTATTTACTCATGTATTCATACACTCATACCTGCATGTAAACATGTATGCTGTCTTGGTTTGGGCAGCTATTAAAAAAACTATTGGTTAGGTACTGTGTGCTCATATGATTAGTGTGTATGAGAGGAGAAAAAAAGAGAACAGACTTTCTGGTGTTGTTTTCTAATAAAATCATGAACTCATCATATGGGCCCACCTTCATGACTTCTTTGAACCCTAATTACTTCTCAAAGGCCCCATCTCCAAATACCAACACTCTGGGTGACAATTTTGGAGGGACACATTCAGTCTATAACCCATACATTCATTAATTCATTCAACAACAAACATGTACTTAGTTGTAATAACTTATACTCATTTAGCAGTAAACAAAGGGGTTCTTTTCCATATATATCACACTTATTTGACCTTTGAAGCAATTATCCTACTTAAGTAAAACACAAGTCTTATTTCTATCTTTTATATCAGGAAGCTGAGTCTCAAAGAACAAAAGTCAAATTTTGAGCTTGATTTTAAATCTTGGAACTTCGACTTCAAATCCAAAAATCCACATGTGATACAGCAAGGTACTGTGAGGGCTGCAAAGCCATTCATTCACTCATTTATGTAAACTATTCATGAGTCAAACGTGCCTATTATAGTTACTGTGGATAAAATAGTGAACAAAATATCAGAATCATGCTGGTATTTTTTAAGCTTATATTATAGAACTTTTACCCTGTAGAAACACACCATTTGGAAGGGTATGTGCACAAAAACCTAAGTACCAGAAAGCAGAAGATAAAAAGCTACCTGATAGGCAAAGGCAAGAAAATGCTACTGTATCTCAAAGGATATGCAGACATTTTTTGCTATAGAAAAAAAAAAAAACTCAGAAAAATCTTCACAGAGAAAGAAGCTCTTGAGGTGAAATTTGGAGGATAGGTGAAATGAAGACATAAGTAAGAAAGAAAGACAGACTAAAGGGTTCACTAGACTCTCAGTTCCCTGAAGGAGGTAGTATTTTCTCTTTTATGAAGTGCCTAGAACAGATACTGGCATAAAGTCAGTGCTCAATATTTATACAATAGCAATCAATAATTTATACAATAGCAATCGATAACTCTAAGCACAGAAATACTACGAAGGCATTCTGAAAGAGGGGAGATGAAGTTCAGAGTGTGTCTATGGGCGTTATTGTGGGAAGAGCAGGTTGGTAATAACTTTTTGTTAAAAAAACAAAAGGAGAATTCTTCCTGTAGTAAAGAAAGGGTCTCAACAAAATTTCTGTTTTCTTAGATTTCAGCAGGACTTAGCTCAGAGCCTGTTTTGTATTCAAACCTAGCTCAGATTTCAATATTCTTTCCAAATGCCCTTCTTACACCACTCCAAAATAGAATTTCAGCTCCTAGAGTTGGTAGTCCTTTAAGCTCACCAGATTTTCTGGTGAGAGAACGTTCTCTACGCTGAGGAACACACTGAAAGAGCAGCAACATTTAGGGCCCAGGGAGCCTGATGTTAAGTTCATGGAGAGGGCCATTAACATCCAAGCTATAAGGTCTCCCCAGTTCCATATTGTGTTGGCCATTCCCTGTGGGGATTCTCTCAGCAGGGATTACTAACAGAGGCAACATAATTTTTTTTTTTTTTTTTTTTTTTTTTTACTTATTTTTGTTTGCTTGTTTTTAGAGAGATTTTTTTCTATAGGGCACATGTGCTCTCTGGAGAGACAGAGAGAGATAGAGAGAGAAAAAGCAAGAAAACATCCTCCAGAGGGGACAACCCCGCCACAATCCCTTCTCCTTCTTTCTCCTCTCGGGATTTTGGGCACACATGCATGCATGCCTCTCATGAGTTTTAAGCTGCTGGTTTTGGAATCAAACCATGGTCGACTACGTGGGAGTCGAATGACTTAACCACTATGCCATCTGCTGGTTTCATATAATAATTTGTTTTAACTGCCCAATATACAAAATGAAAGCTCTTCCAGCAACTGCTGGTGAGTACGGTAATACATGGCAAAGATATGTAACAAAGAAGAGACAGTGAATGAAGTGAAGCCAACCCAAACACAGTGGGCAACAGCAAATAGTCTGGACAGGGCAGAGCAGCATACAGAGGTTGGACAAGCTCATTTACAATAAGCTCACTCTTAAATGTCATGAAACTCTGACCAGGCTTCCCCAGACCACGTAAAACTAGGAAAATATCCCAGACTTCCCCAACTATTAATAAATAAGGATTACATTTTTTAGGTGGTTTAAGAACCCGTTACTATCATCATTTTATCAGCACATTATATATACAAACCCCTCACTTTCTTCAACCTCACTCTCATAAAGACAAAATGTTTTCCCTGAAGGTATCACCCTTACATACGGTTGTAACAAAATAGGCTTCTCTTTCCTCTTTAACCCTTTTGACTATAAAGTTTATCTGAATTTAAAACTTATACACAGCCATATAGCCTATACCAAAAAGCAAGAAACACACATGAGATTATGCACACACACTTGTGATTATTTAAGCTTATTTAACTGCTCTCCATTCCTGCTTTAAATCCTAGGACAGCTTATCTATCTACATACACAAATCTAGGGAGTGGCATTAACATATAAAAATAGCCTTGCTTCCACTTTATATAAAATGATAAATCATTTACAAATTTTAACATCCTGTATGTTAAAAGTAACAAGCCATTGTGAAAAACCTTACAAGTAGGTATAATGTATTTGGTGCTGTGACCATGCATCAGGATGATTCTTTCTAAAGTGTACCAGGGAAATTGTAATAATTTGCCTGTCTACTCAGCCCACTTTCACTACGACCTGAGGGTTTGAAAAAATTAGTTTTGCTATAGAGGTTCTTTTTTCTTTTTTAAATAATTATTTTATTTAACTTTATTTATTTATTTATGCTAATCTGACCAGAGAGAGAGAGAGTGAGAGAGAGAAAGAGAGAGAAAATGAGAAAGCAAGCTGCCCAGGTCCGGGACTCAAACCATGGTCAGCTATGTGAGGGTCCAGCGCCTTTAACTACCATGACACCTGTTGGCCCTGCAATAGAGGATCTTGACTTTCAGTAGGTTACTTTTCAGGAAGTGCCAATCAAAGCCTATCAATGGGAAATGTCCAAACCCAGGTGAGGACAGTCATAGATGGACTCTCAGTGAGTTGAGTTACTCTTTACAAGTGGAATACCAATGGTTACTTAGTGGGATCATTTCAGGCCGATACTTTCCTGCATGTATTCATAGCGAACATTTGGGAATTTGGAAGGTTGGATATTCTTGTTTATTTTTCTGGCGAATTTGAAAATCTACTGCTATTGGTGCTTTGGGTTTAGAAGTGGGAGTATATTACACTTGGGCTGTAAATTTCAAGTGATGGTCCTTAACTCTCAACAACTATTGTCTACCAAGTTTCCAGTCATATTCATAACACTCATAATAATATGATATGGAATAGGCTATATTATTTCTCATTTCTTTCTATACATTTCTAATATGAAAATGGAAACAATACGTATAGCCTTTATATTTTTCAACTGTTGGTACCTTGTCACTGTCTCTGCTACTCTCAGTCCTTATTCATTCTATTCTAGTTGATAATTACATTTTCCATGTAGCTTTCTCTAGTTTTATCACCTGAAATTCTTATATTTTCCTGACTTTTCTCTAGGTGCGCTTGGATTTACACATTTATAAGTATACAAGGTAACTTCTATCAAATTCCTATTTGTGCCAAGGTGGGTATTTGTATCTCCACCTACAGATAAGGAAGTTAAGGCCCAGAAATATTGTGTACCTTACCCCAAGTCAGAAAAAAAAAAAAAAAAAGAAAGGAAGAAAAAAGATGATACAACTGGATATACAGCCAGGCAATTTTTTTTTTTTTTTTTTTTTTTAAGAATTACTTAACTTTATTTATTTATTTATTTTAGTTTGATCGGAGAGAGAAAGAGTGATAGAGAGAGGGTAAGTGAGAAAGCAAACCACCACATCCAGGACTCAAACCATGGTTGGCCATGTGGGAGTCCAGCACCCTTAACCACCATGCCACCTGCTGGCCTCAGCAATTCTAAAGCTTGAGTTCTTTCTATGCTGCATTCTCTCCAATCAGGTGATAAATATAAATATAATGCAGATATGAATATATTAGATGTTGGGAAAGTCATGACTTTTTAAAATGTTTTTCTATGAAAAACGCATCATGATTTTCCCAACAACCCAATAGGTATATTTGCAAAATATATTTTTGAATTGTATTTGTTATCTCAAGCTGGGAAAAAAAAAAAGACTCAAAGATGCTCACTAATAAAATGACTGTATGATTTGAACCAATTGGCTCTCAATGTACAGTACATTATCCTATTATGTGTTCTATGTCTCCATGTCTTCATGAAATTGTTTGGTTAAATTACAGGTTTTTTTTTTTTTTTTTTTTTTTTTGGCTATATGGCATGTGCGCTCACCAGACAGAGAGAGACAGAGAGACAGAAAGCGAGAAATCACCCCCCAGGGGGGATGGCCATGCCACAATCCCTTCTCCTCCACTCTCTTCTCAGGATTTTGGGCATGCATGCACATGTGCCCGGCGTTGAGCTTAAGCCACCGGGTCCAGGACTCGAACTACAGTCGACTACGTGGGAGTCCAGTAACATAGCCATTACGCTAATTGTTGGTCTATGTTCATTTTTTTTGGAACTGAAATACCATGCTCATGCATGTAAGTACTTATAAACACCCTCTCTGTTTGTCCAGCACAAAGCATGATTTTAGATGAATAATGAAGAATATGGCCTTTTTTCCCCCTATTTCTGTGCTTTCTGGGAGAAGGACTTGCATGTTTGTATTTATTGGCACACTACCTTGCACAGAATGGAAACAAGAGTCTGGAAACTCTGCTTCTCTGGCCTACATTCTGAGACCTGTGCTTCTAAGAAAGCACAGCTGTAAGCATACCTCTCATCTTCCTCTTCAGAGTGTTCCCAAGAGGTGTCTATGCAGGGGAATACTAAGCAGAGTTTGCACTTGATTGTCTCAGAATGTTCCCCATGTCTGAATTTCAGCAGAATTCAAAGCCTTCAAAATCCTAACCACATAACTTACTTGGTGAAGTGACTGTCCACTACATAAATGAATCTTGACAGAATACTTCACCTAGACCTCATCTGTCAGGCCAACAGGTTCAGTACAATATTTTTTGGAGTGAAGATTAATGTATCCCTTCGTTGTTTGACTTCAAAATATTCCGCTTCCTGACTTGAGCTTTTTACTACTTGTAAATGAAGCAGAAACTCTTCCCCAGCCCTGGACTTTCTTTCTTTTCTTTTCTTTCTTTTTTTTTTTTTTTTTTTGCTAGGAAGTAAAATATTTACCAGCAAATATCTTTTGTTCATTTCATGAGTACCTTCACCAATCTAATAAAATACCCAGGGAACTTGCTCTAATGTGATTGCCAAGGAGCCAGGAGCTGTTCGTTCTTTTTTCTAATATAGCTATGGTTGGGCTACTTAAAAACCAGAAAGAGCTTGGAGATGCTACCAGAACTCAAGGATGCTTTTGGGCACCCCTAAAGAATAACATGCCAATTAGGATTTTCTCTCTGGCCCACTTCTAAATTCTTTCAGGCTTTTCATCTACTTACTAGTAATCATGGATTAGTTTGGTATTTATTTAAGATCTCTTGGTCTTTGACTTGACTTTTTTAGTGCATGTCTGCTCTGTGATTCCCGACATCTTCACTAGATACCTCAGTTCTGGGCTTAGAAAACTGGGACATCAGGAGACACCAACTAGATGGCATGTTCTTCAGATCCCATCTCAACACTCTTCCTGACATTTGTTGGAAAAGACTGCATGAAAATCCTATTCACTTCATTAGCTTAAGCCAAGGGCCACCTTATTAGCTGGGCCTTAAAATCAGTTGCCTAATTTATCCAAGTACACTTTCTTGTCTGTTAAATGGGGATGAAGGTAAGTGGCCTACCCCAGTTTTGTTTTAGGGATGTGATAAGCTCATACATATATAAAAGAATGCCATAAATTGTAGGCGTCTTGTGTACAGTTAAAAACAAAACTCTTTTACGTTAGTTCTCTGCTGCCCTCTCCTGGCTCCCAGTTTCCATAACTACAACAATGGGAATTAACCTTTTAAGTTCTGACAGTGAATAGACCAATAACAGGAGAATTTGTTTTAAAAATACCTATATACTCTTGTTCATATATATAGAAAACATAAGCCACATGAATTAAGGTATTCCCAAAGTTCATTCATATATAGAGTCTAACGCTTCTCAATTGCTTTCCTACTTACTTTACCTCTGAGTTTTTCTAATCACTCTATTCTCTCTGCCAATCAAGAACATTTTTTAATGAGTTTTTTAAGGTCCTGTATTATTCTCTCCAGATTATTCTTACAAAATACTAGCATAAATTTTATGTTTTCACAATTATTTTTAATTGACACAATAATTTTATATAGTGTGGTACAGTGGTATTTTTGGTGCAGAATACAATGTGTTATGATCAAATAAAGATATTTTGCATATATACCACCTCAGACATTAGTCATTATTTTGTGTTGGGAGCATTTGAAATCTTTTTGCTATCTAGCTGTCCTGAAACATACCACAAATTACTGTTAAGTACAGTTGCCTTACTGAGCTATAGAGCTCTAAATATGTTTTTTCACTGCTTCCATGGTAATTTTTTATTAAAAGAAAAAAACGATTCAAAACACATGATAAAAAACTAGACTTTTATCAAGACACAAATAAGTTTACTTAAAATCAACCCAGTTACATATTTTCAAAAAATTTCAGAACCTCTCCCCACCAATAACCACAATGTAGAATAGACAAACAGCAATCCTACTAGAAGCATCAGTAAGCAGTAACAGTCTAGGCACTTGCTGACACTTTCCTCTCGACATCGAAAGATGGTCTGAAACTAAATATTGTTCTTTCTATCTAATTATAATTTTGTATTCACTAACCAACATTTCTTATCCCCTTTCCCTAGTCTTCTTACTATCTAGTAACTGCTACTACACTCTTTCCCTTTATAACGGCAATTTTTTCTTTTCTACCTATGAGTAAGAAAATGCAGTAATTCTTTTGCTGTGCCTGGTTCATTTCACTTAACATAATTTCTCTAGACTTGTTCTTGTTACTACAAATGACAGGATTTCACTCTTAATGGCTGCATAGTATTTTATTGTGTATACATGCTAAATTTCTTTATCTCTCATCTGTTGATGGACACTTAGATTGACCTCAACAAAGTAGGGATTGGAGGTACAAATTGAAACATGACACAGTAAAGGCCATACATGACAAACTGACATGTAAAAAAAAAGTTGAAAGTATTTTTTTAAGAACTGGAGTGAGAAAAGTCTATCAGCTTTCACTATTCTTTTTTTTTTTTTTTTTTTTTTTTTTAAAGGTTTTGCCACAGGGCACATACACTTGCTGGAGAGGAAAGAGACAGATATACAGTGAGAAGGAAAGTGAGAACTCATGTCATGATGCAATCCCTTCTCCATCCTCCTTCTGGGAGGTTGGGCACACGTGCACATGCACCTGGTGTGAGTTTTAAGCCACTTGGTTTGACACACAAATTACAGTCAGCAATGTGGGAGTCCAGCATCAGCCATAATGACCACTATACCACCTGCTGGTTTCATTTTCACCATTCTTATTAAAATAATACTGGAAGTCCTAGCCTGAAAAAGTATACAAAAGAAAGAAATAAAGGACAGCCAAACAAGGCAAAGTCAAACTACCCCTATTTGCAGGTAACATGAATATATGTGTATCTGTGTGTGTGTGTGTGTGTGTGTGTGTGTATGTGTGTATATGTGTCTATATGTGTGTGTGTGTATATATATATATGTGTGTGTGTGTGTGTGTGTGTGTGTGTATACACAAAGAATGTACCTAAAGAATGTACCAAAAAACTTGTGAACTCTTAAAACTAATTAATGAATTCAGTAAAGTTTTAGGACACATCATCAGCATATAAAAATCAGTAGTGTTTCTGTACACTAATAATAAGTTGACTGGAAAAATTCAAGAAAACAACTACATTTAAAATAGCTACCAAAAAAAATCAACCCTAGGAATAAATTTAACCAAAACCTCAGGAATAATTTTAAACAAGGAAGCAGAACTCTACAGTGAAAACAACAAAATACTAATGAAAGATATTTAAGAAGACATCAAAAAATGGAAAGACATCCCATGTTCATGGATTGAAAGAATTAGTATTGTTAAAATGTCCATACTACTGAAGATGGTCTACAGATTCAATACAATAAATATCCAAATACCAATGACATTCTTCACAGGAGCTGGGTTTTCTTGAGCATATCAAAATATATCAGTGTATGCATTTCTTTCTTTTTAAATAATTATTTTTATTTTACCTTTATTTAATTTGACTAGAGGGGGACAGAGAGAGAGAGAGGGAGGGAGGGAGAGCGAGCGAGTGAGCAAGAGAAAAAGCAAGCCTCCAAAAGGTCTGGGACTCGAACTGTGGTTGGTCATGTGGGAGTCTAGCATCCTTAACCATCATGCCACCTGCTGGTTCCTCAATGTATGCATATCTGAGAAGTAAAACTTGTATTCTTTCCTTAAATGATTTATTAATTGTCCAGAGAATTCTGTTATCTAGTATGCCACCAGGAATAATAACTGAGTTTGTTCATAATCAGGCAATGACAACTATATCATAACTGCTGTCTGGCTGATATGTGAAAAAATTGCCATCTATTTCAAGATCCACTTTGGTTTCAGGGAAGATAACATATGAAGAAGTATGTATCCTGGGATTTAGTAATTTTTTTGATACGTCTGATAATATTTTCTTTTCTATTTGACATGTCTACAATAGTTGTTAAAAAAAAAAACACAATCTGGGACCAGCAGTTAGCATAATGGCTATGTTGCTGGACTCCCACGTAGTTGACTGCGGTTCGCATCCTGGACCCGGTGGCTTAAAACTCACGCTGGGAGTGTATGGGTGCGTGCCCAAGATCCTGAGAGGAGAAAGGAGAAGGGATTGCTGCGTGGCCATCCCCCCTGGGGGGTGATTTCTTGCTTTCTGTCTGTCTCTCTCTGTCTTTCTGGCGTGTGCATGCGCCCTATAGCAAACACCTCTCAAAACAAACAAACAAACAAAACACAACCTATCTTATGATTTCAAGAATACAGTGAAGTTTAACATGTTCAGCATTCACTACCACATATTGCATGGTTCTTTATTATGCAGACCTTTTTATACTATCTATCACATATTAAGTACTTTACTAGGCACTGAAGGTACTATGCTGAAAGTCATGGCATCTGTCTTTCATTACATTATATCATACATTATATCACAGCTTATAATGTATGCTATTGATTAGTGAAAAGGGCATCCATGTTATACTAGAGTGGTATATAAAGATGTACTATAGGGGAAACTCTTGTTGGTCTAAGAAGTTACTTGATTCAAGTATCTAAACTGACAGATGAAAAAACTGAGGCCTGGAGAGATTAATGCCTTACCCAAAACCAGATACATGCAGTAATTAATGATAGCTGTATGCTATCATTATATGTTTATTTGTTATGAAATCTCATAGGAACCAACTTTAGTGAAAAAGCCTAACATAGTTGATTTTAATAGACCCACTTAAAAATTCATAATGCATTTCCTTTATTTTGACAGTTTTATTTTACACTGAATAAGTGATAAGGGTGGGGAATAAGCAATTTATCTTTTTTCTCTTAAATTATATAATTTTTAAAAAATTATATAATATTTTATACTTAAAATATATATAATGTTTGAAAAATGTAAAAAGAACACCTACATTAAGGAGTAATCAATGGGGGCCAGCAGGTGGCGTGGTGGTTAAGGCACTGGACACTCCCACGTGGCTGACCACGGTTTAAGTCCTGGACCTGGTGTCTTGTTTTCTCACTTTCTCTCTCTCTCTCTCTCCTGTGTGTGTGTGTGTGTGTGTGTGTGTGTGTGTGTCTTGCTGATCAAAATTAAAGAAAAATGAATGAGTAAATAAAATTAAAAATAAATAATTCTTGGGACCAGCAGTTAGCGTAATGGCTATGTCGCTGAACTCCAACGTAGTCGACCGCGGTTCGAGTACTGGACCTGGTGGCTTAAACTCACGCCAGGCGCGTGTGCGTGCGTGCCCAAGATCTTGAGAGGAGAATGGAGGAGAAGGGATTGTGGCATGGCCATCCCCCCTGGGGGGTGATTTCTCGCTTTCTGTCTCTCTGTCTCTCTCTCTCTGTCTGGCGAGTGCACGCACCCTGTAGCGAAAACCTCTCCAAAAAAAAAATTAAATAAATAATAATAATTCTTAAAAAAAAAAAAAAAAAAAAAGAAGTAATCAGTGTGGGATCCAGCCACCTTACCATCCACACAACCTTTTAGCCCCATGAATAGGTTTTAAAGTTGTCACATTCGTCCATTTTTTTTTTTTTTTTTTTTTTATGATTTCTACTTTGTCATGTGTATGTTAGTTTGAGGGAAATATTCAATTTTTTCCCATACAGATTAACCACTGTTCTAGAAGTAACAATCAAATGGCTCACCATTTTCCCAATGATCTGTGATATTATGTTTGCCATGTAGTCTAAGGTCTATTCTTATACCAGTGAGTCATTTTCTCAATTACTATTGCTTTTTAATTAATGTTTAATATCTGCTACTACAATTAACTCCACATTTTCTTTTTCCTGAATAAGTGTTACCTGATCCTTTGTTTTCCTAACATATATCATAGAATTATTATATTGGGATTTTAACCTGAAATGTATTTGGTTGATTATAATTTTCTTCTCATACCTTTTTCTAATCTCCTGGTTTAGTATTTATATACACTAACTCTGACACTAGCTCTGTTCTGTTACTTGGAATCAGTGAAGTGTGAATATGTATATTTAATAAAATCTAATGTTAATCAGTTATCTTTAACCTCCTCCCAAACAGTAAAAAAAAAAAAAAAAAATCTTACAGTACTTTAATTATGATTTCTTCCTAGGTTTTATTGCATAGTTTCATGATATTGCAACTCATGCTTTTTCATCCTTAATTAGACATTATTATGTTCACTTTTAAGAAGACATTGGTTTAAATATACCAACATATATGTTGTTTTCTATGCTCACTGTACTTTTTCATCTCAGGTATCAATTCTTTCTTTCTAAAGTTAAATAAAGTTTTTTTGCTGGTAAATTTTGCTTTTTAATGTTCTGGAATCAAATATATTTTAACCTAGCTTTTAAAAATATAGCTTCATTGGGTTTAACTTTTAGACTGATAGTTATTTCTGGAATACATGTAAAATCTATTTCACTGCCTTCTGGATCCTACAATTGCTACTGAAAACTTACCTTTCAGTAGAGGTACTTTTCACTAACATCTTTGACATGGCTTAATAAAGTTTGCAGAGCTCAGGTGTTTTCTACCCCATATAAAACTACATAAGTGCTTCTAAGACAAAAACATTTTAACAACGTGACATTGGGCCAGAAAAGCAGGTAAAGTCATAAGAACATTGAAAGCCAATGGAGCACTAAGGTGTGTTTTCACTTAGTGGTATACACTGACTATTTGCTGATAGCATGAACAAGTATTTATCTCATAGCTTAAATACTTCAAAATACTAGATAGAAAATAAGAATTGAGTAATGCACAATGAAAGAGATGGAGGGCATTGAGCATGATTAATTCATTTATATAGATAAAATATATTTTTCTGTATTCAGGTGAGTCTTAGTAAAAGTAAAATGTATTCACATATTGTATACCATTGTAAGGGATGGGCATTGAGCTATAAAACTATATATATGAAACTATATGTATATACTTTGTATATGAAACTATATGTACATACTTTGTATATTGGTCATATTTTAGTATTTATATTTATATTTATCCACTCATGGATTCATTCATTCACTGAAAAATATTTACTAAGCTCTTCTATGCTCTGGGGACCTATCTTCCTATCTAATTAAATAGAACAAAGTCATTCCTGTATTTTTTCTCAGAGAAATAAAAACTCCTAGGCTATAAAGGCAATTATAACACAGGAATGCTTTTTAATCACCATTGGGGAAGAATATTTTCACTAAAATGTCAGCTAAATGAGTAGAAGTGATGCAAAACTAAAAACCAAAATTCACTCCCATGTTACCTAGAGATTTTTAGCAGGCTTTACTTTATTATCTGATATGAGTGAAAGAAAGGAAAAGGGGGTAAGAGAGGGAGGGGAAAGAGAAAGAGAAATAAATAGAGAAAGAGAGCAAGGACAAAAGAGAGGGAGAAAGAGATAAAAGAGAAGATGAAAAAGAAAGAAAGGAAAATAAAGGAAGGATCATTAGTCTGACAACAATCTTGTATTCAATTTTCAGCTACTTTTCTTTGTCAAAATGAATTTACCCCCTGTTTGAGGTAAAGGATCTGATTATATAAAGACCAGATTATTAAATGATTAGGTCTCAACTTTAGAGAATGATGTAGTTGTAATCTATCTGCCAAATATGTTATGGTTCATCGATGGCTGAAAGTACTCATTTTTCAGGCAGGGTCTTGCTATGCTGTCCAAAACAGCCTCAAATGCTCCATCCTCCTGCTTCAGCCTCCCTGGATCTATGGGATTACAGGTGCCTGCCACCATGCCTGGCCTTTAGGTTGGACCAGGAATCTAACCGAGGCCTCCCATTTAGCCCCAGACTATGGAGAACAGCATAAAAACAGTTCACACCACTGCAGCTGGGACAAAAGCACCTGTTTTTAAAACCAAGAATTAATAAATAAAACAAAAAAAGACTACTTTAAAAACTATACTGGTAATGTATTGATAGAAAAAAATAACTCTTTTACTTCCACTTTGAGTCCATAATTTCTGCAAATGAGAGGACTGTCAGGTCAGTGAGTAAAGGAGACACATGTTATAAGAGGATATTGAAGCCCAATTGAGCTGAATTCGCTTTTGGGAAGTGATGACTCTTGGCGAGTTGGAACTGCAGGCTGATAGAGCAACTGAGAGAATTTGCAGGCTAGATGGCAGAGCTGCTGTCAGCAATATTTAAGAAATAAGGAGAGCAAAATAGGTACTAAAAGACTAATTGAAGCAATAGTTTTATTAAAAATTAAAAAAGAGAACTTAAAGGCACTTCTAAATCAGACTTTAAAATAGGGCATTTTGTAAAAAGATTTGTGAACAATTAGGGAATGAATAATGACCATTAGCTGCCATATTCCCCAGCAACAACTTATATCATATGTGACCTCATTTCATTTTGGGGTAAAATCTCTAGATTCACCTATTTATAAATCTTATAGACAAAGTGAGAACATATTTCACATAGATAGTTTGCAAATAAATAAATAGATAAAGAGACAGAAAGAGAGAGATGTCTCGGTGTCCAATGCTTTTACAATTGGGTATGTACATAATTGATGGTACCCAAAAGAGGTGTGATGTTTAACAAGAAGAAGATCTCTTGTGAGTGGTGAAGACCTTTATGTCCTCAGCCCTCCCCTGACCAGCATTGTAAATTAAGATTTAATTGAAGACATATTTGTTAAATTTGTAGGTGATAACGAACTGGAAAACATAATCTAATGTTTTAGAGCAGAATCAAGTTTTTAAAAAACCTTGACCACTGAGAAAGATGAAATTTAATATAGATAATTAGAAAGTCTACCAGTTGAGGGCCAGCAGGTAGTGTAGTGGTTAAGGTGCTGGATCCCACATGGCTGACTGCAGGGTTCAAGTCATGGACCTGGTGGCTTAAAGAAACATGCTGGAAGTGCTTGTATGTGTGTCAAAAATCCTGAGAGTACAATGGAGAAAGGACCGTGGCGTGACTATCCTCCTTGAGGAGTGCTTTCTTACTTTTTCTCTTTCTCTCCAGTGAGAGACCCTGTAGCATGCACTCTGTAGCACACACACGAAAAAAGCCTAATAGTTGAATATAAGCATGATTTACTGAGTGAAATCGAACAACTTACCAGATAAAAGCTCCGTGGTTTTAAAAGAAGGTGTTTAGAAAAAGAAGGGGATGATAAAAAGCAATTATTCTACTGCCTACACCCAAAGGACCCTAGGAAGGACTTGCTTGACCCAAGTCAACCTGTTCGAAGGCATTGTGAATATTTATTTTTATTTCATGTTTCACGCACTCTCTTGTCAGTTATTCTAAAATAACACAAAATTTATAATATTACTGTATTATTTTAAGGCATGTGCATTCTCTCAGTGCATGTACACATGCACACATATATGTTGCATTTGGTTTAGAGCATACTAAGTGAGCATAATAATTTTCCAGATCTCCTCCATGGCAGGAATACCTCTTATCTACTTGTTGATACCTGCAATGCTTTTTACCTGGTGAGGTTTCAATGCCTAGACATAAAATTGCCCCAAGATTCTTGATAAGCCCCTTCCTTTTTTCTATAAATACATGCTCTGCAGGTGATCTCATTCAATTCCAAATTTTTAAACTCCATTTGTATGATGATGAATCCCAAATCTCCATCTCCAACTCTAAGCTTCTCCATGATCTCCAGATTCACTTTCTTGCATTTTTGATATCTTCAGTAGATGCCACAACAAATGTAAGAGCTCCAAACAGACCATATGATACTTTCTTCCACCCATTCAGCTGTCAAAATACTACATCTCAATAAATAGCATCAGACTCCACTCTGCTGCTGCAGTGGAAACTTTAGGTATCAGTTCGGAGATGTGTCTTCCCTTTACATCCTGCTCCTTATTAGGCCTGTCCCACTGCCTCTGATGTAACTCGTGATAACAACCCATTCTCTTCATCTCCATTGCTACACCATATTTAAGCCACCACCAATTCCCATTATTTCCAAAGCCTTTTATCTCATTTCATTTTTGCCTCTCGTAGGACATTCTCCAAATAGCACCCAGAGTTATCTTTCAAAACAGACATCAGATTTTCTCATGTCCCTGTTTATAGTCCTCCAATACATTATGATGACATGAATAACTAAATTTCTACTGTGGCATATGACCATTATGTGATCTGGCCCAGTAAAGTCTGTCCAGTCTCTTCTCCTCATATTCTCACTTGTTCACTAAATCAAACCATGCTAGCTTTATTTCTATTCTTTCAGCATTCTAAACTCATTCCTGCTTTAGAGACTATGTATTTTCCTGTTACTTTGGCAAGATTTCTGTTTTCAGATTTTTAAGTGGTTGTTTACTTCTTGTCATTTGTATCTTAGTTCAAACACTATTTCCTTACTGAGGACTCTGATATCCCCCAGTTACTTTCAAACACCCTATTTGACTGTCTTCAAAGCAATCGCCACTACATGACAAGTATCTTGTTAGTTTCTTTATTGACTATTTCGCATGCACAAGAGTATATGCAGCAGTAGAGCCCTAGCTGCAATTGCTACCACTCACCGCAACCCTCAAACCTAGAATAGAGCATAAAACATAGTACACGCTCAGTACATATTTGTTGACCGATAGATTCTGTAACTAGTGAAGAGAGGTCTGAAGTAAATTTCAACAAGAATGCAGCATTAATGAATCAGGAAAAATGACTGGCAGCAGATACTTTCAGCTTTGAACAGAGAAGGCCATGAAGATAACAGGAAAGCTTTGGACTTTTTAAAAAATTTTATTCATTCATTCATTTTAATTTGATGAGAGAGAGAGAGAGAGAGAGAGAGAGAGAGAGAGAGAGAGAGAAAGCCACCAGGTCCAGGACTTGAGCCATGATTGGCCATGTGGGAACGTCCAGCACCTTAAACCCCATGCCACCTGCTGGTCCCAGGCTTTGGACTTCTGAAGCAGAAAAAGGCATAAATTGTTGGATGACCACAAATGACACAGAGGATATATGATAGGAGAGGACAGGCTAGAACAGAAGATAAGCTGCCCTTTACTAATCTGAGTCCAGAACTTCCATTCTAGGGAATTCCCTAATTGAGAGTAACTCTACAAAACAGTGTTTCTTGTCCTCAGCATGAATGACATTTTGGGTGGTTAATTCTTTGTTTGGAAAGCTGTTCTGGGTATTGCAGAATGTTAAGCAACATCCTTGGCCTCCTTCCACTAGATGCAATAGCATATCCCCTGTTGTGACAACCAAACTACCTCTAGACATTTTCAAATGCCCCCAGAGGAGACAAGAGGAGAAGCAAAATCTCCTCTGACTGACATGCACCACTATAAAGGAATTTCTTTTCACATTCACATTTTATTTAGATCTAGCTAATATACACAATTGCTAGGGAGAAACCACCTCTTAAGGTGCAAACACCCTACAAAAGGAAATATAAGACAAGACTATATTCTTGAATTTTAGAGTTGGTTATGGCTTTCAAGGTGGTATATAATATGAATGTTTATTGGACTCAACTGTAGAATTTTAGCATTAAAAAAGAAAAATATTTTAGTTATAATTTATGAGGGTTTCAAATATAAAAACCAAGAGAGGTTTTCTAGAATTCTGGACAGAGAATGAGCTATGTAGAGAGATTTGTTTTAAAGCTCAGTTCTGCTACTAAACTGTGTGACCTTGTATTGTTAACTTAATGGAGTCAAACATCAGTTTCCTCTTTTGTACAATGGGAAGTGCAATCCCTATATTTTAGAGTTGTTGTAAGATTAAATGAAATAATGCATAAAAATAGTCTGGCTGAGTTTATCACACAGAATAGATTCTCTTAGAATGGTGACTACTTTTTTTTAAGTGGGCGTTTTTTATGTCATACAAAAATAGCTAGTACAAATGTATACAGTGATAGAAAATCAATACACAGGGAAAAACACTAAAGGAATGCTATTATTATTTCCATGCAAATAGAACTTGACAGGAGTCAAGTATCAATTAAGGTGCTGCTTTCTGATTACACATTGGATTTCTTGATCATACAGACCTTCTTAATTAGATCTGATCTTTATGCTTGACACATACTATCACTCTCAACTTCGGTTTTAATAACTTCATTTTGTGCCTTCCTGCCAGCAGCAGGTGAGGGTGCTTCTATGTCACCTTGGTTTTTGAAGCACATCAAAGGCAAATAAAACAGAAAATCACTTTCTGAAACCTTATTAAGATAGATGGAACTCTAGTGCTATCACCTTCAATTGTTGATTTTGAAAGAGCTTTTCTCATATTGGTAATGGAATCTTAAATTATATCAGCTCATGATAACCAGTCTGTGGCCAAACTCGGTAGAAAATTTTCAATATGATTATAAAGTGTCAGTTTTTTTTTTTTTTAAATCTTGCTATTGATTATATGATTAAGGGTCAAACCCATAAGACTATCTTAGCATAGAAAGAAGTCACATTTTAATAAAACTTGTTCCTTCTTTCAAAACAACGAGTGTGTTCTCTAGCTATAAGTCATAGGTATAACATTTGGATAGGGATTTGCAATGAGACATTTCAAAAATGGCAGTCAATAGACAAATAACAGCCTTTGAAAGTTTTAAACTAGGTTTTGGGACCAGCAGTTAGCATAATGGCTATGTCGTTGGACTCCCATGTAGTTGACCATGGTTTGAGTGTTGGACCCGGTGGCTTAAACTCATGCTAGGCGTGTGTGCATGCGTGCCCAAGATCTCGAGAGGAGAATGGAGGGGAAGGGATTGCGTCTTGACCATTCCCCCTGGGGGGTGATTTCCCGCTCTCTATCTGTCTCTGTCTCTGTCTGTCCGGGGAGTGCATGTGCCCTATAGCGGGGGAAAAAAAAACAAAAACAAAAAACCTTCTCCAAAAAAAAAAAGTTTTAAACTGGGCTTTCAAAATCTATTAGTTTCTTTTATCTGAGCTGGTTTTTTTTTTTTGTTTTGTTTTGTTGTGTTTTAACAAAGTTTTATTCTCTATTTCACACTGAGGAATACCCCTATTAAAGAAAGAAAATGGTCTTTCCCTCACTCTTTCCTTCTCCCTCCCCTTCAGAATGTCTTTCTCTGATTCTGGATTTTTCTGAACCTTACATTTTCCCTTTTGTCTGATGGTCCTGCCATCTCATTGTCCTTCATTCAGGAAAACTGGTGCCAAAATTTGAGGTGCAATTATGCAATCCTATGAGTCCTATGTTTGTGGGTTTCGAGTTTTCCTCTCTGACATGATCTTATTGACTCACACTGATCACTTATTCTCCCTACCTCCAAGTATACATTAGTACCTCCTAGTCTTCACACTGTCCATTCTAACTCTATTCCCAATTAGAGTGAAAGCACTTCCCATCTTTTAATGACTACTTCCAAGAATGAGACTGCACTGTGAGATGCACATACAGGGCTAAACATCCCCAAGATTCCCAAATAGGACACTCACACGTTGGTAAGAGCACGAACATCCTCCTGGGGGCCTCTGTGATCCCTGGCTTTGGCTTCAGCCCCTTCTGACTATAGAACACACTTGGTTGTTCCAAGAAATGATCAGTCTTCTCACTTGGCTGGGTTACTGGGCCACGCTGAGAACCTATTTCAAGAGGATGTTTTCGTTCCAATTGCAAAAAGATTTTCCCTCCAAGTAGTCAGATTACAAGAAAAGTGGTACTATCTCCTCTTCATAAAAGGTCAACTATTATGAACTGCCAGTTGGCACAGATTCCACTCCATTCTAAAATTTCCTCTGCATCACAGAAGAAAGCCAGGAATTATTCTTCCCAGAATCTCCTTCTATAGTTCCAGGTTAGATCTGGCTACTGTGAAGCTTGAATAAAATAACACATGTGAAATGTCAAGCGTAATGCCTGGATCAGAGGAAGGAGTGAATCATTTGGAGTATTTTCTTTCTCTTTCTCAACTATGGATGTAATGCCACATTAAGGGCATACATATCAAATCTAATGAATTTATACTGTGTGAAGGCCATCAGATATAGTTATTTATCAATAGTGACCACATTTTTTCTTGAGAGTATTAACTGTAGTAATTGCAAAACCTGGAACTGACCTAGTATAATTTCAAAGTAAGGAAAGAATAAAGAACAGTTAAGAGGACATATGTGTCGGGAAATTCATATAATAAGAGTAATTGTACATTGTTCACATCAAGATTAGGATCCATTTTTTAATGAATTAATAATGACTATGCTGTCATTTTACTGTGTTGTGCATATCTTCCTAGACTTTTCTGAACCTTAGAGTACAATCTGATAAAATATTAATTAAAAGAAAATTGGTGCATTCTGAAAAGCAAGGGTAGGGAAGAAAGTAGCTACACACAGCATATTCACTGTCCCGAAGAGTTTGTTACAGTCTGGTTTGGAAACTTACATTATTTCTAAAAGAGACCACGTTTGTTGGTATCACAATTACGCTAACTAAGCTCTTTGTTTTCTCTGGCTTTTAAAAAGAATTTAAAAGTATCACTCTTTTAGCATCCATTATGTACTTCCACAAGCTGAGCCCTCATATGACAACTCAAGAAAGGAAGATAAAAGATAACTAAAATATTTATAGTAAAACAAATAGGATAAATTTCCATTCCAAAGAAATAACTAAATAGATACCAATCACATGTGCTGAAGTGAAGGAAGGAAAGTACTGACTCATAGACACCTTGGATGTGCAAGATACTTACCAACATTGTCTTATTTAATTCCTCAAATTAAGATATCTTTGTCAAAAACCTGTGAGGTAGATATTTTTATTACTATTTAATACATAAGGGCTGGCCTTATGGCCTACGGATTAAGAGGCTGGATCCACATGGCTGGTTGCATTGTATGAGTTCTAGCCCCAGCAGCTTAAAACCTTGCTGGCCCATGTGTATGAATGTTCAAAGACCGCATAGGATGGAGAAATGGAGGAAAGGAGATGGCAGTGTGACCTTGCTCCACTGGGTGTGCTTTCTTCCTCTCTGTCAGTCTCTGGCAAGTACATGTACCCTCTGGCAAGAAGAGAGAGAGAGAGAGAGAGAGAGAGAGAGAGAGAGAGAGCAAGAAGCAAGGAAGCTAAGGCATATTTTGCCTACGGTTACACAGTAAGGGCTGAAAAATCTACAATCCAAACCCTCTGACTCAAGATCCTGTTCATTTATATTATGGTATTTTATCTCCAAAAAAGAAAACAAAATGAAACTCCCTTGATTATTCATATATCAAAGATATTGCCTTGCACATAGTGGATGTTTTACCCAGCATTCCCATACATTGCTGAGGTCTATGGGCCAGAAAGTCTACATGAACAATTCCCCTGAGAAGAGAGAAAGCCAATAGTTGGCATAATTTTAAATGACTGAGGTTTCTTGGATAAGGAAAGTATGAGAGGAACTTTTGCAGGAGCTAACATATGCCTTTTATTTTAGGTTATAGCTACAATCAACTGATCAACTACAAGATACTTGTTCAGCATGTTATACAAAATGTCTAATCTTCAAAACAGCCCTTAAACCTATGAAGTATTATTAATCCTATTTTACAGATGAGGACTTGGCGACTTAAAGAGGTGAAATAACTTGCTGTGGTTATACAGGATCTTGCTGGTCCTGAAGTTCCTGCTCATGATGGTTATATTGTATAATTAAATATTAAGCTATATTCTATAATATAAAATGCTCACCAAATTTTATTGAATTGAGATATAAAAGTTATACCTCAGAAAGTCTTGTTTTATCTACAACTCTCAGACCTTGGCAGCAATAAGACAAGACCTTCTAAGTGACCCATTACGAATGTTTTTGAAACCTTATACAAGTATACAAGTATGGAAAAGATAGATAGATAGATATAGATAGAAATAGACAGATATTTTACAAATACCTTTATTGCCTCTGTCCCTGTTTTGGTATCTTTTCAGAGGGCCTCTGGGACACCAGAACTGTCAGTCAGATTTTAATCTGACTGAGTAAGCCAGTAGAGTAAGCTCAATTGTTTAGTACTGATGAAATGCACCTTTGATGTATCAAAAAATGAAAATGTAGGAACTAAACTGAGAAGTAAGGTGGACCAAGTCACCTGATCCCTTACTTATTGAAAGCAGTGCTGGCCAGCCCCAGAGCTCATTGGAAACACTGAGGCAGAACATCTCAGCTACTCCATATAGTGGATCATAGAAAGAAAAGACACTTCATTTACCTCATGAGAGTGATCAAGACAGTAGGAACCAGGACCAGCAGATGATGCAATGATTACGTTGCTGGACTCTCCTATAGTCAACCACGGTTCAAGTCCCAGACCTGGAGCCTTAAAACCCATACCAGTACATGTGCATATGTGCCCCAAATCCCAATAGAATGGAGGAGAAGGGATTGAAGACATGGCTATCCCTCTTGGGGGGTGATTTCTTGCTTTCTGTGTTTCTGTCTCTCTCTGGTGAGGGCACACACCCTGTATTAGAAATATCTCTTAAAAAAAAAAAAAAAAAAAAGGAAAGGAAAGGAAAGGAAAGGAAAGAAAAAAAGAAAAAGACAGTAGGAACCATTTGAGACAAATAAACCCCTCAGTATAGAAATAGAAATCCCCAAGAGCAGCATGTGGTCAATACACAGAGAGGCAAAGAAAGGAGAAATGGGGAGAGATTTCTTCTGGGCAGTTCTTGAAAAAAAAGTGTGCATCCTAGGACCAGGAGTAAGCATAATGGCTATATCGCTGAACTCCCATGTAGCCCACCGCGGTTCGAGTCCTGGACCCGGTGGCTTAAATTCAAACTCACGCCAGGCACGTGTGCATGCATACCCAAGATCCAGAGAGGAGAATGAAGAAGGGATTGCGGCATGGCCATCCCCCCAGGGGTGATTTCTTGCTTTCTGTCTCTCTGTCTTTCTGGCAAGTGCATGTGCCCTATAGCAAAAACCTCTCAAAAAAAAAAAAAAAAAAAAAAAAAAAAAGAAAAGAAAAAAGTGTGCGGCTTATAAGTAAAATGATGTAGTTCTCTAGGTACTGAGTCAAGAACATCTCTAAGATAAACTATTAAGTAAAACAAGGTTTCACTAACATGAATAATGTGTATATGTAGTATGCTTATAATTGTAATAAAATAAGATATAAAGATTTACATCAAGATATTTGCATTGGCCTCTATGTACATAAAATAATTCTGGAAGGATATATCCTATCTACATCTGGACAAGGAATGGAAGATAACAGTGAGAGGAAAACTTACTTTTCACTGAAAACCTCCTTATAATATACCACAAGCATATATTGGGTTGTTAGAAAAATCACGATGCATTTTTACATAGAAAACCTATGTCCTGACATCTCTGATGACCCAATATTAACTTTACTGGAAATAAATACTTTTAATGATAAAAGACAACATCTGTGTATGTGCACACATGCTTCTACACTGGGAAAATTAAAACCACTGGAGAAATTCTACACTATATGAAAAAATCATGCTGATTCAGATTCAGAAAAGAGAAGAAAATTTAAAAACTAGAAAGGAGAAATCTGTATTCTGTTGTTCTCCATTCAAAGTTAGGCTCCTAAGATATAACCTTTCTGAGATAGGCAGCCAGTATAGCTAACTGTAAGTGCATTTTTTTCCTCCCCAAATGTCTCCATTACTTTTCCTCGTTTGAATCAAAGACTGTATTTCTGGATATTTCTATGTGTGAAAGCTCAACTTCATGAGGTTGCACTATCATTTTTCTTGCCTATTATAAGGGAAAGAGACTTTAAAGCTTGTTCAGACATATTTTATTTCAGCGTTAACGGCTCTCAATTTAGATAGGTGAAAAAGTGAGCTAGATGGCAAGTTTTTAAAGAATAAACATCCCATGTGGAATCATGCGAAGTCTAGGTGAGTGAGAGAACAAAACTCGAGTTCCAGTTGGCCACGCACCTGTACGATGGTGGTGGAGTCATTGTGTTCAGTCTCCATATCATCCACCTCAAGGCTACAATGTAATGACATTTCCTTCAGTACATGGAAAATTTACATTGCAAGTATGCTTGATGTATACAAAACTATCTCCAATTCTTCCTTTCTCTGTGTACATAGGACTTACAATATGACTTTGAAGTTCCTTCCATGAAAAGTCTATTTTTCTAACTTTTATGTCAGGGTTGACCTGTGATTTGTTTTAGCAAACGTAATATAGTGAAGTCACAAAGGGTCAACTTCAAGCCTAGACCTTCTCTGGCTTTGGGTACTTCAGTTCACTCTTTCCTATACCTTTGAACAAGTGCAGTATAGCTTTCTGGGGAATAGGACCGCACGAATAGGAGAGTCCCGTCATATAAGTCAAGGTTGTCCTAGGCCAGTTAACTTCTAGTCTGGCTCTTGTTGACTGATGCATGTGACACCAAGACAAGCTACACTGAAATTAACTGACATTAATTAGTCAGATCAGACTGTCAGACCTGTCTGGCTGACCCAAAGACCCTTGAACAATAATAGCACCACTGTAATAAGAAATAAACTATACCAAAAGAACACAAGGTATCCTTACATGATGTTTATTACCAGTTTGTTCTAAATATCCTTATTAATGAACTTTTACCCCCGTTTTTTGGCCAGAGGGCAAGTGTTCTTCTCAGAGAGTTAGAGAGAGAAAGCACCTTTCCACCCTCCACACACCCTTCCCTCTCTGCCCTGGAATGGGGTGGTCATGCTTTAATCTTTTTATTATTATTTTTTTTTTTGGGGGGGAGAGTTTTTTGCTATAGGGTGCATGTGCTCACCAGAAACACAAAGACGGAGAGACAGAAAGTGAGAAATCACTCCCCAGGGGGGACGGCCATGCCACAATCCCTTCTCCTCCTTTCTCCTCTCAGGATCTTGGGCACACACGCACACATGCCTGGCGTGAGTTTAAGCCACCAGGTTCGGGGCTCTAACTGTGGTCAGCTACATGGGAGTCCAGCAATGTAGCCTTTAAACTATCTGCTGGTCTCTCAATCATTTTTATTCCATTACTCCTTCCAATAAGGATTGGGGTCATGCACGTATACATGCCAGGTGTGGTTTTCAAGCCACAAGGCCCAGGATTTGAGCCACAGTCAGCCTGTAGGATCTGGCTCCCTTAACTACTGAGCTATAGGGCTGGCTCTGAATATTTCTACTAAAGAAAAAACAGAAGCACTTCCAAGCAGGAACTCAGAGTTTTTAGGCAGTGGTGTAGCATAAGAGAACAAGACCCACACGAGCAACATTCTGAGTTTGCATCCTGGGGCCCTCCTGAGCATGCTAGCCCATGATCTGGGCTGGTGAAGACTGGGTATGGATCCTGGTGTGGAAACCCTGCTGGGTGTCTTGTTTCTGTCTATCATTTCTGTATCTCTCTCTCATGAAAGAAAGAAAGAAAATTTTAAAATATATTAGTAGAACATATTTAGGAAAAAATTATTTTTCATCTGAGCTCCCTAAGTCAGAAAGTTTACCATGAATTAGGGTAAGACTCTTCCATACTTTATTCAATTTTGATCCTATCTGGGGATCTTTCCCTGAATTGGCCATTAAATAGATCCTTCCGTATAATGTTCAGCACTCAGACACAGGACTGTGCCAAGAGTGTCCAACATGCACCTCCATTTCCATCCCCTTTCCCTGACTCTACTTTGCAATCTGCTTTGAGCCAGGTATACTCATGTCCCTTACCTCATTCCTTACATAGCTCTATGGAAAACAGCATTTCATTGTTCATGTTTCCAGACCTGTGGCTTTAGGTGTCTAGCCTTGTGACATGAGTAGCCTGTGCCATAGCCAATAGCCTTCAATATGCCCTAATTTCCTCTATGGCTAGAAAGGATAAGACTTCAACACCAGTGGAAGGAATTGTTTGGTTGTAGCATTCCTGCTCAGTGTAATGACACAGTCCATTATAATAGGCATCTGTTTTGATAACCACACTATTTGTTGACAGTTTAAGCTACTTGGATGTCCAGCGAAACAACTGAAGGGAACAGATCTTGGAATTTAAATCCTATCTGTCTCTAGAGTCAGGCAAGAAATTTAACATCAGTTTTGTTTTTATTTTCTATAAGATGAATAACAATACTTCCTACATAGGCTTTTGGGAATGGAGAGATGGTAGAGGGATTTATATGAAAGTACTTTAAGAAGTCTGTAGGAAAAAAAAAAAAAAAACAGAATTAAAGTACAAAGTTATTTTGGTACAAAGCATTTTTGAAATCTATGCATTTTTTCCCCAAAATGTGCATTTTCCATGAACTTTTTAATGAACACACACACAATAGCTTAGTACAACTAAGGGGTAAATTAATGGTGAAAGGGATGATGCCTGAAGTTTAGTTATATTCTAGACAACACACTAGACTGCTTTTAGGATATGCATTAGAACCCTGGCTGCACTGCTGTGCCCTTTAGATTGTGGCCTTTATTGCCAAGCTCCCCTGATGAAAGCAAACTTTTAAAAACAAATTCTATATTTGCGAACACCATAGTGATCAGCATTTCATCCGTTTCTGGCTCCTTCCCTTACTATTCCTTCCCTACTTTGGGGTTCCCCAGATGAAGTCCTGGTTAAAATCCTCTAAGAATTGACAGGAACATATAGTGTACAACTGGGGAAAGCCTCAGGAATAGAGCCTTCGGTGTGAAGGTAAGAGCAGACATGAAAAAAAGGAAAGACTGTTTCACTATTCAAAACCAAAGTTTCTTTGTTCATTTGTGTGAACAATAATAAGAATTTCATATCCTTTAATGCACATTTTATACACAGGGCCATAAAAATAGCTACTGTTAACCGAGCCCTTATCATTTACCAGACATTGGATTAAATGCCTTCCATGTATTTACATAGCTTGGTTCTTACCACAACCATGAGTTAAGTGCTGTCCATATTTCCATTTTAGAGCAGGGATAAGTGATGTCAAGAGAGGCTTAGTAACTTGCCCAAGGTCACAGAATTAGCAAGGAGCAGAGATGTGAGGTCTAAACCCAGATAGTCAGATCTCTTTATCTCTCTGCTAGTTATCGGAGCTTCTGTGTGCAATGGGGCTGAGGGTCTGCCTTTACCTGAATTCTTAGACTAGTTCTAACACTCTGCTGCCTAAGAGGAATGTGAGAAGCAATTTCTATAGTGAATTTTCCTCCACAATGAAAGGACTCATTTCCTTGTCACAGAGCTGCAGACACCTCTGTGGGAAGAAATCCCTGGTCATTACCAGGAGCATTAGTGGCAATCTCTGACAAGAAGCAAAGGTTTCTTTGTTCTGATAATGACAAAGATGCGCACTTGGGTGATGCAGACTGTGACACTGTAGTGTAATTCGCTTTCAGCATACCAACATCTTAGGGTCACTGTGAAATTTATAAGAAGTCATTCACAGATTATATTTAACATGGCAATTAGCACATAGTAAGTACTCACTAAATGGTAGTTTCCTTCAACTGTCACCTTTGCCAAAATTTTAAGTATTTTTCCAATTAAATATTAATGTCAGACACATTATGACACCTCTTCAACACTCAAGAAACCCTTTTGTTCCTGGAAAATAGCATTTTTAAAAGCCCTTCCTTCTAGTCTGAAAATGCAGTGTGCTGCTAGCCTAAATAATCCCTTGCCATTAGAGTGTCGTTTTTACACTTTCATCCAGGAGCATTAGTGTTGGCAGACTGAGGCATGAGAAAGCTAGCGCTGTTAACCACCTTCTGGGAAGGCGGAAATGTGTGTGTCTTTTCCAGACACTAAATACTTTCTGTTGGACCATCTACAACCATGCATAAGTTTGGAAATCTGGCCAGAGCCAATTTTTAGGAGTTTGTAATGAAGGGACATGCTTGAGGAAGATAACTCTATGTCACTTGCCATAATTATTACAAATGCGAAATCTCCCAAAACATCTTGCATCAGGCACCCAGCAGAGGCTCTGGCACACAGCAAGCACTCAATAAGTGCAACATGAACAGGGTGCTCTTTGAATAAGGCCAAATGGCCAAATATTTATCATTTGCATAAAAGATCTCCCAAGAACCAGAATTATTTTCACAAAATTTGGTATAATGGGTGTGACCTATTTAGGGAAGAAAATGGCTGTGACATATATAAATTGACCTCCAGTGGAGGAAGAGTAGCTTAATGAAAAGATTCCTGGATAAAATGCTGCAGAGAATGTTAATTCTTGCCGAATGGGTACATCCCTGCTATTGCTCATATTTTAACAAGCTACAGGAAGTAACAGTAGTTTGTTTATACCTCTTTAAGACACTTTCTCTACTATTGCAGCCCAGGCTCTCCCAAAGTGAATTCAGTATACGCCATAGCTTATAAGAAAGATCATCTCCAATAAATCCCCTGAAAGTGGTAAAAATCTAGTAAACTGTATTTTGCATGATAAAGCAACAAAGAGAAAGGGATAGAGAAAGAGAGAGAAAAGAATAAATGTTTCATTTTATTTATATGTTTTAGACTAAGAAAATCTGTTCTTCTGATAATATTTTAATGGTGGCATGCATTATTAACCTATAAGAAGGGTCCTATATGTACTAAAGGTAGATATTGACTTTTTTCCATTGAGCATCCTAATATACTTAATAAGATACACATTAAAAAGGACTCTTCTGGGGAACCAGCAGTTAGCGTAATGGCTATGTCGCTGGACTCCCACGTAGTCGACCGCGGTTTGCGTCCCGAACCCGGTGGCTTAAAACTCACGCCGGGCGCGTGTGCGTGCGTGCCCAAGATCCCGAGAGGAGAATGGAGGAGAAGGGATTGAGGCGTGGCCATCCCCCCTGGGGGGTGATTTCTCGCTTTCTGTCTCTATGTCTCTCTCTGTCTGTCTGGCGAGCGCACGCGCCCTATAGTGAAAAACCTCTCCAAAAAAAAAAGAAAAGAAAAAAAAAAAAAGGACTCTTCTGTACCTGCTGTCTTTCCCATTTAATCAGGCCCTCAAAATTAATTGTAAACTTCTTAAAAGGGAGCAATAGCAGAAGTCCTCTCACCTGTATTAAGGTTTCTTGGAAGCATAATGTACCCTATGTGGCCTCTTAGAAATAAGAGACAGGACATAGGTGGACACTAATTGCATAAAATCTACTTCAACAGTAATTAGAAAATAATCAGATACATCTAGACTAATAGCATATTTTAAGAATTTAATAATAATCTGATTAGAATTTACAATTTAAAGTTTACCATTTACATGATGTCAGAATTCCAAAATTTTCTATTCTGATTTTGGAAAGAAATAACATATTTTATTTCTTCTAGAAGACATAGGGACACTCTCAGTGTGACCCACAAAAGCCATTGAAGAAAAACACATATCATTAACACAAGAATATTCAGCCACAGCAGGGCCCACAACCACTGGAATGCCCTGTTACCACAACTTATTTGTGTTATTACCACTCCTCAACTACTCAATTAGCAATCTCAGCAGGGGGCTTGTTTTCATATGGCAAACTTGGGGTACATGTCACAAAAATGGGCTTAAAAATGGGTGAAACTGGAGCCAGCAGCTGGCATGGTGGTTAAGGCGCTGGACTCTCACATGGTTATCTGCAGTTTGAGTCCTGTACCTGATGGCTTGCATTCTCATTTCTCTCTCTCTCACTCTGTGTGTGTGTGTGTGTGTGTCAAAGTGCATGTAGACTATTGCAAATTAAAAACAAAACAAAACAAAAAAAGGGTGAAACAGACTGGAAAGGAATGAGATGAGCTATACCTAATTTAAGGAATATCTGCAAATAAGCCTTGGTCAATGCTTCTCTTCATTGTTTTCTAAAAAATAATTTTTCAAAAACTGTAACATTATACATTTCTTTGTCACTGTTTCCTAAGCACACCTCACAATTTTGGTTTGTGCTCAGTTCACACTTTTGTCCTTATATAGTTTCTTTGTAGTAGATTATATACTTAGCACCTAGGCTTTTCTGATGTCATGTAATTAAATACTTAGAGCATGAATCATCTTTTCCACTATATGTTAGACATTCGTACATTATTTGGGTACTTTTATGTGGATATACTGGTTATTGGTAAAGAATTTTATTAATATAAATTAGAATAGTCAAGAATTCAAGCTCTATATGATGTTTAGCAAACCATTATAAATGTCAAAAATTCACAGGAGGTAAGAATATTATACAGGATACAGAAAGTGGAGCAAAGTTTACACCCATTTTGACAATAGCACATAGCTCATTTAGGATATAGAATGGTTTTTTTGTTGTTGTTTGTTTTTTTCTTTTTTTTTGGGGGGGGGGAGGTTTTTGCTATAGGGCACGTGCACTTGCCAGACAGACAGAGAGATAGAAAGCGACAAATTACCCCCCGGGGGGATGGTCACGCTGCAATCCCTTCTCCTCCATTCTCCTCTCGGGATCTTGGGCATTCATGCACATGCGCCCGGCGTAAGTTTAAGACACCGGGTCCCGGTCGCGAATTGCGGTCGACTACGTGGGAGTCCAGCGACATAGCCATTATGCTAACTGCTGGTCCCAGGATATAGAACGTTTTGATAATGGGATTTTGCTTAGATAGGAGAGAATGGTGATCCTGTTCGTATTATGGACAGAAGGGGGCTATTATCCTGTGTATCTTTTGGGTTAAGGGTAGTTTTTTAGGCTGGCTTTGAAATGTATTTCATGCTGCAATTGTGCTGGTGGGCACCAGAAAAGAAAAATAAACCCTGTGAATTGTAAGTCACATTTACTATGAATTTAAACATTATCCTCAAACCATAGAAAAACAATATATACTAGATAAGGTATTAGTAATAATGTAAGTATTACTGGAACACTAACAGTAGCCAAAGTCTCTTCGACATTTCTTTTTTTTTTAGAAGTTTTTGCTATAGGACGTGTGCGCTCACCAGACAGACAGAGACAGACAGAAAGCTATAAATCATCCCCCAGTGGGGATGGCCACGCCACAATTATTTCTCCTTCGTTCTCCTCTCGGGATCTTGGGCAAGCACGTACACGTGCCTGGCGTGAGTTTTAAGCCACTGAGCCCAGGACGCGAACAGCGGTTAACTACATGGGAGTCCAGCGACATAGCCATTACTCTAACTGCTGGTCCCTCTTCAAAATTTCTTACATGCAATTGTTTTTTGTATTTTTCCATCTCTGCTGTACAAAAGCCTAAGCCCCTCTTAAATGTCCTGTAATTAAGAATATCAGTGGGGCAAAGTATCTAGTAATTATTTTAAGATGGCCATCATCTGCATCATTACAAAAAGGATCAGGAAATGAAAAAATTTAATTTGTGCAGTTTATCTTGTCTTTTTTGCTTTGTTTCGTTTTGTTTTATTATGGCATGGTGTTCATTCTATGAGGGAGGCTTAAACACTGTACAGATAAGGAAAAAAGTAAAAAAACCTAGGCACATCATCTCCCTTACTTCTTACATATTAATATAACCAATGAACAAGCCCTGCTGAGTTAGCCCATTGGTATATGTTGATACTGTTGTTTCTCTCCATGTTAACTGTCACCATTCTGGCCCAAATTACTATATTTCTCTCTCCTGGACCATCAGAATATCTTCCTACCATCTTTCATTTATTTCTGTTTTGCTGCTTATACTGATGCCAGAATGATCCTAAAAATGAAAATATGAAAACATTGTTCTCTTAACACTCTTAAAACCTTACTTAATGCTCTTAGAATATTGATTCCAAATTGATAAAGTGGCTTTTGAGGCCAGAAATCATCTTGTTTTAGCAATTCTATTATTCCAACTTCATCTTTCACCACTCCCCTCTAAAGTCACTATGTGCTAGTTGCTCCCATATATTTATTTCTTCCAAGAGAGAGACAGAGACAGAGTGAGTCTATGCAAGTAGACTTAATATGCATTCCCAACAGGATCCATATACCACAATTTACTACCAGGATGACTAGTAATTGCAAGCATGCCTGGCAAATCCAGGGAGGCCCTTGGATACAAGCCTACAACGTTTCTCAGGTGGGTCTGGTTGTGTTACTACTGTGCAAAGCCCTGGTGCTTGTCTTGGGCCACTC
Source organism: Tupaia tana (assembly GCA_026018925.1). Lineage (NCBI taxonomy): Eukaryota > Metazoa > Chordata > Mammalia > Scandentia > Tupaiidae > Tupaia > Tupaia tana. The sequence continues at coordinate 60,736,554 of JAKSZU010000013.1, forward strand.
TTAATGCTGCTTCGTGGGTCTGAAATGTTCCTCTGCTCAGTGAACTGCAGAATGTTTTTACAAGTGTGGCCCTAACTATCACTTCTACAAAGAACACGTTCTTGTCTTCAGAATCTATTTAGTTACCTGCTTTACTAGCTCCATATGCTTTTCCTTTTAACACTGAAAATCATTAAATTCCAAATATTATTTTTGGAATTATTTGTTTCGAATCTGGGTTTTTGTTTGTTTGTTTTTGTTTTGTTTTGTTTTGTTCTGTTTTTAGTAGCCTGTAAGCTCCAGAGAGCAAGAACTGTCTCATTCACTATTTTATGTCACTTGTAGCATTTTATCTGATTAGGAGTTCAGAAATTATTTGACAAATGAGAATAAAATCAATAAAGAGTACCTATGAGAGCCTCCCCCACCCTAAAATCAGGTGAGTCACCTATTTACAGCAAGTCTCTTACTATGGGATCTTAGCATGTGTTAGACACCAAATATACAAAGCTAAAATGGAATGTTTGCTGATTTCAAACACTAACTCCTAGTTTAGTGGGGGTCAGTGAGCAGAGGAGACAGTGAATAGACAAACCAGGGTATACTGTAGTAAATGCTAGTGCACACATTTGAACAATATTATGTGATGCAGAGAGAAATGAACACAAGCTGACAAGGAAGAGGCTACTTCTCTTTATACTTAGACCTTGACTATGCCATTGATGGGGTGTCCAGTCTAGATCAAAATCTTGAATAGAGCTTTAATTCTCAGCTTTTGACTAAGTCTTAAATTTGCTAAAGGCTATGTATTTTTACTAACTGAGCAACCAAATGTTAGTCTACAAAATAAAAGCAGCCCTTCATAATAAACTATAAACATGATTTTAACTAGGTCACTTCAAGGCTATTGCTTAAGGGGAGAAAAAGGCTTCTCATTGCTTGCTATTGTCAATGCTGCACAGCCTAATTCTTCACAGTGTGAAGAGTAAATTAGAACAACTTTTCATTGACAAAGATTAAACTTTTTCATCATTCCTAAATTCCTGGGGATTTCCCCCACTGCTTCTATGTGTTTTAAGTTTTTCAATTAAATTTCCTGGGTAGTGGTTATAGGAATGCCCACTGACAAGGGAAAATTTGTTTCTGGGAGAGTTAAACTATTTTCATAGCATTTTGTCTTGGTTACTCCTGTATAAACTGAATCTCTCCCCAGTGCTCTCTTATCAGCACACACGGCTAAAAACCCAGTGCAGGTTACATTACCCTGCCATCTGAACTAGGACTGAACTAACGATAACTTTAGTTTAGGAGAGAAAGTTTGTGAAGTCAGGAAGTCATGAACAGTCAACTTTGATAACTCACTTGTTTTCCTTAGGATAATTTATTTTGACATTTAGGAGTATGCACTAGGAATATAAACCCTAGTGAACATGCCACCATAGACTGGTGTGACAAATAGAAGCTTCTGCCATCCAATTTTCCATCAGTTTTGCCTCCAACTCACCTTGATCCCTTCTACTGAGTGATTTGAATACTTTAGTGGGCTGCCACAGAGGCCATGCTGGAATCACAACGGTTTTGGTCTGTCCCTGGGCAGGAGCAGTCAATTAAAATCAGCTTAGAAGCAGTCCTGGGAAATGCTGTATTTTTATTTTTTTTCTCTGAAATATTTCTGATGGGACTAAGGGAAAAGACAGCTTTCAATTTTAAACAGTATATATGTTTGAATGATAGATCAAAACAGCCATGTGGGAAACTGGCTGTTTGGAAGGCCATGGTGGAAATAACAATAATATTTAAATTCAAGCATTAATTCTGAGTGAAGAAAACAAGGCAGAGTAGGGGATCCCCAGCTGCCAGGAATGAGGTAAAAGATGAATTCATTTAAGAGATCTTTATTTCCTAAAACTCAAACTTGCCTTAAGCAAGAGAACATTTGCAAGATATTACAGATGGGAGAAGAGGGCAAACAGATCAGTAATTTTATTTTAAATATGCTGTATGTATTTAATTAGTTTCTAAACAAGGACTAGTGTGAGCAGCTGCAGCTGGTAAGTCAAAGGGGTTATTTTCTTTTAATTGAGCAGCTTAAAAATAAGCTTATTTCACATTTGACATACACTTAAAACACATAGCACCAGTAATAAATTGGGCATCCTAAACTATAAAAAAAAAAAAAAAAACAACTTTGACCCTTATCATTCATAAGCATGAAAAACAAAGTTCATTAGCCTACTTTCTAAATTTTTATTCACAAAACTTATACTTCCTATGCTACTTTAAAAATTGGGCATAGTGGGCTGACCAGGTAACATGGTATTTAAGGTGACTAGATTCCACATGACTGACTTTGCAGTTTGAGTCCTGGACCCAGTGGCTTAAAAAACATGCCAGGCATGTTTTCATTCATGCCAAAAAATCCTAAGAGGAGAATGGAGGTGGAACTGTGGCATGGCCATCCCCCTTGGGGGATGATTTTTCAGTTTCTCTCTCTGTCTCTTTCTGGCAAGCACATATGCCCTATAGTAAAAACTTAGAAGAATTAAAAAAAAAAAAAATTGGACACAGTTGGGGCCAGACAGTGGTGGAGTGGTTAGACACAAGGCTTTGTGACACAGTCCCACATGGGAAGGTTCCTGGTTCAGGTATGGAGACATCCCTGAGTATGCTGGGCATATGCTAGCCCATGATTTGGGGCTATTTAGAGGCTGGAGGTAGATCATGGTATCAAACCCTTTTGGAGGGTGCCATTTCTTTTTCTCTCACTCACCTTATCTCTCTCACTGATTGAAAAAAAAGATGTGGAAGAAATTAATTGGCCAGACATTCTTCCATGAACCCTGGCACTTAAGAAAGAACTAAACTTTGGAAACTGAAGAGCAGTAGAAACAGCATATTTCAGAGCAGTAATTCTGAAGTTCTCTTCTTGAGGAGTCAAGCTGGTATTAACTCTGAAAAATCAATAGTGAATTCAAAATACTACTCTTTGATTTGCCTTGGTATATTTCATAGTTGGTTCAATTTAAGATATGCTTATGTATAGCCATTAACATGCTTCCAAACTTAGATTAGCTCTGAATTCAGCAAGACTTACTGGTTCAAATTTCCATGAACTTAGTGTGTTTGAAAGTAAAGGTATGTGACCTAAAGAGGTATAACTGAAGATTCCTTGAATATTTATGGAAAGTCATAATTACATAAAAAAAATGAAGAAAAATGCACCTGCATTTTTATTTATATGTATTATGGCAGATTCCAAAAATGACTTTGATTCCTCACAGCTCCTCGTTAGCCTATAGCTTGTTTTGGCCAATGGGTTATGATGAAGTGAACCTGTTCAAGTCTCAACCTGGGCTCCAAGAGGCTTTGTCTATTTCTGTTCACTCTCTTAAAACTCTAAACCACAAGTGAACAAGCTCAGATTAGCTTGCCAGATGGTGAAAGTAATATCACCTAATTGCCCTCATTGATCCATAGTCTACAGCCAGCAGTCCCAACCAGCAGAGCTGACAAACTGACTGGTAACTGACCTTAGCCACATGAGAAAGCTCAACTAAACCTAGTATAAGAAACTAGTTGTACATTGGGACCAGCAGTTGGTGTAACAGCTATGTTGCTGGACTCCCATGTAGTCAACCACCATTCAAGTCCTGGACCTAGTGGCTTAAACACACTGGGCGCATGTGCGTGCATGCCAAGAGAGGAGAATGGAGGAGAAGGGAATGTAGCATGGCCACCCGCCCCGGGGGGTGATTTCTTACTTTCTGTCTCTCTGTCTCTCTGGCAAGCACACACACCCTATAGCAAAAACCTCTCAAAAAAAAAAAAAAAAAAGAAAAGAAAAGAAATTGGTTGCACCTAAAGACTTATGAACAAAAATGAGTAATTGTTCAAAGTTACTATTACTAAGATATGGGGTGGTTTGATATACCATGAAAAATAATTGATATATGTATACCTCCAGAATAAATATGACAAAGATAATATTGCCATATCATGCCTGAAACCACTATTTTAACTTTTTTGGATGCCTACAGTCAATTTAAAATTAAAACCATCTTTTTCTTTTCACTGGCAAAAATGCAGAGGTGGGATGAACTATTCTGGTAGTATATTCACTTGTACTATTCATTTCAGTTAACTTGAATTACTTTTCCTTTGACTCAGGTCCTTATCAAGGAACGCTTTTAATAGCTATTTACTGTATCCTCTTTTGTTATTACTTAGTATTACAAAAATGGGGAAAAAATCCTATAAACTAATTCTGGATACAGAAAGCTTCTTGTCTATGTTATGAACCCAGAGAGTAGAGAGAGTACTGACAGTCTTACACTCCTCTCTGCCTGCCCTGGATTATAAAAGCAAGATGACTAAGTAAATAAGAAAATCTACCTAAATTAGGAAAAGTGAGCTTTTGCTTGTTCTCAATCCAAGATTTTAACACTCTCCCTCCCCCCCCCCCCCGAAGCAATAGTGACAAGCGAGAAACACAATGCACACATATGTTGTGAGCTATCTTAGTATGACCAGGAGAGAAGCAATTGGTCTGATCTGCATTTCCCAGAGTTCCCTGTAGGACAGAGATTAAAGTTAATTCTTATCATAAATTAGTCAAATTCTCTTTCTAATTTTCTCACTTTTGGTATGAAACACAAATCCCATCAAACTCCTGTTTCAGACTTCCTCCCAGTTTGAAGCCCACTCAGGGCACCATTTCTAATGACCGTTTCATGTATGCATTCTCCTTTCAGTTATAATGACACTATCATAAGATGGAACACCCTGATTCTCCATTATTCTGGTGAAAATAGTGTCAAATACTCAATGATTCTGAACATTTTTTTCTACCGTTTTCCAGAAAGACTTGGGCCCTTCCTCATGATTTTATCATAATTCACTGATACACATTTTTGTAAACCAATACTTATTTGAAATAAATGAAAGAATTATTGTTCCATTTTCATTCTAGAAATAAATTCTTCATTGTGTCAGCCAGTAGCATGGTGGTTAAGGAGGCTGAATCCCACATGGCCAACTGTGCAGTTTGAGTCCCAGACCTGGCAGCTCAAACAACACACTGGCTATGTGTGTGTGTGTGTGTGTGTGTGTGTGTGTGTGTACACATGTGTGAACCTAAAATCCTGAAAGGAAGGGAGAAATGGAGAAGATATCTTGGTATGACCGTCCTCCACGGGGGGTGCTTTTTCACTTTCCATCTCTCCATCTCTCCCTCTCTGCCCTCTCCAAAGAGCTCTTGTGCCCCCGGCAGTAACAACAACAAAAACAAAAACAAAAACAAAAAGATACTCTTCATAATTAGAAGATAAAACAGAGCATGGGAAAAATATAAGATAAAATCCTCCCTCCCCTATCCCATCCACGCACAAATGAATACGGTAACAAGAGATTTTAACTTCTATGCTCAGTACATAACTGAAAATGTCTCAGTTTAGGTGTTAAACTTGCCAGTGCAGATCCTTTGAAACAGGAAGACCCAGAATCACTCATCATTCCAACCTGATTGCAATTAGAGTTAGGAAGTCAGATTGGCACACTTTATTCTCTGGGTATGCAGTAACAGATATCTAGGGAGAAAGTAAGAATATGCATGAACAGCTGAAGACAAAAATACTCTACTTCTGTTTTCCCTCTTAAGAACTGTTCTGAAACACCAGGGGGTGTTTTCCTTGTACTGATGAGAACTCATGTTATTAGGAAATGCTCAGAAAATGTGTTTTCCAGTGAAGGTCTCTTAGACTATAGGCTCTTCTCATTCAGTAAATGTTCTCTGGTGTCCTGCTTATGCCTGGCACTGTTCTAGGCTCTATGAGTGAAAAAAAAAGACAGACAAAGTCATTCTCTAATGAAGCTTTGTTTTCTAGTCTGGGGAGTTAAGTTAAAATACTGAAAACAAAAAAAGACAAATAAATAAATGAGAAAAACACCAAGTAGTGATAATTGCTACTCAGAAAATTCAACAGAATAAATGCAAGAAATAATGAAGTGAGGTCCTATGACTGACTTGTGCTTCCCCATAATTCATACACTGAAGCCCTAGCCCTATATCTAGAATCAGAGCCTTTAGAGGTAATTAAGATTAATGAGATTGCATGGGTGGAGTTTAAATCCCATAGAACTGGTGTCCCTATAAGAAGTGTAAGAGATAGAGATATCTTTCTCTCTCCACACACATATCCACAAGGAAAGGGCATGTAAGAACACAGTGAGGAGGTGGCCATTTATAAGCCAGAAAGAGAGTTCTTACCAGAAACCAAATTGGCCAGAAACGTTCTTTAATTAAATTCCCAGAGGACATGTGTGCTTACCATAGAGAGACAGAGAAAGAGAAGGAAAAAGCACTAACAGGGCATGATTAAACCAAAATCCCTTTTCTCCACGTCACCATCCTTTTTAGATTTTGAATGCATATGTGCTTTGGTGTGTTTTCCAAACGACTAGAACCAGAATTCAAACCATGCTTGGCCACGTGGGGTCCTACTCCCTTAATCACTAGATTATAGGGCCAGCCAGCATTTGCCAGAACCTTGACCTATACTTCTGCCCTATAGAGCTGTTAGAAAACACATTTCTGTTGTTAATATCACCTTGTCTATGGCATTTTGCTTTAGCAACACAAGCAAAGTAAGACAAAAGGAAAGTCCGCAACTTAAAAAAGGATCTTGAAAAACTTTGTCTTATTTTCTTCCAAACAGGAATTTTTCAAGCCTGACAATTGCTCTTACCATAAATTTTAAATTTGCCAATCACCTTCTCTCTCCTCTCCTCCTCTCCTCCTGCCCACAAGGAATACTACGAAAAAACAAAAAAATTCTGAGGAGAAAAACTGCCTTATTTCATGTTATGCCTGACTCAGACATGTCCTATAGAGCCTAGAGGGTCGTAGAGTGATGTGCATATTTGCAGTTCACGCACACATTCCCAATTCACTGCTATAGTCTTACCTACTTATTCTTACGGTGTCTCTTCCCAGCCCACCCTCTCTCTGTTTCCACCTCCAGAAGGACCACAACGTATTCCGAATTCCTACACTATGACAATTCTGTTCACTAGCTGTGACACTTTCCCAAGTTATTTAAACTACCCAAACTTTAGTTTCCTCATTTGTACATTGGAGAAGGAATAGTTAGTTATATTGCAGAACTGTAGGGAGGATGAAATAAAATAACATAAACATTAGTGCCTTGTTGATGACAAAGTAAGTGTTTTTTGATGTACTTACATTTTCCCTTCCCCACCTTCATCCTCTCATGTTTATGCAACTACTCACTACAAAAGCAAAAGATTCTGAGCTTTCTAATAACATTTTGATGATGTTCCTTTATCTGGTAAGTTCCATGCACCTCTCCTCTATTCCTTAATTCCCCCACCTTGTTAGTTCTTCTGCTTGATTCCCCCAGATGGTTTCCCTGATTTCCTAACTCTGCCTCTTAGGAAGTAGTCTCATAGGATCACGTGCCTCTCACATCTAACACTTGTTTTATTTACTTTTTTCTTTGAGAGATTTTTTTTGCTATAGGGTGGTATGCTCACAAAGCGAGACAGAGAGAGACATCACACCCCCAGGGGGGATGGCCATACTTCAATCCCTTTTCATCCATTCTCTTCTTGGGATTTTGGGCATGCGCGCACATGTACCGGGTGAGAGGTTTTTTTTTTTGTTGTTGTTGTTGTTTGTTTGTTTGTTTTTGAGAGGTTTTTGCTATAGGGTGTGAGTGCTCACCAGAAAGACAGAGACAGAGAGCCAGAAAGCGAGGGGGGATGGCCACACTGCAATCCCTTCTCCTCCATTCTCCTCGCAGGATCTTGGGCACACACGCACATGCACCTGGTGTGAGTTTAAGCCACTGGGTCCAGGACTTGAACCACAGTCGACTACATGGGAGTCCAGCGGCATAGCCATTACGCTAACTGCTACCTCTCTTCCCACCAGGCAAGAGTTTTAAGCCTCTGGGTCTGGGTTGGAACCATGGTCAACTGCATAGGAGTTCAGCGACATAACCATTATGCCACTTGCTGGTCCCACAGCTAGCGCTTCTTAATTCCTCTGTCTACATTTATTTTATGACTGTTTGACCTTTATAAAGGCAGAAATATTAGGCTGCCAGAAAAGTAGTGATGCAATTTTGCATAGAGAAATAGAAAAAAAAAATACATCATGACTTTTCTGACAACCCAATAATATCTGCTTTTGTTCAATAATATATCCCTAGAACCTTTCACAATGCTTAGTATATAAAAGGTGCACAAGTATTTCTAAATATTTTAAATCTTCATTTTAATTATTTTTCTTCAGTATTACCACTTTCAAATTTTATATTTTAGAATATATTCTGACTTTGGACAAGTTACTTAACTTTGTATCTGAAAATATTTTTTATTTGTAATCATGGGTTGGGGTTAGTAACTTTTTAAAGTTTCTTCTACCTCTAAAAACTATGACTCTTTCTACTTTGCATGTTCCTGAGCCACCCATCTCATCTATTTGGGTCAGTAATTCCTGCTGCTTTACTTCCAACAGTTATCCATTTACCTACAATAGTACAGAACAGACAGTTTCTTAATAATAATTAGAAAAGCATGTCGAGCTAAGTCTTTTCCAAGCAACATAGAGGGCAAAGCAAAGAGAGCTAGTGTCAACCCACAGTACAAATTCAGATGTAAACATCAGTGGGATGGTTTGCTTGACCTCATTTATACTTAATTTCTAGATGTAGTATGTGCATTTCCTGAGACATAAAAGACGTGTATACTTGGTCACTTTTGAAAATAGGTGAGTCATCAAAGTCTAAAATGCAGAACTATTGCAACCTCCCCTACACTTATCTTTTGTAAGAAAAAGGCGGTCATTTTAGAGACCTACTTCATGTTTCAGGACATAGATTGCAGGGTCTAAAGTGTAGTCCCTAAGAATTGCTGTAAAGGGAACAAAGATATGAGAATAACAGCAGTGGGAGCTCACTGAGGCTCAAACACAGATGGGAGCAGAAAACCAGTGCACTGCCAGAGCCTGTGCAAATGGGTGCAGACATAGGCCTCAGAGCTTTCCTTTTACACTCAATTCTGAAAGCTCTCTCACAGCCACAATACCCAGTGACTCAATACCAAATGCCATCTTTGAAAGGGAGTACAGGCTACGAAGTTCCTTTAAAGTTGTAATTAGGTTGTTTCCCCTGTGAAAAGACTGAAGGAAAAGGACGTGAGCTAACTCTCTTCTCAGACAAAATTACCTTTGAAGAGTCTTCAGACAACCAAGTGTGCTACAACTATTAAATGGCATGTCACTTTTTGCAACAATTTGGTGCCCCGGTACACTACTGTGTAAGGAAAGAGTAGCAGAAATTTTTTTTCTCCTTACATTGGCTGTTGACCTTTTATTCTACTCTATGGCACCTTCATCTCACTTAGAAAGGTCTGAGAGCAGCATCGAATCCAGGAAGGAGACAATATATAGAAAGAATTAGACTCTCAGGAGTGTACCTTTCTAAGCCAAAACTCTCAGTACTGCCCACTTTGGCTGTTAGGTTTAAGGATGAATACGGCAATGGTACAGAATGCAACCTTGGCCTCTTAGCTTCTGGCAACAAGTGACCACAGAAAGAAAACAGTGAACACTTATTAAGTATCAAATATCATTCTGAACACCTACCTGTTTGCTTCCCATTTAATAGTCTACCCACCAGATCAATATTTTACTCATGTTTTGGAGATGAGAAAACATTCTAAGAAAGGTATAATAACATGTTGAAATTCACACGTAAGGTTCATTCTCAAAGCTACTCCAGGACTGAGACTTAAGCCTATATGTTGTCTTCTCCTGCATGCTATAGAAAATTGAAGAACATGGGACCAGCAGTTAGCATAATGGCTATGTCACTGGACTCCCATGTAGTCAACTGCGGTTCGTGTCCCAGACCCCACGACTTACACTCATGCCGGGCGCGTGTGTGTGTGTGCCCAAGATTCCAAAAAGGAGAATGGAGGAGAAGGGATTGCAGCGTGGCCATCCCCCCTGGGGGGGTGATTTCTTACTGTCTGTCTCTTTCTGTCTTTCTGGCAAGTGCATGCACCCTATAGCAAAAACCTCTCCAAAAAAAGAAAAAAAAAAAATGAAGAACAATAAAAGAGGTTGACATCATGATTTTCTCACTATGTGAGCCTATTGGGGTTTCACAGAAGAAAAAAGGCACTGAGGAACTTTAACTCTGGCCAGCTGTTTCGTGAACTTTTAATCATATTTCAGGAAGAGAATAATCAGAGTAATTTTTCTTCTAGTTGGTCATTCACTCAACAAATATTTGTTATCCTTTCATCAAAGAGTTTAAACTATTGGGTTGTTGAAAAAGTCATGACGTATTTTTTTCTGTTCTTGTATGCAAACATGTGTCATGATTTTTTGGATGACTCCATATATCAGGAAAAAGGAAGCTGTGGAAAAGTAAAGATACTGTAGTAAAACATAATGTAAAAGGCTTCCCCATGTTAACTGCTCAGTAAAATGTACTTATGACTTTTATAAAAATGGGAAGAATGCAGTGATAAAGATGTACAAGGGCTTTTAGGGTCACATAGGAGAGAGTAATACATTGATTCTGAAGAAGTCATTATATGTGAAAGTGATATTTAAACTGTGTCTTAAAAATAGAGGGTTTATAAATAAGACTGGGCTGAAGAGTATAACAAGAAATAGAAATAGCAGGAGCAAAGGCATGAAGTGTACAAGAGTCCAGAAAGTATAGGAGTGTGGATTGAGTGTGGAGAACTAATATGAAAATATTGCATCAGGAACCAGCAGTTAGGGTAATGGCTATGTTGCTGGACTCCCACGTAGTCGACCGCGGTTCACGTCCCGGACCCAGTGGCTTAAAACTCACGCTGGGCGCATGTGCGTGCATGCCCAAGATCCCGAGAGGAGAATGGAGGAGAAAGGATTGCGGCGTGACCATCGCCCCTGGGGGGTGATTTCTCTCTTTCTGTCTCTAATGTCTCTCTCTGTCTGTCTGGCTAGCGCACGCGCCCTATAGCGAAAATCTCTCAAAAAAAATATTGCATCAATTACTTCTCTAAATAAATAGAGAATTTTACATAGATTGACTTGAGCCTACTTTTGCCAAATTACACATACAATACAAAATATCAAGTTGTCTCTTGATTATCAAAAATTTTAACAGTTTTAGTCAAAATTAACTCACAAGTCCACTGCTATTTTAATAAAGACAAGGTAGTGCTTCCAACATATTCAATAAACTAATTTCCAAGTGGCAAGTAGCAGAAAGGTGCATATAAAAAATGAGAAAGCTCGAGGGTAGATATTATGAGAAAATGGTTCAGTGTTAGTTTTGGAAGGCTTAGTAACAAATATCTGATCTTTACAAAAGAACAAAGTAGGTGTAAGTTCTAATTGAAATGTACATACGCAGGTGTGTGTACATTCAATATTACTTATAAAAATTAACTTTGTGATCAATAAGTGTTAATTATTTATGTTACTTGTTCTGGAGATTTACTAATAAGTATCATACAAGGTCTTACTAACATATGGCATATATAGCTAGTAGAGGACAAAATACAAATATGTAACAAACACATTGCAAGACAGCAAGTGATCCTTGCCATAAATGATACCGCAACCAAGTCTTGTCTTCTGTTAAGTGGCCTAAGAAAAATAAATTGCAAAGAACGTGACACCTTAAGAAGAAGCTGATATTTACATATTTATATTGAGAGCTTTGTATTACTTGTATAATTTTCCCTTGTTATTTAAATCATTACCAGCATGAGTTAAAGAAAGTCTTCATTAAAAATTATTTAACCGTGGCAGTCAAGTAACAAACAGTTTTTTTGGTTTGTTTGTTTTCAAAGAGGCTCAATTCTTCTCTAAGTCCATGAAAACAAAAGAGCACAGTCTGAATAAATTCCGGCAAAATCTGAGTCTTGAACAGGAATCATAGGTGAAGGCAAAGGTTTTCAGCGCCTAACAGAGCAACCACCAAACCTCAGGGCCCTGGGAAGGTTCTCAACTTAGGTAACTCTGAATGTTACAAAATTAGAATAAGAGTTTTTGTAGATAAAAGGATCTAAGAAAGTCCAAGTTTACAGATGAGTAAACTGAGATCTAGTAGTTGTAAATATAAGGTCACTTGAGTCCTCAATAACTTAGGCTGATTTAACATCCAGATATATTTATTCCCACTCCACTTTATTCCCCTATATTGTACTACACTCAAGAGTCCTAAGTCAACTCTTTTAGGTCCAGAACCACATTTGAACCTTTTAGGTATGCCCACATAGAAGCTGAAGGCATATGCATTAAAAACATAGCAATAGTTTATTGACCAAACAAGTTAAATTCCTATGGAATGAATTCAAAGAATTAATTTTAAAAATCCAGAGGATAAAGTCACAGTTACCAATGCATACAGTCTTCCCAGGTTAGTTCAATTTACATGCTTTAGCAATTACCTGTATACAATGTATTCTGCTGTAGTTGGTTAAGGAATTAGAGAATCATGTCAAAAATAGGCTGAGATTAGGGTTTCAATCTTCATCCAAGGTGGTTTATATTAGATTCTCTGCTTTTGTACGCTACAATTACTAGTTGGTTTCATTATCACAAGGGAAACTAGAATAAATTTAGATGGATTCACTAAGAAAAATCCAATTTACTAACTCAAAAATCAGTTCAAAATATAATTTTAAGCAATAATAAAGAACTTAAAGCTCTCTGGAATCATGTTATCTGAATTTGAGTGAGAACTTTACTACTTAATATACACATAACTTTGTACAAGTTCATTTAATCTAAATCCTAATTTATCTTTAAAATGGGTATAATAATTATTAGTATTATATAATAAAGAGGGATGTACTGATTATAAGTCTAACTAAATCACTGAGCACTGTGTCTGCCACAGAATAGTCAATAAATGAAAGTGTTATTAATTTTATCATATCTTGTGTCTGCTATTTAATTTTTCTATCTAAGAAGATATAAATTACTTCCTCCTCCAGATTAATTAATTTCAGAGGCCTGCTGATTTGTAGTTAGTCTGCTTCTCTTTTGATAAAAACTACAGAGGCCTTGATTAATCAAAAGCTTTAAGATAAATTTATCAATGTCTCTAATAAAATTTAAAACCAATCACTTGTATAATCCTCACCTTAGAGGTGTGGGTAGATGCACTGTGGAATACAGCAAACAGACAACAAGAAGCATACAAATATCTCTCAAGATTTCTTGTCAAATGCGAAACAATCCAACTTCAGTTAAATTTTTCCTACAGGTTAAGATACTATATTTCCTTTATGCCCATATACATATTTGAAGAGGATGGAAGGTGAGACAAATGAAAAATGCACCTTAATTTTGAAAGCTTTGAGCTATGGTTAAATTTCAGATGGGAATGGTTCTTTAAAAGGTAATATGGCAACTTAACAAGTACATTTCCTCTAAAACAAACTAGAAAGAAATAGGATTGATGCTAATGGAACTGAGGAGGAAACTAAATAGACTGTAAAAGCTTAGGCTGCTATCCTGAGCACAAAAAGATGTGAAAAACCAATCTAAGGTAATTCAGTTCATCACAAAACCACATTGTCCAATTGGAGGTACTGTGAATAATACCTTAACGCCTGTCACAATAGATGGGGACGGTCTTTCTTTTATTCTTTTATTCTGAGGCAATCTCTTTGTGGAACTTTATTTGTATAGCTAACAGTCTGAATGAGAGAGCTCTTGTGAGGACTTGTGCACTGTTATTGTTGCCAGGGAAACTGGGTCTTAATTTCTAGTGGCTGAACGCCAAAGAAAACAGGCTACAGAAAGAGGAAGAAACTTGGTAATGCTGAATTTGTTGGAAATCTTTAGTGTTAAATGGTTCTTTCTCTGGGCCCACAATTTAAAATAGAACTGTGTGTCTCCTTCTCCCTCTTCCTCTCTTCACCCCACTGGATTCAAATCACTACCAAATAGCAGTTAGCTTTTCAGTTGATGCAGCAAAATGGTGATTACCATTCACAGAATTTTTAGATTTAAAATGGAAAAAAATTATTAACAAGTGTAGGTTCTTGTTTGATTCCAATGGAAGCACCAGATAATTATCCTTCTGACAGCTCAAACCAGCTTATGGAGAAAAAGCCTACTGCTTCACAATTTACACGGTTCTTCTCGCCCAAACCAGGGAGCTTTATGTGCTTTGTGTGGTATTATTTAATGACTCACAATAGTGATGCTTTAAGAGGAACAGAAGAAAAAGAAACAAAACTGCATGGATTTAAAAAAAAAAAACAGAAAAACATCATACTCAAAAATATCTGTTCTGTGTCCATATATTTATTAAAATGTCTGCTGTAACTTGAGAATTTGGGGGAGTTACATTTTCTTCAGTTATATTTTGTGTATACCAGAAGAGAGTTTTTTGTCTCTAGACTAAAATAAATTCTAGAGTGTAAATTAATGACCAAAAAATTCCTGTAAAATACACTATAGAGAAATAGGGACAAAGAGGAAAGATAAATGGAGAATAATGCTAGGAAAACAGTTTGTTCGGCTGCCTTTCAGTATAGAGGCATTTTTTTTTCTAGCAGCATACAGATTCTGTGACAAATTCACTTAGCTGTAGGTAAACTAAAAGTAATTTTTAAATATTGGCAAACGTCTTTGGTTTTACTTCATCCACACAAGGAAGGCATAATCCAAACACATTCTTTTAGGGTTTTTATGTTTTCCCTGCTCTTACAAAGGAATTTAACCTGCTTTACATTTAAATACTTTATCTTTGATGATCCTAACTTCTTTCTGCATTCTGTTTTACTGTTGGACTTGGTAGCATTCTCATGAAACCGTCAGGAAAACAAAGAGACCTAGTCCTTTTTGTGCTTGGAGCGTCTGCAACCAAAAGATAGGCAATCTAAATGAAATCAGCTGGGTCTCCTGGCAGAGAGCCACAAAGACAATAGGACAATAGAGTCCAAAGTGTGCCCCTCACAAGAATGTTCCTCAGAGAAATACCCAAAGATTTATGGAATGTATCTTGGAGAAGATTGTTTTACTTAAGAGAAAGAAAAGCTCTTCTAAAGACCAGCGAATAAAGAAAAGCTGGGGACTAAACTCCAATTTCTTGTCATTACTAGAATATGAATCAGTAAAAATAAGCATAAAGACTTCAGAACTGCTTAGTTATATATTCAATCTTTGTGCTATTAAAAATAAATATCTCACAAAGTATAATATTTAGTGCTTGTCAAGTTTTAAGAATTGAAAATTTCACAACATTGCTCAAAATAAGTGTCATCTTCATTTTATATATGGAAGGAATAAGATTAAAAAAAAAATGAACTGACTTCCCTGAAAAACTCAGAGCTGTGAGAGGGTTTAATTGCTGGTCTTCATGAAACTAGCAAATGATACTTCTCTTACTGTAATTCTTAACTTGAGTATCTTCAACTATCTTGAGATAGTAGATAAGGAAACTTACAATACTCAATGGCATATGATTTTTCAGTGTCCAGTTTGTGGATAGCAAATTAGTTTGAAATGTCATTAAAAAATAGTTTTCAGGAGAGAAGGATCTACGTCATATGCTGTTACTAACAGCAGCGCACTTTTATTTTAGTATTATTAAAATTTGTTAAGCATTCAGAATGAAATAGGGCTATTTACACAAACACAGGGATAAGAAGGAAAATAACCAGTGCTTTGTGCCTCACCATGTGCCAAATATATACAAAATCTCACTGAAGCTCACATCTTGTGCAGTATTTATCTATCAGCATTATATTTTGTGTGTGTGTGTATATATATATAAAACACGAAGAATCAGAAAGCTTTGCTAACTTGTGTTCAGAATCAGAAAACCCCAGATGGAATGAGAACCAAAAATGTTTGCTTCGTGAACCTTTATTTTTTTCCACCATGTTATAGACGGTAAAATCATTCCTCCTTCTGGACTTCTCCCTAGGTATCAAGCAATCATTCCTCCTCTTGGGCTTTTCCCTAGATAAAAAGCAAGTCTTCTCAGATGATGCTGACTTAGTCTTTCCCTGATGTTTCCATTTCTATACCACCATCACGGTACCAACAGAACTACAAGCTACGATTAGTAGTTTCTATGCCTTATTTCGTATACTTTTAGAGTTTTACATTTCTAACTATTGAAATTCTTTACTCCTGTGAAATTTGTTGAGGCTGGGTGGCACATGCTAGAGGCCACATGCCTATTGTCACCTATTTCCTGATGCTAGGATTAGAGATAGCCAATCTGTCAGCATATCTATATGGCATGTGCAGAATCTCTTTTCTATCTTTTAGGTTTTGCTTTACTTACTTATTTTTTATTTTTATTGCCATGGGGCATGTGTGCTTGCTAGAGATGGGGGAGGTACTCTCAGAGGGACATGGTCACACTGTAATTCTTTCTCTTCTACTTTTTCATCTCCTCGGGACCCTGGAAATGCCTAAAAAAATGGACTTTATACATATTTATTTAGGTATGTGAAATGTTAGGGCAATCTGGATTTAACTCAAGTATTGTTTCACTAATCTTTTTGTTTAGCAATGTCTTCCTCTTTCTCTCACTTCCTGTCAGGTGCCAGTGTGTCCTTTTCAAAGCTGCTCCCTCAGGAACTAAGGTCAACTCTTCCAGATGGAAGACACCTGTCTTCTATCAAGAGTATACTGGTCTAGGGAACCAGCAGTTAGTGTAATGGCTATGTCGCTGGACTCACACGTAGTCGACTGCAGTTCACGTCACAGACCCGGTGGCTTAAAATTCACGCCGGGCGCGTGTGCATGCATGCCCAAGATCCCGAGAGGAGAATGGAGGAGAAGGGATTGCGGTGTGACCATCCCCCCTGGGGGGTGATTTCTCGCTTTCTGTCTCTCTGTCTCTCTCTGTCTGTCTGGCGAGCGCACGCGCCCTATAGCGAAAACCTCTCAAAAAAAAAAAAAAAAAAAAAAAAAAAAAAAAAAAAGAGTACACTGGTCTATATAGTCTTTGTGGCCCAGAATATAGTGTCTGGCACATATTTAGCATTCAGAAATGCTTTTGGAATTGATCTTTCACTGAAGTTCAACAACATGTGAAACTTTCTCTAAAAGAGGGACAGGTAAACTTATGATGTTTCAATTTTTTTTCCCAATTCTTTGATATATGCTTTGGTATGAAACAAGCACAATAATGTTATGGGATAATAGAGGCCCTTTTTCAGCCTAATTTGGGGAATAGAAATACAATCTCCACTATGATGAAGATGTCACTTGTAGCTGAAATATTATTGTGGGTTTTCTCTAGAAATGGCTTTAAGGTTGCCATATCCCAGGCAGCTATTAACCCTGGTTACAATTGACAGTTCTAATTCTATCTGGGTTCCAGAAATCTGATTCTTCTCTATCGTTTAAGAAATACTAATATGTTTAAAGTCAATCTATAGGGCTGGTCTAGTGGCCTAGCAGTTAAGGGAACAGGAGCCTACACAGTCATCTGAAGTTTGTATCCTGGCCCTGATGGCTTGAAAAACATGCCAGGCAGGTGTGTATGTGTGTGTATACCCAAATCCAAACAGGGTGGAAAAATGGAGATGAAATTGTGGCATGACCACACCTCTTTGGGAGGTGCTATTTCCCCTCTCCCTATTTCGCTGTCTCTCTCTGGTAAGTGCACATGTCTTCTGGCAATTAAAGTAAATAAATAAATAAAGTGAATATGTACAATTATGAGCTCAGGTTTTGGAATAAGATCTAAGATAAGATTTTGGGAAAACCACTTCTTTTTACAGGAGTAGAAGATTGCACTTCAATTGTTTTCTACCATTGGTAATTTAAAATCAAACAGGTGTAAAGAAAGGATGTTTTCCTTGACTGAAAACGTATTACATTTATAATCATGCATATTATACCATCTGCACACTCTTACTAAAATACAAAAAGAAGGGACCTCAGGGATAAGATATATTTATCTTGTTCTTTCCTTTTTTTTTTTTGAATAGTGTCACACATATAGTCCAGATATGAATTTTTATTTACCTCTGAGTAAACAGACATCAAACTTACTTATCCCAGTGAGTTAAAATACTAGCTTCATAGGCAATACCACACTGGCTCTCTGAGAAATGGAATCTCTATCAAGGAAATTCTAGTACACGTAGTAAATTTCTGGGACACAGATAAACTGTTGGAGAGAGGTAGAGCTAATACAGGAAAAGAAAAAGAGGAACCAAAAAAAGTTCATATCTTTTTTCTTTTCCTGAGAAACAGATTTTTGCTGTAGGGCACATGCACTCACCAGAGACACAGAAAGCAAGAAATCACCCCCGGGGGAGATGATCACACCACAATTCTGGTTTTGGGCAAGCATGCATATGTGCCCAGCGTGAGTTTTAAGCTGCAGGGTTCGGGACTTAAACCATGATCAACTACATGGGAGTTCAGCAACGTAACCATTTGTTGGTTCCAGCTCATGTCTTTTTTTCTATAGTTTGTGGCCTGGCTCTTCACTTAATTTAAGCAATTTTAGTGAATAAATACAAATATTACTGAAAAGAAAACATGAGAAGGTAATGAAATGTGTCATTAACCAAAGGGATGTATATTATTCACACTAAATCTATAGTATGAGATAGATACCTATGTAAAAAAAAAAAAGGCTGGAAGCCAGCAGGCAGGATCCTAAATGCTATTCATGTCTCAGTACTAGAGGGAATTGGGCTTTTGGTAACACATCCAGAACTTTGGAGTCAGAAGATACAAGGTCAAGTATATGTATGTTCTTTAGCAAAAGTAGTGGAACAGAAGGAGGGAAAAAAAAGAATGTGTGTATACATGGGATATTTGGCTAAGCTTCTCAACATCAAAGGGAAATTGTAGCAATAAATTTGTAAAGTTTTTTCAAAAGCCAAAGAAACATGACAATCAACTGGAAATAAAAGATAGGTGATTTCTTCTGCAATTAAAGGTTACTATTGATCTGATCTATTTATTTATCTTAGCAGTCTATACATGTATTTGTTTCAGAAAGTACTATAAATTGAACTGCTACATAACATCTATAAAAATTTCTTTTAGCACATTGTTTTGTGAAGTAATTTAGTAGCACTCTGCAAATAGTACCGTAGAAATGTCAGCTCAAGACTGGGGCTGAGGCTGAGGCTAGATTTCCATGGTTCCGGGGACCAGCAGTTAGCGTAACGGCTATGTCGCTGGACTCCCATGTAGTCGACCGCGGTTCCCGTCCTGGACCCGGTGGCTTAAACTCACGCCGGGCGCGTGTGCGTGCGTGCCCAAGATCCCAAGAGGAGAATGGAGGAGAAGGGATTGCGGCGTGGCCATGCCCCTTGGGGGGTGATTTCTCACTTTCTGTCTCTCTGTCTCTCTCTCTCTGTCTGTCTGGCAAGCGCACACACCCTATAGCAAAAACCTCTCAAAAAAAAAAAAAAAAAAAAAAAAAAAATCCATGGTTCCACTCATATTTTTCTGGAGCCAAATTAGATCCAAACTTATGAACATGTTTTGCTGATTACAGGTATTTTTGGAGCTTCATCCCTGGAATAAAAGAGTTTTCAACTCCAGATCATTAAGGTGTATTTAGATTTTCAACACTAACACTCAGGAGAAATAAGAAAAGAATACAGGAGAAGAAATTGAGTGACTTTGTTGTTGTTGTTGAAGCAGAGTGTAAGACAAGCCCAAGAAACTATAGGGTGACATTAATGAAAGACTATTATATTGTCTAAAGCCAATCAATCACTAAGAACAGAGTAGTAACTTTCTAATCCAATTCCAGAGGTTCAGTTTTTACATTTCCCAAATGTCTCTAATGGCCAGCATAATTATCCCATTATTTGTGATAAACATTTTCTTGTAAAAATTGAGTACCAAATAAATTGCACGAGTATCTCATACCTATAGAATCTTAAACTGAAGTAATTCCAGTTAATATGAACTTGGCTCACTTAAATGAATAGCCTTATATACTATGCAGCTCTGTCACAATAAAAAAAAAAAAAAAAGGAAAAATAATGAAGAAAGGTCAGAGAATTTCCCTCTCAAAAGCAGTCTGTGATGTTAGTTCCTTTATGTCAATTTTGTAGCCAAAGTATGTAATAACATATTTTGTGTTGTATTTTGGTGATATGTCTTATAATAAGAGTTCATTTATAAAGAGCCAAAACTCCAGATAACTGTTTATGGACTTTTGCCATCACAAAAATAAAACAAAACAATTAGAATAAGTACGGGATAATCCCATCTGCTGGGAATCTTAGGAGGTTCAATCAGAAGAATAGTAAAAAATAATGGATATAAGAAGTGAATGACCACCAAGATAGAGATGATACATTGAATAACAAGGTTGTTTGTACAGCTTTGCCATCTTATAGTGAATCTCCCTAAAACAAAACAAAACAAAAACTACTTTTTAAAATAAAAATCCTTTTATTACAACATCCCATGAAAACTGCCATGGGATACTTCCGAATGTGAATGGTATGTCTGAGATGATTTGACTAAAACTACATGCTATAAGGCAGAGATGAAGTTACTTTGAGGTTTCCTGGGGGTGTCTCAAAGAAATGGGAAATAATACAATTGGAAGTTTGTGACTCTCAGGTGGTAGAGGCTTATCATATGCATCAACAAGTCATAGAGCAAATGAACAACAGTATAAAATACAGGACAAATAAAAAGTCATAGCCGTGGCACTCCTTTTTTCAGATGAATGTTTTTGTACAGTGAATACAATAGCTCAACTGGAAGATCACAGTGGTGAGACACTATTGTCCTTCATAGAAAGAATAAATACTCCCATACTTAGATTTGTTCTTCATAAGGCATTAAGAGAAAGAAATACATCCTTAACATTTTCTATGATTGAAGTCTTAGGTTAGACACTTTACATGCATCATTTATACCAATATTCGCAACCGCAGAATGAGCTATTTCACAGATGAGAAAATTGAGATTCGTGGAAGTCTTTCAGGTATTAGGTAAACTAAATTGGAACTCCATTCTGATTCTTTCTACAAAGACGACCACTAATAATTCCTTCTTTCCCTGTACATACGTGATACTCTTCCCATCTAGCAGAGGACACTAATATCACTTCTGTTGAATCTGAAGTGGGCTTGTAACTGGTTTGGCTAATAGAATATAATGTAACTAATGTTCTGAGACTTTGGAACCTAGGCCTTCAAGGCCTTATAATATTCACTTTCACTCTCGGAAAACAGCCATGATGTAAAGTGCAACTACACTGTTGAAGAGAGGGAGGCTCTGGAGAATAAGAAACTATACTAGCCCCAGTCAAGATGCATTATCCAATGCATCATGAAGCAGAGATGACCCATTCCCATTAAACCCTCCCAAATTATGGTAAATAATGAGCATGGTTATATTAAGTCACTAAATTTTGAAGAGGGTTGTTATACAGCAACTGAAAAAAAATTCCAAACCCAGATTATTTCTATCACGTAGTGCTGGTTTCTCTGGTTATCCATTCTTCCTTAACTATGGTAAGGAAACATTTGGAAGAGTCACATCGGCATGCATCATGTTTCAATGTGAAAGCACAATTGAAGGGTTACTGTTATTTTAAGCAAAAGTGCATTGAGTATTTCAACCCTGTGGTAGCCATAATGTTTTTTTTTTTTTCTATGAGAGAATGCAAGTGAGTGAGAGAAAGAGAAATGGAGGGAGAACTAAATGGATTTTTTTTTTTTTTGAGAGGTTTTATGCTATAGGGCGCGTGCGCTTGCCAGACAGACAGAGAGAGACAGAGAGACAGAAAGCAAGAAAACACCCCCCAAGGGGGATGGCCACGCCGCAATCCCTTCTCCTCCGTTCTCCTCTTGGGATCTTGGGCACGCACGCGCACACACCCAGCGTGAGTTTTAAGCCACTGGGTCCAGGACGCAAACTGCGGTCGACTACATGGGAGTCCAGAGACATAGCCATTACGCTAACTGCTGGTCCCATAAATGGATATTTTTGACAGGGTCTTGCTGTTTTGTGATCCCCTTACCCCAGCCTCCCAATTAGCTAGAATTACAGGTGCATGCAGCCATGCCTGGTGTGTTGAGGTTGGCCCAGGAACCAAACCTGGGCCTTGTACCGAGGTACCATTCTTCCAGGCAGTGAGCCACTCTGGCTGGGCAAGGTATGATTTTTTTAATCTCTGTTTTATAGGTAAGAAAAATGAGATTGATAAGTACTTGGCAGCTAGAAAGTTATAAATCTAGGATCAAAACCACAAGGCAGATATCAGAGCTTCACTCTTAATTCCTAGACATATTGCCTTGATTTTTTTGTCAATGACACTCGTATCTGATCAACTGACACAAGTAACTATGACAAGGAATTCTACATTTACAAGTAAAAATTGTAATGCCTCATTTGCAAAAACTAGTCTGTATACTACTCTAAAGCACTCTCTTTAGAGTAAATGTAGATGGTGTACAAAAGAGTACTTCCTGTTTAGGATGCCACAGATATGGAATTGGGGAATAGAAGTTGCTTCCTGTGGAATCAGACAAGAGAGAATGCAATGCCTGGCACAAGGTGAAGTGTCCTCTCTGAAATGGGTTCTTTACAGGTTCTTCATCATATTAAAAAAAAAAAAAAAATCCCTGGCATAGAAATAAAACTGGCAGTTCCATACATGATGCCACTTTTTGCTACAGCTTTTCTGATTCATTTGAGTCTAGGATAGGAAAGATCCAGATCTGAGTAGCTGTTTGAGACTTATCTCTATAAAAGTTCCCCCTTTTTTTTTTTAACTTTGTCAGAGGGTGTTATACTTGCTAGAGACAGACAGACAGACAGAAACAAAGAGGGAGAAAGCAAGCCCCATTGGGGTGTAATCACAGTGAAATCCCTTCTCTTCCATTTCTTCATCCTCTTTTTGTTTTTCTTTTGGAGAGGTTTATTAGGGCGCGTGCGCTCGCCATACAGACAAAAAGAGACAGAGAGACAGAAAGCGAGAAATCACCCCCCCAGGGGGGATGGCCATGCCACAACCCCTTCTCCTCCATTCTCCTCTCAGGATCTGGGGCACCTACGCACATGTGCCCGGTGTGAGTTTTAAGCCACCGGGTCCAGGACCGAACCGCGGTCGACTACGTGGGAGTCCAGAGACATAGCCATTACGCTAACTGCTGGTCCCCATTTCTCCATCCTCTTGTGACTTTTGGGCATGTGTTCCAATGTGCCCAGTGTGTTTTTTCAAGGTATGGGATCAGAGATTCAAACCGTATGTTTTATTATGTGGAATCTATTAGTAGTTCCCTTAACCACTAGGCCACAGGTTAGCCCTCCTATTTGGATTATATCAACAAAATCTGAACAGTAAGGTCTGACTCATGGAGTCGTTATGAAAGATTAAATGAGATCATGAGTATGTCCATGTGCATGTTAGACATGTGTGAATGTGTGCATCTATGCAGATTTTACAATACCTGAGACAGAGTAATCTCTCTGCAAAAGGGAGTAATTGTTATTATAGGCAATGCTCATGTTCCTGTTGCTATGAACCACAATTAGAGGTACTGAATTAGGGGGAGGCTAAAAGAAAGAATACTGAACTAGAAGAGGGAAGAAATCTGGAGCAGACAATAAGGTGAAAAGAAATGAGTAAAGTATGATTATTCAGAATCCAAGAGAGGAAATTCAGCCAGGTAGCCTTTGCATTAAGCCTCTATATTTAAAAAAACTGAATCAGATTTCTGGTATCCCAAATTCATTAGGTTGTATATATGTAAATGTTCTAGATAACTCTAATCAGGTATCAAGCTTGCTTAAAAGAGTCAAAGGCTGAAAAAATTTTTTTAAAGCCCATAGAGGGAACCAGCAGTTAGCGTAAGGCTATGTCGCTGGACTCCCACATAGTCGACCGCGGTTCGCGTCCCGGACCCGGTGGCTTAAAACTCACGCTGGGCGCGTGTGTGTGCGTGCCCAAGATCCCGAGAGGAGAATGGAGGAGAAGGGATTGCGGTGTGACCATCCCCCCTGGGGGGTGATTTCTCGCTTTCTGTCTCTCTGTCTCTCTCTGTCTGTCTGGCGAGCACACACGCCCTATAGTGAAAAACCTCTCCAAAAAAAAAAAAAAAAAAAAAGCCCATAGATATCCTCCAGCTCCTTTTCTTTACAGATTAATAAAGACGTAGACAGGAAAAGTGACTTCTGTAAGACCAGAACACAGTTGACTGACTCCTTCATCGGGGAGCTGTTTATCAAAAATGGAAGCTTCTTCTGGGTGAAGAGAACATAACTAGAAACAGCTTTAGTTAGTATTAATGATAATGACCATGCCCAAGCTAAAGCTGATCATAAAAATATAAAATGGGATTAAATAAAAATTACTAGCATTTATCTTATATAGATAGGAGATTAATATCAGCCCTACGTAATTTTCCTGCTTTTCTTTCTCTTAATGTCCTATTCATTACAGCACATAGTTCTAAGACCAGATGTAACTTCAGGACAAATTAATTGTAAAGTCTTAGTCAAAATGGTAGGAACACTTTTTAGGGGCAATTCATTTTCCCTGGCTATTATGCTTTAAGGTTGGTTATTGGACTCTCCCTTTCTTCTATTTTGACCTAAGGCTACACCTTCCCTGACAATGAGCTTCATTAAGGTAGAGCCCTTACCATCCAAAAACAAACCAGATCACAGAGCTCCTCATGCTTGGTTCTCCTTCCATTCCATAACTGAGTACTCCGATAGCTCACAAAAGTGAGGCCCCACCTCACTTTTCTAGCAGGGCATTTGTGCACTTATCACCTAAAAGAGATTCAAGTACAGACTCTTGTCTAGCTTGGATGTCTTATCGACGTGAGAACAACCTCTCTAGTCATGCCTCTCCAATCAGCCCTCAGAATAGTGTAGATATTGCCTGGGTAAATGACTCTAGAAATACTTTCCTGACTTTTCCCAAATCTTCTTGTTTTTATTAATGATCTCAATACAAATTTGGAAATTTGCATTGACCAAATGTATAGGTATTTGGTGTACAGCTATTCCTAGTGAATGAAAAAGAAATGTCATAAGCCTATTCTTATATTAAATTTAGTTTTGTTTATAAAATTAAAAACATTCATGTTAGAACAGTTAGAATATAAAGAAAAGTACATAAGAGAAAAACATGCTTTGCTCTTACAGAATGAAAAATAACACTTAAAAGACTGTGATTTGACCCAGAACATATGAATATTTGTGGTATAATAACTTATGTCCCAGTAGTCTTCTATTTTAGTTTGTGTGTGTGTGTGTGTGTGTGTGTATGTGTGTGTGTTTACTTTGAAATGTAAGAAGCCACAGTGTAAACTCTTCAGACTACTTCACATGTTTTTGGGTCTCATGAATTTATTTATTGATCTCCAGGTAAACTCTTGGGGATTTTTGTCAATTCTGACATTGATTCCTTGTGCAATAGAGGATTTTTCTAGATTTATAGTTGTGCCTCAATTTTAACCACTGGTTTGAACTCCAGACCCTCTAAAATAGATCTTAAGACTCCTCATCAGAGTTTTGAAACTTGCTGCTTATTTTCTGATTCAACTGTATTTGTTCTGCTCTGACTATATTACTTTTGGATTCAAGAAGGTCAGCCACTGATAAGTCTGATATTCAACTCTCCCTCTAGGTATGACAGCTATGAGACTGTAGAAGGTATTTAAGCTCTCACATGGTGAAGGGTATATTGGGAGGCAGTGCCAGACTTGCTAAATTTCCAGTTCTTTTTCTTCCTGATCTAAATTCATGTCAAATTTTTGTGAACCTCTCAACACTGATAATTATTTAATCTCTGTTAGAGGTATCTGTAAAAATAGGACATTGCTCCTACTCTAAGGAATTTATAATCTAGCTGGGAAAAAAAGGTCAGATACATATTACAGATCATATTACAGATACCAATAATATCAGAAAGGATATAATAAAAATCATTAATAAATATAATAATGCATGGTGTATTAATATGGAAATTGGGGTGGGATAATTATCTAAAAATGAGGATGGACAGAATTTGAGTTAATACAGCAGAGTAGGTCATTATTCCTATTGAACATTCTGGGTCAAATGTGCAGAGAAAAAAAGAGTTTATATTTTATTTATTTATTTTTTTAGAGAGGTTTTTGCTATAGGATATGTGTGCTCGCCAGAGAGACAGAGAGAGACAGAGAGATAGAAAGTAAGAAATCACTCCCCCATCCCGGGAGGGGGGCGGAAATAGCCAAGCTGCAAGCCCTTTTCCTCCATTCTTCTCTTGGGATTTTGGGCACACACATCTGGCATGAGTTTTAAACTGCCAGATCTGGGCCTTGAACTTCAGTTGACTATGTGAGAGTCCAGTGATTTAACCATTATGCCATCTGCTGTTCCCCAAATGTTTAGATTTTAAGTAGTCCAGTTAGGCTATAGAAGGATGTTTTTTATATACATATACATATATATATACACACATTCCTATGCAAGCATTTGGGGCTCTCCAAACAAGGGCCATATCTATGTCTGTTCAGTTCTCTACCTTCCTATATAGCTTCCACAACAGCCAACCTGGAATACAGGGATCTTCTAAACATGACTATGCTTTCTGTTTCTGCCTTGCTGATGTTTCTTTCTGAACTTCTAATATGCCTCCCCTTTCCCCACATGGCCTCATAATAAAGTTTTTTTTTTTTTAAGTGTTTTCTTTGTTTCAAATTCTGATAAATTGGTAAAGTTTATCGAGAGTAATATGTAGGAAATATCTGGTTACTTTTGGCTTAAAAAAAAAAAATCCATGACTGAATTCACTGATTGAACAAGGTGCAAATTTAGAAGTGCTGATACAAAGGCCAAGTATTTTGCCAATAGGGTTTGAGGCCTATAGAAAGTACCTATCTGGGTCATAGAGATCTTTGGGGTCTTCTTAATCAGATGGACTTATCTTTCTTAAAATCCCCACTGCATTTTCTTTTTTAAAATTTTTTTAATGTCGCTTAACTTATTTCACTTTTTGTTTGCATTTGGCTTATCATTGACAATAGACTTAAGCTCTTTAACAGTAAAGAATGTATCTCACTCATCTTTTTATCTCTGCAGAATACCTAGCATAATAAGTATGTGGTTAATAAATATTTCATGAACTGACTATCATGTAGGGGATAATAACAATCTAAGGCTAAAGAAAGTAAATTGCAGATAGATTATAGAAACAACAATCATAGAGGATAGCTAGTAATTGTTTTACATTGATTTTATGTATATTGGTGTTATCCCCATAATAATCAGATACTACAAGGCAGAGGACTTTAATACATCTCATCATAGGTTCTAATAATAGTCAGTTGCTGACCCACCATCTAACTGGGTCTTTTAACTGGAAAAAAAAAATCAAAGGTAACAAGATTTATCAATTCATCACATCTCTAAAAAGCTCTCAGGGAGATTTACAGTTTGAGAGAAGAATGAGGCTGAATAAAGTAGGAAATATATACCTACAGAAAAAAACCTGAGTTTAAAGAAGGATAAAAACTCCTCAGCACACTGTAATAGAAAGAACACAGACTTGAAGAATCAAGGTTTGAAATGCAAGATCAGATCTGAACTCAACTATTCAGCTTTCTCACTCTTTCTCTGTGCCCTTGGGTGAATTAAATTTTCTCTGAACTTCAGTCTCTTCCTTTGAGAAAGAGGGATAATTATACTTAGTGCCAAAAAGTTCAATGCTAAATATGCAGCCTTATTTTAGGAACTAATTTTAGTAAATTCATAGATATGCAAAGCTTGCTTGTGCACATCTTTTCCATATTCCATGCCATCTATATTTCCACTGACCTTGATTGTAATTTATAATAAACTATTCATTGAATTATTAAGAGCCACGTGTGTACATTGGAGGATAAAACTGGAATACTGTCTAAACAAAGAAATTTTCATATAGTTTAGTAGACGTGGTTTCTCCCAAACCTACTGTCTTCCCATCAAAAGCATGACTTACAGAGACTTTCCAAGACAAGAAGGTAATGCCAGCGGTGATGGCTGTCAGAGTTACAATCATTCCAGGCCCTTCAAGTAGACAACTTTCATCTCTGTGACCAGTTCTTTAGATTTCCTGAGGTTACATGGTTTGACAGATAAAAATGTTCAGGCAAAATTTAAAAGAAATTATCTAATAACTGCTTTATAAATTGTACTCCTTTATGTCAAAGCCCATTTTTTTAATAAATGAGGTTCACATGTAAAACCTACAGACACTTTTGGCTTTCATGTTTTGACTCAGTGAGAGGCCTGGGGTTTAGTCTGATGGTCTGTGAGGTGGAATACACTTTGTGTCATTAGGATCCTGGAACATTTTATGCACTTCCTTAGGGTGGTACACTTTTCAAGGGGGAAGCAATGCTGACCTTGACTTGTCTGCTTTCAATGGGCACTTAGGCAAATAACAATAGCAGTCACTGTCTTAAACTGAGACATACATCAATGCGAGCAGACATTCCTGTCCATCAAAAGGTAATCTCTACATTCATGAAGAAAACTCAGTGAGCTGTGGGTAAGGCTTTCAGCCCATATAATTTTTTTTAACATAAATATTCTAAGAATAAGCAACTTCAATGTCATAAAAATAGAGGAAGGCAGAAACAACCTTCTGCCTCATTATATCAAACCACAAAGCAACTGATATTTCTTAAGAAAAGGATTACTTGAACACAATTGCTTATGAAAGTTAAGACTATCCTATTCATAAGTAACCTTTGAGGAGATTAAGAAGATAAAAGAACAAAAAATGAAATAAAAGGTTAAAAGTCATGTTATTTCTTGAATATATGTTATTAAAGAAGTACTAGATATATCAATGATTTATTATATATTATACAATTATGATTAGTTACATATATAGAGTATTGGGGCATCTGTTACTATAGATTGCTAACATAAAGTATAAAGTAATTACATTTTTCCCTATTAATGTGGGCTCTATAATTATAATTATGGACATATATGTTTGAGATCCAATTACACATTCAAAGAGAGCCATCAATTAGAAAGATGATTTATAAGCTTTGAGAAAAAAATCTGGACTAGAGATATAAAATGAAAGCTAACATACAAACTGTATTTAATGTTAAATGTAAGCTACTGAAAACATTACTGGCAGGATAAACTTGCACACTAAGAGTGAATTTTTGATGTATAAATTATCTTAGACCCCTGAGCTAAAGAGCAGAATGTTAACAGACAAGTTCAGGGAGCACTGATGAGCAGTTTGGAGGTGTGGGTTATAGAACTCAGATTCCTTTTGAGTGAAATGAGTGTTTCTGTCTATCTCATTGTCAATTCTCTTCAGTCTTCTTTACTGGCTCACTCTTTCCCTTTATTTCATATATTTGTGTCTTTTTATGGTTACTGCTGGGATCTTTATTCTCAATGAACTTTCTTAAAATATGATTTCATCAAACTTCGTGTTTTAAATGACACTTGTAACTTATTAATGCCTAAACTTATTATGTATCTCCAGACCAGAGACATCATTTTAATTCCAGATTTGGCATTTCCTCTCAGATGACTTAACATATTAGCCAACATCTAATACAATTTATGCCAAAAAAAAGCCCACAACCTTCCCAATAAAAAATACCATTATCAAAGTTATTCCCCCAAATCTAAAAATTTAGAATACTTACTGGGTTACATTTTCTCCCATATGCATTACTTGTAATTCACCAACTCCCATTCACTCTACCTTTGAAATAATCTCAAATCTACTGACGCATCATCGGCTGTCATTCTGTATAGTTACAATCATTATAGCCTAGACTATTGAAATTGTTTTAGTTTTTTCTTTTTATTTTTAGTCTTGCTTCATTAACAATCCATTTATTATTTGGGCAGTACAGTGAACATTTTAAGAAAAGAGAGAGAGAGGAAGAAAGAAATCAGTATGAATATAGTTTTAATTGTCTGATACGGTTATAGTTTACCAAAAATAATCCATCACTTTTCTTAGAAACCATTAAGTATGAAGTGAACAAAGAAACAAATGTACATAAAATGACAAAACAGTGTTTAATTTCAGTTTCCAGAAACATGAGGATATAGACGCTACAACTCCAAACAACATGCTGCTGATACCAAATGATGCTGATATCTGAGCAGAATCACCTGGGGGGAAGGGCAACTAAGTGCAATGAACTGGTAGACCCAGAGATAGCGTTTAACAAAATGCACAACACAGATACATTCCGTAAGTGTGATGAACCCATAGATCAGGAAAACCAAAGTCAGTGCCGAAGCCGTACTACACAGGGCTAAGTTGTAAGGAGGCTGCCATTAGAGAGCAGTTGCCAAGGTGATGTGTCTAATTGTAGCGACAAATAAAAGACAATGGCACCAAAAACATGCCCAATAGTTATGACAGTATGCCTTGGACAAGACTGTTTCCTTTCATTACAGTGGTGGTGAAAGAATAGGGGGAATGGGACATGCAGAGTTGGCTTCATGAATGACTGAGTACTTTAGATTCAAAGGGGTGAAGAAAGGTGAGTACATGAGTAAACTCAGAGGCTCTACAGGAAGGAAACAATATACATCTAGGAAGAAGAGGGAACCCTTGAGGTCTAAAACCTGGAAGGCTATCTACTCCCCCAACCAGGATCTTCTTGCAAATAACCATGTTAGTAAAATTTTATCCATTTGGGACCAGCAGATGGAGTAATGGTTACATTGCTGGACTCCCATGTAATCCACCACAGTTCGGGTCCAGACCCAGTGGCTTAAAACTCATGCCACACATGCCCCAAATCCTGAGAAGAGAATGGAGGAGAAGGGATTGCAGCATGGTCACCCCGCTGGGGGATGTTTTCTCACTTTCTGTTTCTCTGTCGCTTTCTGTCTCTCTGTCTCTCCAGCAAACACACACACTCTGTAGCAAAACTCTCTCTTAAAATCCATTCAATCACAAGTAACAAATAGTACTGGATACAGCATGGCAATAAAGATATTTTATGAAGAAGGTGGTAAGAAGCACTAAACATCTCAATGGATTAAAAAAATCTTTGCAGAAAAGAACCACAATGGAGTATAAAAAATTGTAAAAAAAATTCAACATAGACTTAAATAAACATAAAAGAAATAAGTTACATAAATCAAACATTCTTCTATTGTTTTATTTATGAACTCTATTCCTCTAGTATCTACTCAATAATAAAATGCAAAGCAAAGCAAGAAAGAATTCTTCCATATTACTTCCCTTCTTCAAATCCTTAAATAGCATCTTGTGAGTTTCAGAAAAAAATTCACAACTTTTATAGTGGTCTGTTCTGCACTACAGGATCCCAATCACTTACCCTTAAGTTTCAAACCTTGCTGCTCCCTCACTCAGCCACATTATTCTGTTATTTATGTTGCTGTTACCTTAAATTTAAACATGGTCTCCAGAACTTTCCACAGTTGAGTCTTAACATTTGACATAGGTCATAAAAAGACCTTTCCTCTATTCCCTCTCTGACATCTAAGGTATTTATTGCTGATTAGTCTATTGACTATTCTGTTTATTTCTTCATAGCCATTATCACAAGCACAATGAAGCTATTACTTATATTGTTTACTTAGATAGTGTCTTTCTCCCTATATTGAAATGTAAGCTTCCTTAGAGGCCTCTGTAGTTCAGCATGTAGCACTGTCAGCACTTGATCTAGCCTGATCACTAGAGAAAAGTGAAATAAATTATTTAGGGTTTCTTCTAGCTCCAACATTCTAGTGTTTATGTTTACTATTTCACTTTTTTAATCTGACAGGCTTCACCAATAACATGTAGCATACTTTAGGTCTTTGCATACATTGAGTATCAAACTACTGATCACATCACTAATTATAGGATTTTTAAACATTACTGTGAAGATTATATGATGGTGGCGATATGTAATACTATTAACTAATAATCTAGGCTGCTTCTGACCCAGAAAGTGACATCATATAAATTAGAAAAAGGTATCCCTTCTTCTACACAGACGCATCCCTCAGAAACTTTACACAGTCCCTATATAGAATTCTCTCTCTATGGCTGTCTCCAGGTTCTCATACTGGGTCTTTATTTGTTATCTGGTAAGAGAGAAAGCTGTGAATCATTTATGGAGCTTGACTAAGAATCATCTTACTCTTCCAATTAAGATGAGTAGGACTGCTAGTACTGCCTGGCAGAGACAATCAGAATCCTAGAGTTATCCTATGCTTCCTCACTCTAATTGGGATTTTTAAACTCATGAATGTCAGCATAATCTGGATAAATTAAGCCTCAGAAAGAATCGCTCCAGCGTTTTATTTATGTTTTTACAGCTTGCCTACCTATTAGTTATCTTCTACTTTCAGAGGTCTGTCTCTACATCATGTTAGAGCGTACCACATTCCATGCTATGAAGGTTAATTTTGTGTATGAACTAAACTGAGTCAAGGAGTGCCCAGATACACATTTGGTTAAATACTATTGGTGTGTTTTTGAGGGCATTTCTGGATGAGATTAATATTTGGAATTGATATACTAAAACAAATTGCTCTCCTCAGTGCAGGTGGGTCTTTTCTCCTCTGTTGAAGGCTTGAGTGGAACAAAAAGGTAAGGGGAGAATTCAGTCTGACTGCCTTTGAGCTGGAATTGGTCTTCTCCTCCCTTCAGATTCCCATCATCTCCTGTCCTGGCTCTCAGGCCTCCATGCTTGGACTGGAATTGTACAGCTAGCTGCTCTAGGTTTCCAGCTTTCTGGCCACACATCTTGGGACGTAGCCTCTATAATCATGTGAGTCTGTTCATTATGATAAATATCTTTATATATTCATATATACATAGCACATATGTATATATGTGTGTTATATGAAATCTGTCTCTTATGAATATATCCTATTGGTTTTGTGTCTGTAGCTTGTATACATATTTAACACAATTTAATATAATTTAAGATAAGTGTATGTAAGCTGAGTGTCAGTTGTACTATCTAATTAAATAAATTTATTTATTTTTCCTGTGAGCCAACTGTGATAAATAAAGTGGTCTGATATAACTCCCCAGCACTCCTTATTTTATAGAAAGTTAATTAAAGCCAGGCCTTTGAAATCAACCTGGCAAGCTTCTTTATCAGTCTGATGGTCTTCTCACTCATATTTAGATTCTAGAATATAGAGTTCAAATAGACCATTCTTCTACAAATTTTCAGGGAACATGAATCATTTTATGATTATGTGTGTATTTTTATTGGTATCTTTACCATAATTTAACATGAAAAAGTCAATATATATTTAATAGGAAAGTATTTTTTCTAAAGCCTGACTTATTTGCTCTTAAAATAAAATTAAAAGTTACATTTATATATTGTAAGCATATAACTTATTAGAATTTTGATTATTAAATAGAGATAAAGTAGATATGATCAAGCTTGATCTAATGATAAAAATGATCTTTACCTATAACTTTAAAAATATTCTAGTAAAGGACCAGTCAAGTGGCATGGTGGTAAAGACACTGGGTCTCACATGGCTAATTCTGTGGTTCAAGTCCCGGACCTTGCAGCATGAAAAAAAACTCTGGGTACATGTGTGTGTATGCCCAAAATCGCAGGAGGAGAATGGAGAAGGGAGTGCAGCATGGCCATCCCTCCAATGGGGTGATTTCTCACTTTCCCTCTCTGTGTCTCTCTGGCAAAAACACACACCCTATGGAAAAAAAATTCTGGCTAAAAAAATGGAGAACAATATTCTGATATATATTAGGTTTCATGAGGCAAGAAGAACAGCTTCCTGAGAATTTATGAAAACTTAATCAAATCTGGATAATTAATTAAACTGGGAACATGAAACTTGAAGTAAGAATATTCTTTCGTTTATTACTTGAGTTATGCACATTTAAGAAATAGAATGAAATACACCTAAAGATATATAGCTACTATTGGCAAATAAGAGCCAAACTCTTTGTTGCTAAATGCTTTCTGTGTATTACCAAGTTCATCATAAAAACCGTGGAAAGTAGATATCATCACTATTTTTAGATAAAGAAAATCAGCCTCAGAAAAGTTAATAAGTTTGCTCAAGAGCACCTTGACATATAGAGTAAAAGTAACCAGTGACCAAGGTTTGATCTTAGCCCCATCTGACTCAAGACTCTGATCTGTACTATCTGACTCACCGAAAGAAGAAAGGCAAACAAATCCTTACTTTACCTAGAACACTGCTCAATATATCTCCCTGGACTCTGATTTTTTTTTTTTTTTTTTTTTTTTTTTGCTTTTGCTTTTGCTTTAATAGCATCTGCAATAATTTAGAAATCCTTCTCTCTATTAAGATACATAGCTGACTTTAAAATGTGTTTTATCTACATGTATACTGCATGGGACACAAAAAAAGATGCCTTTCAAGATAATCAGTCAATAACAAAACTGGGAATTAAAAGTTTTAATTCTGACCATCTCATCAAGTGCAGAATTGATACATCTTTTTTTCATGAGGACATTTTCTCATATTTGAATCCTAGATAAGTAATGTAGTGAGATAATGTAATTTTCTTTCATTGCCCCCAGTCTTTGATTAAAGATTATATCCTTGCTTTGAAAAGCAGGCATTAGAATAATCATGAACTTTATTTTACTTCCTTTTGTAGTGATACCCATGTCCTTCAGCCTATTTTCAGAATATTATAAAAAAGTTTAATGATGCTAATATTAATAAGCATATATAATAAGTGCTATAATAACCAATCCTAAGGAATTTATGTATGCTAATATAGTCATGGTTGTTTTCAATTAATGTACATCAACAAGTCTATACAATCTTGAAGTTTCACAAAGCAATACCTTCTCCTACATTTCACAATAAAAAAAAAATCAAGAAATAAGAAAGGTGAGAAAAGTATTGATTCCATTTCCAACATGTAAGGACCACTATTTGTCAAAAAAAAGGATGGGTCATTTCTCTCTAATGGTCAATTTCACTGAAAGTTTGTCCTTTCATGATCAGTGATCTTCAAGAAGGTTTGTCTTCTAGGGGGGAGTGGTCTGTTCAATCATGCCTGAAGCTCTTTTTCAGTTTAGTTAAGTATAAAAAAACATAGAGTGACCCTGCTGAGTGCATCATTATCTGCCACTGACAAGTGAGAGTTGCAATTGTGCAACTCAGTGATGCAGGGTCTAGACCTCAGCAATGACTCCATCGGCATGTCAGTTATTACTAAAAAAAGTCACAGGGACATAACCCTGGCAACCCTGGCTACTAGCAATTTGCTATTGTCAAAAGAAACTGTAGGTTCCTAAAGCTCCCTCGAGCTGGTTAAAACACAATTGCTATATACCTATTTATACAGTAGGTCACATATGCATGTAGAATAAAGTCTTATCTCAAATTACGTGGGTGGAATATTTCCTTCTTTTTAATTTACTTGCTTTTCTTATTCATCCAATTATTACACTAGCCTGGCATATCAGCTACATTCCTGGATATTCGCTGGGGCACAAATGTAGAAAGCAAACCTGATAAGAGAAATGTATATTTTAATTAGAGAGCAGAAGTGAAGCATTTTCTATGGCTAACAATAGAAGTGCTTGAATTTTTCACTTGGCCTTTTTTATTGAATTTATTTCTTCCTGCTGTGAGATTTAATTTAAAATGTAAAGAAATCTTGCTGCCAGATAGGTTTGTAGGAATTGCTTACAAAACACATTGTATATATTGAAAATTAAGAAAGATATCACAGAATGATAAAGAATTCAATGAAAAATGCAATGAATTCTACAAGTATAAGAGAAATCTATGTTTTGGTTTGGAGGGAAAGAAAAGAGGCAAAATTAAGGCCATTCCAAATCATCCAAGAAGAAGACATTGTACTCATTTATCCTCCAAAATAACATTTAATCTTGTGATTATTAATGGAAAATATTTATGTTGTACTATTCAACTCACATTATAAGTACTCCTCTTGAAATGCCCATCAAATAAAAAAAATTTTTTTTTTGAGAGGTTTTTGCTATAGGGCACATGCACTCGACAGAAAGACAGAGAGAGACAGAGAGACAGCAAGAAATCACCCCCGGGGGAATGGCCATTCCACAATCCCTTCTCCTCCATTCTCCTCTCAGGATCTTGGGCATGCACGTACACACGCCCGGTGTGAGTTGAAGCCACATGGGTCCAGGACTTAAACCACAGTCGACTACACAGGAGTCCAGTGACATAGCCATTATGCCAACTGCTGGTCCCATCAAAATTATTTTTATATGAGAATGATATATATGCACACATACACAACAAATCCAAGACAACCTTTGTCCCTCAATTAAAATAAAACCTTACTGTTCAATGTAAGAGAATCTAAATCTTAAACACATAAAGAGTTGGGACTTTAAAAATTAGCAGATTTCACAAGGTAAAAGAAAATAAATTTATGGGTTATTGTTAAAAGCTCCTAATGTTCTCTGTAGACACTGAAGCTTGGGGAAGTCAAAACAATCTGCCAATGATAACCTAAAAGCTCTCCCCCATCCCAAATTCTTATAAAAAGAAAAATTTAATCTGTAACACAAAATTAGAGGTATATACCAAGTGGCCAAACACAATGCATATAATAGAAGAGATTTGAGGTTTGCAAACTATTTAAATAACTTGTCACCTATGCCTAAAAATCCTCATAGGACTTCCCCATAGGAGAGAAACTATACTTATCATATATTCTTTGAATGTACACAACATGTAAGTCTCATTTCTTACCATTTCTTTCTATTTTAGCCTCCCTGTTCTGCTACTTAATACCTCTGTCCCTCTGTCCAGATATTTGAAAACCCAAGAATTAAGTTCTATAAAAGAAATGAACATAATGAAGAGAGGCAAGAACGAGCATGGGTGCTACAGGTAGCGGAGACCATCTATAGTCACTTTCTCCTATCTCCATTCTTCATTGTTATTATTATAGTGTTCTCCAACCAGGGTCATATAGAAAAATCACGCCGTAGAAAGAAAAGTTATACTCTTACACTGGCTCAAGGGTAGGAACATGAAAATCCCTTAATGGTTATTGGAAGCTGAGAAGACTAAGGGTGTGTAGGAGGAGAGTAAGGGTTGAGGGAGAGAGAGAGGATAACTGCAGGGAGTTTTTGGCACACCGTAGTCAAAATGATGAGCATCTGTAGTCTAAATGATGCGGTACTATGGGCTTATTTGCACACTTTGGGTATTTTAAGAAATTCCCTAATGCTTCAGAGTCTTTGGAAGCCTACAAATAGTATGTTTGTACAGTACTATCTAAGAACATCAGATTGCAATCTCCAGACCACCACATTACCAGCTCTTTAAAAATGAATTTTAAATTAGAGTTTGAATTGCATGTTT